>JAREIK010000403.1:4417801-5890301 GCA_029783825.1 Sapria himalayana | reverse complement strand
GAAAATTACTTGGGCCTAATGTCTTTTTAATATGAAGTCACAACACAATGAAGTGACCATGGCTTTGGGCATTTATCTTATTTATTGTCTTTAATAAAGGGT
This sequence comes from Sapria himalayana, assembly GCA_029783825.1. NCBI lineage: Eukaryota > Viridiplantae > Streptophyta > Magnoliopsida > Malpighiales > Rafflesiaceae > Sapria > Sapria himalayana. The sequence continues at coordinate 5,890,199 of JAREIK010000403.1, read as the reverse complement.
CGTGCACTAGAGAATAATTGGTGCATGGTGGAGGGCTTTTCATTATGAAACATGGTCATGATATTGTGATAAATCTATGATCATAATATTGGAAAAAAGCTATGATATTGAGAAGGTCCTATATATCTTTTGGCCACAATATTGAGAGATGACCACAACCCAAAATTTTTTCTTATATATCTTTAAGTGTTCGTAGCATCATGAGTGGTCATGGAAATAGCCTTTTCTTCTCTCATATTTCATATTGTCATGGCTCTATAGGAATACCATAGAATTTGAATAGCCTTTGCCTTCCTTTGAGGAGAAGAGACATAGTCTTGAGAAATACTCATACTCGAGTAATATCCTTAATATCTTTTAGTGTCCCAAAATTTATAACTCTGAATAATAGTCATGGTGTTGGCTTGAATAGTATTGGCTCTATAACTTTATATAACTCAAAAGTCATGGCTTTTTAAAAATAGTGCAACTCTAACTTGAGATGAATGAGCCATATTAAAAATAAAGTCATGTTGCTTGTACTTGATCATGACTTTGAGCATCAATGAAGTATTTGGTTACTATGATATAGAATTTATATCATAGCTATTTAAATTTCATAAGATAGGTATGAATACAAATGAGTTGGTAGGATTATGACATACATTGATTATCATTACTAATTAGATAGAGTTTTGGTCAAGAATAAATATCAAAACTATGCAAGACCCAATATTCCACATTCTCTACTTAATTAAAAATCTATTAATTTCACAATTATTCATCAAAACTCAGCAAAACTCACCAAAACTCAGCAAAACTCACCAAAACTCCAAAGTAATAAAATCAATCCATAATTTTTTATATGGCATGCACGCATAATTTTATAAAGTACCAAAAATACCTAAAAAGTTCGGTAATGTAAACATCAAACAAACTTAAATACTAAAACTATTACTCATCATTGAGTAATAACTTTCCCCTCCACAAAATAATAACATTAAAAAAATCTCAAATCAGATTCATTTAATGGTTACATCATTAGAATATGAAATAAACAACTAAAATACAAATCAAGATAGTGAAGGGGGTGGTCAATATGATTTCTCATTTGGATCATATAATTTCTAAATGGTGATATTCAACATTGATTGCTCAAATGGTGGTAGAGAAATGGATGATCTTTTTGAATTTCTCTTTTGTGAAGATAACTCATCCAATATTTTTACCAAGATGTCATAAAGTACATCTTGTCATGACCCAATCAAATTTATGTACCTTCAAAATATTTTATCATAAAATATAAGTCTTTTTAGCCCGCACTACACTTTCTTATTTCTTTCATCCACTAGAACTCATTATATATTGTTTCTTTCCTATTTATTTTATCTTTTTCATTCATTGCTCATTTCCAATTCTTCATGATTATCTCTTATAGCATTCAAAATGATTGAGCACTCCCATCAATACAATATCTATGCATTTAATTCTTTCTTCCAAGAGTTTATAAATTTGCTTTTCAAACTTTTATTATATTATTATAAAAGCTCTCTATTTGATGGAGGTGCCTTTCTCATATAACATCATATTTTCTATCCTCTTTCACTACTATCATGAATAGGCAATAGATCTCCCCTTTAAGCTCTTTATTAATTCTATTGATGCTCTATTGTACATATCATCATTGAGTAACCCAAGAATTGATTTTTCTAAATTATTCCCTATATCAAAAATGGTACCCAATGAGGGTGATAAATAGCAAAATTGCTCTTTCTAAAATAATTATAGAAACATAGAAAATTAGCAATATATATGAGCATATGAAATACAATCAAATTTTACTCACCTGCAAGAATTTTTTTTCCCTCGTCAAATATCTATATGTGCTCTTCAGCTTCACCTTTTGTGTTTTTTTGTCCATTAACAATTGAGTGATAGATGGAAAATTTAGTTGCATGTGGATATATTTAAAATTCATGTTATCTTTAGTACTTGGAAATCCAAGAAACTCTTTAATGATTCTTCTATCAAAATGAATCCAAACACTTCTCACATAGCATATCTTTTCCAATTAGTCCTCTAAATTTTTATAGAACTCATTCACAATCAAAGCATTCTTCTAAAATTTATTCGTACAAAATAATATTCAATTTCACTTTCTGAAAATATTTTCCAAAGGGAGAAATAAATTTACTGAATCTTCTCTCTCCAATAAATCCTTTTTTGGACAGCATGAAATCCATCAATCTCTATGTAATTTCTAGAACAAAAGGCACCTTAAGCACCATGTTTTGGGTGACATTTCTATAATGCTATATTCCTATCTCTTCCCATTCTTCTTTTAGCTTGATTCTATGACATTTTTCTTTGATCTTCTCCTTTCTATTTCCAAGTTAGCAAATTGAGAGGATTTATGGTAGATTATTGTGGCATCACTAGAATTTTTGGGATTTTGTGTGGAAGAGATTCAAGAATTAGGTATTTATGTACATGACATAGTAATTAAATGTCATGACTATACATATTTGTCTTTCTTGTGTAAATAAAAAGTCATGGTATTATAATAAGTAGTACCTATAAAGTTGTGGCTTTATATCAAAGTTGTGTCTTTGAAAAATAACTACAACATTGTCATATATCTCTTGATAGGCTATTTCTTTCTATAATACCAATTTTGTGTCTTTGAAAATTTACCATAGCTCTGCGCAAAATATTTTGAAGAATAGTTTATTTGAATCTACAATTCTTGTGCGTGTGAAGGTAGGGGTTTTAAGAACCAATGTTTACATGTAACATTTAATCTCACAAGAAACATAATTCATCACCTAAGAAAAAAAATTTTCTTAGGGTGTCTTCCAAGAAGTGCTACATTTAACATCTATAGCTAGACTTTCGAAACTTTTTTTTTAATCATAAATCTCTGCTATCCATACTAACTTCTTAGTATACTATTTTACTTCTTACCTTCATGTACATTTTGTATCAATAGTGGATGCTAGATAAGTAATTTTCTCAATACTCCCACCCACAAAATTAGTTTGAATGGGGTTCCTCTACTTTATTTTCTTTTGTGCTTTGACATTGCTGAATGTCATGGCTTTTTCAACCTCTTACTCACATTTCTCTATAAATTTCTCCATATTTTCCACCAAAAATTTAGGGTCCCCTTTATTTATTATTCTTGAATAATGAAGACTATACCTTTGATTTCCTTTTTAGCCTTTTCTACCATTAGTCTCTTCATATTTGCTATAGGACTGTCAGATAAGTTGTGTTGTGCTGGCATGACCCAATTTTAGGTGACCTAGTTAGGCCACTATGCCAAGTCGGGCATAGCTCAGTATGGTAGTCGTGCCATGCTAGGCACAACATGACTTGTGGTTTACTATCCTGGCATAGCCCCCACCAACATTAGTTATGGTAGAATTTAGTTATGTGGTGCCAGGTCTTGCTAGGTCATGCTAGGAGCTGGACCATGTAAGTTTTTGATTTTATGTATGTTAATTACAAATTTACAATGCAAAATATATGAAAAATTATAATTACATGCTACATGTCATATTTTTATGAAATGAAAAAAATATTGATAATGTCATCAACAAAAAAATAATAATAAATAAAAATAACAATAATATAAAACAATGATAAAAATCAATCATCCAAAAATAAAATAACAATCATTAATTACAATGTCAATCAGTGTCTATATGAAAAGCAGCATCATCATATAAGCATCTGATGGTATCACTGGTAGTGGACTCAACATCCTAGAACTCCCACTAGTCATCATCTATCAACGATTCCTATGCTATTGCTCCAACCCTATCTTAGATGTCCAATCTTGAATCATCCCAATCCTTCATGCATGCAAGTACTTCAATAATATCTGGCCATAATCTTGATCTACTACCTAAAATAATATTGACTATAACAAAAAAAAAAGACTCCAATGCTATACTCGATAGCAAAGAGTCGATATATCTCATACCATCTTAGATACTATGAGATAAATGAACTAAACTGATTTTCCACAAATATAAAATATAAATATTTTTTTATGTGATAAGAATGAGATGTAATCAATATCTAATTACTAAGATAGCTCACTCCTATTCTACAAACCATCCATCCCATCATTTCTCCCTCACTATCTGAATGAAGAAGCCACTATCTTTAAATATAGTATCCATATCCATACTCGGACCCTGATTATAACTACTAGCATACTTAGTATCTTAGTATGTAAATAAGTCAGTCAATTTTTTATGAATGAACCATTTAAGTTGGTATTCCTGGTTTATGTACATAAAAATTTATGTCAAAATATTCTTTACCCATTCCACCTTAATCTTAGTGACTCTGCAAGCAGCCATGGCGACATGGTCCAAAATCGTGCTTGGGCCTTTTCCGTGTAGCCTCGAGGCATGACTCATGTCGTGCTAGGCTAGGGGGTGCTGAGCCTTTTACATGGCTAGGCATGACCCAAATGTCTAACCCGAAGGCATGGTATAGCTACATGACCCACACCATGCCCAGAAACTTAGGTGAGGTTTTTGGGTGCAGTCTAATTGGACCGAGACTGATTGCCCGAGCTCTCGTGACCCATCAGGCCCACACCTCATCTCACCTCTTCAGGCCTCACCCTATTCCATAACCTTCTAGAATCATCGAGGTCGAATCAACCCAACAGTTCAAAAAAAATAAAATAAAATAAATTGAGATGCATCTAGCCATTGGATGCATCCCCAATGGCTAGGATAGAAAATCCGATGGTTTTCAAGTTACTACCCTAAAAAATTATTAAAATAAATTTAGTTGTATGTATACTCTTATTCTCCAGCCTCTATTATCATTATGGCTAAATATTAATATGGTTTATACATATTTACACTTTTAGCTTGGTAAGCATCAAACTTTCACAATTAATATATGCTTCTCTCAAATTTTACTAGTGGGAACTATACAACTAAAAGTAATTATAAAGGGTTGTCATCATCCTATGATTCACTACACACTCATGCATATCTTGAAGATTGTCTGTCACCATTTTTTTAATGATAATGTGACTTCCACACAAAAGGTAAAACCCTTAAAAAAATATTCTATATAATATCCATCATAAAGGATCAGTTCTTTAAAGTCATGCATAATAGATTGGTATGTAATAAATTTATACTTTGACTTCATAAGTGTCATTCTCGTACTTATTAATATATCCAAATATTGGGTTTCAATGCATAGGTTTATCTCATGCATCACTATCAAAAGTATTTTCACTACCTTCCTATCATATGCATGAATGAGCCTCATTGTTTAATTATAATCTAGCACAACCCTACAAAATAAAATCTTTAAAATATTTCATTTGGCTTTGGATAAGACTATAGAAGAGACTCTAGACTAATCGAAGGAGTGCAATTGAGAGAGATTAAATATTTAGTCATTTTAGTATTCATTAGATCACTGGTGGTCATCAATATTCTTGCCAAATAAAATAAAAAAAGTGTTTTTTTATTATTTTCAAATCTCTATAAATAGAGATTAGGAAATCTAGAATTGTCATTCTAAATTTCTTCTAATATCTTTCTCACCTCTCTCCTCATTTGATATACTGCCTTTTTTTTTCATTATTTATTTATTTATTTACTTTACGGCTTCTAATTTATGCTTACTCATATAACATACATGGTGGTATGACTGTGCAACTTGCCTCAATTTTAAATTTTAGAAATGGGGTAGAATTTACAAAAAAGAAATATGATATATTTTGTTTTGGTTTTTTTATTCATTTTTTATTAGTTTTAACTTTATTTAGCTTCATAATTTATTTAAAAAATACAAATGTTTTAAAAACATCACATTGTGAATTTATTGATAATAAATATGAAATTAATATAGATATAGATAATATTGATAACTCTGCCGAAATATCAAAGGCCAAAATAATGTTTTCTTTAATTACCTCAATACAAACCCATTTCCTCCTAAAAAATAAAAAAACTATACAAGCATCAATAATATGGGCACATATTAAAATAATAACAAAATAAAAATTATTGGGTGTCAAACAAGAATCAATACAAGCATAAGAGGCTAATCACCTAAAGTGACATGCTGATCCATATACCAAAAAATATTATGGATTAAATCTAATACAAACCCACCGTAGTGATGTGGCCTTTGAAGCTAATCTAATTCAACTTCATTGACACTCTTCATATACCATAATGATTTTAGGAATGAAGGTATGACCAAACTGATTATGATCATAAGTCATTCGATTGATTATTCAAAGGATCCTAGAGTAGACTATATTATACTAAACTAACTCTAGCCCACTTATCATAGGATTTCTAGCTCTACAATTTATAATGAGATTTTACATTATTATAAGTTACAAAATAATTAATAATTAATAATTTATGATATTTAGTAGAGTGGTATCCATGATTATATATATATATATATATATATATATAAGGTTTGATGAAGCATCATTTACTTGCCTTTCCACTCACTATGTAGAATCAAAATGAAAACTAAAAAAATTACAATTTTATGAGATTCTCTAACCTCATGATGGCACTACAATATATGAGTGAATGACAATGGATCTTTTAAAAATATGAAATTCAAAATAATATATTTAGTATTACATTTTATAATGCTTCTAATAAAAAAGTGGCTATTTGTATATTCGTTTTGTATTTTATGTTAGGTACGCATGTTATAAAATTAACCTGATAATACAATCAAGAATGAAAATTGTTTCTCTTGAATTAAAAAGAATAAGAAATTTACTAAAATACCCTACGATGCCTAACAAAAATAGAAATTTAGAAGTCTCTATTTAGTATTACCTTATGTTGGAATCATATGTTAGCTACCAATAAGTACTATCTGACTATTTCAATAGTCAGATACAACTGATGTTTCAGACTGAGATATAAAATTTCTTTTATAAAAAATTTGAAGATTTTCTATGAGATGATAAATATGTGTTCATTTGTGTATACTTCTACTACTTGCATTACACTTAGGTGAATATGCAATATTAATAGTATATTTAGCAAGTATAAAGATCACATTATATTTAGTATCATGACTATTGAGTTGGAAATCAAGTTTTTGAAATAATAGTTTTCCATTCCAACTATATATTACTTTCTTATTTATATGGATCCTAGTATTAAGGTGAAATGAGTAGAAAATATTTTTATATGTGTACCCACACACATAAACTAGCTACACCAACATGAAGGGTTCATTCATAACAAATTAACTAACTTATTAATATATTACAATAAAAGGTATGATAGTTATAACTAGGTTTCAAGTATGAACAAAGACAATGTATTTAGAGACTGAATTCTTTATTAAATTAGCTAGGGAAAAATGATGGAGTTGTCCATTAAATAAGAGCATGTTATTTGATACTTAAATATTGATTACTACTACATCCTATTACATGATTATGATATTAAGAAGTTTGATATTTTGTTATGGTAGAACTCATAATTTACCTATCTCATGTTATAAGAGGAAAAGTGATCTACTAACTCATCCAATGTATAACATACCAATGGAGTTTACTTTTTCTATGATAGTTAATATTATTTTAGATATGAGATTGATTTTATGATCCGATATCATAGATCTACTTGCATGCTAGAAAGACTATAGAACTATTCAAGTAGAATGTCATTACCAGAATATCATATTTTTTCTTTATTCTATTTTTTTTTATTTTTTTAAGTTTAATATTTTTATTTTTTAATAATTAATAAAATAACAAATAATAATTAACAAATTAAATATTTTAAAATTTTAATATTTTATTCAAACTTAAAATTTTAGCATAAAAGGCCAAAAACTAGTAAAAGAATAATCACATGAACTGGCCTGAACTAGCATCGTCCACATCATGCCTAACATGGCAAGCACCATCTCCGACATGACCCAACATTTGCGGCCCAACCATGCCATGTTGGGCCGCTATTGTGGTTATCTTGTCATGCCTAGCATGACACGGTGTCATGGTAGTGCTTCACTGAAATGGGTTATGTAGCATGACATGTCTGGTTTGAAACCTCTAGACAAAACAAAAATTCAATTCTTGGAGTTTTTAAATATATTTCTATATGTCATTCATTATGACTCAAAATAACTATTAACAAGTACACACAAATAATAACTACTTCAAGAATAAGAGTAACATCTTTTAAAATAACAATGATGTATTTTATTTTATAAGTTAGTACAAAATAATTACTACATATTCATCATGTTCAATACATTCAAGTATACTAGTACTAAAAGTTAGAATTTCTCTATTCATCATAGTCAAAAAATACATACTAAAATTTTGTACTACAATCTTACCGATAGGTTTTCTTGCTTTATATAAAGTATGAACAATAAACTTATATTTTATAAGAACTAATATTTTGACTTTTTGTGTGTAAGCCAAACTCTATACACCAAATTATCTATATGGCATAATAAAGGACATGCATTTTCATATATTCAATTCATTTTAAAATCTTTTATTTAAAACAAGAAAATATAAAATAAAGAAAATAAAAAAACTAATAAGAAATTAATTTTTAGTATAAATTAGTTCCAATAATTAATGTTAACTTCTCGCTTCAAATATTTTCTTTTCCATTATTGAAGACTAGTTTTAGTTTTATTGTTGATAAAATGCCAATAGACAATGAGTGTCTTGGAAGTAAGTATTTATTTTTTTAATATGACTAAAATATATTTCAGGGCCTCAAAACAAAAACATTTATGTTTTAGTGCCCATTTTAAAAGTTTGTTAAAAATGTTCGTTAACAAAATATCTCATAACATAAAAAAGTCATGTTTTCAAATTTTACTACCTTGCAAAACTTCTTTTCTACACACACACACACACACACACATTTATGTAAATGTTTATATATAAAACTATATAGCATGCATATCTATAAATTTATAAATATATGTGTATATATACACACACTTATAAATATAAATGTACATATATATAAACCTATAAATACACAGACCCACACACACATGTATACATTAATTATATAAATATTTATAAATATACATATTTATTCATCTATAAACACACACACACACACACACATTTATGTAAATGTTTATATATAAAACTATATAGCATTCATATATATAAATTTATAAATATATATGTATATATACACACACCTATAAATATAAATGTACAAATATATAAACCTATAAATACACACACACACACACATGTATACATTAATTATATAAATATTTATATATATACATATTTATTCATCTATAAACATACACACACTGGTTTATATATAAACATATATATTTATAGAGTTAGATATGTGTGTTGTGTGTGTGTGTGTGTGTGTGTGTGTGTATATATATATATATATATATATATATATATATGTAAATGTATATTTATAGGTTTATATATATATATATGTTTTATATATATATATATATATGTATGTATGTAAAAACTTTTGTGTGTGTGTGTTTATAGATGTATAAATATATATAAACATTTATTAATATTTATATGTGTAGCTTTGTATATATATATATATATATATACTATATAAAATCATATATAAACACACACACACACACACACACACATGTTTATATAATATAATTTTTAATTAAAAAAATGAAATTATTTTTTTTTGTGATATCTAAATATAATTTTTAGTAAATATCTTTTTTTCATTTGTCATGTTTTTTTATTTATTAAAAAAAATTGTGACCCCTAAATATAATTAATGTGAGCACTCCAATCTCAATTTAGAAATTATATAATTTTATTTTGAAGTAACTCCTTTAATAAATATACTTATTTCTCACTTCAACATAATAATTGAATTAATTTGGTTATAATATCTTAAGCAATTAATTTGATATTGATTCCTACATATCTACACACTTAAATTTTATCTTTTTTATTGATATATGACTATGACCCAATACATTCTTGCAACAATGATAATAATATTAAAACACTTTTGAATATTAAAATTAATGATCAATATGAATATCTAGCAATTCTCTTGGGGATTTGGCAACTTAAATATTTGAGTAGATAATACTTATGGGTTAGAATTATTTTGTTAAATCATATGTCTAGAATACTAGAAGAAGAAACATATCTCAAGCTTAGCTCTACCAGTGATATTCTCTTGTATATCCCATTGTTTGAGATAGGTGTGGGATAGATGACGTTGCCAGAAATAGATTAGCCTCATCAAACCAAAGCCTTAGTTATTTTTATATCTTTAAAATTAGAAACCAAAAATTAATTTATTTTCATTAAAAACCTATCAATTCAATTTCTCATGCTTTTAAGATTTAAATTTATTTATTACATATGCACACACACACACACACACACACATAATTATAATCAATTTTATACAAATCAATTAATTTGATTAAATAGAAAAATCAAATTATTTGATTGTAATTAAATTAATTATTATGATCATGCATATACATATATTCTAAATAAACAAAAATTTTAAGTCTTCTTTCATCATTTCATGATATGATTACAAAAGAGATCTCGACATGAATAAGATCTTGAGTTTATAGTATAAATTATTTTGTACAATACTTTATATTAATTATACTTCATACTACTATAAAATTATAATTATACTCTCTTACTTATTCAAAAAATTTTGTTTTTTTATTACTTAACACTAATTAAATTTTTCTTGTCATGATCATAAATACTCATAGATTGAATCAAATCATTGATAATCCAATTCAATCAACTACTAATTATTTCCTTAATAATTTTAACTTAACTTATTTGAATTACCAAATTATAATCTATCTGTATGGTTTAATAATATCAAATCAAAAAAATTTATTTTTTTATTACTCAACACTAATTAAATTTTTCATGTTATGATCATAAATACTCATAGATTGAATCAAATCATTGATAATCCAATTCAATCAACTGCTAATTATTTCCTCAATAATTTTAACTTAACTTATTTGAATTACCAGATTATAATCTATCTGTATGGTTTGATAATATCAAATCATATAAGCTTCCTCAATGAGATATCATTAATACATTTGATAGAACATGAATTTCAACTGTAATTAATATTCACCATATATTTGATAAAGTTATCCAATCCAGAATTCTCAAATCTATTTCTAGACTTCATCCTTTATGAATCAAAATAATTATTAATAAGTAAACATAATATATAATTATTTCAAGAATAAGCATAATAGTCTCTATAATAACTAAGATATATTTTATTTTACAAGACAGTACAAAATAATTAAACCATTTTGGTCTTGTTCAATACACTCAAGTATATTAACACTAGAAGTTAGAATGTTATTATTCACCATAGTCAAGATAGACCTACTAAAATATAGTTCTACAATCTGACCAACATGATTTTCAATTCCATCTAGATTATGAATAACAAACTTATATTCGACAACTATCAATGATTTGATCTTTTATTAGTAAGCCAATCTCTATGCATCGAATCATCTATAAGAACAATAAAGGATATATATTTTTGCAAATGCATTTTATTATAAAATCATTATTAAATTAACAAAAAGATATAAATTTAGAAAACAAGCATAACTAACTTTTTAGTATAAACTAATTCCAATAATATCTTGCTTAGACTAAATTCATGATATCACACGTCTGACCATCTTTTTCACATAGAGGTTTTAAATGGGTAATCTCGTGCTGGCACAACTCATTTTTGCAAGGCATGGTCCATTGTCCTAACACAGCATGGTGGCATGACCAAGCTAGACCATGCCAAATGGTGCATGTGAACCCCTTTGTGTGAAAACGCAATGGGTGGCTAGCGTACGTGGCTAGCCAATTATAATCAGTCATGTGGCTGATTGTTTTAAAAAAATTAGACCACTTGGGTGACTACTCGTTACGCTAGATGTAGCCTCATTAAACACATAATCCGAGATGAATTTTGTCAAATCCTCATCTAATTAGAAATATAAGCTTGTATACCATTTAAGCACAAAATTATCCATTAGGTAAACTAACATATAATCTCTTATCATTTTTAGGTACTTATTACATGTTTTAGTATTGTTAAATGTTATTGTCTTAGGTTAGATTGATATTTGCTTACCATGCCAATAACATAATAGTTATTGGGTTAAGTACAAAGTATTGCATACATGAGATTTCTTACTAAAGATGCATAAGAATTACCTTCAATTTCTCTATCTTATTGGGTATTTTGGGATACTATTTCTTTGTTAGAATGATTTAATATCTAAAAGTAGGAAAACCTTTCTTGGAATTATTTTGGGATACTATTTTGAGTTAATATATCATTGATATAAATAGCTTGAGATAAACCCAAAATTCTTCGCTTATGATTTCAAAAAAAAAATAATCTTAAGAACATGAGTAACTTCTTCGAATTATGCCATATCAAATTGATCAAAGCCATAAGACTTAAAGACTTGATCAAAGTAAGTTTTTCAAGATCTAAATATATGTTTCAATCCACAAATGGACTTATTCAACTTATACAATATGTGTTCCTGGCCTTTTTCTATGAAACTATCTGGTTACATCATATAAATATATTCTTCAAGAAGTTTATTTAAAACAACAATCTCTACATCAATTTTCCAAATCTTATCATTCTACAAAGTTGGAATAGATAAGAAAATTCATATTGATTTCAGCATGGCTATTGGCGAAAAAGTTTCTGCATAATCAATTTCTTTTTTTTTTTTTGAGTAAAACATTTTGTGATAAGCCTAGTTTTTAAGTCTCAATAATATAATTTTTCCAACTCTTTTTTTTGTAGAACCACCTGCACTTTATGAGTTTTATCCCTTCGGGTAGTTCTATTAGATCCTTGACATGATTGGTTTCCATTGACTATATTTTTGATTCCATAACCATTTGCCAATATTATGTATCTCTATCTCGAAATACTTTTCATAGTTTTTGGGATCCATATCTAGCTTATCATGAATTCTATCACATGACTCTCCCAAGATTTATATCATATAGGTTAATGAACAACCCTCTCACCATGATGAATTACTCCTCTTAGTTGTATACTTTCTATGACATGCTACATAGATATCGATCCTTATGAATCATTATAACACTACCTTTTAGCTATACTACTGGCACATCAATGATGGGGTCACAAGGTTCAATATCAATGTCATCATGAACAACTCTCTTATTGTGATGAGACTATAAGGTATCAAAGATATCACCTTGTGGTTTTCTTTCTATTATTAAAAGAGTGTGGACTTGTTTATCTCCTCTTAACATCTCTAAAATTATTTTACTTTTGGGCAGGTAATTTGCTATATAGTCCCATTCTGGTAATTGGGAATTGATGCTAAAAAGATTTTCTGATCTTTTTGACTATAAAACAAATCACCTCTGGTCCCTCTAATATATCACATGAAGAAACAAACTTTTGTTTTTGTTTCCAACTTATTCATCTTTTCTTTTAGTACATGTGCTGGGCAACCCTACAAATGAATATAATTTAGACTCGCCTTATTCTTGTCAACAATTTGGTTGAGATTGTAGGTATTGACTTAGATGGAACTAAATTTTAAATATAAGTTATTGTTTCAAATGCATATTGTTAGTAGGAATTAGGCATATCCGAATAACTCACCATTGACCCGACCAAGTCCTTAAAAGTCATATTCCTTCTTTCTGTCACACTCTTATACTATTGAGTACTAGGTGTTGATAATTAGAATGTAATCTCTTGATTAGTTCCTAAATTCTCCAAAGAGGTATGTGCCACCACAATCTGATCATAGTATTCTATAACATTTATGGTTATGTTTCTCCATTTCTATCTCGTACTCTTTGAATTTTTCAAAAGTATTCTCTTATGGAGCATGAAATAAATATATATAAATCTTGAGTAATCATCAATGAAAGTGTTGAAGTAATCAAAACCATCTATTTCTTGAATATCCATGGGCTCACATAAATCAGAATAAATCAATTCGAATGATTCTTTGGCCCTATAGCATTTGACCACAAATGACTTTTTTGACATTTTTCTTTCTAAGCATGACTCACAATGCTGGACATGTCCATCTTCAATGAACCCAAATGTTCATCTTTAACTAGTCTCAAAAAATTTTTTAGATTTATATGACGTATGCATAAGTACCTAAGATAGGTTTGGTTAATATCAAAAGGATTTTGTCTTTTATGTGGTAAGATGTTGATGCTATTTGACTCGTATTGTTATAGTAGAGTAGAAATAGTTTTAATAACATAAAGGTTGTCCCCCATTGTATCAGAACAAATAATCTTTTTATTCAAGTAAATTATTACAAAATCATCAAATTAAAAAAAGAATTTATCTTTAAATAAACTAGAAACTAAAATCAAGTTTATCTTGATTGAAGGTACATAAATATTTCTCTCAAACTAAAGCATGCAATCTCCAACTACAACATATGCCACTTTGGTACTATTTCCCAAGTGAAGATCAATCTCCTCATCACTTATTAGCTAGTCTTTCTAAACCTCTACATAGAATTGTAGATATGATTTGTAATGCCCACATCTATACATCATGTATCCATAAATACTACTTCTAAAAATATTAAAATTACTAGTACTTGAGATTTAACTTGATTATTTACTTTGTTAAGATAAATCATACACTACATCTTTTAGCATCCTGACTACTTGCGATGAAAATAATTTCTCTCTAGTCTTTTAACTCCCACTTATGATTTAGAAGTTATTTATGGAATTTGAGTACTTTTCTGAAATTTATTTTAATTTTTTCCCTTTGGTTTAGAAGTTCTTTTAGCCATTAATACTCTTGATGATTTTCTAACAGTACTTTTAGCTGATGCCAATTCCTAAAGCAATTATGTCAAAGTCCAATCATGTATGTTCATATTATAATTTAGCAAGAATTGCATATGGGAGTCTAGTAGTGATTCAAGAAAAATATCAATCTAAGACTCCAAATCAATCTCAGCTCCAATGATTCATAGTTCATTCAGAAGTCTAATCATCTTGAGAACGTGATCTCCTATTTGGATTGTTTTTAGTGATTATAGTATTTATTAGATCCTTCATGCTTTCTACCTAGCAGAATGTTAATAATTCTCAAATATATATTTTTTGAGATTAGACATCATGTCATAGGTAGTAGCCATTGAATGATGGTAATGATGGAGTATATTTGATTTGGAAGCCAAAATATAATATCTAGACATCTCATTAGTTGAATGGGTTGAAAGGCATTTTTCTAAAAAAAATATTATATTGAGGTTGTTAGTTTGAATTATATTAGACTAATTAATTTCCTTCAATAATTCTTGAATGAATTCATTATCTCTCTGATACACAATTAATAGTATACCTTGATGGGAAGATCTCTATGTTCATTAATTGTTAAAGCATGTGAATTCATAATAATCTTTCTTTCTAAATTGTTGCTTTGCCAAATAATATTAGACTGATAACTTATCTTTTGGTCTTACAAATAATAATAGTGATCAGATATAAAAGTTGCTATTATTTAAAGCTAAGTATAAACCATCACCAAATTTTAAACTGATTAAAATGAATCCTTTAGATATAGAAGTGATTCATTTAATCAATCTGTTGAATTACCTTAATGTGGTTTGTGCAAAGTATATCTACAAGTCAGTTAGTATGACAGAGAGAAAGTACAAAGACCAACACTTTAACTGACTTTCATAATTTCAAATCACCGATGAAGACCATGAGATTCATTTAATGAACTTCTTTGTCTACTTAAATATTTTAAAATTCAAGAATTTTTATTTTATTTTTTTTAATATATCTATTTTTTCTGCCTAAAATTAGCATACTTATTGTCATGCCTTTACATACATGCCATGACAATATATATACCCATACATAATTTCATGTCACACATATTTCCATGCCATAGATAATGTTATTCTATATATAATTTCAAGTATTCACAAAAAAAAACCTTAAAAAACCAATCCATACACACATAAATAGCACAAGAACCTCTTTCCAATACCATTATTGTGGATTTATTAACTCAAAAATTTGACTGGATAATAATGTGGGTTAGGGTAATTTGTTATAATCATATGTTTCTGAAAACTACAAGGAGAAATGTACCTCAAGCTTAGCTCCGCCAATGATCTTCTCCTATATATCCCATTATTCTAGATGGGTGCAAGGAAGACGACCTCGATATAGTAGATTGCATCATCAAATTTAAGTCTTAATTATTTTTATATCTTTAAAACTGAAAACCAAAAATTAATTATTTTCATTAAAAATAAATCCATTCAGCTTCTTGAGTTTTAAAGATTTAAATTTATTTATTAATTATATATACATACATAAGCATAATGAATTTAATTTAGATTAATTAATTTGATTTAATAACAAAATCAAATTATTTGATTTCAATTAAATTAATTATATTGATCTCGTATATACACATATTCTAAATAAAAAAAATTTAAGACTCCTTTCATTACATTTGGATAATAATATGGAAGGGAATCTAGGCGAATTAAGATCTCGAGCTACCAATTTAAATTATTTTGCACAATAAATTACATTAATTATAATTGTACTTCCTTATTTATCCAAAATATTTTAGGCTTTTTATTACTTAACACTAATTAAATTCTCCATGCTAAGATTACAGATATCAACTGATTGATTAAATCACTAATAATCCAATTCAATTAACCTCTAATAATTTCCTTGATATTTTCTACTTAACTTAATTGAATTGATGGATTAAAATTTACCTACAAGAGTTGACAATAACAAAACATAAATGCTTTCTCAAGGGGGTATCATCAATATTTTTGTTAGGATATGAATTCTATTAGCAATAAATATTCATCATATATACTTGATAAAGTAATCTAATTCTTTGAGTTCTCAAATCTATTTTTAGACCTCACCCTTTTTGAATCAAAACAATAATTAACAAGTGCACGTAAATAAAAAAATACTTTAAGAATAAGAGTAACACTATTTATAATAACTATGATATATTTTATTTTACAAGTTAGTACAAAAAAATTACATCAAGTTGGTCTAGTTCAATACACTCAAGTGTACTAGTATTAGAAGTTAGAACTTTATCATTCATCATAGTCAAGATAGACCAACTGAAATCTAATATAAGAATCTTACCGATATGATATCCAATTCAATCTAGATTGTAAAAAAAACTTATATTCCACAAGTACTAATGATTCGATCTTTTATACATAAGACAATCTCTTCACACTAAATCATCTACAAGCATAATAAATGACAAATATAGTTTTATAAATTCAACTCATTATAAATAGCTTTTAGTATAAACCAATTCAAAAATCTCATACTTAGACTAATGCCATGATGCCACACTTCTGACTCTCATCTCTTCCACATGTATATTAAATTTTTTAGTTGGAAGTATCTTCATAAAGGGATCAATCAAATTGTTTGTCGATGCTACTTTCATCACTACCATATCTCCCCTTTTCATAATTTCTCTTATTAGATGAAGCTGATGCTCAATGTGTCTTGCCTTCCTATTGGTTCTAAATTTATTCGAATTTACAATTCTCTACTATTATCATAATAAAGTATTACAGAAAATTCCACTTAAGAAAAGACCCCATTTTTTAAAAAGTTTATGAGCCACATAGTCTCCTTAGTTGCTTCTGAAGTTGCCACAAACTCAGCTTCTATGGTTAAATCTACAATACTAGATTACTTGATACTCCACTAACTTATGACTATACATCCCAAAATAAATATATAACTCGAGGTAGATTTCTCAAATTCTGATCTAGTTAGAAATCTTAGTTTGTATACCTTTTATGTACAAGATTGTCTACTTGGTATACTAACATATAATCTCTAGTATTTTTAGGTACTTTATTATGTGTTTCATTACTGTTCAATGTTCATGTCTTAGGTAAGATTGATATCTGCTTACCATTCCAATGACATAATTGTTATTGGGTCTAGTACAAAATATTATATACATGAGGCTTCATATTATAAATGTATAAAAATTGCCTTTATTTTCTCTATATCATTGGGTTTTTTAGAATACTAATTTTTTGATAGTGTGATTTCATGTCTAAAAAATAAGAAAACCTTTCTTAGAATCTTACATGCTAAATCAAGTCAATATCTAATCAATATAAATATCTTGAGATAAGCATAACTCTCTTTGATTGCAATTTCATGAAAGCTTAATCCCAATAATATGAATAACTTTTCTTAAGTCTATAATATTAAATTGACTAGAAAACCAAATGGTTAATGGAAGATAACAAGCCTATATCTTTGCTAATGAGCAATATATCAACAAATTATAATACCAAGAATACCACATTGTTATCATCTCTCTGTATATATACACAATACTCAACATGACATTTATCAAATCCATAAGGCTTAATGACTTGATCAAAATGAGTATTCCAAGATCTAAATGATTATTTTAGTCCATAAATGGACTTATTCAATTTACACAACTTATGTTCTTAGCCTTTTTCTATCAAACCATTTGATTGCATCATATAAATATATTTTTTAATATGTTCATTCAATAATATACTCATTACATCCTTTTTATAAATATCATAGTCATAATATGTTATAATAGATAAGAAAATCTAGATTGACTTCAGCATGAGTACCTACATAAAGGTTTCCTTATTATCAATTCCATCTTTATGTGTAAAATCTTTTACGAAAAGCTTATCTTTATAAGTCTTTGCATTACCATTTATCTCTCTCTTCTTCTTATAAATCCACCAGTACTTTATGGGTTTTATTTCTTTAGGTTGTTCTATAAGATTCATGACATGATTAGACTGCATTAACTATATTTTTGATTCCATTTTCCTGTTCCAATGCTTTGCATTTTTATTTTGATGTGCTTCATTATAATTTCTAGGTTCAATATCTAACTCATCATGGATTCTATCATAAGACTTTCCTTAGAGTGTATACATTGTAGGTTGACAAATAACTCTTCCACAATGATGAGATACTCCTCTTGGTTATATACTTTCAGTGACATGCTACATAGATATTGATCCGTATAAACCATTTTGATCACTACTTTCTGGCTATACTACTAGCACATCAATGTTGAGTTGACAAGGTTCAATATCAATGTCATCTTGAATAGCTCTCTCATTAATGATGGGGCAATGAATTATCAAAGATGTCATCTTGTGGTGTTCCTCCTATTATTGAAGGAGTGTATACTAGCTTATCTCCTCTTAATTCTACTATTGTCCTTGTGGTTTGTTATGTTGTCCTATCATAGGAATTGATAATTGATACTAACAATAATCTTATGATCCTTTTTACTATAAAACAAATCACCTTTAATCCCTCTAAGATATACCACTAAGAAATAAACTTTTATTATTGTCTTGAGCTTATTTATCTTCCCTTTCAGCACATGTGCTGAAAAACCACATTGATGAATTTATTTCTGATTAGGCTTACCACAAGTCCACAATATGGTTGGGGTTGCAGGTATTGACTTAGATGGAACCAAAATCAAAACATAAACTATTATTTCTAATACTTTTTTTTTTCAGAAGGAATTAGGATATATGAAATTAACTTATCATTGACCTTATCATGTCCATAAGAATCTTATTCCTACTTTCTCATACACCACTCAGCTATGGAGTGCTAGGTGTGAACAACTAGAATATAATCCATTGATCCAACCAGTAGTCCCTAAACTTTCCAAAGTGATATTCACCACCACATTCAAAATCATGGTGTCTTGAGATATTTGTAGTGATATTTCTCTATTTATATCTTGTACTCCTTTGATTTTTCAAAGGCATTGAACTTTTAGTATATCAAATAAATATATAGATATGTTGAGTAGTCATTATTCTAGTGATTCTCTGGCTCTATAGTCTTTGGCCATGAAGGGCAATTTGGTCATTTTTTTCTTCTAAGCGTTACTTGCATGCTAGAAGTGTTTCCACTTTCAATAAAGCTTAACTTTCATCTTTAACCAGTCTTGAGTTTTATATTTATATGAGTTAGGCATAAGTTACAAAGATAGGTTTGCTTCATATCAAAAGGATGTTTCTTTTATGTGATAATACATTGATGTAATTCAACTTATATTGTAGAAGTAGTGTAGAAATAGTTTTAATAAAAAATATGTTGTCTTTTAATGTACCAAAATAGACAATCCATTTTTTCAAGTAAATCACTTGAAAATTATTGAATAAAAAGGAGAATCCAACTTTACCTAAAGTGGAAACAGAAATCAAGTTTCTTCTAATTGAATGGACATAAAGATAATCTTTTAAAATTTAAATATTATTTCTCTCAAATTTAAGCATATAATATTCCACTGCAATGGCCACCACCTAGGTGTTGTTTCTCATGTGAAGATCAATCTCGCCGTCACTTGGTTGTTTGGTTCCCGAAACTTATACCAAGAATTGTAGATATGATTAATGGTTTCATATCTACACACTAGGTATCCATAAATATCACCACTAAATGTGTTTCAACCATTAATAATTAATACTTATCTTGATTTTTTACTTTTTAAAATTTAATTTAGATGCCGCTTTTGCCGGCACCCCGATTGCTCGCGATGACAATATTTTCATTTTAGCTTTTTAACACTCACTTCTGATTTATAAGCTATTGGTGGAACTTGAGTATATTTTTAAAAGTTCTTCTTGTTCTTTTCTTTTAGTTTAGAATTTATTTCATCCATAGGTGCTCAAGATGGTTTTTTTGATAGCACTTTCAGTTGATACCAATTCTTTATGTAATTGTGCCAAAGCCTAATCAAGTATATTCATATTATAATTTAGGCAGAATTGCTCATCAGAGTCGAGATGTGATTGAAGAATAATATCAATCTAAGAATCCACATCAATCTCAGCTCTAAAAATCTCTAGTTCATTCAGAAGACTAATCATCTTGAGAATATCATCCCTCACTAGGGTGTTTTCTATTATTTTAGTGTTCTACAGATCTCCCATGACCTTCTTCATAGCAGAACGAGCCTAAATTCCAAACATTTTTGAAGATTAGACATCATGTCATAGGTAGTAGCCATATACTGATATTGATGCTAGATTATATTTGACACGAAAGCCAAAATATAATATCTAGACATCTCATTAGCCTTTATCCATTTTTCATAAGGCTTGGCTTTCCCATCGGATGCCCAATGTTGGGGTTTATTAGGACACAAATCTATGAGTACAAATTTGTAGTTCTTAGCAGTCATGATAATATTAATAATTTTTTTTCCAATCAATGTAATTGGTTCCATCTCATTTATTCTTTATGAGAATGGTGGTGAGTGGATTGAAAGATATTTTCTTAATAAAAAAATTTATAATGACCTTATTATTTTGAATTCTATTATAATAACTAATTCCCTCCAATAATTCTTAAATGAATTCATCATCAGACTGATATACTATGAAAAGTATGCCTTAATGGGAGGATATCTATTATTCATTATTTGTTCAAATAGTATAATTTCTATTAATCTTGCTATCTTGGTAGAAGCTATACTTAAATAAGATTAAATTGATGACTTATCTTTGGTCCTACAAATAAAAACAATGAATGAGAGAGAAAGAATCTATTATTTATTGTTAGGAACCATTACTTAATTCTAAACCGATTGATCCTCAAATGAATCATTCATATGGAAAAGTGATTCATTTAATCAATCTATAGAATTACCTTATGGTAGTTTGGGCTAAATATATCTACAAGCTAGTTAGTATGATAGGGGGAAGGTGCGAGACTAACATTCTAACTAACTTGCATAAGATTTAAACTAGAAATAGAGACCATGAGATTCATTTAATGAACTCCCACTTAGGTTTTTAGAAATTTGAAAGATTTTAATTATTATTTTTTAAAATTTATGTATTTTTTTCGGCATAAAATTATCTTACTAGTTGTCATGCATTTAAATACATGTCATTTCTATGACAACATATATATACCCATACATAATTTCATATTATACATATTTCCATACCACAAATAATGTCATGTCCCTCATAATTCCAGACCACATATAATTTTGTCACAAATAAGTGAGGACTAAGCATCATGTATATCAAAATATCGAACACCCTAGCCTCAATAACATCTTGGGCATCCAATATAAATGATTTTATCCAATAATTTATATTAATTATAATTTATACCACTATTGAAGTATAATTGCACTCCCTCACATATTTTAAATATTTTATGTATTTTATTTCTTAAAACTAATTAAACTTTTCATGTTAAGATTAAAAATACCCATTAACTGAATCAAATCACTAATAATCTAATTCAATCAACCTCTAATTTTTTTTTTTGATAATTTCCACTTTATTTATTTGAATTACCAGAATAAAATCCACATATAAGATTTGACAATATCAAAACTTATAAGCTTCCTCATGAAGGTATCATTAATTCTTTTGATAGGATATAAATTCTATTAATAACTAATATTCATCATATGATTGATAGTATTATCAAATCCATAGATTTTCTTAAATATATTTCTAAATCTCATTTTTTATGAATCAAAGCAACTATTAACACTACACATAAATAATAACTACTTAAAGAATACGAGTATCATTATATATGATAATAATAATGTCTTTTATTTTACAAGTCACTATAAAATAATTACATCGTGTTTGTTTAGTTCTATACACTCATTTATACTAGCACTAGAAGTTATAATTAACTTTATCATTCACCATTGTCTCATTAATATCATGTGCGATACTATCTAGATTGTAAAAATTAAGCTTATATGCCATAAGTACCAATGATTTGATCTTTTGTTAGTAAGCCAAACTCTATGAACCAAAAAATATATAAAAAGAATAAAGGAAAAATGTACTTTTACAGATTCAAATCATTATACAATCTTTTATTAAAATAACAAAAAGATATAAATCAAGAAAATAATCATAAATGACTTCTAGTATAAATTAGTTCCAATAATCTCTCACTTAGACTAAAGCCATGATGCCACATGTTTGACTCTCATCCCTTCCTCATGTATGTCAAATGCTTTAGTTGAAAAGCTCTTCGTAAAATGATTTTTCAAGTTATCTACAAATGTTACATTCATTACTATCACATCTCTTTTTTTTATAATATTTTTTATTCGATGATACTTAAGCTCGACGTATTTTGCCTTCTTATGGTTTTTAGGTTTTTTTCAAATTTTATCTACTCCACTATTATCATAATAAAGTATAATAGGCAATTTCAAAGAAGGAATGACTCCTAGATTAGTCAGGAAATTTCTAAGCCGCATCCACGTAGCCTTTTTGGTTGCTTTTGAAGCTGTCACATACTTAGCTTCCATTGTAAAATTAGCAATACAAGATTTCTTGTTTTCCTCTAATGTTTGGCTCCACTTCTCAAGGTAAACATATAACCTGAGGTGGATTATTCTTAAATCCTCATCTAATTAGAAATATGAGTCTATATACTCTATAGGAACAAGAATATTTACTTGGTAGGCTAACATATAATCTCTAGTCATTTTTAGGTAAATATACTTATTATATTCATACAAATACATAATAATCACGAGTAATGGCTTTTATATATTTATTTATAAATTTTATGTGATAGGGTTAGTGAAGTACCTTTTTAATTCAAATACATGCATAAAATTGTATCATTAGCTTATATATATATATTCACTAAACATACGACTAGATGCTTGTAGTTGTAGTTGGATGAATGAAAAAGTTATTTGAAAGTTTGAGGTAGTATGTTTGAAGTGAAATGTCACCTCTTGAAGATTACACATCATTTTTGTTATGCTTTTAGACTTTTTATAATTTTTTAAAATTTGTTGATATATCATGTTTGAGGTAAAAATGAATTTTTTTATACATACATACATACATACATACATATATATATATGTGTGTGTGTGTCAGTGTGTGTGTGTGTGTGTATCATGATATACATATAAATCATGTTGATATATATATAGTATTTTGCATTTTAGGGTATTTATTTTTAATTTTTAAAAAGTCATTTTTTTATTATTTTGTGTTTAGTGCATCAAAACACCAATATATATATATATATATATATTCCTTTTTTGGAACTATTTAATTTATAGTAAAATTTTTTAATATAAGATTTTTAAAATTTTTGTTTATTTTGTGAAATTAGGTGCTCCAATTGAATTACATTATATACATAGTCCCCACATATAATTTTGTCTTACAAAATAATCTCTTACCAATAAGATGTAATGCAGAAAACAATGTTTTGTTATTTGATGAATAATGTTGTGTGATTTTTAAATCATTTTTTTAATTATTGCTTCACCTCTCCAACTCTTTTGTCATAGGTGTGTTTTTGAATAAAGTTATTATTTCTTCATGGTTTTCGATTCAATATAGTAATCTTGTTGATCTTAAGCAAGTTTAAGAATCATAACTAAAATAGTCATTTTTTTTTCTTTTGCTAAATTTCAATTTCTTTAATCTCCATTTTTCTTTCTTCAATTCGTCTACACATGACAAGTTTTGTGGTACAATTTAGTAATCTTGTTAAGTCTTCCCTATTATCATTTAGTTCCTCTTTTGTGTCCTAGTATTACTGTATTTGATCACATAAGGCTTCCATCTCTGCAATGTAAATAGAAAATTTGACAAAAAATATCATGAAAAAATCCATTATCAATACAGATCAAACATACTATTGGTATTGGTAGAAAATTTGATATGCCACGAATATTGTGTTTGAGCAAGCTATTTTCTTGGATTAAGCATGTAGAAGGAAGTTGCAAATCTGAACAAACAATTAGCGATTCCTTAAAAATCATACATGCTCTCTATTCCTCAACTTCATGGATAGTGCATTGTATATAGTGCATGGTCTCTAGTAATTGATTGTGACTAATAATTTCATGAATTCCATGTTAAGATTGTAGTTAAAGAATATAGATTGTAGATACCCATTGATTTAATCAAATCACTGATAATCCAATTAAATCAACTTTTAATTATTTCCTAGATATTTTCAACTTAATTTATTTGAATTACATATTAAAATTCACTTGTAGGGTATGACAATGTCAAAACTTATAATCTTTTTAAAGGAGGTATAATCAATCCTTTTGATAGGACATAAATTCTATCAATAATTAATATTCAATATACAATTGATAAAGTTATTAAATCTATTTCTAGACTTTACTCTTTATGAATCAAAATAACTATTCATAAGTATATAAAAATAATAACTACTTTAAGAATAAGAGTAATAGTGCTTATAATAACTTAGTTATATTTTATTTTATAAGTTAGTAAAAAATAATTACACCATATTCATTATGTTCAATACACTCAAATGTACTAGCACTTAAAGTTAGAATTTTATCATTTATCAAGTTAAGATAGACTTATAGAAATCTAGTACTATAATCTTACTGATAGAGTATCCACTTCTATCTAATATTATGAATAACAAACTTATATTTTATTTGTAATGATGATTTGATCTTCCATGCATAAGCTAATTATTATGTGCCTAATCATCTACATGCAGAATGAAGGATACAAGAATTTTTACATTTCAACTCATTATATTTTTAAAAAACTTTTTATTAAAATAATAAAAGGATGCAAATCAAGAAAACAAATATACATGATTTTTAGTATAAAACTAGTTCCAACAATCTCACACTTAGACTAAAGCCATGATATCACACATTTAACTCCCATCTCTTCCTTATGTCTGTCAAAAGTTTTATTTGAATGGCTCTTCGTAAAAGGATATGCCAAGTTATCTATCGATGTCACTTTTGTTACCTCCATTTTCTTTCTTTTTTACAATATCTCTTATTACATTATTCTTGTGGTCGATGTGTTTTACTTTCTTGTGGGTTCTAGGTTCCTTCAAAATTACAAGCACACTAATATCACAATAAAGTGTAATAAGCAATTACATAAAAGGCATGACCCCTATATCTATTAAAAAGCTTTTGAGCCATATAGCTTCCTTGGTTGCTTTTGAAGCTACTACAAATTTAACTTTCATAGGAGAATTAGTAATAAAAGATTACTTGATACTTATCCAATTTAAGGCTCCATTTCCCAAGATAAATACATAGCATGAGGTGATTTTTTTTCAAATCCTAATCTATTTACAAAATTGAGTCTGTATGCCCAATAGGCACAAGCTTATATGCTTGGTACACTAACATATAATCTCTAGTCTTTTCATGTACTTTATTATGGGTTTTACTACTATCTAATATTCTTGTCCTATGTTAGATTGATATTTTCTATCATACCAATAGCATAAAAAATGTCTGGTATAATGCAAAGTATTGCACACATGAGATTTTCTACTACATATGCATAAGGAACTGTCTTTATTTTCTACATCTTTACGGGTGGCTTGGTATATTGTTTCTTTATATAGTAAATCCAAATATGGATGAAAGAAAATCTTTCTTGGAATCTTGCATGCAAAATTGAGTCAATGTCTAATCAATATAAATAGTTTGAAATAAGCCCAATTTTCTTTGTTTTCAATCTTATAAAATCTTAATTTCAAGAACGTGAGCAACTTTTCCTAAGTTTTTCATATTGAATTGATAGGATAACTAGAATTTAACCCAAGATAATGAGCCCATGAAACTCATCCTAACATTGATCAAAACTATAAGACTTGATGACTTGATCAAAATGAGTATTCCAAGACTTAGATGCATATTTTATTACCTAAATGGTATTCACCTTACACAACATGTATTTTGACCTTTCTCTATGAAACCATCTAGCAGCAACACACACATACACACATTATTCAAGATGTTCATTAAAAAATAGTCTCCATATCCATTTGCCAAATTTTAGTCATAACGAGTTGTAATAGATAAGAAAATCCCAATTAACTTTAGCATGGCTACTAATGAAAAAGCTTCCTCATAATCAATTACTTCCTTTTGAGTAAAACTTTTTACGATAAGCCTAGCTTTATAAGTCTCAACATTGCCATACATCCCCCTCTTTTTCTTATAGATCTACTTGCACTTTATTTATTTTATCCACTCAGATAGTCCTAAAATATCTTAGATATGATTGGATTATATTTTATTGTATATAATTTATTTTGTTACCTGTTTCCTTAACCCTCTATTTTGTTTCTTTGTTTAAGTTATATGTGTAGGTACTAATATGTTGAGAGATTGGATACATGTTATTGGAACAATAACGGGGGTCCAATTGCTTAGTTAGTGGATCGGAGAAAATTTTGGAGTATGACCCATTCCACTCTGAAGATATGATTAGTTTCTATTTTATGTATAATCCTAATTTTCTATATATATATAAGTTATATCCGTAATCACAAAATTGTGCTTTATTCTTCTTCACTCACTCACTCACTCTCTCTCTCTCTCTATTTCGATTATGTAATAAAATATTTGAGTTAATAAATCTACAAGTGCTATGCACTTTTCTAGTGGACATAGCTAGTCATTTTGAATAGATAGTAAACCACATTAAAACCGATGTTTGCTGTGATGATGTTATGTTTTTCTTGTTCCTTGTGATGTTGTGTTGTGTTCTGCATAATCCATTGATAATATGGTTAGCATAACCACTATATATACATAGATATACAATTCTAATATATTTATAATTCCACAGCCCTTTGCCAATATTTTACAACTCTATCTCTAAGTTTTTATCATAGTTTCCGAGATCATTATCCAGCTCATTAGAAATTTGATCATAAGTCTTTTCCAAGAGTATATACCATTTAGGTTTATGAATAACTTTTCCACTATGATGACCCACTCTTTTTGGTTGTATACTTTTAGTGACACACTATATAAATACCAATCTATATGAACCATTGTGATCATCATCTTCTAGTTATACTAATGGCATATCAATGATGGGCTTATAAGGTTCAATATCAATACTGTAATAAATAGTTCTTTCTTATAATGAGGTAATGAGGTATTGGAGATATCACCCTAGTGTGTTGCCTCTATAATTGATGGAGTGCAGACTATCTTATCTCTTCTTAGCCTCTCAAGAATAATTCTAATTCTAGACTTATGATTTACTATATAGTCATGTTCTAGGAATTAGGCATTCATACTAACAATGATTTCAGATATTTTGGACTATAAAACAAACCACATTTTGTTCATTTAGGATATCCTACAAAGAAACAAACTTCTATTTTTATTTCCAATTTATCTGTCTACTTTTTTAGCACATGTGCTGGGAAACGCTACAAAGGAATGTATTTTAGACTAAGCTTATGTTCTATCCATAATCTAGTTAGAGTTGCTATTATAGACTTAGATGGAACCATGTACAAAACACAAACAGTTGTTTCTAACATATATCCCTAAATGAAATCAGGCATATCCAAATGAGTCATTATTGACTTTACTAAGTTCATATGAGTCATATTTCTTCTTTATATAACACCATTATGCTACAAAGTGCTAGGTATGGAAAACTATGTTGTATTCCCTTGATCTAACAAGTAGTCCATAAACTCTCCAAAGAGGTACTCACCACTATAACCAGATCATTATATTTTGAGATTATATTATAATATTTCTACATTTGCATCCTATATTCTTTGAATTTTTCAAAAATATTGGACTTATGACACATCAAATAAATATATCCATATCTTAAGTAATAATCATTGAAAGTGATTAAGTACTCAAAATCACCTCTTGCTTGGATCACCATTGGCCCATATAAATCAGAATGAACCAATTTTAGTGGCTCTTTGGCTCTAAAGCCTTTGGCCAAAAAGGATCATTTAGTCATCTTTCCTTCTAAGCAAGACTCACATTCTAGAAAGTTTATATTTTTAATGAACCCAAAGGTCTATCTTTAACTAGTCTCGAAATTCATTTAAGATTTATATGACTTAGGCATAAGTGCCAGAGATAGGGTTGGTTCATTTTAGAATGACATTCTTTTTTATGTGATAAGCTTTTGATGCTTTTTGACTCATATTATTGTAGTAGAGTTGAAAATATTTTAATAAAATTAAATTTCTCCTTATTGAAGGTACATAAAGACAGTCCTTTAAAATGAAAACATTATTTCTCTCAAAATGAAGTATGTAAACTCCCACTATAATAGTTGCCTCTTGGTATTATTTCTCATGTGAAGATCAATCTTATCATCACTTAGTTGTTAGGTTTCGAAGAACCACTGCAAAAAATTGCCTACATGATTAGTGGTTCCCATATCTACATAATAGGTATCCATATATACCACTACGAACTATGTTTTAACTACTAGAAATTGAGATTTATCTAAATTGTTCGTTTTGTTGGGTAAATCGAACATTGCTTCTTCTAGTGTCCTAATTACTTGCAGTGAAAATATATTTTTTTAGATTTTTTACTTTCACTTAAGTATAAGAAGCTACTGAAGAAACTTTAGTATGTTTCTAAAATTTTATCTTCTTTTTTCATTTCGGTTTAGAAGAAGTTCTTTTAGCGACAAATATTCTAGATGATTTTTTGATAATATTTTTAGTGAATACCAATTCCTTAAGAAATTGTATCAAATTCTAATTGGGCCTTTTTATATTGGAATTCAAGTAGAATTCCTTATAAGAGTCAGGTAAAAATTGAAAAATAATATTAACTTGAGAGTTTGCATCAATCTCAGCTCCAAAGATTTCTAGTTCATTCAGAATACTAATCATCTTGAGAATATGATTATGATCCCTCACAAGGTTGTTTTCAGTCATTGTTATATTCTTAAGATCTCTTATGGCTCTTTGCCTGGCAGGATGAGTCTGATTCCCAAATATTTCTAACTTTAAGTCATATAAAGTAGTCATAGACTGATATTGATGTTGGAGTAGATTTGAGATGTAATCAAAAAGATAACATGTAGACATCTCACTAGTTTTTATCCATTTCTCATAAGGCTTGGCTTTTTCAATTGTTTTCTATTGTAAAACTTTATTTGGGCACATATCTATGAGTACAAATTTTTAGTTCTCGATCATCTCTTTCTCATCGATCATCTCTTTGAGAATGGTGGTGAGTGGTTTGAATGATATTTTCAAGAAATAAAAATGATGATGAGCTTTATTAGTCATAATTCTATTACAAGAATTGATTACCTCCAATAATTCTTGAATAAATTTATCATAAGTCTGATATACAATAAACAATATGCCTCGATGGAAAAATATCTATTATTTATTATTTGTTCAAGCAAACCAATTCCTATTAATCTTGCTATCTATGTAGTATATGTACTAAACAAGATTAAATTGATGACTTATCTTTGGTTCTATAAATAATAATAGTGACTCAGATAGAGATAATGTTATCATTTATAGCTAAGTATAAACAATTACTTAATTCTAAATTGATTGATTATCAAATGAATCTTTCAAATGGAGAAGTGATTCATTTAATCAATTCGTTAAATTACTTTATAATTGTTTGTATTAAATATATCTACAAGATAATTAGTTTGATAAGGAGAAGGTACCAATAACCTAACTGACTTGCAAAACTTTCAAACTAACGATGAAGGTCATGAGATTCACCTAATGAACTCTCTTTCCCACTTAATATATTTTATAATTCAAGGGTTTTTAATTAAAAAATATGTGTTTCTTTTGGCCCAGAAACATATAAATAATAATTTCATGCCACACATATATAAAACCATGTCACATATAATACCATACCACAAATAATACCATGCCACAAATACATGATGATTATGCATCATGCATATCCAAATATCGACACCCCAGCTATGTAGGTTATATGGCATCTCACTTATAGAAAGTGCCTTAAACTAAGCATATCTACTCAGTTTCACTTCAAATGATTGAGGCAGTGTCCAAAGTAAGATAGAATAAAATTTTCCATAGTTTTCTACAAATACTTGGAATTCTAGAAGTGTACTCTGCCATTATCTATGTCTACCTCCATGAGTTCTATCATCATCAGTATTTGCCACCATGAAATCCTAAAATATTCATTGCCTCTAGTTGTAATCCTCATAGATATTTCCACCATTGGCTGCATCAACCATTGCATATGTCTTTGATGACTTCAAATATAACCTCTAGTATCGTGATAACCTTTGTATTGACCATCAGTACCAAGATAAACCTTTACCAATGCTGCCATTGGCTATAATGGCTTCCATAGTCACCATCACCAGCAACTAAAATCACCACTGGTGCTACTACTAGCCATGAATGCTTCCATAGTCACCATCACTGGAAGTTGGAAAATTCACTAGGCTGCTACTTGCCATGACTGCTTCAATAGTCACCTTCATCAGCAACAAAAAATACCACATGCACTACCATTGGCCATGATTGCTACTACAATCACAATCATTAGCAACTGAAAACATCACTAGCATTACTACTAGCCATGGGTGCTTCCAGAATCATCATCATCGACATCTAAAAATATCATTGGCACTACTATTGGCCATGACTACTTCTACTATCACCATCACCAGTAACTAAAAACATCATTAGCACTACTACTATCCATGACTACTTCCACATTCACCATCACTAGTAACAAAAAATATCACTACACTGCCATTGGCCATGATTTCTTCCATGGTCACAATCACTGGCAATTGAAAACATCATCGATGTTGCTACTAGCCATGGCTACTTCGATAATGAGTTTCACCGGTAACTGAAACCATCACCAGCATTGTCATTGGACATGATTACTTCCACAGGTATCTTCGTTAGCCACTGCAACCATCTCCATCAGTCGTGTTAACTACTATCTCAGCCACCATCATTATAGAATAAATATATGGGATTAAAATTTACCATCATGTTTACAATAAGCAGACAAAAATCATTGCAAAATACAACTTATAAACAAAAGAATCAGCTTCACAATCCGTAGACATACCTTAAGCTTGGTTGTTTAACTTGACAAACAGAGGCTAAATTACCTCAATTAAGGTTAGTCAATCACAAATTCACAAATGAACTTTAAAAACCAACTCATCCATACACAAATACCATGATAACACCTTTGATACCATTGTAAGGGATTTTAATAATTTGAAACTAAAGTCAATAATGCTTGTGGATTAGGGTTATTTCATTATAATTGCATGTTTGTAAATGTTATGAGAAAAGACATATCTTGGGCTTGCTCAACTAAATAAACTTCTCCTATATATACATAGTTCCAAACAAATTGCAAAGAAGATTACAACAGTATAGCGGATCAACATCGTCAAATTGATATATTATTATATTTATATTATTAAAATCAAAACCAAACATTAATTTACAGTTAAATCAATATGTTCATACTTTGGTTTCCTATAATTTTAAAAATCATATTCATTTATTATAAATATTAATATACATAATCACAATTAATTTAATGCAAATCAAACTGAAATCGAATAAATGCCTTATTGTACACTTAAGTCGATTTTCCATGTAGTTTCCCCATTTTAGGAAAAAAACTCTGCATGGTTTTCAAAACAACCTATAACATTAGAAATTAGTATATGGTGGTGGGTTTCAAACCCAATAACTACGGGATTAACATTGTGCCTAAAACTACAATTAAACATCAAATCATTTAATGACTAAAAAATAAATTTATGAATATACATTAACGTATTTAAATATATAAATATATGAACACACGCACCCACACACACGCACACACACATGCGCACACACACACACATATATAATTATATGAACAGATATAAAATTACAAATATATGAACATATATAAATTATATGAATATATATATATATATATATATATATATATATAAAATTGAACATTTATATATGTATAATATTATATATAAATATATAAACACATATAAATACATTTTTATATGTATATATATTTAGATATGTACATACACACACATATTTATATATAGATGTACATATATATATATATATATATATATATATATATATATTTATTTATTTATTTATTTATTTATTTATTTTTATTTATATATGTATGTTTATGTATATATATATGTATGTATAGATGTATATAAATTTATATGTGTATATATATATATGTATATATCTATATACATTTATAAATGTTTAGATATATATATATGTGTGTGTGTGTGTGTGTGTGTGTTTATATATTTAGATATGTATCTAGATATTTATATATGTGCATATATGTACATATTTATATATAGCTGTATATATTTATATATGTATAAATTTATTAATGTATATATATTTATACATATATAGATATTTATATATGTATATATATATGTGGATGTATGTATAGATGTATACATATTTATATGTATGTATATTTATATTTATATGTATATAACTTTATATGCATATATTTAAATATGTATATATATGTATATGTATTTATATACATACATATACATATATATATATATATATATATATATGTATGTATGTATGTATACATACACAT
This sequence comes from Sapria himalayana, assembly GCA_029783825.1. Lineage (NCBI taxonomy): Eukaryota > Viridiplantae > Streptophyta > Magnoliopsida > Malpighiales > Rafflesiaceae > Sapria > Sapria himalayana. Next base: position 5,856,615 of record JAREIK010000403.1, on the reverse strand, counting down.
ACATATAATTACATATATAAATATATATATATATATATACACACACACACATGTGTGTATGTAAATGTATATATGTGTATATATTTTTATATATGTATGTAATATATATATATATGTGTGTGTGTGTGTGTGTGTGTGTGTGTGTGTGTGTGTGTATACACATATATTTAAATATATTTAAATACATTTGTGTGTGTGTGTATTTATTTATTTATTTTTTAATTATTAAAAAATTTCATGTTAGTTGTTGCATAATTTCAAGTCCAATGTTAATGTCAAGTTTTAGGTTTGAAGTCAACCACCATTTTTAATTTCTAATTTTATAGGTACTTTTGAAATCTCCCTAATTTTTTTTTCTAAAATGGAAAATTACATGGGTAAATTTGGGTTTCTATATGTTTTGGCCCCAAAACATAAATATTTAATGTTTTGTGGTATGTTTTTTTTTTAAGTTTTAAAAAATTGTCCAAAAGATAAATATTTTTATTTGGGTTCCATAAACATAATTTTACCTAAAAATCTATATTTTCATTTTTATTTTAGGTTTTTTTATTTTTCTTTTATATGATAAAACTATTTTAAGCACTTCACCTTAATATGAACAGACTAATGATTCATATTTTTAATTAAATAAAAACAACACATTTTAAGCAAAATACAAGCACATATACTTTTTTTCTTTACTAGATTTTTTCTAGTTAAGTTTTAATGAGACATATTCTTTAATGTTTTAGTCGTTTAAGGGGAGTATTATAAATACTTTGTAATGAACGACCATTACTTTAAAATGAATGACCATCATTTATGTAATACATTTAGCTTTTGGTTTTGTCAAAGTTGTAACCTTTGACCTTCTTGTAAACCTATAAATAGGCCTAATCAGAATCAAATATAATGATCTCTATTTTTCTTCTTTTTATTTTTTTAATCTTTCTTTATAACAAATATTAAGTTTTTACAATTTTTAAAAACCAAAAAATGAATAATCGATTTTGCCCAAAAAATCTACATTTAAAATTTACTGTTTAGAAAAACAAATTCATGAAAAATATATTTTCAATCCGAAAATATATGCACTTTAATTCTCAAATAAGTATCGATATAAATTTAATACACATAAAAATCTAAAAATATAAAATTTAAATATAATATTATAGTCCACTCCACCACTTGGAACACTGGTATAAACATCTTATGAATGCCTTGGAATTAACTCGAGCATTGTATGTTCTATACTCTTAATTTGTTCGCTCATAATTTTAGTACTTGATATTTTAGTGCTTCAATCTTGTTTTAGTAATTATATATTTTTATTTTGAAGTTCAACTCTAATAAATATGCTTATTTATTTTGCAGTCTTAAAATATTAACACTTTTAATAATATAAGTAATGATCAATATCGAGCAATTCATTATTATTACCCAACTTATAATAATATAATGTTCATCATTACTTGGATGTAATAATATTATAAGGATTTTATTATGATTATTCATATTACAAACTCAATAATAGGAGTCACTAGTAACTATGCAACATTGCACAGTGGGGCATCAAACTCAATAATCATAGTTGCCCGCCACTATGGTGATTTACTACATCTTTTTGTGCATGCCAATGTGGTAATTTGCCACATTGTGTTGTGCATGCCAGTGCGGCAATTTACCACACCATGTGCACGAATGCGCCGTGCCGTACTGTGGTGGGGATTGAAAGTTGTAGATGTGCAAAAAATAGTAAGTTTGAAGAGAGAAATAAAATGAGTAGAGATATAGAATCAATGGTCCTAATGGGATTACATTTTCATAAGGAGATGATTAATTTCATGTTTTCTCAATAGAGACCCTTAATATATAATTTTATTTTAATTTTTATTTTGTGTATCAAGTGCCCGAATTGTATTATATAGTGCTCACATATATATATATATATTTTATAAAACAATCTATTACCCCACCATTTCATAATCTTGTTTTTATTAAAATTATAAGTGTTCTCCTCATCTTTATCATTGTTGTTTTTATGTGCCTGTGAATAGAGGTGTCAAATGGGCTGGCCCAGCACGGCACGGCTCGTTTTTCACGAGCACGGTCGTGCTACCATGCCGTGCCCGGCACGGCACGGTTAGATATAGGCGGGAACGGCACGGCCCGTAGGCACGGCAAGGCCGTGCCGTGCCGTGCCGGGCCCGCTCGGGCACGCCTTGCCAAACACGGTCGTGACTCGTGAGTCATGACTCACGTCATGCCTCGGCACACGTGACACGCCGCCAGTTCCACGCGTGCCTGCGTGAACCGGCACGACATGGACCCGTACCGGCATGCCGGGCCTGGCCAGGCACGGCACGGCACAGATCGTTCTTAACCCGGGCACGGTTTAAGAACGTGCCGGGCCAGCCCAGGCACGGCCGAACCGTGCCGTGCCTCGTACCGGGCCGGGCCGGCCCGGCACGTTTGACACCTCTACCTGTGAATAAGTTATTAATGGTCATGCATTTTTTTTCAGATAAAACAATTGTTGCTCGGTGATATGCTTCTTTTTAGGTTCAAATATTTGTTATCAGAATAAATAGAAACACAAAAGCCACTACTTTTAAGGTGACACCAGGCCACTTGCGCTCATCTCTTTTTTCTTTTAGATTATTTTTAATGTAAGCATTCCTCCCGACAATTAACAATATCAGCATAGATATGGTTATTTAAAGAAGAGCAGTCCGCCCTAAGACATACCTGATGGACATTCAGTAAGTTTTTCATTTTTATTTTAAGCAGTGTGCTCATATCTCTTACTCAGTAAATGTTATAATGATAAGGTTGCTTCTTGTTGTGTATTTCTCATACACAATGTAGCCAATGAAAATAGATTCTCCTTTCATCCCTGGTATCCACCCATTGAAATTTCTCATTTGATGTATGTGCATTGTAATTTAGAAAATTCTAATATTTTTGGAGGAATCATGAATAATAATGAGGAAGATATTGGCAAATTTTGGAAATTTTTTGGGACATTGTCATTTATATTTTTGGGAGTATCTCCAACCTATAGTCATCTTATTACTTGCATATTTTCTCTTATTAAAAATTTAATATGTAGTTTATTTATGGGCTGAATTTAATCTATTTACGGATTGCTTGGATTATTACATATACTAATTCAAAAAATAAAGGTACGTTGATTTTTAATTTTTATATTTCCCATCTAAATCATTATTTTTGCTGTATATGTGATTTGTATTTTTAATACTCTGTATAACTAAATGTTTTGTTTTAATATTTTCTTTTGTGGGAAAGGAAAAACTAAGTGGATGTGGATGCAGCAGTAGCACAATAGCTGAGGTCCTATTGTCTGGTTAGCGGGCTGAGATTTTGAGCAGAGCTTGACATGTTTCATGATCCAACCTGCTCTGGTTAAATGAACAGCTTTTTTTTATTATAAAATGTTTTGTAATTTTATTATTGGCTGGGTGTTATTTGGACTTGTGGAACTGTTCATCGTCTCTCTTTCTCTTCTGTGTGATTTATAGTGACTGTTCTGTGTGATGCATATTGTAAGACATTTCTGTTGATTTAATTTGTGATGCATAAGTATTTTCTGGTGGATGCAACTAGTTGTACTGAGCAACTAGCAAACCATGGTATTTTTAGTGTTTGTTTCTCTTTTATTCTTTTGATTCTGTTGTGGATGGTTGTTCGATTGGAATATATTGCTTGTTTTGTGTTTTACTTCTTTCTGTATCTTAATCTTATTACTGTGGAAGTGCAATTGGCCAACAAATTCAATTGAGAATCTATCTTAATTTTTTATGGGGACTCTCCTATGAAAGGGAAATACCCTCATAATTTAGTGTAGTCTTTAATTAATCAATATCTCGTTGGAATAAATTTCTTTATGTTAATAGATCAAATGAATTTATTATTTTATTTAATCATGAACATCTCTAGAGCTATAAGGCATCCAAATTGGAGCCTCCATGATGGACATCTCTAATAATAATCTAATTCTCTAATTAATGACTAGAAATATGCAACATGCAAATATTCTATTTGAAAATTGCGAGGAAAGTGAGCAATTTATATCTTGCTCATATTATTATCTAAGCTAACATCATATGCATCAGATTGAAGCATAGCATAAAGCCATGGGTAAAGAACCACATCTCCAAATATGTTATTTTTCTCTAGTTGACTAAATTTGGCAGATTGAGCAACAAATGCCAATGAATATTTTGTGATAGATTTGTGTTGAGAATTCTATACTCCAATGAAAAATATTAATCATTTATTTTTTGGATGTTCTTATTGCAGCTTAATTTGGGAGAAGATAAAACACTTGATTGGAATGTCCAAGAGAGCGTCTTCCATTCCTAGTGCTTTGCTTTCAAATATATATAAAAAGAATTGTACCAACAACTCATCAAAAAATCACATCTAGAAATTAGTGTTTGCTATCATTCTACCATATATTGGTTGAAAGAAATATGAAGTATTTTGAGAAAAAAAAAAGAAAGCAATTTAAAGGATAATCAAAACTTAACATTTTATTGTTGATCGACATATATGTAATAGTTTATTCCACCACTGGACGACTTTTTAAGTAGATTTTGATAGTGTTTTTTACATACCTTGTAAAAAATCGTGATTCTCAGTCACAAAAGGATAAAAAATAGATGCTAAAACAAATAATTTAAGAAAAGTATCTCTCGCCATTACTTTTAATTTCTTTAGGCATGCTAAATCATTTATTTATCAAAAAAAAAAAATTTAGGCATGCTAAATCATGAGAATATGTTTTCTTTGAAAAGCTTCATTGCCAATATATGATCATCCTTCTTGAAAGAAATTATTTCTATTCTTTTTGATACATAATTCGCACCCATCAAAATATATGTATATCCAAAGAAGTTGGAAAATAGTCTCTTTAGCTATATTCCCCAAGTGTCAAGAGCTTACATATTAATGATAAGATTGAGTGGCATCATATTTTTTTCTTGTCAACTTACCAATCATTTGGTATTTGTCATGATTTTTGCATATAGCATTAGCATCTTTAAATCACCAAGACTAGTAGAATAAGGCTTTAAACACTTATAAACTTGTTTTTTGAGTTTAAAAATAACCTCCATGCACATAAATATGATGATAGACTAAATTACTTCATTTCTCTTCTTTTAGAATACACTTACGGTTGACTTTATTCACATAATACTTAAAAATGAAGGTTCCCTTTCTAATAATAAGCATATATATTTGATAAAATGATATTTTTTTTTTTGGCAACATCCAATCTTTAGGTAGATTTTTGATCACAATGTAACTAGTAAAATGTGCAAACCAATTTTAGGATTGGACCAATCATTACATATATATCTAATATGTATTTTTAAAAATGAAAAAATATATATATAATAAAAATGCAAATCTTATAAAAATTGACTCTATCTCATCCATTTGTTGAATATTCCCAACTTAATTTATTTGTGAAAATCATCTTATATCATATTTATAACACAATAAATTTTGAAATGTAAATCAAAACAATATTTTACAAAGCATTACTATCACATACCTACCTATAAGCAACAATGTAAAACTAAGATCAATTTAAATTATTATAGTGTTCTCAATATATCATCCACTAGATAAATATTTAACACAACACATATTACATAATTGTCAATCACAACTCTATCTTTAAAATTAACATGTCAATCATGAAATTTTTCCATATTAATAAATACAAATATTATGTCATTCATTTTGATAATCAAGAAATCTATATGAGCGTGTCACAAAAAAAAATATTCTTACTTTGCGGATATAATAAAAGAAGGATTTGAATGCTGAAAACTAATAAATGAAAAGAACATCTCTTGTAATTCACATATTCTCGAAGATGAATAAGCGAACCTCATTGATTTCATCTTTTACTATATGATTCAAGACATTAGCAAAACACCTCACATAAAAAAGGTTTCCATCTAATCATAATTAATTCTTCTTATTAAACTATCTTACCAATTTTGTGACTACAACAACATCATTAGAACTTGTATTATCTATAATCAATTCGAAAAGTGTATTACTATCCCATCCTAATAGGCAAATTACTTTGACATTAGCAAAAACTTTACCAAGAAAGGGAGTCGAAACAACATAAAATTTCATGTTCTTTTTTACAACTTCCAATCAATATCAATAAAATATACTTTGAAACACATATATCCAAGATTTTGGATAGAAGTTCACAAATTAATTTTCAAAGATACTCATTAAACAAATATATTATGTATCTTATTCATCTTTTATTTCTAGTTTAAACATATTTCAACATAATCTTTAGTTAACATAGTTCTGGATATTAGTTGAAAGTTTGGTTGCAGCACACAAAATCTTTTAAAGCCATTTTTTCCACAAAATTAAATAGTAATTCATTAACAATAATCATCCTAGCAAGTTTTTTATGATAGAGTTCTTGATCAAATCTTCAATTACAAACATTTCCTTCATATTATGACAGTGAAGGGGGCAATGGGGGTTGTTTGTCATGTTTGTGATATGGATATTTACAACACTCCTCAAGATGTCTCCACAGTATGCTAGTTATTTAAGAGCTAGAGCATCCAAATATATGATTTCAATAATTGCATGTTACTCGATATGCTTTATTATCATCCTCATTTTTTTAAATTTAGTAAAATATTTCTAGATACTAAAACTTTGATTTATAAGGTTTTTTTTTCATTTAGGACTTATTCAAGAAGGTTATGTAGAGGAAAGATTCTTCAGTATATGTTCGTTACTATCTTCCATCATTGGCATTGACAATTTTATATTTTATATATCGATATGAAAAATTTTAAATACACTTCATCAAATATACAAAGAGTCAAAGATATAATACACATGACATAAACACACACGCACACTTATTAAAAACCATAAATATACAACTCCATAGGCTAGAAGAGGCATATCATCATTCAGCATATACAATGCAATGATTTTTTACTTAATTTGGTTCTTGTAAACTACTAATATTATATTTTATTGTTATGGCAGGTTCTTCAATTCCAATTGTAAAAGAAAGTGAAGGTACATCTGAACCTCAAGCTCATAAAAAGTTTAAGTCTACTTTTTGGGAAACTTATGAGATATTAGTTGATTCAGAGGGAAATAAAACTGGTAGGGCAGCTTGTATATGGTGTAGGAAAGAATATTTGGCAAAAAGTGATCAAGGTACTTCGGGTATATAGAAATACTTGAGAGAGACTTGTAAAAAAATTCCGCACGAAAAAGAATTAATAGAAGCTCACGAAAGTAAAGACAAGTCACAATCTTTATTGAGTTTCAATAAAGGTACTATTTCAAAAGATAACAAATTAACATAAATTTGATCAACAACTATTTCAAAAGAATTAATATATAAAAATAAATTAAGATTATTTTTATAAACCATTAAATGCCTAAATACATAAATATATAAACTCTTAAACCCTGAAGTCCCTAAATACTTAAACCTTTAAACTTCTAAACCTTAAATATAATTTAAATAATTTATAGAAATATTAATTACAAAATAAATTATGAGTGATACAAATATAATTTAAATAATATATTTTTCATAAAAAAAACATATAAGCTTATAAAATGATGCAAAAACTAAAAAAAATTATTATTTAGTAATAAATTTTAGATTTTGAATCATTTTAGGTTTTTTAATTATATTTTTATTTATATCTATCATATTAATAATAGTTTATTAATTTATTTTTTGATAATTGATATAATATCTACAATAAAATTGTTTATATTTAGTTTATATTTTATATAGTTATAGTATTTATTATTACTAAATATTGTATTCATCTTTTTAAAAATTTAAAAAATTATTATATTTTCAAATGTCATAAACTTTGAAAATTTAAAAAAATATCAAAAATAAATTTTTTGTTATATCATTATTTGCATAAAACTTATATACCATTAAATGCCTAAATACTTAAATCAATAACTTCTAAATCTCGAAAACCCTAAAGAGATAAATTTTTTAAACATGTATATCCTAAATAATAAATAATAAATCAAAATTTTTTTTTTCATTATAATTTTAAATATTCATTTTAATTATTTATTTGTTTATTTTGATATAAATATTAATTACAAATAAATTATAAGTTATATAAATATAATTTATATAAATTATTTTTCAACAAAAAAATAAAGATAAACTTAATAAAATAAGAAAAAAATTAAAAACAATAAAATATTTATAGTAATATATTTTGCTTTGTTTCTGAATCATTTTAGGTTTTATAATTTTATTTTAATTGATATCTAACTTATTAATAATAGATTATTAATTTATTTTTTGATCATTATTAGAATATTTATCAATAAAAATGTTTATAATGAATCTATATGATATATAAATTTAATAATTATTATAACTAAATATTGTATACACTTTTGAAAAAAGTTTTAAAATTTTATATTTTATATGATTAACCTTTGAACATATGAAAAAGTAAAAAAAATATTTTTTTTGTTATTCCATTGTTTAAATAAAGCCTATAAATCACTAAATGCCTAAACACTTAAATCACTAAACTACAAAATTCCGATTCCCCTATATAGATAATCCTTTAAACCGGTATACCCTAAATAATGATTAATATTTTTTTTTATTTGTTTTCATTATAATTTAAAAAATTAATTTTGATTGTTTAGTTTTTTATTTATATATATATATTAATTATAAAATAAATTATGAGTTAAAAATATAATTTATAAAAATAATTTTTCATCAAAAAATACATAAGCTTATAAAAAGAATAAAAATTTAAAAACAAATAATTATTCTTAAGTAATATATTTTGCTTTACTTTTGAATCATTTTAGGTTTTGATATTATATTTTAAGTAATATCGATCTTATTCATAATAGATTTTTAATTTATTTTTAGATAATTATTAGAATATCTATCATTAAAAATCAAAAAATTTATTTATTTATTTTTTTGATATTTTCAAAGGTTATAACCTTTGAAAATATAATAATTTTTAAAATTTTTTCAAAAGTGAATACTATATTTAGTTATAATAATCATTATATTTATATATCATATAAATTCAATATAAATATTTTCAATGATAAATATTCTAATAATGATCAAAGATTAAATTAATAATCTATTATTAAAAAGATAGATATCAATTTAAATAAAATTACAAAACCTAAAATAATTTAGAAACAAAGCAAAATATATTATTATATAATAATTTTGTGTTTTGAATTTTTTTCTTTTAAAAAGTTTATCTATATTTTTTTGATGTGAATAATTATATAAATTATATTTGTCTAACTCAATTTATTCTGTAATTAATAATTATATAAAAATAAATGAATAAATAATTAAAATGAATATTTTAAATTATAATGAAAAAAATAATATTGAGATTTATTATTTATTATTTAGGGTATACTGGTTTAAAATGATTATCTATTTAGGGTTTTCGAGATTTAGGAGTTATTGATTTAAGTATTTAGGCATTTAGTGGTTTATAGGATTTATTTAAACAATGAAATAACAAAAAAAAATATTTTTGTTATTTTTTCACATTTTCAAAGTTTATAACATTTGAAAATATAATAATTTTAATATTTTTTAAAAATGTGAATACAATATTTAGTAATAATAAATATTATAACTATATATAATATAAACTAAATATAAACAATTTTATTGATAGATATAATATCAATTATCAAAAAATAAATTAATAAACTATTATTAATATGATAGATATAAATTAAAATATAATTACAAACCTAAAAAGATTCAAAATCAATGTAAAATTTATTACTAAATAATAATTTTTTGTTTTTAAATTTTTACTTCTTTTTATAAGATTATATTTTTTTTATTAAAAGTAAATTATTAATATTATATTTTTATGACTAATTATTTATTTTGTAATTAATATTTATATAAAAAATAAACTAATAAATATTTAAAATGAATATTTAAAATTATAATGAATACAAATTAAAATGAGATTTAAGATTTATTATTGCTGTATATGTAATTTATTTTTTGTTTGTCTATTTGTGTAACCAAATATTTATTCTTTTTTAATATTTTCATGTAAGTGTAGGAAAGGAAATAATAAGAGGTCAGGGATGCAGCAGTAGCACAATAACGGAAGTCTCGCTGATCGGAGAGCGGGCCGAAATTGGAGTAGAGCTTGACCCATCTCATGATCCGACCCGCTCCGGTTAAATGAACTAAGAGAAATTTTAATATAAAATGTTTTGTAATTTTATTTTCGGGTGGTTTTTTTTTGACCCGTGGAACTGTTCAGCATCTCTATCTCTTCTCTCTGTGCGATTTATCACGATTATTCTGTGTGCTGCATACTGTAAGACATTTTTGTTGATTTAATCTATAACGCATAAACATTTTCTGGTAGATTTAGCTAGTCGTACTAAGCGACTAGCGAACCGTGTTATTTTTTGTGTTTATTTCTCGTTTTTTATTCTATCATGGATGGTTGCTTAATTGGGATATATATATTAGTTGTTTTCTGTTATTTCTGTGTTTCTGTATCTCGATCTCACTACCGTGGAAGCACAATTGCCCAATAATTATATATGGTATACCAGTTTAATGGATCGATTAATTAGGGGTTTTGTCGTTTAGGAGTTTAGCAATTTATGTTTTTAGGCATTTAGTGGTATATAGGTTTTATTTATATAATAAAAATAAAATTTTTTTTGATTTTTTTTAGATTTTCAAAGTTTATAACCTTTAAAAATAAAAAAAAAATTTAATATCTTTTGAAATGTGAATACCATGTATAATTATATTAATCTTATTAATTAAATATCATATAAATTCAATATTAATAATTTTAATGATAGATATTATTATAATGATAAAAATTAAATTAATAAATTATTATTATTAATATAAGTATTAATTAAAATATATTTACATAACACAAAATAGTTCAAAATCAAATAAAAATATATTACTAAATAATAATATTTAATTTTTAAATTTTTTCATCTTTATATATGCTAATATTTTTTTATGATTAAAAATAAATAATTTAAAAAATATCTGTCTCACTCGAAATTTATTCTGTAATTAATTTTTCTATAAAATTAAAATATAAATATTTAAAATGAATATTTAAAATTAAATTAAATAGAAATAAAAATGAGAGGTATTATTTATTAAGTAGTATACACCTGTTATAAGGTTTATGTATTTAGGGGTTACGGGTTTTATGAACTATTGATTTAAGTACGTAAACATTTAGTGGTCTATAGGTTTTATTTAAAAAAGAAATAACAAAAAAATTATTTTTTTATTCTATCTCTTTTTTTAAGATTATAACCTTTGAAAAGATAATAATTTTTAAATTTTTTTAAAAAGTGAATATAATATTTATTTATTATAATCATAATAATTATATATCATATAAATTCAATATAAACAATTTTATTCATAGATATTCTAATAATTATCAAAAAATAAATTAAAAATCTATTATGAAAAATTGATATTACTTAAAATATAATATCAAAACCTAAAATGATTTAAAAGCAAAGCAAAATAAATTACTTAATAATAATTATTTGTTTTTAAATTTTAATTCTTTTTATAAGCTTATCAATTTTTTGATGAAAAATAATTTTTATAAATTATATTTTTAACTCATAATTTATTTTATAATTAATATATATATATATATAACATAACAATCAAAATGAATTTTTTAAATTATAATTAAAACCAATAAAAATGAGATTTATTAATTATTATTTAGGTATACCAGTTTAAATGATTATATATATAGGGGTATCGAGATTTTGTAGTTTAGTGATTTAGGTCTTTAGGCATTTAGTGATTTATAGATTTTATTTAAATAATGAAATAACAAAAAAAATATTTTTTTTATTCTTTCACATGTTGAAAGGTTATAACTCTGAAAATATAAAAATTTTAAAACTTTTTTCAAAAGTGAATACAATATTTAGTTATAATAATTATTAAATTTATATAACATATAAATTCAATATAAACATTTTTATTGATAAATATTCTAATTATGATCAAAAAATAAATTAAAAATCTATTATTAATAAGTTAGATATCAATTAAAATATAATTACAAAACCTAAAATGATTCAGAAACAAAGCAAAATATATTACTATATAATAATTTTTTGTTTTTAGTTTTTTTCATCTTTTAATTAGTTTATCTATATTTTTTTTGTTTAAAAATAATTTATATAAATTATATTTGTATAACTTATAATTTATTTTGTAATTAATATTTATATAAAAATAAACAAATAAATAATTAAAATGAATATTTAAAATTATAATGAAAAAAATAAAAATGAGATTTATTATTTATTATTTAGGATATACATGTTTAAAAAATTTATCTATTTAGGGTTTTCGAAGTTTAGAAGTTATTGATTTAAGTATTTAGGCATTTAATGGTTTATAAGTTTTATTCAAACAATGAAATAACAAAAAATATATTTTTGATATTTTTTTAAATTTTCAAAGGTTATAACATTTGAAAATATAATAATTTTAAAATTTTTTAAAAATGTGAATACAATATTTAGTAATAATAAATATTATAACTATATATAATATAAACTAAATATAAACAATTTTATTGATAGATATTATATTAATTATCAAAAAATAAATTAATAAACTATTATTAATATGATAGATATAAATTAAAATATAATTAAAAAACCTAAAATGATTCAAAATCTAATAAAAATTTATTACTAAATAATAATTTTTTTTAGTTTTTGCATCATTTTATAAGATTATATGTTTTTTTCAAAAAATATATATTATTTAAAATATATTTGTATCACTCATAATTTATTTTGTAATTATTATTTCTATAAATTATTTAAATTATATTAAGATTTACGAGTTTAAAGGTTTAAGTATTTAGGGGCTTCGGGGTTTAGGAGTTTAGATATTTATGTATTTAGGCATTTAATGGTTTATATGTTTTGTTTAAACAATGATATAATAACAAATTTATTTTTGTTATTTTATCTCATTTTTGAATGTTATAAACTTTGAAAATATAACAATTTTTAAAATTTTTTTATATGTGAATACTATATTTAGTTATGATAATCTTAATCATTATATATCATGTCAATTCAAAATAAACAATTATATTGAAATATATTATATTAATGATCAAAAAAATAAATTAATAAATTATTATTAATAAGATAGATATTATTTTAAATATATTTGCAAAACATAAATTTTTTCAAAATCAAAGTAAAATATAATACAAAATAATACTTTCTTTGATGTTTTGCTTCTTTTTATAAGTTTATATTTTTTGTTATTAAAAGTAAATTATTTAAATTATATTTGTCTTCCTCATAATTTATTTTAAATTTATAATTCTATAAAAATAAACTAATAAATAATTATAATGAATATTTAAAATTATAATGTATACAAATAAAATAAAGATTAATTATTTATTATTCAGGATATACTAGTTTAATGGTTTATGTATTTAAGTGTTTTGGGGTTTAGTGATTTAAGTGTTTAGGCCTTAAGTGATTTATAGTTTTTATTTAAAGAATGAAAAAATTAAAAATTTAATTTTGTGATTTTTTATTAATTTTTGAAGGTTATAACCTTTGAAATTATAATAATTTTTAATTTTTTTTAAATGTGAATATAATATTCGGTAATAATAATCTTAATAATTATATATAATGTAAACTCATTATAAATAATTTTATTAATAGATATTATAATAATGATAAATAAAAAATTAATAAACTATTTAATAAGAATGATATAAATTAAAATATAATTGGAAAATCTAAAATGATTCAAAATAAAAATAAAATATATTACTAAATAATAAATTTTTGTTTTTAAAATTTTTCCTCTTTTTATAAGGATATATATTTTTTTTGATGAAAAATAAATTATTTAAATTAGATCTGTCTCAATAATAATTTATTTTGTAATTAATATTTCTATAAAAATAAACTGATAAATAATTAAAATAAAAATTTAAAATTATACTAAATAAATATTAAATTGAGATTTATGATTTTTTAATAATGTACACCTATTTAATAGTTTAAGTATTTAAAGGTTTTGTCGTTTAGGAGTTTAGCAATTATGTTTTTAGGCAATTAGTGGTTTATAGGTTTTATTTAAACAATAAAATAACAAAAAAAAATTTATAATTTTTTCTCATTTTCATAGGTTATAACCTTTGAAAATATAATAATATTTAAAATTTTTTGAAATGTGAATACAATACTTAGTTATAATATTATTAATAATTATATATCATATAAATTTAATATAAACAATTTTATTGATATATAATATAATAATGATCAAATTTAAATTAATAAACTATTAATAAAAAGATTGATATTAATTAAAAAATATTTATAAAAGCCAAATTGATTCAAAATTAAAGTAAAATATATTACTGGATAATAATTTTTAAATTTTAAATTTTTACTTCTTTTATAAGCATATATATTTTTTGATTAAAAATAAATTAATTAAAATATATATGTCGCTCTAATAATTTAATTTTTAATAAATATTTCTATTTAATAAACAAATAAATAATTAAAATGAATATTTAAAATTATAATAAATCGAAATAAAATTAGATTTATTAATTATTAAGTAGTATATATCAGTTTAATGGTTTATGTATATAGGCATTATGAGGTTTAGGAGTTTACTAATTTAACTATGTAAGCATTTAGTGGTTTAGAGGTTTTATTAAAAATAAAATAATATAAATATTTAATTTTATTATTTTTTGATATTTTCAAAGGTTATAACCTTTAAAAATATAATAATTTTTAATTTTTTTTTAAATGTGAATACAATATTTAGTTATAATAATCATTATATTTATATATCATATAAATTCAATATAAACAATTTTATTGATAAATATTATAATAATGATCAAAAAATAAATTAATAATCTATTATTAATAAGATAGATATCAATTAAAATATAATTACAAAACCTAAAATGATTCAGAAGAAAAGCAAAATATATTACTATATAATAATTTTTTGTTTTGAAATTTTTTATTTCTTTTAAAAAGTTTATCGATAATTTTTTGATGAAATATAATTTATATAATTTATATTTGTCTAAATTAATTTATTTTGTAATTAATATTTATATATATATATGCAAATAAATAATTAAAATGAATATTTAAAATTATAATGAAAAAAATGAGATTTATTATTTATTATTTAGGGATACCGGTTTAATTTAAATTAGATCTGTCTCACTAATAATTTATTTTGTAATTAATATTTCTATTAAATTAATTGATAAATAATTAAAATAAAAATTTAAAATTATACTGAAAAAAAATTAAAATGAGATTTATGATTTATTATTAATGTATACCAGTTTAATGATTAAAGTATTTAGAGGTTTTGTCATTAGGAGTTTAGTGATTTATGCTTTTAAGCTTTTAGTAGTTTATAGGTTAAATTTAAAAAAATAAAATAACAAAAAAAATTTCGATAATTCTGTATCATTTTCATAGGTTATAACCTTTGAAAATATAATAAGATTTAAAGTTTTTTGAAATTTTAATACAATATTTTGTTATAATAATATTAATACTTATATATCATATAAATTTAAACTAAATAATTTTATTGATAAATATTATAATATTGATCAAAAAATTAAATTTATAAACTATTAATATTAAGATAGATATTAATTTAAAAATATTTACAAAATCCAAATTGATTCAAAATTAAAGTAACTTATATTACTTGATAATAATTTTTAATTTTTAATTTTATAATTCTTTTATAAGCGTATATTTTTATTAGATAAATAATATATTATTTAAATTATATTTGTCCCACTCTTAATTTATTTTGTAATAAATATTTATAAATAAATACACTAATAAATAATTAAAATTAATAATTAAAAATATAATAAATAGCAATAAAAAATAGATTTATTAATTATTAAGTAGTATTTAGCGGTTTAATGGTTTATGTATTTAGGCTTTATGGGGTTTAGTAGTTTACTGATTTAACTTTATATGCATCTAGTAGGGTTGCTCACGGGACTCTGAGATTCTATAGCCGACCCGAAGTCTTGTCCCGAAAGAATCGGGACTGACAAAAATCCGTTGGCTTTGACTTTTCTATTCCCATTCTGTCACGTATTTTTTCTTTTGGGACGGTTCCGAATATTAAGCAATATCCATCCCGAGAACAATCCCATCCTTAAAAACCGATACTAGAACCAGGAATATATATATATATATATATATAACATGAAGATGCCACCAATTCTGCTACTGCTCATCCAATTCCGACGCACCTATTGCTGTTCCAAGTTCCAGACAACCTCATGCTGTTCCAGCCTTGTTCAATTACGTCCAGCCCTTGTCCGTCACAGTTTTGGTTACCTCCACCATGTCACAGATGCCACTAGCCTTTTGGTTAGTTTTTCTGACGAGAATTGAGTGATTAATTATTATTATTATGTGTCTCAGTCAGTTTTGTTGAGTATTGGTTGTGGTGTTGTGGTTGGGCCGAATTAGTGGGCTGAATGTGTTATAGTCAGTTTTGTAGAGCTTGCTTGTTTGAAATATTTATATGTATTTATGCTTAACATATCATATTAATTAATGACATTGCAGATGGCACAATCCAGCGGTAAACGAAAAATACAATAAATTGAAGATGATCACATCTCAAATGATCAAAATACTGCTAAATCCAATCATCATCCTTTCACAAACCCTCATATTGTTATGGCAGGTTCTTCAATTCCAATTGTAAAAGAAAGTCAAGGTACATCTGAACCTCAAGCTCATAAAAAGTATAAGTCTATTGGTTGGGAAACTAATGAGATATTAGTTGATTCAGAGGGAAATGAAACTGGTAGGGCAGCTTGTATATGGTGTAGGAAAGAATATTTGGAAAAAAGTGATCAAGGTACTTCGGGTTTATGGAAATACTTGAGAGAGACTTGTAGAAAAATTCCTCACAAAAAAGAATTAATAGAAGCTCACGAAGGTAAAGACAAGTCACAATCTTTGTTGAGTTTCACTAAAGGTACTATTTCAGAGGATAACAAATTAACTTGTTGGCAATTTGATCAACAACTAGTTGGGGAGGCTTTAGTGAAAATGATCATAAAAGATGAATTTCCTTTTTGTTTTGTTGAGAGGGATGAGTTTATGAAGTTTTGTGAAGTTAGTGTGCCTCAATTTAAAATTCCATCTAGGCACTCTGTGTTAGGGATTGTTTTTCTTTGTTTGTGAAGGAAAAGAAGAAATTATTTGATAGCATATCATTTCATTGTTGTAGAGTTTCATTGATTACCGACACTTGGACTAGCATTCAAAATTTGTCTTATATATGTTTAACTGTTCATTTCATTGATTCTCAATGGAATATGCATAAAAGGCTTTTGAACTTTTGTGTAATTAAAAGTTTTTCTAAAGTTAAAATTAGAAATGCTATTGAGTTTTGAATTAATTAATGGGGTTTGAGAAAGTTGATGTGCATTACCATTGACAAAGCAACAAATAATGATGTTGTAGTTGAACAATTGAAAAAAATGCTTGTGATGAAAAGTGTTGTACCTTTGAGAGGCGAGCATTTTCATATGAGATGTTGTGCTGATATCTTAAACTTAATTGTCAGAGATGACATTGCAGTAGTTGAGGGTGCTATTCAAAAAACTAGAGGTGTGGTGAAATATATGAGGAGCAGTCCTAAAAGATTAGATATGTTTAAGTTATGTGTTGAAGAAGCAAACTTGTCATATGGATCTTCATTGCAATTAGATTGTCCTACAAGATGGAATTCAACTTATTTGATGCTACAAACTAATATAAAATATCAAAAAGAATTTGATAAAGGAGGACAAACACAAAAGGTTTTTGAAGGAGTTTGGTTCAAACGTTCCAACTAAGAGAGACTAAACAAAAAGCCAAAATTTTGGCATGTTTCTTGAAAAATTTTTATGAGGTAACTTGTAAAGTTTATGGGTCATAATATTCTACCTCTAGTTGGCTTTGTTCTTTGTTTTTTCACAAGTTGGCTTTGTTCAGCCAAGTGAAAGTTAATCATAATAACAATACTACATTTTTTAAACAATTACGTAAAATATTTAGGAATAGCTAAAGATGACCACAAACATTGGTAGCAACAACTACTACTTAAGTAATTGCTAAAATTAGGCAGCTTAATATAACAAAAATATTTAGGTAAAGAATATTAGCATTTATATAATTTTTTACTTATTATTAATCTATTTATTTATCAAAAAAATATTAATTAAAATAAAATCCATACAATGCAATACACACCATTAAAATCATTTCGACACTCAACTAAATTAAAATTATAAATATAAAAAAAATATGGGCCTAAGGCACTAAGAATCTTTTTAAATTTTATATTAACAAAAGATAAAAGGAATGTGATGAAAAAAAATTACAAAAACACAATGAAAATCAAGCATATCATTATGTTATTTATAAAAAATTCTATTGATAAAAAATATATATTTTGATTTTTTAGGGTAGAAAACCAATAGAAGTTGAATATCACCTAAAGAGACATTAGATTAAAAATAATGGTAGAAAAAATTATAATATTTTATGAATTTATTTTGGCCAATAGATAGTGCTTGTCACTATTCTATCCATTTCATTTTGATTTTGTAATTTGCAATCATTTTAACTTTTACAATGGCTAGCACGGTACAAGGTTTAGGTATGTGCCCTTTTCTCATGCTGACATGTGAGGCACGTAGGCATACCTCATATAACACATAGCCTTGGCATGACGCACAATTTTGATGTATGCATGGTTCTACTTCTAGATCATGCCATGCTGAGCCTGGCATGACCTAGTCATGTTGTGCTGTGAGTAGTGCTCGTGCTTCCTGGGTCACTTGACACATTTATACTATAGTATACTATTATATTGTACTTCACAATATATAATGTACTATATAGTGATTAGTATTAAGTATAGTATATTATCCTTTTGTAGTTGGCTAAAACACATATCTTTATATAATTATATATATAGTATTCACTATTTTGCATATGTATGTATACATTATAATTTTTTATAATATATGTGTATGTGCATATACATTGTAGTATATTATATTGTAATACTTATATATATTAATTAGTAATAAGTATAATATATGCACTATATATAGAGTATAGATTACAATGAATATATACACATTACATATGCACTGACACTACAAAAGTACGGCACAAGATATATTATATATATTAAGATAGAACATCAATGTGTTATGCAATTATGTGAAATGTTCACACCCTCAATCAATGTTGATTTCTCTCCTCACTCTCTCCTACTTGGTTTTCCAAAAAAAGAAAAACCCTAAATCTTTCTCTTAGCTTGAGAAAATCCAGCTTTGGAATGCTAGATTAGTGCAAGTGTGGTAGTCGTGGTGGAATTTACTTCGGTACTTAGAAACAAATGTTTTTTTAGCCACATATTGATATAAAAGATGAGCACTATGTGACCGTCTGATAACAATCAACATAAACGCAACCATAGGCACACCGCTTGCTCTCCCGATATAGAAGCGACGATCACGACCCTATTGAAGAAAATCAATGAAACTATACGGTGCAATCGGAAAATGAGGTTTATTATATGCTCGGAATATGATTTCGATGCTGCTGAATTTATCCTTGATGATGGCCACACACAACTGATGGTTTATGGTAAATTTTCTATTAATTCATTTGATCTTCAACCCAAAATTCTCATAGATGGAAATTTATCTCATATTAATCCAAACTATAACGATACACATGAAAATATAAGATTATGGAAATTGAAGAATTATCCTCCTCCCCCCAATTCATATATCTGAAGATAAAAGATTGTCAAAAAAATAAACTTTAGATTAATAATCGTTTATGGTCTTCATTCGATTATTAATAGGAGATCATTATGGAATAGCTTAATCCTCCAAGACTCCTCTGATTCATTGCCCTGGGTTATAATCGGAGATTTTAACTCTCCACTAGTAGCTCTTGAAAAAAATGAGGGTAGATTTGTCTCAACTTATCAATGTCTAAACTTCATCAACTGTTGCTTTACTCTAAGCCTTGAAGATATCTCATCTTATGACTCTTACTTTACCTAGACAAATGGGAAAATGTCAAGCAAGCTTGATAGAACAATGATAAACTAAAAATGATCCAATCTCTTACATGACACATGCGAAATTCCTTTTTCTATGTATCTTTTTTGATCATTGTATGATTATTGTATCCACTAAATTAAGTCCTCAAGATAAGATGGTACCCTTTAAATTCTATAAAATGTGGTTGACTCACAAAGACGTTCCTCTGATACTTATTGATATATGGGAACAAAAATTGGATGGATCATTAATGTTTCAGCTGGTTAGAAAGCTTAAAATGCTTAAAGAACCTCTCAAAAAATTAAATGAGAAATATTTTGGACATATTAGATAAAAGTATGTTTAGCTAGAAAGGCTATAAAATCTACTCAAAGAAAGATACTTGAAGTTCCTAATGCAACTCTAAAAATTGAGGAAACTAGCCTAAGAGTTAAATTGAGGATGTTGGAAGAGGTTGAATTATCTTTTATTAAATAAAAAGATAAATTCAAGTATCTAAAACAAAGTGACATGTGCACTAAGTTCTTTCATACTTTTCCAAGTGCGAGACTTCAAAGAAATAAAATAGTATAAAAAATGGAGAGTATTCTACATCTTATCATGAAATTTCCGATGCTTTTCTTGGATATTATAAAAGCTTGCTGGGCATATCTAAAAATAAAGCTCATTTATGTGAATCTATCATTAATAGTGGGAAAATGTTGAATGATTTAGAACATAACCTACTATCACTATACATCTCGCCGAATGAGATAAAGGAAGCTTTATTTTCGATGGGAGGGGCAAAATCTCCAGGATCAGACAGGTATACTATTAAGTTTTTTAAAAAGTCGTGGGAAATTATTGATAAGGATGTTACTAATACTGTCCAAATCTTCTTTCATTCTGGAAAAAATACTTTAGCCGATAAACCATGCTTATATAGCACTAATACCAAAAACTTCTCACGCAACCTCCGTCAAAGATTATAGGCTATTTTTCTACTGTAATGTCCTATATAAGCTCATCTAGAGGTGTCAAATAGGTCGGACTAGCCCAACCCGGCACGAGGTATGACACAATTCAGCCATGCCTGAGCTGGCATGGCATGCTACAATACCATGCCAGGGCATGTGCCCGAGCCTGTGCTGGGTGCACCTATTGCATGAAACGGGTCGTGTCGTGCTAAAGTTTTCGGCCCACATGTTGTGCCAAGCATGACACAACACACTTAGCACATTAGCATGGCACGTGTGACCACACATCGAGTGTGGTCACGATGAGCCGACGCCCGACGGACAAGGCTCGCCAAGCCTTGAAAGTGAGAAGACGTGGGCGGCATGGTGGCACACCGCCGAAACCCTAATTTTTTTTAAATTAGGGGTTGGCTCGACCTGGTGAATTTTGTGTCGTGGGCCCGTGCCAGGCCTGACCTCAGAGAACTGTGCCCGGCATGGTAGCATAGTTGGGCAGCCTAAAATAGTGTCGGGCCAACCTGACACAACTCGTTTGGCACCTCTAAGCTCATCTCTAAATTAATAGCAAAAAGACTTTAATACATTCTCGGAGATATTATTAATCCGACCCAATCATCATACATTAAAAGGATGTTAATTTCAGATAATTTTCTTCTTGCACAAAATTTGATACGAAGATATGCAAGAAAAAGAATCTCCCAAATGCTTCCTCAAAATTGAACTCCAAAAGGCGTTTGACATGGTTAGTTAAGAATTCTTAAAAGAAGCTCTTATTGTTTTCAACTTCCCAAAAAAATTCATAGAGATTATTTATGAATGTATATCTACTATGTCCTTTTCTATGGCCATAAATAGGGAACTCCATGGATTTTTTAAAGGAGAAAGAGAACTTAAACTTGGCGACCCATTATTACTCGGAGTTCCCATATCTTTAAGTATACTTATCACGTCACAATTTTCTACTTTGATATCCAAAATAATAGTCTCTATACATTAATGGGCAAACAAGATTCTCTCATTCGCTGGGAGGCTATAATTACTATGCTTAGTGATTCAAGGAATAAAAGGATATTAGTTTTCAATATTCTTTCTACTTTCATCAATAAATAACACAATTGAGAGCTCATGTAGTAGATTTATATGGGGTGCTCCAAAGACAGGCCGATTTAGTCCAAGTGGCTTGGAAAAAAGTTTGTATGCCCACATCTAATTCTGGGCTTGGTATTCTTGGTTTGATGAATTTGAACTAAAGCATTTTTTATTATAAGTCTTTGGCGAATTCACAAAAATGAAGACTCACTCTGGATAAGGTGGATACACCACATATATCTTAACTCTCTTAATATTTTAGAGTTCTAAATATCCAAGCAACACCCTCTTTTTTGGAAATCTCTAATATTTCTGAGAGATATCTTAACGGATAAATTTGAAGGTATAAAGTACGCGATAATACTTCTCAATGCATGGGCTGAAAAGGAAGACTTATTTCCGAAGCATATAAGTATCTATCTAGAACTAATACGATAAAAGTAAAAGAGTGGGCATAAATTATTTGGTTTCCTAATCACATTCCAAACAAGCTGCATTCTTTTGGATATCTAAAGCCGGGAAAATCAAAACAAAAGATTGCCTATTTGCAACTACAACAAACATGCAATGTGAATTCTGTACCCAACCAGAATCTCTCAAACATGTTCTATTTGAATTTCAATTTTCTAGAAGTTTATTGGAACATTTAAAAAGCTAGACATCAATCAAAGAACCCATGGATTCCATTACATAAAGCCTCAAAAGTTTAAAAATGAATTATTCAACCAACACCACAAAGAATTGCATAAAGAAAGCCATATTCACTGCTGCTGCTTACTACATATGGAAAGAAAGAAACTGGAGATGACATGAAAGAAACTCTCAGAATTTAGATTCAATTCTTAGGAAGACAAAAAATATGTATTTACATTATATTTTAGAATGATTGTATTAGTTTGGATATTGTTTAGGATGTACAGATATTAATAGTGCATTTTTATTACTTATCAAAAAAAATGTAATGTTATATATATATTTATATAATATGTGTGTATGTGTGTGTTTACATAAATACATACATGATATTTATGTATAGTATTATGTTTTTTAAAAAATATAGTGTTTGGATACTCAAGACTTACATGTGTCAAATGGGTTGTGCCGGGCCGCCATGACTCATTTTTTTTCAGGCCCAAATGGGTCCGCTTGGCATTCCTGGCCTGACATGGTTCATTGGATGAAAGGCTCAGCACGGCCTGCAACCCAAAATCAACCCGAGTTCGGGCTGGTTTGGGCTAGTTCTAGGTTAAGATAATTCTTAACCTAGAATAGAAAATAGGGATAAAGTGCCTGGGCCATCATCATGTTAGCTCAATTCTTGTAATTTTATTTTTTTTTATTTCTTGTAATTATATGTGATAAGTTGAGGTCATGCTAGCTCAATTCTAAGTCATGTAAGTAATTGTCGGCTAGATTTTGAGTCATGTCGGATAGTGTCAGATCATAGTGGTTATGGGGAACATGAATGTGATCAATTGAAATTTTTTTAAATTTTAATTTTTGATTTATTTAAAATGTTACAATTTCATATCAAAACATTATAATTAAAAATTATATTACATATTTACATTGCATTTAAAATTTAAATGAATTAAAATCAAAATAAAAAATGAAAAATTAATTAACATTTGTTGAAGTATAACTGATAAACTATCAAATTATATTACAAATCAAATTAAAATTTATATCACAAAGCATAACTGATAAATTAATTTAAAAAATCAAAAAATTTAAAAATTTAAAAAATAAAAAAATAAAAAATTAAAAAATTAAAAAATTTAAAAATTAAAAAATTAAAAAATTTAAAAATTTAAAAATTTAAAAAATAAAAAATTAAAAAATTTAAAAATTTAAAAATTTAAAAATTTAAAAATTTAAAAATTTAAAAATTAAAAAAATTTAAAAATTTAAAAATTTAAAAATTGAAAAATTGAAAAATTGAAAAATTAAAAAATTAAAAAATTTAAAAATTAAGAAGTTAAAAAATTAAAAAAATTAAAAAAATTAAAAAAATTTAAAAATTAAAAAATTAAAAAATTAAAAAATTAAAAAATTAAAAATTAAAAAATTAAAAAATTAAAAAATTAAAAAATAAAAAAATTTAAAAATAAAAAAATTAAAAAATAAAAAAATAAAAAAATTAAATAATTAAAAAATTAAATAATTAAAAAATTAAAAATAAAATTATATTACATATTTAATAAAAAAAATAATTTTTAATATGATATATAACATAAGTTTAAGCATAATTGATAGCAATTTAAAAATAATTAAATATCATATGAACAAAATAATCCAAAATCATATGAGTAAATGATTAGTATCTATAGTATGATAGTGTACATACAAATTATCATCATCATGTATGCGTTTGAAGGTAGCACAATAATAGCCTCAATATCCCTAATCAAGATGTCTCATGGTTTATCATCTATCAGTAATTCTTTTGTTTTATCCAAAATGCCTAACCATGAATCTTCATAGTATTTCAAGCTTGCAATACCTATATGAAAATTTGTTGTAGACTAAATTTCCTTTCAAAAATAATATTGACTTTCATAGAAAAATAGACTCTAATGGTATTATAGATACTAGGGGGTCAATAAATCACGAGTCTTCTTAGATAATTTGGGATAAGTGGATTGATATGATTTTCAACAACTCAAAATATCCAAAAGTTTATTTTTATCATGTTATATAATTAAGCAAAAATTAATATCTAAGTATTGAGGCAACTTACTACTATTTGATAAACTATCCCTTCATTTTCTCTTAGCCAACTAAATGGAAACGTCATCATCTTTAAATATATTATTCACATCCATACTCAGAGTCTGGCTAAAACTACCTTACTTAGAATCATAATATGTATACATGCTATTTATTTTTTGTGAATAAAATTTTCAGGTTTGTCTTTTTAGTTCATACAAGTGAGTATGTATCTTAATATATTTGCCACTAATTCCATTCTAATCATATGATCCATACATGCAACCAAACAATACAAACGTGGAATAGATGAATAATATTTTAAATATTTGGTTTATATCTCAATAGGTATTACATTAAATATCAACATTTTTTTATATTTGCTAAATAAGCTATTAATATCATGTATACATCCAAGTACAATGGAAATAGTGTGAGTATACACATATGAATATTTGTTTATCATTTCATAAAAATCTTCAAGAATTTTATAAAAGAAATTTTGGTATCCAATATAAATCGTCAATAATAAGTTTGTTACTTTTACTATTTATATAGTTGGATATCACGTGTTAGTAGTCAACACATAACTCTAAAATTTGGTAGATATAATTCTAATGGATTCTTTCATCTTTTTGAAATTTTTTATTTTTTAGACCAACTAACAAAAAAAGCCTTCTAAGCCCTTGTTGTATGTTAGGTATCTCAAGATATTTTAGTGAATTTTTTATTTTTTATAATTCAAAGAAAATAACTTTTATTCCCATTTATCCTATTATGCTTATTACATGACATTTACACCTAACATGACCAATTTCACCTAACAACGGATATTTAATGGTTCTAACAAACATACTGGCGACTCCATTATTGGAAAGATTATAGAATATAATATCAAAAATTTTATTTTGAATGTCATAATCACTAAAAATCATCATGATAGACTCACATGCTGCAAGACCATCAAGAGGATACAGAATCTTAGAAATCCAAATTGTTATATTATGTTCCTCATTTAAATATACATTGTAGGTGGTGAGGCAGATAAATAATGATGTATTTTTGTGACTAGTCAAGATATTACTCTACTATAATTCCTAAATTTATTAATTATTAATTATTTTTTAAAATTATAATATTTTATTTTGTCATTCCTATTAGTTGACCTAGGTATCCTATATATGATAAATAAGTTGGAAGTAGATTTGTATAATACTAACTTCCTGGGATCCTTCAAAAATCTAATTCAAAGACCCAAGATCATAATCAACTTGGTCCTATTTTTCCACTTAAAGTCATTATGGTAAATGAAAGGGGTTAATGAAGCCGAACTTGAACCAATTTTAAAATCCTCGCCACTTTGTTGGGTTGCATATGATCTAATACACTATTTTTTGGTATATTGATCAGTATGCTTCTAAAGGTGGTTAGTTTCACTTGTACTCCTACATATATAATTTTTTATAATATATATATTATGTTGATTCGTTTTTGACATCAATAGAAATTTCATACTATTGAAGTTCATCTAGCTATAGGTTTTTTTAGGAAAATGGGTCAAAGTTATAGAAGATAACTTAGTTTTGGTCTCATATCTTTCGGCTAGATTGTCGTGATTATTTATTTACACATCAAAATTGTTATCATATAAGTCACTATTTGTAATATTTTTTATTTATATTTCTATTTTTAAAAAATCTAATAAATGTCAAACTAATAAATAAAAAAAATTATGTATTGTAACCAAAAAATTTTATGTGAGTAGTACATCGTAGTCATAGTTCACTTTCCACCTTCTTTTTATAAAAAACTTGCTAAGCTAGAATCGATAGAATTAAAAAAACAATGACATTAAATAGTATACAAAATGTCACAATACAAAACTCAAAAGAGAAAAGAAGAGAGAGAGAGAGAGAGAGAGAGGAAAGAAAAAGAATGTGAGAGGAGGAGAAATAAAATTCAAGAAATTTCATTTCTCTATATATAGAATTTTTTTAAATAAAAAAATTCATTTTTAAAAGTTTTTTAACTTTTGTTTGTTTAATTAAAAATAACTATAAACTCGACACCCATCATATTTTTTAATGTAGTCATTTTTAGTATTGTCGACTAGATTTTGAGTCATGTCGGGTTGTGTCATGTCACGTCATGGTGGTTATAGGCAGCCTGAATGTGAACAATTAAAATTTTTTGAAATTAAAAATTTTTAGATTTATTTTAAATGTTACATTGACATTTCAAAATATTATAATTAAAAATTATATTACATATTTACATTGGATTAGATATTTAAATGAATTGAAAGCAAATTAATAAATAAAAAATTAATTGACATTTGGTTGGCTCAATTCAAAAATTAAAATATTTAACAAAAAAATAATTCATAATATGATACATAACATAAGTTGAGCATAACTGACAACAATTCAAGACCAATCAAACTATCATATGAAGAAAAAAATAATCCAAAATCAAGTGATTCAAAGATTAGTATATATAGTATGATTGTGCAGATATAGATCATCATCATCTTGTTTGCATCTAAAGGTAACACAATAGTAGCCTAAAAATCTCTGATCTAAATGTTTCATGGATTATCAATTATCGTCAACTCTTTTTCTTTATCTAAAATGCCCAATCATTACTCTTCTTAGTCCTTCAAACTTGCAAATATCTATATGATATCTAGTCTTAATCTGTATTTTCTATCTAATATAATATTGGCTACCACAGAAAAATGGACTCCAAAGGTATGCTAGACACTAGAGGGGTCAGTAGATCTTGGGAAAAGTGAATTTATATGATTTCTATCAACTCAAAATATCCAAATTTTTATTATTATCATATTATAGGATTGAGCAAAAATCAATATCTAAATATTGAGACAACTTGCTGCCATTTGATAAACCATCCCTTCATTTTCTTATAGTTAAATGGAAAAGTCATCATCTTCGAATATAGTATTCATGTCAATACTTAGAGCCTGGCTAAAATTTTCAGGTTTGTCTTCTTAGTTCATACAAGTGAGTATGTATCTTGATATATTTTCTATTCATTCCACCATAATCTTATGATCCACACATGCAATCAAACAATACAAATATGGAATAGATGACCAATATTTTAAATATTTGGTTTACATATTAATAGGTATTACATGAAATATAACATATTCTTTATATTTACTAAACATGCTATTAATATTGTGTATATGTCAAGTACAATGGAAATAGTGTGAGTGTACACATTTGAGTGTTTGCTAATCATTTCATAAAAAATCTTTATGAATTTTATAATAGAAAATTTGGCATCCAATATGAATCATAAATAATAAGTTCATTACTGTTGCTATTTATATAGTCGAATATCACGTATTAATAGTCAACACATAACTCTAAAATTAGGTAGATATAATTCTAATGAAATCTCCCATTCATTTAAAATTGTTTCTTTTTTAAATTGACTAACAAAAATAGTCATCTAAACTATTGTTGTATGTTAGGTATCTCAAGTTTAGTGAATTTTTCTTTTTTCTTTTTCTTTTTTTTAGTGAATTTCTAATATTTTCTAATGCAAGGACAATAAGTTTCATTCCCACATATGCTATTTATTTTATTACATGACATATACACATAACATTATAAATTTTACATGACACATATCTCTAATGGTTTTAAAAAATATACTAATGGCAACTTCGTTATTGGAAGGATTATCGAATGTAATACTAAAATTTGTATTTTGAATATCATATTTGCTAAAGATCATCATCATAGATTCATATGTTGTGGGGCTAGAGGTGTCAAACGTGCCGGGCCGGCCCGGCACGTTCAAAAACCGTGCCCGGGCGAAGCAAAGCACGTGCCGTGTCGTGCCTGGCACCAGCCGTGCCGTGCCTGGCCCGGCACGGCACGCCGGCACGGGTCCATCCCATGCCGGTCCCGCAGGCACGCGTGGCACTGGCGGCGTGCCACGCGTGCCGTGGCGTGAGTCGTGACCCATCCGGGCCCCCCCGGTAAAAAGACCGCGGGTCGGGTCCAAACAGACCCGACCCGCGGTCTTTTCTGCCGAAAACCGACTCCACTGACTCAGAACCGATAATTTTGAATTTTCCAACGGAAAAAAAAAAATTCAAACTTTGAGCGAATTTCAGCCCTTGGATTCGCCTCCAACGGCTAGGGGGCAGAATCAACGGTCCTCGTGATTTTGCCCCTTAAATATATTAAAAAAATTCAAAAAATTAATAAAAAAATAATTTTTTTTTTAAAAAAACTTTATTTATCCTATATAATCTACCCCCCTCCCTATAAAATTTATGTTTTTCAAAAACATAAATCCTCTCAATATTTTCTCTCTCTCACATAAATCGTGCTTCTCTCTCTCGGCTCTCGTGATTTTGATTTCGGTTTGGATTTTCGTGAAACTCAACTTGAGTTTTGAACATCAAAGCTTCCTGCGGTGCATCTTGCACGTGAGTGACCTCATTGCTTTTACCGGGTAATATAATTTACTTTTTTTTTATTTTCTCTCTCTAAAGCTTCTCTCTCTAGAAAAACTTACGAAAAATAAAAAATGACAAATACACCTAACACATATTTAAATTTGGAAAATGAAAATGTTA
The DNA here is from genome assembly GCA_029783825.1 of Sapria himalayana. Taxonomy (NCBI): domain Eukaryota; kingdom Viridiplantae; phylum Streptophyta; class Magnoliopsida; order Malpighiales; family Rafflesiaceae; genus Sapria; species Sapria himalayana. The sequence continues at coordinate 5,826,961 of JAREIK010000403.1, read as the reverse complement.
GTGTTACACAAATGTCTGTGGCTCCTGAAACTTTGGTTTCTCCTGTCATCTCATCCCAAAGTTCTAAAAAACAAAAAACTAGGAGGACTTCTGTAGTTTGGACACATTTTAAAATCATAACACAAGTAGATGTTAGGGGTGAGGAACATGAAATGGCACAGTACAAATATTGTATGAGACTTTTAACATGCAAGAGTACATGTGGGACTGGGCACCTAAAGAGGCATGCTGAAATATGCTCCAAAAAACATGGACCGTTAGATCCTAGGCAAACCCAACTAGGCACTACATTTTTTGAGACTGGATCGAGTCCAGTCTCAAAGTTTACTCCCTTCGTATACTCCAGCGAGTTGGGTAGGGATGGCATGGCCAGGCTCATCACATTGATGGGTCTTCCGATCAGATTTTCGGAAGATCCGAGGGTAGTGCGCATCATGCAGACTTATTTTCAGCCATCCTATCGTAGGATTCCTAGGTCCACATCTAGGAGTGACATACTAAAGATATATAAGTTAGAAATACAAAAAATAATTACGGAATTTTTGGCATTTAGTGGAGTGGTGTCCGTGACGTCCGATATATGGACATGTCACGATGATTCTTCTTATGCATGTATCACGAGTCATTATGTCGATTCAAACTGGACAATAAATAAAAAAATATTAGGATTTACTGAGATTCTTCATCCTCATGATGGCCCGGCCATTTTTGAGTGTATGATGAAAATATTTAGAGAATATAAAATTCAAAATAAAATTTTTAGTGTCACTTTCGATAATGCTGCGAATAATGGAGTAGCGATCAATATGTTTGTTAGGAATATTAGAGACGCACCATTAGGAGAGATATTTCATGTCAGATGCATGTGTCATATTATTAACCTGATAGTTCAAGCGGGTATGAAGGTGTGTTCCCCCGCGTTGGAAAATATACGCAATGCACTCAAGTATATTCGCACTCCTCGCAGACTACAAGAGTTTGGTAATCTCTGTTTGTCTGCGAATCTTAAGAAGAAGAAATTCCAATCTGATGTGAGACATCGTTGGAATTACACGTACCTGATGTTGGAATCATGTGTTGGATACGAACACGTGATATCCGACTACGTCAATAGTAAGAGTAGCAAACTTATTGTTGACGACACTGACTGGGATTCAGGAATTTCATTTATGAAATTCCTGAAGATATTTTATGACACGACGAACATGTGTTCGTCGGTTTATACGCCCACCACTTGCATTGCACTCCGTTGCATATGCAACATTAGTAGCATGTTTAGGATGTATCGAGCGGACCCGACGCTCAGCCATATGGTTGCAGAGATGGAGACCAAGTACCTGAAGTACTGGTCCACCATTCCATCTCTTTATTGCCTCGCAGCATGCATGGACCCTAGGGCTAAGGTGGAAGGGGTTGAAAACACCCTGACTTTCATTTCCTCGTGCATGAACCTGGAAGAGCCACCTCAAGGGTTCATTTACGAGAAGTTGACAGACCTGTTCACATACTACGATACTAGGTATGGTGGTGGTGGTGGTGAGACTGTGAGTACGGACTCTGATACCTTGTTCGGAGATGACGCTTATTCCATTAACCTAGCGAGGGGGAAACGTAGGGGTGGACCTTCACATAGGAGCGAGCTGTCTCGGTACTTAGATACCGATTACTGCTCAATCCTATCACCTTCTGACAATAAGAATCTTGATTTATTACAGTGGTGGAAATCATATGAGTCCGCCTATCCCGTGCTATCTAGGATGGCACGGGATCTACTGACTCCTCCGGTGTCGAGCGTAGTATCGGAGTCTGTTTTTTCTGTTGCAGTGAACGTGATTTCGGATAGGAGATCGAGATTACGTCCAGATATGGTTGAGGCCTTGGCATGTTTGAAGGATTGGGAGGAATCGAGATTTAGCATCAGTGATCGTGCTGAAGCTGGGACTGTGACAGACACTGCAGTCGCATCCACATCCACTACGATGGCGGAGGAGCTGATTGCCGATGATGATGACCCATATGATACTGATCTTGATGTTGCGGCTGATGATTCTCATGATATGCCGCTTGACGATTGATGCTCATCTGCTCTTTTTTTTCGATATTTTTTATTTATTTTATTTATACGCTTTGTTTGTACTTTGTATTATACGTTGTGTTGAAACTTATACTTTTTTTTTCGGAGTATTGGTTTCAAAAGCATGAATGGTAATTTTTATGTGTCTCGTTTAAATTTTTTTTAATTAAAATTTTTACTAACTTAATGTATTTATTTATTATTTTAAGATTTAAATTTTATTTTAAAATTCATTAACTTTAAATTTTATTATTTAATTAATAAATTATAATATTAAAATATGCTAAACTTAATTGAAAAAAAAATAAATTTTCTAATTTTTGTTTGTTACATTTAATTTTAAATGTAATATTTTTTACAAAAAATTTTATTTTTTATTTATTACATAAATTCTAAAGTAAATACAGATTAACAGAAACTTAATAAAAAAAAAAAAAATTTATAATCTGCCAAGTGCCAAGCACGGGCCGTGCCCGTGCTTGGCTCCCGGGATCCCGGACCCCGGTTGAGCCGATCCAGGTGACCAGGTCCAGCCATGCGGCTCCCGCCCCGCCCCGCCTACCCTGCCCCTGCCGTGCGCCCGTGCCGCCTTGCCAAGCCAACCGTGCCCGAGCGGGCCGGGCACGGCACGGTAGCACGGTGGGGCACGTGAAAAACGGGCCGTGCCGTGCTGGGCCGGCCCGTTTGACACCTCTATGTGGGGCCATCAAGAGGATATAAGATCTTAGTAAATCCAATTTTTTTTATTTAGTTCCTATTTAAGATATACATAGCAGATAGTGCGACATGAATGATGATGTATTATCATGACTAGTCTAGATATTTAATATCATAGATATTACTCCACTCTATTTTTTAAAATCATTAATTATTAATTATTTTTTTATATTTATAATATTTTATTATGTCATTCCTCTTTAGTTGACCTATGTACCATATGATAAACAAGCAGGAAATAGATATATATAATATACTAATTATCCTAGGATCCTCCAAAAATCTAATTCAAAGACCCATGATCTCAATCAACCTACTCATATCGTCCATCTCAAAGTCATTACAATAAATGAAGGGGGTTAATGAGGCTGAACTTGATCCAACTTCAAAAGTCTCACCACTTAGTTGGGTTGCCTGTGATCTAATGCACTATATTTTTTTATATATTGATCAATATATCTCTTAAGGTGGTTAGTGTCACTTGTACTCCTACATGTATACATATTTTATAATATATAAATTGTATTGATTTTTCTTTGACATCAATATAATTTTTATTTTTTTATTATGTTAAAATGAGTTTATACTAGTTTATTTAGTTTTAGGTTTTTTTTTTTAAATAGATCGAAGTCATTAAAGAGAGCTTAGTTTTTGTCTCAAATATTTTGGTTAGATTGTCATTATTATTTATTTCCACAATAAAATTGCTATCATATAAGTCACTATTTGTCATATTATATTCCCAAATAAAAAAATTCAAGAAAGTTCTTTTCTCTATATATAGAATTTTTTTAAATTATAAAAATTTATTTTTAAAAGTTTTTTAACTTTTTTGTTTAATTATGAATGACCATTAACTCGCACCTATCAGATTTTTGCATGTAGTCGCCGGAATAAAATTTTAAAACTACAAATTAATAAATATAAAAAATAATTAGTTAGTGACATAGAAAGAGACATGCACCGGCCTGTCACTTTCCATGTCGGCACCCATTACATAAAAAGTAACGGATGTGACCCATGACCCATGTTAGATCATAAGTTATAATGCACATGGACCGTGCCAATAGGCCAAGTATGCAAGTTGTGTTTGGCCCAACACGTGACATGACTAGTCCTAGTCCACCATGACATAAGTTATCTCTCGGATCGGCATGACCCCGATCCAGGTATGGTTTTGGACCTTGCTGTGTTGGGCTAGACACTACTTTTTTGGGTCATGCATTGTATCGTTCTTGGTTGACCGAACAACTTGACATATCTATAACATTATACATGTTTATACATGTTTAATATACATACATATACAATATTAAATGTGTTTTCGGAAAGATTTGTACATGTATATCTTTATGTGTTTATTAACACATATATCTTTTAATTTATATGTATATTTATAAAAAAATATAAGTATACACATAAACATGTTTGTTTATATGTTTATAAACACCATATATAATTATACTTATAAATATATATAATAATAAGATTATCATCATACATATATTTGTGCACATATATATAACAGATTGTGAAAAAAGAATGTATTCATATTTATAATAGTGTCAAGGAGTGAGTGAGAGTATACATGATATTTATTCCCTTGGGGGCTAGAAAACAAACACAATTTGTTTTGAGGAATTTTTGTTAAAATTTTAAGATAGAAAATATTTATTACATATTTTAAAAATAAACCCCTGAGATAATTATTCCTAATTATTATCCCCATGATATCCAACTTTTTTCCTGTGTCTAAATTATTAAATAAGTGCTGCTGCTCCTGCTCCATATAAATTTTATAGTGTCCACAAATATCTTAAATTTTATAAAAGTAACCCTTCTAAATTGTAATGGTCATTGTTTTTGTTAAATTGATTCAAAAATTTGCTTTTTTGGCATCAGCATCTGCAAATCATTTCAATGGTTGATTGTTATATTTTCTTATTATATTATTGACGCTTGAGATATTTGTTTTAAGGAAGCCGACAACATTTATCTAGACGCCTCGCCCAACCCGGGTTACGACTTCAACGGAATACTAAATGTGCAACACTTCATCCAAGTCTGCAACAAACTTCTAGAGACTTTTTCTGGCGTGTCCAGCCAAAACAACACATCCAATACTTAGAATTATTAGAGAATATTTAGGGAATTCTTTCTTGTTTGGTGATTTCTTGTTTTATTAAAAAACGAGTTTCATTAATATTGTAGACTATAGATATGAAAAGGTTTATTTTTTAAATGTCATGTTAAAGTGTTGAATTCTTTTTGATTGTTAAAATATTTCATTTTTTTTTTAAAGATAATTCATAATTTTATGTACCATCCTAAAAAGTAATCTTGACTTGCACTAACTCCCAACCATTTATCATAAAAGACAATTTAACGCCCATTTCTAACTCCCAACCATTTTCAATGAAATCCACTTTAAAACATATCAAAGATTTTGGATATAAGTTAACAAATTCATCTTCATATCTACTTGAATTTCTTGTCAATTTTTATTTCATTTAAATGTTTAAAAAAAAAAAACTTTATAGTTTGACAGTGGCTTGGTAACTTTAAGCTTGAGGCTTGTAATAATCCATACATCTTTTTAGATGCTCAAATGATGCTTCTTAGAGTTGCAATTAGGCTATCATTTCTTCTGATTTTTTAAATTTTAGAAAGACAATCATGGCGTGCTTTGGAATGATTGGGAAACAAGTTATTTCTGCCCATGCTTTTGCTTTTGTTGAATTGGCTCTAGATAAATATTTAATAGGATTTTGAAATCAGACTTTCGTTATTAGCCCATGTATTGATAAGTGGTTGTGTGCTTTGTATTCATATTTCTCAATTAAGATATCCCTACCATAAATGTGTATTTCCTAAAAGGGCCATTTTGTTTGGATATTTGCTACTTCCAAATATAAAGAGTTCAGGCAGAAATGATGTATCCACCTTGTCCAATGAGTCTTCAACCTTGTATTTGCCAAAGTATGCAAACAAAAAGGACTTACATTTCATCAAACCAAGAATGCCAAGCTCACCAATTGAGACAAACATTTCAATCTTGTGAAATAGCTGTGATAAAAATTTGTTTGTCATGTTTGTGATTTGGATATTTAACACACCAAGATGTTTCCAACGTATGCTTTATCACAGTCTTTTTTCAATTTAGTTGAATGATTCTAGAAACTAGACTTTGAATAGTTTTTTGTTCGTTTAAGATATTTTAAGGTTATGTGGATGAAAAATTATTCATTATATGTTCATTACTATCTTCCATCATTTACATTGATAATTTTATATTGTATATATCAATATGAAAAATTATAATTACACATCACATATTCAAAGATATACATGCACATAAACACACAAACACAACACTATATACAAGTAAAATCATAAATATAACTCCCTAGGCAAGAAGATGCATCATCATTCAGCATATATGCATTATTTAAAACAAAAATATTGAAATACACACAACTAATGTCACAAACATTGTTATATGTATTCATACACATAGACATCCATATTTAATTATATCTATAAAATACACCATGTATATATATGTATGAATTATAATTTTATATAGTGTATGGACATGTGTACATATATTATAGTGTATATACACTTAAACTTAGGTGTACAATCAGGCCACCATGTCTTGCTAGAAACAACATGAAATGGGTAATGAACCATGTTGTGTTGGCATGGCATCAAGGGAGATTAGCACAACATGCCCCAAGGGCTCTACTTCCTAAGCCAGGCGTGTTGGGTCATACTATATTGGTCATGGGGCAAGCCACCTGTGATCTATGGCCAAAGGCTTGGCCATGGCTTAGGGCAAAGGGGGCTGGGGCTTGGCCACTTGGACATGTCCATGCCCAAGTCAATTTCTATGGGACTAAGGCTGGGCTAATGCCTTTGCAAATAAAAAATAATAATTATATTATTTTTAATTTAGTGGCAATGGGCTGGCCTGGCCCTGCATGAGGCATGGCTTGATTCGGCTATGCCTAACCCGGCACTGCTCTGGAATTTCTTGTGCCCGTGCCATGCTATCCTAAGGGCAACCGGGCCTCGTGTTGTGCTTGGCCTAGCATGGTACCATGGATGGTTGACATGGTACCTTGGCTCGTGCCGAGGTACTACTTTTTTGGGCTGAGGCTCAGCTTGATGGATTTGGAAATTGGGTGGGCTTGGATCCGAACCAACCCCAACCCCAATGGACTGTTACAGGCTTATGGCCAATGGTTCAAATATTAAAAAAAAAATATTTAAAATTTAGCCTTCAGATTTCGCCTCCAACGACTATGGGATAGAATCCAACGGCCCACATGATTGTTCCCCAAAAAATGTATTAAAAAATTCAAAAAAATAAAAAAAAAATATATTTTTTTAAAAATTCTAAATTTTTTTCTATAAAAGCCCCCCCATCCCTTCTCTCTAATTTTTATATTTTTTAAAAATATAAAATCTCACATTCTCACTTGCTCAAATCTATCTCCTAAATTTCTCTCTCAGGATTTCAGCTTGGTTTTTTGGGACTCGTAACTCAATCTCGTCTTTAGTTAGTGTTTGAATTGGATTTTGAATGTTGGATTTTTGGTGCACATGCTTTTGCTTTTCACTGCTTTACATATATTTCTATTTTTTTTCTCTACTCTTTAAGTTATTCTCCTATCTAAAAAAACTAAAAAAATAACAAATACAAATACTAATGAAATTACTTTAATTTTAGAAAATAAAAATCTTACACAAATGTCCGAGGTTATTGAAATTTTGATTTTTTCGGTCATCTCAATCCAAACATCTAAAAAACAAAAAACTAGGATGACTTCTGAAGTTTGAACTCATTTTAATATAATAATATAAAAAAAATATTAGGGGTGAGGAAGAAAAAATTACATTGTGCAAATATTATAAAAAAATTTTAACTTATAAGAGTCCATTTGGGACTGTGTATCTTAAGAAACATGTCAAATTATGCACAAAAAAATATGATGCATTAGATCCTAGGCAAATCCAACATAGCACTGCATTTTTTGAAACTGGATTCAGTTCAGTCTCAAATTTTAACCCCTTCATATACAACAGCGAGTTAGGTAGGGAAGACATGACTAAACTTATCACATTGATGGGTCTTCCAATCAGATTTTCGGAAGATCCAATGGTAGTGAGCATTATGCCGACATATTTTCAGCTTGCTTATCGTAGGTTTCCTAAGTCCACATCTAGGAACGACATACTAAAATATTATAAGTTAGAAAAATAATTAATAATTAATAAATTTATGACATATAGTAGAGTGTTGTCTGTTACGTCCAATATCTGGACTAGTCACGATTATGTATCTTATGCATGTCTCACTGCTCACTATGTAGATTCTAAATGGATTATGAATAAAAAAAATTTAAAGATTCTCTGAGATTCTTCATCCTCTTGATGGCCCTGTCATTTTTGAGTGTATGATGAAGATCTTTAAAAAAATATAAAATTCAAAATAAAATTTATAGTATTGCATTCGATAACGTATCTAATAATGAAGTAGCGATTAACATATTTGTTGGGAATATTAGAGACGTACCATTAGGAGAGATTTTCTATGTTAGATGCATGTGTCACGTGATTAACCTGATTATACAAGCAGAGATGAATGTGTGTGTTCTCCCCGCTTTGGAAAACAAGCGTAATTCACTAAAATGCATTCGTATGCCTCACAGACAACATGAGTTCCATAGTCTCTGTTTCTCTGTGAATCTTAAAAATAAAAAATTCTAATCAGATGTGAGACACCATTGGAATTACACGTATCTGATGTTGGAGTCTTGTGTTGGATACGAACATGTGATATCTAACTATGTCAATAGTAAGAGTGATAAAGTTTTTATTGATAACACTGACTGGGCTTTAAAAATTTCATGAAATTCCTAAAGATTTTTTATGACACGACGAACATGTGTTCGTCAGTTTATACTTTCACAACTTGCATTGCACTCGGGTTCATATGCAACATTAGTAGCATGTTTAGGAAGTATCTAGCTGACCCGATACTTAGCCATATGGTTACAGAGATGGAAAACAAGTACTTAAAGTACTAGTCTACTATTTCATCTCTTTATTGTCTTGCTGCATGCATGGATCTTAGGGTTATGGTGGAATGGGTACATAATATTTTGACTTATATTTTCTCATGCATGAACCTGGAAGACTCACTTGAAGGGTTCATTCGCTAGAAGTTGATTGACTTTTTTACATACTACGATACTAGGTATGGTGATAGTAGTTGTGAGGCTGTGAGTATGGACATTAATACTATATTTGGAGATGATGATTTTTCCATTCAGTTAGCTAGGGGGAAACGATGGGGTGGACTGTCGAATAGGAGTGAGCTATCATGTTACTTAGATACCGATTACTGCTCAATCCTATCGCATTCTGATACTAAGAATCTTTATATATTATAGTGGCGGAAAGCATACGAGTCCACCTTTCCTGTGTTATCTAAGATAGCACGGGATCTACTAACCCTTCCAGTATCATGCGTAGCATCAAAGTCTACTTTTTTTGTTGTAGTGAATGTGATTTCAAATAGGAGATTGAGATTACGTCTATATATTATTGAGGATTTAGCATGCATGAAGAATTGAGATGATTCGAGGTTTATCATCAAGGATCGTACTGGGAATGGGAGTGGGACTGCAGTGAAAGTAGAAGAATTGATTACTGATGACGATCCATATGATAGTGATATTTATATTGAGATTGATAATGATAATAATACCCCGATGATGATTGATGAGGTTGCTACTTGATGCTTGATGGTTGACGATTGTGGGATTGCAACACGTCGACAGTGACACTTATGTTACGGTTATACTTTTGCTTATGAGTTATGCTTGATTCTGATTTTTGATTTCGATATTTTGTATTTATTTTTATTCATATTGTATTTGCTTTGGTTTGACCGTTTGACACTTGGCTGTGTGAGTGTGACTTTGTTATTTTTGTTAAATAAATTTTGTGTTTATTTTATTTTTTTGTTTAATAATTTCATTAAAAAATATAAAATATAATTCTAATAAATTATAACCTAATATAATTAATACATAATTAAAACAAATTACATAAAAAAATAAACTTCATAACTATTGAAATATTTACAATTTAAATTTAAATATTTTTAAATATTATCTAATTTATATTTTATAATTACATAAATATTATAAACAAAAAATGAAAAAAATAAAAATAAATTTTTACATTTTTTTAAACTGGCTCATACGGGCCTATTCTGGCCCGTAGGGGCATGACTCAATACAGCCAAAAACCGGACGTGCCAACTGGGCCATGCCAGGCTTTGATTGAATAAATCGTGCCAGCCTAGGCATGGCATGGTAGCACGATTAGGCCCGCAAAAACAATGCCGGCACGGCCCGGCACGACACATTTGACACCTCTATTTTAATTTAAATAAATAATTAAAATATACTACACTATAGATTATAATGTAAATGAAAATGTATACAGACAAAACTAATAAAAAAAATACATTCATTTCATATTCTATGGTCTTAGTTTTACTTTCATAGTTCAAAAATATAACTTAGTCACGCCAATCCATTGATATTCATGATCAATCTATATGATTTAAATTATCACATCTCAAACTCATAGTCATATCCTTGATATCATTGATATCATTTGAGTGGTCTTCAACTAATAATTTTTTTTACTTATTCTTGAAGATTATTCCTTGAATCCTCCAAGTTCTTTAAGTATTATTGTTTTTTTTTTTTGATAAATAACAATATAAAATATCAAATATGTATAAATAATCTAGCATAAATTTAAATTATAACATTCATTCTTGTATACAACAAATATTTCAATTTCGATTTGTCTAAGTATAAATTTGCATCTTGTACTTTATCTTCATTATCTTTTATTTCTTTCTCTTCAAATGTGGTACACTGCTGTTGCCAAAAGGGCTTTCCGTATTATATTCTTTGGCAACTTGGCTGAATATATTTACTATAGTTCTTTGAAAATTGATGAGATTGAGTGCATTTCCTCCGGTATCTCTAGGTATTTATTCACCACAAGGTTTTAATAAAAAATGATTTCTTCCAAATAAAAAATTTAAATAAGTCCAGCTCACCATATTCAATAGGCATGTAGACTCTCTCCCAAGAGGCATTGGTCCTGTACCTACTTGTTTGAGGACTTCCCCATACGAATCTTTTGCATGCTCCCTCGATTGCATAATTATGGGTGGTATACTGAATACTGAGAACTAGTAACCTTATATACCCTAAATTATTATTCTAAGTAATTCTAATCTGTTCGCCATTGAAAGTAGCTTGCTCGCCCATTGATAGATGGTCGAGGTAATCTTGGCTAACAATGGGAATAACTGAGCAGTGATTAATCTGCTTGATGACAAGGGGACATCCAGGAATATGAAAGGAAGTGTTCATTCCATAAATCTAGAATTCAGTAATATTCCTTCTTTTGTCTTCTCAGAAATGCCTCCAAAAGAAATATTTGAGTTTGAGGTTTTTACACACTCCAGATGTTCCCTCAAAATCTTTCAATGTATTTAGGATGATGTTGATAGAGATAAAATTCTATTTGGAAAAAATTATCAAATCATCTGTATGCATAAGATGGGTAATTTTTAAGAAATTACATTTCAAATGGAAGGAAAATTGATCAGAGGCAGTTGCATTGGAAAGCAATCTAGATAGGTATTCCATACATATTGCAAAGAGGTATAAGGATATAGGCTCGCCTTGTCTAAGTCCTCTTCTTCTACTATGGAAAGCATAGAGTTGCTCATTGATCGTGATATAGTAAGGAGCCAAAGAGATTCATTCATAAATTATATCAATGAAAGACTTTGGAAAGTTGAGCATCTCGAGACATTCTTCTAGGAAAGACCAGTCGACATTATCAAATTCTTTCTGAAAGTCAATTTTCAGAAAAGCATCTGGGAAATATTTTTATTCTTGCATATCTTCTGAGTAAGCCTTGTGCAAGTAGAAAATTATATGAAATTAATCTACCTTTTACATAGGCTACTTGGGCATGATTAATTATTTCTCCTAGAACCAACTTCAACTTTGAAGTTATTAGCTTTGAGATCAATTTATAGATTATGTTACAACAGAAGAATGATATGTAATTTTTAGTGGAGTATGCAGTGAAGTTTTTGGAATCAAAGTAACATAGGCAATGTTAATCTAATTTAGTATTCTTCCAGAATTGAAGAAGCTAATTACAGCTTTGACTACATTCTCTTCAATATAACTCAATTCAAACTAAAAAAATTCCATTGTGTAACCATCTCAATCGAGTGATTTCGCATCCCCCATACTAAACTTCAATACTTTTTATCTCTTAAGGGGATAAGTAAATGGAGTGCAGTTTTTGTTCCTATAGCTATAGCTTTCTGCCATTAGATATTATTTCGTTGGCAATGCTAACCCCGTCTTTTGGAAAACCCATAAGATCAGTGTAATATTTGAAAAATATTTTTATAATTTTTTCCTATGAAGAGATGAAATTGCCAAATATTTCACTAGAGACATTACCTTCTTTTTTGATGTTTTGAGTTTGTTAAGGCATAAAAAAATTTGTGCACCTATCACTCTGCTTCACGTAGTTAAACTTTGAATTTTTCCTAAGAAAGGACTTTTTTGCTTTCTCCAGCTTCTGCAACTTGAGTTACATATACATTTCCTCCTCTATAAAAGCCAAATCAGGGAAGTTGAGAAGCCTCTTTTGGAGGGTGCAGTGAGCAATTCCTAGCAAATGACACTCTAGCACTGATAAGAGGTATCAAGTGGGCCACGCAACTCAGGCCCGGCATGAGGCACGACTTGACTTAGCTGTGCCTGGCCTGGTACGACATAGTTCGGAATCATACATGAACTCGTGCCTTGCCGGCTCGAGGCACGAATCGGATGCCTGGCCCGAAGGAATGGTCTAGCGACATGGTTAGGTTCCTCAGAACTCGAGCATGGTTTGATTGGGTTGAGCCCAAGCTCGTGTTGGGCCTCACCAAAGCCCCAATCTCGAACATTCTCGATCTGTTGAGGTCAAACCAACTTAACGATCTAAAAATAAATTAAAATGAGATGTATTTAGCCTCTGGATGTACCCCCAATGACTAGAGAAGAAAATCTGATGAATGTTGGGTTTCTGCCCTAAAAAAATATTAAAAAAAATTAATAAAAATTATTTTTTTTTTAATTTTTTTTGAATATCTAATTATATTCTCTCTTCCTATCTCTCAATCTAACTCACTTTTCACCTCGCTCTCATCTCTTTCTCTACCCTATCCCCACACACACACACACACTCTCTCTCTCTATCTCATGTGATGTGTCTCGTCTCACCTCTCTCTCTCAGAGTTTGGTTCAACTTTCAACTTTCTATCGCTTCTTGGTCTCAGGACTCGGGTGTAGACTATGAACATCAGACATCGGCAATCAGTAGTGCATAAATGGACAAACGAGTATTTTTTTTAAAATTTTATTTAATTATATAATATTAATTTTTATTAATAATTTAATATCAAATAATATTTAATTTAAAAAATATAATTTAGAATATAATTAATAAAGTAATACAAATCTAAAATGATATATAGTAAAATTAATGATGAAGAGATTAATATTAAGCCAGAAGAGCCAATGGAGCTAGGATCATATGCGGTGCTATGCAAGAGACTAGAATAAAATAAACCTATGGAGTAGGAACATTCTATTGAAAAAGGGCACACTATAGGATCGTAGGAAACTGGAGCAATGATGGAGTTTGTTAATGAGGCTGTTATGGGGATCTTATATTAATTATAAAAATGTATCTATCCCATGGATGATATGCCTATATGAGGCTCCATTCTATATCATTTTTTTCTAAGGGTTTTTGGGGAGAGGTGGGGGCACCTCTGAATGGCTGAATGTTTTGTCCTTGAAATGCAACGCATGATAGTGTATGGATATGTGCAATGAAATCCAACTTTTGGGTATGGAAAGACCAACCCAGAATATGCATAAGGCTAGCAATTTGATGCTTGAATGCCCACTTGGTTTTCTCAATTCGCTTCAAGTCTCCCCTTGGGATTCAAGCCGATTTTCTATATTAATGTTTGGGGGAATGGGTGTATCTTGATGGGTGTGTAAGTGTGGAATATGTAAGGCATGTAGCGGTGGAATATGTTTCATATATATATATAGGTTGAATATGAGTTATATGTAAAGGAAAATGCATGTTAAATATAAGAGAGACATATGTGATGTATATAGTAAGGGTGGAATATATTGAATGCATGTAAGGGCGAATTGAGCGATACATGTAAGGTGGCATACGTGATGATGGTGATGTATGTAATGTTTGTGCTATATGATTGTATACCGCCTATGACCATCCTACAAACCTGAGAAAGCCTTGTGATTTTGAAGGATCAATGTCATATCTTGATGGGGTGACATATGTATCAATTTTCAAAGATACTAATGAAGATAGCTAGTTAGAATATAAGAAAATTTAACCATCTCATCAAATAGAAAAAAGTGTGTAAGCTAATAATTAAAGCTTACAACATTGATATTTTTGTCATAATTGAAGCCAATTTGAATCTAGATAAAGTTGCATGGTTAATGAAGTCAAAGTTTGGGAACTTTGACTCTTTAAACAACTTATACAGTCATAAAAAATGATAGAATTTTGGTAATATGGGATATGCAGACCAATGAGGTACATAAACTCTATATGTCCTTTCAGCATATCTATTTATGGATCCTTGACAAAGTGCAGAGAGTAAGTTATTGACTTACCTTTGTCAATGGAATCCACTCAATAGTAACTAGAAGACTTCTATGGGAAAGCTGAATCTTAGAAGAAGGATTAGAGTCCTCCACCTGAGTAGTCTTAGGCAATTTTAACTCCCTTCTTTTTGGGCTAGATAAAGTGGCTAGAAGAATAGTCAAAAATTATGAATGTCACGACTTCATAAAATATTGTTCTAAGCTCAGTTTTGAGGACATGCCCTCTTCCAGCACATTCTTCACAAGAACAAATGGGAGGGTGTCTTGTAAGATAGACATCATCATGATAAATCATGAATGAGCTAGTTTATGCATTGATAGCTATGAACATTATATGCCTCCAGATATATTTTTTGATCATTGTATTATAATATTCACCATGAAGATGGGAGCTCATGTATAGAAAGTCCCCTTCAAATTATGTAACATGTGGCTCATGCATAAAGAATTCCTTTCGACTTTTCTTGACTTTAATGATTAGTTTCATGAGTATCATATGCTCCATAATAATTTTCAAACAAATGGCGTTGCATATAATTTCATCTATTCCCACACTCACCAACACATGGGCTCTTTTGAACAAAGGCATAGACAAATTGAGGAGTTAAGTCATAGTATGTTATTGCATAATAATTGAAATATCATGTACAAAGAAGATACATTTTTGCCACAACTTATTTAATTAATCAACCTCCAACACCCTCATTCAATAATTTCCTCTTTACCATATAACCTATAAATGAGACTGATATTCTTTTTAAGAGTCTTCATATATGTATGTCAACCAAATATTAGATCATGTAATAAACATAAATGTGATTTCTAGAACAAATCATATATTTTCATTGCCTTTAGTGTTAATCACCATGGGTAGAAGTGTAATACATTGAAACCCAAAATTTAGTTATGTTAATGATTGCGAGTGTAGTGCTTACGAAGCCAAAAATATAAATGATTTTTCCAATCAATTATATATGGCTTAAATAAATTGATCTTTAATTGAGCTAGATATTATATATAATAATTTTCTAAGGAGTTTATATTTAATGTGAGTCATATCATCATCGAAGAGGATAGTGATAGGAAATCCTCAAGATATACACGAGTGTGTAGTGATTCATAGGATGGTGATAACTCTTAATAATTATTTTTACTTGTATGGTTCCCACTAGTAAAACTTGAGAAAAATATATATGAATTATGTAAGTATTATGCTATAGAAGTTGAATGCATAGATACTTACAAACCATATTAATTCTTGACCTTTATGATAATGGAGGCTAGATAATAAGAGTGTACTTATGAACCCATTATCAAAGATAGTTAATGAAGTTACCTAAAAGATATTGGATTATGAATAACTCTCAACTAGATATAAATTATTGTCATTGTGGTAATATACCATGGAGATATGTCTCACAGAATAATAATTAGTATGGACTTAATGGTGACAACCACCTTATACTTACAAATCAAACCTTCATTATATCTCCAATATTATTTAAGTCAAACAACTTAAATATAATTACATAAATTAAATAAATAAATCATGGGCACAATATTGTCTAATAATTTTCATGAGATTGATATCTGGACTAAAGTTGAATTTACTACATGTATAAATCGTGTACTTGTAGATTTTTATTGATAAGATATTCTTATTAACAAGCTTTTAAAATATCACCTAATTAATAAAATTAAATATTATAACAAAGTTACAATAAGTTTTTTGCACCATTGTTGGGGATTATTTAGTTTGGTTAGTCAACATGAGTTGACATAATTTTAATTTTACAAGAATAATTTTTCTTAGTAATTTAGATAATATTAAGTTTGATAAATCTTCTTAAATCTATTTGCTAAATCTTATTTACCTGTTTGAAAGTGGTTTGTTATATATTAGATTTTTGTGTGTATCTTTTTTTTTAGCTATCAATCTAATAAGTAAGAATGTTTAATCAATCTTTCTTTAAATACCTAATGAACTATTTTAAGGAGTTACAAGAACAAAATGAAGCAAATAAAAATTGTTTTGAGAAATGTAAAATAAAAATAAATGAGAACATCCCAAACTATTATTATAACGAGACTTATTATACTCAAGGAAATAAATTTTATTATGGTCCTTATGCCATCTAGTATCAATCCTATTATGTGTCAAAAAAAAGTTATAGAAATTGAAGGTATAGAAGCCATGAGAAAGAGATATTTCAAGACTCTTAGCCATCCTCAAAAGCTTATTTGTCAGTTGAGCTAAAAGAAATGCTGAGAGAATTGAGAAGAGATGATGATACTAAGAAAGAAAAGTTGAGATAACTAAAGGAGAAATATAAAATCATGGATTGAGTTAAGTTTGAAGAAAGTATTATATCATAAATCCTGATAGATAATACAAATATATTTATAGCTAAAAATATAGAAGGGAAAATTGATGATACAACTTCACATATTACAGAAAAGGAAGCTGAAACAAAAGATAAATATTTATGGCTAATATGGATAAACATTTGGTTGAAATTTTAGAAGAGAAAACTGATAATATGACATTATGTATTGAAGAAGAAGCTCAAGTAATTGATGAAATCTCAATAATCAATACTGAGAAACTTATGGTTGAAAATCTAAAATAAGAAACTAAAGATACAACATCAAGTATTCAAGTAGAAGAAGCTAAAGTAATTGATACAATCTTTATACCTAATATAAAGAAACTTGTGGTAGAAAAGCCTAAAGAGGAAATAAAATATATAGTCTTCATTGTTTAAAAAGAAAATGAAGTAGACCCAAAATTTTTGGTGGCAAAAAAGGATAAAGTTGAAGAAGAATGTGAGCAATAGGTTGAAAAAGCTAAGATATTTGCTAATTTCAAAGCATGATAAAAAAAAGAAGAGGACCCCATTCAAACTATTTTTGTGGTTGGGGATATCAAAATAATTACTTATCTAGCATCCACTACTAATAAAAAAGGTACAAGAAAGACATAATGTAAAACACTATACTAAAAAGCTAGTATGGACTGCAAAGATATCTGATAGAGAAAAATATGTTTCGAAAGTCTAGTTATGAATATTCAATGCAGCACTACTTGTATTTCAAAGAAAGATTATTTTTCTGCTTATGTGATGAAATATGATTCTTCTTAGAACAAATATTTCATGTATATTTTTATACTTAAACCTATTACCCCCACACAAAAAAGAATAGAAGATTCAAACTAATAATCATTTCAAATATTTTACCCAAAGACATGGTAATTTTTTAGAGCCACAAATTTGGTGTTATAGAAATAAATAGCCCATCAGAAATTACACGACAAGGCTGCATCAAATTTTCATAGCTACAACTTTTGTACTACAAAAGGAAGAGCATTGTATAAGTTACATAGAAAAGTCATGGTTTCTAAACAATGTCACAACCCCTGAAGCACTACTTTTCATAATACTATGAATTTTTATTTATAGAAGAAACACAAATTTATAAAGTCATGACTTTCAATTACTAAGTCATGACTATAAATACTTAATCCTCGAATCTCCTCAACACAAAATCTTTAAAATTCTAGTGATGTCACAACAATCTTTCCTAAATCTTTTTAGTTTGTTGACTTGATAATGAAAGAGAGAAGAACATCGAAGAAAAATATCATAGAAGCAATCCGTATGAAGAAAGGGAAAAAATATAAACCTAGCACTATAGAAATGGCACCCAAAATCATGGAGCCAAGGGTGACTTTTGTGAAAGAAATTAGGTAGATATTGATGAATTTCATTCTATCCAAAAAGGGATTTATTGGACAAAGGAGATTCAATAAATTCATTTTTCCATTAGGAGATAATTATCATAAAGTAAAATTAGATTTTGTTTTGTATGCATAGAGAACAGGGGAAAACATTAGTTGCGAAAAATTGTTATGTAAATTTAGAGGATTTGTAGGATAATATATGCTATTAGAGAGGTTTGGGTTTGCTTTCATATGGAAAATCATTAATGATTTTCTTAGATTCTCAAGCACTAAAGATAACATAGATTTTAAATCTCTCTATAGGCAAAAAAATTTTCTAGTTAACACTCAATTATTGATAAACAAAAAGGGTACATGGAGGGTGACATTGAAGAGCACATATAAATAATTGATGAGGGGAGAAAACTCATAGAGGTGAATAGAATTTGGTTGTATTTCACATACTCGTATACATTGTTGATTTTTCATATTTCTGAGATTATTATATAGAAAGAAATTTTTCTATTCGCCATCATCATTGGGTATTATTTTGATGTGGGGAAACTTTTGCGGAAATCAATTTTTGGGTTCCTCAATGACAAATTTTCTAGCCAATTAATTCACCATTCCCTTATTACTTTATTATGTCTAGCAGAGATGGTCATTATGAATGAAAAAGTGGATGCAATATGTCCAATATCATCTCTCATATTATTGTTGGGCATTAAAGAAATATAGAAGAAAATAAAAAAGAAAAGAAGTCGATGCTTGAAGGGGAAGGACGAGTCAAAATTGGAGAAAAAATCTCATCATTTCGCCACAAATAACATGCAAGACCCAGAAGGAAGGGGAGAAATACAAGAAGATCACCTAGCTCACATTGAGCATTGTTTAGTTGCATATGGTGGTATATTTATAGAAATTTTATAAATTATAGAAAAAATGTAGTGGAGCATTGAGCGAATCAAAAAAGAGCTAAAATGATAGATCTTTTCTCTATGCATGAGAGTAGTAAAAGAGGATATAAAATATGATGTGATAAGGAAAAAGCATTTCTATCAAAAAGAGAAATCTTTTATTATAATGCAAGAAAAGTTTGAAGATCAAATCTATAAACTCTTGGATGAAAGAATGAGATGCATGGATGTTGGATTAATGGAGTGTGTCAAATCATTTTGAATGCTAAATGAGGCCATCATGAAGAATTGGAAAAGTGCAAATAACAAACGAGATAAAATGAATGAGAATAAATTATGAAACAACATATTATAAGTTCTAATGGATGGAAGAAATTAAAAAGTGTAGTGCAAACCAAAAAATGACTTGTATTATGTGATAGAATATTTTGAAGGTATGCTAAATTCAATTGGGTGAAGACAAGATGTAATTTATTACATCTTGGAAAACATATTGGAAGGGTTATCAACATAGAAGAGAGATTCAAAAAGGCCATTTACTTCTCTACCACCATTTAAGAAATTAAAGTCGGATATCACATTTAACAAGTATGATCCAAATGAAAAATCATACCAACCACCTCCTTCACTATATTGATTTGTATTTTAGTTATTATATATATATATTGATGATGTACCCATTGAATAGATATGATTTGATTTTTTTGATTGTTATTATTATTTTTTGGAATGAGAAGTTATTACTCTAGGAAAAGCAATAATTTTAGTATGCGAGTTTTTTTGGTATTCAAGCTACCAAATTTTTTTAAGTATTTTTAGTATTTTATAATGTTGTGTAGGCATAGAATGGAAAAAATTATGAACTAATTTCACAACTTTGGAGTTTTTGTTAGTTTTGATTAATAGTTATAAATTTAATATATTTTTGGAAGTATTAAACAATGAATGTAGAATATTAAGTAGATTAGTCGTGATAATAATTGTACATTATAATTCTATCAACTTTTAGTAAAATCTTTCCATTGTGTGATATAATCTTTGTGGCTATGTTACTATCATGGAATCATAATCATATATATCTTGTAAAATTTAAATGGCTCCAATATATATTCTATATTATAGTAACCAAGTGCCCCAATGCTGCTCAAAGTCACGACCAATTCCAAGCAACATTACTTTACATTTAATATGGCTCAATCATCTAAAGTTAGAGCATCTCCCTGTTTATAAAGCTATGAATTTTGAGCTAAAAAAAGTAATAGAGTCTATACTAAAGTTAAAGCCATGACTATTATTTAGAGGCATGACTTTTGGGACATTAAAAGCTATAAAAGATATTATTTAGGCATGACCATTTCTCAAGGTCATGACTCTTGTCCTCAAAGGCAAATTCATGACTTTTATACTCAAGCTAATTTTCAGTACCATAGTATTCCTACCGAGCCATAAAAATATAATATACGAGAGAAGAGAAGACTAGTGTCATCACTACCTATTGTGCCATTAACATTTGAAGTCATATAAGGGTAAGTTTTGTATTGTGGTCATCGTTCAATGCTTCAGCCAAAAGATATACAAGACATTCAGTGTCATGGTTATTTTTTTGTATCATGACCATATAATTATTAAGAATGACTAATGCCAATGTTATGGTTTTATCATAGTGTCATGACCATGTTTCTTTGTGAGAAGCCTTTCATTGTGCAATGATCATTCCCCAATGTCATGGTCCTTCATAAAAATAATAAGATAAATGCCCAAAGTCATGGCATTTTCATAGTTTCGTGATTTCATATTAAAAAATATTAGGCCCAAGTCATTGTCAATGTCAATGCCACAACTTTGTGTTATGGAAAGATCATGATACAATCAAGAATCACAGCCACCTTCTAGAGTCATGATCTTAATCTTAAGAGATAAAGGCCAAAGTAGTGAATTTCTTCGAAAAGTCATGACTTTCTACTTTGAATAATATAGAATCACTCGAGTATATAAGTAGAAGATAACACAAATATTCAAGATCTCTCATTATTCTTCCTCTCCCTCCATGATACTAGCAAAGTCATGATAACTATCAAACCCTAGAAGTGAATTTTGTACTTTCTAGGGGTTCTACAAGCAAGAAAGTAATATGAGACTTAATGTAATCCCAATAGTAGGAGGCATGGCTCTCAAACCCTTCAACTCTAGGGTTGATTCTAGAAATTTTACCAAAATCATATGCATCTATGATTTGAATAATTTCAATATATGTGATATGATATTGGTTATTTATGGATTAATTTGTTTGATTTATTTTGTGTTATAGATATTAATGGTTGGTGATTAAATAAAATTTAAATTAGTGTTTTAACTATTAGTAGGGTTGTGCAAGATTAACAGTGAATATTAAACCATGAGGCTCACTCACACATATGGTAAGAAGATAATGATAGTCCTTCTGACTATTATGTATGAGATAAATCTATATGTTGAAACATAAAATTTAGGTATATTTATAACTGTGAGTATGGTGCTTACAAAGCTAAAAGTGTTAATGCTTTTACATGTCAATCCATTGTATATATCTTAAAAAAACTGATTCTTGATTGGATGAACATTATATAGAAAAGTTTTTTGAGGGGTTCAACTGTAGTGTGGAGGTCACATCATCACTAAAAAGGATGATGATAAGCAATCCATGGAACATGCACAAGTATGTGGTGACTTACAAGGTGGTAATAACTTTTAATAGTTATTTTTTCTCATATGGTTCTCATATATGACATATAGGGGAAGCATATGTTATTTGTAAATGTGTAATATTTATAAGGCCACAAGTTCAAATATTTATAAAGTATATCAAACATTGACTTTTATGATAATGGAGGTCGGAGAATAAGAGTTTACATATGAAAAAATTATGAATGGAAGTTGAGAAAGTTTCTTAAATAGTATATAATTGTGAATGACTCTTGAGTAGAGTTGTATTATTATCTTTGTGATGACAAACTTAGGAGATAGTTTTGAGGGGGGCAACAGTGGGATGAGTTCAGTTGTGACAACTAGCTTATATGCCATTAGGACAATGAGTTATTATATAATATCCCAAACTTCATTATATGTTCAACATAATATAAATCGAGCAATATAAATATCACACATAGATTAAATGAATAAACCATTGAACTATGATTGCCTAAATATTCGAATATCCATCTTACTAAAAATGAGTTATCTCACTATTAAATAATTGAATAACTTATACAGTTCACATGGGATCAATATATAGATTAAAATATTTTTTATTGCTTGTATGACCCATGCACTTGCGAATCACTATTGATGAGATATTTTAATTAACAAATATTTGAGATATCACCTAATCGATAAAATTAGATGGTATAACAAAATCACAACAGTGATATATATGCATTCTTTAACTATTTCATTGAAATTATCTAAAATTCCTAATGCACTTATCCTATATTCTTTAGCCACATATCATAGAAATCGAAAGAGAACTCCTTAAGTTTAAAGTGAGAAATAGTACAACGTGTTACTAGACAATGATTAAAAATAATGTCAGAGGAAAGAAACAAACATGAAAATCTAATCACATGTTAGTCCAATCATATTTCACTAGTATACTATATACCTTACTGAAGATTTTACAATTTGTCAATGTGAAGAACAACCTAGAGGATGGAATGTCTTCGATGCTAAGTTTTGAACATTAGCCAATTAAGTTTGCACATTCATAGTTTCTGATACATCGACCTCCATGCTTATCATGTCCAAATAACATGAAATTTAAATCTAGAATAATTATCTATGTCACTAGGCTAAATGAATTTCGTGAAGATATAAATTCAATAAAAATCTTTTGCACATTATTGAGTGTAATCCTTAGAAAATTTTTGCATCAAATTACATACCTTATTCCATGCCCATGATGGATATATGGAAAAATTGTGGGAGGATACAAGAACAGAGATTCCCGCCTGGGCTTCAGCCCAAATAATTAAGATTCTCTCATTAATTATATTTGATATCACTATTTTGATATCAAAATAATCTAATACTAATTTGTTGATAGTAAATAAACTAGATACCATAAAGGTATCAATAAACAACTTCATCAATAGAATTTTTGATACCATATTCAGAATAATATCAAAAATTAAGGCTCTGATATCAATTATTGAGGAAGACTAGTCGGTAAGTGGTTTATTAAAAAGTACTAAAACAATGCGAATAAATTTTTTGTTGAGCAGAGTTAAAACTCTTAGATTCAAAATCCCAAATGAGATTAAGTTTTTTATTTTTGAAAAATGATAAGTTTTGGTAAAATAAAATTCAATCCTAAAATTTATTGTATTAAATAATGATCCTCCTAGCATAAGCATAGGCTGATCAAACTTATGAATCACAAAGTTCATTAGAGAATCATTAGTGGGGTAATTATCAACGATTGAGATATATGTTTCTATCAATGTTCCAATTCATCATATATATAACAATTATATTAGCAATAATTTTTGAAGTATGTGGAGATCAAAATAGACAAACTTAAAAAATACAAAATAATATTGTATATATAAGTAGCTATTTAATTGGAAGTCAAAAATAAAAATATAAACTATTACATATTTTAATAAGAATGTATACTTAGAATACAACTTTTTAAAGTCCAATTAGCATCAATGTAGTGAGCAGTCAAAGCTATAAATCTCTTTGATTAGTAGCAGGCCATATGTCAGTGGTTAAAGTAATCTTGTCTTCATTAGATTCTAACAAGTTCATTGTTTGACATTTTCATAATATACATTTTTAATATATTATTCTTGGTAGTGTTGCATGATGAGAGCTTGAATAAAGGTTGAAAACTATCTAAAATTGAATGGACTCCATAATGCTCAACCATTGTCAATGGAGACTCATGCAAGACTACCATTCCAACAAGTGTTCACCTTGATTTCTCTTGGTGAAACTAAAAACCCTTAATAAATCCCCAATTATTTTGCTTTTTTAATAATATCTGTTACCTTATATTTCTAATATTTTGTTAAGGACAAATTTTGAAATGATCATGCACTAAGAATCACAGAGATGGATACAGACATGGGGATGCGACAAGACGAGATACGGGACATGATAAATTTTAAAAAATTATGATATGAATACGACTAGGATACATCATAATAAAATAAAATAAAATAATTATAAAAGTATCCTTACAAATATTATTCTTAAACTAGACTTTCTGTTATTAAGTCAGTTAGTACATCTCCAAACTAATTCTATATATTTTATAAACCAATCATTATTTTCATATCTCATATTTATTAAACAATCCAAATAAATTATAAAACTTGGAATTATAAAATTAATTTCATGTTTTAAATCCCCCCCCCCCCCCCCATTATTCCAATTTTGTAATCCCCCCATACTATTCTGCCATTGTCGGCGACGACATCAACGATATGCCGTGTCGTTGACGTCGTCACCGACGACGCTGATCCAATTTCAAAATCCATCAGTGTCTAGTTATCTCTAAGCCGTGTCAGACATGTATCCAAAGTTTTGACCTACAATTTTAGTCAACGGTATGCTACTTGGTGTATTGGACATGTATTCGACGTGTATCTAGCTGATATTCTTGTATCCAAGTGTCCGCCACACACACACTCTTATGCATTGTCATATCCATGCTTATAGATATTGCATGTGTCTTGTCCCATTTTTACTCTTACCAAAAAAATATTTTTGCAATAATTATATATTGCCTATGAAGAATCAAGTAGAAGTTGAAAATAAGGATTTTATAATTAAATAGTTTAAATTTGACATGATTTTTAATATAACAGATTAGAAAAGTAGGATTTATATAACTAATCTCAAGTAGTTGAGATAAGGTTTGATTGATGGTGATAATAAAAATATGTACTAGGATAATTAATTTCGATATATTTTTTTCTTAATAATGCTAGAATTAACCTTTATATATTTTGTTTGCTTATAAAATACTAGATTGAAATTTGTGTCTAGTTGCATGATGTTCATATAAAAAAATAATAGGTTTTGAAATAAGAAACTAACCTCTCAGACCAAGTATTCAGCCTAAAGAATCAGAAACTTATAATTTATAATAGTTATAGATAAGCATTTTGGCTCTACAATGGATCTTGAAATAATTATTTGTCACTTATATTTTTTAGGAGATAGTGTCATTTTGTTAAAATCTAGAATAACTTGTAATAAATATTATTTGTGTAAGTTGATATCTATTTAGGATTTGATTATCTTGTTTTTTAAGGATGGAATTTTGGGGCAAATCAATATACACCCAAACAACTTCATTGCTCACCAAGCTGAAGTTCTGGTAGTGGACCAGGCTATTGTCTCTAGTATAAGGTCTCAAGAGTCAATAGATAAATAACATTCATATGTTAACTATTTAGGTAAATCTAAGAAATAAGTTATTATCATATTGATTACATACAATATATCTTATATAATAAATATTAGATATTTAAATTTTTTAATAATAATTATATTTCTCTTAGAGTCAAATAGTAATAATTTTTCAATAATAATTAAAATATTAATATTTTGTTAAATAAATATTCCAGAAAGTGAATAACTAGTTTAAATCATAAAAAATATTCATTGTATATTTTTATTGACAAAAACACATTTGTTATTTGTATGCAATTTCAATCTAAAAACATATTTATGTTTCTCAACTTTTTTTTGTTGAAACTACTTTTAAATTATTTTAAGAATATTTGGACCGATACCCTCAATGTTATGGTATTTATAAAGACAACTCATTTGCTCATATTTTTTAAAATATAATTTTTTTGGGTAATTTATTAATCTTAATACTACTTAAGTTCTTTATGAATGAAACTTGATTATTATCATGTTTATAAAAGAAGAGTTATTTTTACAAAAAAAAAAATTGAGAGGATGTTTTTGTAAAAATAATATTCATTTATTGATGAAGAGTTATCTTTTTAAAATTATGTTTTAAAAACATATCTTTTTAGTTGCCCAATATTTTATGGGTTGAATGATTCAAACTTATCATATTAAATAATGATATCAATATAAATCATTAAAAAATAATTCTATCATGAGAACTTTTCTAGTAAAAAAAAGACGAGTCTGAAATAATTATATGCAAATTAAAAAACTAAACTAGTTGTGATTGTGATATATATTATATATGGGCATGTGTCACTTCTTATGAACTTAAATATTCTTGAATTTCTTTGGCCTAGCTGTGATTGTGGTAATAATTAATGTATTTCAAATCATAAATGAATATTTTAAATTTATATGCAAGTAGTAAGTATCTTAATGGTAATAATTAATAAATTTAGGAACTATAGTGGAGTTGTTCGTGATTTTAGATATTTCGCCTAGTTGTGATTGTGTATTATTCGCATGTTTTACTGTTTACAATGTAGATTAATAATTGAAACTTAATAAAAAAGTTTTAGGATTTCTTGATATCTTTCATTTTTATAATGACCTACTATATATTCATGTATGATGAAGATATTTAGAGAATATGATATTCAGAATAAAATATTTAATATTATTTTTAATATTTTTAATAATAAAATAATTATTAATATGTTTATTAGAATCATTAAATATAAATTATTAGATGAGAATTTTCATATTAGCTATATGTGTCATATAATTAATCTAATAGTATAGTCAAGAATAAAAGTTGTTTCTTTTGTATAAAAAAAAATAAAAAATTTATTAAAGTATTTTAAGATGTCTAGTAGACAACAAGAGTTTAGTGGTTTCTATTTTTCAGTGAGCTTACAAAAATTTTAAATGATTGTGAGACATTATTGGAATTATACCAACTTGATAGTGGATGTCATGTGTTGGTTATCAATATGTGATATCCAACTATATTAATAGTAATAGTGATAAATCTATTATTAATTTCATATTGTGATATATGAAATTTTTTTATAAAATTCTTGAAGATTTTTTATAACACAATAAATATGTGTTTGTTTGTGAATATTTCTATTACTTGCATTGTGCTTAAGGTAATATACAATATTAGTAGTATGTTTATCAATTATAGAGGTTATCATGTATTTAGTGTCATTATTGTAGAGATGAAAATTATGTATTTAAAATATTTGTCCTCTAGTCTATCTATTTATTGTTTAGTTGTGTGTATGCATCTTAGGGTAAGGTAAAAGGGATATAAAATACATTGACAATGAATCAAGAATACCAACCTGAGTATTTAATTCATGGAAAGGTAACTATTTTGTTTATATATTATGATAATAGGTATGATAGTTCTTGTCATGTTCTAAGTACAGACATGAAAATGATAATTTCTTCATTCAAATAGATATGGGTAAATGACGGGGTGATCCGTTGAATATGAGCTACTTATTTTAATATTTAGATATCAATTACTATTATATCATATAACATGATGATAATAAGAATATGAATATTTTACTTTATTGGAAATTATATGAATTTATCTATCTCGTGTTATCCAAGATGACACGTGATATCTTTCTCATCTGTCTAACTTAACATCAAAGTTTATTTTTTCAATGATAATTAATATTATATCAGATAAGTGATTGAGACCGTGACTAAATATTGTAGAGATACTTACATGCATAAAGGATTGAAGATTCATGGTTGGTATTTCATGATAAGGTGCAAGAGTGACTAACAGATGATGATTTATGAGATATGAAAATTGAGGATATTAATATCATCACTAGATACTTTCAGGCATATACATAATGATGATGAAAGTGCTATACTTTTTTATATGATTCGTGGTTGATCATTCATGATTGTTGACTCGTGTATTTTTAATTATTTTTTTTATACGATACTATATTGTTATTAATTTTTTTTTATATTTCTGTCGATTATGTTTTTATTCATTTATGGTCTTATGAGTTATGCTTCATCATATGTTCAATATGTGTATGTATGTTGTATTATATTCTATTTTTGATTATGAAATAGAAATATGGAATTGATTTTTTCTTTATTTAACTCTTTTATTTTTTATTTGATACGAATTGTAATTTTATTTTAATTATTTATTTCATTTAAATTAATTTATATGTAATATTTTAAATAAGTAATAAAATAAAAGATTTAAATTTCAAAATAGTTTAATTGGATGTCTGCCCAAAAATTGGCATGGCTCAGAATGACCTTGCATTTAGAGGTGTCAACCAGGTCGGGCCGGCCCTGTCCGGCACGAGGCACGACACGATTGGTGCCATGCCTGATCATGGCACCAATCATGTCGTGCCGTGCCGAGGCCAACTAGGCCTCGTGCAGTGTCTGACTCGGGACGGTTTCGTGGCCTGTGGCACGGCCCACCGGCATGGCTCGTCAGCACGGCCCACCGGCACGAGACATGACTCGCACCCCACTCCCACCCCACTGCCATCCGATGGCGCCATAGTCCATACTATACGGATAGGGAAAACACGCAGGCATGGGTCCGATTGCTGGGTCGGGTCGGGTCTACCCGACCCGACCCACAGTCCCGCCCGACCTAAATCCCTCCCCCCCCCCCAACGGTAAAAAAAAATTAAAATTTGAACATCAGCAGTTGGATTTCGCCTCCAACAGCTAGGGGGCAGAATCTAATAGTCCTCATGATTATGCACCCTAAAAACCAATTAAAAATAAAAAAAAACCTAAAAATAACTTAAAAAAAAAATTTCTCTAATCTATAAAATCCCTCACACCTCTCTATAAAATTTATGTTTTTCACTAACATTTATTCTCACTCTCTCAAAATTCTCTCAAAGCTCATGCTATTCTCTCTCTCGAGACTTGGGATTTCATCATTCGACTCGGCTTTTTGGGACTCTCAACTCGGGTTTAGAAGTTTGAACTAGACTTTTGTGCACCGTGCACATGATCTACCTAACTGCTTTACGGGTATTTTAATTTTTGTTTAGTATTTAACTATAATTTTTAACATAAAAAATAATATTTAAAAAAATTAAGTTTCTTTGTTTACTTTATGTCTCTCTCTTTAATCCGAAAACCTAAAATCTAACATCTAGGCTCTACCTCCTGTTTAACAAAAATAATATAAAAAAGACTAATACTAATGAAATATATTTAAATTTAGAAAATGAAAATTTTACACAAAGGTCTAAGGCTACTAAAACTTTGGTTTCTCCAGTCGTCTCAACTAAAATATCTAAAAAACAAAAAACTAGGAGAACTTCTGTAATTTGGACTCATTTTAAAATAATAAAACAAAAAAATGTTAGGGGTGAGGAAGAAAAAATGGCACAATGCAAATATTGTATGAGAAATTTAACTTGTAAGAGTTCGTTTGGGATTGGGCACCTTAAGAGGCATGCCAAATATGCACCAAAAAATATGATACATTAGATTCTTGGAAAACCCAATTTAGTACTGTATTTTTTGAGACTGGATCGAGTTTAGTCTCAAAGTTTACTCCCTTCATATATCCCAGCGAGTTGGGTAGTGAAGGCATGACCAAACTTATCACATTGATAGGTTATCAGAACAAATTTTCGGAAGATCCAAGGGTAGTGCGCATCATATAGACATATTTTTAGCCTGCTTATCGTAGGATTCCTATGTCCACATCTAGGAATGTCATACTAAAATTTTATAAGTTAGAAAACTAAATAATAATTATTGAATTTATGGCCTATAGTGGAGTGGTATCCGTGACGTTCGATATCTGGACAAGTCATGATGAATCATCTAATGCATGTCTCACTGGCCACTGTGTAGATTCTAACTAGACAATGATTAAAAAAATGTTAGGATTCTCTGAGATTCTTCATCCTCAAGATGGCCCGATCATTTTTGAGTGTATGATGAAAATCTAAAGAGAATATAAAATTCAAAATAAAATTTATAGTATCACATTAGATAACGCATCTAATAATGGAATAGTGATTAACATATTTGTTAGTAATATTAAATACGTACCTTTAGGAGGGATTTTTCATGTCATTTGGATGTGTCACGTGATTAAACTGATTGTACAATCAGGTATGAAGGTGTATTCCCCCGCATTAGATAATATACGTAATGTACTAAAATATATTCGCACTTCTTGTATACAACAGAAGTTTGGTAGTATTTGTTTGTCTGCGAATCTTAAGAAGAAGAAATTCCAATCGGATGTGAGACACCGTTGGAATTACACATACCTGATGTCGGAGTCATGTGTTGGATATGAACACGTGATATCTGACTACGTCAATAGTAAGAGTGACGAACTTATTTATGACAACACTGACTAGTCTTTAGAAATTTTATTTATGAAATTCTTGAAGAACTTTTATGACACGACGAAGATGTGTTCGTTGGTTTATACTCCCACGACTTGCATTGCACTCAGGTGCATATGCAACATTAGTAGCAAGTTTAGGAAATATCAAGCTGACCCGACACTTAGCCATATGGTTGTAGAGATTGAAACCAAGCAGTTAAAATACTAGTCATCGTTCCATCTCTTTATTGTCTCACTGCATGCATGGATCCTAGGGTTAAGGTGGAAGGAGTAGATAACACACTGACTTACATTTACTCGTGTATGAACCTGGAAGACCCACCTGAAGGGCTCATTCATGAGAAGTTGACTGACCTATTCAAATACTATGATACTAGGTATATTGGTAGTAGCAGTGAGATTGTGATTACGGATATGGATACCTTCTTCAAAGATGATTATTTTTTCATTCAGTTAGCGAGAGGAAAATGATGGAGTGGACCCTCACATAGGAGCGAGCTTTTTCAGTACTTAGATAGTGATTACTGCTCAATCCTATCACATTCTGATACTAAGAATCTTGATATATTACAGTGAGGGAAATCATATGAGTCCACCTTTCCTGTGCTATTTAGGATGACATGGGATCTACTGACTCCTCTGGTGTCGAGCATAGCATCGGAGTTTGCTTTTTCTGTTGCAGTGAATGTGATTACGGATATGAGATCGAGATTATGTCCATATATTGTTGATGCCTTGGCCTGTTTGAAGGATTTGGAAGATTCGAGGTTTAGCATCCAGGATTGTGCTGGAGCTGGGACAAAGACTGCATCCGCTACGAAAGCGGAGGAGTTGATTGATAATGATGATGATCCATATGATAGTGATTTTGATGTTGCGGTTGATATGCTCATGATATGCCGATTGATGATTGACGTGTTTGCCGGTCTTCCCTACCTATAAGTGTCAAACAGGATGTGCCAGGTCGGCTCAGCCCATTTTTTCGAGCACGACCGTGCTTTCGTGCCTGCAATGGGTAGAGGCAACTGGCAACCATGTCAATTGTCAATCGGCATATCATGAGCATTATCAACTACAACATCAATATCACTATCATATAATCATTATCATCAGCAATCAACTCCTCTACTTTCGTAATAGATGCAGTCCCTGTCCTAGCTCCAGCACGATCCTGGATACTAAACCTCGAATCCTCCCAATCCTTCAAACATGCCAAAGCTTCAATAATATCTGGACATAATATCGATCTCCTATCCAAAATCACAATCACAAGAACAGAAAAAGCAGACTCTAATACTACACTCGACACCGGGAGGGTCAGTAAATTTCGTGCCATCCTAGATAACACGGGAAAGGTGGACTTATATGATTTCCACAACTGTAATATATCAAGATTCTTAGTATCAGGATGGATTCAGCAGTAATTAATATCTAAGTATGAGAAAGCTAACTCCTATGTGACAGTCAACCTCATCATTTTCCCCTCGTTAACTGAATGGAAAAATCGTCATCTCCGAAGAAGGTATCCATATCCGTAATCATAGTCTCACTACCACCACCACCATACGTAGTATCATAGTATGTGAACAGGTCAGTCAACTTCTCGTGAATGAACCTTTCAGGTGGGTCTTCTAGGTTCATGCACGAGGAAATGTAAGTCAGGGTGTTATCTACTCCTTCCACCTTAACCCTAGGGTCCATGCATGCAGTAAGACAATAAAGAGATGGAATGGTGGACCAGTACTTTAAGTGCTTGGTTTCTATCTCTACAAACATATGGTTAAGTGTTGGGTCAACTCGATACTTCCTAAACATGATACTCATGTTGCATATGCACCTGAGTGCAATGCAAGTCATGAGAGTATAAACCAACGAACACATCTTCGTAGTGTCATAAAAATTCTTCAGGAATTTAATAAATGAAATTCCTGAAGCCCAGTCAGTGTCATCAATATTAAGTTCGTCACACTTACTATTGAAATAGTCGGATATCACATTTTGCATCTTACATATGACTCCAACATCAAATACGTGTAATTCCAACGGTGTCTCACATCCGATTGGAATTCTTCTTCTTAAGATTCATATACAAATAGATGCTACCAAACTCCTGTTGTCTATGAGGAGTACGAATATATTTTAGTGCATTATGTATATTATCCAATGCGGAGGAACACACCTTCATATCTGCTTGTAAAATCAGGTTAATCATGTGACACATGCATCTAACATGAAAGATCACACCTAATGGTGCATCTATAATATTCCCAATAAACATATTAATCACTACTCCATTATTAGATGTGTTATCGAATGTTATACTAAAAATTTTATTTTGAATTTTATATTCTCTAAAGATTTTCATCATACACTCAAAATGGTCAAGCCATCATGAGGATGTAGAATCTCAGAGAATCCTAAAATTTTATTTATTCATTGTCTAGTTAGAATCTACATAGTGACAAGTGAGACATGCATAAGATGATTCATCATGACTTGTTTAGATATCAGACATCACGGACACCACTCCATTATATGCCATAAATTTATTAATTATTATTTATTTTTCTAACTTATAAAATTTTAGTATGTCATTCCTAGATGTAGACTTGGGAATCCTACAATATGCATGCTGAAAATATGTTTGCATGATGTGCACCACCCTTGGATCTTCCGAAAATCTAATCGTAAGAACTATCAATATGATAGGTTTGGCCATGTCTTCCCTACTCAACTCGCTGTGGTATATGAAGGAAGTAAACTTTGAGACTGAACTCGATCTAGTCTCAAAAAATGCAGTGCTAAGTTGGGTTTCCCTAGGATCTAATGCACCATGCTTTTTGGTGCATAATTCTGCATGCCTCTTAAGGTGTCCAGTCCCTACGAACTCTTAAAAGTTAAATTTCTCATAAAATATTTGCACCGTGCCATTTCTTCTTCCTCACCCCTAACATTTTTTTTATTATATTAAAATGAGTCCAAACTATAAAAGTCTTCCTAGTTTTTTGTCCCATTTTGATTTGAAATTCAGAATTTAAATTTAATTTTTTTAATACAATAAATTTTACGAGTGAATTTTATTTTACCAAAACTTATCATTTTTCAAAAATTGAAAACTTAATCTCATTTGGGATTTTGAATCTAAAAGTTTTAACTGTGCTAAACAAAAAATTTATTCGCATTGTTTTAGTACTTTCAAATAAACCACTTATTGATTAGTCTTCCTCAATAATTGACATCAAAGCCTTGATTTTCAATATTATCCTGAATATGGTATCAAAAATTTTATTGATGAAGTTGTTTATTGATACCTTTATGGTATCTAGTTTGTTTACTATCAAAAATTAGTATTAGATTATTTTGATATCAACATAGTGATATCAAATATAATAAATTACATTTTTATTTGTATGATTTACTTGTGGTTGATGTTGATTTTTCCTATCATAGAAGAACACTACGTGATAATAAAGTTAATAGGAACTAATTACCTTATTTGAAAAGATAGAATGTGATTATCTTAGAGTCAAATAGTTATAAGGCAATATGAAGGAAAAGATAAAACATAAAAAAATGAGTAACAAAGAATGAGAAAACATGCACTTTAAGGTTGCCTCCACTATTCGACAATGGATAAATAATAATACCTATCAATACATTACTAATAAAAAGAGGGTAAACAAATTGTGATTGACACTAAATTCTATTTGAAATGAACACATCTACAAATAAAATATTAATCATAACATATAGTTAACTTAAAGTTCAAAGAAGGAAATTGAATATCAGTATACATCAATTATTTTAAGGGCTAGTGAACCAACTTGTATCTATTAAGATGCTCTTACAAGATGAGCTGTTTGCTTACCTTTTATTGAACTCACTTTCAGACAATTATGATAACTTTGTAGTTTTTTCTGAGCATATTAATATAACGTGGTGTTGTATCAATGCATATTATATAAGAAAATCTATTATTTGAATAAGCATGGAGAAAAAAGAATGGTGGATATTCATATGGTATTCTTATTTCTAAAAGATATGGTATAAGTACCATTACTTAGTAGGCATAAATAGAATGAAGTAAGAACTCATACTTCCAAACGCAAGTCGAGAAACAAAAAAGTAGTAAAATATTATCATTGCAAAATGTGAGAATGGATTATTATTCTTTGAAAAATCAACAACAAAAGTATATGAAAAAAGATAGACCTTGCAGAGGCTAATTTCACCTTTGAAGGTGACTTGATATTAATTAATGACGATAATTCTGGTAATCTAGTATCTCAAGAAGGTGATTAGCTTATTGACTCAGAAGTTTCATTTCACATCACCCTCCATATTGACCTCTCTAATATACACATATTTGATGATCATAGCATAATAAAAATATGAAATAATGGGATATCACAAATATTGAGCATAAAAAATATTTTTATATCGATGAAA
Organism: Sapria himalayana; assembly: GCA_029783825.1. Lineage (NCBI taxonomy): Eukaryota > Viridiplantae > Streptophyta > Magnoliopsida > Malpighiales > Rafflesiaceae > Sapria > Sapria himalayana. Next base: position 5,791,947 of record JAREIK010000403.1, on the reverse strand, counting down.
ATTGGGCATTAGTTGATGCTGAAATATTTCTGATATATGCTAGACATTCGAGTGAACCTCATGTCCATATGCATGCTAGATGACATGAGTATGAGATACTTAAGTAATTTCAGTGAAGGCTAGTGGAAACCGACAAAATGCTCATTAATCATTAAAATGGGTAAAAATGAGAGTATATTATGTCACTCAAGCAAGAGTGCGCCTAGAGATCGGATGAATATTATTCATCAAAAGAGTAACATTAAGCTCTAATATATAAAACTTGGTCATATACTCATATGAGTAAGAAGAGATTTCATCTACTAGATAGAAAAATTATTCTTTCATTTGACCATTATTCTTATCTTGATGAGTATATGGACTGCACAGCTAGAAAAGCCATATAACTTTGAGACCTCGGTGAGGCTCAACTATCATGTTGGTCCAGTGGCTCGACATCAGTGCACTTTACAGAAACAACACAAACCCATCGAACAAGTCTCCATGGCTAAGGATTTATATATAATTTGTATATAATTTTTAACAATTCATATCATAAACACAATTTCCTCTTTGCCAAATTAAACAAGGTAATTTGTATATAATTTTTAAGAGCACATATCATAACTCAGATAAACACAATTAAGACTAATAAAATTACATGAATTTATATTTATTTTAATGAACTTGATCTCATAAAATTATCTTCAAAACAATTGGTGACTATTAAAAATCTCTCTCCAAAAAAAAAAAAAAAAAGAAAAAAAAGACCCCCCCCCCATAGGATTTCTAAGCTTCATTTTGAGAGTTAATTTCCATTTAGTTATTTTTTAAGCACCAACCAACTTCTTTAGAACTAAGACTAAAGAATAGCCACCCCTAACCACAGTTGTTCTCCAAAAAATTTGGAGAACAATTGTCTCAGGGAAACAGAGAAATGCGCTACGTGGGAAATGCTACTAAGATCTTCATTATCGGGGTGATATCGCTTATAGTTCTTGACACCATGGCAGGGCTTGCTGTCTTGCGCCGTGGCTTCAAGAAATTCTTCTGTTGTTCCGGTGACTCTTGCTTCTTCTCTGCGCTTGCACCTCCTGAACCCATCTACATCCCATCTCAGCCCAACCCATATAGTCTGTTTCCCCGGCCTAAAATATATATTTTAACAAACACTAGATTCCCCAAAATTAGAACCACGCCCATGTGTATTTTTCCCAAATTCTATGGAATAGAATATCGCACACAAACCAAACAAACCCAAATTCATCATCTAATTGCAACTATTATTCAAGAAAATAAATTAAGAAAATAAATTTTATTGAAAACATTTGGGAATACTATTTGTCTCTGGTGTAGTATGAACAATGCTCCTCCAGGGCTTTCAATTCAAATTGTCCGAGCATAATTTTGACATATCTTTCACACAAATTCCAAATGAACATGAACACATCACAAACACAACATGTCTGAAAGAATTGGTTTTCCTTCATCTTATTGATTCACCCGTAGGTAATATATATACAATATTACAAATGGCTATAATATGGCAATTATACCATTGACCAAATCAGAATAGGTAATGGCTATAATATGGCAATTATACCATTGACCAGATCAGAATATACCTATTCTAAAATAGAAGATTAGATATTCTAGTAATATCTTAATACCCCCCCTCAAGTTGGAGCATGGAGATCACAAATGCCCAACTTGCCAAGAAGATGCAGAAACTTGTGCTTGCCAAGAGCCTTGGTGAAGATGTCGGTAAGCTGATCATCAGTAAACACATGAGACATAGAAATGAGACCGTCACGAATGGCATCTCGCACATAATGACAATCAACTTCAATATGCTTGGTACGCTCATGGAAGACAGGATTTTGAGCAATGTAGATTGCCGACTGACTATCACAGTATAAGCGCATGGCTGGCGAATGGGTGACACCCAAACTCACAAGCAAAGCTTTGAGCCATTTCAACTATGAAGTGACGTCAGCCATGGAACGATACTCGGCTTCAGTATATGACCTGGACACCGTATGTTGTTTCTTGGTCTTCCAAGAAATCAGAGAAGATCCAAGAAACACTATCCAACCAGTAAGAGACCATCTAGTCAAAGGACACGTAGCCCAATCTGAATCGCACCAACCTGTGAAAGATAGCTCACAATCAGGGCGAAGAAGAATGCCTTGACCCGGACACCCTTTTAAGTAGCGAACCGTACGAAGCGCCGCATCCCAATGATCCTGACGAAGGTGTTGCATAAATTGAGCCAAGATATGAACTGAATAAACCAAGTCAGGACGGGTGGAGGTTAAGTAAATGAGACGGCCCACAAGTCGTCTATACCTGTCAGGATTGGTGAGCAAAGGGCCTTTGGCGAGAGCCAACGTGTGATTCTGTTCCATGGGAAAGCCAACGGGATGAGACCCCAATAAGCCAGTTTCAGCAATAATATCAAGAGTGTATTTTCATTGACACAAGAAAATGCCCTCTGAATTACGAGCAACCTCAATACCAAGAAAATACTTCAAGACACCCAAATCTTTCATATGGAAACACGCGTGCAAATAGGCCTTGAAGCGGTCAACAGCGGAAGCATCATTACCAGAAATAATGAGATCATAAACATACACAAGAACATTAAGTTGTACTTATCCCTGATGTAGAGTAAACAGAGAATAATCTGAATAAGACTGAAGGAAACCATAAGTCTTCAAAGAAGCAGCTAACTTAGCATACCAGCACCGCGGAGCCTGTCGTAGACCATACAAAGACTTCTTGAGATGACACACTAAACCAGGAATGCGAACGGTGAAGCCAGGAGGAAGTTTCATCTCAACTTCTTCATCAAGATCACCATGAAGAAACGCATTATGAACATCCATCTGATGCAAAACCCAATTTTTGACCGCTGCAACAGCTAAGAAGGCACGAACAGTGACCATTTTCGCAAATGGAGCAAAAGTTTCATTATAATCAACCCCCTCAACTTGATGATTGCCCAAAATAACTAGACGAGCCTTAAGACGCTCGACTTCTCCATCCGCATGATATTTGATTTTGTATACCCATTTAGAACCAAGAGCCTTTTTATGAGGAGGTAAAACGGCCATGTCCCAGGTGCCATTAGCTTCTAAAGTAGCAATTTCTTTCTGCATAGCCTCGCGCCAACCTTCATCTTGCATAGCTTCATTAAAAGAATGAGGTTCAATGCATGCAGTGATCGCTGCAAGAAAAACACGGTGGCGTGGAGAAAACTTATTACAATTCACATAATGTGTTATAGGATAAGGAGTACCTGAGGAGCTAGTAGAAGACGATGAACACTCAGATGGACTCGAAGATTGTACAGTGTGGGTAACAAAGTCACGAAGTAGAATGGAGGGCCGCTTATCCCGCAACCCGCGCCCTAAGGCATCGGTGGAGGCAGAAGGAGACAGAAGTGCGGGGGGGCACATGAGGCGATGTGGGATTCAGCACAATGTCAGTCCCAATAGCATGGGCTACATGATCATCAACCAAAGTAGACTCCGAGTCTTCCAAAAAATCAACATCAATCCTCGCATTAGAATCAGGTGGCGGCGAGGAATAATCTAGCAATTGAGAAGTAGAAACAGTCTTGTAAGGAAATTCATTTTTATGAAACTTTACATCTCTGGAAACAAAGATGTCACCTGTCCGAAGGTCATATAATTTCCACCCTTTTTTTTCCATGCGGATAACCAATAAAGACACACTTCCTACTCCGAGGAGCAAATTTATCACCTTTGGCCTTTTGATTGTGGGCAAAAGCTAAACAACCAAAAACCTTAAGTTCATCAAACTTAGGTGCCTGGCCAATGAGAATTTCAAAGGAAGATGTATTGTGGAGCAAACTAGAAGGAGTTCGGTTAATGAGATACACTGCACCAAGCACACATTCGCCCCAAAAAGTAATAGGAAGATTACCTTGAAACATCAAAGCACGTCCCACATTAAGAATATGTTGATGTTTGCGTTCCACACGACCATTTTGTTGAGGAGTCCCAACACAAGAGGTTTGAAAAAAAATGCCATGTGTATCAAAATAATCCAACATACATTTAAACTCCGTACCATTATCACTCCGTACTATTTTGACATGTGTTTCAAACTGGCGGGCAACCATAGCAAAAAATGAAAAAAAAAACTTGATAAACTTGTGTTTTTAAACGCAATAGATAAACCCATACAGCTCTTGAAAAATCATCCACCAAAGTCAAAAAATAATGTGCTCCACACAAAGAGTGTATCTTAGTTGGTCCCCATAAATCGCAATGAATAAGTTCAAGGATTCGACTAGCTTTACTATCACTAACAGGGAAACTATCACGTTTTTGCTTTGCTTGAGGACAAACGTCGCATGCTTTATTCAATTTCTTTCTAGAAGTACTGGAAGAAATAGCCGGTACCAGCTTGACGACTCTATCAGACGGATGCCCCAGACGACGATGCCACAACTCGAAATCTAAAATCTCTGGAACCGTTACCGCACACACTGTAGGAACCCGCCGAAAATAATAGAGTCCATCCTTACGTTCACCGGCTCCAATCAGACTTTCCGAGCGTAGGTCCTGTATAACACATAAGGAATCAGTGAATTGTAAAAGACATTTAGAATCATCAATTAATTGTGACACCGAGATTAAGTTGCAATGAAACTATGGTATAAATAAAACATGTTCAAGTATCAACCCATCAGTCAACAAAACGTGGCCAGCCTTAGTAGCAATGGCATGCGCACCATTAGGTAACCCAACTGAACATCACGAAATATGATGAGTATTCGTCAAACATGATTCAGTGCCAGTAACATGGTAAGAAGCACCGATATCAATAATCCAAGGGAAAGGGGAGAACTCACCCATCATCTGATCATGCTGGCGATTATTTATCATATTCAATAAAATTTGAACCTGCTCCGATTTTAAGTCAGACAAAGAAATGCTAGAGGACCCATGAGAGGAGGCCACTAAATCGGTCCCCCCACCAGCCACGGCATTGGCAGCCACGACCGTGGCAGCCACGACTTTAGGTCGACCACGAGGAGCAGTCGCAGGAGATGGTTGTGCATTGGGCCGTGCTCTGCCTTGGACTCCACAGTTCTGATCTTCCCACCAATCCGGATATCCATGCTTTTTGAAACAAGTATTGTCATCATGACCCGATCACTTACAAACAGAACAATACAATTTTGATTTATCGGGACGGGTAACACGAGCCTTGGGTCGTGCAGTTTGTAGAGCAAACGCATGGATTTCCTCCTTGTCCGCTCTATCTCGAGCAATACCCCGAGACTTTTCTTCCTGAAGACATGCTTGATACACACGATCGAGATCAGGTAAAGGAGAAGTGGACAACAAATTAGAACGTACCGTTGGATACAAGTCATCGTTAATGCCAATGAGAAATTGATGGAGTTTCTCCTCCTCCCGATCCGTAGCAAATCGACCAGAAATATCACAAGTACAATTACCACAGGCACACGCATGGAGAGGCTTGAGACGATCCAATTCATCATACAATCCCATCAAACGGGTATAATAATCATCAATAGACATATTCGAAGTTTGCTTACAGTTGGTAATATCAGCCCTCAATTGTTGAAGGCGAGGACCATTGGCCACGCAAAACCGCTTCTCAAGATAATCCCAAAGTTGTTTGGCTTCATCATGAAAAGGAATGGAGGCCGCCAATTTTGGATCAAGAGTCCATGTGATCCATGAGACAAGCATAGAATTGACAGTGTCCCAATCGAGTTGTTTCATCTTCTCCGTTGGTTTGGTGATTGTCCCATCAACAAACACAAACTTTCAGCGAGCTTTCAAAGACAACTTAATTGCACGTGCCCATGAAATATAATTGTCATTAGAAAGGATTACGTGAGTGATCATATTCCCAGGTTGATCTCCAGATCCAAGATAATAAGGAGAATGGGGATCTATTTTCCCATCATCGGCCATAATGAAAAGAATCGGAGAGAGAGGCTGATGATGATGGCTGAAGAAATCGTAGAAAGAAAATAAATGGGTAAAAGCTTGCTAGGCTGCAAGTCCTCCGATACCATGAAAGAATTGGTTTTCCTTCATCTTATTGATTCACCCGTAGGTAATATATATACAATATTACAAATGGCTATAATATGGAAATTATACCATTGACCAAATCAAAATAGGTAATGGCTATAATATGGCAATTATACCATTGACCAAATCAGAATATACCTATTCTAAAATAAAAGATTAGATATTCTAGTAATATCTTAATAATGTCCTCTCCATGAACCTCACATGAGAACCAATAAAACACATCATGAACACCACACAACATCCACACATCATCTATAAGCCCCTTGTGCGTAGAAGAAGAAAAGAAGAAAATTTTCTCTCATCCCTCTCATAATTTTTACAAAAGATTTTAGAAACATTTTTTAATCCTTATAGATGATAATCATGAAAAAAATGATAGCTATTCTTTTTTTTTTCTTTAAAATGCACAGCATCCTTATGAAAACTAGAGTCCAAACCTCCTTTTTGATATTTTTCCTTTCCAAACAAATGCTACCCTAGTTTAAAAAAAAACATCAATCTCATTTTTTAAAAATAGTATATATATCTGATTTTTAAATAACTTTAATATTTAACTTTTGTTTTATGTTAATACCACATTCATTTAATGAGATTACCCCCATAATTTACATTAAATTAAACTTACATTATTATCATGACATTCAATTAAACTAGACCAAACTTTTATTAAAAAAAAACAAGTCTGCACCAAAACCCGAGCAGATCCAATGAACAGGTTATTTCTCAACTTATTTGGTAGTACATATTTTTTGTGAGTCTAGATTATATATTAAAGTGAGTAGATGTAATTTTGTTCAAGCAAAGATGAACATATGTTGGTAAAGAGGATTTTTAAAGAAATATTTTCATGATTTTGCATGCTTAAGAAAATAATAAGCAATTGAATGAGATATTTTTGTAAAAAACCCTTTAAATTTTTTTTTGCAAAGTATGATATGAAAACAAAATAGTAACTCAAAACCATATGCAACATAATGACAATATTGAATCAGCTAATTAGTTGGTCCTTGAACTTGTGGATTTTATATGGGCTTACTGAACAACCTTTACATAGTGTTGAGAATGTATCAGTGCGAGTTGTGTATGAGAAACCTTTCTTTCTATCAAATGAGTTAGAATAGCATACTTATAGGAGGAAGAAAAAACAAGTTTTGATTTAAAGGATAATAGGTTGAAGGGAATACTCCTCAACCTCAATGAGTTGGAAGAGTTATAAAAATGATGATCATTTTTATATTAAAACTTCTAAACTCAAGAAGTAACAATATTTAGGAAGTAGCATGACTAGATAACGATAGAGGAATTCCAAATAAGGAAGCAAAACCTATTGTATGGTACAAAACTCCTTGTAATCCTAAGCAAATTAAAGTCCTGGTGTGGTGATCATTACCATGTGCATAAAATATAGCAAATTGGAGCTATGAAAATCCTTACTCTAAAGTCTAATAGATTACAAGCCAACGCTTCTCTCAAGATAAATAGGAATTATCTATCTTTGAACAATCACAACAAGATTGATCATAAGTCGATGGACTTGGCCTTTTAATGAATCTTATCAATCCTATTTATGTTTGTTTTTCCATTCATGTTTATATAAAAAGAAATAAAAAATAAAGAAAAAGAGAAGAAAAAAAAAACAAAAATTGAAAAAGAAAAGATATGAGAAAATGATGATTAGAAGTAATTTTTATTTGAATTTTTTTTTTGTGATGATGAATATTATGTGCAGAATGTATTATTATTCAATCTGAAGTTGATCTAGTAAATTTTCAAAGTTATGGAGAATTAAGTATTTCTTTCATAAAGTTCACAAGGTTTTGCAAAATCCGAAGAAGGCTTTTGGATGATTTGTAAGTTATTACAATATTTTTGTAATGTATTATGCACTACTTAAATGAAGTCTTTCTTCCCTATTTTTCTTTGCATTGCCTCTTGAAAAATAAAAACCCTTCTATAAATTATGTTTCGCTATCTTCCTCCATTCCATATCTCTAACAATATCGATTCCTTCCACTATGGTCAAAATGAGATGGATTCCATGTAGGAGACCTAATAAATCCAAGCCATGATTATTTCTTTTTGAGAATCACTGACACTAGAAGAATTACCACACTTAGCACCTACACCCATATACTAAATGAGTTATTCTACCATAATACAAGGAATTTGGAAGAGGCACCCCCAGATGACTGCATTTTGTTCATTATGGCAACAAAAATCATGCAATTCTATCCAAACTTCAAAGACAAATGCCAAAGTTCAATAACCTTCTTATGCATGATCATCAACCAAAATATCATGTACCAAGAATTCTCCTTTGACAGAAACTACAATCCCTACTAGTGGGCAGATTGTAGAATTCTTTCAACCATATTTAGAGCAACATTTTACATCTATAATTATTAGGTGGGAATATATGAATTATATCAATAGATTAGTTATTTTTTGAAAGTTAATCATTTATTATGAATTTTAAGATTAAATGAGGTGGGAATATATGAATTATATCAATAGATTAGTTATTTTTTGAAAGATAATCATTTATTATGAATTTTAAGATTAAATGAGGTGGGAATATATGAATTATGAAGTTAGCATATGAAAATCACATGCCTATTATAGGAACCTTCATACTAAATGTTAAGAAGGAAATTTCAGACACTAATCTGCTATTGTAAACTTGTTTACGTAATGCTAGCTTGAAAATTTTTTATTATATTTAAAGTCTTTATAATTTTTTAAATCCAATGAACCAATTTTTATTTTAGCTCGAAACAATTTGCAAGGTGTTAAGAAATTACTCAAAAATTCATTCTACTAACTAATTTTTTACTTTATTTTAATATTCATAAAAAATACAACGAAAAAATGCATTTAGTGAACGATATAAACAAATGTGTTTCAGAAGTTTATATTGTGAAATCATTAATTATACTTATACTAATTTAAGTTTACAAATTATTGTGTCCTAGGCCAAAAGACTAGATGATGAAGTATAAAGAGATGTCGATAGTTCTAGAGATAAATAGTTTTTAAAAGTTATCTCCATGGAATTGGAAGTATATAAAAATTAAGATATAATTGAAAACATTAGTGTTAGGCAGTTTCGCTTCCACATTTGTGATTCATAAGAGGAGAATAACAAATAACAACAAACGATACATCTACAACCACAATCCAAGCACGACATAATCAAAAACAAAATAGAAACCACAACAGAATTACACAAAATAACATGGTTCACTAGTCGTTCAACACGACTAGCTACATCTACCAGAAAAATACTTGTGTGTTTATAGCATATAACCAAAATAGAAGTCCAAGATGTCTTACAGTTTATGTGTAGAAAATAGGCATGATAAAAATCACGCAGAGAGAAGAAAATAGTGGAGATGAACAGTTCCACACACTGAAAAACAACAGTCCAAAAACATAAAATAAAAACAATTTATATTATTATAATTTCTTGGTTTAATTAATCGGAGTGGTTGGATCACTCGGACGGGCCAGACTTTGCTCCAAAAATTCTTCGGCCCTCTAACCAGACAGCGGTATCTCCATTATTGTGCTATTGCTGCATTCTTGTCATTTTAAGATTTTCTTTCCTACACTCATATGAAATTATTAAAACAGAAATATTTTGGTTATACAAAACAGATAATCAAAAAAAATTATATACAACAGTTAGTAAGATCTAAAGACCAAAACCGCCATACAAGTCATCAATGTAAAAATTAGGTGATCCAATCAAGTATGTAGTATCTAGTTGAAATTAGAATGCACCATCTTGGGGTAATGAGGACTGATGAGATTAAATATTTTGTATTATAATTTGATATTAATATCATGATATTCCTTAAATTATTTTTCAAAGAGAATAAAATAATTTTCATAAAATATGACGATAATTTGAAATTTCATAATAATTATATTAAGTTGGTTGCAATTAATAAATTTTAACATTTAATAAATTATTCTAAAGTTTTTCTTGATTTTGTTTCAATTATTTATGAATTACTTTTTGGTTTGTTTGTTTTTTTGGGTTTTCAACAAGTTAGATGATATCCATTAAATATGTGTTTTTTTGGATAATTTTAGAATATGTCAATCCTTAAAGTCATCAAATACTTAGCCAAAATCTTTAGATTAATATGAAATTCTTTTGAGAATATCATGAATTCTTTATATCTAAAATTATATTAGTTATTTCATCAAAATAAATTTAATAGATAATTTATTTTCATGAAACTCATTCATTACATTAACATTATAGTTTGAAGGAACTTGTGAATATCATTTGTAAAATATTTGATTTTTAAATCAACTTTTAAAATACATTGGGGTAGAAAACATTGATACACAATTTCACTAAAAAAAATATTATTTCCATGTTTAAGTTCAACACTAGCAACCCAATAACAATTAAATTATCTTTGTTTATGACATATGAACCATATTCCTCCTCATTATAACTTAGACAAAAATATAGTTTATAAAAATAATTAGGAATAAATAAAAAAACTATTCTATGTTAAAATACAAGATGTTAATATTTTTGACATTTTTACAAATTTCAATTGTTTTTCTAGTTATAATCATTTAGCATGCACCTTCATTGTGGAGCAAAAAAGCATCAGTCCACCCTTTCATTAAGTTTCTTTCCCTAGGGTATAAACTTTCTTAATGCATAAAATTCTTATCAACTCTCAGTTCTTTCTAATAAAATCATAAAAAAGTATCTCATATATAATTTTTTTCCAATAATCATTTTCCAAGACAATAGAATTTTTATTAAATAACTATGAAAAATAGACAAGTAAAGAAAGATGTGGTTTGGTATGATGGTCTTCTAAATGAATATGTAGTTGCATGTCATGAAGATCTTAGTTCATCAGTTGATGGTCCTCCTTTCCGAGGTCAAGAAATGAGATATCATGTGCAAGGAGAACCATTTTTTTAGTATAATCGAGGATCGGGCCCATCATCACATTGTTGGAATCTTCACGTACATTGTCCTTCCATGATGACTGAATCATTTGAATAATCTTTTCATCTATCATCTCAACATGATATATATATTTTTCCTTGAAGGGCCCGAGTAGACTAAATGTTTGACATTCATTGTGTGAACTGCAATTGACAAAAAGTGGTTTGAAGCATATTGTTCATCACCACTTCTTTCTATGGTGCTTCACTAGCCTGAATGCTATCATATTCCACAGTCATGTTCATAGATGATGGAGGGTGCGTTGCTATCTAAATGTAATCACTAGCATTAATACCACCCAAAAATATTACAATCCTATTTATATTGTGGCTTCTATCTTCCCTTGTTAGTAAACAATTATAATATTGTAGTTTTACATATAGCAAAAAGTCACAACCTTTCATTGATCCTAGTATGTGTTGGAGTGTTGTTCCACCATAACACTACCATCAGTGATCCATGCAAAGGGGTGCCTGGAAAGGAAGATCAATAGCATCACCCAATGATCCTTTTTCTAAGGTTTAGCAATGAGATGGCTGAAGTAAGGATATGCACTTTTTTAGTGCAACTGAGAATAAGGTCTGTCATCACACTGAAGGCTTTCTCATTTACATTATCCACCTTTCACTGCTGAATCATCTGAATGATCTATTCATCTATCTTCTCAACATGACAGATATCTTTCTCCTTCATAAATTTTAGTTGAATGATAATTGACATTTGGTTATTGATCAATATCTGACAAAAGGTATTTTGAAGATTGTTGTCCAAGACCACTTCCTCATGCCCTATTTTATTGGAATGTTTGCTATCATGATCATTATTCAAATAGATAGCTGATGAAAAGTGTTTTGCAATGTGATTGTCATAGTTGGCCTAAATGTCAACCCAAAAAGTTAGAGTACTTGTTTTGTTATTACTCATATACTTCCATATGGGGTAAAAATGGCAAGATTGTAGCTCTACATATAGCAAAAACTTAGCCCTTTCATTGATCCTTATATTGTTTAAGTGTCATTCCAAAATCACACTTTGGATAAGTTTCCCATTTTTTTTGTTTTAGCATTTTTATTTGAGAAAAATATGCTAAGGGTGCTAAAATCAAAATAATTACATTGGGAACAATTTTGAGCTATAGAAAACTAAAACAAAAATTTTCTCATGTATTAACAAAATTAAAATAAAAAGAAAAACAAATTACTATTTTCAATGTAACATTATGCATTTTTTTGCATATATATGTTTATATTTTAATTCATTTACATGTTATGCATATATATATATATATGGATAACATTGTGCAATATATACTATTTATGCTTTAAAACACTATGAATTTAAATTAAATTATTATTATAGAGATTTTGTTATGGATATGCATATTACATAAATACGAAAAATAAAATAATCATAACAATAAAATAATCTTTAAGAAATAAGATAAAAATATACTTTATAATCATCTTATGATTTGTTTGATCGGCATAGTGTAATTTTAGCCACTAGTAACTATGTACCATTGCATAGAAGAGCATCAAACTCAATATTTGTGGTTGCATGCCAATGTGATTATTTTATTGGTTGTTGTGTAGTGATGAGATGTGATTTGTGAATGTCATTGATCTGCAACTACTAGTAAGTTAGTAGAAATGTGAAATTGGTAGGGATGAACAATCAATAGGCATAATGGGTGCCTCTTCATTGATTCCTTCAAAGTGAGATATTTGAGGCACATTAAGATTATTCCAGGTGATAAGGTCACAACATGCATATCAACAAACACGGCAAAACGTGATATTTTGAGATTTAAAGGAAAAATTATTATATGGGTGAAAGAATTTGATGTTGATGATAATATATGTGAAAAAAATATTTTGATAAAAAAATAATTATAATTAAAGCAATGAAATGAAACTTGTACTCCATCTTGTTAACACTATAGGCAATGAAAGCATATAAATTGTTTAAAAAATACCATTTATATATGTTATATGATATAAGATTAGGCCAACATATACATCTGAAGACTCTTAAATAATAAAAATAAGGAACTCATTTATAAATTATTAGGTAAGATAGAAAATTATTGACTAAGTGTGAAGTTGATTAATTAAATAAGTTGTAGGAAAACATCCATCTTCTAAGTAAATGTGAGGTAAATTCTTATGCGATAACATATGATACAATATGGAATGTCATCTGTTTGAAAATTATTATGAAGCTAACAACACCCGCGACGCCAATCAAATTGTGTTACCTTTACTTTATGATCAAATATTTTTTTTGACAAATTATTAAAATTGAAGAAAAATACTTACAACTAAAAATGTTAGTTTAATTAGAAAGAACATAGATGGTTTTGAGAATGTATCTAAGAAGCTATCATAATACCAAGAACGTGTATTTGATGCGGTAGAAGTTGGATTCATCTATAAAAACCAAGTCTGAGAGAGCATAAGAAACATAAGTTGACTTGTCAGATGACAAGTATGGATCTTGAATATTTAGCAATAAGAGCACAAGCATCCATTCTTCTTTATTTTATTAAATTGAAGTTTACAAGTGGACACAAAATGTTGAATAACTTGAGGAGCAATATTACATAGTTCACAATAATGATGCTAGAAAGGGCTTGGGGATTAATGTTAGTGTTTGAGAAATGGAATGAACCATTTCTGGCTTGTTCTTGACATAAGATATTCAATGAGTAATCTTTTAAAAGAAAATTTAATAATAGCTGATTTTTTAAATTTCAAGATATGCAAATAGTGATCATTTCCATCTTGAAGTTGGTCTGCCCAAACATAGTCATCATTATTTAGAATGGCTATATAGTATGAAATGGTGAGTTAAACATATGCGCACACAGCATTTACCTTGCTTGTATTGTGAGTTGCAACCAAGGCTATTTTATCATGAGATTGAGAGAAGTTTTGATAGGTGTCATTGACATGATGTTAATATGTATTTGTGAGCAAGGTTGTACGGTTTTCCACGAACTTGACAAACAATTGCATAAGAATGATATGTGTCATTATGATTCAATTATAGAATCATTTACTAAAAAAGTTATTTGTAGCTATTATTGATGTGTGCTGATTATCTATGAATGATAGCATGTACTTCAAAATGTTGCAAGGGATATAAAAATGATGATTGTTGAGATGAAATTGAAAAGGGGACTTCCAAAGCCTTGATTATCTAACGATTGCAATCAAGCCTAAGGACAGCAAGCTTTGGATTACTATGGAACATTTGTTTGAAATACACGTCATACCTCATGAGAAGTGGCATGAAAGAATTTATGCTAAAAAGGCCTCATTCATGGAAGATATGTGCATGAGAACTTGTCGCATTATTTACTACAACAGTTATTTCAAGCTTAAGATATCACATCACATACTTATAGATATCCAGGGAAACATCAAAGATCTCTACGGGTAAAACTCATGACCAAATGATAAGAGCATTCATCTCCGTTACCAACAATACAACCTTGTTGTTAGTAAAATACCCTTATGTTTTTATTATTAAAAATAAATATTTACAATGAAAAAAAGAAAGCACTAAAATAAACATTTTGCTAAAATTGAAACGCATTGCTTCATAATCAAATTATCATTCACACTCATGACTGAGAAAAAAAATAAAATATAAAAAAGAATAAATAATTTGATTTTGATTCTTAAACAAACATGATGTTCCATAAACAACTGATACAAAACTCATTTATGACAAAGAAGATTGAGAGAAAAATCATATATAAATATTTTGAATTAAACTAATTAAACAACAATATAAGTTAATAAAAAAACATTATTTTATGTTTTTGGTAAATACTTTTTTTTATAATACAAAACTATATATAGGCACTATGTTATACAATTGGAGTGAGACCAAACAAGGTTCTCGCTCATGGATTAAATGTACTTCACCTCCTCATACCACCTCCTCTCATACATCGTCTAAACCTTCCCTTCAACAACTTTGACCCTTACTCCATATGCAACACCATCCTCCTAAACCAAACTTATTACCGCACTTACTTGCCTACCTAATTTTCTTGTACAACAACTTACTCTAGCCAAGTCATGTACAAAATATGAAAAAGTGCTTTGTTACAACTTTGATAAAAAACAAAATGCTACCCTTTATTATCATAGCAAATTCATACTTTTTTTGGGTACTGATACATTTGTCAA
This sequence comes from Sapria himalayana, assembly GCA_029783825.1. Lineage (NCBI taxonomy): Eukaryota > Viridiplantae > Streptophyta > Magnoliopsida > Malpighiales > Rafflesiaceae > Sapria > Sapria himalayana. The sequence continues at coordinate 5,776,669 of JAREIK010000403.1, read as the reverse complement.
TGAATCATATCATACTTTCTTAGTAACAAACTCAGAGGACTCAACTATTACATGGGATGTTTCTAGCTTTAACAATTTGACATGGAAAGTCAGTCCTCGTGCTCTATGTTTGGTGGCTAAAATTGATACCACTAAATTCCAAGTTCTTATTGAAAGCATGAATAGACATAATTTTGGCAAACAAAATTAGTCGAGCAATTGAGCTTAAATGTCCGTCCAATAATTTCTTTCTTTGTGTATATTAGAAATGGTGATTTTATACTATGCAAATATATTTGTCCTCACATGGCTTTGATAATTTAGGATTTTGTTTTGTAATGGATCTATCTATTTTTTTTCCCAATGAGGACCTATATGTCATTATTTGTATCCAATGGCAGCCACTCCTTGGTCGTGTTTCCCATGATTACTATGATTCATCAATGAAGTTCTCTTGGAATGAAAATGTTATACTTATTCAAGGTGATCTAAAGATTACACCTTAATTAATCACCTTGCATTAGTTTCAAGCCTTCATTCATAGTGCTAGTTTTCAAAGCTTGTTTGCTTTACGATCAGCTCTTAATTGTGCTCGGGCCTTTATTATGCTTCAAGATGACCTCCATATTTTTGACCTTGCTTACCATTTAAGTGAGCAATTTACTATCCTTAAAAAAATACTGCAATCTTTCCCCCTCACCATACTATAGATCAAAAAATTCATCTTCTCACTAATACTAAACCAATGAATGTCAGACTCTATCACTTTTTTAAGATTTCTTTTGATGATTTCATTTGATGAAATTTTGAGAAAATTCATGATTTCTTTTGATGATATTTTGATTTGTAGTTCTTCCTAGGATGATCACTTATTTAATCTTGAATAAATCATCTCTTGTCTATCCTCTTGCAACTTTGATACTAGGTAATCCAAAAATCTTTCTTCCAGACACCCATTGATTATTTGACCCATATTACATTAGCTTCCAAAGTCCAAGCCAATCCCCAAAAAATTGAAGCAATGGTTCAATGGTCTCCACCCTGATCAATCAAGCAACTTGGAGGGTCCTTATGCCTCATGGTGTATTATCATCATTTTATTCAAGGATATGCTTTTCTAGCAACACCACTCACATACTTATTATGTAAAAATGCTTTTAATTAGTCACCCATAGCAGTGGAAGCTTTTCAAACATTCATACACTATAATGCTGGTGTAAGTGTTAACCTCATGTAGGTTGGCCATCCCATATCTTATTTTACCAAAAATTTATAATTACAAGCATCTTTTACTTATATTTAGGAATTACATTCTATCTTAGAGGTTATGCACAAATGGAAACAATATCTCCAAGGAAAACATTTTGATATTCATATAGATCACAAAAGTATTAAAGAGAAGCTTTGATAAGTGATACAAATATTAAACCATTAAGTTTATAGCAAAAAATTACTTAGATATTAGTATTGAATTGAATATAAACCAAGTCACACTAATCTAGTGGCATGCACCCTCTATCATGTTTTAGATGACTCTAATGATTGCATGAAGGATTTTTTTAGTGATTACAAAGTTGTCCTATCATTAACTTCTTAAGAACAATAATATTTATTAAATTATTTTGTTTCTAACATGGTGTCTCTTCATCAACGATTCACCTATGGCCCTCATTTATTATATTACCACGTTCATGACATCCTCCTTTTATATCATCACCACTTCTACATCAATCCTTAATACTCTATGAAATTAATTTTTCTCTATGAGTTTCATTCAACACCAATTGTTAGTCATTCTGGCATCAAGGGTACATTGGTCTATTTATCAAAAACCTTTTATTGGCCACAAATGTAACAGTATGTGGAACATTTTGTTGCCCAATGCCTTGGGTGTTAGCAAACTAAGTAGTCTATGAATTTCATCACAAGCCTAGCACCTTCTAGTGTCTTTATAGTGATTTTGGTGTTTGTAGATTGCCTCTACAAATCCACCAATTAGGGTGCTCTACCATATAATCCATTGCAATTAAGATGGCTGAATTATTTGTCGATATGGTAGTCAATTTTCATGCATTTTCATGCATTTCCTAGCTCAATCATGTCTGATTAGGATCATATATTCTTAAGTACCTTTTGCACAAAACTTTTTGAGCTAAGTTGTATGACTCTCAGCCATGTCACCTCTTTCCAATCAGAAATTGATGGTCAAATAGAGCTTGTCAATCATGGATTTGAATAATACCTTTGAGCTTTCACACACGATAAACCACAATCTTGGTTTATGTTCCTTAGTTGGGTAGAATTTTGTTACAACTCTATCTACCATAGTGGCCATAAAATATTTTATTTTCAAGCTCTTTTTGGTTGTTCATCTTCTTCTATTCACCTCTATTCTAATCACTTTAATCCAATGGAGGCCTTAGAAAAAAAAAATATAATGCTCTTCTGCAGTCCTTGAAAGACAATTTACATTAATCCCAAAATTATGACACATAAAGCCAATGCTCATCGGCATGAAGTACAACTTAGTATTGGTGACATAGTCCTCAAACTCTAATCATATTGTCATGCCATGGTAGACTAAAGGTCCTCAAAAAAATTGGGCAAATATTATTATGGACCTTTTATAGTGATGGCTCACATTCAAGTTGTGGTCGATTTGCTGGATTTGCTGCATGATACTAAAATTCATCAGCCTTTAATATTTTAGCATTCGAGCCATATCATGGTTTAGATACAACAAATTATTCTTCTCTACCTATGGATAGTTATGGTATCCAACCTATATCTCTTGTAAATTTTATTTGTGCAATGTGAACTATTCTCAGACATGGAGATGATGTAGGCCAAGTCCTTGTGCAATGGATAGATAGCACTCATTAAGATTCAACCTTCAACCTTGAGGGCAAGGTGATTTCTCAAGGAGGAAGGAATGAGATGAATGTACCTATTGAGTCAAACAAATTAGAACATGGTGATAAGCTACAACAATCCATGTTAGTTACCATTATATCAAAGTAGGAACCCATAACCCAAGAAGAAAATGACTCATTCGATTAAATAAATCATCATTTTGGGCAATGAGCTACATTGGTACGAGAAGAAATATTCAAAGAGTCTATAAGTTGGTTAGAATAAGCAATAGAGTAATTATACATTAATTTTTTATTATTAGAAAAATCATTGTAATAGTTTATGTTAGGAGGATGCTTTGTTTTTACCCTAGAGGAGAGGATATATTTTGGGTTGTAATAGTTAATGTTGGGAGAGGTAAACAAAAAAACAATTTCTTCTTCTACTATGTTTCTCATGCTTTATTTTGGGTCCTTTATTTGTTTTTTGGATTTCATTTCTTGTAATTCTTGGTTGGAGCTGGCACACGCTAGAAGAGAGTTCTTCCAACTCTTTTTATGAATACAATAAGGACTAATCATTGATGTTTTCATTCAATTTTCATGCTAGATTTTGATATCATTTTTATTTTAAAAGCTCAAAAAACCTAATTTGAGAAACAATCATTGTCACTACCCTAAATGTTTGTGATCCTAAAATATCGTTAATACTTTGTTGCATGAAGAAGGATGTTTCCAAATTTGATGGTTATTATCTAATGAGTTGAATTTTTTGTACTCAGAAATTCTTTTATATCCATGAAACACTAGTAGGTCTTCATCTTCTATTGCATGAGCAACTTGATTATCCCTACAAACCATACAAATTTCTTGGTCATTTCAAGTTTGATAATTTGTTGCTCGTATGCAAGTGTTTGATAGTAATGCTTCGAAAACCACTGTATTAATTTTATTCTTTTTAAGTACTAGGTGGTCAAAGTCATTTGTAAGTGCATTCTAAAATAGAAATAAAACATTTTAACTTGATTCTCTTCACTTTGATTAAATTATGATGAGAACAATATGCAAAACTAATGACAAACTCAATCTTCAAGCATAATATCATTTATATATTCATTCAAAAGTAATGCGCGATGCACCCCAATTTTTTCAAATTTAAAATAACAAGTCAACTCCTCGTTTCTATCACCATTTCCACAATAATTAAATCAATTGTCATGATACCACCAATTAATTCAAGAATTTCACCAACATAAAATAAGCACACCATTGGTTTTCATGCTTTTTACACTTCTTTCAACTTCAAATGCTATCAAGAAATATAATAGAGAGATTTGTTAAGGGTGAAAAACACTCAAATTGTTGTATCACCATTTAATGATGTTCTTTTACATTGAAATAAAACCTAAAATAAAGACTGAACTATCATTTGCAATTATTTTATGAGAAAAGAATAAAAAACATCATAAGTTAATATTTATTCAAAAATCATCTTTCCTCCAAACATGTACCATTAACAACTTTTACACAAACTCAATTATAACTTCAAAGATGTTAAAGAAGATTAAGAAGAAATATTTTCAATTAAACCAATCCCAAATCAATAAAAATTTTCTATAAAAACTAATTCTTGTTTGTATCTTGACAAGGGATTATTTTATAAAACAAAATTATATGTGGGGGTGGGCTCTATGTAATACAATTGGAGCAATTTATTCCAGAAAATAAAATATTTTAAAAAGTTCCATTTAAAAAAATAATAAAAATTAAAAAATGCAACAAAATTAAAAAATAATTATATATTAGGGATTTAAAATGAGAAAACCCAAAATTACCCAACTCCTTATGAAAAAGGTGCTCACCCCACCCTTCCACGTCAATATTACAAAAATAAAAAACAAACAAACAAAAATAATTGCTTGAGTGTTATCTGTATGCATGCAATACGTATATCATATATACCTCTTTGAAAATCAAAAATTGTATATATGAATAAACACATTATATATTTTTCAAAAACATAACTATGCATAATGCACACTGATTAATAAGAAGCAAATTAAAATCAACGTGCCAACAAATGGAAATTTGATTCGAGCAAACTTACTACATTACTACAAGGGGAAATCAAAAGAATGTTTACAAGTTAGTTATCAACAACATTTCATATTTTAATTTTGATTATTAAACCAACTTACAAAATATATCATGCAATAGAAACAACTTATTTACAAACTCATTTGGAAAATTGAATATTGAAGAGAAGAATCAAACAATAAATAATTTGGATAAAACTAAATTTAAGTAATTAAAAATTATCAACCATAATAAACACATCATTGAAGAAGTACTTATGACTCATCACTTAATTTCTAGAGTTAGAAAAAAAGTTGGAAAGCACAAGAATTATAATAGATTGTACAATGAATTTATTCCAACTAATACTAATCCATTCAATATTTTCCATCTAATAATATTAATCCATTCAATATTTTCCATTGAATACAAATCCATCGAAGAATATCATGAATTTTTAATAAATTATTAAATTGTAACTTCATTTACTAGGAACCCAAAAACAATTAAAATTAAATTAGTTTATCACATATGAACCATAGTCCTTGGCATAACTTGAAAATAATATAGTTTGTAGAAATAATTAGCAAGAAATAAAAATATATTTTAAATTAAAATTACATGCATTTTAATATTCTAACTTGACAACAATATAGCATGAAATAAATATTACATATATTTTTGAAAATTTCAAAAGTTCATCTAGTTGTCAAATACATTGATAGAAATACATCCATTTCTATGCATGTTTCCATTCAAGGATTTGAAAAATGAACAATTGAAAGACATTCATAGATACATCAATGGATCTCTTCTAGTATATCTATTAGGTTCCAACAATTATAAATTCAACGGAAATAAAATTTTAAACACTAAACACCAAGATCCAAACAGTTAGATGAAACCAATATAACTCTACCATTTTAAACACCACGAAAATAAAAATTTAATACATTCTAAACACTAAACCCTCTAAAAATATCCACACGAATGGCAATGCACGAGATACATGTGCTAGCACCTCACAACAAATTTTTTTTCCCACAAAGACTCTAGATGATGTGTTAGAATTTTTCAAAAAACATGAAACAAAATCACACTTAATATCATGTTTGAAAGAAACTTATTTTCTTGTTGAGTGCTTGCCTTTATTAAGAAATCTCCCACCCAAAATTAATTTAACTTTATAATTAAAAGAAATATTTTTTTTTATTAAATATTTTATTAGGATTAATATTGAATTCAAAAAAAGCTTAATAATTAAAGAAAACATTTTTCCTTTTTTAAAAGATTCATTAGAATTAATTTTGATTCAAAATAATATAACTACATAATTAAAAGAAATATCTTGCCTTATTAAATAGTTCATTAGGATTAAATGTAATTCAAATCAATTTAACTCTATTTAAGAAATATTTTGCCTTATTAAATAGTTCATTAGGATTAAATATGTTCCCTTATTTAATAATTGATTAGATATACATTTAATCAAATCAATATTACTTGAAAATTAAAAAAAAATATTTTTCCTTATTAAATAATTCATTAGATATATTAAACCCATTAAAAGAATTACATGGTTTCTATCCAATGACATTCATTTGGATCTAAGTGGTATCTACTTATCATACTTTAGATACGAGAGACATCAGGTTGAGTGCAAAGCATGAAATATATGATAAAAGCAAAAAAATGACCAAAGCATGGAATATATGATAAAACCAAAATAATGACCAAAGCAAAATAAGGTTTTAACCATATGATCTTTTATTTTTAATATCATGAGACATTAGCAAGAAATCTCTCAAAATTTTACATGTTGGGCTCCTTTAGTACTTTGTATATGTACCCAATTTGATTTAGGCTAAGATATATCTCTATAAATCTTTATATCAAGGATGTAAAAGGCCTCACCTAAGTCAATTTGATTTAGGCTAAGATATATCTCTATAAATCTTTATATCAAGGATGTAAAAGGCCTCACCTAAGTCAATTATTAAAAATCATTGCCCTAATCAAGATGGCCATGATTCTATAACCAATGATGAGAAATTCACACATATGAGTCATGATAAATCCAACCAGACTTAATAGGCAATACGGATAGGACGTAAGAGTAAAGTATTTTCATGGCGTGGGCTCGTCGTTGCCTCAATATTGATAATGAGGTCATTTTAATACCCATTTATTTCTTTTTGATAGTCTACAAACAAACACTTGTACTTACATGTTAATTTATCAAAAGTGTTGCTTTACAAAGTAGAACATAGTAAACTATTAAGAGCCAAATTGTTTTCATGACCACACCTCATCGCATCAAATCATATATAAAAGTAATAAAAATTGATTTCTCATCTAAATACAACATTTCAGTGGTTTTCTAGATGAGGTGAATTGTGAGATACGAGTGTAAGCTTATAAAGCTTTACATATACCTAATGATGCTAAGTAAAAATCATCAAGAAAAGTTATGCTCATAGGAAACATATTCTTGAATCGGATAAGTTCAATAGATAAACAAAAAATTCATGCTGCATTTTGTGCGTAGTGAGTGCACAAAGTAAAACGATAGCAACATGCAATGCACATTTTCCATCACAAACACCATAATAAATTCAAGAAAAAAAAGAATACCAAAAACATTAGTTGGTGGAAACCCTACAGAATTGGTTTTTGTGCTTCAATTTATTTCGGCTACAATTGTTGTAATGCAAAAGATTCTATAACAACATTTAATTTATGTTTAACTAACAAATAAAATGTATAAGCATTAATAATGCATACACAATCACATAAAAAAAAATCATTGATGGAGATAGGGATACCAACAAATAAATTTAATAAAAACTAATCTAAAAAAATGTACATACGAACCAAAACAAATATGGATAATTATGTTTTGGTGCACCAATTAAAAAATAATTGAAAAAAGTAACCCAATTTTTAATATTTAAAAATAAATACACCAAAATCTTAAGTAATTAAGTTTTGTTACACTAATTTATGTTAATACCAAATTACCATTTTTTATAACTAAATATCTTAACTCCTAAAAATAAAAAACACTACAATCTCGTTGCAAGCTCCATTGACAAGCTTCGTGGAGCTAGTCCATGGAGCTCGATCGAGCTCCTACAAGCTCCATGAAGTTTGTTGATGGAACTCGTAATGAGGTTGTAATATTTTTTTTATTTTTAGGAGTTAAGTTATTTAGTTTGAAAAAAAAAGAATATTTTAGTATTAACATAAATTAGTGAATCTAAACATAAATACTTAAGATTTGGTGTACCTATTTTTAAATATTAAGATTTGGTGTACCTATATTTAAATATTAAGATTTGGGATTTCTTTTTTTAATTATTTTTTTGATTGAAATACCTTAACATAAATGTACCAAACAAATAGGTGATTTACAGTAGGAAAATATATTATTTTAATAAAACAAAACTATATGTAAGTACTATATAATACATTAGGAGCACTTGATTTTATTTTAAACAAAAAGTCCACTCTAAAAAATGTAATAAACATTAAAAATTACCACAAAATTAAAAAATAATTATATATTAAGGATATAAATTGAGAAAACTTGAAATTACTCATCTCTCTATGAAAAGGTCATACCATTATGCCTATTGTTCCTACATCCCTACTCATGAGTGTGTGGTAAATCACCATATTGGTATGCAACTATGAATATTGAGGTTGATGTTCCCTGTGCAATGATACTTGGTTACTAGTGGCTCCTATTATTATATGCCCATCAAGAAAAAATCACAAGATGATTATAAAGTATATCTTCATCATCTTTGTTAAAGATGATCAAATGTTATGATTTTTTTCGTTTCTTTGTAATATGAATAATTTATTGGGTGTGCTTGAGTTAGGTAGATTTGTTTATTTTATTTTGTTTATCATGGTAGACAAATTATGTGGGATAAAATCACTTGTTATGTTTTCTTTAAGAAAAAAAAATACATAAATAATAATAAAAGTTTTTAAAAACTTTCCAAAAATGAGAAGGTCACATGTGGTGCCCTTTTGGATGGGGGAGTGCCCCCCATCCGCTCTTTAAAAAACAAAACTACAAGATATATATAGTGCACGATACAAACTGGGTGTGTGACAAACTATGTGTGCATTTTTGCCACTTCCATTTTTTTATTTTTGGATTTGAATTCCAAAAGCTAGGCCACAAAGTTTTTCTCTCTCCTGCTCACATTGGTTTGAATATTATAATTTATATATTTATATAATTGTGTTTAAATTGTAATATGTACGTTCAATATTTGGATAGGTATGTGATTTTTTTCAATGATTTATATGTGTAGATTATATATATACATACATATATATATATATATATATATATTCACATCTTATTTATAATTTAATATATGTAGTGAAGATGTTGCTGAATTTTTACTTGTATTTGTATGCAAAATTGTATATGATAAGAAATTAGAGTTTGGATAACTTTGAAGATTTGAAAGCTACGAACATAATTTTTTCTTAAGTCTAGAAATAGTGATACTATCACATTTTTTATTCTGAGCCAAAAATCCAATGAACTAACGCAATCATCTAAAGAATAACATGGAAAGAGATTGGAAGCATTCACTCCAAAATCCCAAAATTATGTGCTTGTACTAAATTTTTGATTTATAGGATTTTATATACTAGAAAATATATTTTGGTCTAAAACATAATTTTTGGGAGTAGTATGCTTTACAGACTTCTTGTACGTATGAAGAGGTTGCTAGCATATATCATTCAATTTGATGTTGTTTTTACTTAAACTTTTTTTGGATTGTACTTTTTAGAATTTTAATATTGAGAATTTTCTTCATTTATGATTCTTGATTTTATTTGCTTCGGTTATTTAATTAATCAATCATTATTCTTCTTACTTTGTGGTTTCAAGTAAATCATGATCTAAATGTCTTACCCTAATACCTAGTTTTAGAGCAAATTCTAATTTCACCCAAAAATCGATTTTCAAACTTCTATTGACTAGGATATTCTTTATTGATATTGTGATTGTATTAAGTCTATCCATTATCATTCTTTTGAATTCAATTATTCCAAATCAATTCAATGATTTTGGATACATTTTGGGATATCTTTGTTTGGGTTGATTATTTTTGATCAATAATATTTTTTATTATTATGAAGAATCACAGTACAATAATAAAATTAACTAAGACTAATTATTCTATTTAGAAAATAGAATGCATGGCTATCTAGTAGTAAAACAATTATATGACCTTGTGAAAAAGAAAGAAAACTTAAAAAGTTGAGTGAAGAAGAATGGAAAGACCTACATATTAGGACTACCTTTACAATTCGACAGTGGATAAATAGTGATACGTATCAATATGTTTTTTATAAAATGAAGGCAAATAAGTAATGCGACAAGCTAGAGTCTATATTTCAAGGATGATTATATAATGTTGGCACACATCAATATCTTTTAAGGGTTGGTGAATCAACTTTCAACCATGAAAATAATCCTAGAAGATGAGATATTAGCCTGTCTAATGCTGAGCTCACTTCTGGGCAACTGAATAATTTTGTGGTTTCCCTGAGCAAGTCATCACCTGAAGGTATTGTGTCGATGCATGACGTTAATATTGCATACATTTTTGAAAAATTCAAAAGTTTATCTAGCTGTCAAATACATTAAAGAAATACATGCATTTCTCTATTAAATGAGATAGAGAAATGAACATTTGAAATACATTCATAAATACATCAATGGATCTAATTGGCAATTATATAGCAATCATCACCTCTTAGAAAGTTCTAATTTATGATGTTGAAAACTTCTAAAAATTAATTTCAAGGAAGCATCTAGGAAACATTCTAGTTTATATCTATTAGATTCCAACAATTATAAATGCAATAGAAATAATATTTTAAACACTAAACACCACCAAGATCCAAGCAGTTCGATGAAACCAATTAAAGAATATTCAAATCATATCTCATGGATAGAATGGTGGAACAAAATAAGCTAAGATATTGTAGGATGAAAATACCCTCTGGGGGTATCCACACAAATGACAATGCACAAGATAGTTGTGCTAGAACCTTAAAGCAAATCATTGTCCACTCTTTAGATCATAATTGAAAGAAACTTCTCTTGTTGAGTACTTCTCTCTCATAAGAAGTCTCCCAACTTAAAATTCATTTAACTTTATAATTTAAAGAAATATTTTCTTTTATTAAATAATTCATTAAAATTAAATTTTATTCAAATAAATTTAATTATATCTTTAAAAGAAATATCTTTCTTTATTAATTAATTAATTAGAATTATATTTAAACTAAATTAGTTTAACTGCCAAAATAAAGAAATTATTTCTCTTATTAAATAATCATTAGATATATTTAACTCATTAAAATCAATATATGATTTCTATCCAATGATGTTCATTTTGATTTAATTGGAAAATACTTATCATACTTAAGATGCAAGAAACATTAGGTTGAGTGAAAAGCCTAGTATATATAATAAAAAAATGACATATGGAAATAAAATTTTATCTATATGTTGCTCTCATTTTTCATGACAAGCCTTTGAGATTTATTGAGTTTGATATGAGACATTGGCAAGAAATTTTTCTTGGAATTTTACAAACTAAACTTCTGTATCACTCTGTCAATATAACCAATTTAACTCAAGTTGAGTAACCATTAAGATCTATCACTATAAATCTATATAACAATAATGTAGATGGTCATGCCTAAGCCTTTTATTGAAAATCATTTTCCTAACCAAGATTGGACATTCTATAAGATGGATGTTATTTCCAAATATAAAATTGTCACCCACATTAAGTATTAAGAAGATAACTATGCTCATGGTGTAGGAGTTGTGTATTTGATATGGCAAAGAGTGAAACCTACTTCTCTCCCTCTCTCCTCCCCAAAACTCTCTCCCAAAAACTCTAACTTTTCAAAACCTTAAGGAATTCAGTCTAAGAAGGCTTGAATCAAGTCAGGTATGTTTTTGAGATTAGTTTCGAGACTTAGAAACTGATCGTGCATAGATCTCATTATATTAATATGCTTTTATTGGGATTGCATGAACCATTTCAAGATAATGAAATATCAGAAGCCCTAGCCTCCACCAAAAGTCACCCCCGAGATAGAGTGGTATGTCTCGCTAATCCAGAACCCCACTGACGCTTCCCCAAAACAAATATGAAGAAGACTCATAATTTTGACGATGATTTCGATGCAATTGAATATATGTTTGACGATGGAAATAGCCAACAAATTTTCTTCAGTAAGATTTCCTTGGAACCAAATGAATTTCTCTTTAAATACCATCACGAAAATGATAAAACTTCTGATATTAATGGAAATTTTTTTCAAACTGGTTGCTTTAATGGTGTTGTGAGTGATTATAATGGTGATTCTAATAATGATATTTCGAATAATAGTATTGCTGATTCTCAAGAAACTCCTCGCCGAATGATGGGAATGATGCCTACAATGAAGGAGATAGTGATATGTTGTCTATAGATGGAAACAATCACAATAGAGGTATGGTTTTACATTCTAAACACTGAAATAGACAAAGTAAAAGTATGAATATCTCTGTTGATATTAATAACTCAGATAGAAGAGTTTAAAAGCAGAATATTAAATTCTGATAAAAAACATTGAAGGAAGACATAATACTCAACATCCTAATCCTCCTAAGATATTTGGGAAGAATAAAGCCCCCTGGACCTTGAATAGCTTATTCTTGGGAAATATGACTCTTGCCAATACCTCAAAAGTGTCCTATCATTCTCCTAAGTTACCTTGTAATGCTTAATTTGAGGTGGAAGATCTATTACATGACATAAAATATTAGAAAAATTATTTGGTATGATACTTTGTGACTAGAAATCCTAGACAACTTCTGTTGAAGAAGTTCATGGAGGAACAATAAAAAATAGTCTCAAGTTATCCAGCATCCTAGTGGCTAAATAATTTTCAGATTTATAAATTTTGAAGAAATGGAGGATGTGCTTAAAGTAAGCCCCATTGTATTTTGATGGCCTTTATATGTTAAGCCTCTTCCGATTAGATTCCATTACGAGCTAAAGGAGATGGCCAAGATCACAATATGGGTTAAACTCCCACATTTTCCATTTCATCTTTGGAACCCTATTAGGCTAAGTAAAACAACAAGTTGTATTGGGCAGCCCCTTCACATGGACAAACAAATGTCGAATATTTATAAAATTACTTATGCAAGAGTACTAGTTAAAATTAATTTGAATAATGATATACCAATTGAAATCACTTTGAACTTTCCAGATGATTCAAAGATATGTCAATTAGTTTTGTATGAGAATTTATCTCCCTATTATAAATTTTGTTCTATTTTTGGACACCAAATAAGTGGTTGCCGAATGAAGAACAAAAGGTAGGAGATAAAAAGAGAGAAGGATCCCCCAGCAAGCCCTAGTGCTTCAAATTGCCAAGGAGGAGAAAAATAAATGGATTCCCCCTCAGATGATAGCCAAATCTAGCAAAAAAGCACAAAAATCATAAGTGAGGAAGGCCTCACCTTACAAGCAAGCAAGAATGATGACTTCCCACAAATTGATAAAGGAAACAAATGGTTCACACTGTTTAAAGCTAAGAAGAAAAGAAAAGAATCAATAACCCCAAAAGAAGGCCCCTCTCTCAATCTTATGATAAAAAGAAGATTCAAAGAAAATACAAGTAAGCACACAACCCCTCATGGTCCTTTATAGAAGTTATATAGGGGCCCTTAACTGCTTAAAAAATGAGGAATTGGATGTTCTTTTTTATTTTATTGGAGGCACTTTTATTGGAGTTTTGGTGGGTTTATTTGGGAGGAGGAAAGTTATGGCCTCTAACCCTCATACTTTCTAAGGTTTTATTGGGAAAGGTGAGGGCACCTCTAGGCATGGTTGTCTTGTGTTGGATGATGAATGGAACTGGATGGCTATAAGAGGTGACTGATGTATGCAAAATGGCACCTAGTGGAGAAAAATGGCATGTTTTATGCTACATGCATTTTAAAATATTTTTCTGGAAGCAGAAGGAACTGGATTGCCTCGTGGGACTCAGTGGGCTGTAGAGGGCCCATACATGGTAGTATGCAATGTGGTGAAACACACCATGAATGTAAAGTTATACATAATATGTATATATATCTCAATGTGTATAAAAGGTGATGACTTGATGTTACCTAGAATATATAATTATATTGTTGAAAAAGGAACACCACATGCATATTGCCATGAAATGGGTTAAATGCTGGAGCTCAGAGGGCTTTACATGCATAATAAGAGAATTGATGTGGACTATTTTCAAACAAAATGGAGACACTAGAATGCTCTCAAATTGGTTGGTGATATAAACAGCTCATACACCCGATTACTAGAAGCGTTGGATCTGGATACATACATTCAGAGATTTAATGCACGTGAATTACAATGTAATGAAGGAAAATGGTGTGTGCAAACAGATATCTATGAATGTGTGGGATTTTCCTTGGAGTTTTCTATGAATGTAAGGATGGTATATATATTGGAAGCCTCGTGGGCAATCTATGTGATGAAAGCTACCCTTGCAGAATATGTAATAACCTATTCAGGCTGAGAAAACATAATTTGTTATTTGTATGAGAGATTAGGATTGGAAAAGGGAAACACATGTAAAAAGTACATGGGCATGGATAGAGATATGTGAGTTGTTGTATGCTATAATGAATGCTATATGATGTAGATAGGAGTGTATAAGAAGAATGCAGAGGGAACCCAATCATATGAATCATGAAGATCGCATACTAGAATATAATGGGCTTCAATTATCCCACTAAACAAAAGAAAGTCTTTAGGCTTTTCAACACCTATAGGATTGATATATTTGCCATTATTGAGTTCAAGCTAAATGGTGATAAGTTGGCTTGGATGAGGAAAATGAATTTCAAGAAAATTAATACATTGGATAATTTCTCATGTCACAGAAATGGTAGAATCCTAATCTCATGGGATGACCAATCCATAGACATTGATCTAATCTCTTGCATATCCTAGTATATGTATCTATGGATATGGGACAAAGAGTGAAGAATAAGTTTTAGATTGTCAGCTATATATGCTCTTCACTCTATGGATATGGGTGATAAAATTGTAACTAACTATGATTGTCAAGATGTCATTAAATGCTCTTGTTCTCTTAATCTAGAAGACCTACTATCTTTAGGCAACTACTTCACCTGGACAAATGATAGAATATCATACAAATTATATAAAGTAATAAATAATAACAAATGGGCAAACTTGTAGCTGAACTATCATGTAAGATTATTAGCCCCAGGAATCTTTTATAATCATCATCTTATGTTAATGACTATGTAGGTGAAAGAGAATGAAAGGAAAGTACCTTTCAAATTAAGCAACATGTGAATTTCCCATCGAGATTTCATTCCCTTGCTTCTTAGAGTTTGGAAAGAGGACATTAATGGGTCTTTCATGTTTCAACTCATTAAGAAGCTAAAACTATTAAAATAACTCCTTAAAAACCTAAATGAAATGCATTTAAGACACATTAGTGCTAGGGTCTCCCTAACCATACACTCCATTTACTCAAAAGGAGATCTTGCAGGCACCCACCCCAATCATTTTTTGAGAATGAAATCAGTCTCAAGGTGGAACCGAGGAAACTTGAGGAGGTAGGGTTATCATTTCTTAGGCAAAAAGTCAAGATCAGATTTCTCAAACAAAGTAATAGATGAACAAAGTTCTTCCATGTGCTTAAAAACTTTAAACTACTTAAAAGCAAAATAGTAATTGTAGTCAAGGAGGATGCAAGTCACACTACATCCAAAGAGGATATCGTAGAGACTTTGGTCACATATTATAAGAATATTTTGGGCTCTTTGAGAGATATGAAGGAAGTGGATAATTTTATCATAGATAAGGGCAGGAGGCTCCAGGTAGGATACCATGAACTACTATCATGTCCTTTTCTACGGAGGAAATCAAAAATACTTTTCAACATTAGAGATTTCAAATCTCCAGACCGGTTGGGTATACTATTGAGTTCTAAAAATTAGACTGAAATTATATTGGTAATGATGTAATTAAAGCTATGAATAGCCCCTTTTATTCTGAAAGAATGTTAAGGCAGATTAACCATACTTATATAGCTTTAATTCAAAAATCTTCACATGTGTCTTGTGTCAAAGATTACAATCCAATATCATGTTGCAATGTCATCTACAAGATAATAGCCAAAATTATTACCTCTCATATTAAATTAGTGCTAGGCAGTATCATAAATCCTGCACAAAAGGCATACTTAAAGGGTAGATTGATATCAAACAACTTCCTCTTAACATAAGGATTTATAGCATATATGCAAGGAAAAGAATTTCTCTGAGATGTTTCTTAAAGATCGATATCCAAAAGGCTTTTGGCAGCATTGAATGGGATTTTGTGAAGGAAGTCCTAATTAAACTCAACTTTCTCAAATATTTCATAAATGTTATCTATGAATACATTAATTCAACACCCTTCTCGGTGGCTATTAATGAGTAACTGCATGAATTATTTCAAAGGAAATAGGGATCTAAGATAAGGTGACTTGATCTTACCCTATCTTTTAACTATATGCATGAAATATTTTGAGACAGCTAATAAATATAGCATCCTCATAATACTTTTCATTCCATCCTGGATGTACAACTCTGAAGATATCATATCTAATATATGTGGTTGATCTAATTATTTTATCTAGATGAGATGCCTCATCTATTATAATTATTATGGATACTTTAAAAGATTTTATAACAATATCAAGTCTTAATATTAACTCCTCCAAATTGAATATCTTCTTTGGAGAAGTAAATAAAGTTATCATAAAGGTTATACTCAAATTCTGGATTTAATGAAGCAAACTTCCTTTTATCTTATTAGGGGTTCCATTTTCTTAAAGTCACTTGATAACATCACAATTTTCCATTCTATTGGTTAAAATTATCTTGGTCATATATTAATTGGCAGGTAAAATTCTCTCAATAATTAGGACGTTAGAATTCTTGTGTACTGTTATCCAAGACATAGAAGGATATTAGTTCTCAATATTCCTTCTACCCAAATATATCATAAATTCTATAGAAAATATTGGTAGAAAGTTCTTATGGGGTGGGCCAAAATGAGAAGATATAGGGCTAAAACTATCTGGGAGAAAGTATGTAAGCATACCTCTCTTAGAGGTATTGGTAGACTTAATATTTTTGCATGGAATACAATTTTTTTCTTTAAAAAATTTTGGAGGATAAATAAAAAAGATGACTCACTTTGTATTAAGTAGGTCCATCATTTCTACCTAGAACAGCCTAGCCCAATTTTTTCAGGCCCAACTGGGCAGCGTGCCTTGCCTGACCCAAATGCTTTTTTGGAGGGCAAGCCTGACATGAGCCCACGACCCAAAATTTGTCTGGTTCGGGTCAATTAAATTTTCAAAAAATTAGGATTTCATCAAAAATGGCACCAAGCCACCGTCGAATAATGGGCATGTCGAACCTCGCTCGTCAGGCATCGACACATTGTCCCCATGTCGGGTACCACTCATTGTGTGGGCTAGCATATCATGCCCACATGCCAGGCACCCATGCCTTGCCTAGCATGGCACATGAGCCGAAAACCTTCGGCCCAACATAGCAGGACTCGTGTCGGGGTGCGCCCGACACGAGCCCGGACACAGCATTGTAGCATGCCATGCAGGCTTCTGGTCATTTGACACATATTTATACTTTAATTCTCAAAGTATTTGGGAATATCAAAAACATAAGGATTCACTATTTTAGAAATCCTTAATCTCGGTTAGGAATATCTTGATTAATAAAGCTGGATCTAAGCAAAACACTGTAAAAATTCTGGACAAATTAAGCAAAAATAGGAGACTTATTTTGGATGCATACAAGTATCTAATTGGAGTTAGCACCAAGAAAAAGAAAGTTTGGACGGAGACTATTTGGATAAAGAATCATGTACTCAAATATGTCATATACTTAAAGATTGCATGATGTAGGAAACACAAAATCAAAGATCAATTATTTTCAACTCCTAAAAATACAAATTACAAATTCTGCATACATATAGAATCTGCACATCATATTTTTTTTTAAGTGTTATTATTCTATAAGCATTTGGAATGATCGGAAAAGCTAGACAGGGATCAATGAAGACATGACATCCCTTTCATCAAGTTTTAAAGACATGAAATGTATATAGATGATACACCAAGAAATAATATCTAGAAAGCAATTATTACAGCAGCAAGCTACTTCATTTGGAAATAAATAAATAGAAGATATTTTGAAGGAAAGTCCCATGATGCTAGTACTTTAGTTAGTAAAATAAAAATAAAAATTTACATTGTTTTTAATAAAGTCTATAATAGTTTGATGCTTTCTACAAATTTTTTTTTTTGCATATTGAATTTGTACTTATCAAAAAAAAAAAAAAAAAAGATACCCATACTCACTTTCTTTATAGGCTCATCTTTTTTGACACTGGCAAACTTTTTAATAGCCTCATCAAAATGAAGATTCTTACCCCTTGAATCCTATTTTAATACATAATTAGGCCTTCAAAGCTTACACAATATGTTAGTATATTTAGGATCAACAAACTCTTTAATGTCCTCAAGTAAATTTCTATTACGAAATGGTGTTTTTACATCCATTTACTAAATCTTAAAATCAATTTCATGTGTTAATTTGAAACATTTGAAGAGTTGACTTGAAAGTATGGGCTCATCATTAGCTCATAATAGAGTGATGAGGCATTCACCGCTCAAATCCAACCATATCATGCATTGTACAGAAGAAAACAACTCACAACCAGTGTCTTGTAGAAACTCCAAGGAATAATCAATGATAATCCACAATTACAGGAATTTTTCAAAATACCTATTAACAGTGATTCTTTTAGAAATCAACTCTTCAAGAAATGAGTAGCAACCATTATTTTTAGCATGATTATTGAATTCTTAATGAAAACAATGATAACCAAATTCCTACCTTTTATTCTTTAATGACAACTTTTATTGTTAGACAAAAGTAGGCTGATTACATGAAGTGACAAGTAGTATAGTCTACAAACAACACAAAAGACAAACCACTAAACCCAAGTCACTATCAAAAAATAAGGTCTAGGTGATAATTTATTACAGGGAGAAAAATATTCTGGAGCACTCCCCACAATACTTAAAAAAACATAATCTAACTTCTAAATTTATAAAAAATAAATCAAATTCTTAACTAATTATAATTTGGTGCATTCAAAAATTAAACCCAAATTCTTTAACATTAAAATAGAATCCAACTAAAATCCTCCTCACCTGACACCCCCTCACACCCTCGATCAAGTTACTGAAGCTCAGTCACAAGCTCACGGAGCTCAACGAGAAGTCCAATGGCTCATCAACGAGCTCCATGAACCCATCATCAAGCTCCACGAGCTCCAAGAACTCAATGGAGAGCAAGGGGAGAGGGAAGAGTTTATTTGGATTCTATTTTAATTTGCTAGGGTAATTTGGGTACGCTTATTTAAGAATATAAAAAATTATGTTTTTTAAATTATACAGAGAAGACAAATCCTAAAAAAAATAATAAATTGTTAGATACTGATCATTACTTTTAATATTAAAAGGGCTTTAAATACTATTATTTATACTGTAAGAATGTATTGGGTAGTTGTGGAAATTATGAGTAAATATGCTCAAATTAATTCAAGGCATTCACAAGATGTCTGTACTGGAGTAAGCATTATGTAATACACAATAGGAGCACTACATTTCACAGAAATATTTTGAAAAAAGACGTGCTAAATTATTATAATTAAATTACCACAATTAAAATATTAATATATAAAGGATATGAAATGAGAACTTTAAATTATACCTCGGCATGAAAAGGCAATCCAACTAAGCAGGCTGATTCTACGTTTATTATCATTGGCGTAGAGGGATTTGGCGGGGCACCTGGCGTGCACAACACCCGACATTGTGGTAAAACTAACAAAGTATATTGTTTTTAATAACTGGGGCACAGTCAATAATCATCGAAGAAAATAAAATAAATCAAGAAGTGTACCAAATATAAAATAATTAAAAAATCAATAGAATAATCCCAAAATAAAATAAACATTTGACGAGAATTTTCTATATCCTCGATGCATACCCCCAAAAGAAACCTAGTGTATAAAAAATAAAAAAAAAAGTGTTATGTACATGTGACAATCATATATATATATATATATATATAAGAATACACTAAGGTACATGCAAATATCTATATACAAGTTGAATACACAAACACTCACAAAAACATGTGAGTGTGTCATATATATCTACATTATGATTGGAAAATGATAAAAAGTAGAAGCTAGAAACTTTATAATCTGTTTTAAGTAGTCATTTTGCAATATGCTGAAATAGAATCATAACATAACTTTAACAACATAAATACCATAAAAAAGAAGAGAATAACTAACACGCAAATTCACTGCTAGAATTAAACTGCAAGAGAAAATCAAAACATTTTGAATTATAATTAGATAGCATTTCAAAATATATTTTGAATCTTATTTATTGTTTATTTTATAACATAAAAACATATGTGAGCACTATGATATTGAGCTGGAGCACTTATGTAATAATTTCTAGAGAATAAAAAAATGAGAATTATGTTTTGGTGTGTAATCTAAGAAAATAATTGAAAAAAATGAACTAAATTTTTAATATTTAAAAAATATATATATCTCTTAACTAATTAATTTTTGATGTATTCAAATAGAATAATCTCAAAATACGCTTAACTAAATCACAAAACACTTAATTAATTTTCAATCCCCACCTCCACTCGTCCCTCATCCCTGTGGCTCACCCCTCTACCCTAAAACTCGCCACTCGCTCTCTTTCATATAGCTTGTTTCTCTTCCTTTACCCCTCGTCATCTCCCATGTAACTCGTTCCTCTTTCCTTACCCCTCCCACCATAGTCCTTCGACACCCATACAAGAGTGATGAGAATTTCAGAATCCTGTCATCTTCTTCCTCCGAAGTTGCTCGAATCCAACAAAATGAATGTGCTTGCATTCTATACTATAGCTTCTTCCTTGCATCTTCTTTCTTCCATCCAGCGGCAAGGTAAGTATACGTGTTGATTGAGCTATTTGATTCAGTTGTTTAGGGCTTACTTGTGAATTTACTACTATGTCCTTAATTATATTCAATAAAAGAACGTGTGATATTTGCTGTAAAGATGGATTTTACTATTTACCTTTTATCAATTATCAAGACCTATATATAAACTATTTTTTTTTTACTTTTCTGATACACGGGAGATAATTTTTATTGGGCTGTTTATTTGTTTTCTCTTTGTTACTAGAGCTCTCTGAAAATTCTTCTTCTCGAGCTCTTCTTCTTCTTCTCTCTAATATTCTGCATTTTGAATTCCTTGTTAAACAAGGATTTGTTGTTGTAAACCACCAATGTGGTATCAGAGCTCGTTTCTATCTGAGATTGAAGATCTTTTCTGAATGATTGTTTGAAAATAACTTCTCCAGAATAGACCATCGTTTTGACCTAACTTATTCTTCACAATTTCTTTATATCTAGCACAGATCTAACCAGATCTATTAAGATCTGAAGGTTTTGTGTCGTTTAAACTACATTTTATACAAAGCCCCCAAATTTATGTTCGAATATTTTCAAGTTTTTAAATAAACATGTTTTTAAGAAATTAAAACTCATCAAACTAAGGATCAATCCTCATTCCCTTGTTTGATGGTGAGAATTTTGACTACTTACTTATTAAAATACGAACCCTATTTATCTCACAAGACATTTGGGAGATCTTACGCACTGGATATGCAGAAGCTCCTAATTTCTATACTTTGGAAGGAAAAGAATTGATAGAAGAGATAGAGCTGAAGAAATTAAATACAGAAGCATTAATGTTCATCCAACAAGGTGTCAGTAATGTAATATTTTCTCGATTACTTGAATGTGCTCAATCCAAAGAGGCTTGAGACTACCTAATCGAAAAATTTCAAGGATAAGAAGGCTCGAGGAGCCCTTCTACATTGCCTAAGAAAAGATTTTGAGAATCTGAGTATAAATAACTCAGACTCTCTCACTGAGTTTTCAACTCAGTTTCTGGACATAGTTTATCAACTTAAAATACATGGTGAAAACATCTCTGAAATTCGTCTGGTTGAAAATTTATTAATATGTATGCCTGACAAGTTGATGCCATTGTGGCAGTGATAGAAGATACTAAAGACCTGTCGAAGCTTACCATTCAACAGGTCTTGAGCTCACTGAAGTCATATGAAAGTAGATTGATCAAAAGGGCTGAAGGTTCTGGAGAGACAGCAATGCAATCAAGATGGGAGAATCGGCCAACAAAAGAAAATAATCAAACTGTGGAAGACAAAATACCAGGTATGTTCCTAAAAATAAAAACAGAGACAAAAATAAAATCAATTCTTCTATTCCCTCACATAAAAATCTTCACATCTTTTGCAGCATAAGCAAGAGATCAAACCACACTGCTACTGAGTGTTGGTTTCGAAAACAAAATCAATGTCTAAACTATAAAAAGTTTGGGCATACTTCAAAGAATTATAAAATAAATCCCAAATAGTATGCTGGTTGTGCAGAGCAAGTAGTCTCTACAGAACATTTATTTTATGCAAATGAAACAAATAATCAACCATCAATAAATATATGGTTTCTGGATAGTGATTGCTTAAACCACATGTCCGATAATAAAAAAATATTTGTGGATTTACTTCTAGTAGTAAATTCACAGGTGAAATTAGGTAATGGTGACTTAGTTGAGGCAAAAACCAAAGGCAATGTGGCAGTACCTACTTCCACAGGAATCAAACTTATAAAGGATGTACTCCTGGTTCCAACACTGGACCAAAACGTACTAAGTGTGGGACAATTAATGGAAAAAGGATATAGACTGGTGTTTAAGAATAATACATGTGATATATTTGACTGAGGTAGTGACCAACCTTCTTGGATAGTGGAAATGTCTAGTGGAAGAAGTTTTCCACTGATATTTAATTAAAGGCAAACAAGACATTAATTATGAATGTCCAGTCTGCAGCCTCACTATGGCATTAAAGGTTTGAGCACATAAATTATTGCAGCCTGAAAAAAATTTTTCAAAAACAATTAGTTAAAGGAGTACCCTCAAACCTTGTCATTCTCACCACAGTCTGCGAAGAATGCTCACTGGAAAAAGAAACTAAACAGATTTTTTCTAAACACTCTACCTAAAGAGCCTCTAAACCACTAGAATTAATACATGTTGACATTTTTGGATGCATGTTTGTCCATTCTTTAGGCAACAGTAGCTATTTCCTACTGTTCGTCGATGACTGTACAAGATATATGTGGGTTTACTTCTTGAAGCACAAGTTTGAAGCACTTGACTACTTCAAAAAATTCTTATCCCTTACTAAAAGAGAGTCTGGACTAAGTGTAAAGATACATAGAACAGATAGAGGGGGTGAGTTCCTCTCATAAAAATTCACTGATTTCTGTGAATTAAAAGGAATAATTAGACATCTCTCAACTTTTTACTCACCTCAACAGAATGGTGTCGTTGAGAGAAAGAATAGAATGGTAATAGAAATGGCCCATAGTATTCTGAATGAAAAATGTCTACTCAAAGTGTATTGGGCAGAAGTAGTGAACACTTCAGTGTATCTGCTCAATAGATGCCCTATTAAAGTACTAGTTAATCTCACTCTAGTACAAGCTTGGAGTGGAAGTTAACCTAGTGTTAAACACTTAAGAGTATTCTGGTGTATTTACTACTCGCATATACCGAATAAATGTAGAACCAAGTTAGACTCTAAGAGTCTAAAATGCATATTATTAGGATACAGTCTGCAATCCAAGAGTTACAGACTATATTCACAAGAAACCAACTCATTTCTGGTGAGTAGAGATATAATAATCGATGAAAACAGCAAGTGGAGTGAAAACTTCGATGGAAATGAAACTGCAAATAAAAAAGGCTGTAGCATTAATGTTACAGCTAGCAATAAATAGAAATGCACTCCAAGGTACGACTTCTACTCCCCTTCTAAATATGTTTCTGAATCTGCTTCTGAATATGCTTCTGAATCTATTTCTAAATATAGTTTTGAATCTAAATCTAAATCTAAGTCTGTATTAGAGGAATCAAATAAAATAAATATATCTGTCAAGCATAAAACCCTATCTGACATATACCAGAGATGTAATTATACCTCAGTTGAGTCACTCAACTATGAAGAGTCTATAAAACATCAAGTTTGGATAAAGGCAATGAAGAAAGAAATATCTATCATTGAAAAGAATCAAACTTGAACTCTAGTAAACCTGCCCCCAAATAAACACATTATAGGGGTTAAATGGATTTTTAGGATTAAAACTCGACCTATTACCAATTAGCCTATATACAAAGCTCGATTAGTGGCCAAAGGCTACTCCCAAAAGCTTGGAACAGATTACCTAGATGCCTTTGCTCTAGTAGCAAGGTTAGAAACAATAAGGTTTTAAATAGCCTTAACTGGACAAAAAGGTTGAAATCTATTCCAACTGGATATAAAGTATGCATTCTTCAATGGAGAACTCAAGGAGGAAATTTATGTAGAACAACCCCTTTGGTTTGTAAAATAAGGGAGTGAGCACTGTGTTTATAAATTAAACAAAGCTCTATATAGGTTGAAACATTCTTCCCATGCTTGGTATCAACAAATAAATACCTATTGAATCAAGGATTCAAAAGAAGTAAGAGTGAGCCTACACTCTATATTAAGAAAGTTAAAATTCTAGAATCTTAATTGTATCTATATATGTGGATGACATAATTTTTACTAGAAATAAAATAGTATTAATAAATGATTTTAGAAGAGAAATGAAGACCAAGTATGAAATATTAGACATAACTAACCTGAAACATTTCTTAGGACTAAAAGTATCTCAAGGCTCAAGTCGTGTGTCTATCTCTCAAACCACGTATATAAAATCAGTATTAAAGAACTTTGGAATGAGAGATTGTAAACATGTCTCCACCCCTCTCGAAGTAAACCAAAAATTACTTTATACCCAAGGGAAATTGGTAAATGAAAAGCATACAGAAGCTTAATTGGAACCTTGCTGTATGCATTTACAACAAGACTAGATATAATATATTATGTCTGTTAATGTCTCATTTTACGCATGCACCTAATCACATACACCTTAGTGCTTCCAAAAGAGTATTGAGATATCTCAAAGGAACCATAGACTTAGGTCTGAAATACACTAGGATGAAGCACACTGAAATATCTGGTTATTGCGATAGTTATTGGGGAGGATGTCCAGAGGATTACAAAAGTTTCTCTAGATATGTATTCAATTTAGGAACTATGGCTGTTTCTTGGAAGTCTAATAAATAATCCACAGTTGCCTTATCTACCACTGAAGATGAATCTGTTTCAGCTTCAGTAGCTACATCTCAAGTATTATGGATGAAAAAGCTGTTGATTGACCTGGATAAACCATTAGACAGTCCAACTAATATACTTTGTGATAACCAAATAGACTATATTCATTACAAGTGATGTGGTTATGCATAGTCAAACTAAACACATAATCCTAAAATATCACTTTATTAAAGATACCATTGAGACTAATGAAATCAATTTGATATTTTGCAGAATAGAAGAACAAGTGGCTAATATTTTCACCATGTCTTTGCCTAGAGAGAAGCTTGTCTATCTTTGGGAAAACCATGGACTCTCACCAACTACATCAAATGGGGTAGATTGTTGATTGAGCTATTCGATTCAGTTGGTCTGGGCATACTTGTAAATTTACTACTATGCCCTTATATTCAATAAACGAACGTGTGATATTTGCAGTAAAGATGTATTTTACTGTTTACATTTTATCAATTATCAAAGTCTGTATATAAACTATTTTTTTTTACTTTTCTGATACACTTGACATAATTTTTATTGGGCTATTTATATGTTTTCTCTCTGCTGCTAGAGCTCTATGAAAATTATTCTTCTCACTCTCTTCTTCTTATTCTCTCTAATATTCTACCTTCTGAAATCCTTGTTAAACAAGGATTTATTGTTGTAAAACAACAATACAAACATATACATCCAAATTTGCATATCATCTCACCACTGATAACTCATTCATATTCAAATATATGGATGAAAATATATATATAAACAAATCTTCCTTACATCCAAAATTTAAATACATACGTGAATATAACTCCGTAGTGTGTGCATCTTCTTCCTTACAACTTCCTTTATGTTTACAAGTATATGCGCATATATAGACACATATATAAACACATTCATACACACATTCTGTACATTTGTAATTTCATAAATATATCCACGTATGTATCTAAATTTTCAAGAAAGTGTGACTATATATACTATATGTGCGCACACACACACACACACATATATATATATGTGTGTGTGTGTGTGTGTGTGTGTGTTTGTGTGTGTGTGTGTGTGTGTGCACTACACACTATACTCATACACACACACACACATACCTATAAATGTGATCTATTTTCAAATAAAAACATGAATCTATTATATATAATTATGTGTGTGTGTGTGTGTGCATGTGCGCGCATGCGTTTGCACGCGTACGTTAGTGCATGCATGTTTGTGAAAATGTCTTGAATTATTTTTGATTTTGATTATTTAATTAAACTAAAATATTATAAATCATTTATATTAAAAACAAACAAGCACATACACACATTAATATGTGTGTGTGTGTGTGTGTGTGTGTAAATATAATTAAAACTTTTTGATTTTGAATATTTATTTAAAATAAATTATTGTAAATTGTTCATATTAGAAACAAATATAAATAATATATATATATATATATATATATATATATATATATATATAGTTGTATGTATGCATATACATATATAGATCCATGTTTATATTATGTGCATTTATATAGATGAGTATGATAATATATTTTGAACAATACTTATCTATATATTGATGCATTGACAAAAGTGTATACATACATGTACACATATTTAGTTTCGTATTTGTAAATTAATTATTGTTTAATTATGTAATTATTACTTATGTTAAATATTATAATATATTTATTAATTATTTTTACTAATTCATAATTAACATGACTAACATTAAATTTATGAAAAATATAGATTTATTTTACATATTAAAAGGAAATGGATGGTGAGATATTTTCCTTCATTCATAAAGATGGAGATTTGATTAAAAATAATGATGGGTTAGTTGAATATAAGGGTGGTCATATGAAATCTATTATGCTTCATCATTACATCTCATTTCACTCACTTGTTAATCAGATATGTGTTAAAATGAGCATGGAGTTAAATTCATTCAGTAATTATTTCACTGTGAAACCTGATATTTCTTTTATGTTGTCACTTGAAGATGATTCTTCCATAGCAAAGATGCTTCATTTTAAAAAAATATATTGTCACATTTTTCTAACCCCAATAGCTGCTACAATTGAAAAAGTCTTTCAAATAATAAGGTACTATGTATATAGTTTCATGAATGTCATATAAAATATTTGATGTTATATTCAAAAATTTTTTATTATTAAAATCATCTAATTTTCATTTGTATATAGCCCAATTGGTCTTTATTCTACACATGGTGAAAGTGCATGTGTCATTGCATCTAATAATAAGAAATCAGATTCATTTATTGATTATCATGGTTTTTCATCAAGATGTGCTAAAGTAAATGGTTCTAAGCTTGAGGTAACTTCGTATGATAATGTTGTTATGGGGTCGGAGCAAATATTTTCGAGTTCAAATAAATTTCATGAAGCAGTTTGCTTAATGTTTTTAACTAAAAGATTTAAATATAAATATTAGAAGATTTAACTAACATACATGACTATGATATGCAATATCATTAATTGTCCTTAGAAAATTACTTGTCGAGCAATTGGAAATTCTAAAATTGTTCAAGTGCATACTTTCAATAATATTCATAAATATTCTTTGGATGATATTATTGCATATTTGCCTATTGTTCGACCTAGTAGATCAATAGTTATCATTGATAATGTTATCTAATATACTCTAGATTATCTACCAAGACAAATATGTAAGGATTTTATATCAAAATCATGGATTGAATATTTCTTTCAATCAAACATGCCATGTAAAGGAAAAGGTGAAGGAACATGTATTAGGTGTTTCATATAATTATTATAAATTATTACCTTTTATGTGTGAGCATATTGTTCAAACTAACCCAGGAAATATTGTGAAGTATACTAATTCTGAAGATGTGCATTTGAATAACATTTTGTTGCATATTCCATATATATTCAAGGTTTTATTTTTGGTTGTTTGCCGATTATTTCTATTGACTCATCTCTTATGAGTCGACCCTACGGTGGACTATTTTCTCTACAATAACACATAGTGCCAATAATTTAATGTTTCATTTAACTTTTGAGGTGATGAGTTCGGAGAATTATGATAATTAGTTTTAGTTTTTAGAAAATCTAAAAACAATTATTAATGATTGAGTGTTGTTATATCTGATAGACATCCAGCTCTTTTGCATGTAGTTCCACGGTTATTTTGGTGTTGAAAACCATGCTCTCAATTGTGAATTGGCTAGATAGTATTGCATATGCAAGGTTGGATTATGATTATGATATAATTTTCATAGAACTTTGAAGGTTTAATAAAGATTTAGCAACTTGGGTTGAATCAAATAAACTAGAACATTGGGCCATGTCAAAATTCCCCAAAAAAAGATGGGATAAATTGATATTTAATCTTGTTGAATATTTCAATTAATGGTTTCATGTGGAATGATATTATTCAATTTATAGTTTTTTTAATAAAGCATATGAAAAAATTAAGTGCGATGTTGGTTAAGCATAAGGAAGAGAATATTGGTCGCAAATAAAATATTGGCCTCAAAATTGAAGATTATGTAATGCCAAATATTTCTAAATGAAAATCATTACAAGTTTCTCAATTTATGAATGGTATTTTTGGTATTTTGATTGGGTCGGCTTACATTAATGTTGATATTATTAACATAGAATATACTTGTAGAGGTTGACAAATATTGAGTATCTCATGTGAGCATGCATGTGCAGTGTTACTATCAATAGATTAATCCGTGATTGATTTTGTTGATGATTAGTATAAATTTGCAAAACTAGAATTAATATATTTACGCTCAATTTCAAGAATAGAGGCACATGACATGCCATCAGTATGTGAAGATGGTATTGTACGTAATATTTTGGATAGAAATTAGAATTTACTTCTCTTTACTTTCTCCTAAGTCAAAATGTCTACCTGGAATATCACTAAAAAAATGTATTGAATCTCAATTGATAAACAAATAGATAATATATTGTTCAAGATGCAACAAGGAATGACAAAATAGAAAGACTTATAACATTTCTATGTTTTGATACATTATATTTGTTTCATTGTTGCCTTTTGATTTGTCTTGTTTAACTCTTATTTATGATATTTTATTTGGTTAACATATTTTTGTTGGACATTAATTCACTTAATATCATTCATACATGTTTTTGTTTGATATTGTATAACTTAATGATATGTATCCATGTATTTTAAAAAATTAAATATAAGTGTTTCAACCTTTTCAATGTTTTTTTAATTGTATTTTACAATATTTGTATAAATCATTATGATTTGTATATGTTTAGGGTTTGTATGTTTTTTCAATTATTACAGTGCAAGTATAATTCATTTTTAATAAAATATTCATTGGTTGAAATTGATATTGTAAATTTCATAATGAAATACAATATGTATGTGAATGTTAAAAAAATGCTATAATATCTATGTAATGTAGTTTGTATTTACAAAGATGAATTTTTAAAAATGAAATTCATTTGCATAATAATATTTGCACCTCATTTAATAATATGCAATATATTATATTTATTATAAACAAAAAAATAATTCAAATTTGATTATTAATTACAATAAATTATATGGTGAAATATTTGTTTTGAAAATAATTTCAAAATATAATTATTTAAAAAAACAATTTCATATATTTATATGGTTATTTATTTATTTTCAAAATAATAAACAAGATAATTTATAGAAATATAAACTCTTATATTTATATGGTAATTTATTTTAACACAATTAAAGAATTAATTTTTTTTCAAAATATTAAAGGCATGTATTTATATGTACTACATAATGTTGGAATATTATAGTATCAAAACGACATATTAATAACGTTAATAAATTATATGTGAAAATATATCATTACATTAATATTTTTACATGATTTTTTTAAGAAAAACAAAATATTATCTATTTGTCAACTACATTTTCATTTTCAACATAATTGTAAAAATAAAATTTATGATATTTTCATATATACATACATATAAATTTTAATCATATATTTATTTTCTACATAAATTCTAAGAACATAATTTATTAGAAACTTTTAAATACATTTACACAAACACACACACACACACACACACACACAGAGAGTATATGTGTGTGAGTGTGTGTGTGTGTGTGTGTTTTTTTTTTTTAAATAAATGATTTATAATATTTTATTTTAATTAAATTATCAAAATCAAAAAATATTAAAGAAATTCACACACAGACACATGATGTGTTTCGTGGAGCTCCATCAAACTCTACCGAGGAGCTCCATGGATCTCATTGGAGCACATCGAACTCCATCAAGGAGCTAATTGACCTCCTGAAAGCTCTGGAAGAGCTTCCAATGAGCTCCAGCAAGCTCGATGGAGCTCATCGAGCTCCACTGAGGAGCTTAATGGAGTTACAAGCATCAATGAAGTTACAGGGGAGAGGGTCAAGGGGAGAGGGTCAAGGGGAGAGGGGGCGAGTGGAAAGTAAAGATAATTAATTAATAATTAATTAAGTGTTTAGGAATATAGTTAAAGATATTTTGGGATTACTTTATTTGAGTGAACAAAAAATCAATTAAGTAAGAGTTTGGTATATTTTTTATTATATATTAATATTTTAGTTTTTTTATCCATTTAACAAATAAATGGGAGAATTTGCAACACATAGTCAAATTTAAAATACTTTAAAATGCTCATTAAAAAAAATTAATAACAAGCATAACAAAATAAAAATTATTTATATTTTAACATGATTAAATATAAAAGTAGGATTTATGTTAAGATGCACCACATACAAAATAATTAAAAAAAATAACCTTTAAAAAAATTCAAAAAATTACACTAAAACGCAAAATAATAATTTTTTGTGCACTCAAAATCAGAAATCTAATCTTATTCCACAAATAACATGCCAATGGTTTAAAAAATAAAAAAAATAATTATATATTTTTATATCTTTTACAAATAAGATTTGAACCTAAAACATGTAAAACCGAGCAGACCTTCTCGCCAAGAAGCTATGAGTACCAATTTTTTGAAAAAGAATATTTATAGAATAAATTCCCAGTTAGGTCAATTTGATATTTGTAATCTTCTTAAAACTATTAAAAAAATTTATCCAAAAATAATAGAAAAATAATTTTTAAATTTATCAAATTTTCTATCAAGTCACATAAATAAATATATTTCAAATTGTCCAAAATATATATATTTACGTTTCTCTGGTTATGCTAGAAAGTATATTAATAAATACAATAAATAACATACAATCACAATAAATATTCTACACTAAAAATTAACAAAATATTTATACACCCATAAAGTCTAATATCCAAATTATTACAGTTCAGACAAAATATAAAATATTTGAAAATACTTGTAGAAGAGTATTTTCAATTTCAAATATAGTATTTAAAGAAATTCAAGCACTCTTATTACATCAAGTAGAACTATAGAACATGATTTTAATTTCTTCAGAAAACCGCATGAACTTTGTAGGTATTAGGCACAAATTTCGCATGAATCCAATATTCTTATAAATTTAAATAAAAAAGTGAGAATAAACTATGTTTCTTAAATATTAGAGATTTAAATTTATTTAACAAACATTCCAGAAGCATAATGTGGAATTAGAATACTTTGTAAAATAAAATTAGGAACAATTCTCATTTTTATTAAGATAAGTATACACAAAATAGGAATTCAAATATTCACATTTTATTTTCACACACATAGTTGTCTAAAAATGCACAAACTATTCACTTTTCATTCACAACACACACAATATGCTACTCACAAGAAAAATGACCAACATTCTTCATGCACACACCTTCATTTCATGTGCACTTTACACTTTATATATTAGGCAAACATGGAACCCTAAGCATAAATCATGTTTTAAAAACCCTCTTCGAAAACCTAGAGTTTTATATGGAAATACTGTATTATAAATAAAAAATCCAATAAAAAAATAATGTTGGTTTCAAAAATATGTCCAAACTAGTTCGTCTGAAAATAGTGTGACAATGACCGTCGTTGTGAACGACAAGCATTGCCATGCTGTTGAATTTTAAAAATCAAAGGCCGGAGTTGTGATTTCCATCTATTGAAAATATTGTGGAGATCTCATTATCGTTATCTCAGCTCATCCCTCGCCCCTTGCCCCTCACCCCTCGCTTATTGCCCCTCCCCCCTCTCTTCTCGCCCCTCTCCCCTCGCTAGACTCCAGGAGCTCCGTCGAGCTCCAGCGAGGTCGATGTGGAGCTCAACAGAACTCCACGAGCTCAATGAAGGAGCTTGTCGAGCTCCAGCAAGTTTGAAGTGGAGCTCTCTAAAGCTCGACGAGCTCCCTATTAGAGTTTCATCGAGCTCCATGATGGAGCTCGAGGAACTCCAGTGAGCTCCAACTAGCTCGCTAGAGCTCGACGAGCTCTTTCGTGGAGCTCCGTCGAGCTCGAGGAGCTCCATGATGGAGCTATAGTGAGCTCCTTCGTGGAGCTCGACGATGGAGCTCGTTGGAGCTCCATGAAAATGCTTGTTGAGCTCCATGATTGAGCTCACTAGAGGTCTTGGAGCTCCATCGTCGAGCTTTAGTGAGCTCCACTTCGAACTCGGTGGAGCTCAACGAAGCTCTGTTGAGCTCCTTAGTGGAGCTCATCTAGCTCCATGAAGGAGCTCCAATGAGCTCGAAGTGGAGCTTGCCGATAGAGATTGACGGAACTCATCGAGCTCCAGTGAGCTACACATGAGCTCCAGCGAGCTCTACAAGGAGCTCCGTCGAGCTCCACGACGGAGCTCTAGAAGCTCCATCGTCGAGCTTGACGGAGCTCCATCGTGGAGCTCAATGGATGTTCTCGAGCTCCACATCGAGCTTGCTGAAGCTGGCTGGAGCTCCTCGAGCTCTACTCACTGGAGATCGACAAGCTCTGTCTAGCTCCTCTTCGAGCTTGACGGAGCTCCAGGAATGAACTCGACAGAACTCCACGAAGGAGCTCCTATAGATGGGCTGGGAGAGAGCGGTGGGAAGAGAGTGGTGAGAGGTGAGGGTTGACGGGCGAGGAGAGATGGGAAAGGGTAGAGGGGCGAGAGGCGAATGGCGAAGGGCAAGAGGCAAAGAGCGAGTGGCGAGGTGCGAGCTGAGATAACGATAATGAAATTACCACTGTGTTTTCAATAGTTGACATTCACAATGCCAGCTTTTGATTTAAAAATTCAAAAACATGGAAATGGCCACCATTCACAACGACAGTCATTGCCACGCTGTTTCTAGACGCACTAGTATGGGCATATTTTTGAAACCAACTTTATTTTTTGGATTTTTTATTTATAATTCATTATTTCCTACAAAACTCTAAGTTTTGCATAGTATTCGTTTCTCTATGAACACCCACTTTTATAAACCCAACAAAACTCATCGTTATTTTTTTCTTTGATTTAAAGTTTTAAACATGTCAAAATGTAATTTCCTTTGGTTTTGGGAAGATCAAAATGTAATTTTGGTTTGTTTCTCTTTTATTTTTGGTTTGTCTCTATGCACACCACTCTCATTTAAAATTAAAACAAAACAAAAATAAAAGAGAAACAAACCAAAAATAACATTTTGATCTTCCCAAAATCAAGCAGACCTAACAACATGAACATATATAAATATATAAATATATAATGTATATAAATATATAATGTATATAAATATATAAATTTGTAAATATGTAAATATGTAAATATGTAAATATGTAAATATGTAAATATGTAAATATGTAAATATGTAAATATGTAAATATGTAAATATGTAAATATGTAAATATGTAAATATGTAAATATGTAAATATGTAAATATGTAAATATGTAAACATGTAAATATGTAAATATGTAAATATGTAAATATATAAATATATAAATATATAAATATATGAATATATGAATATATGAATATATGTGTGTGTGTGTGTGTGTGTGTGTGTGTGTGTGTATAATATATATGAATATATGAACATATATATATATATATATATGTGTGTGTGTGTGTGTGTGTGTGTGTGTATGAATATATGAACATATATATATGTGTATATACATATATATATATATATATATGAATATATGAACATATATATATATATATATATATATATATGAATATATGAACATATATATATATATATATATATGTATGTATATATATATATGTATATGAATATATGAACATACACACACACACACACACACACACACATATAAATATATATATATATATATATATATGTTTATGTTTATGTTTAAATATCAAAAAATATATAGTAGATATATATAATTACAACTTGATGGCAAAGATTCTTGTTTTGTTTATGTTGTATTGTGGGTTTGAATCATAACATTGTATAAATTAATTAATGACTTTTTAATTTTTATTTTATTTTTTAAATCTTTGATGTGTCAATTGCAGGCCAAAATTGAGTTTCTGATTTTGAGATCACCAATTCCCAATTATTTTGCATTTTGGTGCATACTATTTTAATTGTATTTAGAAAAAATGTAGAATTATTTAGAAATCAATCTTTAAAAAAAATTATTTTATGTTTAGTGTATCAAAACGCAAATATCCCAATATAAAATACTCCGCCTAATGTCAACCCTTACCATATTAGTATTATAAGAAATTAAAAAAAAATAATCAATTTCTAAATTACATATCTTTTTAAAAACCTTTAATTATGCAAAAACAATGTGTACATATATATATATATATATATAATGAATATATCACTACATAATCATTTATATGCATATTTAAATGTTTATGCATATATAACATTATTTCTTTTAATATTTATGCATTAAAATGCTACATATGCATAAATAAAACAAAAAAAAAATTATAAATATAGATGCATGCATTATATATATATATATATGCACAATGTTATGTACTTACATAATGTTCTGCATATATACAACATTATATTAGCATAACTAATTTTATATATATATATATATATGAATACTTTTTAAAAATGTATATATAAATATTATGCATATAAATATCATTATGCACATATAAAACACATAAACATGTATATGCATATATAAATTCTTATGCATATATAAACTCTTATGCATATAAGGTTTTATATGTTTTATGCGTTTATAAACTCTTTCATGGTGTTGGGTCTACCTGATTTTGGGCAGACCAAAATATTATTTTTTTGTAGTGTTTTATTTTTAGTTTGTTTGGTTTATGTATTTGGTTTTGTTTTAATTTTTTAAATGAGAGTAGTTGTCCTCATTTAAAGTGCATGTTTCAAAAAATTAAAACATTCATTTTTCTCACTTATAAAACCTAATGAAACATTGATATGAAACTCATGTTGTAATGATTATAACCAAGAGGAGAAGCACAATACACACCGCGTAGAAAAATCATGCATAGTTACTATTTAGTAATAAAAATGGAATGGAATTCCCAGTTTAAGTGTGCATGAATAGTGTGTGAACATTGTGTGTGAATAATGCACTAATGTGAAAATGGGAATCCTTCCCATTTTTGCATGAATAGTGTGAGTGTGTGTGTGTGTGTGTGAAAATGGGAATTCTTCCCATTTTTGTGAATTCAATGTATGTGTGTATCTGTGTGTGGATAAAATAAGAATAAGTCTCGTTTGTTTGTTTAATTGTTTCTTCTATGAATCTCTGAGTCTATGTATTATTTATAGGCATAGTTACTCTTTTATTCTTCTATTTATTAGTTTTGTTGTATTCATATGAAGTTTGTGTCAAGTTTTTGTGTTCGTATGATATTCATGCATAATTCATGTAATGGTTGAGAAAAGATTATTCATGTAGTTGTATGTTATGCTCGTGTTATATTCCTATAATGCTTATGCTGAGTTAGCATTGTATTCTTGTTGTGCTTGTGCTATGACATTGATGCGCAAAATTCTCTAAAAACTCTAGTTCCAAAATTGAAACATAATTCCAAAGATATTTTTAATTATATTTACATTTCATTCGACTTGTATTATTTCGATGCTTAGATATTTTATAATTATATTTTAATTGTGTAAATATTCTATTAATTTTAGAGATGAAATATTTACTTTGATTGTGAAAAAATTAAGGTGATTTAATGTAACAACCCAAAAACCCCCCCTTCGACAACTTACATACTAACAACCATTTACATATCCAAAGAGTATGCCCAACCATAATTTTAAAAGAAAACAAGTCAAGCCTTAGCCATAATATTAAAAGAGTATGCCCAACCATGATATTTACATACCAAAGGATTTAAAATATCATAACGTAGTGGAAATAACAAAGTACTAGACTTTATATGATCTCAAAAGAAACTGATTCTACATGTCCACATCGGGGTTTAAATTTCCTTCAGGTGGAGCCTCCCGATGCACAAGTTCCTCTACTCCCGCCGCCTCCTCAAAGGTAAAATCTTAAATCCTTACAAAAGTATGAAGATTTTGAGCTTTGATCTTGAATTTACCCTTAAATCTCTTCTTTTGCCCTTCCTTTATTTATCTCTAATGTTTTCCAGGGTTCCAAGCGGTGTGGGGTGAGAGTGGAGTGAAAGAAAATGATGGACAATTGGGTGAAAATGCATTTTAAATCCAGCAGCCCCGATTTTTACTATTCATGGCAGTTTTGGGTTTTCTCCAAAATTACAATTTTGCCCTTGAAATCTCAAATTTGAACTATAAGACTACCCCAAGGTTTTCTCCAAAATTATAGATGAGTTTTGACATTCCAGATTCATTTTTAATGTTATTTAACCTAAACATCTATTTTTATGGTTTATTTCAAAACTAAAATAAATTTACACTCAAAACATTAAAATTATTACCCAAGGAACATCATAGTGCATAAAGACCCATGTCTAGCATCCTTCATTAACAAAATCCAAATTACCCTCCGTCTCTTAGAATTATCCATAAAAATTTTCTTCAATTCCTATAAGCTAGCTAATTGATGAGAAAGCAAAATGTTATATTTTTCTCTTTTATTATTCAACCTTTCATACTTATTATTCTTATAATTTGATTTAAGATGTAAATGAAGACGTTACATGCAAAATGAAACTAATTAGGCGATTGTTGATAGTTTAGACATGTGGGGGTTTACATTTAATTTTGCATACATTCAGGAAGAATCATATAAGCATAAATATATATATTTTAGATAGTTTGAAATATATATATTTACATAGGCTTGATAGAAATTTTTAAAAGCCCGAAATGTATTTTTCGTTGTCCATTTTGAGTAAAATTATTAATTGAAATTTAAAAAATTTTAAAAGAACTCAAAAATACCAAAATACCCAAATTATTGGACCTAGAATTTACTTCAAGACTATTCTTAATTTTTTGGGTTGTATCTAAGTCGACCCCAACAAGTGGTATCAGAGGTAAGGTTGTTTTTAATATTTTTGTATACTTAATTTTGAGAAGTTGTATTATTTCTTTGGGATATATGAAGAAAATAATTCATTTGGTAAGATTAGATTGAAACATGTCAACTATTCAACTTGAAAAATAAAAATGATTGAACTTTTAATATCATGGATCTGATTGAATTGACTTCCAATGATTAAAATTTGGAAGGTATGGTTAAAGCCTAGTGGAAGAAATTATATTTCAAGGCCTTATTCATAATGATACAATGGAAAATTGAATGAGTTGTAGATTCGGCTACAACCTTACATGTTATACAAAATCAAGACTAATTTGTGATATTTTTGTCAGTGAACTATTGATTTGTCAAAATGAATGATGAAAGAACATCAAGAATATTGAGCATTCATGATATTTGTCTAGGAACAAATGTGAGATACTGATTATTT
Organism: Sapria himalayana; assembly: GCA_029783825.1. NCBI lineage: Eukaryota > Viridiplantae > Streptophyta > Magnoliopsida > Malpighiales > Rafflesiaceae > Sapria > Sapria himalayana. The sequence goes on along the minus strand of JAREIK010000403.1, from coordinate 5,738,405 downwards.
CTTAAAAATATCTGATATATCTTGGAGGTTCTAATGAATCTGCTTTCTATATGGGTGCTATAAAGTACAAGTCATATGAGGAAGTTCTAAGAAAGCCTAAAACTTATCTAAAGGATAGCAGATTATAGCAAGTGGTAAAAAGGTAAATTCTCTCTATATTACCCAAGCTAGGACTAACTTGTATCAGACAAATATTTGGTAGGAAATTACAAGCAATGACTATGAGCGGCATAGGCCTAAGTATATTTGTATGGATAATACACTTTCCACATAAAAGGTATCTACATTCAATATTTAAATGTCACCTAGTGAAGGTGGAGCAATCCATTTAACTAGAGAAAGTTGAACTATTGTGATACTTACTTTGAGGAGATCGATGATGGTCAATCTAGATTTCTAAGGTGCTTGTTCCATGACAAGCAAGAAACTCAAAGGAATTACTAATGATATGACTTTTACTTCAATCATTCCCAAGGATGAGACTCATCAAGTGGAACCTTGAGTTAAAGGTAAAAGATAATATTTTTACTTTAGCTACTTCTGGGCATCAGACTGATCAAAAAGAAGCTTATAGGTTAGAAATAAAAGATAATGCTTTCATTTCAGCCACTCCTTGAAATCACATTAATCAAGCAAGATCATCTAAGCTAAAAGTAAAAGGTGACACATTTATTATAGCTGCTCTCACATATCTATTTAATGAAAGAATGTTGTTGGCTTGAATTGAAAGGTGGATCATGGACTCTGAGTTACTATAAGTTTCAAAAAACTTTTTCTCATATAAGGAACAAGAAATAATTTTGTAGTCTCCGAAACTTTTTATGACTTGCATCCACTAAACCCAAACTATGAACATGTCTCAAACGACCCAAATAGGATTATAGTGAGATTTTTGGGTCTTCCCAATTTTGGCCAAACCAAGATATTATTTTTGTTGTGTAGTTTTGTTTTTGGTTTGTTTGGTTTATGTATTTGGAAGACGGGAATGAAAAATGGGGCATAGCAAGCAAAACTCACGCCGTAATGAAAAACTCACGCTGAAATGAAAAATGGGGCATAGCAAGCAAAAAATTAAAACAGTTTTTTGGAAGATGGGAATGAAACACATACAAAACAAGCAAAACTCACGCTGTAATGAAAAATAAAAGAGAAGGGGCATAGAAAGTACATCATGGAAAAGTCACATACTTTTCGAGAATCAAAATGGGAAGTAATTTTTATTTTTGAGAGCATGTGAACATTGCATGTGAACATTGAATAGTTCACATGAAAGATGCATGTAATTAGTGAGCATGTGTGAAGACTGGAATCCTTCCCATTTTTGCGTGAACACTATGCATGTGTGAAAATGGGAATCCTTCCCTTTTTCATGAATTTATTGTGCGTGTGTGTGTGTGGACAAAATGGGAAGAAGTCACGTTTTCTTGTTTTATTACATCTCCTTTGAATCTCTAAGTCTATGTAATTTTTAGAGGTGTAGTTACTCTCTTATCCTTCTATTATAAGGATTGCTAGATTCGTACAGAGTTTATTTCACGTTCTAGTGAGATTCGTGTGATGTTCATGCATAATTTGTGTGATGTTTGGAAGAAGATTGTTCATGCACTTGTAAGTTATACTCGTATTTGTGTTCATAGTGTGCTCATACTAAGATCATGTTGTATTCATATTGTGCCTATATTGAGATTGTGTTGTGCGTTATTAATGCTCATGGTGTGATAGTAGTGCTTGAAATTCTTCAAGAACTCCAGATCTAGAATTGAAATATAATTCTAAAGGAATTTTCAAGTATATTTACATTTTGTTTGATTTGTTTTATTTGGACATTGAGATATTTATAATAATATTTTAATTTTGTAAATATTGTATTAATTTTGAAGATAGAATATTAACTATGATTGTGTGAAAATTGTGATGATTTGTTTTTTTACATATTTACACAGTCATATAAACATAAATATTTATATTTCAGATAATTTGAAATATAGATATTTATGCATGTTTGATAAAAAATTTTAAAAGTACAAAATATGTTTGTACTATGCATTTATTTTTTATACATTTAGGTAGAATCATATAAGTGTGTGTGTGTGTGTGTGTGTGTGTGTGTGTGTGTGTGTGTGTATTTCAAATATTTTGAAATAAACATATTTACACATGTTTGAAAAAAAAGTTTAAAAGCATGAAATTTGTTTTTGTGATGTATTTTGGGTAAATCTTTTAACAAAGAATTAAAAGTTTTTAAAAAGTCTCAAAAATACCAAAATAACCAAATTGTTGGACTAATAATTTGCTTTGATACTATTTTTAATTTTTAGATTGTATCTCGGTCATCCCCAACACATGGATATGTTAAATTTTCATCATGAAAGATTAGCAATATATTATACAGAGAGAGTAATTATTATTGAAACACTTCCATGGTCATGTTAAGGGTATTATATTACAATATTGTTTTTTTTTGTTTTTTTTTATTTTTGGAGTCCTTTTGCACATATATTTTAAAATATTAATCGAGCAGAAAGCAGCGAAAAAACAATATTGTAATCTTTCGGATTTTTTTGGAAAGAATTATATTTTAAAATATTAATTGAGCAGAAAATAACAAAAAAAAGCATGAAAACAAATGTAGAAATATTTTACAATACATTGTAATTTATGTTGATATTTATTTATTTTTGTAATGTTAAAAGAAATATTTAAGTGGGTAGGTGAATTTTACCTTACCCACATTAGAAATTCCTTTGGGATTTTTATTTTTTCTTTTATAAAAGAAAGATTGATACTTATTAATAATTTATCACAATCTTAAGTATTTTTAGCTTGTCTTTCAATTATTATTGACTGGTTTATATTAGATTTTTGTGATTTTATTTTTTATTTTAAATTATTATTATGAATTCTATTTTTATAATAGTAATATCAAAAGTGAGGGATAAGATATTAAATTTTGTGATTAATACATATTTAAAAATGTTTTGTCAAACAGATGGTAAGAGCTTCAAGACCTATGATTTTTAAGAGAGTATAGCTACCCCTTGACTTGTCTAAAAATATTTTTAGTGTATTAGCACAAATAGATTTTTTTTGTGTATTATTCATTATAAAAGTAAAATAAATGATAATAAAATTTAATATAGAAAAATTTAATGAGTAATTTTTTATTATGTAACATGAAGATCAAGACAATTTTAAGAAAATGTAATTCTTTAGATGCACTTTAAAAAAAGCCCAACAAGATTACTAAAGATTATTAGAATAAGATGGATGGTAATATAATTATTAATCTATATTTGTCACTAGCTAATAAAGTGATATCTAGTATAGTGAAAAAGAATATGGCACAAAAAAAATTAGGATGTTCTCATAAGACTGTATGAGTCAAAGTCACTTCATAACAAAATCTTCATAAAAAAAATGTTCTACACTTTTTAAATGATGAAATTCATAATAATAATTGACCATGTCAATAAATTAAATATTCTATTTTCGAAACTTATTATAATAGAGTAGAATAAGTTGAACATGCTGACATTCTATTTCAAAGTTATATTTGATTGATATAATAAACATATCATCAATCTGATGAATACTATTCTTGTATACTATCTAGTCTTTAATAATATTGTAGTTGTAATCTTCAAAGAAGAAATCAGACACAAAAATAAGGCGGGAAGATAGACAAGTTCACAACAAGTAGAAGCTTTGATGGAAAAATTAGGGAGATTAATAAAATGTCTCAAGTGGGAGTCAAATCAAGAAGTAAGAAAAATATTGAGTACTATAACTATGACAATAATGAATACCTTACAAGAGATTGTTGATATAAAAAAAGAGTAGGGATACTAAGTTATCAAATACTTAAGGGAATATAATAAATATCAAGGATGATGACAATATTCTATACAACACGACAAGAATAATGGTTGAATGTATAAAAAATTTTGTTGATTATCAAAGGAGACAAGTCAATGTAGGTTTAAAGATGCTCTCAAATAGAAAACGACTTCTAGGGCTCCAATTAGTAAATCTATTTTTTGTGAGAATTGTGTTATGAGTAAGTAGCATATATTAGCAATCATAATATCGATTTTCAGACAAAAGTGCATTTTAGACATGATTTATTTTGATAAGTGAGAATTATAGAAAATATGTATGAAGAGCAAAGTACTTTATGACTTTCATTGATGATTATTCCAAGAGATGTTGAGTATATACAATCAAGAAGAAGTTGGAAGCATTTGTAGTTTTGAAAGATTTCAAAGAATGAGTGAAACTTAAATCTAGTAAATCAATTAAATGTTTGATGACATATAATAAACAAAGCATACATATAGTCAGTTTCTTTTTCTTTTTAATCATGAATGTATCAAATGATAATTCAAGATCACCTATATGTCACAACAAAATGAAGTGGTGGAATGGATAAATAGAACTATTATAGAATGGGTGAAAGTTAAGTTGAGGAATATAATTCTACCCAAATTATTTTAGGAAGAAGCAACTACTACTACTTATTATTTAATAAATTGATCACCAATAACTACAGTTGATTTAAAGATACCAATGAAAATGTGGGCTAGCAAGTCAGTAGATTACTTCACAATATATTCCATTAGATATCTAGCGTATGTAATTTATAATACTCAAAAAAGAACAAAGTTGGATATAAAATCTAGAAAATATATATTCTTAGGATATGTTGAAGGAGTAAAGAGTATTACATATGTGATCTCATTACTTATATAGTTATTATAAGTAGTTATATAATCTTTGTATAAAATAATAATATACCAAACAAAGTTTCAAAACTATAATTATACAAATGAATTATAACCTAACACAAGAAGCTCCAAATTCTATGGATGAAGTACCAGCGCATGAGGTACAAGAACAAGTTGTCTCTAAGACTCAAAATTAGTAAGCTAACTCATGAACAAAGAGAGTTAGCTTGGTAGTTAAAGTATGTTATGGAGATCAATACTACATATTATCTTTTAATAGATGATGAATAGCCATTTTAATTTTATGAAGTTACAAATAGCTTATATATATATATCTTTATGTATGAAGAAAATAAAACTCTACACAAGAATAAAGATGTGAAAGTTGGTATTATTACCACAGAAAAAAATTCATTGATAATAAATGAGTATACAAGATCAAAAAAAAATATCAATGAACAAATAGACATATATCATACAATATTGGTGATAAAAAAAATACATAAAGAAGACATTGAGTTGAATACAATTTTTTTCTTAGCAGTTGATCTAATAACAATCAAAGTAGTCATGATTTTATGTGTAATGTTCACTTTATATTTGGCATAATTAGTTATCAAAACTATATTTCTTCAAGGAGAACTAAATGAAAAAATTTATATGATTTTAAGTTTTTTGCTAAAACAAGGAAGCAGAACTTATTTTGCACGTTGAACAAATCTTTATAATATCCCAAATAGGCAATGATGTGTTTGTATAAAATAATTGATTCTTTCATCTTAGTTTAAGGTATAATACACTTGGTTCTAACTATTATATCTATTATAAACTATTTGATAATGAAAACTACTTTATCATTTTGTTAATGTACATAAATAACATGGTAGTATACCTCAACAAATATCAAATCTAAGAATTGAATGTACAAATAGATAATTAGTTTTATATGAATGACCTGGGACTAGCAAATATGATTCTATGAATTCAAGTTTATCAAGATAAAAATAACATAAAGATTTGGTTCTCGCAAGAGATTATTTTAATAAAACTTAATGATGCTTCAACATGTAAGGTAGCAAGCTACTTCTTACCTAATTTTTTGTTAAATGAGTCTTCCAATATGTATCTTAGCAATGATAAAATTCAATTTTCACTATGATTTGTACAAGACCAACATTACAAAAATAGTGTGAGTGATTAGTCAATTTATGGCAAATCCTGGTAGAGAACTTTGAGATTATGTGAAGAGAGTTCTTAGTTAACCTCAAATGATGTATTATATTATAGAGGCTCAAACCTTATTAGAGGTTATGTTGATTTAGACTTTGTGGGAGAAGTTGAAAATAGCATGTAAGTATATTACCGACTAAGTGTTTACTATTGCTAGATGAATTGTAAGTTGTGTTTCAAAGCTAAAATCTATCATTTTACTTTTATGACAAAAACATAGTATGTTGTAGTCAATTAAGCTAATAAATAGATAATCTGATTATTGATATTATTGGAAGAGATTTAACCCAAATAATAAAAACTATTTATTTTTTGTAGTTAGTTACTCTACACTTAGTAGAGATTCCAATTTACCACTTGAAATCAAAGTATGCTAAAGTATATTATCACTTTATATGTGAAAATATAGAAAAAGATAGCATGAATATGCAAATGATTAACACTAATAAGAATGTAGCATATGTCATGATCAAGTTGATCAACACTAATAAGAATGTAGCATATGTCATAACCAAGTTGATCAACACTAATAAGAATGTAGCATATGTCATGAGCAAATTGATCAACACTAACAAGTTTATGTCGGGAAATATTTAAGTTGATATGTGAACTTCACATTGTCTATATTAGAAATCTCTTTGGTATTTTTGATTTTTTCTATAAAAAAATATAATTTTTTTTCATTTATAATCCATTCAAATCCTAAGAGTCTTTAGATTGTATTTTATTTATTGTCTAGTTTATTTTAAAGTATTGTAATTGAATTTTATATTTCAATTTATTGTTGTCGATTTGGTTTTATAAAAAATTTCAATTTCCACTTTTTTTGCTCGATGGAATATATTGTCATGAAGTATTATGGATGAAAATTGATGAAAATCTTGTTGAAATCAGACAATATGGAAGATGAGATGGAAGACAAGTCAGATTCAATTCACAACACCATGTGAATAGAATTAGTAATTATGAAAGGTTGCTTTTGTAGAATCTAGTTATCATCACCTTGCATACTAAGATAAAAAACTATGGAATCCAGCTTCATCACTTTGGAATTTAAAATGATAATTAGAAATCAAACACCAAAACAACCACCAATTCACAACACTGCAAACTAAATCATATGTTTAATAAAGAAAAATAAAAAGAAAATAAAAAAATTATTTGTTTACTTATAGCAAGCAATTTGTAACACCTTTGAAAACCATTCGACTGCACAAAAGCAATTTAAATTTGATAATTTAGTTCAAGAAACTTATTAAATTTTTAATAAGAGACTGCCAAGAAAGTAAACAAAAATACTTAGAAACCAACTCATATGCTCCTAAATGACTTAATACATAAGTAAATTTTAAGATTAATACTAGTAAAATATCAACTCTCATCTAGTGTACGAGATGATTTGATAATCTCGTTCAAAACATACAAATGAGCTATCAAGTAGATATTTTAGCTCTAATAGGAATTATTCATTTGGTTTGTGTCAATATTTTCTTGGATGGTGCATGTAAAGGAATTGTGCAATCAAATAGCAAGTCAAATGAATGAAAAAAGGAGAATTATAAAGGAAAAATGATCCAATCCAATCTTTAACTCTTCTCAATAGCTTGAAATGCATTTGTTATTATTCAAAATGTCAAATAATTTTAGAAAAACTAATACTTGTATTAATTCCATAAAAATAATTACCCATCGTATTAGATGTATCATGTTTTGGTGACTACTAGCATTCACATTAATTTATTCCAACATTTTGATTGAGGGGAGCCAAAAACTAGCACATTTCTAATCTATCATTCCCGTCAAACTTTGACTACTTTTCATACGCGCACTTGATGAGAAAGACATGTCATACTATGCTTATTCATCTCTTTGACGAACGAGGATCCTTTAGTACTGGTCGCATAATGTGGCGCTGACTCTACAAATCTCTCAACATTCCAGAGCTTGTTCTCATGCAAAACGGCCAGATTTTCTTTGGTTCTCGTTGGCTTTAAACAGTTCTGTCGCCTATCTATGGTCAGTGTTTAAGAGGTAAATTTTATGCTCCCCTGAATCACTAGATTAAAATTGTCAGTCTATAGGTAACAGACAATTAATATTAGTAAAGATATTTTGCGGGCAGGTTTAATGAATCATGACATGACTCTGACAAGTTGATGAAAACTTGCTTAACAGCTAGCATGTTAATGAATAACAATTATCAATAGTATAAAAAAGCAAGATACAAACCTTTACATGTTTTACGGTGAATAAAAGTAAGAAAATAATTATAAAGTTATGATCTGAAGAAGAATTTCAATTAATGCGTTGTAGCAAGAGAAGTAAATGTGAGATTTGGTTAAAACATTTGCAAATAAATAATCCCAGAGTAATATAAATGAATGCTGATATTGATTCTAGGGGGTAAGAAATGTGTTGGGGTTTAAATTCAACCATGTAAACATTGTTCCATCTGAATAAAATAATAATGTAAATATTAATAACCTATACACAAACACATATCAACCACCTGTGATGAAGATGGGGAGAACAGGAAATAATTACAATAAAAAGCACTTTAAGAAGAATCCAAACTAAATGGGTAGAACAATCCAATATTATTTTATAAAACAAAAATATATGTGAGCACTATATAATACAATTGGAGCACTTGATTCACAAAATAAAAACAAATTAAAAAATAACAGACTAAAAACATTTAATAATAATTAAAAATTCCCACAAAATTAAAATATAATTATATATTAAGGATATCTAATGAGAAAACATGAAATTAATCTTCTAATGAAATGTAATCTCATTAGGCTAATTTTGTAGAATTATATTTTGGTGAACTTCCTATCAAATAATTGAAAAAAATTAACTCATTTTTTAATATTTAAAAAAAGTACACCACACTCTTGACTAATTAAATTTTGGTCTGCTCAAATATATTAATTTAAAATACCTTTAATGAATTATTTCTCTCCCATCTCACCTCTCCACTCGCCCCCAACCCCTCTACCATGTAACTTGCCCCTTTCCCATATAACTTGCTCATTGCACCTCGCCCCTCTTCCATGTAGCTTGCCCCTCTCCCATGTAACTTGCTCATTGCCCCTTGCGGCCTTGCCCCTTGTCCCTCTCCCATGTAACTTGCTCATTGCCCATTACCCTTTGCCCCTCTACCATATAACTTGCCCCTCTCTCATGTAACTTGCCCATTGCCCCTTGCCCCTCTACCATATAACTTGCCCCTCTACCATATAACTTGCCCCTCTCTCATGTAACTTGCCCATTGCCCCTTGCCCTTTGCCCCTCTCCCATGTAACTTGCTCATTGCCCCTTACCCTTTGCCCCTCTACCATATAACTTGCCCCTCTCTCATGTAACTTGCCCATTGCCCCTTGCCCCTCTACCATATAACTTGCCCCTCTACCATATAACTTGCCCCTCTCTCATGTAACTTGCCCATTGCCCCTTGCCCCTTGCCCCTCTCCCATGTAGCTTGCCCCTCTCTCGTGTAACTTGCTCATTGCCCCTCGCCCCTCTCCGATGTGACTCGCTCATCGCCTCTTGCTCCCTCTTCCATGTGACTCGCCCATCGCCCCTTGCTCCCTCTCCCTTGTAACTTGTCCCTCTTTCCTATCCCCTTGCCCCAAGCCTCTCGCCCCACCCATCATGCATAACTCCATCGAGCTCCTTGGTGGGGCTCCTGACCTTTATAAAGGACCTTGCTAAAACTCGATGAAGTTACTGGCGAAGGGTGGGGCAAGGGGTGGAACGAGGAGCGAGGGGTGAGTTATAGGGGTGAGTTACAAGGGAGATAGGTGAGGGGAGAGTTAAGAAATGAGAATGAAGACTAAAAATTCATTAAGGGTATTTTGGGATTAATATATTTGATCTTCTTAAGATAAAAGGTGGTCATTCACATATTTACTCCTTCTGACAATATATAAATTGCACTTTATTGATCATTTTGAGTATATACTGATATTTTCTAACTTCTAGTTATCTTAAAGAGATGAAATAATGTGGTACTAAATATATTTATATTTTCATCCTTATAAGTATTATACTCATAATAATTAATATATATCTTTCTACAAATCTTACATTTAAAAAATCTTATATGAGATAATGACTTGCAAGGCTATCACCACCATACATGTGATACCTCATCCACCATGGGGTCCAATTCATTCTATCACACATTAAAATGTGCAATAAAATAAAATTGTCTCAAATGTAACTTACATTTTTTTCTCTTATTTTATTTACTCAGCGGAATAAAAACACATAATATATTATTCAACCCACAACCGGCTTTACTTCACACGTGCAATCCCGCATGTTGATCTGTCAACTGTCCTGGATCTTTACCTGAATGGATTCCTACAATAGAGTAAGCAAAGCTTAGTAGTAGAGATAACTTCTATAAGGTTACTCCCTACCAAGTGCATGTAAAATATCTTGCATATATATCAACACTCATTGAAATATAATATTTATATGAATATAATTATAGATGAAATATTTATATGCCCATATTCTTGAGTCCCATCGACTCCCTCACACATGTCGAAGCTAAGTGTGACATATTATATATAAATGTAGATATATATATATATATATATATATATATATATATATATTTAGAATTATTCCAAAAAAATATGAATATCCTCCAAAAAATAATATTGGACATTCTTCAAAAAAAATATTTTTCTTAGAAATACTTCGAGAAATATGGACCTCCTCCAAAAAATCATATTAGACATTTTCCGATAAAATATTTTTTTTCTTGGATATTTTCCAAAAACCACCACGTAAGTAACTCAGTCTAGATATTGTCTCAATTCTAGTTCGCATATTAATATTAATATATAGCTATGCTCTTGAAAAAAATACCACGCAACTCATTCTGGATGTTGTCCCAATTCGAGTTTGCAAAATACAATCTATTATACTTTTATATGTATATATATATCATGTACCTACCCATTTATATGAAATGTTCACATGCACATGAAATACAAATATGTCATTTATGATTAAATAATATTCTAGGCATAGTTTTAACTATCCAAACTGAATTCACATTGCAAAATATTTTACTAAATGAAACACAGAAAATTTTCACTAATTAATAATTCCCAACGAAATCTCTAAACATTTCGAATTGAAATATAAATCATGATAAGTTATGGCATTTAAATAGAAAGATATTCCAATAAGAGAAAATCACTACCTCTTAGAATATTGCACGGAACTTTTATAAATTTGATATTAAACTGAAGTTTCGTCACGTAGAGTAGCTTTTGTTCTTGGACTATTCTATTCCGACTCCATAATAATCCATTATGATCAAAAGAAAATCAATAAACCTTTTAATTTTTTTTTCTCTACACTATCTCTCTCTCTCCCCAGAGTGTTTTTTTCCCGGTATCCCATTTTCTGGATTCCTATCATTTATTTTTTTATTTAAAATAATATAAAAAACTTATTATTTTTTTTATTCTTTTTTTTTGATACTTGACCACGCATGGCGCAACCACGTGCTGACATCATGGACCGATCTTTTTTTTTATTTTGTTTATTTCCTAATTATTCTAATAATAATTAAATAAATTAAAAAAAATAATTAAATTCTGACTTCTTTAGAATTTGATGAAATTGTCACCGTAGTTATATTTTCCAAGATAAATTCAATAACGAAATCCATTTTATCATCAGGGTTCTAAAATTTTAAAATTATTTTTCTTATTATAAAATTACTATTTTGCCCTTTTTTCTAGAAAAAAGATCATATTATTTATTTATTCATTTTTTTTCTAAGATTTTACATTCTCTCCTCCTTAAAGAATTTCATCTCAAAATTCTCACAGATACACCTTTACAATTATAAACATACGCTAATGTTAAATAATTATTAAATTACTAAAACACATACATTCATTTTCAAATAAAAAAGAATAAGCAACACGCATTATGTCTTCACGTTCCCATGTTATTTTTTTTATTCTTTGATGCTGTCATGTCACTTTTACTAGCCTCACATTCTTACCTCACAAAACTTGGTCTCGACTATCAATGATTCACACTGATATTTTTTTTAAATATTTCATTTGCATCAATAATGGATCGCCCCAATCTATTATACGGTTGGATCATGAATATATATTTTTTAAGCATAGAGACGTGGAATATCTTATGGACACCAGATAAATGGTAGTAATGTCAATCGATATGCAACTAACCCCACCTTCTCGAGTATTTCTAAAGATCCAATATATCTTGGTGATAACTTTTCATGCTTGTCAAATCTAATTTCTCCCTTCTTTGTTATTACATTCAAGAAAATATGATTTGCCACCTTAAATTCTAGAGGTCGTCGTCATCTATCAATATAACTTTTCTATCGACTTTGAGCTATAAGAAGATGCTGTTGTATTAAATCTACTTTTTCTAAGATATCTCTAATCACAACTGGACCCATGATGGATCTATCTCCCACCTCAACTCAACAAACTAGAGATCAACATGGCCTTCCATATAAAACTTCATATGGTACCATTTGGATACTTGCCTAATAACTATTGTTATAGGCAAACTCGACTAAAGACATATATTCTTCCCAACTACCCTTGAAATTTTGATAACATGCTCATAGCATATCTTTCAAAACTTGTATGTTCCTTTTCGATTGATAATCTGTTTGTGGATAAAAAGTAGTGCTCATTACCAAATGTGTTCCTATTCATAATTCCTCTCGTGTGAAGGTCATTCGTATTGCCAGAAAATGTGCTGACTTTGTAAGCTAATTCATTATCACCCACATATCATCATGTTTTCGTGATGTTAGTGGCAAGTGAGTCACAAAATCCATCGTGATATGCTCTCATTTCCATTCTGCTACTTCCAAGGGCTAGAGTAATCCTGCTAACTTTTGATGCTTAGCCTTTATCTATTGACACATGAGGCATCATCGAACAAAATCCCCAATGTATCCCTTCATTCCATTCTAGTAATACTGGTGACGAAGATCATTTTACATCTTTGGGCCACCTAGATGCACCGAAACATGAGAATAATAGAGTTCTCTAAGAATCTCTTTTCTCAATTCTACTATCTGGGGAACCATAATCCGTCCCCAAAATCAAAGACTACCATCCATATGAACAACCAAACTTTCATCTTAATCACCTTATATATTGTAAGCTGAATCACCATATTGTAAGCTGAATCACCATATTCGAAGACTACTAAACTTCCAAAAACATCATGACTTTGACTACTATATTGTAAGCTTAATCATCTTACAATTTCAAGCATATCCCATTCCCACGAAGCTATACCAGCTAGTCCACCTCATGATTTTTTACTAAGTGTATCAGCCATCACATTTTCCTTACCTGGATAATAATACAAACTAAAATCATAATCTTCTAGATACTCCATCCATCGACACTATCTCATTGTTAAAGTCTCATTATGTAAAGATATATATTTCAGACTTTTGTAGTCTGGATACACCTCAAACTCTTTCCCATACAAATAGTGGTGTCATATTTTTAAAGCAAAGACTATAGTCACTAGCTCTATGTCATGTGTGGGGTATTTCTGCTCATGAATCTTTAACTGCCTTAAACCATAAGCTACAATTCTCCTGAATTAAATCCGAACACATCTCAATCTATCTTTCAAGGCATCACAATATATTGTATATTTCTGTCCTCTATCAGGAACTATCAGAATATGAGCTGAAGTAAATCTCCTTTTCAATTTCTAGAATGCCTTTTTACATGAATAAGTTCACTCGTACTTGATTTCCTTCCTGGTTAATCTAGTCATTGGAGCTGTTAACTGGGGAGAATTCTCAATAAATCTTCTGTGATACCCAGCCTGAAGGATCCCGACCCGATTAACCTCATGAATCGGAGGGGACCTCCCGGCACTCCAATAGATATAGAAACATTTTCTCTAGACAATCAAATAAAATCCATGGAGCGAACTACTTTTTAGTCCTTAACATATCTTTAGAAAATAATGCGGAAGTAATATGGCAAACTTTTTTTTTCAAAAGATTGGGCTTGAGCCGGACTTGAGCTGACCACCTATGTACCTCGTCCATAGAGGATCAAAGCCAACCTAGTTCATTCTCAAAATATACACATATATACATTATATACATGACAACATATTTAACATATACAATATGCAAAATATTTATACAATGTAGTTCACAACGTTGTCTATTTGATGGCTTGACTCACTGTGCATGGGGGATTCCATATCAGCGCTTATGTCTCAATTCCTGAAAATGATTTTAGAACATACAAAAAAAAAAGAGCTAAAGGAGCTCAATGACTATACATTTTCATCAAGATAATATTTTCAATATATATCAAGGTAATACATACTTATAAACTTAAAATTCAATTTATGCCTTAAACTTTTTTTTCCTATTTCTTTCTTTCTTTCTAATGGAACCCAGGGAATATACACACCGAATAGTTTATGGATACTATCAGTGAGGGATAGTCTCATTCTAGTCATAACCACTATGCTACGGAAAAATTCACGCTTTGCATAGGGTTCCAGTCATAGCATCATATCACATGTAAGGATATTACTCTAAACACATATTTCCCACCCTCAATTATTAACCTATAACTTTACCCTCTAAATCCTTACACGCTTAAGGTACCTCAGCCAATATCAGCCATAACAGTCATATGGGGTTAGGGTGACCATCAGTAAAACCTTTCTTCCAATTACATTTATAAATCCATTTAAAACATTTACTTTATCATTAAAACACACACACACACACACACACACACATATATATATATATATATAAGTATACATATGCATTTTTTACGCATTTTTAAACTTCCATAATGCCTTAAAACATGCATACATATATAATTTAACATAATCATATATATTGATGTAAGATAAAATATGTTCACATGCATTAAAAATAACCTTCCACATGTCTTCACTTTTTTTCTATCTATGACCCTACTTTACTTAGAAATTAGAATCATTCCAATTGACTCATCCAATTCAAGTTATGGCATTTTTATGCCAAACTAGTCATTTTACCGATTTTACACTTGGGATTGTTTGAAATCCACATTTTTCAATGTCTTAACTCCATATGTGATACTGGTTCTTTATACTTTTTTGAAACTAATGTGTTAAGGGTTCTTCTACAATTGGAATCACCCAAATTATAGCATCGAAACTCACTTTACGTCCAAAATAACTGGGCTAATCTATGTTCAAAAACTGAACCAGAAATTAGCTTGAACATGGCCCTACTTTAAATAAAATTTTGGTCCACAAAGATTTAGAATTCAAGGGAACCTATCTTAATCAGAAATTTAATCAGAAATTTTTTTCTCCTTCAACAAAATTTAATCAGAAATTTAAGGAGAACATGATGTTTTGTTCTCCTTAAAGTCTATTTTAATCAAAAATTTGAATCACTCAAATCAGATCCAAAATGAGCATGTTATGACCAAAATACGAACGCTAATCAAACAGAATAACTGAGCACTACTAGTACCAGGATGCTCCCCTGACAATGCCTAGAATGTAGGTTTTTCTTTCATTTTCTTCACTCTAATCACTCCAATCTAATGCCGTAGACTTCAATTTCACTAATTCATAACCAACTTCAACATTAACCCTAACAAATCCCTCACTTTCTTTTTCAAAACCTAACCAAATCCGTTTCTTTCTCAATTGATATCAAAATCATCATCATTCAACCTTAAATATCACTAATTTAACATCCATACCAAAAAAATTCAAGCATTAAACATGAAAAATATCAAAATCCAACTTTTAAACCATTAAAAACTTACTTGTTCTTGGTTTTCTCTGGCCTCTTTCCCATGATACCACTTATAGAGCACTTTGAAAGCTTGAAGGATAAGAAAAATCATCTCGCCCTTGCTCCACCTTGCCCTCACACCTTTTTTTTTCCTTCTCTTTTCTTTCCTTTCTTTTTTCTTTTTTTCTCTCCCTTATCTCATCCCCAAGCTCTCCCCTTTTAAGCCAATTTGTTCTTGTTTTTTTTTCCAAAAGTTCCAAAAATACCTTTAATTCAAAGCATTTCTTTGGTTGTTAACAAGTTACCATTTAGTCCCTTGAAGTTTGCTTTTGGTACATATCTTTGCCAAAATTTCCTTTTAGCCCATGAATCTCATTGGTGCATTTTCATGATATTTTAAGCATACTTATCCATTAAGAAAGGTTTTGATTGGCTCTAACACTAAAATATTTTCTTTATAGCAAATTTTATCTCTATTTCACCTTACACTGCTTTTATATCGATTAAACATCAAAAATATTCTATTATCATCTAAACTTCAAATTGACCATGAAATATTCTAAATAAATCCTACACAGTGGATTCCAGGCTATGAAATCATAGAAATTAAATTAGAAATCATTAAAATCAGAATTACGAACAATTGAGTATTGATATCCAAATAACTTTTAGATCACCTGAAAACTATCCAAATGAACTCCATTTCACTCCGTTTCAGTTTCATTAGACTCTATGATTAATTCTGGGCATTTTTATATTTTCAGCCCAATTTCCAAAAATATGTAGCGTAGGCTCCGAATTTTAGTCCAGAAATCACTATTCATTTAAATCTCTAATTCTCTTCTAAATATTATTCCAAAGACATAGGAACTGAAATTTCTTGAAAATTCCTTTGCAAACCCCTCCATCTGACTATAATATATAAAAAAATTATTATTCATTATAGCATTCGGTGAAAATGTTTGAAAAATGTCACTTTATGCCCAAATAACATTCAAAGCTTCCTAAATTCTAATCTACCCTCGCTTATCACTGGACCTCTAATCAATTTAAAAACCATTATAACTTTCAATAAGGTTGGGGTTTTACACAGCCAATCCCAAAAAACTATGTATCTCAAATATTGACCCTGGTCTCTCTCAACTCATGACTATCCTAACTTTTTTAGGGTCCACAGAGATACCGGTAGCTGATACTACATGTCTCAAATTTTACTTCTATCAACCAAAAGTCATATTTACCAAACTTGACTTATAACTTATGTTCTCTCAAAGTTTGGAGAATAATATTTAAATGATTTTCATGCTCTCTTTCGGACTGAGAATAGATCAAAATGTCATCCACAAAAATCACAAAAAAAATGATCTAAATATGACTAAAATATTCTATGCATGAGATCCATGAATATTGTTGACATATTTGTTAATCTGAAAGGCATTGCTGTAAACTCAAAATGCCCATACCACATTTTAAATACTATCTTAGAAATGTCAGACTCTCTAACTCATAATTGGTGATATCTAGTACGAAGATCTATTTTAAAAAAGAATCATGCTCCTTTTAACCGGTCAAACAAATCCTCAATCATTGGTAATGGATAACGATAATTTATTGTAACCCTATCCAACTGTCGATAATTAATGCACAATCGAAGGGTTTTATCTTTTTTTTACAAATAGAACCGGAGCACCCCAAGGTGAAGTTCTGGGTCTATTGAAACCCTTGTTCGATAAATTTTGTATCTTGACCTTGAGTTCTTGTAATTCAATCGATGTCATCCTATTTGGAGTCATGGAAATGAGTGATATATCAGGATGTAACTCAATACTAAAGTCTACATTCCTATATGGAGTTAATCCTAATAATTCATTTGGAAAAAACATTCTCATTTCACAAACTTTCTAAGTAAGATCCATATTCGAAGTCCCCTCTTCTTCTAGGATGGGACATATTATCCAACTCATCAATTGTCCATGCCATTTAGAATCATATATAGTATGAGATAAAACATCATGCTTATCCCCCTGAAATACAACACATACAACATCTAGTGTGTGAACAATAATTCTTCTATGATCACAATTAATAATGACTTGATGTGCTGTCAACAAGTCAATGCCAAGAATTTCATCGAAATCTAATATGTCCATGACCCCAGTCTGCCATTAATAGAATTCTTGAGATTTCTAACTCACAATCTTGACATATTTGACTAATTTTTACCTTAGTTCCCAAGGGACAAGTCACATGCAATGATACATCTAAGTTTTTAACTTCTAATCCCAATTCTTTCATAGATAATGTAGAAATAAAGTAATATGATGCAGCAAAATCAAATAAAACTCTTGCCCATAAATAAAAAAGTAAAAAAGTATCATGTATTACTGACTGATCTATCCTCTTTATCTATGGTGTAATAGCATAGACATGCCCTTAAGTCCTCAAAGTCCTGGCCTATGAGCCCTCTTCTCGACCTTGACCCATGCCTTGGGCTCCCTAGTATGCCTGTGAAGTAGGTGATATTTGTAAAATACCCTGAGATTACACTTGATTCCTTGGACTCGTACTAGAGAAAGAAGGTATAAACTATGTTTGCATATTTCCCATGGATGTCTGGGACTATGATGTCTCATAATCCTAGGATCCTAACATTATTGGACACTCTCGTTTCTAATATCCAGGTTAATGATAGTAATAACAAATTTTCTATCTAATTTGGCTAGAACTCCCAGTCTGTCTTTGGCCTTGATAATCATGACATTGTTCATGAAATCCTTGTGAGATAAAAGGTCAATGTGCTTTCTAGAAAAATGATGACTTTCTTTTTTTTTCCACTATCACTCCCACCCATTTCTTTGATATTTTATTTATCCTCGACCTCTTGCTTGATGGCTAAAGCTATCTTAACTATCAAATTCATATCTTGGATAAGAAATACACAATCTTGCCTATGATGGAAAATTTCAATCCATCTTTAAATTTCTAAACATTAGCCATATTAGTAGCCACATAATCATCCCCAAAACATGCCAAGTCATTGAATTTTAGCCAAGTAGTCAAGCACTATTATATTTCCTTGTAAGTTCAAAAAATTCTCGGGCATTGGCATTATCTAGCTGAAGTCAGAAAATATTTTTCCATAATTCTTGGAATTTTTCCCATGTCATTGCCTCTATATTCTTCAAGGCCTTGATCCAATCTCATCAAATTTGAGACTCACCCTCTAGCTGGAATGCTGCAAGCCAGATCTTAGTAGCATTGGAAGTGATTTCCATTACTTCCAAGATTTTATCAGCTCATCAAAACCAATGATATGCTGCCATTGGGTCCCCTCCTCCCATAAATGTCGGAGGATGATGTATCTTGAACCTTTGTAGGCTACTTGGCCATTCTTTACCTACAGCTGCACTAGTCTATGCAACCCTGGCAATGACAACACCCACAACTTCTATGAAAGTCTGCTGGTCAAAGATGACTAGGGATTGATCCTCATTTCGTGGATGTCCTCTATGTTATCATTCTCACTTGCCATATACATAAGTCAAATAATAATTTAAGAATCACATTCATGTCCTATTATTAGTGCACATGCTAACTAATAATAGACTTTCATTTTGAAAATATCTTTTTGTTTTTTGAATCACTAAAGTTATGTTTCTTTACCATAGCATTCCTTTTTTTTCTATGAGTAGTAGATATTTATATATCTAAACTTTCCTACCATATTATGAAACTTGTATCAATTTATAAGTTATAAGTAATCGTATACCTAACCTTAGATACCAAGCTGTGATACCCCATCCTCTAGGGGTCACATTCATTTCATCACACATCAAAATGTGTAATAAAATAAAAATTTCTCAAATGTAACTTACATTTTTTTTCTCTTATTTTATTTGCTCAGCGGAATAAAAACACACAATATATTATTCAAGCCACAACTAATTTCCCTTCACACGTGCGGTCTTGCATGTGAGTTTGTTATCTGTCTTGGACCTATACCTTGGGGTAGTCTTATGGCGGAGTGAGCAAAGCTCAATAGACATACTCCTACATGGCTACTCCCTACCTAAGTACACGTAAAACATTATGCATATATATCAACACCCATTCAAGTATAATGTTTATATGAATATAATTATGGATGAAATGTTTATATGCTCATATTCTTAAGTCTCATTGACTCCCTCACACATGCCGAAGCCAAATGTAACATATTTTATATATATATATATTGTGTGTGTGTGTGTGTGTGGAATTATTCCAAAAAATATAAAACTCCTTCGAAAAATAATATTGGATATTCTCCGAACATAATATGCTTTTCTTGGACATACTCCAAGAAATATGGACCTTAGAAAAATTATATTAGACATTTTCTAATAAAATATTTTTTCCTTTGATATTTTCCATAAACCACGGCGTAACTCAGCCTGGACGTTGTCCCAATTCAAGTTTGCATATTAATATTAGTCATGTTCCTAAAAAATACTACGTAAGTCAGTCTAGATGTTGTCCCAATTCGAGTTCACAGAATACAATCCAGTATACCTTTATATGTAAATATATATCATGCACCCACCCATTTATATGGAATGTTCTCATGCATATGAAATGCAAATATGTTATTTACAATTAAATAATATTCCAGACATAGTTATAATTATCCAAACCAATTCACATTGTAATATATTATACTAAAGGAAACACATAAAATTTTAACCAATTAACTATTCCTAATGAAATTTCTAAACAGTTCGAATTAAAATATAAACCATGATCATTTATAAACCACAACCTCTCAAAATATTTCACTGAACCTTTATAAATTTGATATCAAACTAAAAATCTTGTCGCGTAGAGTAATTTTTGTTCTTGAACTATTCTATTCCGACTCCAAAATAATTTGTTATGATCAAAAGAAAATCAACGAATATTTATATTTTACACTGTTACTCTCTCTCTCTCCCCAGAGTGTTGTTTTTTTTCCTGTCATCTTGTTTTTTGGATTCCCATCATTTATTTTTTTATTTTTTTTATTTAAAATAATACATAAAAAACTTATTATTATTATGTTTTTATTCTTTTATTTTCTAACACGACCACACATGGCACATCCACGTGTTGACATCATGGCACAATCTTTTTTTTTTATTTTTTTATTTCCTAATTATTCTAATAATAATTAAATAGATTTAAAAAAATAATTAAATTCCAACTTCCTTAGAATTTGATGACATTTATCACCGTAGCTATATTTTCCAAGATGAATTCAATAACGAAATCTATTTTAATATCAAAATTCTAAAATTCTTAGCTTATTTTTCTTATTGCAAAATTACTATTTTACCTATTTTTTATAGAAAAAAATCATATTATTTATTTATTCATTTTTTTGCTAGGATTTCACAATACTAGTATCCCCCACTTGTATGTGTCATGTGACATGCATATCATCATCTATAATAGCCAATACATGACTCATATAATATGGTGAAACTCATATATTAATCATTCTATTGTACACATATATTACTCAAAAATTAGTTCTTCTAGATAGTACATAATACATTGGTCCTAAATACTTTCTTGCTTTAAACTCATGATGATCAAGCTTACCTTAACTTTGAGTCTTCACATCACTTATCTTATGCATTAAGAAAAGAAGGGTTATCACTTTCTTATAATTTATATCCATATCCATCAACATCCAAATAATAATATCAATACGAATATAAACTCATATAATCATTAATTTGTCATAATACAAGTACATCCACTAATCTTGATTTCAATTTAACTAGATATTAGAAAAAAAAATTACATTAGATGTCTTAAAAAATATCTCATAGTTTTGAGGGTTCCAAATGAATACACAAGTAAGATTATAAGTATATACTACTAATTTCATTCAAGAATTTCATGATCACCTTATATTTGTCCTAAATAGAGGTCATTATAGAATCACCTAGGATGATTCTTAGATTACATGGTATATAGTTTTCATCTTTTTTCTCTTCTTTCTAAGTATCACTTTTATACTTTAGGGATACATATGATATTTTAAGTTGGAAGTTGTTCTAATTGTCAAATACTAAATAATAATAGCTATTTTGGTAATTATGAATGATGATGTGCTTGTATGATAAAGGACTCTAAATAGAACCATTTCAAGAAATTATAGTTTTGATGGATTAGGATAAATAATGGTAAAATTAGTTGGTTTTTGTTTGAAATGTAAGACTTTGTAGAATTAATGGTTATGAAGGGAGTGAAAAGTCATGTAAAGTCATAGTATTCCTCTTGTTATGACTTTGTTACAACTTCATGAGCTTATAGGATAGTTTTGGCATCTATTTTTGGCTAAAGCTTTATACAAATAGTCATAGTGATCTTTAAACAACATAACTCTATTACCTTGTTGAAATGATTATTTCAATATGCAATACATTTTTTTTGGTTATAAAATATTCTTGGAGTCACAATCACACTAGCTTGGTAATATTTTTATGTTTTATCAATTGTATGCTATAGCAGCCAAGTACCCAACTAATAAAAGCCATGACATCCTTCTATGCCATAATTTTTTCATTACAGAGTCATGGATACAGAGCAACAAATCATACCTTTTCTCCATTGTCTTGACTTTTAACTATAAAAAGTTCTAGAGATCATTTACTCAAGCCATGATAATTTTCAAAACTATACTTGTTTGCTCCAGATGCAAAATACATGAGTTTTAGTCATTCTCAGTGGCATGACTTCTTGTTATATAGAGTAAAAGAATAATTCATAGCCATTCTTAATGTTGTGACTTCATGTTCCAAAGAATAAATACATAAGTTGTGATCATTCTTAGCACCATAACTTTGTGTTACATAGAGAAAAATCATGAGTAATGACCTTTCTTAGTGTCACAACTATGTGTTACAGGGAGGACATGCATGAGATATGGCTATTCCTAGTGCCTCAATAATATAATACAGGAAAGAGACCAAAACTATGGTCATTCCCTAGTATCATGACTTTGTGTTACAGAAAAACAAGACTAAGATTGTGGTTATTTCCTAGTGGCATGATTTCCCACTTAAAAAACAAACCCAACCATTCGAGTTTAAAAGTAGAACTTAGAGAAAAATAGAAGAGAGAAATGGCACAAACAAAGTAGCAAAAAAGCGAGGATTTTGAAGTAAAAATTCACTCGATCCTAGGTGAGATCCATGAGAAAAGAAGTGACACAATACAAAAGCATAAACCCTAAGGGGGGAGCACAAATTTCAAATCCCATATAGATATAGATCCAAGTGCATGAATGATACTTGTGGGTTTAGAATTTTGATTTCTAGAATCTCTTGAGGGCTTTCATTGGGAACCTAGAATTTCAAAAGATATATTTCAAACTTTCTTATATGAATTCATCTTCAATGCTATGCTAAATTGAGGTCTAATATTGATATATTTTATTTCATGTGATAGATATATAATTGATAGAATTTACATTTGGTTTGTATTGTAGTTTGGTTATTGGTGGATGTGGTAGTTAATTATAATTAACATTAGAGTTTTACTATTTGTAGCTTTGTATGTGTTATCATGATAGATGATGAGAGGTATGCCAAAAAATACACTAATGCATAAATATAGGAGGAGGTAATAGCCCTTATGATATTGATGAGTAAGACAAACTTATATGTCAAAACCCAATATTGAGATAAGTATAATCATGTAAATATGATGCTTATGAAGCTAAAAATATGAATGCTCTTATAAGTCAATCCATTATGCATATCTTAGATTAACTGACTCTCAATTAATAGAATATTTTCATAAGTATTTCAACTTTAGTATGTGAGTTGCATGTTCTCAAAGTGGAGGGTGACAAGTTAGCCATTAGATATGCATGAGTAGATGTGACTTATAAGGTGGTGATAGTCCTGTGAATTATTCTTTATCATGTGATTTCTACCAGTAAGATTTGAGAGAAGACATATGTTAATTGTCATGAGTATGAATTTTACAAAGCCAAAAGTGTAAATACTTTTAATACCACATTATTTTTTATCTTAATGACAAATTAGATCAAATAATAAGACTGTATATACAAAGCAACCATCAAAGATAGTTGATGAGTTGCTAAAAATGTGTCAACTTGTGAATGACCCTTGAGTATGAATGATTTATTTTTTGGTAGTAAAATACCTGGGGACCACTATGAGGAGACAATTATAAGGGAGTTCCCAATAGGTAATAACCATCTTATATGCTAGTTGGGCACTATGATATTTTCACAATAAACCAACATTCATTCTACAATTAAGCATAATGATAATCAAGTAATTTAGATAGGCCATTATGTGTAATGAAATAGACAAACCATAAAATCTAAGAGACTTACTAAAAAACATGTTTTATAATTCTAACTAGATTAATTGTTGACTCATTGTTGGCCGATTGAATTATCTATACGATCCATATAGGATCAATATCTAGAAAAAAAATCCACTTTACTACTTGTATAACTCTTAATTATGAAATTATATTAGATGAGATATCCTTGCCCAATAAGCTTTTGAAATATTTTTTAATCCTAAAAATTGGGCATTATAACAAAGTAATAATAGTAGTGATACAAACTTGAGGTCATTACTTTATTATATCCTCAGATCTTCTATAGAGCATTGATGTCACAATATAATGGATGTCATGACTAAAGTAATTCTTCTCTATAACTCTCTATAATACAAAGTCATAATGCTTGAATTGATGATGACTTTGGTCTTAGCTTTCAGAGTAAAGTGCCATGATATTGGGATTTCCATGACTAATAATTATTCTCGATAACACAAAGTTGTGACACTAAATAAGGCTAGTTTTTTGGTATTTTCTCTCTAGAGAATAAAGTCATGATATTAGAATCAATCATTGATAATAGTAAATGCTTTCTGGAATGAAAATTCATGTCACAAAATAATATTGTGACTCAATACTTGGCATTTTGGTAATATATCTAATAAATCATTACTCTAAAATTATAGTGACTATTTATAATAATGAGATACTTTACTACTATGATGGAAAAATAATATCATGATCATTAAGTATTTTAAAGATAGTGTAGTTGTGAATCCATATAAATGTCATGCCATTATTATTAAGTTGCATAGTGAAATACTTGTGATAACTTGGTGAAAGAGTTGTGACATACAAAGAATGTCATGACTATTTTTATAGAATTATGACCTAAAAGATGCTTCATAACTACTCAAGAATAAGTATGGAAGATGTACCCAAGTCGTGAAAAGAAATTTATTATGATTCTCAATCACTTCTCTCCCCTCCAAGTCTTTGCTCTATTTAGTCTGCTAATATCATTCAAAAATCACTATGATTTCATTATATTTTATCAACTTTCAAAATAACAATTTAGTAAATATCTACCATGAATGTTGTAATAAGTACAAAAACAATATATTATATTTGTTAAATAATCAAAAAAAGTTATTACATATAGTGCTGAATAATTAGCTACCTAGTTAGAATTTGAAATTGTTAAATTTTCAATTTAGATGACTTATTGAAAATAAACAAATTGATATGGTATATGTGAGTTAATGTAAAATCATTTTCATAGACTACTTGTATGGTATCAATTGGTTATGAATAAATTTACCTAATTTCTATATTGAAAAAGCAATATAAGGTTACATGAAATCAAAATATTGTAGTCTTCCAACAATGTTTCTATAGAGATGAGGATCTAAAAATTTTGTAGTCTCAGCTATATAAAATTGAAAACCAGCTGACATAGAACTAGCTTATGGTTTATATTCAGCCATATGAGTATGTTTTAGAAGATTTGTCATGTAATTAAGTTGGATTGCATGTACTACTTCTCTTCATCATGACTTCAAGCCCTATAAATAACTAAGATCATCAAATTCCATAATTGCAAAGTCAAAGTTAAGGATCAAATTACATGTTTTATGACATGGCTAGTTTTTTGGCAATAATAATATTATCAACATGAAAAGAAGTAAACTTATGGTATGATGCTTGTCTGAAATAAAGAAAGAAGTGCTAACCTTTCTATATTGGAATCCTTCTTCTAGTATAATTTCCAAATAAATGATACAATCATGCTCGTGGTGCTAGTTTTAGGCCATATAATAACTTTTGAAATCTAAAAACATGGTGAGGATATTGTGGATGAACATAGGCTTGAGATTGTGCCCTGTATACTTCTATTTTTCCATGCAAAAAAAACTATTTTGGACATCAATTTGTTTAATCTTCTATTTAAAATAGATATCCATCATCCATGGAGAAGACAATTTGTATTGTAGCATGATTGATAACAAGGCTATAAGTTTCATTAACATCAAGATCTT
This sequence comes from Sapria himalayana, assembly GCA_029783825.1. Classification (NCBI taxonomy): domain Eukaryota; kingdom Viridiplantae; phylum Streptophyta; class Magnoliopsida; order Malpighiales; family Rafflesiaceae; genus Sapria; species Sapria himalayana. The sequence goes on along the minus strand of JAREIK010000403.1, from coordinate 5,712,234 downwards.
CTTCCTATTGAAAAGCTTTGGGTACCAACCTCCCCATATGGCACTCTATGGCTCCATCAACATTGTTTTTTTAATTATGTAGATCAAGCATCAACTAAACATGCTAGTGTTTAATGGTGGGGTTGTCAAATTTTAAACAATATTCTACCATATATATCAGTAAAATTACAACTAATTTGTAGACATTAGACCATAAAACATGATTTATGTGAAACAAAGATGAAGCTAGATTTGAGAAGAAAATTACTTAGTTTGAAAACTAATCTAAATATAAATCAAACACAATCCGTTCGAGATCCATATTTATTGTAGTCATGTCAACTCCACCACAAGGAACACCATTATAATCATGTTATGAATGCCATGGAATTAATTTGACTATTTCATATTTTATACTCTTATTTCAAGCACTCATAATTTGAGTACTTAATATTTGAGCACTTCAATGGCGATTTAGTAAATATATATTTTTATTTTGGAGTCATACTCCATTTTAATAAATATAGATATTTATTTTGGGGTCCCACTCTATCTTTTAACTAACCCAATCATAGAGGTGTCAATTAGGCTAGGCGATCGAGGCATGACTTGTGGCACAATATGATTCAACAATGCTTGGCCCAACATGACTTAGCCGTGTCTGGCCCATGACATGGTCCAAAACCGTGCATAGTCCTAAATTGTGTCTACCCTTGGTATGGCTCATGCGATGCTGGACTAGTGAGAGTCATGCCTCATTTTGGGCCAGGCACGATGCATGTGCCTTGCTCGGTGGTAGGGTCCACTAGCCCGGTAATATAGGACCAGACATGAGCAGGTCTCTAGTCATGAGTCTAGCCTCATCATGTGACTGCTATATATGGTAGTTTTTTTTAAAAATGGCCACATAAGTTAGATTTTACTTACTTGGTTAGTCATAATTTGGCATCCTCCCATACCCTACCCATTGTGTTTTTATGCAATGGGCTTTCATAAGGACAATGACATGTCATGCTTAATGCTATTCCTACTGGATATATATATATATATATAATATTTTTTAACACTATTGTAGTACCCATTAGATTATATCCAATGGCTACAAGCTAGAATCTGAAAACTGTCATGATTCTTGCCACTTATTATTACCATAAAAATTATTTTTTTTAATATTTTTAAATTCTCTATAAATAGAAAAGAAGAAATTTAGAATTCTAATACACATCTCTCTCTCTCTCTCTCTCTCTCGTGTCCTCCTCTCTAGCTCTACCTCTCATCAAGTCTTCATTTTAAATTTAAATATTAGATATATTGTTTTTTATGTAATTATTTATTTAATTATTTACTATAAAAATTATGGCTTATGATTTATGCTTACACATATGAGTTATATTATGATGTGAGTATGTCTGTGCAACTTGCCTTGAGGTTATATTTTAAAAGTGAAACAATTTATACAACTAAAAAGCTTTTGATAATATATTTTTTGACATTTAATTTTTTGTGAGTTTTATTTTTTAGTTTCATTATTAATTTAATACATACAAATAAATAAAAAATATCATATAATAAATTTAATGATAATAAATAAGATATTGACTAAAAATTTTAGATGTAGATAATACTAATAGCCTTACTGAAATATCCGAGGCTAGAATTATGTTTTCTCCAATAACATTGAGCCAAACCTCACCTAAATATAAAAAACTCAGCGAACATTAGTAGTATGGATGCACTTCAAAATAATAAAAAATAAAAATTTTAGAGGTGTTGATGAAGAATCAGCACAATGTATATATTATCAAAAAATATATGCATATAGGAGCATGTATGAGATTGTGCACCTAAAGAGATATATCGATCAGTGCATCAAAAATATGATGCATTATATTTGAGGCAAACCCAACTTAGTGGTTGGGTCTTTCAAGCTGGATCTAGTTCAACTATGTTGACACCATTTAATATGTCATTATAATTTTGGGAAGGAATACATGGTCAAACTGATTACGATCATATCTTCTAATTAGATTTTTAAATGATCCTAGTGTAGTTAATATTATGCAGACTTACTTCTATCCTACTTATAATAGGATTCATTAGTCGACAAGTAAAAATGACAAAATAAAATATGATAAGTTGAAAAATAATTAATAATTGATGAATTTAGGAAATTTAGAAGAGTGATATATGTAATATCTAATATATGGACTAGTCATGATGATGCTTCATTTGTATGCATCATTGCCCACTATGTAAACTCTAAATGGAAATTTAATAAAAAAAAGTTAGGATTTTCTAATATTCTTCATTCTCATGATGGTCCTGTCATATATGAGCGTATAATACAAATTATTAGGAGATATTAAATTTAGAATAAAATATATAGTATCACTTTTGATAATGCTTCTAATAATAGAATATCAATTAGTATATTTGCAAGGACTATTAGAGAAGAGCCATTGGGTGAGATATTTCACGTTTGATGCATATGTCATGTAATTAATCTCATAGTCTAGATGAGAATGAAAATTATTTCTCTTGCTTTGGAAAAAATAAGAAATTCACTAATATACCTTACGATGAATAGTAGATAATAAGAGTTTATCAACCTATGTTTGTGGGGATAAAAAAGAAAAAATTCTAATCATATGTCAAATACCTTTGGAATAACACCTACCTTATATTGGAGTCATGTGTTGAATATCAATTTGTATCTGACTATGTCAATAGTAAGAGTAATAAACATATTATTGGTGATTCATATTATGATACAAAAATTTCTTTTATAAAATTTCTAAAGATTTTTTGACTTGATTAATATGTATTCATCTGTATATATTTCCACTACTTACCTAGCACTTAGGTGCATAGGCAATATTAGTAGCATGTTTATTAAGTATAGAGATCACCCCATATTGATCATTATTGATCAAGTCTTGGTGCTTAGGCTTCATTTCTCCAAAGAAGATGTTCAATTTGGAGGGATTAGCAACTGATATTGATGCTTCAAAAAATAATGGGACACACTCTATTAGGAAATAAATGAAAGAACATTCCCCTTTATAAAAAAAGAATAAGATCATCCATGCATATAAGGTGAGAATTATGTTATTCTACCCATCCTAGATGAAAAGAGAATCCAATATTTTGAGTGGTATAATTAATTAGACTCGATACATATTTCATAAAAATAACAAAGCGGTAAGAAGATTTTCAGTGGATCACCTTGCCTCAAATATTTTTTTTCTTTGGAAATGCCCATGCACCTACTCATTTATCACTAAGGAATACTTGGTGGTTGAAATACATTCATAGATAATACTGATGATCATGTTCAAGAAGCATAGTGCATGCAATATCTCAGTTAAGAATTTCTAGTTTATAGTGTCAAAGGCCCTTTGCAGGTCTATCTTGATAAAATACCTAGAGAATATATGCTTCATTATATATATATATCTCCTAAAGTAGGTATTGAGTAAGAAGAAAGTTATATGTTATGTACATTCCTTTGGTATTGTATGTATAGTCCTTTTCCAGGTATATTTGAGATGGGTCAATAATATCATTAAGTATAGGCTTGATCCATGAAGCTATTAATTTAGAGGTGATATTGTAAATGACATTACAATAATAAATCAACACGTAATCTTTAATAGTTGATGCATGAGAAGATTTTGGTATTAAAGTAATACATGGATGGTTGATTTGTTTCAAGATTTTGCCACAATGGAAGTATTCATACACTGCATTTGTGATATCTTATCCAGCATAATTCCATGAGTGTTTAAAATTTTTTGAGAAAACCCTCTCAGGCCCTAAGAATTTTAAATCCACAGTATCAAAGAGGGTGCTTTTATTTCTTCATGGGAAAAGGAAAAAAACAAAATTTTTTATGCTCATAGGACATGATCCTTCTAAACTTGACTACATCCACCCGGATAGGAGAGGGGTTGGATGTAGTTCCAAAAAATTTTGGAAATTGTATGTTAATTATAATGCCACTCTTAAAGTGCTAGTAAAGTCCTCATATCCATCAATGATAGTGACAATATGGTTCTTTTGTCAACTTGAGTTCATTAAGGTATGAAAGAAATTAGTGTATCTATCTCTCTCTTTTAAATATCTTATTTTAGCTTATTACCATAAAATATAATTCTCTTAAAGTTTTTTAAGATTGAATCTTATTGATAATTTTTCATCATGTCTAGACTCACCTAGGGGATTCTTAAAAATATCCTCCTAGAAAAGATGGAGCTTGTTCCGTGCAAAAGTAACCTAAGCTAAGATATGCCCATATTGTAGGGCCTTGAGAGCTTTTAAGAAGCTCTTTGAGGATCTTAAGCTCTTGGGTCAATCGATACATTGAAGACCCTTTGATCAGGGTGTTTTAAATGTTTGCAAATGTGAAGGAGAAATCTCCATGGCTAAGACACATCTTACATAACTTAAATAGATTTTATTGAGTTATGAATGGGAAGTTGTGGGGAAAATGGCTAAGCAATGGTCTAAAAATTTGCTAGAGGGGAAGAAGTATGCATGATTGTCTAATTTTGTGTTAACCTAGACATGATTGAGCACTCTTTCAATTTTACTAAATATTCTATCATTTGCCCATGTATGATAGGATATAGATGATAGACTGTCTTCCAAGCTTAGTCTGAAGCAACATTCTATAAAGTTTGTAATTTCATAGTCTAAGACATTTTTTCCTCCTTATTGTCAAGTATGGATAACATGGTATTAAAATCATCAAGTATAATAAATGGACCTGGGCTGGATGAACCAAATGATAGTAGGGCCTCCCATAAAGGCTTACTAGAAATTATAGAACGTAACCCATAAGTAACAGCAATAATGATCCATGTGCTTTGTTCGTTATCCATGATGAATAAGTGAATATGCTAAAAAGATGAATCAAGAATAGAAATTCACAGCCAATCATTATCCCATATAATAAATTTTTTTCCATTTGGATGATGAATGAAGTTATCCACAAGCCTAAGTCCTCTAAATTTAGATTTTATAAGTTGATTTATTTTGGTTCTACTAATTTGGCTTCTAAAATTTCTATAAGATTAATCACTTACTTTTAAAAAGCCTTTGGACTTCCTTGTGTTTGATTGAGAAATTAAAATCTCTAATATTCTAGTAGGCTATCTTTATCGATAAGTAGGATCTCTACCTTTTTAATCCTATGACGTTGGTGTCTGACATATTTATCATAGCACTCATATATGCCACCCACACTATTGCATGCATGCATTATGGATACCACCAAATGTCACATCCATATTCTTATCATGACTCATACACATGTAGTTATGCCACCCTATACAGCATGTCATACAAGTGAATACTATACCACCAGATATATACGTACATACATACTCCAACATTATTTTATACCATATAGATAGAATCTTTGTATGGTGGATAACATTCATTATTTGATCATAGCCCATATATAAATACATCCACCCAAACTTCAGCATGATTATATATTACCGAATGCATACATATCCTTGTAGATATATGCAAAAGGAAACTAAGAACCCATCAAAGCGTGAGATCCATCACACACATGCATCATGCAACAAACATTGCACACTTGATATCCATGGGATACCTAGACCTAGGGATGACCCTCAAGGTGTTAGCACTTTCCCATCCCTCCCAAATACTACTAGTTATAGTGTGGAAGCACTACAAAATGTGTGATGTATTTACACCTCCAAAGTTCCAACTATATTATTGTTTGGTATGTCAAATACCAAAAAATATGACCATTTCGTATAATTTTCATTATGCGTTTGCTTGAAAGGAGACATTATTAGTAATGATTTCATAAAAATTGAGACTTGGAGAATTTTGAAGAATAGTTATGAAATCAGAAGTTTTTAGTATTAAATATACAACTTGGTGGAGTTGATAATAAGAAGAGGAGAAGGGGATTACGCAAGTCATGATATTTGATGAGCTATGAATTGATCACACATTTGAGTACTTATAAATTAGTTTTAGCATCCATTTTTGTCAAAACTTTACCCGTCTTTACAATCTTCGTATACCACGACTTTACCATCTTGTTGTCATGCAACATATTTTTTTGGCTGTGAAGATTTCTTAGAATCATAATTGAACTAGTTAAGAATAACTTCATAGTTGTGACATTAATTTCATATCGTAGCAATCAAGTCTCCCATCGGTGCTAAAAGTCATGGTAGCCTCCAAATTCCATGACTTTTTCTTTAATAAACCATATAATATTAAAGTCAAAGTTGTGATACTAATATGGAGTTCCAACTTTTGGCTACATAATATTATAGAGAGCTAAAATTGAACTATGTAGATGATGAGTACCATGACTCTTGGCTCCAAAGAGAAACCAAAACCATTGTTATTCTTCAATGTCGAAACTTTATATTATAGAAGCAAAATGCACAAGTTGTGATCACACCTAGTGGCATAACTTTGTGTTATAAAGAAAAAATGCACAAGTCACAGCCACACCAATTTTCCTAACCTTGTGTTACAATGACTAAAAGCATCATAACTTTTCCCAATATCAAGACCATACATTAGAGGATAGAGACCAAAGTCGTGGTCAATAACTAGTACCAAAACTTTGTTTTACAAAGGTTGAATGACATATCGCAAGTTCTTGACTTTTCCAACATTGCAATGCTAGGTAGAGAGTAGATACCAAAGTCATGATTCATACTCGGCACCACAAATTTATGTTCAAGAACTAAAAAAGCCTAAGTCATGACTTTTGAATTAGCTTCATGACTTTCTATTAAAACCACACACCAGATGCTAAGGCATAGAAGGAAAACCTTAGGAAATTCACAAAGAGATCCATGAGAGACAATAGGGAGATGACCCAAAAGGTTCTAGAACTCATTTTTGGGAAAATCCATGAGTAATAAGGACAATACAAGGCAAAATCATAAACCCTATAAGGTGGGTGTGCATCCCAATCACCTTCTAGGGGAAAATTCAAATGAAATCAAACAAGTTTTAAGAATTTTAGGTTTTAAAGCCTAGATTCTTTTGATGACTACAATTGGGCACGTGAATTCAAATGAGATGAATGTCCAATTATCTTATATGACATTCTTTCAATTTTTAGGCTAAATGGAGAATTTGGGGAAGGTGTAATCTATCTATGTGTGATGAATACTTATTTTTAATGCTTTATATGATTTTATTTGGTTATGAATGGTTTAGTAACTAAATATAATTGAGAGTAGGGTTTTAGTTATTAGAGTGATAGATGGTGGCATGTAAGCTAAGAAATAGACTCGTGTGTATAATGGACAAAAGTTTACAATCCTTCTACTGTGATGCTTAAGATAACCCCAAATATTAGTATCCAAAATTGAGGTATATTTAATCATTATGAGTGTGTAACTTATAAAGATAAAAATAGAAATAATTTTATAGGCTAATCCATTATGCATGTCCTTGAGGAACTAACTCTCAATTGATATTAAGTGATAAATAGAATATTTTCTCAAAAGTTTCAACTTTAGAGTGAGAGTTTCTATTATAGTGGAGGATGGTGACAAGTAAGCTAGGCATGTTCAATTGTGGCTTGTATGATGATAATAGTCTTGCTAATTAATTTTGAGTATATGGTTGTCATTAGTGAAAGATAAAGGAAAGCATATGTTAATTATATGAGTATGATACTTACAAAGTCAAAAGTATAAATACTTTTATTATCACATTAATTTTCATTGAGAAAGATACTATAGGTTGAAGAATAATAATATGTATTTAAACTAACTATTAAGGGTAATTAATTATTTTTCTAAATGTGAGGACTTGTAAATGACCTTTGAGTAGAGATTATTTTTTGTCTCAGTGTTGAAATACCAAGGGGATGCCTATAAAGGGGTAATCATTGGGAAGGACTCAATAGTTAATAACTATTCTTTTATTATGGTAGGATAAGAGATCATTCACAATAATTCAATCTTCATTCCATGAATAAGAATGAGCATATCGAGGCTAAATATGAATTCTATCATACATAACAATATGAACCATTCTTCGAATCTAGTATTTATGGCTTGAATCATGTTTATCATGCATATTAGAATAGGTATTAATTATTGTTGACTAATATCACACTGAGTATAATCCCTATGGGATTGATACATGAACTAGAATTTTATTTTTTTACTTATATGCCCCTTATACTTGTGGAATGATGCTAGATAAGATATCCTCTCCAAACTAGTTTTTTGGGATGCACCTAACCATAAAATTAGTTTTTGTGACAAAGTCACAACAAACTTTTGGTACCATTACTGGGGATTAAAGTTTAATTTGATTGGCCAATATAGTTGATATAATTATCTTTAAAAAAATAGTTTTATTGTTAATAGTTTTGATGACATTATCTTGTTTTATTTCACTTAGATTTTTATTGTATGTCTTGTATTTATCTTGTTTGCATGGTGACTTTATCTTAGTTTTCTTTTTTTTTCAACCACCACCCTTACAAGAGCGAAGCTCTAGGATTGAGCTAATATCTCATGACCCATAAAATAAAGAGGACCATGTATGTGTCAAACTATTTTTATGATGAAGCACATTCTTACCTTGATGGTGACTTGTATTTCATGCCTAATGGTGACCTAAATCAATTTTACTATGAGAATTATATGAGCTATGAAGATCTGAGATATGAGAGTCATGAAGAGATCTTGCTTAATAGATTGTATTTGATAAATAACTCATTACATGAAGATGTCATTACACATATTTTATCCTAGACTTGAAAAATCAATGAATGGGAAGAAGAATGGATATGACAACTTGACATGATGGAGGATGAATATGATTGTTCATGAGGAGGAAAAGGATCTCCTGGAAGCTTCATTGGTTAGTATTGAAATGATAGTTAACAATGAGAAAACTGTGTATGTCATAGGAGGAAGTCAAAGAAGTTGAAGATGTCATGATAACTTTGGATGTCATAGCCACAATAGTTGAAGGGGTGGAAGTCAAAGAAGCTAACAAAGCCTTCACATCTCTTGATGTCAAGGCTCAAACAATGGAGAAGTGTGATCCTTGTTTATCAAGAATTCAATAACTTTTTACATAGCATCATTGGTAGGTACTAAACATACCAAAAAAAAAGTAATGAAATATTACATGGAAAAGTTGACCTGGATAGTAGAAATTAATGGTGACAAAGAAGATTTGATGATTGTCTAGCTACAATGTGTTAAATATAACACTATTTAGGAGGTAACCTAAAAAACAATGTGTTTGTTGTTATTTTTATTTATGTGATGACTTTTCCCAACAAGATAGGTTGTGGCCAATTTTACATGCACCTCACACCTTGATACATATCCACCACAAATCCTCCCTACTAATATGATTTCACATAAAAAGTTGTGGCCAATTTTTAGTGTAGTGACTTCTAATTTTTGAAAGTTGCAGCTAACCTTTAAAGACATTACTTCTCATTTCTTATAGAGCAAATTATTATTTCTTAAGTCATGATAAACCTTCAAAGCCACAATTTTTTATTTATTATGTTGTGGCAAACCTCCACTACTATGACTTCTCATGTCTAAAGTTGCAGCGAATCTTTTGTGTTTTGACAACTCATTTATTAATTTATGATATTTCTTTAGTGTCATAACTTCTCATTTATAAAAAAAACTATGGTTTTTAGTTCTTATCATAGTGACGATGATTTTTTTAACAAAACCCTAACCTCTCTTCCTTTCGAATCCATCTAAAACTTTAACCTAAAATCATGAATTTATAGTGCTATGATAGAGAAATAATGAAGAAAGGCTTGTGTCCTAACCTAAATGGGTAAAGCATGGTGGGATAAATAAGTAGCAAAGAGAAATCTAAGTGGAAGAGATCCAGTGTTATCGAGGCTTTACTGAGAGTTGTGCTACCCATGATGATTTTTCACACTGAGATAGCCAGAAGATTAATGAACTAGGTGCATGCATTATTACTTTATTAGATTGTAGGGTTTCAATGAATATATATCACCTTTCTAGAAAATCCTTGAATATAAAGATTGATTTGTTTTTTTTTTGCATAATGAAAGAGTAAACACCTTGATCGTGTGAAACTTTTTTGTCAATTTGGAGGATAGCGATGAGAAGCAATGTTAAGTGCATGAATGTTGGGTATGTTCTGATAGGGTGATTTTATATGAATTGCTTGGATTTCCAAGAGAAAATGATAATACACTTTTCAAGTCACTAAAAGATCAACTCAATTTCAAAGTAGTTGCAAATACTATGATAGATGGAAAGATAGAATAAAAGGTGACTTATAAATGCACAAATGGATTTTTGATATATAGAGAACTCATGGAGATGAATAAAGTGTGATCATCTTTTTATGTGTTCCTTTTTATAGCCAACACTCTATATCTCTACCATGACACATGAGAAAGTAATTTTTATTTATGCTCTCTCGATTAGTTGTAATTTGATGTGGATAAAATAATAAAGAAATTAATTCTCAATTATCAAAAGGCTAAATTTTTTTGGCTACATAATTTAATATGCCTTGATTACTCTATTATTCAGATCCAAAAAAGTTCATATGAATGATGACACAAATGAATTATGTTTGAGAGTATTTCTAATTACATTGTTGAGCATCAAGGGCTTGAAAGAGATAGAAAATGAAAGAAGTCAATTCTAGAAGGGAAAGAATTGTTGTATTTTGGGCAAGAAGATTTATCTTTAACCAAAGGAAAGCCAATAACAAAAGAAAAAAAGTAGAGGAAGATATGAAGAGAAAAAAACCCATAGTAAGCATCTACCAAGTGAACAAAAAATTATGATGGGAGATATTATTCAAATTTCAAAAAATATAGTCTTCGTATAGTAATGGAAGTTGATGCGGAAAGGTGAGATGCACTTTGGAAAATGCTACTCTATCAAAAAAAGATATTATTTGTAATAATGCAAAAAAGTTTGAAAACATGGTTGTGAAACTCTTGGAAAGCAAGATGAATCATGTTGAGTCTAGGGTAATGGGTAATGTAAAGTAATTTGAGAGGCTCTATAAGTCCATTGCAATCAAAGGGAAGATAATAGTGGATAGTAGCGACCAAAGGTAATAAAATAATTTGCTCTACCGAGAGAATCATTAGATTAGAGAATTGGGCCAATCTAATACAACCAAAAAAGATTTGTACTAAGTAATGAGATCTTTTGAAAAAGCACTGAATTTGATTGAGTGAAGATAAGATATATTGTGTGACATTTTGTGAAGATTTTGAATTATGCATCAAGTTCTAGAGGAAATTCGAAGAGACCAACCAATTCAATATCACCATTTGAGAATTCAGAGAGATTATCCACTTCATTATGAAAATTATGAAGCATGATCCTAAAGGCAAAGCATACCAGCAATCATCTTGATTATGTGGATATGTGATTTTTTGTTATTTTTATTTGTTTTTTGTGTACTTAGAAGTGTTTGGAAATGGTTGTATTAATGTGGAAGTTGTGTGACATGGTTTTCTAATTTTTCGTAAGTGGGGGATAGATTGCTTGAGGATGAGCAATGATTTTAGTGTGTTAATTTATTTGGTATACCAAATAGCAAATAATACTGATTGTTTAGTATCATTTTCATGATGTACTTGTATGAAAGAGGATATTATTTGTAATGATTTTACAAAAAATTGGGATTTAGAGGATGTTGATGAATAATTATGAAATCAAAAGTTTCTAGTATAAAATATGTAGCCTATTAGAGTTAATGGTTAGAACAAGAGTTAAAAGTCATATAAGTCATAATATTTGATGAGATATGATTTGATTATATCTTTAAATATTTATAGATTAGTTTTGGTATTTATTATTGGCTTAAACTCAATATATATAGTCATTGAAATCTTTGTATGTCATAACTCTACCACCTAGTTGTCGCAAAATTTTCACTATGCAATATATTTTTTGACTGTGAATATTTTTTGGAATCATAGCCAAACTAGCTTGGAACTACTTCACATCTATGATATTAATTTCACATCATAGCAGCAAAGTATCTCACTGGTGCTAAAAGTTATGATAGCTTCCAAATGATATGAATTTTCATTTAACAAATCACATAATACTTAAGCCAAAGCCATGATGTTGATCTAGAGTCAAGAATTTTGGCTACATAAAATTAAGAACCAAACTTGAGTCATGACCATCACAAGCATCACAAATCTTGACTAGAGCGAAACCAAAGTCAAGATTATTCTTCAACACTACTAATTTGTATTATAGAAATAAAATGCATAAGTCATGGTCACGCCTAGCACCATGACTTTTTGTTATAGTGGCCAAATGCACCATCGTGACTTTTTCCAGTATCACAATAATCAACTAGAGGATAGAGACCAACAATGTGGTAAGTAACTAGCATTGTGACTTTATGTTACATACACTAAATGACTTATCATGACTTTTCTTAGTATCATAATAACAAGCAGAGGGTTTAGACTAAAACCAAGACTCCCACCAAGCACTATGACTTTGTGTTCTAGAATTGAAAAGTAAGAATCATAACTATTAAATTAGCATAGTGACTTCATACTAAAAACCTACACCATGCACTCAGGTATATAAGGAAAAACCAAAAAAATTCACAAAGAGATCCACAAGAGATATGTGAGAGATGACTCAGAGGCTCCAAAACATATTTTCAAGGAAATCAACAAACAAAAAAAATGATACAAGGAATAAGCATAAACCCTATGAGGTGGGCATGCATCCTTACCTCCTAAGAAAATCTAAGTGAAATCAAGTAAGTTTTGAAGGATTTAGGTTTTAAAGCCTAGATTCTTTCAAAGGATAAAATTGGATATCTAGATTCCTAGGAGATAAATTTTCATTTGTCTTTTATGTCATTCTCCATAATTTTAGGCTAAATGAAGAATCTAGAGATAATGTAATGTATTTATGTGTGATAATGCTTGTTTTTAATACTTTAATGTTATTGTGTGATGTGATGTTATTTGGTTATGAATAATTTGGAAGTTAGTTATAATTAAGACAAGGATTTTGGCTATTAGTGGGTTCATACATGAAACACACTCATCGTATGGTGGGAAGGAATTGACAACCCTTTTGACCATTGTACTTGAGATAAAATCATATACCAAAACTCATAATTGAGATATATTTAATCATTGTGAGTATGAAATTTACAAAGCCAAAAGCATGAATAATTTAAAGGTGAATCTATTATGCATGTATTAGAGGAACTAACCCTCAACGTTCGGCAATAAATAGAATATTTTCTCAAATATTTCATTTTTAGTGTGGGAGTTTCCTACTATAGTGGGTGACAGTGATAGGTAAGAAACACGTCATACAAGTTAGAAGGTGACTCATATACTAGTAATAGTTTTGCAATTTATTTTCAAGTGTAGGGATACTATCAGTGAAACATAATAGAAAATATGTATTAATTATCCTAGTATGTTACTTATGAAGCTGAAAGTGCAAATCCTTTTATTACAACATTAATTTTTATAGAGAAAGATTCAGAGGTCGAAGATTAAGAATGTGCATTCAAAGTAATTATTAAGGATAGTTAACGAGTTGTCTAAAATATGAGCACTTAAAAATTACCTTCTAGTAAAGATTATTATTTGTGTCAGTGTTAAAAGACTAGGAGGACAACTATTAAGAGACTATCATTTTGATATCTAGAGTTTTTCTATTTATTTGAAATTTTCCCCTTCCTTTGTTGATGTTCGAATGCATTGTAATGCTTGCAATACAAATGCAATTGTTTATATAGAATAGGTTGAGATGGTTTTGTGCCATCAGGAAAGTTGAGTGTGATCTCGTAGGGAAGATAACTATTGAGATCAACTTCAACAAGAACTCTACATATGAATTTTTGGCTATGCATGAGGTGATCTTGTCCATGTGCAAGGGCATGCCTATGTAATTGGTAGCTTTCCCCAATTTGGTTGGATTCTAAAGGTAGATTTCAAAATTCAATAGTTTAATCTATATGAGTATTTTTTCTATCTCACAAGTTCCATATTGGAAACCAAGGGGAAGGGGCTTAACATATAGTATTCTTCGAAACATCATATTGGGTCCAATACACAGAATAATTTCCATGTTAGTCATATTTCTAAATCTAAAGAAAATACAGTCACTGGAGTGCTATGTGATTTGGATAGGGACTTTTCATTGATCATCAATGAATTTTTTCAATAATAACTAGCTTAAGATGCTTAGCAACAAAATAACTCACCAGGTAATTTTCCCAATGTTTGTAGTATTGTTCTAAGTCTTCATTCTCATAGAATGCCTTAAATATGTTGTATAAGTAGAAGAATATGTCAACTTAGTGGTGTTTTATAAAATTTTATTGCATGCAAAGAGGCTACTCAAAGGATCCTTTGTCTTTCTAGAGGTTTTGTTTTGGGGCAGGATAAAAATTACCTTCGAGATTAGAGATAGTTTTTAATACCTTTCAAACTTCTTCATATGGTGCTACATGTAGAGAATTGGGGCTTTTCTGAGTTATAATTTCTCCATATGATACTTTTCCATTATATGTTCTCAGGACTTAGAACATCTAGAGTGAGCTAAAATTATTTGTAAATCCACAATGTTCTTAATTTTTCCCATATTATTTGGGTCAATGCCCAAATCATCAATTCTAATCGTGGAATCATATTGATTTATTGACAACAATATGTCATTCTTGCAAGATCTTTAACATGTGATCAATTTTTGTTCTATTGTAACTCAAAGTTAGGATAACATGAAGAAATCTAATGAAAATCTAGATATTTTAAAACACATACCAATTTATTAATGTTTTCAGCATTTAATATGACATCACGATTTGAATCACAATTTGAATCACAATTTCAATATGTTTCAGATGTAGAAACTATAATCCAAAAATATTTTGCTATGAATCCTTTTCTAACTGCGACCCTTTTCAATAATGACTTCAATCGCACCAAAATCATATTCTAAATATACTATCAACCTTGTTTTATGTTTTGGAGAAGGAGATCTATCTAACCTTTGGAAAGTCATAATCCGTGTAGGAGAGGAAGGAGTGCCACATAAAGTTTATTGACTTCCTGAGAGTTCTATCTCATCAATATCATTTATGATATTCATTAATTATGGATAAAATACAAAATATTAAAATCATGGTCCCATGATAATCAAAACAAGCAGAAGCAATTTCCACTTAAACTTATGTAAGAAATTTTTATGAGAGCTTGAAGTGACGAGGAAGGGAAAGCTTGAAGTGATGAGGAAGGGAGAGCTTGGGAGGAGAGGGTTGAAAGCATCTTGACTTTCAAGTACATACACAATCCAAACTCTTTTAAACTAACCATCTGATAACTAGATTCTAAATTTTGGTACAAAGTTTGCAAGGTGTTGCTAACTAGATGCTACAAAAAGCATCTCTTCTATAATTACTAGAAAATTGAATCTTGTGACTTAATTCATATATTTTCCAAATCCTCATATTTCACGACAGTATACTCTATCAAGCATAGAAATTTAGAAATTGAAAATTTGAAAAAACATAAATTACAACTTATTGCAAAACATGTCAACATTTGTTTCTGCTACAATTGATATAATGAAATCTAATTATTTGTAAGTGTTATACATTCTAAGGCACTCAAAAAATATAAAAAATACAAAAAAAAACAATAATTTAATCTATTAGCCTTACCATATCCATATAAGTATTTGCGCGTTAATCACCCTCCACATGATATATTTCATGTATTTTAAGATGAAAAATATAATGCGATTGATTGAGTTATATATGACACATTTATCAAATTATCTTTTTTATTTAAATTATGTTTTATATATTTGAATAGTTGTTTCTTTATGTCATCATTTATGTGAATTGATAGTAAAACCTAATCATGTTTATACATAAGAATAATATTCTAAATGGTCCATAGTTATTCGGTACGTTGAATACTAAATAATACTAGTTATTTTGGCTATTATGCATGATGTATTTGTATAGAAAAGGGATTTAAATAGAAGAATTTTAAAAAAAAATACTATTTTGATGGATTATGAAGAATAGTAGTGAAATTAAATAATTTTTATGTAAAATGTGAGACTTGTTGGATTTGTTGAGAAGGAGGAGAGTGGGAAGTTATGTAAAGTTATAACATTCTTAGTGTTATAACTTTTTATACCTCATTGAGCTATAAAATAGTTTTGAGATCCATTTTTAGCTGAAGCTCTATATAAATTGTTATAATAATCTTCATGCACCATGACTCAACCACCTTGTTAATATAATTATTTTATTATACAACATATTCTTCTTGCCTACAAAAATTTTTTGGAGTCATACCAATACTAGATCATTATATTTATTATGGCTTTAATATTAATTTTATGTCACATCAAACATGTACCCTACTAGTGCTAAAAGTTGAGATCATTACCAGCACTATAACTTTCACATTACATATCCATTAAGACTGAAAAAAAGTAATGCTAGCTTCTCTGATATCATAATTTTCAGCTAGGCAATTCCATAATGTATTACTCGAGTCATGACAATTCCCAGGGCCACAACTTTTTGCTCTTGAGAAATAACCAAAATCACAACTTATTTTTAGTACTATGACTTTGTGTTATAGAGATAAAATACATAAGTTGTGACCATTCCCAATGTCATGACTTTGTGTTATAGAAATAAAATACATAGCCATAGTCATTCCCAGTGCCATGCAAATTTGATGTAAGAGAAAGATCAAAGCTGCATCTCAATCCCAATACTATGACTTTATGTTATATAGATGAAATGCATAAGTCAGAGTTATTCTCATCACCACATCAATCTAAAGCAAGAAATAGACCAAAGTCGTGTCTTATTCTCAGTACTATGATTTTGTGTTAATGATATGAAAAGTAAATCCTATGATATTCCTAAAAGTCATGAATTTCCTCTTTAAAATTATACCTAGCTATTTGAGTATAAAAGTGTAGAACATTAATCTAACAGAAATTTTTCTTAGGGCACAAGAAAAGATACAAAAAGCAAGGGTTTTTAGAGATTTTTTCACTCAACCCTATGGGTGATCCAAGAGAAAATAAGTGACACGGGGCATAAGAATAAACTCTAGAGAGAGAATGAATTTTGACTCCACCTAGGATAAATCCAATGCACAATAATGAGAATTGTGTATTTAGGGTTAATTCCTAGATGAGCTTTAGGGTTAATTCCTAGATGCGCTTTAGGGTTATTAATGGGAACCTAAAATTTTAAGAGATTTATTATAAATTATCTCATGTAAATTTTTCTCCATATCAATCTAAATTTAGGTCTAGTTAGTGTATTTAATTTCTTTTGATAGATACTTAATGAATGATTTTAATATTTGGATTTTGTTATGATTTGGTTATTGAAAAATATAGTATTTATATAAAATTGAAACTATATTTTTATTATTGGTGGGATTGAAATTGAATAATCGAACTATTGATACAATCTCTATGGGATTGATATCTAAATGAAAATACTTTTTACTACTTATATGACTCATGTACTTGTATATCTCTATTGATATGATATTCTCATCAATAAGCTTTTAGAACATTACCTAACTAATAAAATTAGGTGGCATAACAAAGTCACAATAAATTTTTGGCACTATTTTTGGAAATTATCTAGTTTGGTTAGTTAATGTGAGTTGACATAACTATCATTGTAAAAAAATAATTTCTTTAGTGATTTAGATAGTATTTAGTTTGATAAATTTTTTTGAAACTAAATGCTAAGTCTCATTAACTTGTTTGGAAAGTAAATAGTTATATTTTAGTTTTTGTGTGTACCTTTTAATTATTTTCTTTTTCAACACCATTTTATGAGCCGAAGACTTTGGCCTAAGCAAACCTTTCTAGACCTAGAAATCAAAAGAATGATGTGAATCATGACAATCTGATGAGATAGAGTAAGAATGATCAAGAGGAATCTTAAGAGGAAACATTGATGGCAGAGAGAGTAGAGATGAGCAGATCTAAAGGATATGATTTTGATGAATTAAAAAACAAGGCCATAAATAAGGAAATGAAAGTAATGGTCAACTTGAATGCTATGGCAGTCAACAAAGATAAGATAGCAAATATCATCATGACTTTTGATAAAGTCATTGCGTTGGAAGGAAAGTTACCGACAAAGTGGGAAACTCCAAATTGATTGATTTTGAAGGCATTATCCAATCACCTTCATTATGTTTTGATGGGGTTGGATAAGACAAAGCCAATTATCCTTTTAGCATTGGTAACCGAGAATATGGAGATGCAAATAGTGAATCTCATAAAAAACTATGAAGTCATGCTCACACAGCCATTAGACAATATCAAGATCAGCTCATCTACATACATGCTTAAGATCTTTATGGAGGAAGATATGAAGCCAATAATTGAACCCCTATGATGGTTAAATCTAATTATGAATGATGTAATAAAAAAAAAGATTGTAAAATAATTAATTGAAGGAATTAGTTATGTGATATTTGATTGTTCATGGGTGTGCCCCATACATCTTATGTCAAAGAAAAGATAATTGATGGTTTGAAACAACAAATGGAAAAAATATTTCACATGTGCAACAACCAAATGGACACTATATGTTGATTATCTTCTTCTTCTTTGCCATCTTCTTATTTTTTTTTTCATCTTATTATTGTTTCTTAGATGGGTATTTCATGCACAATCAAATTCTAATTGATCTTATAGATTAAAAAAATTAATTTTTACTTGCAAATATGGGACATATACTTTTAAAAAAATATCATTTGGACTATGAATGCACCAAATATATTTTAGAGATAATGAATACAATTTATTCCGATCTGAATGAAGAGATCATGAAAATATTCATGGATGATTTCTCAATTTATTAAGATTCTTTCGAAAAATATTTGCATAATTTAGAAGTTGTGTTGAATAGATGCAAAGAGAGGAATTTCATCTTTAATTTTTAAAAAATATCACTTCATGGTTAAAGAGGGGATCATATTGGGACATTTAGTGTCGTATATAGAATTAGAGGACAATAATATAAAAATATCCATTTTCAAAACTTTATCCTATCATAATATGGTAAAAGGGATGATAAATTTTCTTGGGTATGTGAGGTTTTATAGGTGATTCATCAATAACTTTTCAAAAATAACTAAATTATTATGTGAATTATTTGATAAATATTTGATGTTTTAATTTGATCAATAATGGATAAATATTTTTGAAGAATTGAAAAGAAACTTAGCTGAAAGTTTAAACTTGATCATGTCATGATGGAAAGAACTATTTTTTACTATGTGTGATGCAAGTGCATATGCATTTAGGAGCTATATTGGGATAGGAACAAGATACAATTTTTAGAATTCTCTTATATCAGCCATATATTAAATAAAACTCACGTGAATTATACAATGAGGAAAAATAAAATTTTAATCATAGTCTTCTACTACAAGAAATTTTAACCAACATCCTTGGAGCATAGGTGGTTTTTTATCTATAAGGATCAAGCAGCAATGTGATACTTAATTACAAAAAAAGAGGCTATATCTAGACTAATAATATAGATACTACTTCTTCAAGGATTTGTTTTTGAAATTAGAAATAAGAAGGGGAGCAATAACATAATAGCCGACCATTTATCTTGATTGAAACTTAGATATAACAATATTAAAAAGGCTAATATTTTAGAAAACTTCTCGGATAATTAAATTCTGATAGTGTAGACTTGACTTCCAAGGTATGCTAATTTCACTAACTATCTAGTATTTGGTGTTTTACCCTCATTTTTCAATTTACATCAAAAAAATATTAATGATGTGAAACATTATCTTTGAGACAATCAAATATTATTTAAAAGATATATTGATAAAATTAAAAGGAGATGTGTCCATGACAATGAGCAAAAAGTGATTACCTTCAAATGTCGTTTATCATCATACGAAGGGCATTTTGGGTGAAATAAAACTCTACAAAAAATTAATGAAACCAACTTTATATTAGACGATATTATTTCATGATTATCAAAACATAGCACGACAATGTGATAAATACCAAAGATGTGAGAGCATAACTAGATAATATGAAATATCATTGAACAGTATTTTAGAAATGGACATCTTTAATGTATATAGAATTTAGTTAGTGTGCCATTTTACGATATCTTGTAGCAAAGAATATATTATATTGGTAGCTGATTATGTATCAATATGGGTAGAATTGGCAATAGTGTAAAAAAATGTCAAAGTACCAAGATATATCCTATGTGATGGTGGAAGTCATTTCTATAACAAATGTTTGAAGCATATTTGGAAAAATATTGAACTAAACATAACAAATGGCTCACATTTCATCCATAGATGAATAGGCAAGAAAAAATCTTGAATTGGAAGATTAAAAAAATTTTGAAGAATATAATCAATTTGACTAGGAAAATTTGGTCTCGATATTTAGATGAGGTACTATGGGCCTATAATAACTGCTTTCAAGGCACCATCAAAAATGTCACCCTTTTGATTTATTTTTGGAAAGTCTTATCATTTTCCTATTAAACTTAAGCACAAAGCATTATGGGCTATCAAATGAGTTAATTACAATTTGAAGGATGTAGAGGAAAGAATGGTTTTACAAATGAGTGAATTGAAAAAGTTGAGAAATGAAACATACAACAATTCATACATTTATAAAAATAAAACAAAACAATAACATGATAAGAATTTGTAAAGAGATAGTTCGAAATTAGAGAAAAAGTATTAGTTTTTAATTTTTGGTTGAAGTTGTTCTCAGGAAAATTGAAATCTAGAGTAAAAGATTTAATTGAAATAAAAGCCATGACACCTTATGGGCCAATCATGGTGAGGTTAAAAATGGAAAAGAATTTAAAGTAGATGGTCAAAGGGTAAAATCATACATGGCTATGACAGAAACTATGGAGGATCTTATTAAAGACAAGGACATGGTTATACACAGTGTTATAACTTTAGTGTTATAGAATGAAGATGGCCAAAGAAAACTTGAAGAAAAAGCCACATCTATGTATAATGTCATGACTTTGGAGTTAAAGAATGAAAAGGACAAAGAAATACTTCAAGGAGAAACTATGGTTTTACTCAATGCCATGACTTTTAGGATTAAAGAAGAAAAAGGCAAGAAGGGGCTAAAATACAAAGTCATGATTGTACTTAACTTCTTGACTTTGAGAATCTGTGAAGGGAAGGAACAAGCTAGAACTTAAGAAGCCATGATATTCACAAAATTCATGACATCTAATTAAAAAAAAGGTTCAAGGAACAATTGTCGATGAAATAGAATTGGTGGAATAAACCAACATCAATGAGGTAAAATAATATATTGAGAAGCTAGCATGGATATTAGAAATCTTAGATGGAAGAAAAGAGGTTTTGATGGTCAAGCTATGGATGTTAAATGTATTGCTACTTGGGAGAATACCCAAGGATTTTTTTTTTCTACATGTGTGATGTGTTCGCTATTCAATTTACTAAACAATGTAATATATTTTGGTGGTTAATAATGATGTATATATGTGGAAATGAGATGGATTATGTTGATTCATACTTTTTGATGTTGATGAATTGATATAAAATTTGATGAGTTTTTGAAGATATTTAGCAGATGAGGTAAATTTATAACTCCTTTGTAGTTTTGATATTATTTCTTAGTTGAAATTCTATCTAAATGGTTATTAGAAAAATCTAGTATGTCATGACCCTACACTCTCATTAGCATAATCTTTCTACTATGTGATACTTTTCTAATGGTGATGATATTATCATGGAGTCATGATTATACCTAACTCATACAATTTTAATGACTACAATATTAATTCTCCATCATAATAACCAAGTACCCCACTAGTGCACAATGTTATTGCTATCTTCATTGAGTTGCAACTTTATGTTTATATGGCTCAATAGTCTCAAGTTAGGGCAATAATTTTTTCATAAAGTCATGCTTTTTGAGCTTTTAGAAAACTAAAGAGTCACAAGTACCCGGGTCAAAAATATGACAATTATTCAAAGCCATAAACATTGGGTCACTGAATATTATAGAGAACAATACTCAAGTATGGTTATTTATAAGGGTGTAACTCTTGTCCTCAAAGAAATGCATGACCGCAACTTATTTGTGCAAGCTAAGTGCAAGTATTGTGGCTAGTTCCCATCATCATAGTCATATACGTATTAAGAAAAATAAATAGCTAATATCATGGCTTCCATATAGAATAGTAGCCATATAATATTGGAAGCTATCACCTCTTCATGGTCACTTCATTCCATGGTCATTTATGGACTACAAATAATAAAGTAACAAAGTTGTAATCATTTCATAATATCTCAAATTTATATTATAAAGAGATTAGACTTATGTTTTTATTATTTCTAGGCTTATGTTATTATTATGGTATCACAACCTTGTATTATAGAAAGATTTATAAGATGTCAATTGAATGTCATTTTCATGGATGACAATTGATTAACTAACATTTAAAAACAACTCAAATGAGTAATCATATCAGATCTATTCTAATATTGTATTTTAACCAAGCACCAAACTTACATGGTTTTATTCAATGATATATTTTTCTTTACATAGATTCAAATTTTTTTCACATCTCATCTTCCTTTGTTATTGTGAAGAAGTGGAAAAAAGTCATCTTTATGACCCATATCCGCATCCTGGTAGAGACCTTATAGTGTAATTTATTCTAATATTTATCCTCAATAACTTCTAATTTTAGTTCAATGAGAACAAGTTCAAGTAGGTTCATTATCATTAAAGGATCAATCATATATTTTTATGTTGAAGAATTAGACTGTTCTAATTAATCATCCTTACTGAATTATTTTTTCTTATATCTAGAAGAAAATAATCTAATCAATAGAAAATGAAAATTGTTCATAATTAATTAACACTTTGATGTCACTTGTTGGGGATGAAATGAGATGGAGCTCAAAAACAAATAATGCTGGCGAAACTATTTTTTAGTCCAACAAATATTAATTAATTTATTTGTGATTTAAAATTTTCTTTTATCCATTTTAAAATTTTACCAAAAGCAGCTGATACCAAAAATAATTCTTCCTGATGTTTCACAAATATATTCTATATGAAATATATGTGTATTATATATATAGTCTGAATGTTTATTATGTCAAAATATATATTTCAAAATATGACTCAAAATATGTACATATATATATTGTCCATAAATTATTTATTAAAAACCCTAGAATTTCCAAAATAAATGGAATATAATTTCACACACAAACCAAACAAATCCAAATTCATCATCCAGTTACAATTATTATTCAAGCAAAAAATTAAAGCAAATAAATTTTAATAAAAACATTTGGGAATACTATTTGTCTCTAGAGTACTATAGTATGAACAATGCTCCACCAAGCTTTCAATTCAAAGCATCTCATCATAATTACATCTTAAACTTTGACACATCTTATGGATAAACTCCAAATGAACATGAACACATCACAAACACATGTCCTCCCTATGAACTTCACATGAACACCAAAGAAACACATCATGAACACCACTCATTGTCCGCACATCAACATAATATATATATATATATATATATAATGTTGATTTTTCTTTGACATCCATAGAATTTTTATTTTTTATTATGTTAAAGTGAGTTTATACTACTAAAGTTCATCAAGTTTTAGGCTTTTTAAAGAAAAAAGTTGAGTCATTGAAGAGAACTTAGTTTTGGTCTAAGTATAATTATATTGATATGATGTTAAAGTGTTTAAGTCAATGTCATTAAAAACATACAAATGGCTGATGGAGCTAAGGTGCCATGGTGGATATGCATCTTAACATAGGAAGATGTATTAATATAAAGAAGTATCTAGTATTTGGAATGAATAGTCATGACTATATTTTGTTCATTCAAAGGCTAAAACCCATAGCATTCTGTCAATATAATTACTTCCACAAAATATTTGGGAAACATTGACTGAAATAAGTATTTTCTTTAAAAATCTTACTTGTAATGTCGTAAGAATGGAGCAATTATAAAATGACATCCTCATTATTTTATGTAAACTTAAGAGTATTTTTCCTCCAAGCTTATTCAATTCCATGGAACATCTCTTAGTCCACGTGTCTTACGAATCTATGATAGCGAATCCTGTGCAATATTGATTAATGTAGCCATTTGAGAGATAATATCTTTTATATTTGTTAATATAAAAATTTTAATTTATCTACCTATAATTATTTTTTGTAATATATATCAATTTCAGATATCTTGAAAAATTGAAAATTTATTATTCGAAATAAAGCTAGATTCGAAGGATCAATATGCAATGTCTACTTGGTTGAAGAAGCTTTGACATTTTATGTGCACTACTTTCAGCCATAATTATATAATCGACATTAAAATATTATCACCAAAGAATGTATATGGCATGAGGGATGGATCAGATGAAAATGATGTGCTTCTATTTTCATATAAGAGGGTAGATCATATGATAAAGCAACATTGAGATATTTTTTGGCAGACTTAGTAGTATATCATGTTGCGCATTCATACATTTTATTGAACTGTGAGGTATTTACAACTTACATCTTATACTGAGTAAAATTTATAATAATTTCATATTCACATTTTTTTGTCATTGTATGTGATATAATATTTTAATTAATCAAAATAACTTCAATTTTATTTTTGAAGAATATTTGCTCATGAATTAAGGCAAAGAGAACCTCATATTGATGACAAATCAATTGATGCAAAGCTTGAAAATGATTTTGTAAATTGGTTTGAAAAATATATCAGTATATAACTTATCATCCATGGTTCTAAATAACTACATACAATATTATATATGTATGAATTTATTTCAAACGTATCTCATACATTATGTAAATGGATATAAATTTCATACTTTGAAGCATGGTTCAAATATAACTAAAATGAACATTGGTATTTGCATCAAGGGATCTAACTATACTGCATGTACTACTGATTTTCATGGTTAACTAATTAAAATTCTACACATGGAGTATCCTACTTTACTAGTTAAGTGGAGTGTTCTATTTAAGTGTGAATGGTTTGATCCAATTCCAAATATGGGTACTAGAATTTATTATTGATACAACCTTGGTGATGTGTACCATAATAAATTTTATCATAAGTATGAGCCATTTATGTTTGCTGTACAAGCCAAGCAAGTGTTTCATCATGTATCTAACCACGAGAAGAAATTTGTATCACTAGTGGGAAATATGTAAAATAAAACCTAGATCTGTTATTTAAATTGTTGAAAAGGATGTTATGATCACTTCATTACGTGTATTAGTATTTCAAGAGAATAATGTGGAAATTTATTCAATCGTTCATAGGGTAGATGATGGTCTTCAAACTTTACCTGGCGAAGGTGAAAATTATTAGAACATCGATGATGGTAATGTTGAAAAAGATAATCAGAAAAAATTAATTGCAGAATCAGATGATGATTAATATATAGATAGAGATGATTTCTTAGCAAGTTCTAATGAGCATAGAAATTTATTGATTACCTTGTTATTTTCTCTTTCTTATTTTATAATTGTTAAAAAATGAATGTTAAATTAAAATATTTTAATTACTTTTTTCTAATGTCAATGTGTTTTTCATTAAGTTATGTTATTATGACATTTCATATAATATTTTTATTGCCTTTGAACATTTCAATATTATGTACCTTGATTTAAGTATGAGAGGTAATCATTCAAGTGACTGGGGTTTTTAGAGTGGAGGGAGGGGTAGAGAAAATCAACAAATAGTTCATGAAGAAAGAAATTTTTATGTATTCAGTGATGTTAACACTACAAATATCTTTTTGCATTCTATTACACGTATAGAAAAAACTTTGGCATCACCTCATCATGTCATACATGATTTACTAACATAGATATTTCATCTACATCTCATTCTTTACCAAAAGATACTGATAGTTTCGGTCAACTTATTTTATGAGGCTCATGCATTGGTACTATGGTAGTGGTACCCATAGAATATTCACAATCCTTAATTTGCATGTCAAGCAATGAAAAAATTTTCATTCAGCCCATAATTGATAATAAATAGTAAATAACATTCTTAAATTTACTATATTCATTCTTTATTATTTTTCTTTTTTCCATTTAAATTAAATATAAAATAAAATCTAAATGAAAATAATAAATATATCACACTTTTTAAATTTATGTATTTTATAATAACATATTATATTTCTACTAATTGAATATTATCATTAATAATAATAAAAGTAAATTTTAACTACGTAACAAAAAATATGTATTTTATTTATATGTACATGATAATTTTAAATCACCCATACATTTATTCCTTCTGTTTCTCATACAATCGGAAAGATATTTAAGCAAAAACTAGTTACGGAAGAAATAAAGTGAACAAAATACCCTCAATATGAAAGAATTTTATTGGGAAGAATTTGAAGTAAATCTTTGATGTATATACTTATTTTTTATTTTAGTATAATATGATATACTCTTAAATTTAATCCATTAGAATGTACTATTAGTTTATTTGGTTTTTACATAAAAAATACAAATGAAATAATACTTTGGTAGTATCCGTAAAGGATACATTGAAATATATGTCAAGTATGAGATATAATGTCAAGCTTGGCAAATAGAGAAAAAAATATGATAAGGATACAAAGTCAAATAATGTCCTTCTTAGTGTTTGGATAGACTAGTGAGATTACTAAAATAGTAAAAAGTTCAAGACATTGTCCTAAGTGGCCTTAGACAATCATTGATAAGAAAAAGTAAGTGAATGATTAGGAACTTCAAAACATATTAGAGATTTCAAAGGCAACCTACCAACATTCGGTAAATATGATATAAGTATCATTTATTTTTTGTTATCATTCATATTTTTATAATCAAGAGAATAATATTTGTCTTATAAAAAATGTACCTTAAGAGTAATTAATTTTTATTTGCAGGAGACAAAATTAGGAAATCCATCGACACCGTTAGAGGCATTCAAGCAAATGCACAATAATTATGGATCATTTGTGAAAAAACACTCAAATAATATTAATATAAGGGTCTCCTTTTATACTTGTAATTTAATTTTATAATTAAAAATATTAAAAGAAAAAAAATTAAAATTCATTATTTGGCATGAAAAGTAAATAAAATTCAAACTAAAATATATTTTTTTACAATGACTAATGATTTATTTTTTATAAACTCATTAAATACAATTAATTATTTTTTTATTATTTTGTAGTAGAGATAGGACAGTTTGTTTGATATTATAAAATTTCTTTTAATATAGTAATTGATACATTAGGTTGTATTTTAATAATTATAAAAAGCTATAGAAAATATGATTACAATTGCTTCATAATTATCAGATTATTCTACAGAAATACAAGACATTGATATTGCACGTATTTACCTTCAAGCTATCAGAGTCGAGTAAAAAAAAAATTACAAGTGTACAATCTAAGTACCCATGCATCTATTTTTATCCAAGTTCTATTTATAGTACTTCATAATCATATTCCAATTACAATTACATATTTGATGAAACCTTGCGCAAGGAGATGCAGAATATTCTAGATTCATTGTAAAGGAAAAATGAGAATATGTGACAAAAGATTAAAGAGATGCAAAAGAAAATTGAAAAATTAAAAAAAAAAAGGATGAAAGATTTAAAATAGATGAGAAAATACAACAAAAAAATTTGAAGATGAAAAAAATAATAAAATGTGAATGACTATTTTTTAATCATTCTGAAGTATCCAAATCTCAAAATAACAATATTCTTTAGGAGAAGAACTCATAGTTTGTGGTGTGTTATTTATTTTTTGCAATATTTATTTTTTATCCAAATTAATGATTTTTATGTTACAGAATTTTAAATTTTTATTAGAAATTATTTTTTGAAATTTATCAACATTTGCTTTTATTATTTAATATTCTAAAGGGAATTATGTTTTAGGGTACTCCCCCTGAAATATTTAAAAATATAAAATTGATCTTTTAACATTTAAAAAAAAAGTAACAAACTATAAATAAATTAAAAATCAAGACACTCAAAATCATGAGTCTACAAATCGCCCCACCCTTGCTCCTCACACATCTCTCCTCATCCATCTCCTATCTTTCCTCGACTCTCGCTCCTCTCCATGAGACACATCGTGGAGCTCTCTAAAGCTAGATAGAGAGCTCCATGGAGCATGCATGTGAACTGAGGGGAGAGGGGCAAGGGGAGAGGGGCAAAGGGAGAGGGGCAAGGGTGAGGACGAGCGAGGGACAGGAAAGAGTAGTTAAGGACTTATAAATTCGAATGTTCTGATTTTTAATTTATTTAAAATTTATTTATTTTTTCAAATATTAAAAGATCAGTCTCATATTTTTAAATATTTCTGGAAGAGTACCCCAAAATATAATTCCTATAATATTTTATCTCAGTGTATGTTTTGTGAATATTATTTGATAAATAATACACGAATGTGATTAATTTTATTTCAAGTTATATAGTTTATATATGTAATTATTTATTATATATAGCATACAAAAACTGCATAAATACTATGTTATAGACAAAAGAAATTGATTTTTATATTTCGAAATCCACTTTTAATTAAAAATTAAGTCATGCGTGTCTTTATTCTGTCACTCTTTTATAAAATAATATTACATTTCTGACGATTCTTTGTCAAAAGAGATAAAATCAAAGATCCATTTGCCATTGTAATATTTAGCAACAAAATGTTTTACCATTTCTATTTATAGAAGGTGCTCACTCTCTAAAAATTTTGAAAG
Source organism: Sapria himalayana (assembly GCA_029783825.1). Classification (NCBI taxonomy): domain Eukaryota; kingdom Viridiplantae; phylum Streptophyta; class Magnoliopsida; order Malpighiales; family Rafflesiaceae; genus Sapria; species Sapria himalayana. Next base: position 5,683,363 of record JAREIK010000403.1, on the reverse strand, counting down.
AAAAATAAAAGAAACCGAACCACATATAAATCTGTCGCTTTTCAGTTTTCACCAATCACGAAAGAACTAGAAATGGACTCGCACTTATGACGAAAGGTTTTCTTGTAGTGATACACACATGTAAGCACACATATAAATACAGAGACACATAAATACACACACATACACAAATATACACATACAAACACTCGCACACATATATACACGCGCTCACACATACACTCATCGATACAGACACACACATACACACTGACATACATACACGAAAAATGCATACATACAAACACACACAAACACACGTATGTACAAATACACAAACATAAACATGTATATACGTGCAAGTGTACGAACATATGCATATATGCACACGTACAATCACATACGTACAACACACGTGCGCATATAATGTACACACTCACGCACGCTTACGACATAAACACGCGCGCGCACATATATATACACATCTCAATGCGAATTAGCAGTAATTCTTTTAAGCAAAATTCAGAGTTTCAGTGACTAAATTGATATATTTCTGTTTGTATTCTATCCAGAATTGAATTATTGTTATGTACGGCAATCACAGCGGTGTTAAATATTTATATTATTCATAACTAAAAAAAGAAAAACCCTTTGGGAACATAGGCAACTTGAAACGCACAAACACATTGACAGCATCGATGAAGGAAAGAGGAGGTCAAACAAACAGTTTTAAATATATATATCTAATAATAATAATTAACAATTAAAATTTACAACAATAAATATGATAAATTAAGGGCAGGGGATTCTTTTATAAGACAAAAGTATGTCTGGGCACTTTGTAATACAATTGAGCAATCAAGTTCACAAAATAATAAGCCTATGTTAAAAAAATTTAATAAAAATTAAAAAGAATGACAAAATTAAAAAATATTTATATAATAGAGATCTAAAATGAGAAAACTTGAAATTACTCTTTATGAAAAAAAGATATATTATCATAATGCAATAAATCACCACATTGGCATGTAATTATAATATTGAGTTTGATGTTCTTATATTCAATGGTTCATGTGTTAGAGATTAAATCTCTTAATTGAGATTGTACATATATTTTTAAATCGTTTTAAATTTTATTTTTTTGAGATAATGATTAATAAAAACATGTTAGATTACATACCTTAATTTTAGGTGCTTTACTTCATTTTTTTCTTAAAACATATATAATAAAAGTAAAAAGTGTATCACATCACTTTAAAAAGAGAAGTGGCATTTTTTTTCTTTTATTTTAAATATTATCTTTATTACACACACACACACACACACACAATCAATTAATTAATTAATTTGATTTTTTACACATAAATTAAATTAATTAACTAATACAATGTTAATCAAATTAATAATGCTGATTTTATACATATATACTCTAAATAAATAAATATAATTTTTAAATATAATGTAAACATTTTTTATTGCAATGGGATTGGATTAGGTTATGGAAGAGACCCAGCTAAAATAAAATTTTGCATTCCAATATAAATTCTATTCTACCATTTATATAATTATAATTTATTCCACTATAAAATTATAATTGTAATTACTCACTTATTTAAAATAATTTGAGTATTTTATTATTTAATATTCATTAATTTCTCATGTTAATATTATAGATACTCATCAATTGAATTTTATTACTAACAAATTAATTCTATCAATTTCTTTTTTTTTTTTTTGAGAATTCCACTTAACTTATTTGATATACTAGATCAAAATGTATATTCTGATTTAACAATATTAAAACTTATAAGTATTCTGAAGTGAGTATCAACAATCAATTTGATATTCTTATAAATACTTTGTAATAAATGATCATTAATTTCAAATAAATAATCATCTTTTATGTAAGACATTTGACTTTCTCACCATGACTTTTAGCTTTCTCATAGTTATAATATTTAGCATTCTTGTAAGTCTATAAATAGGTCTTTATTTTTCTTCTTTTTATTTCGTCCTCTTTATTTATAATACATTATTAACACGAGTTTGCTCCAAATAATGTAATATTATATTATCATTATTTTTTTCTTTCATATATTAAAAAATTTTCTAAAATTTCAAATCTCACAAAACTTGAGTTTGTAGTACTTTATATTTATGATAAAAATTATTTATCATGGATTCTTAATACTGAAATACATCTGAAATTCAAAAATCTTACAGAAACTATAAAAGAAGGAAATAAAGAGTCTCAGTAAGACTATGCAAAAAAACTAATTTTTTTAGGCATCATCTCCATGAGAATATAAAAAATGAATATCTCATTATAAAAGATCTTATCACCTTATGGAATAACTATATAAAAGGTTTGACCACCAAAAAATCATTGTTTTATCTAAAGCTCATTATGACTGGATGCACCTGAGGTTACAAGATTTTAAAATGATTAGTGAATATAACTCCACTCTGTTTAAAATAAACTCCAAATTGAAGTTGTGAGGAGAAAAAATTACAGATGAAGACATGCTTGAAAAAATATTTATAATGTTTTACACAATTAATATGCTCCTACAGCTATTATTTCCTGAAGTGAATGCAATTTCTGTTAGTAATAGTACTATACGCCTATCGTATGGAGATGGTATTTTAACTATTTGTGATAATTAATTATTATGATAATTTACATGTTTATTATATATAATATCCTTGAATAATATTATTAATTATTCTAAATATCCCTAATTGGTTATTGTTATGGCGATAATAATGAATTAAGATTAGAATAAAATTTGATTGATATTCAAGAGATGTATATGTGTATGAGATACAAATCAAATTTATATTTATTTGTTGAGAACAAATTTTAGACAAACCCTTCTTGAGATTAATGCACGGATCAAGTCATAAATTAATCTCTAATAGTTGAATCATTAAATCCTTTGACCTGGTATTGTTGTAGTTCTCAACATAAGGAATATTGTGTTTTGATATAATCAAATATTATCTTTAATCAGATGACAATAAAGGTTATACTTGAACATAATAAGAATTATGCAGTGAGATATGAGCAATTAAGATGGAATTTGTACCTCTTTTATAAGAGATATATTTATGAGTCCTCTCGACAATTAAGACGGAGAAATGTATGGTCATGCTAAAATGAATTGATGAAAATCAATGTCATTTGTTTAATTAGTCTAATTGTGTTTCATGTAATCAAAGATAGAATGATATAAGGTTGACTTTGTCCATGCATTATATTCTATCAAGATATCATGAGACAAAAGGATTATGCTATTAGCTAAATTAAAGATTATTTTGGATTATGAGCTTTTCAATTAACTTGGGTAGTCATAATATCTTTCAAGAGGCCACTTATGACTAATAGGATCAAAATGTGAGTTAAGTCAACTGTCAATGTTAATTGAACCTATAGGGTCGCACATTAAGAATGAATAATAACTGTTATTATTTTTCACTCTTTATAGTAATTTAAAATGAGAATATTTTAAATTACAAATAACAATTAGTTATTTAAATGCAAATTTAATTTTGAGAAAGTTTAAATTTATGATTTAAACAAATAATTAATCTATTATATTTTCTTATAGGATAAGGAAATAATCTAATAAAGGGTTTTTTTAAAGAATTTTAAATATATAATAATATATAAATTCATTTCTTTATCTGATAAAGATTTGAATTTAAATTGTTATTATTTAAAAGAATGTTATATATATAATAATATAAAATTCATTTTTTACATAAACCCTAGCATACTTATATAGATATATATATGTGAGACATATATATTTTGTAGTAGTCATCTTTTACTCCGAGAACAACCAAAATAGAGAGAAAGAAATGAAAAACCCTAATTTCATTTTGAGAAGAAGAACCTGAACTGGTATTCAACAAGATCATTTATTATTTGTTCATGTATTGACACTTGTAAATGATGGTTGCTTTTCAGAAAGGCAGTACCTTTAAAGATCTGAATAAACCAAGACACAGACTTTGAAAGCTTGATGAATCAATCTACAAGAGGTAAGTCTCGTTTACCCTTCGATTTTTATGAAACGCATGTGATCCTTGGTGGGTTAAGAGATAAAACTTTTTCAAATTTCGTTGCATTTTTGTTCCAATCTTGAATATTCTGCCAGTTACCCAACAATTTCATCTTACAATCTTTGGTGTGGACATGGTCATAGTCATGGTCGTGGTCATGGTCAATGGCAGAATTCCCAACACTATAATAATTATCCTTCTAACCCCTTGAAAATGAAAGACTCATTTCACTGAAAAAAGTTGAATAATAGTGAGATAAAACAAAGAAATAGAGAAAGTCTGTATAAAAAATCCTTTAGGACTCCTAAAGAGATTTTCTATAGAAGCAAAATAGGACACTGGACTCATACCTATTGTATGGCTATACATCTAGTGTATTTATATCAAACATCATTAAAGGATAAAGGAAAAAAGGTAGAAACTAATTTTGCTGAAGAAATTGGTTGGACTTACCTTATTTTGATATGGATTTTTTTGAAGGTCTTAATGATAATTTTAATTGTTTAGTAGAAGATGAAAATAATTCTATATATTTTATTTTGAGTTAATAAAATATCATCTTGTTATTTATATTTTTAAATTTATCTAAATTTGTGTATTATTGAATTTCAAGATGAATGATATTGAGACTAATATTGATGAACACTCCCAAGTGGATGAGTTATTTTTACATGCTAATGAAATTAATCCGGTTGAACAATTTGTAGAGCATTCTACTGAGCATATTAATGAAAATCTGAGGGATTCTAATGAATTAGAAACTAGTAATAGTCTAGAAAACTTTAACTATTTGGGAGTTAATCTAGAAGGAGAAAACTCAAGAACAAATCTTGAACAAAATGTGAATACAAATGAAGCTTTGGAGAATAAAGATTATCCAAGATTAAGGCAGAAATAGTTGGACAAAGAGCATCTTAAACTTATAAATGAAGGGGAAAATTTTAAACACCCCCCTCCTAGAACCTTCGGTAAGAATAAAGCTCCTCATAGTAGTTTTTTCTATAGAAATAGAAGGTTGGAAAATACTATTAAAGCTTAAATATCACCCCAAATGTACAATTGGGAATGCTTTTTATATACTTGAAGATTTAGACCTAAGTATTGACCATTATAATTATTTCTTAGTATGATACTTTGTTATGAAGCATCCGGGGTAGTTTTTACTCAAAAGATTTATAATTTAACAATGAAAAATAAATGACCAAACCATCTAACACCCAAGTGGATGGATCTTCTTCAAGTTTGATAATATGGAAGAGATGGAAGAGATGGAAGAAGTCTTAAATTCTAGCCCATATTTAGTTTTTGGATGACCATTGTATATAAAACCAATGTCGGTAGGTTTTCACTATAGACCAAAAGAAATAGCAAAAATCTCTTAGTAGGTAAAACTACCAAATTTTCTAATCCTTCTATTGAGCCCCATTGGAATAGAAAAAGCTATGAATTGCCTAGGTAAGCATTTACACATAGACAAGCTTGCCATTAAAATGTCAAAAATATGTTACACAATGTTGCTTGTTTAGGTATACCTTGATGAGGAATTGCTATATGAAATCTATTTGAATATCCTGAATGGTTCAAGAATTGTTCAGCTAGTTATGTATAAACAATTGGTCTCATGTTGTAGATTGTATTCTTTATTTGGACATATTTCAAATAATTGAAAAAGAAATGAAAGAGTTAAAGACCCAGAAATAGATTTGTGTTCAATCCCAGGCAATGGTACCCATAAAAGTCCTCTATTTGTTGAAGAGCAAGAAAATCTACCTAAAAAATCTTTTCTATGAAAAGGCCAAGTAGTCCCAACTAATAAATATAAAGAGGTAGAAAACAGCCCCTCCCCAGTGGATCATGGACACCAATTAAAGGCTCAAATAGAAATGGAATAATAGGAGGAAATCCAGCTAGCAACTAATCTCCATACCACGAAAGAAGGAAAGAATGACTTCCTAATAGTCGAGAAAGAAAGAGAAGAAAGGAGTGACAGCCCCAAAGGAATGCCCATCCTTGAATCTCAAAAATAAAGAAAGAAGCAAAAGCAAACAGCAAAGGGGCTACACCCCTCATGATCTAGGATAATGAATCTATAGGAGCTCTCAACTCCTTACCAAATAAAAATTATGATAAGGAGAACTCTATAGTAGTCGATGTGTGTTGTTTTATTGTTCTAGGTGTTATTGTGTTGTTTCAAGTGGTTATATGTGTTGGATTTTTGGAGGTTAGTGAAGAGAGTATAATTCTAGGCACTCTCTAAACTCTCTTTTAAAGAGTATTTTGGGAGAGGTGGGGGCACCTCTAAGGGTGGATATGATGTGTTTGATGGATGTGGCATAAATTATGGATGTGATATGGTTGATGGATGATGAGATGGGTGTAGTGCATGGGATGAATGCATATACATGGATAAATCCTTATATCTCATGCTAGATATTTTGGAAGGAAGCATGATGGTATGAATGGGTATCTCTGGTTGGAATTCTCTGTTCAACCCATGCAAAATCACCCATTCTTTTATGGGTATTTTGCAAAGGAGTTCACCAAAAAAAATGTGGGCATCTCTGTAAATGGATAGGAGGGAAGGGGAAAAAATTGACATTCATATTAACACATGGGTGCACCCACATGTCATAATTTGGAAATTCTTGAAGAGTTCATGGTGACAATGGATTTTGTGCATTAAGGCTTCTTTGGAGCAGCACTGTGCACTAATAAAAATTAAATCCATGTACATTGTGGTCCTCTTGTATAATTAAGGAGGTATATTCGGTAATGTCAAATGGACAACTCATAATATGGGTGTGCTTGGGATGAATGAATGAATGGAATAGAAATTGGTGTCAATGTATTCACATGCCACATGATGGACTTGGAAGGTACCATGGTGGCAAGAGGAACAACTGGTATGATTTCTCTAGAAAATCCAAACACTCCATTCTAGAATAATCCAACAGGATCTTGGATATAACCATGGTTCTCTTCAAGTATGGATAGAGAAACTACTAAGATTGAGATGATTTCAGACTCTATAGGGCATAATCACCTTAGAGTATTGGATAAGGAGAAAGGAATCAGGTTTAAGCTTCTCTTTAAATATGGACTTCACTCTACCATATCAAAAAGATCACAGTGGGACAATCTCAATTCGAAGCCAAATATGAACCCTAGCTTGTTTTAGGAGATTTCAATTCTCAATTATCTAGCCTGAACAAGATAGGAGGTCAAATTGTTACAAATTATGAATGCTCAAAAATTGTGTCTAAGCTTATAAGATTTCTAATTGTTAGGATCCTTTTATACTTGGAAAAATGAAAGAGTGTCTAGCAAATTGGATAGGGCACTAATGAATTATCATTGGGCAAAGCTTGGCATGGATAGCCATATACACTTCTTCCCACTAGGCATTCTATCAGACCACTATCTAGTAGTGCTGACTATGGTTAAGGGGGAAAGAAATAGGAAGATACCATTCAAATTTTGTAACATGTGGCTTTTTCACCAAGATTTAATTTACTTTAAAAAAAATCTAGAGTATTACAATAGAAGGTTCTCGTATGTTTGTTATAGTTAGCAAACTTACATTACTGAAAATTCCTTTGAAGAAAATAAATGAACTTCATTTTGGGCACATAAGCACTAGAGTTTCCTTGATAAGAAATAAATTGCACACGGCCAAGGAAAAAATGCTCTAATCTAGTTATTCATCACACCATAGTGAAGAAATCTCATTAAGACTCAAGTTGAGGAAGCTCGAGGAGGTAGAGCTATCTTTCTTGCGTTAGAAGGTAAAGATAAGATACCTCAAACAAGGTGATCATTGCACAACATTTTTTCATTCTTTAATGAAAATGAAGTTGCAAAGGAGTTGTTGGGTTTTGGGCTCCCTTCCTATGTGGAGTAAAAGCCCAAATTGTGAGGGCCAATTTGTCTCTCTTATTTAAGTGGAGAGGGGTCAAATTAGGGCATAAGAGAGATTGTGCTCATTTTTGTGATAAATGTAGCAGCAAAAGAAAGAGAGAAGAAAAGAAAAACCTTTGCGATTTTCGCGCATCCACCAGATCTCGTTTTTCAGATTACAACTGTAGATTCATTCACCGTTGGATCGGGCTAATTTTTGGACAGTAGGTTCAGAAAACGTGATACTTCATTCTGTACGGTTGGATTGTCATTGCGATATTTGAGCAGGAAGATAAGTGAGGAGAAGTGAAGTCGTTGTGATTTTCGCGCATCCACTAGATCTCGTTTTTCAGATTATAACTGCAGATTCGTTCACCGTTGGATCAGGCTGATTTTTGTACAGCAGGTTCAGAAAACGTGATACTTCATTCTGTACGGTTGGATCATCGATACGATAATTGAGCAGGGAGATAAGTGCTTTGCAATTTATATTCTGCTTTTGAGTTCTTTCTTGTTTCTTCTTATTGCGCATCGGAAGCATTGGTGTTTAATTGGATTGCTGGCTATAGCACATTTTTTTGGTGCACTTATTGGAAAATCTCTTGTACCTTTATTGATCATAGTGGAGCTATTTATTTGGTCTGGACGATCCGTGGTTTTTACCCTTACCTTAAGGGGTTTTTCACGTTAAAAATTGCGTCTCTTGTGTGTCATTGATTTATATTTTTTGCTTTATATTTTTATTGGTACTCCTCATAAGTTCTTGCAAGTAAAGGGGAATTTAATTGCGCTACCTTTTTGCTCTGTTATTCAATTTGTGATTGTGTTGATCGGTTTTCCCCTAACAGAGTGGTATCAGAGCCAAGTTGTTAGTGGTTGTTTTCTACTTGCTTGAAAGATGGAGGCACATATGAAAATGGTATCTTTGAATGGAGCAAACTGTCACTATTGGAAGGGTAAGATGAAGGACTTGCTGTTTCTGAAGAATATGCATATTTCTATCTTTGGCGCACATAAGCCGGAGTCCATGTCTGATGAAGAGTGGGGTTTTGAGTATGACCACGTGTGCGGTTTTATCAGGCACTTTGTAGATGAACCCAATTATAATCTTATTGCTCATGAGACACATGCAAGAATTATGTGGCAAATGTTTGAGTCCTTGTATGCTTCTAAATCAGGGAGCAACAAATTATAATTGTTGAAGAATTTTGTTGAATTGAAGTACAAAGATGGAACTCCATTTACTGAGCACTTGAGTGAATTTCAAGGGCGTTGTGATCAGCTGTCAGCTGCAGGTATCAAGTTTGATGATGATGATGTGTTGGGACTATTTCTATTAATAACTCTACCTGATTCATGGGAGACATTTCGAGTTTCCATGATTAGTGCTGCCCCCAATGGCATTGTTCCCTTGCAAATGGCAAAGACCAGTGCTCTTAATGAAGAGATGAGAAGGAAGGCGCAAGGTACTTCTACACATTCAGAGGTGTTTGTTACTGAAAAGAGGGAGAGAAGCCAAAAGGAGTTGAAAGGTGGTAGAGACAAGAGCAGGAGCAAGTCCAGATCTCGGTACAAGAATATTGTCATTATTGTCACAAAATAGGACACATCCAAAGGAACTGTTTTCTATGGAAGGAGAGTAAAGACAAAAGGGGTAAGCAGAAAGAGAAGGATCATGATGATCGTGATTGTGTGACTACTACTACCAGTGATGATCTTGTTATTCTCCATGACCCTAATTCACTTAATTTTGTATCTGATGAGAGCATGTGGTTAATTGATAGTGGTGCTACACTACATGTTACACCCATGAAGGAGTTCTTCACATCTTATACTCCAGGTGATTTTGGAGTTTTGAAGATGGGTAATGATAGCGTGTCCAAGGTTATTGGGGTTGGTGATGTCTGTTTGCAAACCAACATGGGAATACAGTTGCTACTAAGAGGAGTCAAACATGCTCCAGATGTCCGCTTTAATTTGATCTTTGTGTAGGTACTTGATGATGCTGGTTATGATAACCACTTTAGTTCTGGAAAGTGGAAACTCACAAAAGGTAACTTAGTTGTGACAAAAGGGCAGAAGAGTTCAAAGTTGTATTGGACGAAAGCTTTGGTTGCTAGTGACAGTGTGAATGCTATGGATATAGAGGCTTCTTTGTGGCACCGAAGGCTTAGTCATATCAGTGAAAAGGGGCTGAATTGTTTAGAAAAGAAGGATATGCTTCTGGGTTTGAAGAATATAGATTTGGAGAAATGTTCTCATTGCATGATTGGTAAGCAAACTAGAGTATCCTTCAAGAAGCATCCTCCCTCGAGAAAATCTGACTTGCTTGAATTGCTGCATTCAGATGTTTGTGGTCCTTTGAAGGTGAAATCCTTTGGTGGTGCACTTTACTTTGTTATATTTATTGATGATTATTCTAGAAAACTTTGGGTCTATGCTTTGAAGTCAAAAGACCAAGTGTTGGAAAAGTTCAAAGAGTTTCATGCCTCAGTTGAGAGGCAGTCGGGCAAGAAGCTGAAATGCATCCGTACTGACAATGGTGGGGAGTATTGTGGACCTTTTGATATCTACTGTAAGCAGCATAGCATCGCACATGAGAAGACTCCTCCTAAAACTCCTCAGCTGAATGGTTTGGCAGAGATGATGAACAGGACATTGGTTGAGAGAGTGAGGTGTATGCTCTCTGAAGCTAAGTTACCCAAGCACTTCTGGGGTGAGGCACTGTACACAGCGGTGCATGTGATCAAACTTAGTCCTGCTGTTGCTTTGAATAGTGAGGTGCCAAACAAAATTTAGTTTGGCAAGAATGTGAAGTATGATCACTTAAGGGTCTTTGACTGTAAGAGTTTTGTGCATGTTCCAAAGGATGAAAGATCCAAGTTGGATGCAAAGTCAAGGCAGTGCATATTCATTGGCTATGGTGAGGATGAATTTGGTTATAGGTTCTATGATCCTATTGAGAAGAAGCTTGTTAGAAGCCGTGATGTGAAATTCATGGAAGATCAAACCATTGAAGACATTGATAAGATGGAGAAGTCTACACCCAAGGAAGACAATGGTGTGGCTGATTTTGAACCTATTCAGCCGCCTATTCAGAATTCGAATACTGAAGCTCAGAATGATGTCGGTGATCAGCAACCTGCATATGAAGTAGATGTTCCTGTTGATGATGATGAAGAGGAGCATGACATGTCACAAGATGAAAATCTGAGTGATGCTACCGAACCACCTCAAGTTCAACTCAGGAGGTCCAGCAGGGAGAGACAACCTTCTAGGAGGTATTCTCCTGATGAGTATGTGATTCTAATAGATGATGAAGAACCTGAGTGCTTTACTGAGGCCATGGAGAGTGAAGAAAAGAAAAAGTGGCTGGATGCAATGAAGGATGAGATGAAATCCTTACATGATAATCACACTTTTGATTTAGTGAAGTTGCCTAAAGTTAAGAGGGCCTTGGATAACATGTGGATCTATAGGGTGAAGCATGAAAGTAACACTATCTCCGAGATATAAATCCAGATTAGTGGTGAAGGGCTTTAGTCAAAGGAAGGGTGTTGATTTTAATGAGATTTTCTCTCATGTGGTAAAAATGTCATCCATTAGAATTGTGTTGAGTTTGGCTGCTACTCTTGATTTGGAGGTAGAGCAAATGGATGTGAAAACCACTTTTCTTCATGGTGATTTGGAAGAAGAGATCTATATGAAGCAACCTGATGGGTTTCATGTTGAAGGGAAAGAAGACTATGTGTGTAGGCTTAGAAAGAGCCTATATGGTTTGAAGCAGGCTCCGAGGCAGTGGTACAAGAAGTTTGAGTCTATTATGTGTGAGCAAGGCTACATAAAGACTACTTCTGACCATTGTGTCTTTGTCAGAAAGTTTTCTAATGATGACTTCATTATCCTGTTATTATATGTTGATGACATGCTTATTGTTGGGGAAAATGTTTCCATGATTGATAGGTTAAAGGAGCAATTGGGAAAGTCATTTGCCATGAAGGACATGGGAGCTGCTAAACAGATTCTTGGGATAAGAATCATTCGTGATAGAAAGGAGAAAAAATTATGGTTGTCACAAGAACACTACATTAAAAAAGTGTTGCATAGATTCTACATGGAAAAGGCTAAGGTGGTAAGCACTCCTCTTGCTACTCATTTTAAGCTGAGTTCTAAACAAAGTCCATCAAATGAAGATGAGAAATTATATATGCAACGAGTTCCTTATGCATCAGCAGTGGGAAGCTTGATGTATGCAATGGTGTGCACAAGACCAGATATAGCACATGCTGTTGGTACAGTCAGCAAATTTTTGTCAAACCCAGGTAGAGAGCATTGGAATGCTGTAAAATGGATTTTGAGGTATCTTTGAGGTACTGTTAATATGATGCTTTGTTTTGGTGATGATAAGCCTACTATGGTGGGATACTAAGACTCAGATATGGTTGGAGACATTGATTCCATGAAGTCCACTTCGGGCTATATGATTAAATTTGCAGGGGGAGCTGTGACATGACAGTCCAGGTTGCAGAGGTGTGTAGCTTTGTCTACTACAAAGGCAGAATTTATTGCCATTACCGAAGCATGCAAGGAGTTACTATGGGTGAATAAATTCTTGCAGGAGCTTGGTGTTGTTCAAGATAAATATCTATTATTTGTGGATAGTCAGATTGCTATTTATCTTAGTAAGAACTCAACCTTTCATTCAAGGTCTAAGCACATTGACATGAGGTATCATTGGATACGGGATGCTTTGGATGCTAAGTTGTTGGAGCTGGCTAAAATTCATACTGATGACAATGGTGCTGATATGATGACTAAGGCATTACCAAGACGGAAGTTTAAAGTTTGTTGTGAGATCGTCGGTTTGGCGGTCAACTCCACATAGTTGTGAGGGGGAGATTTGTTGGGTTTTGGGCTCCCTTCCTATGTGGAGTAAAAGCCCAAATTATGAGGGCTCATTTGTCTCTCTTATTTAAGTGGAGAGCGGTCAAATTAGGGCATAAGAGAGTGTGCTCATTTTTGTGATAAATGTAGCAGCAAAAGAAAGAGAAAAGAAAAGAAAAACCTTTGCGATTTTCGCGCATCTACCAGATCTCATTTTTCAGATTATAACTACAGATTCGTTCACCGTTGGATCGGGTTGATTTTTGGACAGCAGGTTCAGCAAACGTGATACTTCATTCTGTACGGTTGGATCGTCATTACGATATCTGAGTGGGGAGATAAGTGAGGAGAAGGGAAGTCTTTGTGATTTTCGCACATCCATCAGATATCGTTTTTCAGATTACAACTGCAAATTCGCTCACCGTTGGATCGGGCTGATTTTTGGATAGCAGGTTCAGCAAACGTGATACTTCATTCTGTACGGTTGGATCATTGATATGATAATTGAGTAGGGAGATAAGTGCTTCGCAATTTATGTTCTGCTTTTGGGTTCTTTCTTGTTTCTTCTTGTTGCGCATCGGAAGCATTGGTGTTTAATTGGATTACTGGCTATAGCACGTCTTTTTGCTGCACTTATTGGAAACTCTCTTGTACCTCTATTGATCATAGTGGAGCTATTTCTTTGGTCTGGACGATCCGTGGTTTTTACCCTTACCTTAAGGGGTTTTCCATGTTAAAAATTACGTCTCTTGTGTGCCATTGATTTATATTTTTTGCTCTATATTTTTATTGGTTCTCCTCATAAGTTCTTGCAAGTAAATGGGAATTTAATTGTGCTACCTTTTTGCTATGTTATTCAGTTTGTGATTGTGTTGGCCAATTTTCCCCTAACAGGAGTGAGATCATTTCTATTATAAAAGAAGATAGAAATATTTCTTCCTCTTTAAAATAAGTATGTGCTGAATTCTTGGGGGTACTTCACATCACTTTTAGGGACTACAAACGAAATATCGCCTACTAATATCGGGGTAATTACTAGAGAAAGATTAATAAGTGAGTCACACCTACCTAAACTCTCTCATCTTTACCAATGAAAAGATTAAGCATGCTCTCTTTAGTATGGGATATTATAAATTACCAGGACTATATGGCTTTACAATGGAATTTTATAAATACATTTGAGAATACATTAGACTCAATGTAATCAAAGCTATATGGAGTATCTTTCATAGAAGCAGGATGCTTAGACAAATTAACCATGCCTACATAGCCCTCATTCCAAACTCTTCTCATGTCTTTATAGTTAGATATTATCGACTCATCTCATGTTGTAATATTATCTTTAATTTGATTTCTAAACTTATAGCTTTTAATCTTCAATCAGTGCTGGACAATATTATATGCCCATCCCAAGCAGCATATGTGAATGGAAGACTTATTTCTGATAACTTCCTCCTTGCACAAAGTGTAATAAAGAAATATGCGAGAAAGATAATATTCTCAAGATGTTTCTTCAAGATTAACCTTCAAAAAGCCTTTGACATGGTGAATTGAGATTTTCTAATTGAAATATTAAAAGCCCTAGATTTTCCTATCTTCGTAATGAATGAATGCATCTCAATCTCATCATTCTCAATCTTCATAAATGGGCAATTACATTGGTTCTTTAAAGGGAAGAGAGGACCGAGGCAAGGAGATTCTTTATTGCAATACTTATTTTCAATATGCATGGAGTACTATTCCAGGCTCCTGTAATCTACATAAAGATGCGCAGTAAGAAGATTTTTTTATCACCCCAACTGTGCTTAGCTCAAAATAACACACTTGATGTATGTGGACGACCTCATTATATTTTATTATGGTGATGAGGCACCATCTACTATCATTTTGAACTCCATAAAATGGTGTTTAGAAACATCAGGAAAAATTGCAAACTCCTCCAAATTGAATAACTATTTTTGAGGAGTAAAAAAATACTAAAAAAAATTTTATTATAGAATATGGATTCTCGGATGGCCTTCTACCATTTATATTTCTAGGTGTGCCTTTATGTTTTAGCAGGCTCGTAATTTCACAATTTTCCATGCTATTGCCAAAAACTGCATTAGCTATTCACCAATGGGTAGGAAGGATTTTATCCATAGATGGAAGGGTGAAACTTCTTTGTACGGTAATACAAGGCATAGAGGGTTATTGGTTCGATGTTCTTGTTACCCTCGGTAATTATCAACTTAAAATGCATGCAAAAGATTTCTTTAGAGAGATCCTAAAACTAATATATGCCACTCAAAGTTAGCATGGAATAAATTTTGTACTCCAACTAAACATGGTGCCCTAGGCTTACTTAATCTACCTAATTATAACAAAGCTTTTATAATCAAAATATTATGGAGGATAAGAAAAAGAGAAGAGTCACTATGGATCCGATAGATACATCATAAATATTTAATTACATAATCTATTTGGAAATGTAAAGCTACAAAAAAGGATTTGTCATTCTAGAAATCCCTAATTTTGGTTAGAGATATCTTAATTTACAAGGTAGAAGGGATATTGAATGCAAAAAAGAATGGTAAAGGGTTAAAAAGACAATAACATAATAGTTACAGACTCTTACAATTTATAAATATCTTCTAATCATATGTGGAAGCTAAGTTAGACAAAAGTAAGCTGGTTTATAAACTATATTCCAAAGCATGTTATTTTTATATGGATAGCAAAGATGGGAAGATTAAGAACCAAAGATCAACTTTTATCTACTCCAAAAAATTTTAATTGTGAATTCTGTGGAGAATTAGAGACCTCTAACCATATATATTTTTCAATATTTATTTTGTAAAGAAGTATGGCAAGGGATTTCTCAGCGGGTGCAGGTTAAAGAAACAAGATATTCTACTTCCAACATGTTTAGGCTGCTAAAAGAAGATTACTCAGCAAATTCACTATGAAACACTATAAAGAAGGTTTCTTTGCTACAACTTTATACTACATCTGACAAGAGAGGAATAGGAGATGGCATGAAAAAAAATTAAGTAATTCCATCAAGATTTTAAGAAAGATAAAATTGAGATTTATATTATATTCGAAAAAATATCAAGTAGCATAAAACTAGACTAGTATTGTATAGAATTTTTAGATTTTGATAGTGCCTTTATTATTTAACAAAAAAACTTTGTTTTAAATTTTGTAGATCTAGTATTAACCAACAATGCTGGTGTTTAATGGTGGGGTTCTTTGATTGCGAACTATTTTCTACCTTATATATCAATAGAATTGCAAATAATTTATATACTTAAAACAAAGACATGATTTATGCGAAACAAAATTCAAGCTAGATTTGGGAAGAAAATTACTTTTGATTTGAAAATTAATTTGAATCTAAATCAAACATAATCACTTCGAAATCCACATTTATTATAGTCTACTCCACCACTAGGAAAACTAGTATAATCATCTTAGAATGCCCTGGAATTAATTCAAGCATTTCATATTCTATACTCTAAATTTGAACATTTCATATTCTTTACTCTTAATTTGAGCACTACTAATTTGAGCACTTATATTTGAGTATTTCAATCTTGATTTAGTAAAAATATTTTTTTATTTTGGAGTTCAACTAGTTTCAATAAATATACATATTTATTTTGGAGTCTCACTCCATCATTTATTCAATCCAATCATAATAATTAAATTAATCTAGTTCAATATTTTAACCATTTATTTTGATAATGACTACTACATATCTGCACACTAACATTTTATTTACTTTATGATATATGACTATAACCCAAAATTTTATTAAAAGTAATGAGTGATATCAAGAAATTCATTTTTATCACCTAAATTAATATAATGTCATAGTTTGACATTACCTTGTATGCAAAAATTACTATGTAATTTAAAAACTCTTAGTCTTCGATATCTAGGTTGGACACAAGTCTTGAATATCAATACACTTGTATAGTTCGATCTTTAATTACTTCATAAATGAGTAAATTTTCAAATTAAATAATATTGATTAATCATTTTGACTCATTTGATAATAGTGATGAATCTTCTATAACACTTTATCTATGGGCTTCAAATATTTCTCTTATTATGTAAGAGGAATACAATTTATTATTATCATTCATATTTCTCTCCAAGATTTATTCAATACTTGATCATAGCTAATATAGTTCATCATATTGCCGATGACATTTGACTGTGTTAAATTAAAAAACTTGACATACAAGAAATCATGGTATCTCATATCCAATTATCTTTTATATTATTATCACTATGAAAATTACACGTGATATTCACATAAATTTCTTGTCGCATTACAATGCCAATCTAATCAAGTGCATGATCATAAATCGACTATGTGTTGACTTAAAAATCACATATCCACAATATTTTGTCATTGACCTAAACATCTTAGTTTCGAATGTATTGTTTACATTCATATCTCAAATAATACTCAACTAGCAATAATGTAAGTATAAAATGAAAACTAAATTATTATTATTATTATTATTATTATAGGAATTTTGTTATGGTTATTCATTTCAACATAAATGAAAATAATCATTACAATAGAATCATCTTTAACAAAGAATAGTATGTTTGATTTTCTTGATGGGCATACAAACTCAATATTTATAGTTGCATGCCAATGTGGTGATTTATTGTATTATCATAATATATCAATTTTGTATTATAAATGTTGTTGTTTTGTTGTATAGCCATGGGAGTTGAAGATTGTTAACGTGCAACTAATAGTATGTTTGAAATGATAGATGGAATTGGTGGGATATAGAATTAATAGGCATAATAGGAGAACCTTTTTCATTAGGAAAGAAGTAATTTCAAGTTATCTCATTTTAGATCCCCAATATATAATTATTTTTTAAGTTTGTGGGACTTTAATTTTTTTGAAATGTTTTTTTTTTTGTGAAATTCAGTTCTCCATTTGTATTGCATGGTGAATACGTGTACTTTTGATTTATAAAAGAATCCCTTATGAATATGTCAAAGAATTGTGTTTCAATTGTTAATATAAGAGAGAGAAAGAGATAGAAAAAGAGATAGAGAGAGAAACGAGGGTGTTTCAAAATATTTTTTTGACCTTCTTTTCTATTTTTACTATTTTGTGATTGGGTTTGTTTATAAGTCGTTTAGTCTTACCTGCAAGAGCTTAATTTAGTCTATTTTTTAAATCATTTCAAATACTAGCATTAGTTAAATGGTCATGTAGTAATGTGATATCTTTAGATTTTTAACAATCAAAGCATAAACTAATAGAGAAGCATAAAAACTAATGTTGTAATGTTTTCAATAATGGAAATCTCTATTTTAATTGGCAACTCTTATATCTTAATTAATTGCAATATAAATAGTTGTATTCGTGATTGAATATCTTCAGAATAATGCTGCAATCCCATATCGTATTCTCGTTGTTTTTGTAAAGATTAGCATCTCATTTACTACTAACCTCCATCACTATTACACTTTTTTTATAATTGTGCTAATTATGTATTATTAAAATTTACTTCATGAAGATGATGGGTGTATTTTAAAAAATCATGTTACAATATCTCACGTATGATAATATGTTGTATTTAGATTACAATTCCTTGATACAATAAGGATTATAGAACATTAGAAGGAGAAGATGAAGAGAGAAATCATGAGAAGATGATGATGATGATCACTAGGGAGAGAACAAAGAACAATAAAATCCAATATTAAAAAATATCATTCACTCAATTATGCAAAAATAAAAACAATACTTATATATCCATATTAAAAAATGGTAAGAGTCAAAAGTGACTTTAGTAAAAATGAGTAACCAGAAACGCTTTCATTTATTGATGTGTCAGAAGACACAATGGTCCATTACATGCCATTATGTAAGCAAAAATAGTATTCTATCCATACATGATGTAGAGCCCAAGTGCCTCAAATATGAGACTGAGGCCCATTATCAACATTCTCCCCCATTTGATGTAATTGGAACAAGTCCAAGCTTTTCTCTTAGGTAGACTTACTTTTCTTTAGGTAGTAACTTGGTGAAGATACCCACCTCCTGCTCTTCAAGTCTGCAAAAAATCAACTTTTATTTCATTAGTTTTAATTATGTCTTTAATAAAATGATACTTAAGTACTATATATTTTTTTCTGCTATGCCTCACAGCATCACAAGATATGGATATAATGGACTGATTGTCACATAATATATTAATCGGATCTTTTAAAGATTCATCCAAATTAATTAATAATTTTCTCATCTAAAATGCATGTGATATTGCTACTGAAGCAGAAACATATTCAACTTTAGTAGTGGATAGTATAACTATGGATTGTTTCTTGGATAACCAAAACATAGCTATAGTTCCTAGTATAAAGATGTATCTAGAAGTGCTTCGATAGTCTTCTGGACATCCCCCCCTCCCCCAATCACTATCTCAATAACCAGTTATACTATATATATAACTTGTTTAGATAATCTGTTTGTATAATAAAATATTTCTGTTTTAATATTTTTATGTATATGCAGAAAAGAAAATATTAAGAGGCCGGGAATGCAGTAGCAACATAATAACAGAGGTCCTGCACTCCGGTCAGCAGACCAAAATTTTTTGGAGCAGAGTTTGATCCTCCGATGTTCCGACCCACTCCGGTTAATTGAACCGAGAAAGTTTTTATTATAAATGTTTTTATATTTTATTTTCGGGTTACTATTATTCGGATCCAAAACTATTCATCTTCTCTCTTTTTCTCTCTGCGTGATTTATCATAACTGTCTCTACACTGCACATACTGTAAGACATTTTGGTTTAATCTGTACCTCATAAGTATTTCTAGTGGATGTAGCTAGTCATACTGAGCGACTAGGGAACCACATTATTTTTGGTTTCTATTCTATTTTTTGTTTTTGATTCTGTTGTGGCTGGATTGTAGATTAGATATATATTATTTATTGTTCTTTTGTTTTTTTTGTTCTTTCTTCTTCTGAATTTACAACGGTGGAAGCTCAATTGCCAAACAAGTTATCTTAGCATGTTTAATTCTAGAAAATTTTAGTCATATGTCTAAGATCTCTTTAGATATCTTAAAATTCATTTAGCAGCACTAAGTTGTATATGGTTAGGTTCATGCATAAATCTAGACAGAATGTGTATTGCATACACTATATCAGGTCATGTGGCAGATGCATACAACAACTGCTAATTAGACTTCTTGTTTGATTTACCATCAATTATTCTGCCTTGGGCTGAAATCAACTTTTGATTTACAATTAATGGTGTAGAAACTGGTTTATAGTCATTCATGCCATAATTTTTTAGTATTGACTATATATATTTGGTTTGATATACTGATACACTACTTGAGTCTTGAAAGATTTCAAGTCCCAATAAGTGATTTAGTGGGCCTAAGTCTAGCATTTCATATTTATCTTGCATGTCATGTTTAAAGGCTTTAACCAATTTAGATTTGTTACTTGTAAAGATTATGTCATCTACATAGATTGATACGATCAATATTTCAAGGGTTTTATCTCTTTTAATATATAGTGCTTACTCACTCATCATTCATTTGAATCATTGATTCAACAAGTATGAGTTTATTTGTTGATACCAAGTATGGGAAGCTTGTTTCAACTCATAGAGAGCCTTGTTTATTTTATAAACATAGTGCTTAGCCCCTTTGTTTTACAAACCCAATGGGTTGTTCTACATAATCTCTTCTTTCTAGTTACCATTTAAAAAGGTAGATTTTATGTCTAATTGGAATGAAGCCCAACCTTTTCGTCTAGCTAAGGCTATTAAGAATCGTATAGTTTATAACCTTGCTACTAGAGTAAAGGTTTCGAAATAATCCAAGCCAGTCCTTTGTGAATATTCCTTGGCCACCAATCTGGCCTTATATATGGGCTGAATACTATTTGGTTAATTCTTAACACTAAACAGCCACTTAACTCCAATACTGTGTTTATTCTAGGGCAAGTATGCCAATGTCCAAGTGTGGTTTTTTTCAATGAAATATATTTTTGTCTTCATAGCATCAATCCATACTTGTTGCCCTACTTCCTCTTCATAGTTGAGGGGCTCAACTAAGGAATAATGACACCATTGATAAATCTCTTCTAATATCTTATATTTGACTGGTGTACTTATTTCATCATGCATTCCTACGTCTACTTTTGACCCATAATGAAAACTTTAACCATACATTGGCTTGCTTTCAATATTATTATCTGTTGAAGATTCTAAATTTCAGCTTTGTATACTAATATTTTGCACATCAAAATTTTGCATATTGTCTTCCCATTTAGCATTCTCATCAATGATTACAACTCTATTTACTAGAAATATTTTAGTTTCTAGTGAATACAATTTGTAATCCTTGAATTATAGATTGTATCCAACTAGAATACATTTTAGACTCTTGGAGTCTAACTTTGATCTAGCAAGTTTCGGTATGTGAGAATAACATACACTCACAAATACTTTTAAGTGTTGTACATTTGGTTTTCTCCCACTCCAAGCCTGTAATAGAGTGAGATTCTTTAACTCCCAAGTTGGGCATCTATTGAGCAGATAAACTGCTGTATTAGTAGCTTCTACCCAATAGTGTTTAGGAATTTGTTTCTCACTTAATAGTGTTCTGGCCATTTCCACTACACTCCAATTTTTTATCTCTACAATACCATTCTTTATGGTGAGTAGGAGGTGGTTAGGTGTCTCTGAATTCCTCTCTATTCATAGAAGTTATTGAATTCTATGAGAGGAACTCACCACCTTATCTATTCTAAGTATTTTTATACTTATACTAGAATCTCTCGCTATTAGGAATAAAAACTTTTGGAAATAATCAAAGGCTTTTTCCTTGTATTTCAAAAAGTATACCCACATCATTTGAGTACAATCATCAACAAACAACAGGAAATATCTATTATTTGCTAAAGTCTAAATTGACATAAGTCCGCAAATATCTACATGAACTAATACAAGAGGTTGGGATGCTCTCCAGACAATATTTTTGGGAAAGCTCTATCTGGATTGCTTACCCATGACACATTCCTCACACACTAAAGAGGGAATGCTTAGATTAGAAGGCAGCCCACTCACAAATTAGTTTTGTAAAAGTATTTTCAGACTTGAGTAATTTAGGTGGCATAATCTTTTATGCCATAGAGTTGTCTCTTGTTCAGTATTCATGGTTAGTATTATATTCTATTTCTGATCAAGGGTCAGTGGAAAACTACTTCCACTTGACATTTTTTTGTCCAAATAGGGTTTTCTAACTCTTGATTGAATATATTACATGAATTATCTTTGTATACTAAATTATATCCGTTTTCCATGAATTGCCCCACACTGAGGAAATTTGGGTCTAATGTTGGAACCAGTAGTACATCATTTATGAGTTTATCTCCGGTAGTGGTGGAAATAGTGACTTTTCCCATTGTTTTTGCTTGGACAAGTTCAATATCATTTCCTACTTGAATTGTGAATTTACTAAGGTGTGTAATTTATAGATATATCATGATTTCCAGACTTGTGGTTTGAGCAATCACTGTCCAGAAACCATATATCCGGAGAGGGATTATATTTGGTTTCTATCACATGTGGTTTCCTTTGCATGGCTAGTATATTGAATGTGTTTTTCCCTACAAACTTTAGTTAGATGCCCAAACTTTTTATAGTTTAGACTTTAGTTCTTTGTTCTGAACCAACACTCTTTCTCAGTGTGGTTGGTTCTCTTACATATGTTGTAAGTGATATGTGAACCCCTTAGAGGTGTATTCAAGGATACATAAGATGCATGACTTCTATTCTTATCGCTAGACTTATTTTTAGTAACATACATGAATATCTTCTATTTATTTTGAGTTTCTATTACTTGATTATCTCCCTTTACACTTTGTGTCTCCTATCTTGATTACATGGATGATTCAGTAGTAGTCTCTTCTCTATTGAGTAATCTACTCTCATAAAATTTTAGTGAATAGAGGTCTTGTTGAGTTATCAATTCTGACATGTCCTTTTTTCTTCTATAACTACAACAATATGGTCAAATTTGTCAAACATGCATATAAGCAGTTTCTCTACTATTATAGTTTTTGTAATGTGTTCATCATGAATTTTTAGTTGGTTGACCACATCCAAAAAATGAGTGAAGAACTTAGTGAGAGAATCTGAGTTACTCATCCTCAGATTCTCAAACTCTATTCGTAAGGAATGAAGAAGAGTTCCTCAAGATATATTTTCTTCCTGAAATTTTTCTTTAAGAAGATCCCAAGCCTAGTTAACTTCAGTACAGCCCAATAATTGGAGGAAAATGGAATTACTAACACCATGTTGGATGAAAAGTAGTGCTCTAGAATTAGATTTTCTTAATTCTCATTCCCCTAGCACCACTTTTTCTTCTAGAGAAGAGAGGTTTTCATGTTTAGTGTAACTAGTATCCATAAGTTTCCACATATCTTAAGATATAAATAGTATTTCCATTTTAACAAACTAGTGATTGAAGTTTTCTCCATCAAAAAGGGATAAAAGAATAGACCCCAAGCTTGAGGAACTCAGAAGTGTAGTTATTATAAAGATTCTGTTCGAAAATCTTAAAGAAATTTGAACAGAAAGTTTAGGGATCTTGTAAAAATTGGTATTTATTCAATACAAATCTTCTAAATCTAATAGATCTACACTATATCTAATAGATTTGTGAATTTCCATTTAGGTCTAGATGGGAACTTGAGAACATTTGATCTGGAGAAGATTTTTGAACAATCATTTAAAAATAATCTTCAATCTCAGATTAAAATGTAGCTCTGATACCAAATGTTGTATTTAAATTATAGTTCCTTGATACAACAAAGATTACATAACATCAGAAGGAGAAGATGAAGAGAGAAATCACGAGAAGAAGAAAAAGAATATGATCGCCAGGAAGAGAATAAAGAACAGTAAAATCCAATTTTAAACAATGACATTCACTCAAATATGCAAAAATAAAAATAATGCTTATATATCCATATTAAAAAAAAAGATAAGAGTCAGAAGTAACTTTAATAATAAATGAGTAACCCGAAGTGTTTTCATTTATTGATGTGTCCGAAGACACAATGGTCCATCACATGCCATTATATAAGCATACACAGTATTGTAGCCATATATGATGTAAAGCCCAACTGTATCAAATACAAGGCTGAGGCACATTATCTACAAATATTTATGTACTTTTGCTATTATTCACTATCCATGTGTAACATGTATGGTATTTTTGTGTTTAAACACCCGTGCACTTTTTGTAGTATAAACAACATTACATGACATCATTTATGACCATAGTTTTTGCAAAATCACAATTTATGTAACATTATAATTATGTCTTGAAATGCTTTTCTTATTGTCACTAGGAATGCAACCTAGTGACATCCACCTTTGTCAACACACCAAAAATAAGATATGCCATGAACTATATCACATTTACTAACAAAATGCATGATTCCAACTTCTCAATAGCCCAACAGACAGAGGCTAGACACTCATGTTGAATCTCTACTAGGAATAATTATTATCTAATATAGCCCAGCTTCCTCTACCCATATATATTTTTATAAACATGTATGTATCAAAATTTAACCATAAAAGCAACTAAAACTCACAAATAATGTTTTATTCACATGTTTCATACATGCTTATATATGTTTTATACACTTTTGTTTTATTTACACTTGTGTTTTATAAACACATATATGATTTTGTTGTGGATGGGATGTTTACACAATGAAAAACTGCTATTCTTAATATTTCGTGGTTTAGAGTAAACCATGATTTAAACATTCTAATCTCAAAAACTAGTATTAGATTATTTGGATATCAATATAGTGATTTTGGCCCTATTTCAGGACCTTTTTATTCGTGTTAATAATTTGTGGTTCATGTTATCCTTGTTATCATGGATGTTCATTATATGATAATAAAGTTAACTGGCATCGATTATTCTATTTGAAAAAATAGAATGTATGACTACCTTATAGTGAAACAATTGTATGATCCTAAAAGGAAGAAGATAAAAGTTGAAAAAATATTGAAGAATAATGGGTTACTTGCACCACAGGGTTGCCTCTACAATTTGACAACAGACAAATAGTGATACTTATCAATATGTTGTTGATGAAATGAAGATAGACATGTTATGAAAGAAACTAAACTTTATATTTGAAATGAACATATTTAGAAATAAAATCTTGAACATTATATATTTAGTAAACCTAAAATTCAAGGATCATAGCCTAATATCAGTGCATATTAATATCTTTCAAGGACTAGTGAATCAGCTTTCATCCATGAAAATTGACCTAGAAGATGATCTATTAGCTTATCTAATATTGAGTTGACTTTTGGATAGATAATTTTATGGTTCCTCTAAGCATATCACTACCAATAAGTGTCATATTAATGCATCTTAGAAACTTTATTTTCCAAAGAAGAAAGAAAAAATAAGAAGGAATGAGCTTCTCATATTATTCTTATTTCTAAGATATGGTAGAAGTATTATGAGAAACACACAGCTTAATAAACGAACACATTTTACTAGCAACATGTTACAAAGCAGAATAATAGTCAAATGTTATGACTACAATAATAGTATACAAAATGAGATAGACCAACATCATCTCAAATGGTGGCTTGATGTAGAGGTATCAAACATATTCTATCATGCAGGCATGGCCCTTTTAAGCATGGCATTGCCAAGCCACCATGCCTTGCTAGACATGCCATGGAAACCAACCGGCCAGCCCAACATGGCATGGTCGGCCCACATAGTGCAGGGCTATGTTGGACCATGTATGGAATTGAGTGGGCCATGCTGGGCCTAGAGTAGATAGTGTTGATTTAAATTGATTTAGGTTAGTTTGGGTTCTGGTAACACAAAGTGGCCTTTTTTGGCCCTAATCTTGAATCTTTATACCTAAGACTACCTAAGAATAATACATAATATAATTTTTTATCAATTTAATTTTATTTAATTTAAAAGATTTAAATCAAATAAAAAAATCAAAATTTAAAATAAAAAAAAAAGAATAACTGCAAAGTGCAATCCAATCTAATATCCAATATATTACATATTACTTACATTGTACATTAGTCATCAAATGAGAAATTACAAAAGTGCATAAATTAAAATTGAAAATCAAATGGCAAACATAAATAACTAATAGAAATGTAGCATAGTATAAGTATGACATTAAACAAGAATTATCTATGATCATTTGTAATATAGTATTCATATACATACTCAGAGCATTGCTAGAACTACCATACCAGTATCGTAATATGAAAGTAGGTTGGATAATTTTTTGTTAATGAACCATTCAGGTTGGTATACCTAATTTATTCATATGGATATGTATGTTAAATTAATTTATATCTTTTTTACTTTAACCCTAAAATCCATACAAGTAGACAAATAATACAAAGTTTGAATAGAATACTAGTATTTCAAATACTTGGTTTCTATCTCAACAACTATGATATTAATTGCAGGATGATCTCCATACATGCTAAATATGCCACTAATATTGCATATGCACAGTTGTAAGTGATGAAAGTGTACATAGACAAACACATGTTCATTATGTCATTGAAACTCATTAAAATTTTAAAAAAGAAATTTTTGTATCCTAATCAAAATCATCAATAATAAGCTCATCACTTTTATTATTGAAGTAGTCATATATTATGTGTTGGTAGCAAACACGTGACTCTAATATCATGTAGGTATAATTCTAATAAAATCTCACATCCATTTAAAAAAAATTTAAGCCTTGTAGATAAACATGCACTGCTAAACTTCTATTGTATGCTAGGTATCTTAAGATATTTTAGTGAATTTCATTTTTAGTGTGGGAGAAATATTTTTAATTCATGCATGTACTAAGAGGTTAATCACATGACACATTAACCTACTATGAAATATCTCACTTAATAATCCATCTTTAATAGTCTTAACAAATATACTAATTGCTATGCCATTATTAAAAATATTATTGAAAGTTATAATACATATTTTATTTTCAATATCATATTTCATAAAGATTTGTATCATAAACTCATATATGGGAGGGCTACAAAGGGATAAAGAATCTCAAAAAATCTTAATATTTTTTTTATTAAGTTTCCATTCGAAATCTGTATTCGGTGTTGATGAAATCACATGATACATAATTACAACTAGTCCATATGTCATATGTCATAAATATCATTCTACTAAATTTCCAAAATTCATTAATCATTAATATATCTCTAAATTATAAAAATTTATTATGTCAATCCTGCAAGTGCACCTAGAAATCTTACAATAAGTCGGCTAGAAATAGGTTTATATAATATTTACATCTTAGGATCCTCTAGATATATAATCAAGAGACTCATAATAGTAATCAGTTTGATCATGCCCCCCCCCCCCCCCCCCCCCCCCCCTCTCCCAATATTATTGTGGTATATAAAGAGGGTTAATGAAGCTGAACTACATCCACCTCGAAAGACCCCACTACTAAGTTGGGTTTGCCTTGAATCTAATACATAATTTTTTTTGATACTTAGATCTGCATGCCTCTTTAGATGCTCACATGCACTCCTATATGTATATATATTTTTATAATATATATATTGTATAGATTCTTCATCGACACTCTTAGAATTTTTAATTTTTATTATTTTAAAGTGTCCTTTTTACTGATATTTGCCTATTTTTTTATTTGTTAGGTGACATATAGGTTTGGGTCGAGGCTTTTGGAGAATGCATAGTTTCTACCTCTGACCTTTCAGTAGGATTATTATTATTATTATCTTCATATACATCAATTTGATACTCTTTTTTTTTAATTTCACCATGTGACATTTTTTAAATTATTTATATTATATAAATAAAACATGAAAATAAAAGAAAAAAATTCTAAACTAGCATTGTACCAAAAAATTTAAAAAATTAGCACTATACCATAGATTACTTTATTATAAATTCTATCTTCTAAAATCTAGGCAAGCAAGTTGTAGTGTTTCATAAGCTGGTTGGCACACCTACACCACAATGAATCATCTATTCCATATATACAAGTGTTGAATGAAAATAAAAAAAATAATATAGAATATGTATATCTAATATTTATATTACAAAATGAAATACTAAATAGAGAAGATTGTAGCATATAATTTTATTTTGATTATCTGATTTGTATAACCAAATATTTTTACTGTTGTAATATTTTATTATAAGTGCAAGAATTAAATATTGAGAGAGTGCGAACATAGCAATGGATAATAAGCCAAAAAAATTTTAAAGCAGAATATGATCCATTCGAGTTATCCGACCCGCTCCGGTCTCTGATATTAAAAACCTAGAAACATCTAATATATATATATGTGTGTGTATTTTTTTTTTGGCACTATTTAATCAGTGGAGAGTGTATGCAATTTTTCTGATTGTTGGGATACTTTTCTTGCACGTTTTCTTTGTTTTCTCTTCTTTTTCTGATTCTACAAATATTTTTGGTTATTAATCTGTAAGCGCTTAAGTGATTATCTGGTAGATGTAACTAATCATATTGAATGACTAGTGAACCATATTATTTCTGTGTGTTTATGTTGTGGTTTTGTTATTTATATCCTATTGCTAAATTCATGGTTGATGAACATATTTGTAATCACAATTACAAGCAAAAACTAATAAAGACATAAAAAGTCAGAACTCAAAAGTAAGAGAAACTGAGAGAGTAGAGAGAGGAGGGGAGAAGAAGTCAAGAATGATGATCTAAATTTGTATTTCTCTTTTTATAAAGAAAATGAAATCTCAAATTTATTAAAAAGTTATTTTTTTTATTAATTCTTTTATTTTAAAATAGTCAAAATCATGACAACCATCGAATTATGGTCATAATAGCCATCAAAATCATTTAGACGGTTACTATAATTCTAGATGTCAGAGTATTGTTTTTTATTATGGATGGACTGACATGGATAGCGAAAGGCATGGCCTATCATTGTCCACGTCAGAAGCCCATTGTGAGAAAATGTAATGGGTGGTTGGCTTGCATAGTCGGCCCATTGCAATCAATCACATAAGTAAGATCTGGCTTAAGTGGCTAGATTTTTTGAAAAAAAAATTCACCCCATCAGAAGGTCACCCAACTGGACTTGACCCATGACACATGAAAGAATTGTAACTGATCCATGCCACTGGGCCATACATATAGGTTGTTCTTGGCCTATCATGAGGGATGGCTCATGTCGACCAAGCACGACACAAGCCATGCCATGGAGAAGCTTAGTCCAAGACTAGGCATGGTTGAACCATACCATGATGCGGGTCATGCGCAAGCTACCTAGCCTAGTTGACAGCTCTAACTTGATGAGTGTATGGAATACATGACGGGAACAAACATATAAAATATCTTTTCACTCTCATCCACTCTCGAGGAGATTAAATTTCTTTGATCTTAGTCATATCAATGTTTGCTCTATAAAGAGTAAAATACTTAGTAGGGCCCTTTACTTTGGCATATTTATTGATGATAACTCTAGGAAAGTATGTGCATAAACACTAAAAATGAATGATTAAGTATTTCATATCTTTCAAGATTTCCATGCTAGAGTTGAAAGTAAGACCTATAGAAAATTGATCTTCATATGTTCTAATAATTAGAGAGAATATCAAGGTTAGTTTGATAGTTATTTTATATTTCATTATATTAGATATGAAAAGATACTAGCTAAAATGTCATTATTAAATGTCATTGCTCAAAAGATGAACTAGATTATTAAGGATAGGGTTTACTATGTACTTTCTCATGTACATCTTCCCAAAATATGTTGGGAAGAAGCTATGTGTACGGTTGTTATTGTAATCAAAATGTGCTATACCTTCATCCTGAATGGAGATGTTTCTAATAAAATCTAGACTAGGAAAGATATCTCATATGATCATTTTTGAATTTTCAATTGCAAAGCCTATGTTCATATCCTAAAAGATGAATGATATAAACTTGATGATACTACATATCCATGCATCTTCATTGGTGCTGCATATTGTAAGACATTTCTATTGATTTAATCTGTAATGCATAAGTATTTTCTGGTGGATGTAGCTAGACGTACTGAGCGACTAGCGAACCACGTTATTTTTGGTATTTGTTTCTCATTTTTTTGATTCTGCCGTGGATGCTTGCTAGATTGGGATATATATATATTGCTTATTTTCTTTGTTTCTATTGTTTCTGTATCTTAATCTTGCTACCATGGAAACACAATTTTCCAACAATTAGTTATGGACATAAATAGTTTGAGTACATACTATGGGACCCAATTTCCAAGAAGCTTATTCGAAGGAGAGATTTACTTTTTCTAGAGGACTAAAATTGTAGATGACAGTCATTCGAGTAGAGAATAGAGTGATTCCATAGATATTTCTATTTGTACATATCTGGTGTTAGTTTGTTCTATAGATCAATCTAATCAAAAAAGATAAATTGACTAGTTGCTTGATGATTTCAAGTCTCATGATACATTTGATATTTCTAAGCCATAGTTTATACCTAATATTGTCGAACTATTTTAGTTGCAACTAAGCAAGACCTAGTTGTTCATGATAATATATCTTAGTCTGAAATGAGAAGATCATCTAGGCCCTTCTAGGTATACTTTAGATTCTATGATTACATATTACTCATGGATAGAAGTGATCTCGAGACATTTTAAAAGGTCATATCTCTTTAGAAATAAAGAGGAATGACTTTAAGTTATGCAATGAGAAATGAAGTCTCTTCATGTCAACCAGACTTATGATCTAGTACCCCTACCAAAAGTGAAATGAGCTTTGAAAAATAGATGGATTTTTAGACTAAAACTCGATGATGATGACTTTCAACTAAGGTACAAGGCTCAGTTAGTTTTCATATGATTTAGTCAAAAGAAAGGAATCAATTTTAATGAGATATTTTCTATAATAGTGAAGATGTATTCTATTTGAGTAGTTCTATGTTTAGCTACTAACTTGAACTTAGAAATTGATCAACTCAATGTGAAGACTACATTTCTTCATGAAGACCATAACTTTCTACATGTATTAGCCTGAGGGATTCATTGTAGAAGGGAAGGAAGGTTTTGTTTATAAACTAAATAAGAGCTTACATGTTCTTAAACAAGCTTCTAGGAAATGGTATTAGAAATTCTATATATTCATGAAGTATCATGAATTTTATAACATATCTTGTGACTACTGTGTATCTATTAGATATCAGTCAAGTGATGATAGACTTATACTTTTATTGTATGTACGTGACATGCTGATCATTGGCCATTATAAAACACAAGTTGTTAAGCTTAAGGGGGGCTAGGAAATGTGCTTTCTATGAAAGACTTAAGCCTATTCAGTTATATTTTAGAGATGAGTGTCATCTGGGATAGACTTAGGCCTATCAAATTTTCTTTATAGGCATATTTTATTATCTCAATAATGATACATCAGTAAAGTTCTTAAGATATTTTTTATGAAAAAGACTAAGCTGGTGTCAACTCTCTTAGCTAAATATTTTAATCTAAATTCCAAGGATAGTCCCAAGATTGATGATGAAATGAGAGACATGAATTGTGTCTCCTATGTCTTAGTAGTTGGCAATATTATATATGTTGTATTCACTAGACCGAATATAGCACATGTTATCCATGTTGTTAGCCATTTTCTCTCTTATATTTGTGCTTGAGTAGTTAAAAACTCATTCTTCTTGGATATATAGATTTTGATATAGCCAATGATTTTGATTCAAATAAATCTACCATAGGTTATCTATTAACCTTTGGATGGGGAACTCTACCCTAACAATCCAAGATACAAGCTTGGGTGTATGATAGAATACATATATATTGCATGGTGTGATAGTCATATTGCCTTACATCTCTCTAAAAAGTTGACCTTCCATAGTTGGTCGAAGCACATTGATATTCAGTATCACAATATATAGAATGTATTAGATGAAAAATATATTATATTTAAAAAATATACACGAACAAAAATATCATCGATATATTCATTAAATTGTTATCATCAGCAAATTTTTATTTCAAGTCATATGATGGTATGAGTCTCCCATCCTAGGGTAGAAAAGAAGATTTGTTGGTTCTACCTGAGTTGGTAGATTGATCGCTTTTCTTTTTTGTTTTATTTTTTTAAGCTAGGTGTACATTGACCAAAAATGTGGGATAAAATCCCACATTTTGATTAAAAAAATAAATAAAATTTAAATTTGTGAAAATAGGAGAGTTCTCATTTTAGCAAAGAAGGCACACATGGTGCCCTCTCAAATGGAGGTGAGCGCCTCCATCCACGGGAATGAAAAAAAACATGTCTGATACAAAAAGGTGAGTGCTTTATTTTTTGCTATTTATTTTTGGTCTTCTAGATTGAGTCTTGTGACAAATTATAGATTGAACAATGTTTCAAAATTCAACAAGCTATTGACATAATCTCTTCTTTAGTCCATCAATTAAGACAACCATGTCATTGATTTTGAGTCATAAATCTGATGAATTGGCTCTTTCGCCTAAATAATAACATTGAAAGAGATCTAAGTATTCACCCCAAATTCCCAAATTTATGTATTTGTATTGAATTATGTGCTTTAATCTAAAATATAATTTAATCTAAAATATAATTTTAGATATATACTAGAAAATATATTTTATTTTGAAATATAATTTTGAGCATTATGTGCTTTATGGACTTCCAGTATATGTGAAGAAGTTTTTTGTGCATATTATTCGATTTGGAAGTTCTATAATTTGGACTTTATTTTTTATTTTGTTAAATTTTTTATAATTGTGGTATTGAGGTTTTTTTATTTTTGGATAGTTGAATTTATTACTTTCATTATTTTATTAACCAATTGTTATTACTAATATTTTGTGATTTCGAATAAATCACATTCCAACCATCCTTTCACCAACACTTTTACATACACACTAATATGTTTTATAGACACATATTTTTATACACACATATATATTTTATACAGACTTATATAACTTATATACAATATTTTGTACACTTTTGTATACACTTATCTGTTTTATACAATGTTTTATACACCAATATGATTTATGCACTATTTTGTACACCATTTTAAACATTATTTTATGCATAATATATAATATGTTTTATACACTTTGATACTTGCTTATATTGTATACACTTTTATATATGTTTATATATGTTATATCCACTTTATACATGCTTATACAAGTTTTATACACTTATATACATGCTTCTACGTTTTATACATTTAATATGTTTTATAGGTGTTTGTGTGTATTATATGTGCTCTTGTTTTATACATGCATATATATGTTTTATACACTTTTTTTACATGTATATTTATAAATGTTTTATACACATATTTATATATGTTTTATATACATATTATATATGTTATATATATATTTATATATGTTTTATATGCACATGTATATAAAACATGTATTCTGTGGATCCACACTTGAAATGCTAAAATCTAGTATAGTGTGGCTTTTTTCGATGTTGAGTCAATGAAGGATGACAAAAGCCTAATTTGAATTAGCTCTAACTCATTGCTTGCAAACCTGATTGGACTATTTCAAAAATATTGTCTTCAGTAACCAAGCCAGCTATGGAAGGCGCAAGCCTACATAATGAAACTAGAAGCACCAGCCACTAAAGATGATCCTATTTTGTTTAGATTCCAATTTAAACATACCCTATGGCCTATTACAATTACTATATCCTTTCTCTTATAGATTCCCCTTTACCACTAGAATTAGTTCTAACTCGTCCTTATCTAATACAACTACTATAGTTATGATTTTCCATTATCTTAATAAACTTGAAAGGCAAGTTATTTAAAATTAAAATTTAATGACAAGACACATATTGTCTCCAAGAATGCTACCCAATCAAGGAGTCTTGGAAATATAAATCACTAAAGTATAGACAGATTAGCAGTTAGATTCCATGTGTATTGATAAAGTAGCAAAGTATGTTTTTCTTTTTTTAGGCCAGATCTACAATAATGAATGGTTGAAAGCAACCAAGCTAATGCTACGGGCTTAAGTTCATTTTTTTTTTAAATATAGTATTACCATTTTGATAGTGCAAGGATTTCTTGGTATGTGAATCCAGTGTGTGACACAGAGTTATGTTATATCTTATTTGACCATGCATATGATTACCTCCACACATTGTACCACATGTTAGTAGCAAGACTCATTATAGGTACACCCTTCCTTACCCTTCATCTAAGGAAAATACTGAAAACAATCTTTACTATGTTGGTCACACAATAATTGCTTGCATAGTGATAGAGTTTGATTGATTGTGTAATGCAACTTCTTTCACTAAATTGGAGTAGGTCTTTCTTCTTTAATTTTACCTTATTAAAAGCATGATAGCGAACATATAGTCTAAGGCACACACCTTCATTCTATTGAAAGTGGACACCCTCTTGATGTTCCCAATAGTGGCGACCACTCTCTTTTGCTTCTTTAAAACTCGATGATGGTGATCAAGGTCTGGAAATGTGGTTGTGAGGTTGGCTAGACAAAAGAGGCTTGAATCTCAATCACGCTCAACATAGACCTATTTTACTTTTTATAATATAATAAACAGGGCTTATTCGGAGTAATACTTTTTTTCACTATCCACTAGGCTATTATAGTACTATTTGCTTTCCATTTTTGTACTAACTCATAAATGCAAACACCCATGAGAATATGATTCTAGTACAACCCCTTTTTCGATTTGTGTTCTCGCCAAAGGATAGCCCTAGGTTATATGATGGGGAAGTTAAGTCTTGAAAAGGAAGATGCTTAAGAAGGCACATAAACATAGTAAGCAAATAGTGAATCAAGAGATGTAGATAAAGAAAAGTTATTTTTTGATTGATCCTATATGCTCACTTAAATTTTCAATAAGGCATCAAAACCTGCTAGCTCATGCACCAGACATTAATGTGTTTTGATGTTAATCCACTTGACTTTACTTTTACCCCCATGAAGAAGATTGGAGCTGGCACTCACTATACGGACACATGTTGGAGGCGAGGCTGAATCACGTACCTCATAAAAGTATAGAACTATAGACATTTTCATACTTTGAGTTGGAGAATTCCATCCTCAACCCTTTGGTTTATCAACCATCACTTTACCACCATATGCCCCACCAATGCCAATGGAAACCACCACTCAAGGGTACACATACTTGAATCCACCCATAGAACCACCCACCTTGTCAGTATCATGTTACCGTCTACTTTGGTCAATCTTCGAAACTAATAATGGGATAGACCCAAATAGCTAATGCTAGTGCCCACATTGAAAGTCTTTGTCAAATAGGGCACTAAAAAGGTCTCAAAAGAAATGTATCAACTTCAACTTTGATGTATTAAACTCTTGATTATGTAGGATAATGACTAAACTCTTTATATAATAAGCTAACCACACTACTATAATGATAGTTCTTTTAGGCATTGACAATAATTAACGTTACCTTTGATTCATAAGCCAATTTAGAATTAAAGATAGTGGGAAATTTCTTTAAAAAAGGATAGTTATTATTGCAAAAGAAATTGATTCAGACTTAGATTTCACATACAACAAAATTTATAGAATAAAACAAATATATAGAGAATGATATATCAATTCTTTTCATCGATGTTTCTTACTAATAATAGTTAACTATGTCTTAATTGACTATACTATTTTCACTATACTAGCAAACTACACTCTCATTGGACTTAACTCACACTTTAGTTCTATCCCTCTAGTTTAACCATCTTAGCACTATCGAAAACTCTACATTCAATTGGCCCCAACTAGATGACTTTAACCAACATTCCATGAAGAGTGTGTTTGTCAATTGTAAGCTAGAAGAGATTACATGTCACCATTTTATGATGAAGAAAATCCAAGCTACCCAAATATTTGTATGCTAAATAGCAATCCCATGTCCAGCACCAAGATGATTTACACTAAATAAGAATACATCAAATGGAATGAATTTATTGTTTTTTTAAAAAAATGAAGGAATAAATGTCAACATATCAGAGGAGAAAGCATTCGATGTAAACTTTAAGAAGAAGAAGATTAGAGCACCAACACAACAAAAAAAAAGTATGTTTGAGTTTGTGAGCTATTACAGTGGGTTTCTCTTTCAACCAAGAAGAAAGCAAGAAGTTGTCAAGGTGAAGGGTGATTTAGCCTAAAGAGAGTCATTGTGTTCATTCTCTTATAAGCTTTCTTACTTTCTACCTTACCATTTTTAGTAAGTATGTCTATTATTAACTTCTTTCTATTTTTGACTAATTGCTTCCTTATAATCATAATATAAAGTAGTTCCCTCGATCTTATTTATACTTTTAGTTTAGGTAAAGAAATGTCCAATGAATTTATTTAGTGTCTTCATAGCTAGTTAATATTTATGATTAAGATGATGACTAGTGGAGCCTTCTTACTCCCTTGGCTAGTGAAAGAATAACCTTTAGGGCTTGCTATCAAGCAAGCTTGCTTCTCGAGTAGTGAGAGTGTTGATAATCATATCTAAACTAAACATAGGAGAAGACCTTTTTTGTTGTTTGGTTACCCATAAGACCTTTTTCCTTACTGACTAGTATCTTGAATATGGACCCCTTTACTTAACTACTTGGGACTAACTAGAACCTTGCTTCTGAATTACTTTACCTAACAAAGTAGACAAGAGAAAAGTTATATGGACCCCTTTTTTAAGCAGGTACAAGTGAAGACTTCTATGGTAGACTTTCAAACTAGGGAGATGGTCATATTTCTTCCTTTACTAGGAAAGGTTGTTTCAACCAGCATGACTCATCTTCCTTACTAGTAGTCAAATTCGGATGCATCTTTTATATTAATATATAACTAATTCAAATCTTTTTTTAGGACATACACTCATTCATATCATAAGTTTTGCAAAGCTAATGCGAGGAGTAAAAATATTAGTTTGAGGAGTGAAGGTACCCAACCTAAAGGGGCATATGAGCCAAGGGAGGAATGCGATAATATGGATCTATCTTTTTGATGACATGCTGAATAAACTATGATCATTCACAAAGACAAACACTTGTGGCTTTATTTTAATTAGACAATTACATGAGTGGCTTCTTTCAATAAAGCGGCTGAAAAGACAAAAACTATAGGAAGAGAGAAAGACCCAACACCAGTCATAAACTATGTTCATTGCTTAAGCAAGGTGATATACTCTAATTATTCTAGCTAATGAGTGGAGTGAGGTGAGGGAATGTTTGGAACCATCGATTCATTTAACTCACCGAGGAAAAGAAAACTCACAACATCTATTTGGTTTCTAGTGCACCTCTCTAAACTTAAGTGACTAGTGACTTCTATTTAATTTCATAGTTTTAGGCCTATCTTTTATAATTTCATCACTTATTTCCATCCTTTGAGCATGTGATACCTTTCCAGGAATCAAGCCGAATCGAGCAATAAATATAGAATTGACGACATCCAGTATGAAATCACTTGGCACATTAGAGTTAAGGAAGGACATATATAAAAAGGATCCACCCCCTTATGCATCTTGTTTGAATGATTGAAACTCCTTGCCAAAATATTTTATTATCGAATGTGTGCCCATCTCAACTATCAAATCTCAGAACCCATTCTCAAGCCTTAAACATGTTCTTTTTACTAGTCTCCTCTTCTATTGGTCAGCTAGCCCAACAAGAGGAACAAGAACAATATTCCTTAAGCTATTTGTTTTCTTTCAACAGCATTTCCTATTTCATGTACCAAAGAAAGTAGCCTAGGCAAAAGAAGTAGTACAACTAGAAGAACTAGCATAGACAAAGTCGAGACATTCCTCACGGGCTAAATGAATTAACTCGAGAATGGGTTAGTTCCCATCATCAACAAAAAAAGCATCCACAAGTAGAAAGAGAACCATTTAATACAAGGAGACCTGGTGCCTTATTTATCTTGTGACTCTTTCCAAGTCTCATAATCTCTAGTAAGAACACAATGAAACTCTTTATAACTCTAGAGAAGGTAGCAACTACAATCATATCCTCTATCAAGTGGGTCACTCACTCCATTATTATACATTTAAAACATTCTCTGAAGCAAGTCATAAAGAGGAGGAATCGATTCACGACTCTTACAAGGAGTCACTCACTCCGTGAAAATAGAAAGGAAGAGGGTTTGTGCTTGGCCACCATATTCTTTTGAGTTTAGTTTACCTTTCATAAGCTATGTCACTCATTGCTTTTAGTTCAGCTTAAATGACCATAGAACCTCCTGATTGTTGTCTATCATTATTGCTATACACAATCAGTTTGACAACCCCAATTCAAGAGACAAGAAGGTATGGAATGCTATGGGAATCATGAGGCTGAAAGGTAGAAATAGCTTTTGTAAGAGCTTATAGAGTAGGTTAGGAATGAAACAAATAGTCAACATGACAAAAAAAACATGTGTTTCTGAGGTTGAACATGTGGTTGACTAATTTGCTTTTCCAATGTCAGGACTCCAAAAAAGATGTATATAAGTATATATGTGTACATAAAACATATATAAATATATATTTTATATACACATGTTTTATATACACATGGTTTATATACAATTGTTTTAAATGCACATGATTTATATACACTTGTTTTATATACATATGTTTTATATACATAGAATTAGTGTATGGTTTCCATTCAATCATGTCAGTATGTTTTAGAATATGTGTCCCATAATTATGTTGGGTTAAATATACTCATTACCTTTAGCTAAGATCAATTTTTTTGATTGCAAAGTAGGACTATAAGGATCAAACATGAAAAGAAGCAAAATTATGGTACAATGCTTGTACCAAATAAAGAGAGAAGTGTTAAGTTTTCTATATTTGAATACAATTTCTATAAAAATTTACAACTAAATGATAGAACCAAGCTCGTGGGGCTCTTTTTTGGCCATATAATAACTTATAAAACCTTCAAACATGATGAAGATCTTGTGGATGAACATAGGCATGAGATTGTGCCAAGAATACTTCTTATATTTTTTTTCATTTACACAAAACAATTTTGGACATCAATTTGTTTAATCTGCTAGTTAAAATAGATAGCCATGGATGAGACAATATGAATTATAGCATGATTGACAACATGGCTACAATTTTCATTAAAATCAATATTTCTTGATGATGAAAACCTTTCAGAACCAACAATTCCTTAAGGCACTCCTTGGTACCATCAACATTGTTTTTAATTTTGTAGATCTAGCATTAGCCAACAATGCTAGTGTTTAATAGTGGGGTTCTTAGATTTTGAACTATTTTCTAGCTTATATATCAGTAGAATTACCAATAATTTATATACATCAAATCCTAAGACATGTTTTATGTAAGACACAAATCAAGTTAGATTTGGGAAGAAAATTACTCTTGGTTTAAAAATCAATATGAATCTAAATCAAACACAATCCCTTCGAAATCCACATTTATTGTAGTCTACACCACTAGGAACACTGCTATAATAATCTTATGAATGCCTTGGAATTAATTATAGCATTTCATATTCTATACTCATAATTCGAGCATTCATAAATTGAGCACTTAATATTTGAGTACTTCAATATCGATTTAGTAAATATATATTTTTATTTTGGAGTCCAACTCATTTTAATAATATACATATTTATTTTGTAGTCTTACTCCATCTTTTTTAAGTAATCCAATCATAATAATTAAATTAATTTAATTCTAATATTTTAACATTTATCTTGGCAATGACTACTACATATCTATACACTTACATTTTATTTTCTTTATGATATATGACTGTGGCCCAATATGTTATTACAAATTTAAATAATTATTTAAAAGCTCTTTTAATGTTAAAAGTAATGAGCGATATCTAGCAATTCATTTTTATCCGCTAAATTATAAGAATACCAGAGTTTTACTTTGTGATATTACGATGCAATTTGAACCTCTTTGTCCTCAATATCTAGTTGGGACACAAGTCTTGAATATCACAACACATATATAGTTCAATCTTTAATTTCTTAATACATGATTAGATTTTCAAATTAAATAATCTTGATTTCTCATATTGACTCATTTGATAATAGTGATGCATCTTCTATATCACTTTATCTATGGGGTTCAAATATTTCTCTTATTATGTAAGGGGAATACAATTTATTATTATCATTCATATTTCTCTCCAAGATTTATGCAATACTTGATCATAGCTAATATAATTCATCATATTGCCGATGACATTTGACTGTGTTAAATTAAACAACTTGAAAATTAAGAAACCATTATATCCCATATCCAAGGATCTCTTATATCATTATCACTATGAGAATTACATGTGATTTCACATAACAATCGTTGTTGCATTATAATGGCAAGCCAATCAAGTGCATGTTCTAAAAATAGACACATGTGTTGACTTAATATCACATATTCATAATAATTTGTCATCAATCCAAACATATTAGTTATGAATGTATTGTTTTCAACCGTGTCTAAAATAATACTCAATTAGCAATAATTTATGAATAATATGAAAACTAAATTACTATTATTAAAAAAAATTATTGTTTTTCATATTACACAGATAATAGGAATCACTAGTGACCATGTATCATTGAATAGGAGAGCATCAAACTTAATACTTATAGTTGCATGCCAATGTGGTGATTTATTGAAATATAATAATATACCACTTTTGTATCATACATGCTGGAGTTTTGTTGTGTAGCCACTTGAGTTGAAGGTTGATGATATGCAACTAACACTATGTTTGAAGAGATAGATTGAATGGGCAGGGATGTTGAAATTGGCATAATTGGAGTATGTTTTTCTTTAAGGAAAGGGGTAATTTCAAGTTTTCTTATTTTAGATCTCTAATATATAATTATTTTTTAAAATTTGTGGAGCTTTAATTCTTTTTAAATGTTTTTATTTTGTGAAATTAAGTGCTCCAACTGTATTGCATGGTGCCCAAGTGTATTTTTGTTTTATTTTAAATTAAAATTTAAGATAGAGAGAGAGAGAGAGAGAGAGAGAGAGGAAAACTAGTTTATTTCAATACTAGCTATATTTAAGTGCTCCAACTGTATTTCAAAACTAGTTTATTTTAAATTTAATTTTTTGTGATTGGTTTGTTTTAAAGTTGTTAATTGTTACCCCTAAGAGCTTAATGTAGTCTGTTTTTTTAATTATTTTCAATACTAGCAATAGTTAAATGGTAATGCACTGTATCTTCAGAATTTTAACAAATCAAGTACAAACTAACAGAAGCATGAAAACTGCTGTAACGTTTTAAAGTTGATGTCTCATTATTTCTGTAAAGATTAGCATCAAATTTTCTATCCACCATTCTATCACATTATATTTTTGTAAATGTATCATTGAACTCTCCTTTGTAAAGATAATGGGTTTACTCTTAAAATCTTGTTACAATACCTCTCGTATGATAGTATTTATGCACTTTGTATTTTTCGCTATTTATATGTATCGTGTATTTGTGCATTCAAAACACCCAAGTACATTTTAATATAAACAACGTTATTTATGCGTACACACGACGTTATACATTTATATAATGCTGAAACATAATTCACGTAATCATGCAACAAACTGCTTCCTATTTATATACATTTATCTCAACCATAAAAGCAACTGCAACGCGCTACTAATGTTTTGTTTTTAGGTCTCGTACACGCTTATAATGTTTTGTTGGGGTTGCCATCTTTGGACCGTGAAACAAATGTTATTCCTATCATTTTGTGCTTTTGCGTAAATCATCTAAACATTCTAATCCCAACAAATAGTATTGGAGTAAGCCTTCGAGCCTTCCCAACAAGTGGTATGCAAATTTCCATGCTGGAAATTCTTCTGTTGCTGAGATATTATGTGGTTTACGTGTTATCATTATATTGGTATTTAATTATTTAGATATCTATCCAATGACTCTCGATTTTAGGACCTTTTTATTTGTATTGGTTATTTGTGGTTCACATCATTTATTATTATCAAAGATGATCATTATATATGATAATTAAGTTGATTGGGATTAATGAAGAATAATGAGAATAATTTGGACCTCATGTTTACAATTTGACAATGGATAAATAGTAAAATTTATTTAATATATTGTCAATGAAATGAAGGTTGACAAGTTATAAAATAAACTAGAATTTATGTTTGAATGAATACGTTTAGAATAAAAATTATTGATCATTAGATATCTAGTTAAACTAAAGTTCAAAAATGGTATTATAATGGCAGTGCATATTACTTCTTTTAAGGGTTGGTGATTCCACTTTTATCCATGAAAATATACCTAGAAAATGATCTATTAATTAGCTTAACTAATATTGATCTTAATTCCAGACATACAAGATAACTTAATGTTTCTTTGAGCTTATCACCATCAGGAAGTGTTATATTAATACACGTCTCATAAAATTTATGTTCAAATAAGCAAGGAGAATGAGAGAAGCTTCTTATGGTATTCTCTTTTATGAGATTCATAGTATGAGCACTATGGGAGACACAACCTGACATAAGAACTCATTTTCTAGAAAAATTACAAATTAAAATACTCAAATGTTATCACTATAATAAGATAGGACACATGAATAAAGACTAATATTCTTAGAAAAAATTATAATAATATTATACAAGAGGAGATTGACCTAAGTGTGGCACGGCTATGCCACCATGCCTTGTTGGACATGCCACATGAACCAATCGGATGGCTTGGCATAGCATGGTTGGCCCACAAAGTACAGAGCAATGTCGGACCATGTTGAGCCTAGAGTAGACCATGCTTGTTTGGGTTGATTTGGGTCAGTTTGGGTTCGGGCAACACAAAGTGATCTTTTTTAAGTCATAATCTTGAATCCTAAGATGTAAGACTGCCTAAGAGTAGGATCTAATATAATTTTTGTAATCCTAATTTTATTTAATTTAAAAGATAATGAGTAAATCAAATAAAAAAATATCAAAATTTAAATTGAGAAAAAAGAATAATAGCTAAGTGCATTCCAATATAATATCCAATATAATATATATTACATTCATCTTATATAAGTCATTGATAGAAAAATTATAAAAGTGCATAAATTAAAATAGAAAATAAAATGAAAAACACAAACAACCAATAGTATTGTAGCACATCATAAGTATGACATGAATCAAAAATCATCTATGATCAATTATAATATGATGTCCATCAGTCCATGTTCGTACTTAGAACATAGCTTC
This sequence comes from Sapria himalayana, assembly GCA_029783825.1. Lineage (NCBI taxonomy): Eukaryota > Viridiplantae > Streptophyta > Magnoliopsida > Malpighiales > Rafflesiaceae > Sapria > Sapria himalayana. The sequence goes on along the minus strand of JAREIK010000403.1, from coordinate 5,640,208 downwards.
AACCACTATACCTAGTGTTGCAATATGGAGATAAGTCAACTGATTTTTCATGAATAAATCTTTCAGGTTGGTGTACCTAGTTCATGCGCATAGATATGTATATCAAAATATTTTTTATCCATTTCACCTTAATCCTAGGATACATACTGATAGTCAAACAATATAAAGTTGGAATAAAAGATTAATATTTCAAATATTTGGTTTTCATATTAACAGTCATGGTGCTAAATATAGGTTTACCTCTGTATTTACTAAACATGCTACTAATATTACATTTGCTCCTTAGTGCATTATAAGTGATGTGATTGTACACAAATGAACACATGTTCATTATATCATTGAAAATCTTTAAAATTTTAATAAATAAAATTCCTTTATTCCAGTAGAATCATCAAAAATAAGATCACCACTCTTACTATTGATATAGTTAAATTTAGATATCATGTGTTGGTAGACAACACATAAATCTAACATCAAGTATGTGTAATTTGAATGAAATCTCACATCCATTAAAAATTTTTTGTTTTTAAGCCCCATAGACAAACATATGCTGCTAAACTCCTGTTGCATATTAGGTATCCAAATGAAATATAGTGAATTTCATTTCTAGAGTAGGAGAAATAATTTTTATTTATACATGTACTATGAGGTTAATCACATGACATATATATCTAACATGAAATATTTCACATAATAGTCTATCACTAATATAAAAGTCATAAGAAACATAGAAATAACTACTCCATTATTAGAAGAATTTTTGAAAGTTATAATAAAAATTTTATTTTAAATATCATATTCCTTAAATATTTGTAGCATACACTCATATATGGCAGGAGTATTAAGAGGATATAGAATCTCAGTAAATCCTGATATTTTTTTATTAAATTTTCATTTAGAGTTTACATAGTGAGTAGTGAGGTATAAAAATGAATGTATTATCATTACTAGTCCATATATCAGATGTCACAGAAACTACTCTATTAAATTTTCTAAATTCATAATTATTAATTATTTTTCTAATTTAAATAATTTTATTATGTCATTCCTATAAGTAGACCTTAGAATCTTATGATAAGTAGGTTGCAAATAGGTTTGTATAATACTAACTATCCTAGGATCCTATGAAAATATAATTGGAAGACCCATGATAATAATTAATTTTTTCATATTTTTTCTCCTAACATCATTGTGATATATAAAGGGAGTCAACAAAATTGAATTATATTCAGCTTGAAAGACCCTACCACTAAGTTGGGTTTGTCTGAAATCAAATGTACAATTTTTTTTAGTGTATTGATTAACATATTTCTTTATGTGCCCAATCCCATACGTACTCCTTTATCAATATATTTTTTATGATATATATATTATACTAATTCTTCATCGGTACCTCTAGATTTTTGTTTTTATTGTTTTAAAATGTGTCAGTTCTACTGATGTTTGCCTAATTTTTCATTTTTTAAGTATCATATGGATTTGGGTCAAGACATGTCGAGAAAAGATAGTTTTTACCTCTAATCTATATGTAGGGTTATCATTATTATCTATGTATATGTCAATTTGATACTCATTTTTGTTAAATTCAATAAGTAACATTTTTTTTAATTATTTATATCATTTAAATAAAATTTGAAATTAAAAAAAAATTCTAAGGTATCACCATAACAAAAAAAATAAAAAAAAAATAGTATCGTACTACAAATTACATAGTTATAAATTCTAACCTTCAAACTCCGTACAAGCAAGTTGTAGTTTTGCACAAGTTGATAGTCACGCCCACACCACCATGAACCATCTATCCCTTATGCACATGCATTAAATGTAAATTGAGAAAAAAATAGCATAGTATATGTATATCTAATATTTATATTACAAAATGAAATAATAAATAGAAACTACATAGAAAGTCAAAACTCGGAAGTAAGAGAAACTAAGAGAGTCAGAGAGAGAATGCAAGAAGATATTAAGAAAATATCCAATTTTCTTCTTCTCTGTTTATAAAGAAAATGAAAATTCAATTTAATTAAATAACTATTTTTTTATTTTTATTAATTTTTTTTTATTTTAAAATAGCCTGAATCATGATAGTAATAGAATTATAGTCATAGTAGCCATATGAATCAAACTGACATCAATTGTAATCCTACACTTAAAATTTATTTTTTTATTATAGTGGATGGTGCGACATGAATAGTGAGAGGTATGGCCTATCATTGTCCATATTTGAAGCTCATTATGAGAAAATATAATGGGTGGCTGACTTACATGGTCAATGCATTGCAATTGGCCACGTAAGCATGATCCAGCTTACGTGGCCAAATTCTTTTTTTTTTAATCCACCTCATCAGGCAAAAACCTGACAGGAGCACGACGCCCCTATCTGGTGGTCGATGGGTGGCCCATTACATTTGGCTTACATGGCCAAATGTAATGGGTGGCCTATGGGTCATGCATCACGCAAGCTTGACACCTGAAACCTAGTAACCAGCTTGAGTTCTGGGGCACAGTGTTGGGTCATGCCACTGGACTATGCCTTTGGGCTAAGCAATCAGTTCGTGCCTGACCCAACATAGGGCCGAGCACCCCCTGGCCTGGCACAACATGAGTTGTGCCTAAAGCTGGCATGGCACGAGCCTAAGCATGGTCTAGACTATGTCGTGCCGAGCCAAGCATTACTCAGTCAAGTCGTGCCTCATGCCAAGCCCAGGTTGCCCGGCCACTTGTCACCTCTATACATGTCTTTGCATCTTCATTGGTTATGGACACAAATAGTTTGATTACATACTATAGGACCGAATTACCATAAAGCTTATTCAGAGAAGAGATATAATTTTTCTAGAGAACCAAAAATATGGATGATAATTATCAGAGTAGAGAGGAGAGTGATTCCTTAGATATTTCTATTTGTACATATCTAGTGTTAGTTCCTACTAGAGATCAATCTAATCAAATGAGAAAAATTGAGTAATTGCTTGATGATTATGAGCCCCATGATACATATGATATTTCTAAGCCATAGGGTATACCTAATATTTTCAAACTATTTTAGTTGAAACTAAGCAAGACCTAGTTGTTCATGATAATACTTCTCAGTCTGAAATTAAAAGATCACCAAGGCCTTGTCAGGTGATCTAGAGACATTTTACTGATTGATAGAAGTGATCCTAAAAAATGTTAAAATGCCATGTCTTTTGAGAGTAAAGAGGGATGACTTCAAGCTATGCAAGAAGAAATAGAGTCTCTTCACATCAACTAGACTTATGATCAAGTACCCTTACCAAAAGTAAAGCAAATTTTCAAAAATATGTAGCTCTTTAGAATAAAACTCGGTGATAATGACTTTTAGCTGAGATACAATATTTGGTTAGTTGTTATATGGTTTAGTCAAAAAATGAATCAATTTTAATGAGATATTTTTTATAGTAGCAAAGATTTCTTCTATTTTAGTAGTGCTAAGTTTAGTTACTAGCTTGAACTTAGAAATTAATTAACTTGATGTGAAGATAATATTTCTTCATGGTGACCTTAACTAATCTCTTTACGTGGATTAGCTTGAGGGATTCATTGTAGAAGGGAATTAAGGTCTTGTTTATTAACTAAATAAGAATTTGTACAAACTTAAACAAGCACATATTCAATGGTATGAAAAATTCTATTTATTCAAGGAGTCACATGACTTTCAGCACATATCTTGTATCCATTATGTATCTGTCAGACATCACTTATCAGTCAGGTGATGATAGACTTATAATTTTTATATATGTACATGACATATTGATCATCGACCATAATAAAGCACAAGTTGATTGGCTAAAGGAGGATCTGAAAAAAGTGCTTTTATGAAAAACTTTTTCATAGTCAAGTAAATTTTAAGGATGAAGGTATTTTGGGATAGAGCTTTTAGGGATATTCGATTATCTCAATAATGACATAATGATAAAATTTATGAGAGATTTTTTATGAAAAAGACTAAGTTGGTGTTAAGTTTCTTAGCTAAATATTGTAATCTGAATTTCGAGCATAGTCCCAAGACTGATGGTGAAATGAGTGACATGAGTTGTGCCCCCTATGCCTCAGTAGTTGGTAGTCTTATATATGTCATATTTTTCACTAGATCAAATATAGCACATATTGTCCATGTTGTCATTCATTTTTTCTCACACTCTAGTAGATATCACTAGTATGTAGTAAAATCTATCCTAGGGTATTTATGAAGTACTTCTCTCTTATCTTTATCTTTGAGCGGGTTAAAACACATGTTTCTTGGATACATAGATTTTGATATATTCAATGATTTAGTTTCACATTGATCAGCCTCAAGTTATCAATTAACCTTTGGAGGGGGTGCTATATCTTGATAATCCAAGTTCCATAATTGGATGTATGATAGAATACATAAATTGTATGTTGTGATAGTCATATTGTTATATCTCTCTCTAAAAATTCAATCTTTCATAGTAGGTCAAAGAATATTAATGTGCAATATCATTGAATACGAAATATATCAGATAAAAAGTCTATTGTACTTAACAAAGTATACACGAACAAAAATATCATTGATATGTTCATGAAATTGTTATCAACAAAAAAGTTTTAACTTTTTTAAGTTACGTGCTAGTATGAGTCTCCCAGCCTAGGGTAGAGGGAAAATTTTGTTGGGTCTATCAGAGTTGAGTAGATTGTCTCTTTTCTCTTTTGTTTTATTTTTTCAAACATGGTGTACATTGACAAAAAACGTGGGATGAAATCCCACGTTCTAATTAAAAAAAAAATAACATTTAAAATTTTGTGAAAATAGGAAAGTTCTCATTTTTGTAGAGAAGGCCCACGTGGTGCTCTCTCAAATGGAGGAGAGAGTCTCCATCCAAATGAATAAAAAAAACACAGTTGATACAAAAAGGTGCATGCATTTTTTTGTTACTATTTGTTTTTGGTCTTCTAGATTGACTGCCATGAGAAATTATAGATTGGATAGTGTTTGATGATTCAAAAAGCTATGAACATAATCTTTTCTTCAGTTTATCAATTGAGATGCAATCATGTCATTGATTATGAACCATAAATCTAACGAACCGACGCTATCACCTATATAATATCACTAAAAGAAATCCAAAGTATTCACCACAAATAAGTTTAAGTATTTGTATTAAATTTTAGATATCTAGGATTTTTACATACTATAAGATATATTTTAGTGTAAAATTAAATTTTGGGCATTATATGTTTTATGGACTTCCAATACATGTTAAGAAGTATTTAACACATATTATTCGATTTGGAAGTTCTATAACTTTGAATTTATTTTTTATTGAGTTGGATTTGTTATTATTGTGGTATTGAGATTTCTTTATTTTTGGGTTGTTCAATTTATTACTTTCGTTATTTTAGTAACCAATCGTTATTATCGATATTTTATGATTTGGAATATATCATAGTCCAAACTTCCATTCCCCATGAGTTTTATATACACTTGTATGTTTTATACACACTTATATATATTATACATATTTATATGGTATATACACACTTGTATATTTTAAACATTTATATATGTTATATACACTATTTTGTACACTTTTTTATACAATAATAAGTTTTATATAATGTTTTATATATCAATATGTTTTTTACACTATTTTATGCATAATAATATGTTTATACACTTTAATACTTGTTAAAATATGTTGTATACACTTTTATACATGCTTATATATGTTTCATCCACTTTTATACATGCTTATATATGTTTTATCCACTTTTATACATGCTTTATCCACTTTTATACATGCTTATATATGTTTTATCCACTTTTATACATGCTTATATATGTTTTATACACTTTTATACAATGCTTTTGTGTTTTATACATTCAATATGTTATATACGTGCTTAGAGGTGTAAAATGAGTTGGGGGTCCTTGGCACAACATGGGCTCAGCTTGGTTCAGCCTTTCTTGGCCCGGCATGGCATGGTCCAGAACAATGCCTCATTCTGAGCCAAGCCGCCCCATGGCATGGTTTGTGCCATGCTGGACCGACATGAGTTGTACCTCATGCCGTGCTAGGCATGACCCATGTGTCTAGTTCGATGACATGGTAAACCGGCTCGATTGATTGCCCATTAGGATAGTCTAATTTTTTTTAACAATTGGTCACGTGCCTCATTTGCATGCACCATTCTGCATAGTCTGGCATGGATGTGCATTCAGCCATGCCACCATGTCATGGTTGGCAAGGCATGGGCACGACACGGTGGCATGGCTATGCCTTGCAAAGATCGAGCCATCTTGGCACGTCATTGCCCGTTTTACACCTCTATAAGTGCATGTGTTTTATATGTGCTTGTGTTTATACATTCATATAAATGTTTTTTACACTTTATACATGTATATTTATATATCTTTTAAACACATATTTATATATGTTTATGCACATTTAAATATGTTTTGTATGCACATGTATATAAAACATGTTTTCTGTGGATCCACACTTGATTTGCTGAAAAGTAAAAACTAGTGTATTGGGGCTTCTTTCAATGTCAAATCAAGTGATGGATGACAAAAGCCTGAATGGAAATAGCTCTAACTCATTACTTGCAAACCTGATTGGACTATTTCAAAATTGTTGTTTTTGTTAATCAAGCCAACCAAGAAAGACACGAGCATACATAATGAAACTACAAGCTCTAGCCACCAGAGATGATTTTGTTCGATTCAAATTTTAATTTCTGCTTACCCCATGGTCTATTACTATTACAATATCCTTTCGCTTATAGATTCTCCATGAACACTAGAATTAGCTTCAACTCATCTTTATCTAATACAAATACTATAGTTATGATTTTCCATTCTATTAATAAAGTTGAAGGGCAAGCTGATTCAAAATTAAAACCTAATGACAATACACTTATTGTCTCTAAGAATGCTAACCAATCAAGGATTCTTAGAAATGGAAAGCACTAGACTATAAGTTTGATCAACAGTTAGATCCCAAATATACCAATAAATCAACATAGTATGTTATTATTTTCTTTAGGCCAGATCTCAACAATGAATGGACCAGCTAGAGCAACCAAGCTAATGCTAATGGCTTAAGTTTTTTAAAGTAAAGGTATTATCATTTAGATGGTGCAAGAATTTCTTGGTATTTGAATCTAGTAAGTGACATAGAGCTATGTTATATCTTATTTTACAATACGTATGATTACCGCCACATGTTGTAGTGCATGTTAGTCTCAAAAATTATTGTAGGTACATCCATCCTTACGCTTCGTCCAAGGAAGGGACTAAAAGCATCCTTTACAATGTTGGTCATATAGGAGTAGCTTGCATAGTGGCAGAGTCTGACTGATTAGGTAAGGCAATTTCTTTCACTAAGCTAGACTAGGTCTTTCTTCTTCATTGTCACCTTATTAAGAGCATAATAGTGAACATATAGTCAAGGGCACACAACTTCATTCTTTTGAATTTGGACACCCTTTTGTTGTTCCCAATATTTAGTGGCAGACACTCTCTTTTGCTGCTTTGAAACTCGGTGATGGAAATCAAGGTCAGGAGATGTGATTGTGAGGCTGGCTAGTCAAAAGAGGCTTGAATCTCAATCAAGCTAAACATAGACCTATTTTACTTTATATAATATAATAAAGTGGGTTCAATCAGAGTAGTAAACTTTTCCACTATTCACTAGGCTATCAGAGTATTATTTTCTTTCCACTCTTGTAATAACTCATAAGTGCAAATACCCATGAGACTATGTTTCTACGGAAGTCCCCTTTTTGATACATGTTTTTGCTAATTCAAACAACTAGTATCAAAGTGGACTTCTAAGCCCACCCAAGAAGTGGCATGCAAATTTCTTTGGTGGACATTCTTCATTGATATTGAGATAGGATCTATTGTATTTCTTACTAATGTTTTTTATTAAATTATTTGGATATCAATATAGTGATTTCGGTCCTATTTCAGGACCTTTTTATTCATGTTGGTTATTGTGGTTCATGTTATCCCTTGTTATCATGGGTGATCATTCAATGATAATAAAGTTAACTGGCATCAATTATTTTATTTGAAAAAATGGAATATGTGACTATCTTGTAGTCAAACAGTTATATGACCTTTTAAGGAAGGGGGTAAAAGTTGAAAAAAATGAGCAAAGTAGAATGGGAAGAATTACACCTTAAAATTACATCTACAATTTGATAATAAATAAATAAAGATACTTATCAATATGTTGTCGATGAAATGAATGTAGACATGTATGAGAGAAACTAGAGTCTATGTCTAAAATGAACACATTTTGAAATAAGCCACTGATCATTAGATATCTAGTTAACCTAAAGTTCATAGATGGTAGTCTATTGTCAGGGAATATTAATATCTTTCAAAAGCTGATAAATTAGCTTTCATCCATGAAAATGGACCTAGAAGATAATCTATTAGCTTGTCTAATATTGAGTTGACTTCCAGGCAGATAATTTTATGGTTCCCCTTAGCATATCACTACCAGGAAGTGTTATATTAATGCACGTCTCAAAAAACTTAATGTCCAAAGAAGCAATGAGAAATGAGAATGAAGTAGCTTCTCATGGTATTCTTATTTTTGAGGGACATGGGTAGGAGCACCAGTGCACCACGTGAGACACACAGACTAATAGAATAACTCATTTTTTAGAGACAAGTTGTAAAGTAGAAAATCAGTCGAATATTATCACTATAATAAGATGTGATGCATAAATAAAGACTACTGTTCTTGGAAAAAACTTTAATAATAATACACAATAAGAGACAGACCTGAGTGAGAAACCAATATCATCTTAGAATGTAACTTGATGCAGAGGCGTCAAATAAGTCATATCATGCAGGCATAGCCCATTTGAGTGTGGCACTACCATGACAACATGCTTTGCTAAAGGTTTCAAATGGGTCGCATTGTGTCATCACAGCTCATTTTTTGGTGGCCCAGTTGGACCACCATGTCATGCCATGCTAAGCATGGCATTTCTTGAATATGGCTGGTATGTCATAGCCCGGCCAGCCTGACCAACTTAAGTCTAGGTAAAGTTGGGATGAGTCATGCTTGGTTGTGATGGGCTATGTTGGATCGGGTTGGGTCAGATCAAGTCCGGAGATTGCCAGCCTGGTCGATCGATCACCTAATATGGTTTATGATTTTAATTTTTTTTTTTTTGCAAATTTAAAATTTTTAATTACCCATTATGAGTTACAACATTGCATTATTTTTTTATATCATATAAATCACAAAAAAATAAAATCATTAAGAAAAATGGCAAAGTTTAATAATCAAAAATATCAAAAAATATATCTATCAATCATCATCTAATCCAAAAAATAAAATAAAATAACACAACATAATAACATAAAATAAAAATCATTAATCATAAATTTCCAACTAATCATCATCGCATAAGTGTCTGATGGCATCACTAGCGGTGGGCTCAATATTCTCAAAATCACATGAATCATCATATGCTAGCAACTCCTCTGATTTTGTTCCAACACAATTTTGGTTGCCCAATCTCAAATCCTCCTAATCCTTTATGCATGCTAGTGCCTTAATAATATCTGGCCATAGTTTTGATCTCCTATCTAAAATGACATTTTTTTCCTAAAAAGTAGACTCCGATACTATGCTCGATACTAAAAGAATTAGTAGATTTTGTGTCATCTTAGGCAACACGGGATAGATGAACTCATATAATTTCTACCATTATAAAATATCAATATTTTTTATTATTATTATGTGACATGATTGAGTAGTAATCAGTATCTAAGTGTTGAGATAGTTAGCTCTATTCGACGGTCCACCTCATTATTTTTCCCTCACTAACGAAATGGATAAGTCATTATCTCTGAATATGGTTTTTATGTTCATACTTGGAGCTTGGCTACAACTACTATCATATCAAGAATCATAGTATGTAAATAGCTCAGCCAAATGGAGATTGTTGGTATTAGTACTATTAAAATAAAAATATTTGATAATATGGTTCATACCATTCAAGACATACGACATATGATAGACTTAAAGAAAAATCTATTGTCTCTAAAATGAATAGGTAGTCTTGGGTGTAAATCTCATATTGAGAATGTGATGATAAAGATTGTGAGAGGCACACTTGTGGTTATGAAGGGAAAAAAAATCATAAAAAAATTATTCATACTTAAAAGAGAAATTGTACACAAAGCTAAAACATGTGTTGTAGTAATTAGCAAAGATGAATCAATGATGATGTGGCATCTCAAACTAGATCACATGTTAGAACAAGGTTTGAAGACTCTCTCTAACAAAAAGCTACTTCTATGGCTCAAATCAGTAAATTTACCTTTTTGCGAGTATTTTGATATAAATAATCAAAATAAATTGGTGTTTAGTCGATTATTTATAAAAAGTAAATACATTCTAGGCTTGATATATTTTGATATGTAGGAATCATCTGAAATATCATGAGAAGCAAAATATTTTATATCTTCATTGATGATTACTCAAGGAGATCTTTGGTAATCCAATCAAGAAAAAGGCAAATATATTTCCAATTTTTAAGACTTCAAAGTATGTGTAGAACTTGAATCCGAGAAAAGAATTAAATATTTACAGATAGATAATTAAAGAGAGTATATAAATGGTGAGTTTCTAGCTCTTAATACACAAGAAGATATAGAACTATAGTTCATAGTCATATACACACGACAACAAAATGGTATACTAGAATGGTTCAATAGAACTTTTGCAGAATGGATGAGAGTAATATTGATGACTACAAGTCTATCCAATTTTTTTTTGGGTGAAAGCAGCAAATACTATATGTTATGTGATAAATCAATCACTATCAACTATGATTGATTTGAAGATATCGATGAAGATGTGGACCAACTAGTAGATTACTCTATTTTACAATTTTTTGGAAGTCTTGCATATGTAATGTACAACACCCTAGAAAGAACAAAATTAGATTTGATATCCAGGAAGTGTATATTCTTAAGGTATATTGAAGGAGTGAATGGATATCGCCTATGGAATTCTACTAGCTATAAGGTAATTATTAGTAGAGATGTAATCTTTGTAAAAAATCAACTACAAAGAATTGACAATAATGATAGAACGTTGAAAGAAGCTTTAAAAACTACCACTATACAAGTCGAAAATATATAGAGACAAGATGTCCTAATATCTACGGAGGAAGAACCAAAGCACAAAGTACAAGAGCAAGTCGAGTCCGAGATTCCAGAAGTTAGTCAACCAATATGTGATAGAAAGATGCTTGCTTGGCACTCAGAGTATGTTATAAAGAGAAATATTATATATTATCTTCTAGCAGGTGATGAAGAACCTTCAACTTTTAATATAGCTTCAAATAGTTTAGATGTATCTCTATGGATGACATCAATGGAAAAAAATATTGAAGCACTATACAAGAAAAGGATTTGGAAGCTAGTACCATTGCTACTAGGAAGAAAAGCCATTTCCCACAAATGGGTTTATAAGATCAAGTAGGATAATAATAATCAAGTAGAATATTTTCATGCAAGGTTGGTGGTAAAAGGATAAGCTCAGAACAAGTTGAATATATTTGATTTGAGGAGTAATAACTTTGTGTGCTATATTTGATATATATTTAGAGTAGTTGGATCAGAACTATATTTATTCATGCAAAAATTAAAGAAAAAATGTATATGTTCTAGCCAGAAAAATTTGCTAAATCAGGTAAGTAGAACTTAATTTATAAGCTGAACAAATCTCTATGTGTTCTGAAACAAGTAATGATGTGTTGGTATAATAGATTTGATTCTTTCATCATTAGCCTTGGGTAGAATAGACTCAACTTAAATTATTGTATGTCCTATAAAAGGTTTAAGGATGAAAATAATTTCATCAATATTATTATTATTATTAAATGTGGGTGACATGTTGGTAGTTGGCCCCAATAAATATCAAATCCAAGAATTAAAGGTATAGTTGGCTATGGAGTTTGAAATGAATGACTTGGGACTAGCAGATAAGATATGCATGGATGTAGATTTAATGAGATTGAAACAATAATAAATAACTTTCTCGAGAAATCTACTTTAACACGATTTTGTGATGTTTCAACATATAAGATAATAAGTCAATTTATACCTCACTTTCTATTAATTTCAAGTTATTCTCAAGTATGTTTCCTAGCTTAGAAGAAGAGAGGAGGAAGATGTCTCGATTATCATATGTATTAGTAGTGAGAAGTTTAATATTTTCAATTTGGACAAGACCAGAAATTACACAAACAATGAGTATGATTAGTCTATTCATGAAAAATCCTGTTAGAGAGTATTGGAGTAATGTGAAGAGGATTCTTAAATATATTAGAGTGACCTCAAATGCTATATTATATTATGAATATTCAGACCTTATTGTTAGAGGCTATGTTCGATATAGACTATGATGGGGATTTTAATAATAACAAGTCTACCATGAGCTATATTTTTTCTTATTGGAGGAGCTGTAAATTTGGTTTTAAAGTTATTGTCTATTGTGTCTACTTCTATGATAGAAGAAAAGCATATTATAGCTACACAAGTTAGTAAAGAGGTAATATAGTTACAAATTCTATCGGAAAAGCTTGGGCACATACAAAATAAAGTTACTTTATTTTGTGATAGTCAGAGAGCTCTACATTTAGCAAGAAATCTAGTATTTCACTTACAGATAAAATATATCAGAGTATAATATCATTTTTTTACAATAGAAAATTAAAGAAGAAAATGTGGATATGCAAAATATTCACATTGATAGGAACATAGCATATGTTATTAATTTTTTCTATTTTCAAATTATTGTTGCAAGTTCTGTTTTTATGACATTTTGTGAAGCTTGTTATTATTTTTTTTAAATGAGCTTTTTAAGTATTTTTGTTTTGTTTTTTGGGGATCTGTTGCAAAATATTCCCATTTATTTTTTTTTCTTAATCATATTTTCTATTATTTGGAACTTTATTTTCTGTGTTGAAATTATGTCATAAGTGTTCCACATATATTTTTATTTTATAATAGAATACTAGTTAAGCAACTAAGTATATGCATGTTATGATGCTTAGATTAGTTCAAAAATATCTTCATAATGAAAGCATATAATTTCTTCTATCTTGCTAGTGTAATTTGAAAGTAGTCTGCAAATAATAAATGAATTATTAGTATCATCAAAATTTATCTAAATTAGTGTTTTAGAAAAATTATGTTACCTCAATTGAGTGCCACAAGTTATCCTTTAATTATGTAGAAATAGCTCACCGTGTGTTAAAGGAGTCTCCAAAAAGCCCGCAGCCCACCCAAAGCCCATTCCAGCCCAACAAGGCTAAGCCAAGCCCAGCCCAAGTCTATTTTTATAGGCGGGCCAGGCCGCAAGCTTCATTTTAGGCCCAAACCCAGCCTATAAGCCCGTTGATCAGCCTGCCTTGAGCTCATTGATCAGCCCGCCCTTAGTCCGTTGACTAGCCCACCCAATATAGATAGACTAATAGCAAACACTATTTTCTAGATGTGATTTTTGATGAGTTGTTGGAACAATTCTTTGTATATATATTTAAAGCAAAGCACTAGGAATGAAAGACACTCTTTTGGACATTCCGATCAATTGTTATATCTCTCATCCCAATTTAAGCTGCAATAAGTACATCCATAAAATAAACAATTAATATTTTTCATTGAAGGATAGAATTCACATCGCAAATCTATAGCAAAATATTCATTGGCATTTGGTGCTCAATTTGCCTAATTTAGTCTTCCATAGATAAATAACATGTTTTGAGATGTGGTTCTTTTACCCATATAACTTTACGCTATGCATCTTTATGATGCATATGATGTTAGCTTAGATAATAATAGGAGCAAGACATAAATTGCTCACTTTCCTCCAAATTTTCCAATAGAATATTTGTATGCTGCATATTTCCAGTCATATTACTTAGAGAATTTTAGGTTATTATTAGAGATGCCCATCATGGAGGCTCCAATTTGGATGACGTAGAGTTCTAGATGTCATCCGTGATTAAATAAAATGATAAATTCATCTTATCCATAAACATAAAGAAAACTTTAATTTCAACCCGGGATATTGATTAATCAAAGGCTACATTGAATTATGAGGGTATCTCCTTTCATAGGAGGGGGGGGGCATAAAATCCAAACATAGGTTCTCAATTGAATTAATGATTTAGATGGGCAATATAAAAATTAAAAATCAACCCCTTGCTTTTTTTGAATTACTATATGTAATAATTCAAGCAACCCATGCAATAGACAATTTTTTCAGCCCATAAATAAATTGCATATTAAATTTTTAACAAGAGAAAATTGGGAAGTAATGACTAGGTTGACGGTACTCACAAAAAATATAAATGACAATGTCACAAGAAATTTCCAATTATTCATGATTCCTCCAAAAGGTACTCCATACAAATGAGATTACTCCAAAATATCAGAAATTTCTCAAACTACAATACACACAAATCAAATGAGAAATTCCATGGGATGCATATCATGGATGAAAGGAGAATCCATTTTCATAGTTTACTCTCTATGAACCTCAAATTGTATTTCATGCAAATTGCAAAGACATTTAGATAGGGGTCCCCCCATGTCTCATTCCACTTTCATCTATAGATATCACCAATGGATCTAATTGAGAATAATAGGTCAATCATTACCTATCTTGTAAAGTTGTATTTTACATTGTCAAAAGCCTTCTACAATTTATTTAAGGAAGCATCTTGGAAATATTCTAAAAGAAACTGTCATAAATAAGTATATATAGTTAGACATGCACGTTTGTCTAACTAAATTGAGCCATTTTTGTAGTTAAATGAAAATTTTTCACCAAGGAGAATTCACTAAAGGAAGCATTTTTATTCATGTTTATAACATTTATTGAGTCAGATATGAGACGCACGATGCATAGAACAAAAACGAGAATGAAGGGAACTAGCCTTGTGGCATCTTAAAAGTAATGGCTTTCGTGTTTTGGTTTAATTTTGCCAACAAATGTTTCAACCTAAAAGAAGCACATCACCAAGCAACAATTGTTTTATCTGAAAAAAAGAGAAAATCTATACCCATTAATAACTTTTACACAAGCACATATAAACATCAGTGATGGAGATGAGGATAACACTAGATAATTTTAATAAAATACAAGTTTAATTTAACTTCTTTTAGGGTAATAGATTGTTTTATAAAAAAAAAATATATGTGAGCACTATATAATACAATTGGGGCACTTGATTCACAAAATAAAAATTAAAATAAAAGAGCAGACTAAAAAAAGTTAATAATTATTAGAATGTTCCCACAAAATTAAAATAAAATTATATATTAAGGATCTCTAATGAGAAAACATGAAAAGGTAATCCCACCACAGCACGGCATGGCGCATTGGTGCACAACATGGTGCTGTAAATCACGACGGTGGTGGGCAGCCATGATTATTGAGTTTGATGCCCCACTATGCAATGTTGCATGGTTACTAGTGACTCCTATTATTGAGGTTGTAATATGATAATCATAATAAAATTCTTATAATATTATCACATCCAAGTAATGTTGAATATGATATCATTATAACTTGGGTGATAATAATAATTGTTCAATATTGATCATTACTTTTAATATTAAAAGTGTTTTAATATTATTATTAATATTGTAAGACAAGTTTGAAACACTAAAATATTTATTAATATTGTTCAATATTATTATTATTATTATTATTGTAAGACAAAATAAATAAGAATATTTATTAGAGGAGTTGGACTCCAAAATAAAAATATATAATTACTAAAACAAGTTTGAAACACTAAAATATTAAGTACTAGAATTATGAGCGAACAAATTAAGAGTGTAGAACATGCAATGCTCGAATTAATTCCAAGGCATTCGTAAGATGTTTATACCCATGTTCCAAGTGGTGGAGAGGACTATAATATATATATTTAAATTTAAAATTTTTGGATTTTTATGTGTATTAAATTTTTATCAATACTTATTTGAGAATTAAAGTGCATATATTTTCGGATTGAAAATATATTTTTCATGAATTTGTTTTTCTAAACTGTAAATTTTAAAAGTATATTTTTTGTCTAAAATTGATTATTTATTTTTGGTTTTTAAAAATTGTAAAAACTTAATATTTGTTATAAAGAAAGATGAAGAAATTAAAAGAATAAAAATAAGGATCATTATATTTGACTCTGATTGGGCCTATTTATAGGTTTACAAGAAGGCCAGAGGTTATAACTTTGAAAAACCCAAAAGACAAATGTCTTACATAAATGATAGTCATTCAATTTAAAGTAATGGTCATTCATGGGGGTCTCCAAAAATCATGCGGCCCACGGCCCGACAAGGCTAAGCCCGGCCAGAGCCTATTTTATAGGCGAGCTAGGCCGCGGGCTTCATTTTAGGCCCGAGCCCATTTTATAAGCCCATTGACCTGCCCTCCTTGATCCCGTTGATCGGCCCGCCTTAAGCCCGTTGACTAGCCCACCCACATTAGAAAAATATTTCACTAAAAATGTAGGTAAGAGAAAGAATCATGTACTACATATAAAAATGTGGGAAAATTTTACATCACAATAAAAATAATTACATTCCAACTAAGTTTGCACCTAATTATTTGTCAATCATTTGTAATTTTTAACCACAAAAAGTACAATACATATAAAAACACTTAATTAAATAATTCAATCATCATTGTTCGGTGGTGAATGAGAAGAATCATGAATCCATTCATGTCTAGATAGTTTTAACTTTTCCATATCGGTCACTAATGCGGCTTCTCGAATAGAATCATGCAATCTCTTATCCGCTATCTTTCAATCTTTTAAGCATATTTCTATTTCTATGGCTTCAGGTGACAAACTGCTTCGCCTTTCACTAACCACTCTACAACCTGCACTAAAAGCAGCTTTCGATGCAACTATACTCACAGGCACGGTTAATACCTCACATATAATAATTGATAATACCGAATATTTATTTTGTTGTTTCTTCCACCATCCTAAAATTTCAAAATTTTCATTATCTTAGAATGGAATTGTTTCTATATTAAGGTATCTATCTATATCATTCATATTATTTGGAGGACTAGTCGTTGTCTTTTTTCTACTTTTAAATATTTCTAAAGCACTTTTATAAAAATGCGAAGAGCTTGTAGTAGATGATAAGTTAATAGAACTAATATCATTGCCATATTTTTCTTTATAAATATCATATAAATTATGTAATAATAAATTTACTTCATTTTTAATTTCTTCAATTTTAATTTGATCAAAAAAGTAAATAACTAGTAGTCATTCACTAAAGCATCAAATTTTAATATAGGGTCTACAATTAAACCAATATAATAAATTAAAGGTATATATCCCCAATATTTTTAAATTTTTTTTATCATTGCAAAAATGATATCTTTAAACATTTCAAATTTTAAATATTTTAGAAGTACAATATAAATATTAGTTATATGCATAATAACTCGATGAGAAGTTTAATAATACACACCACAAAAAATATTTGTTGAAGTATCAAAAATTTCAAAAAATCTCGTAAAAGGTTTGCAATGTGTCAATCATAATCATTTAACAAATCAAGATCTATGTTAGAATTATTAGTAAATAACTGCATATTTTATGAAAATTTCATATAATTATACTATTTTTTTATATTTTATGATATTTTGTAAAAGTTTATAAGTAGAATTCCATCTAATTGACATATCTAAACTTATATTTTTTCTTTTCATATTTGCTATTTTACAACAATCAAAAAATAATTCATGTTTTGCTTGAGAATTATTGATACTATATGCAATGCCTCTAATTTTTTCTAATGTACTATCAACTTGTTTTAATCCATCTTTTACGATTAAATTTAAAATACGTAGTCAACAACGTACATGAAATAATTTACAATGATCTTCATTTATTTGCCAAAATCTTTTTAATCTATTTACTATCGTATTATTATTAGATGTATTATCTAATGTTATTATAAATATTTTATCATGAATACCTAAACCTATGATTTTATCATGTATTAAACTTGCTTTATTTTGACCATTATGTGGAGTATTTATTGTTTTGAATGAAATTATTTTTTTATTTAATTTCCATTCACTATCTATATAATGAGCAATAATACATAAAAAACTAGTGTGTGTTAAAGATGTCTAAATATTAGAAGTTAAACAAATTTTCCCTTGAAATTTTGCATAATAATTTTTTAAATTTTCTTTTTCTATATGAAATTTTTTCATAATATCTCTTTTAATAATATTTCTAGACCAACCCCTAAATTGAGGAATAATAACTATTTGAATTGTTCCTAAAAAATCATGAGTTTTCATCATATTAAAAGGTTGTTCAGCTCTTATTATGTAATCAATCATTTTTTCACGACAATAAGATTCATCATAAGAAATTGTTTTTTAATTTATACTATCATATTTACCTAATTGCATATAATTTCTAATATCTACATTATTTTTAGATTTACAATGTTCATATGTGATTTTAGATGACTTGTGCCTGCATTTGATCCACCACTAAGAAATTTGCTACAAATTTTGCATTTTGCTTTTATTTCCTTTTTATTATTTTCTAAAATTATTTCTATTATATCAAAAAAATTTCATATGCTAGAACTAAATTTATTACCTGATGATTCATGTGAATTAGAAGAAGATGCACATGCACTTTCCATTTTTAAATTATTAATATAATATTATACCAAACAAAAAATAAATAAACCTAAAAATAAAAATATAACAAATAAAAAGTAAAGTTAGAGGATGTTACTAAATTGATGAACCAAAGCTAAAATTTCTTCTAATCTGAATTACTAAAGCCACTAATGCTTAAATTGCATAACCAATAATATAATGCAAATAAAGAAAATTTGAAAGAAAATTGAATATTAACTAATATGAGAGAAAATTGAGTAAATTTGGTGAGAATTAGAGTGATAAAGAACTTGAAGAGGATGTGTGATGAAAAAATGTGAAGAAAGTTGAGCATTTATATGAAAAAATGTGAAGAAAGTTGAGCATTTATATGAAAAAATCAAAAATTTAAAATATAAAAAATAATAAATAAAGTGCCCAGCGGTTATATGACCGTTTGAGGGAAATTTTGGTATTTTAGAAAATGTCAAACGGTCATATGACCATTTGAAGTTTCTTTCTAATTTTGATTTTTGTAATTGAACTAAATATATATAAGTATAAGTAATATAATTACAAAAGCGGGGCACTGATGGGTTGGTAGAGTGCATTCTTCTTAAGCTGAAGGTCTTAGGTTCTATTCCTTGCACATGCAACTGTCAAATTTTTTTATTAAAGGCATTAGGCTTTATGATTATGGACCAACTCAGCCTAGGGTAGTTAAGCCCATTAGTGTAAAGCCCAACCAAGATTGGCTAAACCCATTTGTATAAAGCCCGCGGGGAGGGCCACAGGCCTTTAAAAATTCAAAATTCAAAAGCTCGGCCCAGCCCACTTTATTGACTAGTCAAAAAACTTATAACCCCCCCCCCCCCCCCCCCCCCCCCCTCACCGGCCATGGCCACAGGCCTAATATTCACAGGCCAGGCAGCCCCGACCTGGCCCGTTGAAGACCCTTGGTTAAATATAATTGGCACTTGAATACGTATCATGAAAACCAAGTAGCTAGTTAGGTGCATAGTAGATTCTTCTATACACATTCCATTAGAGGTGTCAACCGGGCCGGCCAGGCCCGGCCCCGGCATGAGGCACGGCATGGTTCGGCCATGCCTGGGCCGCCCTGACACTGGAAAATGCCATGCCCGGGTAAGGCACAAGTTGTGTCGTGTTGTGCCTAACCCGTGCCGTGCCATGCCTAACCCGGCACGGTTCGGTGCCCGTGGCATGGCACACCGGCACGGGTTCGTCCCATGTCCCGGCCCGTATGACACATCTAGATTCCAACAACATTATAATTTATGAGCATCTTTATTCTATTATTGTTATTCCTTATTATCATTGATTTTTTTATCAATCCTTTGCTAATTTTTTGTCAGGATTTTCTCTTCACCTGAATCCATATTTGTAATTACGCATAAATGATAAAAAAAATTCTATGAACATATTAGAAATAAGTCATATTATCACAACAACATTTATATTTCTTTAGGGGGGTGTGAATATAATGAACTAACGAGAATATCCATAGATCTATTATTGTAAGTCATATATAGTAATATTTTATGTGTTACCTTGTACAATACTTTGAAAAAAAATTGAAATATAAAATAATGATATTTATTATAAAATATATCTACTAAATGATTTAATCAGAACGATCATTTTTAAAAATTAAACACATTAACTAATGCATAAAAAGTCAACATCTAGTTAGAAAAGTTCAAAATCAAACAATTAATAGCATAGTATGAGAGTCATCAATAATAATAAATTCAAAATCTAAAATCTAAAATTTAGTTATATAGAATATTTGTTATATATACAAAATTCTAAAATCCAAAATCCAAAAAACATAATATAGAATCCAAAATAAAATTTTAGTTAGATAGAAGTTTTGTTATCAATCAAGGGATATCAAATGAGTCATGTGATATTAGTACAACCTGAATTTTTGTGGCCTGGTAAGGTCACCAAGTCATACTTGACATAGAATGAAATGGGTTCTTGTAATGTGACGACACTAAACATAACCAAAATAACCCAACTCGATATAACCTAATTGGACTACAACTAGACACTTCTATGTTGGAAACATGTCAAGTGGTGCCAATTATGGATAGCCTAAATGCCCAAATAATTTTTTTGAAATTTTAATTTTTTATTTATTAAAAATATTACATATTAAAATAATATAATCAAAAAGTTCAATGCATTAGAAAGTTAAATGATCAAATCAATAATTAAAATAAATATTTTGCATTCATCTCAACTCAAAAAATCATATGAAAAAAATACAATCCAAAATATGATATATAAAATAAGCTAAAGTATTATTAAATAAAATAAGCTAAAGAATTATTAAATAAAATAAGCTAAAGAATTATTAAATAAAATAAGCTAATGTGAATACAACTCATCGTTATCATGTATGATTCTGAAGGTAGTACTAGTGGTGGCTTATTGTCATAATATCCTCGATGTCTCGTGAGTCATCTAATACCAACAACTCTTTCACTTTATTATAAATACCTAATCTTGAATTTTCTCAATATTTCAAGCATACAAGTGCTTCTATGATATTTAATCATAGTCTTATTATCTTATCTAAAATAACATAAATAGTCATAGAAAAACAAACTCTCATACTTTCTATAGAATGGAGAAATTAGTAGATCAATATGTCATCTTAGATAGTATGAGATAAGTATATTCGTATTATGTTTATCAACTGAAATTATCTAAATTCTTATTATTATCATGTGATAAGATAGAATAGTAATTAGTATCTAAATATCAAGATAGTTTACTTTTATTTGACAAACCAACCCATTATTTTGCACAAGCTAACTTAATAGAAAAGTCACCATTTCTAAATTTGATATCTATGTCTTTACTCAAAACATAAATATAACTAACATACTCACTATTTTAGTGAATTTTTCATCTTTTTACAATATAACGAAACAACTTTTATTTTCACTGGTACTATTAGGTTAATTATGTTACAAATACACCTAACGTGTAAATTTTCACATAATGGCTTATCTCTAATAGTTTTCACAAATATATTAATAATGATTCTATTATTCAAAGTATTATAAAATTTAATACTAAAAATTTTATTCTAAATATCATATTTCCTAAAAATCTTTATCATATACTCATATTTGATAGGGTCATCAGAAAATAAAGGATCTTAGGAAATCTTAAAGTTTGTTTATTGAGTTTTCACCTAAAATTTACATAATAGGTGATAAAGTATGCAAATGATTCATTATAACAACTAGATATTGGATATATAGATATCACTCTATTATATTTCTTAAATTCATTAATTATTAATTATTTTTCTAACCTATAATATTTTATTATATCATTCTTACTAGTAGACCTAAGAATTCTATGATAAGTAAGTTGTTAATATGTTTGCATAATACTGACTATCTAGAATCCTCTAAAAATCTAATTTGGTTATTCATTCCCTTCCAAAGTCACTATAGTAGATGAAGGAGGTCAATTAAGATGAGGTTGATCTAATTTCAAAGGGCATGCCACTCAGTATGGTTTATTTGAGATCTAATGCATCATATTTTTTGGTGTATTGATTAGTATGCTTCTTAAGATGATTAGTGTCACCAGTACTCTTGTATGTCTATATATTTTATAGTATATACACTGTGCTAATTCTTCTTTTAACACCTCTATAATTTTTATGTTTTATTATGTTAAAATGAGTCCATACAACTGAAGTTAATCTAGTTTTATATTTACCAAGCAAAATGAGTTGAGACTATTAGAAAGAACATAGTTTTGGTCTTAGACTTTTTAGTCAAGTTGTCATTATTATCCATATATATGTCAAAATCATTATCATTATAATCATTATTTGTTATTTATTTATTTTATTTTTAATTCTAAATTTTTTACAAAGTATACCTTTAAATTTTTATAAATTATTAATTATAACATAAATTAATAAATAAAATAAATATGTACAATAATAGCATACTCTTATTTGAGCAGCAGTCATAATCCATCTCTTTTTATAAACTAACTATCCCAGAGGCCAGAATAAATAACAAAGCAGGATAGAGAAGATGAAAGAGAGAGAGTTGAAAGGAAATTGGGATAATCAAAAAATAAAAGTTACAAAATAAAAGAGAGAATAAAACAAAATATGAATTTGATGAATATTAAGAAATTTCTATTCTATAATTATATATTTTTGTATATTAAAATAAATTTTTTTATTTTTTATTTTTTATTTTTTATAATTAAAAATGGCAAAAATATGATAGCCATTAGATTTCTATTGTGTAGCAATATGAATGAAATATGACTATTCCAAAATAATAGTAAAATTTGATTTTTTTTATAGATATTAAAAGTGATAAGCTATATTTGTTGCTTTCTTTGTTGAGACCCATTTTGTAAACCTAACAGGCATCTGCCATGTTAGGAGGCTGAGTTTTTTCTTTTATAAAAGACCATCATTCATGACCTGTGACTCTTGACTCGTGTTCGATCACCAACTCAGCGTGTTTGTGGAGCATATTAATGGGTCAAGCATGTAGGTCATGCATATACCATCACAATGCAAAGTTGGCCTTGGCCCAATACATCATGATCCATGCCATGGGCTAGAACAGTCGTGGTCCATGCATAATTATGGACCATATCATAGTCATGCATGATTATTGTGGGCCATGCCTCATGTTGTGCCCATGTCGCCCATCCCACTTGACACAACTATATTTTTTTAAATTCCCTTACACAACATAATTATGGCATCATACTATCAAAATCATCTATTATATCTAAGGATTATAGTTTCAATAATACAGAAATGAGAGGTTGGATTTCAATAGAAAATCCATCAACTTATCAGAATCCTTTCACTTGAAGAAGTCTTTTTATGAAGTTGACAAAACAATTGACCATCTTGGATCAAGATGGTATTGTACATAAAAAACTTACTTGGCTTGAGATGCTAAAAATAAATGGTTATGATTTATGAGTCATCCTAGTAAAATCAACTAATATCAACACAAGCTAATCAACACTGATACCAATATTAATATAAACCCAAATGCACTTATAAACTAGAATGTTGAACATGGTATAATCAAGTTTTAATATGTCACTAACAATTCAATAGAAATATAGTTTTCATATGACACTTTTAATATCAACTACGTTATTTTCAATAACTTGTGATTCATCATGACCTTATGTATTGTAATGATGCATATTGATAACATGGTTTTCAGATTTAGGCACATAGTGGGTAAGAACAAGTGTCTACCACCTTAGCATTTCAAATATATGTTCTTTTTCATCAATGACAACTTTTACCAATTTTGATGTGAGACCTAATTACTATAATATTATAATAATTGCTAAATATTGTGCAAGTTTTACAATAAACTTAATACCTTTTTTCACACCCAATGAATGTAATTTTACACGTGCTCTATTTGAAGCCACTTTGACTCTTTGATATATAAGAAATATTTTATTTTAACTATTTCATGTGCTGTCAAAAAAAATTATAAGAAAGTAATAATTAGTGTTTAGATTTAGTTGTGGTAAAATAAAAATAATGATCCTCACTCAATAAAAGATTGTGTAATTATTATAATTTTTTAAGACATGATAATGTTCTTGTGATAATACATTGGTTTCTACTTTGGCAATATCACCACCAGACGTAAGAGTTACAACTTTCTGGTTAATATTCACACTACTAGGATTCCTAATTGCGTTTGGATTTAAGAAGTACTCAAACACAAAAATTACTAACTTTTTCTACAATATAACATTTGACAATACAATTTTCTGGTAATTACCATTTCAAGGTAATCACTTTTTAATACTTTTATGAATATTTCAAATGAGTATATCTATCTAAAATAGACTAGTCCACAAATCTCACCTTTCTAACTAGATGAATCATCAAATGAGGCATGCCATCGAATAAAAAAAAGTAGGAAATACTTTTCAAGTAAACACAATATCAAAACTAACTCATTTTGTAACTTATCCAATGAATACACATAAATTGCCTTCTTACATAGAGCATTGAAATAAAAACTTAATCATGTCAAACAAGCTTAGGAAAAAATGATCATAATAACACTAAAAAAAATGTTGCATATGTGTATGATAATCACGAAATTTCAGATCATGGAGCTTGAAATCTTTTATTGAGACAAGATTTCTAAAGATTTAGATCAATAACTTTCTAAAATCTTTAAGTCATCCAAAGTTTGACAAAATATATTTTTCTCCATTCTAAATAATGCATAGTATACATGTGAAAAGTAAGTGCGATTTGGCTCAAACCCTAATGTCAATTCAACCCTTAAGCCCATATTCATGAGGTCAAGGCAAGAATTGAGTCCATCTTTTATTTTCACTGTATATTGAGTATTGTACTAAAGATACTTTCTCATATATTTTTCTCAATATACTTAACATCTAAATTATGATGAACATGTAAATATTTCCAATACTCATGTTTGAAGCATATAGATTTCTTCCAATAATTGGTACAATTAACATTAGATTTATCATGCATATCCTACTTTTTTTCCATGAATTATAAATAACATTTAATTTCAATTACACCCCTTCTCCACTTAATGATTATGGAGGTGAGCGAAATGTTTGCTCCCCATGTATTCTGTGGAAAAAAATCATTTAATATTTAAATGACTTTTTAAAAAAAAGACTTTTTTTTTATATTTAAATGACTTCCCCATGGAGGAAACAAAAAAAAAAGACTTTTTTTTGTTTCCTAAAAGGATGATTGTGTGGAAGAAAATGCATGTAATATTTAAATGAGTTTTTTCTTCCATGCTACGGTTTATGTGAATATGCCTCCTCCCATGTATTGGATAATTAAAATTTTTTTTCAATGTTCAACTAGAGAAGCTTCTATGGGTAGGAAAATCATTTAATATCTATAATACCATAGCTCTTAATATAATCATCTCTCTTTTATATGCATCATAAGCTTGTATATGTATCTCCCACAAAGCTTTGAGGTCTTTGACTAATGGTGCTAAATATACATTAATATTGTTTTCATGTTGTCATGGACTTAATATTAATAAATAATATCATAAATTTTCTCTTAAAGCACAATCATGAGAGAAGGTTATGAGTAATAATAACCAACCAATAATTATTTCTGCTACTCAATGAACTACAAGGATCTATACCATCTGCTAAAATGGAAAGTCTGAGATTTCTAGATTTTGTTATAAAACAGGTTATCTCCGGTCAATTATCTTCCATGATGGGAAGTTTGATGGATGATGCATTTTTCCATCATATTGTTGACCTTGTGCATGTCATATGAGGTCTTTTGTATTGTTTGAAGAATAAAACATTCTTTAAATTCCTAGGATCGATTGGAAATACCATATTACTTTAACAAGAACTCCCTTACTTTCTTGATTTATTTTCCATTCACATTCCACCTTCATTGGGAAAATGTCTATTTTTTTATATTATATTCATATTGCATACAATATTTTTTTGTGTTTTATACATGAATAATGATAACTCATTATTAAGAGACAACTTGTCCCCAAGTAATATTAATAGCACATAGAAATTTTTATCAGACCATACATATTTTTCATCTAGATCATATATTTTGAGTAATACAATTATTTTGGTATAGTTTTTACAACCTAGATACAAAGGGGTTTCAGCATCTTCAAGTAATTTTTTAAATAATCTTGGATTAGCTCCATAATCATCTTATACAACTTCAACTATTTATACTATATAATCCACATTACTAATTTCAAATTCATCAAAATATTCTCTCCTAAATGTTTGTAGTTCATTACATAGAGCTACTTTCCCATGCTAATACCAAGAATGATAACTTTGGTCAATTCCATAAAAGAATATTCTTTGATAAGTCGAGGTGTTTGGAATATCAAATTCCCACGCTATAGACATAAGCATTTGATGGAGTTTTGATGTGTAGAATTATGAAGTGCAAATATAATAAAAATTTCAACTCCATTATAATATTTTTTTGACCTTTTATTATTTGACATCCAATAATGATTCATTTTTATACAAAAGATAAACTAAATTCCTATATAACAAACATATATGCACAATGAGATATGAAGATTGAAAAAAAAGATTCTTTATAAAGCATTAAAATTTAGAGCCAATAATGTGTGACATAAATTATTTGATGAAAATTATGTCATAGAAGCATTTCATGAATGTTTTATATATTTTAAGATGTCCAAAATATAAAATTAGGTAGTTGTTCCTTATAGTTTTCCTAGAATACAAAATATATATAATATGTAATTTTATCCAAATATGCACTTATTGAACAAGATGAAAGATGACCAAGAATTTTTTATGTGAAAAATAGTTTCAATTTTTTAATTTTTTTTCCAAAAGCAACATAAATTTTTTATATTCAATTTATGTTATGGTAGCCAAAACAAACAAAACCTCAATGATGGCTAAATTCCTACCTCTTGAGAGTGATGAACAAGATGGTGTAGAGGTTACAATAGCAAAGACTAAAGTAACTTGAGCCACAAAGACTACTTGTTGAGATTGAAAAAGCAAAAAAAAAAGGAAAACTTTATGAAACAAAGGACCATTCTTGAAAGAAAAATTCAAAACATATAAATTTCATATCAGCAACAAATTTTAAAACTTGTGTATTATCAAAATACCAAAGCAATAACTCTATAATATATAACCTATATGAAAATATGAATTCATCTTAGTATTTAATTAGTGTGTTTGCATTAGAAATCTATAAGAAATGTTACAATGGAATAAAATTTCATCTTTAAAATCTCTTAGAGAGTTGGTGTAAGAAAAAGGTTTAAACACTTTAAAGATACATGATAAGTCCATAAAATTTTAGAGATTTTGAATTATAAATTTAGTTAAATTTTGGGAATGTCATTAACAATCTCTTTTTTTTAATAATATTTTCATGTGCTTTATGTTAACATAAACAAGTTATCTATGTTATAGGATGAAAGAGGCTCAAACTTAAGATATAATTAATGTTATAGGATCAAACTCATGGGATTTTTCCAAATGGCTCCTTGGTTGACAAACAATAAGAATCACAAGGGTGACACCGAGGAAAGAGGATCAAATTCCAGAGAAATGAGAAATGTTATGATTTTTTGAACTGAGATAATTTGGATTTATTGCCGTTAATGACTTTGGGAGATTTTCTCAATGAAAATTAATGTGGTAATATAAATATTTATACTTTCAACTTTATTAGTATGATACTCATATAATTAACATATGCATTCTTTCATGTTTTACTAGTAACAATCATATGACCAAATATAACTCATAGGATTATCATCATCATATGAGTTACATCCATTCATGGTTGTAATGACTATTATTTTTTTCTATCATACACACGAGTGTGTTTCATGTATTACCTATCATTGTCACCCACTTCAATCATACACAAACTTATTAATAGCTAAAATCCTAGTCTCAGATCTATTTAACTACCATATCATCCATAACTAAATAAGTGCCTTGTATCACCCTTGTTGCTCATGGAGTACTTCAAAAATTAAGTTGTGGAGCCTTTTTGGTTATCTACCTTACTCTCTCCTCTCATGGTTTTTCCATGGATTCTTATGGGGGGGGGGGGGGGGGGGGGGAATTTTTATATACCCAAGCATCTAGTGTAGGGTTTTTAATAGGAAGTCTAAATGAAAGTCACAACTTTGGTCTTTCTATTCTATAACACAAAATCATGATACCAGATATGAGCTATGATTTTGGTCTTTTTCATATACTTGATGGTCATGACTCTAGAAAAGTTACAATAGTTCATTTAGCCCATGTAACAAAAAGTTGTAGAATTGGTATGAGATGTTGCTTTGATATCTTTACTCTGCTTGATGGTCATGATGCTAGGAACATTATAATGATTCATTTAGCTTCTATAATATGAAGTCATGGTGCTAGGCATGGTTGTGACTAGTGCCTTTAAATTTTTTGACCCAAAGTTGCAGTGCTAGGTTTGGCCACAACCTGTGCATTTTACTTATGCAACTCACAATTATGGCATTTAAGAATGGCTATAACTTTCGTTTTATCTCTTGAAACAAGAGTCATTGTGATTGTATTAGCCACATTTTAAGCTTGGCTCTTTGTAATATTCTATCACCAAAAGTCACAATGCTAGATCAGTATCATGACTTTGGCTTGAGTATGTTGTGATTTGGTAAAAGACATTTGGAGGCTATTATAACTTTTAGCACTTGCGGGGTATTTGATTGATTTAATATAAAATTAATGTCATAGTAATAAAGTTGTTTCGATCTAGTTTCTCTATGACTCTTAGAAATATTTGTAACAAAAAGAATATAATGCATTGTGAAAAGTTTGCACCAATAAGTGATAGAGTCATGGCATACGAAGTTTTTCACAACTATACGTGTAAAGTTTTAGCCAATAATTAATATCAAAACTAATCTATAAGTACTCAAAGGGATAATAAGTCATAGCATGTCAATGCTATGACTTTTTTGTACGTCTAGAGTCTTTTTTTGTAATAAAGTCATAGATGTGTAAGTAGTATGTCACCAAATTTCCACATCATTAAAAATACATCAAAATACTGTTTTATACACACGAAAAAAAATAATAAAATAGCACATATCCACATATTTAAGGTGATCACAAGTATAGTTTGTTTTTATGATCATACTTTTTGAAGACAAAATCAAATTTAAAGTGCTCAAATAGTGACAATGAAGTGGATTGTCTCTCCGAATCTTATCTGAAACTTGAAGCTCAATCCAAAATCTTTGCAATCATATTGCACAATATATCTTATCTTCGCCCAATCGAATTTAGTGTATCTTCAAAAGATCTCATTACATAATACAAATATTTTTTGTATAATATACATTGTCCCATTTCTTTCATC
Source organism: Sapria himalayana (assembly GCA_029783825.1). Taxonomy (NCBI): domain Eukaryota; kingdom Viridiplantae; phylum Streptophyta; class Magnoliopsida; order Malpighiales; family Rafflesiaceae; genus Sapria; species Sapria himalayana. The sequence continues at coordinate 5,610,529 of JAREIK010000403.1, read as the reverse complement.
CACTAATTCTCTTAATAGAGCAAGTCATAGAACCTATCAAATGACCCTAAACTATCCATTACATTCGCCTCAAGATATTTCATCATGCATTCTAAGAGTTTCAAAATCTTTTCTTCAAACTTTTCTCACGCTGTTATAAACAATAATTTTTTTTGTTGGATTTGCATTTCCCAAAGTGCTTCTTGCCTTTCTATGTCCACTATCATTGCTATGTCGAGATTCTGTATCTCCTACATACAACATGTTTATGTATCTTTGACTACCAACTACATATTTCTTATAAAACAAATAATATCACCCATCATACCTTTTTGTTCACCCGGAGAATGATCAATATGAGTTACTCTCTTTTCATGTCTTCCTCACTTCTTTTCTCTACTCCTATTTTAGGTTTGGTAAAAGATAACCCTTCTTGCCCAAAATAAGTCAATGTGTCCCCTTCTAGGATTAACTTTTTTTTTCTATGGTTTTCAAGACCTCTTTTGATGCCTAAGCATAACAATGTTAGGGAGGACATCTTGATCATAATTCATCTATTTTATCATCTATAGAGACTACTTCAGCTTTGCATAGTAGTGAAATCAAGATTGAGTAAATATTTGGCTAGAAAATGTATTCTATTGATAATTTAGAATGAATTGCTCAATTATTTTTTTATATCAAAAGTACAACCAATCGAGAGAGCATAAAGCAAAATTGCTCTCTCTTTTGGGATGGTTGAGACATGAAGTGTAGGCTATAAAAAGGAGTACAAAAATATAATCACACTTTATTTACCTCCATGAATTCTCCATGTATCAAAAATCCATATGTGCTCTTAGAAGTCATCTCCATTCTTTCTCCCTTTCCATTCATCAAAGATTTTGCAATTTCTTTGTAATCAAGTCTCTCTTTAGTCTTTAGAGACTTGAAAAGTGTGTTATCCTTTGCTCTTGACAATCCAAGTAATAAATTAAAAATCACTCTATCAAAATGTACTTAGCATGGCATAGAATATGAGCTCCTAGAAATCTTCTCTTTTTTATCCTCCAAAAATGACATAAAATTACCTCACGACCAATGTATTTTCCTTTTCTTTATACAAAAAAAAACACAAATCAATTTTATTTTCAAGAATTTACTGGAAAGGTGGTATGAATAAATTGAAATCCCACTCTCCAATAAAGCCCCTTTGGCAAGAACTAAATTTGTCAATATTTTACCTATCTTTATGCAAAGAGTTGGCATGGGCATCATGACTCTCATTGACTCCTTGGTGGTGCTAGACCTCTACATTAGTTTTTCACTTTCTACTCATATCTCGTGTCACACTTTTTCCCTTTAGCTTAGAATACGAGCTCTTATCCATTTGTTGTGTTATCATGGTACTTTAATCTCATGATTTTTTTTTGTTAGGGTTTTGGATGGAATTAGAAGGAAGAGTGGTTAGAACCCTAGGAAAAAAAATTTCATCACCGTGATATATACTTTGTCATCCATGAATTTTTCATAGTGAAAGGTCATGGTGCTATAGAACTGCCACAACTTAATAAATTGGCAATCAAGACTTTGAAGGTTGGGTGTTACTTTAGAAATGATAAGTTGTGGCTTTGAAAGTTAATCGCAAATTTGGAAATGAGAAGTCATGGTATCTGAAGGTTGGCCATGACTTAAGAAATGAAAAGTTACGACACTGAAGATCTATCCTGACTTTTTGGGTGAAATAAGATTAGCTATCATTTTGAATCTACTAATCCTAAAAGTGGGAAGGGTTAAATGATGGATCAATGTCAAAGTGTGAGGTGTATTAAAACTTTGTTATACTACCTAATTTTGTTAGTTAGATAGTGTCCTAAAAGCTCATTGATGATGATATCTCAGTGATAAGAATTCATAAGTACATGAGTCATACAAGTAGTAAAAAAGATTTTCATCTATATATTTATCCCATAAGAATTCTTTCAATAGTTTAATCAATTAATAGTAAGATAACACAATTCTAATAAAAGATATAAATAGAGATTTTGGTGTGGCTCTTATATCCTATGATTTGTCCCATTTATTTATGTTATACATGTTCAAATAGTTCTAATTATATTGAGTTTGAATATGAAACAAATATTAGGTTGTTGTGGAATGACTTCTTATCCTAATAACATACAAGGTGGTTATTACCATTCTACTAATCTCAAAAATGGTCCCCTCATAGTTATTTCCTCGATTCTTTATCATTGAGTTAGACTTAGCATAGAGAATACACTGTATCTTCTCTACTAAATTAAACCAAAGATGGTCTCCTCGTAGTTACTGTGCCACCAGGCCAAACACATGAGTCATGACTAGCCCGGCATGAGGCACAGCTCATGTCGGCTCAGTACAGCATGAACCATGCCATGGGGTGGCCTAGCCTAGCATGAGGCATATGGTTCTGGACCATATTGTGCTAGGCTAGGTATTACTTAACTAGGATGAGCCATGGGTCATGCTCAGGCAACCCGGCCCATTTGAAACCTCTAAGTTAGTGAGATAACAATTCATCTCTATTTGAAAGTTACTTTATATATATATATATTTTTATTCTCTAGCCTTAAGTATCATAAAGACTAAGAACTAATGTGGTGCATAAGTATTTGTACTATTGGTTCCATAAGATCCATACCTATATAATTAATATATGCTTCCCTCAAGTTTTAGTAGTAGTAACCATATGAGTGAAAGTAATTCAAATAGCTATCATCACCTCATGAGTCACAATATACTTAGACATATCTCGTAAATTACCTATCACCATTTTTCATGGTAATAATTTGACTTTCATACTCAAGGTGAAATTCTTAAAATAATATTCTATAAAGCATTCACCTCAATTGAGAATGACTTCTTTTAAGACATGTATAATGGATTGGCATATAAAATTATTCGTGCTTTTGGTTTCGTAAGCACTATATTTTCAATATTTAACATACATAAATTTGATGTTTTAATGCATAATTTTGTTTTGTAAATCAAGGTTAGAAAGACTTACTTTTTTCCTAAAATTAGCACGAGTTAGTCTTATAGTTTATTAATCACTATCCATCATGACAACTCACACAAATCTACTAATAGTCAAATCACTGATTCAATTTCTATTTAATCACCACATCCATTACTTTTTATTTTACAGCATAAAGAAAACATATTTATTATGATTCAAAATTATGTATACATCACATAAACAAAATTACATAAAATCTAAATCTTCATTTAGCCTGACATTGGGGTGATATTCATGAGATACAAAAAAATAAGGCTCATGAAACTCTAATTCCCAATGATATCCCTAATGAGAATATCAGACATTACCATAATTATATACTATTTTGATCGATTTTCCCAAATCGAACCTATAGAAGGGAAGGTTTGAGAGTCATGCCCCCCCCCCCCCCTCCCAATTCTAGGATTAAACTTTTGTCTTATATTCCTTACTTACTTGTGGATCCTATAAGGAGTATGAAAATCATTTTGATTGTTCTACTTTAACTTTTTCTTGGTGAATATAGAAGAAAAAGATCATGGATATCTCTTCCCTTTCCTATTTTATACTTTGATATTTCTAGTTTTCTTTAAGTAGAAAGTCACAATCCTCATTTTTTGAGCCCAAGGTCATGACTCTAGAAAGTGACCACGACTTTGAAATGTGTTTAGATCTTTCTACAACACTAAGTCATGGTACATGGAAGTATCCTTGACTTGGGCCTATTATCTCTAAAACATAAAGTCATAGTGTTGGAAATGACCATGCCATTTGCATTCGGCACTCTTGTTCATCACATGGACATGGTACTAGAAATAGCCACTATATTGAGAATACCCTCTCATGTGCACAATATAGCTATAGTATTAGGAATTTTCACGATACTACAGAAGGGCTATGATACTATCAATTAGCCTGAACATAAAAATTAGGCTTTACCTTCTCTTGAGGAGAAAAGTCATGACCACGTAAAATGTTCATACTTAAGTAAATATTCTTTGTAATATTTTGCATCCAAAAGTCACAGTGTTAAATATCTGTCATAGCTATGGCTTGAGTAGTTTTTGCTTTGAAATGTCATATAGCTTAAAAGTTATAACATAGTCAAAAGGCTATGGCTCTGACTTGAGACTTCAAATTCTTGTTAAAGATAAAGTTGTGGTACTAAGAAGTGACCATATATTTTAGTATTAATGAGATATTTAGTTACTATGATATGAAATTAATGTTATAATCATCTAATTATTATGAGATAAGTATGATTGCAACTTCATGATAATATTATGACCATAAAGAATGTATTTCTTAATTGAAGGGTTATACTAATGAGGTAGTGAAGTCGTGATGTACAAAGATTTCCATGACTAATTAAGTAGAGTTTCAGCCAACAATGGTTGCTGAAATTGCTAGATAATCCATAAATTACAAAAACATCACAAAATACCTCTAAGAACATATAGATTGCATGATTATTCATAAAAATTCACCAAAACTCTAAGTCCTAAAATTAATCTAATTATATCTCATTTTTATGCTTACACATCATCAAAATGTACCAAAATCCTAAAAAATATTTGCTAATTTGAATACCAAACAAAATACATGTAAAAAGAAACTTTTTCATACAAACAAAAAAATAACAAACACACAATATCTTAGGGCATATCCCAAGTTGTATTATGTTTTATATTCATAGCTAGATAATCATTAACTCTTCTTTCCCCCTTAATTTGTATGGTCCATGTTAACTTCTCTTTGTAATTTGCCACATTCTTTATCCTTGTTTGTTTCATATGTACCAGTGATGTTATGTAGAAAATTACCTAAATGATATTCTCTACTTACAGTCTCAACAATGGAGGGCAACACTTCTCCTTTGTTCAAGCTATGAAGTCAAGAAATGTCATAGTTTTTTAGCTTTAGCCATGATATTAAAAATTGTTGTGGTTTATTCACTTCTTTGAATTCATTCGTTTCAACTACTATGGCCATGCTCACCACTGGAACTTCTGGGGTAGCACTTTTATTTTCAATAACCAATATATCCACCAATGAAACTTTCAAAATAATATTTTACTCCTCACTAATGATTATATCTATATTCACCAATAGAAATTTTAAAATAGTATCTTTTCTTTGTTGTAATCAAGTTAGTGTCACCTTCTATCATGTCAAGTTGTCATATTTATTCATATTCCCTTTCATTTACTTTTCTTGTCTCAAATAAAAGTTCTTTAATGATGTCTTCAGGTGATAAGCTTGTTGTCAAATATGATCTATCAAACAAGATCTTTACATGGCTCCCATATCTTAGATCTTCACAACTCATATAATTCTGATAGTAGAATTGAGTTAGGTCACCATTAGGGATAAAATAAATGTGACCATAGGAACAAGAATGTGCTCCATGATCATAATGAAAATATAATTCATACATGGTCCTCTCCTTTTATAGGTCCCAAGGTGTTAGCTCATTATTAGAGTTTTGCTCATATTAGGGTGGTGGCTAAAAAAATTAAAGGAAAATAATGAAGATTCACCGTGATCACAAGATAAATATAAAATATATAATACAAATCTCAATGAAATAAAACGATATAATATTATCAGAACTACTTAAAATTGAACTACACTTTTTCAAGGGTTGTTAATTAACTAACTTTGGCCAATCAAACAAAACATAAATCCCTAGTTCCAACCCCAAAAACTTGATGCATTATTGGGATTAACCATCCTAGAAAAATTCAATCCTCGATAATAATGCCAAAAACTTGTCTTGACATTGTTATGATACCCAATTTTATGCTTAGATACATCCTAAAAGCTAGTTGGTTGAGGATCTCTCATCCAATATTATTTTGTAAGTATTAATTATATAAGTAATAAAGTAAATCTTTAGTTCATATATCAATGATATATGAACTAAATGTTGGATAATTATGCACATATTTAGGTATTGTGCACATAGTTAGATTAATCAATAATAATTGATAGCTACTCTAATAGGCATGATAAATAAATTTTAAGTAATCCTAGATTTTATGGATGATTCATATTCTTATTTATGATGAAATTCATAAATAGTATTATTGTAATTATGCTAAGTCATAAAATAAAGGTTGAATAATTGTGGAATCATCTCTTTACTAGAATACAAGATGGTTATCAACATTGAGTCATTCATAATGATGGTCCTCTCATAGCAATCTCTTAAATACTTTACCATTGAGATAACATATCATTTCTACTTGAAGGTCATTTAAAAGTTCTTATCTTTTAAGAAACTTGTTAATTACTCATAATAGTTTCTTTGAATATACATTCTTATTATTTGACCTCTAGTATTTTTCTTGATGAAATTTTTTATAGTAATAAAAGTATTCGAACTTTTGACTTATTAGCACTATACTCACACAATTAATATATGTTTTCTTTTCTATTTCATCAATGATAGCCATATAACCTAATATAACTCATAAGACTATCGTCACCATACAAGTGACATTCATCCAAGCCAATCACATTACTTACCTAGCAGCATCTCTCACTTTGACAAGTAACTCTCACATCAAAGGTAAAAAACTTAGGAAAATGTTTTAGTTACTACCTAATAATAATTGAGAGTCAATTTCTTTATGACATGCATAACTAATTGGCCTATAAAATTATTCATATTTTTGACTTTATAAGTATCATACTCATAGTAATTAAACATACCTCAATTTAAGATTTTGGTGTATAAGTTTGTCTCATGCATTATAGTCGAAATGACTATCAATTATTTCATACTATATACATGAGTGTATTTCATGGCTTAGCTATCACCAACCACTACTCTAATTATGCTTAGACATATTAACAAGCAAAACCCTAGACTTGTTTCTATTTAACTAAGAAGTTGTCTATAACCAAATATTGTCATAACAAAATATTATATTAAAATATAAAACTTAGCATCAATCATAATAAATATATTACATCATCTCTATATTCTTATTTTAGCTTGAAATTATAAAGAATAATATATGGGACACGTAGATATTTGTTTCATATGAATCCATGTGCCCAATTTTAACTATTGGGAGAATCTAGACTTCATAACCTAAATACCTCAAATTTTGTTCAGTTTTATTTTAATTTGGTCATACGAGGAGTTGGTAATGTATGCCCACCTCTTAGGGTTTATGTTCATGCCTTGTATAATTTTTGTTGCTCATTGATTGCCTTGAAATGGTGTTTTGGAACCTTTTATGTCATCTTCATAGTGCCTTTCATGGCTTGTCCATAGATTCTTATGGTTTTTCATATAAGCCCGAGCAACTAGTGTGAGATTTTTTATTAATAGTCATGACATTGAATAAAAATTATAACTTTAGTCTTTTGGGTCTGTAACACAAAGTTGCAATGCTTAGTATTGTAACTTTACTATACCACCTAATTATATCAATTAGTTGATGTCTCATTAGCTTTTTAATAAGAATATTTTGTCAACAAAAATCAACAAGTGTATAAGTTATACAAGTAGTACAATATACTTTCATATAGATATCAATTACACATAGATTATATTGATAATTTAATTATTCAACACTAAGATAACTCATTTATAGTAAAATAAATATTCTAATTTTGAACCATCTTAGACCCATGGGTTTGTTCATTCCATCTATGTGATGTATGTTTAAATTGCCTCACCTTATATTATGTCTGGATATATAATAAAAATTAGGGCATTATACAATGACTTATTTCTCTAAGATGGTTATCACCATTGAACCCATCCTAATAATGATCCCCTCATAACTATCCCCTTGGTATGTCACCACTAAAACAACAAATTATCTCTATATGAGAGTCATTCATTCATAATATTATACTTTTTAGCCAACTTCATCAAATACCCTTGATGATTACTTTATATTCATTCTCTTATTGCACGATCTTAGGGATTAGTATGTTTTATGTGATTTTGCACTTTCAACTGTGTAAATACCATACTCACATAATTAACATAGGTCACCCTCAAGTTTTACCATTTGAAACAATATAAGGAAGACCAATTCACAAGGGTTATTATTACCTCATGAGTCATAATATACTCATGCATGTCCCAAGCATTGTTTGTCATCATTGTCCTCAATGATAATGTAACTCAAATACTAAATATGAAACACTCAAGAAAAAACTTTATTTAAAGTCTATCCAATTGAGAATAGGATCATTTTAGATAGGTAGAATAAATTGATATGTAAAAGTATTCATACTTTTAACTTCATAAGTGTCATGCTCAAAATAATTAGCATAACCAATTTGGGATTTTAATATTTAGGATTATCTCATGCATCATAATTAATTAAGTTGTCACTTACTTCTGACTTTATGCATGAGTAACCCTCGTGGTTTACTTATCACTGTCTATCATGACAATCTTGCACAAATCAACTAATAGTCAAAATTTAAATTTAAATTTTATGTAATTACTTATCTATCATTATCTATAATATAATGTGAACCTAACACATTCATTAATAAATAAAAATCATTATCATATCCAATATATCAATTTACATAAACCCTAAATTATATGCTCTTTTGGTAAAATCCCAAATCTACCATATAGAGATTGGTTTGAGAATTGTTCCCCCAACTCTAGAGATTACCATTAAGTCACATATTTTTCTTTCTTGTGAAACCTTGAGAGTGTGAAATTATTTTTTAGGGTCTAATAGTTATCATGGATTTACCTGTTTCATGAGGGAGAGGAAGAAGAAATTAAGATTTTTTTTTCAAATTAATCTATCTTATACTCAGACAATTCTATATTACTCCAATTAAGTAATCATGACTTTTAGAAGAAAATTATAACTTTAACCTCCATCTTTTAAGTTCGAGGTTGCAACCCTAGAAACTAGCCAAAACTCTATAATGAATATCAATCTTTGTGTAATATTAAATCATGACACTATGAAATGGCCATAACTTAGACTTAATATCTTTATAACACAAAGTTGCCACATTATAATGTGGCCATGACTTCATTTGTTTGTCTTTTTATTCTTTATAAGGGGCTATGACACTAGGAAAGGTCATGACATGGTGAAGAGCATCTCATATTATTAAATGACCACAATGCTATGAAAAATTTATTATTAACATTGATATTTCTTAATCATTATATGTTCATGGCATTAGAAAATAGCCTTGATACTAAGGTCTCAATTTCTCTTATGTATTCTTGGTCATGATGATTGGAAATGACCATGAAATAAAATTTACTTTTCATATGTCTTAAGTGTCCATAGCACTATGAGTGGCCATGAGACTGGCATTCACTTCTTTCATATAATATGTCACTATGATATTAAAATGATGTCATGATAATAGCAATTAGCTTATATGTAAAAGTAGTAGTTTTGCCTTTCTTTGAGGACAAGAGTCATGGGCATGTGGAATGGACATACTCGAATAATATTCTTTTTAATATTTAGTGTCTCAAAAATCATGATGGTAAATAATTATCATGACATTGGCTTAAATGTTTTTAGCTCTATAACTTTTTGTAGCTTAAAAGTTATAGTTTTGTAAAAAGGTTGTAACTCTAATTTGATAATACTAAGTCATATTAAAGATAAAGTCACAATGCTTGAACTTAACCTTGACCTTGAGTACTAGGGTACTTAATTTCTATGATATAAAATTAATATCAAAGTCATTTAAATTTTATAAGAATATCATGACTGTAATTCTATGATAATATCACATCTACTAAGAATATATCATATAGTGGAAGGATTGTATTAACGAGTTAATAGAGTCATGGTATATAAGAATTATTTTAAAGAGTTAATAGAGTCACGACAAATCTAAGGCAAAGAAAAAGCAAAATCACTTGGAATTGGGATTTTTTTTTTAGAAATAAGTTTGGGGATCCATTGGGAACCTTATAATATATGAGATGCCTTTTTATACATCTCATATGATTTTATCCTCAATGTCTGACTAAATTAAATTCTAGGATTTGTTATGTAATTGTATTATGATGTATAATTGAATTAAAGAATTTATGTTTAGTTTATAATGTATTTTGATATTGATTGATTTGAATCTATTTAAGAAATAAAAATTAGGATTTTCATGAATACATTAATTTATGTGTCGGTCATGGTGGATGGTGGCAAATATCTCATGGGATATACTCACATAGTTCAAATAGAAGGAAGTGATGGTCATTCTAATCTTAATGTATAAGATAAACCAATATATAAAAATTCTAGGTTGAGGTATGTTAAGTATTATGAGTATTAGGTTGACGAAGCCAAAAAAATATGAACATATTAAAAACTAATTCATTATGTACTATCTAGAGGACCTGACTTGGCCATGATAGATAGTGACAATAATGTCATAAGGCACATGCAAGTGGGGAAGAATCATTTGGTAGTGACAACTTCATGAATTTGTCCCACTTGTATGATTTCCATGGATATGATTATTGAGAAGACATATGTTTAAATATTGTGAGTAAAACACTCATGAAGTTAAGTACAAACTAATTCAGTACTATATTATCTCAAGTCTTTGAGACAATTAGAGGTTAGAAAATAGAAGTACATACTTGAAGTATTATAAGCAGTTGATGTATTACCTAAAATAAGTAGACTTAATAATGACCCTTGCATGTAAAGACATTTTACTTTGGTATTGAAATACTAATAGGATAATTATGAGGGATTCGTCGTTGGTAGTGGAAGTCAAATAAATGATGACCACCTTGTATGCCAAAATGATACATAGGTATTTTTATACTAATTTACTCTTCATCTAATAACCATACATAACATGAACCAAACATCAAGATACATCATCATGCACATGTATGTGTGCCAACTCTAAAGTCTAAGTATATTTCCTAAGATCAAATATATCTATTCAACTTGTATAGTTATTAGTTCATTATTGATTGACTAGACTATCAAATAATTCTTATGTGATCAATATCTAGAGTTATATCTACTTTATTACCTATACAACTCATATACTTGTAAAACTATATTGATCAAGAAATCCTCGGTCAAATAGGATTTGTGATCATGTTAAATAACTATGAGTTTTGACACCCTTGAAAAGTCATGATAGTATTCTAGAAAAACTAGCTTACAAATGATTTGAGAGTTATGTAAAATATCTAGTTTATGGGTTTTATCATAATATGGAGTTGTGTTGGTTATGTTAAATAATGGTAGGCAAGTCATAAGACACATGTAAATTGAGGTATTTTATATGGTTGTGATAGTCCTATAAATTATTTTGTCTTATATAACATTCTTAGGTAAAATTAGTAGGAAGATATATGTTAATTGATACGAGTATGATACTTATGAAGTTAAAAGCTCAAATACAATTATTATCATATCATTTCATATCTATTATGACCAGTGAAATTAAATAATAGAAATACACATTCAAAGTAGTAGTTAAGGGTAGTTAACATATTGTTTAAAGTATGTAAAAATGTAAATGACCCATGAATAAAGTATTTGTAATTTTGATGGTAAAATAATGATGACACAACTATAAGGGGACTTTTTTGGTAGTCATGGTCTAAGGTTGACAACTACTTCGTATGCCAAGGGAGCTAAAAGGTAAATCCATTTCAATCTACCCTTCATCTGATATTCAAGCATAATATTATTAGAATATTAAAGAAATTTCATTATAGACAAGTAAGTAAACCACCCTAGAGTCTAAATATGTATCCGAGACTCATGTTTACCTTCTCAACTCAAGCAATAATTAATTTATTATTAGTTGATCAAACTATTCATATAATTCTTATAAAATTGATATATAGAGTTATATCTACTTTTCTATTTGTATGACTCAAATATATGCATATCTCTATTAAATAAAATCAATCAACCAATACAATTTTTGTGTTGTGTCATAAATAATAAAATATGGTAATATAATAAAGTTGCAATAAAATGAAGTAATTCTTCATTGGTAAAAGATTATTTTCAAGATATATTTGCTTATGAGGTCAGTGACTATGAACCAATGCTTAGTGTGGTCAACTAAGTTGTTTCATTTTGGATAACTTTATGCTACTTGGCCATTTTTCTTAGCATGAATTCAAAAAGCATTATTTGCTATGAATCCTAACAAGGCACCAATTCTAGATGGAGTTCATCCATGATTTTATTAGCTTTTTTGGTTTCTTACTGGTTCATATATTGTACAAACTTGTAATGAGTGGCTGAATTCTTACTTTCAGCCAGTTAGTCTTAATGACTTGAGACCCATCTTATTTTGTAAAGTCTCATAAAAAGTTTTTACAAAGGTTCTTTCAAATAGGTTGTAATAATTACTTTCTATGATAATCTAAATGGAATATCCTGGTTTTGTTAAAAAGAATGCCATTATTTATAATATCCTTGTTTTCTTTGAATTGATTCATAATATGAAACCAAAGTAAAGGACAAAACTCGGGGAAGTAGCCTAGAAGGTTTATGCTTTGAATGATTAAGATTGGGTTGAGTGGTGGTATCTACAAACTATACTATTAAAGCTCAGGCTTGACAAGAGATGTGTTGATATGGTGATGATATGTATCAACTCTATTTCCTATTTTGTTTTAGTGAATAACTCCAAGGTGGCCCTAATATGTTGGGTCTTGGATTGCACAAGGGTGTCCTTTTTATCATGAGTGTAGAGAAACTTTCCTCACTAAATATTTGTGAATTGGGTGAATGTATGATATTCTCTTTGCACAAGGGTATCTTCTTGCATCCATGGTAAATATTTTTGATACATAAAAGGCTGTCATGGGTCAATCTATCAACTATGACAAACCAAGTGTCTTTTTTGTAAATATTCTGATTCAATAGTAAAAGAGGAAATTAGTACTATTCTTGGTCTCTCAAATCCATTGGAAACAAGAAGTTACAATGAAATATCCAAAATGGTATAAGTAGTATATAATTTATTTTGATTATCTATTTTGTATAATCAAATGTTTTTTCTATTGTAATATTTTATTGTAAGTACATGAATTAAAATATTGAGAGAGACTACGAATCTAACAATGGACAATAACATGGTTCCCGCTGCCTAGTTAGTGGGCCAAAAAAAGTTTTGAAGTATAATCCGATCTATTCGAGTTATAATATATATATGTTTTTAGTACTGTTCAGAAAGAGATAACGTGCAATTTTTCTTGTTGTGATATTTTTCTTTCGTATTTTCTTTGGTTCTCTCTTCTAATTCTATAAACATCTTGGTTATTAATATGTAAGTGCTTAAGCACCTGGTGGATATAACTAGTCGTGTTGAATGACTAGTAAACTATGTTATTTCTGTATGTTTCTGTTGTGGTTTTGATACTTATATTCTGCTACTGAATTCAAGGTTTATTATCATATTTATAATCACAATTGCAAGCAAAATCTAATAGTGGGAAAAATAGAAAGTTAGTTTTTTAATTTTTTAAGGATAGAATCTAGCAAATAATCTAATCTTGATGGAGGAAGACAATTCTAAGGGAATCAGAAAGATTCTAGTTAAAGTTGTGGCTCAGGCACTTCCTATTTATTGTATAAATGAATTGTTGCTCTCAATCTCAATTGTTGACGAGATCCAAAGATGATCAACTCATTTTTGTTAGGTACAAAATATAATGGGGTGGTGACATTGTTTGATTGTATGTGATTTTGCTATCTCTATATTATTAATTTAGTAATGTTGGAGAAACAAAGTAGGAAAATTATCTCTAGTCTAATTACTTTGTTAATTCATCTTTTCAATGTTAAATACTTTCCGCATGAGAATTTTATTTTTGCCTAACTTAGAACTAGTTCGAGTTTTGTATGAAGGGATATTTGGATTTCTCAAGCATTGGTAGCTATGGAAGTCAATGGAGAGTGGGATGGAATTTCATCAACACATATGCTGATCCTTGGCTAAGGGAAGAGAGAAATTTTAAGGTTAAGACTCTAATTACTTCTAATTTGTCTAACATGATGGCAAAGTAGTTGATAATTTCTGGGTTCTTGCAATGGGATATCGAGCACATTACAAAATTATTTTTTCCAAGGGATGTTGGCACTATTAGTAGCAATCCTCTATGCTCCAAAATATATGTTGATCATTATATTTAGCATTTATAGTAAGATTTGGAAGTACACATGTGGGTTTGCGTATAGGCTTATCATGGAAACTTGTGCATGTTGTTGTGTCAAATCAAGATTACTTTGGAGGTTACTAATTTATAATGCAAGTAGAATGGGTGGTTCTTCCAAATATGAATATATTATGCTCTCGTGGGGTAGAAGTGACTTGATCCTATATTTTTTTGCAAAAAAATTATTGATAACTCAACACCATTTCTTAGTTGCAACTTTGCTTAAAAGTGTTGGCAACAAGTTAGTTATACTGATACATTGAATAATATAGCTTTAGATATGAATACTTATATATAATGATTATTTAGTGTTCTACAATCAATTAAAAGACCCAGTGGAAGCAATGTAATGAAAGCAATGTAATGATGATCTTATGGGGCATATGGCGGAAGCATAATGAGAGGCTATGAAATAGAATAACACATCTGATAGACATATGATATAAGTGACATCCTTCTCTGTTATCTTTTGTTAAATGCAATTGAGATATAATTATTTCTGTCAGGGAGAAACATGTCTATGTATTATTTTAGGTGATAAAAATAATTCATTTATTGCTTGCAAAATGTTGAAGCTTCATGGCCTTCCTATTGTTAAAGAACATAAGCGTTGGCTCTTCTAGAGCTATATTTTTGGTACACACCTTACATTACATTCTTAGTATGGTTTTAATGTTGTCTATATATGAAGTTATGCAAATGAGGTTGCATATGTGTTGGCTAGGTAGTTATGTCATGCACAATATGATATCCTTGGTTGGTTAAATTAGGAATTACATGGTTATTATACTAAAATTTATTATTAATGAAAGTTTTGTTCGAGAAAAAAAAATGAATATTAATGTTTTAGTGAAATAAACACAAATTATTTAAAAAAAAGGAATATTACTTTTAATAATAAAAAAAGGTGTATCAAACTCTAAAATAATTAATTTTAAGTAAGCTCAAAATTATCAATCCAAATATGCCCCTTAGCTCTTCCATATCATAAAAAAACCAAGCCAACTTTCACAATTTTAAAAAGTTTGTTCGGATCATGAGTTCGTATGACCAAAAAACCAAGTCATCTCTCTCACATGGATAACTTGAGCAAAGCAAGAGAAGATATGGAGACAATAAGGAGAATATGAGCAAAACAGAAGAAAACATGGAATAACTAGGGAATGTAGGGAAAAGGGATGAATGGGTAGATAATACAAATGTGCGTTTTAAAGATGTGAGAGATTATTTGGTTTTTTTTTTTTAATGTGGAAGAGCTAAGGGATATATTAGCATTGATGATTTTTGGATGTATTTAAAATTAATTATTTCAAAGTTTGTGTACATATTTTTAATTAATAAAATATTGTTTTTTTTTGTTAAATAATATGTGTTTGGTAAATAAAAACACGAATATTAAAAAACAATATATGATGATTTTATAGATTTCGAGAACCGTTATTGAAGGTGAAGTCTAATTTTGAAGAACAATTCGGGTCGTTATGCGGTAATTACCGGAAGACAATCTACTCCCTCGCGGCGTTCTCGTTGGCAGATCGATGTGCCTTCTCTCCTGGTCGCTAACGTGCCTAAACACTGGATTCATAAAGTCCCTGAACTTGAAGATTTATGACTCCTCAGTTTCTTCACTTTTAACAGAAACTATCGTCTCGAGTTAGTGCTTGTGCAATTTAATCTGCGCGCTACAATTTTACTCTCCGGTTAAATCCCAATTCGAATCTTATCTATACATTCAAGTGGTGTACGAGATCGATGTCGATGCTTGACGAGCCTTTGTATCCAATTGCTGTTCTAATAGATGAACTTAAAAATGAAGACATCCAACTCCGTTTAAATTCAATCCGCAGGCTGTCAACAATTGCTCGTGCACTAGGGGAAGAGAGGACCCGAAAGGAATTGATTCCATTTTTGACAGAAAACAATGACGATGATGACGAAGTACTTCTTGCAATGGCCGAAGAACTTGGTGTTTTTATTCCGTATGTTGGAGGTGTGGAGCATGCCAATGTGCTTCTTCCTCCTCTGGAGACTCTCTGTAGTGTGGAGGAGACCTGCGTTAGGGACAAGGCTGTTGAATCTTTGTGTAGAATTGGCGCACAAATGAGAGAGCAAGATTTGGTTGAGCATTTTGCACAGCTTGTGAAGGTTGTTCATGGGTTATTTTTTGGATTTCTTCTTCATATTTGGGTCCATTGTTTCATTGTTATATTTTTTTTCGTCGTTTAGTGTATAAACATTTTTTCAATGAAGGTTATGGTCTTTACATTCTGTGTGTTTAGAGACTGGCTGCTGGTGAATGGTTCACTGCTCGTGTTTCTTCTTGTGGTTTGTTGCACATTGCTTATCCAAGTGCTCCTGAGAACTTGAAAACCGAATTACGAACAATATACAGTCAACTGTGTCAAGATGACATGCCTATGGTTCGAAGATCTGCGGCAACAAACCTTGGAAAATTTGCTGCTACTGTTGACCCCGCCCACATGAAAATTGATATCATGTCTATATTTGAGGATTTGACACAAGATGGTATGTGCTTTTTGCATGTAATTTACTGCCACTTCACTAACAATTATAAGCATTTGTTTTTTATGATTATCTTGAGACAGTACTTGTAATTGATCTTCAACCTAAAGTCATTTGGTTTTATATCACAATTCTTCAAATATGATTTCTTTTATGCATATTATTATTGTTCTCTATATTTTTCATCACAAAATCAAAAAAATGTACTTGACATTTCTTGAAAGGGCCACAACCAAACTACTCAATTTTTATGTGCTGAGAAAATGTAAAACTTTATTAATTGAAAGAGAAATAATTATTCATATATGATTAGGTTGGAGTAGTCTATATGTTGTGTGTTCCTATCTAAGTAAAAAAAAATTAGACAATAAATAAATAAATAAAATTTATCTCAACATTCTCCTTAGGTGGGGTTTGATTTATGTGTGTGACATGTTGGGGTTTGTTTTTTTTGGAGGGGGATTAATGAGTTTATTTGGGCGAGGGGGGTTTAGTTTTTTGTGTGGGGTAGATGTGTCGAGTGAGTCAGGTGTCTTAGGCTTGACACGAGGCATGAGCATAACTCAAATTAGCCATATCAGGCCCAACACGACATGGTCATGAACTATTCTTGGATTGCGGTCATGTTGACTTGAGGCATGGTTTGTGCCAACTCGAAAATAATAGGCATGGTCATGACTTTCATTGTCTTTAAAAAACAATTTTTTTTTAAATTTTGTAGTTATTTATTAAGTTTTCAATGACTACATGCTGTAAATCAGATAATTGTTAAATTATTGGTCATATATATTAATAAAATAAAAAAATATTTTTTTAATTTAAAATTTTATTATAAATAAAGAATATAAATTTCTTGAATTTTATTTTCTATTTTTTTTGATTCTCTCTTTTTATATTCCCGTCTCTTCTTTCTCCTCCCTCTATACTTCAACTTTTGTTATTTTTTTTTATTAGTACATTTTAGTATAAGGTGCAAGTGAAATTTCTAGTAGGGTACAAAGGAATGATGACTACGACAAAGTGATTGCCATTGTAGTATGTATATTTTATTAGTTTATAAGTGTTTTATTATATATTTTTTTAAATTTGAAAAAATAAAAAAAATAATAAATAATGAATTTAATAATAATAAATTTAATGAATATATAGATAATAACGATAATTTTATTGAAAAGTTTAATGCTGAAAATAAGTTTTGTTCAATAATCTAGATCCAAACCAACCTAGAAAATAAAAAATTCTAGGAGTGTCAATACAAAATTAATACAATATATATATATATATATATTATTAAAAGATATATTTATGTAGGAGATTAGGAGTGCAAGTGATACTAGCCATATTAAGAGATATATCACTCATTGCACAAAAAAATATAATGTATTAGATTCTAGGTAAACTTAACTGAGTGACATAGTCTTTCAAGTGAGATCTAGTTAATTTCGTTGATCACCTTTATATATTATAATGATTTTAGGATGAAAAATATCACTAAATTGATTATAATCATTAGTTTTTTAATTATATTTCGAAAGATGTTAGGGTCGTTAGTATTATTTAAATTTATTTCTAGTCTACTTATGGTAGGATTTTAAAATTTATAAGTAGAAATAACTTAATAAAATATTATAAGTTAAAAAAAATAAGTAATAATAAATAAATTTAGGAAATATAATAGAGTATTATCCATGACGTTCGATATCTAGAAAACTACGGTGGCGTATTATTCATATACCTCACTATCATTATTTAGATTCAAGTGATACTAGCCATATTAAGAGATATATCACTTTTTGCACAAAAAAATATAATGTATTAGATTCTAGGTAAACTTAACTAAGTGACATAGTCTTTCAAGTGAGATCTAGTTAATTTCGTTGATCACCTTCATATATTATAATGATTTTAGGATGAAAAATATCACTAAATTGATTATAATCATTAGTTTTTTAATTATATTTCGAAAGATGTTAGGGTCGTTAGTATTATTTAAATTTATTTCTAGTCTACTTATGGTAAGATTTTAAAATTTATAAGTAGAAATAATTTAATAAAATATTATAAGTTAAAAAAAATAAGTAATAATAAATAAATTTAGGAAATATAATAGAGTATTATCCGTGACGTTCAATATCTAGAAAACTACGGTGGCGTATTATTCATATACCTCACTATCATTATTTAGATTCAAAATAAAAATTTAATAATAAAAATTTAGGATTTTTTGAGATCCTGCAATCTCATATTGATCATAACATATATAAGTGCATGATGAAGATTTTTAAAGAATATGATATTTAGAATAAAATATTTAGTATTATTTTTTATAATATTTTTAATATCGTAGGAGAAATTTATTCGTCATGTAATTATGACAAAAAATTTAGTATTATTTTTTATAATATTTAGAACTATTAGAGATGATCCATTTAGATGAAATTTATTATATTAAGTATATGTGTCATGTAATTAATTTGATAATACAAGTACAAATAAAAATTATTTCTTCGTATTAAAAAAAAATAAAAAATTCACAAAAATACTTTAGGATGCATAATTAATAATAAGAGTTTAGTAGTTTTTATTTGTCAGCAAACCTAAAAAAAAATACAAATGAATATGGAATGCATTTGTCAGCAAACCTAAAAAGAAAAAAATTACAAATGAATATGGAATACTGTTAGAATTCATTAAAATGTAAAATTTTAAAAGATTTTATATGACACGATGAATATGAATACTTATTACTGGGCAATCTTATCACATATTAATAATAAAAATTGAATATTTTATTATAATGAAATTGATACAAATCTACCTATCTCGTATTATTTAAGATAATATGTGATTTATTGACCTTTTTGGTAATTATGATTCATGGGACATATTTATTGTTGGACATTCAGGATATGGCGTATGGTGAATGATGATTCATGGGACGTTGAGATCAATGATATTATGATTATCACTAATGATACTTTCAGATATATACATAATAATGATAATCAACATATGTATCCATACTATCATATGACACACACCAATTGATAATTTATGTAATTTTTGATTATTATTTTTTTCATATGATATCATGTTTTTATTTTTTTTGTATTTTTGCTAGTTATGTCATTATGTATTTATAGTTTTATGTTTCATCTTATATTATGTATGTGATGTATTATATTTTGTTTTTGATTATTTAATGAAATAAACTATTTTTCTTATTAAACACTTATATTTTTTAGTTAAGCCAAATGATAATTATCTTAATTATTTATGTTATTTTAATTTATTTAAATATAATATAATCAATAAATAATAAATTAAATTTTCTAAATATTTTAATTGAATTTTTGCCCAAAAACTAGCACGATCTAGTATGACTCGACATGGCCAGACATAACCCGACATGGATGTGTCAAGCTTGGTAGCATATACTTTAAGTGTTTAATGACATGCTAGTATATACTTAAGCTATGAGTGGTCAATTCTATTTATTCCCAGCTCATCCCAAGCTGCATAGTAAAGTAGACTCAAGGATATTAGATTATCTGGACCGAATGAAGATTTTCTTTTTATGAAAATTTTATTATCTTTAAAATAAATTTGTTTCGTAATTATATGTACTTAATGATGACTTTATAAAAATATTATCATAATGTGAATTAATAAGTTCATATATAATTGAGTGGTGACTCTTCCTTTTAATTGGAGTCATAAGTGGGATTACATGGGAGTAATGTAAAGTAATATATTTATATATATCTTCTGACTTCTTATTTTTTATAAATTCAATATAAATATGTTTTGTTCAAAATAGTTAATAATATGATTTATGAATATCCTATCATTCTTAAATAAATAATATTTATATTCTTTTTTTTTGTATTAGAGTATTCAATAAAGATACTTAATTACACTAAGTGTTATCTCATCAGATCATGAATACAAATTTTCAAAATAAATTAAGTATTTATAAAAATTTGAAGAGATAAGTTATATAATCTCTTTTTAGAATGCAAAATGTGAAATGGAACTTGATGACAAATGATACAAAAAAATTTGGGAGGTAAGTTATATAATCGCTCTCTATTCTTATTTTGATGTTTTGATCATTTTGTAGAAGAGAAAAATTTTATTATACACTTAATTTTATGTATTGTTGTACTCACTTTTTATCTTTTCTTTTATTTTCTTCACTATTTATTTAGATAAAACTATAATATATATATATATATATATATATATATCTCTCTCCTAAGATATTATTTCACACATAATGGCATAGGCATATTGGAAAAGATAAATATTATTTATTTTAATGAAACTTAAAAATTAATATCACAAGCTTTAAGAAAGTATGTTGTAAGTTGCATGTAAGTATTTATTATGAAGGCAAATCTAGATGTGAAGATAGATCTCTTTAAGATGAGATTTATAGTGAGAAGATTTACCTATATTTTTGTTGTGGATTACCAAGATAATTTTTCTCAAGTTGTTAACATGATGAATTTTACTTCATTGACATCTCACAAATAAATAATATAGTAATTTGATATGAAAAATATTTTTTTTATGATGACTTTGATAAGAATATGTATATAAAGTAATTATTTGAATTTGGGAAGCACCGTCAAAAGGGTTTTATTTGTATAATAATTTTGTTTGTTTTTTAATTATGAGAGATAATGAGTAAGAAATTATTTAATTCAAGAGGTACATTTAATTGTAGTTCCAAATGAAATACCTTGGGAGTTTTAGATATTATTTTAGGATAGAGGTTGATTACTCTAAGAGATGAATTGTTATGTTACAAATATGATATATAGTTGATACTCTTACATATATTAGTCTCTTGGGTTATACTTTAACACATACTCTTATTGATTTGAATATTAATTTTTCGTCTGATACAACATCTCTAGTTTACTTTATTATTACAAGAAAATTATTGGTAATATTAATAATTTGATTATTATTAAAAAAATAATTTATATAATTATTTTTAATTATTTTTTAGATTCTCCTTGTAGACTTGCTCAAACATGGCTCTTATTGATTATTATCGTTTGATAAAAAAATTTAGACAAAATATATAAATATTAATTTCTATTTAGATAAAAAAATTTTAGTTTATTTTACTACTTACGGGAAAATTATATGTGAAATTTAATAATCTGATTATTATCAGACCAAATATAATTTATATAATTAATATTTTTAGTTATTTTCTAAATTTTCTTAGTAAGTTTACTCATATATAGTTTTTTGCATACTGAGGTTTATGAATAAGTCTTAGGGATTTGATATCTCTTTTAGTGATCATATGTACTTGTAATTTTTTGGGTATTCAAATTCAAGTTGAATAACAACTTATACCAAGAGGATCTCTATGATAATTTTTTATATTTTTAATTGAAATAATTTTTACTTAAAAAATATGAGATAAATAATTATTTTAAAATTTAATATAAATATAAAATTTTAGTAATAATGATAATTACTTATAATATATTTTGAATTTGATATTTATTCGAAGTGATCATATGTTTATTTTATTCTTTCATAATTTTTTATTGTGACAATAATATAATAAGATATGTTATCTCTTATTTAGTATTTTACTAGTAGATAAAGCATATAGCAGTGATTTTTTTTTTTCTCAGGGAGAATATTCTAGATGAGACCATTGTTGCTGTTTATATTCATGCGGTGGATCAATCAATGTATATTTTCATTAATATCTTGAAGAAGTCAATTTTTTTTTTATTTCCTTCAAGATTAGTGTTTTTGGAAATTTACACATCAATTTGAGGAGGAATGCTACAATTTACAACTTGTGTAGTTATACCATGTTCATTTTTTTTTTGATTACAATATAGATGGAAGCACCCAACAGGTGGGATGCCCCAACTTTAAAGTAATAATTATATCAATCATATTTGATAGTACAAATGCTAGGCCTTTATGTGGAAAATTATTCATAAAATGGTCATAACGTATGTATGTATTTTAAAATGATAATGTTAGAAAATGTATAGAAATAAAAATAGATATAAAAGAATAAAATAATATCTAAATATTAGTTCTTTGAAAAATAAAATTAGAGTGTAGTTCCTTGTTTAAGCTGGATATGTTAAGAAGAAATCATCCATGATTCTAATTAAAATTGTATAGAGTGCTAAATTTGTGGGAGGATCATATTGATTGTAGAATTAAAATCTACATGACTTAACCTAATCATACTACAATTGTGTTTTGATGATAATAATGATTTTTGATGTTTTTTGAAAACTATGTATTTTGTCTTATATGTTTTTCTTTTTTTTTCGTCAATATTTATGAACATTCATCTTCATGGAAAACAAAAACAGTGTTAACTAGGATTTATTTTATAGTCTATTCATTGGCTTCAAAAATCCATTTGATAAATAATCTGTTTTTCATTTTTGTCACCCTGCCATTGTATTCTAGTATAGCAATCTCAGAATTTTTATTTTTTTGAATCAATGTCAGAAAGGTGTACCAAATCATGTGTTTCCCCCCAGCTTGCTTTGTTTTCTGCTTTTCCAAATAAGTCGACTTCTAATGTTCTTAAAGCATTTATCAAATTTTGTTACTATGAAATCAAGTTTGATGGTATTTTCATTGCAATATTTGTGTAATATTGATTATTTTGTATGTTACATTTATAATTTTACAATTGCATCGTGACCCAATTGTGCCGTGATCCACTTGCATCGTGCTTGATTTAGTTGGTGCAGAGATTGTAGAAACTAAAGTGACTTGGTTGCTGAACTGTTTTTTAAATAGCTAGAATATTTATTTCTATGGATTTGATATCACATAACATTACCACTAGAAATTGTATGTACCTATCCACTCTAGTCAACTTGTGTTAGAGTTTACTATATGAAATTAAAAATATTTATAAAATATTTTTTAGAGAAACAATCAGAATGCGATAGGAAAAAAATGATTGATCATTCATGCTCAATTAATTATTTATTTATTACAATTCTTAGAGGCACGAGTGTGATAATTGAATGATAAAGATGAGTCAACTTATTTTATGAATTCAACATAGCTATGGGATATGATGAGGACACTTAATTCTACAATCACAACATATTAATATAATAATGTTCATTCTTGAGAGATTGATGTTCAATGTCATGGATTTGATTCTGAATGAGAGAGTTTTATATCTTTACAAAGATTCATTGGGGGTGATCTAGACATTCATAATAATTTATGGATCAAGTTGAGTTAAGTTAATTAACCATATGATTTCAATGTCTTGGAAAAAATTTTATTACTTTTTATGTTGTAAAATAGGACATATTTGGGGTAAGTGTTTGATATTATATCCCGAGTCATGATAAATTTTATAGACATATAAGGTAGTACAACAAACTACTAGATTCATACCCGTATCTTCTTAACATTCATCCACAAAGTCTATCAGAATTTTCATTGAAGTGTATGTTTGAATTTTTTTTTATGGAGACCACACATTTCTCTGAAGTAATAAATATTTCAATGAACATCTGAATCTTCTTAATATTCATTCACAAAAATTGATATTTTTTCAAATTTAGAGTATTTAATGTTATAATATCTAGGGTGCGATTACACAAATATAATGATATTATATTTCTTAAGAATTTCAAAATTAAATATGTTTGGGCAAGAAAATTATTGAGATGATTGATAACCTATGAAATTCTTGTATTGCGTATAAATATATTGGAAATCATGTCTTGATGTGATTGTAAATATTTTTGTCTTAGGGTTATAAGTTTTGGTTTGAGACTCATCTGATACAATCTTTTCAATTTTTGAGAATATTATTATCAAAATGTTAATATCTCCTAGATCTTACACTAAAACATAAGTTTTGTGTATTAGTTATTATATATGACCTACAAATGTTTCAGTAGCTAATAATATCATTGTACAAGTTAAGAAATATAAAAATATCATTGTTAGAGTTTCTATCCTTGTATGTTTTTTTTTTAAGTTTTATCAAAATATTTTATTAAACCAATGAATTTGTAATATTAATTTTTTTATTTGATGTTTATGGGTAGGATTAATAAATATCAAAGATAACTTTTCTAAGAATTGAGTTTAATGAATTATATCAATTTTTTATATACTCTTAGAAGTATAGTTAGATATTTAGTTATCATTGACCATTTGATCATTTGTTTTTTACTTGACAATAATTATTTGTCTAAGTTGAAACTCATGTAATAAAGCATAAATGAGATGACTATGTATGTGGTGTTAATTTTGTAAGTGAGAAGCAAAAACTCATTTATTCTTAACATGCATTATAACTAATTATGTGTTTGAGGTGCTGCGATAGCCATGTTAATTTGATAACTTTTTTGTCGGTTGGTAAAAATTTGTTTTTCGCTGAACCTATCACATTCATTCTTGAAATACCATGCCATAACTGTGATTATTTTTTTTTGGGATCATATCATAATTGGCACTTCTCTGTTCTACTGAGTTTTTGCTTCTCATCCAGATCAGGATTCTGTTCGCTTGTTAGCCGTCGAGGGTTGTGCAGCCCTTGGAAAACTGTTGGAGCCCCAGGATTGTGTGGCACACATTCTTCCAGTTATAGTTAATTTCTCACAGGTAAAAATTTGATGACTTATCATAATGGAATAATGTTTAATTTTCACTTTTTACTGATGGAAAATGATCAATTAATCAATGCACATTCCAAATATTTAGTGTGATGCAATCAGTTTTTTCCTAATTAGGATAAATCTTGGCGTGTTCGATACATGGTCGCTAACCAATTGTATGAACTGTGTGAAGCTGTTGGTCCTGAGCCTACCAGGTAATCACTCACTTGTGTTAGAATGATTATATCAAATTTATTCAGTGGTCTTTCTCTTTTTATGTTTTTTTGGGTTGATGGGCAGTACATATTCTGATATGGACATTATGTTAGGTCGGACCTGGTTCCTGCATATGTTCGTCTTCTTCGTGATAATGAAGCTGAAGTACGCATAGCTGCTGCAGGAAAAGTAACCAAATTTTGCCGAATTTTGAATCCAGAACTTGCAATTCAACACATTCTTCCTTGTGTAAAAGTACATGCCTGTGAACCATGGTTTTTTGCTTGTTACTAAATTTTTGATCGACATCTGGTTTTTGCTCTTCTCAAACCTTGTAACTTGTTGATTTGGTTTATAACAGGAATTGTCAACAGATATGTCTCAGCATGTTCGTTCTGCTTTGGCGTCAGTTATCATGGGAATGGCACCTGTTTTAGGAAAGGTATGTCATTCTTATGTAATTAATTAATTAATTATTTTTGATATCAGATCTCATAAGAACCTCGAAGGTAAAGGTATTTGAGCAAAAATAATATTAGGATCACTGATTAGATACAACTTTTGTTGTGTCACACCTAAGAATTTTTTGTGTTACATGTATTTATTGAAGATTATGCCTTGATGCAATTAGAGGTATCAAATGGGTCACCGTGCCGTGTTGGACACGACACGAAATAGGTGCGTGCCATGCCGGCACGGCCCAATGACATGCCTTTTTGATCTTGGTGTGCTGGGTCATGTCGGGTCGCACCGGGTCATGCTGGGTCAGGCTGGCACTGGCACGGCCATTGGCCAGACCAGTGCCCAACGGCAGTGGCCAGTGCCAGACCCTAGCCTAGTGTCCGCTATCCCTTTGCTGTCAATGTTGGGGCTTGGGGGTGTGATGTAGGCACGATTCATGATTCTGCCATGCCGGTCATGGCACAGCCGAGTCCGGTCATGCCTCATGCCTTGTTCTATCCGCCCGACTCAGTTGGCACCTTTAGATATGATGAAAAGTGCTTTCGTTCATGGACAGTATGTCTCCGGTTTGAGACTCATTAGATACATTATCTCATAATTTTGGGGATTAAATTGTCAAGATTGTATTCTCTCTCAAATTCCGTGTTAAAATGCTAAACTTGTGTATTGGTACGATCTCTATCTCCAATTAATTATATTTGCTATTATGAAGTTTTGAGTTCAGTCACGCTCACCGCCTACAATGAAATCTGCATAATATTTTTATGAGAATAAATATTCAGTCTAATTGTTCTGGCATAGAACTTCTCCATCATCCATCTTAAATATCTAAAATCAATGAACTTCAATGCTCCTCGGACTTGGTGATATCACTTGTCTAAATAGAAAATGAATGTGTTCTATTTATTGATTTGACTTTACTCTGTTAACTTGAATCGAAACAAAGATGTTTGCTATTATTTTACTACCTGTTACTTTAAAGTGGGGAAAACATCTCAGATGCCACTTGCTCACTAGATAGAGCAAAACAAAAAAATCTTGTTTTTCAATACCAATTTTATATCTATTGAATGGGGTTGTCATAATTTCCAAATTTGCATAGTTGGAAATGTGCTTACATGACTTACATACAACCCACACATTTGTAAAGTTCATCTATAAAAAAAAAGAAAATAAAAATTGAAATCCCATTTATTAGTTGACCCATCATTACAAGTTTAAGTTATATTAATGCATGTTGGGTTGCAATTGCAATCTTGTACTTTCTCTCCTATAATGATAATTCATCATTATCATGATAGGTCTCCAATGTGTCATTCTGGATAAACATAACCTGATTTTTTCTATTAAATTGGGCTATCATGTTGGGCTGACACATCCTGTTTCAAAGTTTGGTCGTTCATGTTGGCCTGCTGGCCAACATTAAATGTTTAGGACATGCCTGGTCAGGTCGGCATGGCCCTTGGGAATTGGCACTACCCAGGCATGACCTGTGGCTTGCTCAGCTTGGGATTTGACCTGTGGCTTGCTCAGCTTGGGATTTGACCTGTGGCTTGCTCAGCTTGGGATTTGACCTGTGGCACCTTGGTGCCAGGTTGTTAGCGGGTGGTGGTTCTTGGCTCATGCCTCATGACTGTCAGTGCAGTGTGGAATCTGGGCATGGGCATTAGGTAGTGGGCCTGTGGTGGTGTGTTCCATAAGCCTGTGGTAGTGTGTTCCATGGGTCTATGATGGTGTGTCCCATGGGCCTGTGGAGATGTCTCCTATGGGCCTAGAAATGATTGTTGGCCTCTGGACCATGGCATGTGGGTCAGTGGGTGATTGGGCCTGGGCACGTGGCATTGGCCCATTACTATTGGCATGTGGCTTTGGGCCTTAAGAGTTGAGACTTGAGATGAGGGTTGAGGGCTTTAAGAGTTTTGTCTCAAACACTAAAAATTATCAGCTTAATTTTTTGTTGTTGAAATAAAACCTATATAATTATGAAACTCAATAAGAAATTCACAATGTACAAAAGAAAATAAATAATATAAATAATATAAAACTATAATATTTTTTTCCAATCTTATGTGTAAATATCTAAAACATAAATTTAGAAAAAAAAATAAATTAAATTCTTCTTACCATCTTAGGAAATATGTTAGTTAATTGATTTATTATAAGAATATAGATTATAATAATAGATTCATCATTAATTTTTTTTAGAGAAAAAATTTATCTATTAGTATGTATATTGTTTGTATATAAAATATTAGATTAGAAGTTATATTTATCTTGTTGCTTTATTATCATAATTGAGAGTAGATGAAATAACTAAATATATGATTTTCTCAAAAATATGTGTAATCTAAAATATTTTTTAAATAATTATGATTATCTTGAACTTTGCATTTCTATGAATTTCAAGATTATTAAGTATTTTTTATATTTTAGGAGACATAATTATCTTGACAAAAATTTAAGAACTTGTAAAAGATTTCTTCTCTGCATAAATTGATGTCTAATTGGAATTAGAATACGTGAATTGTTAAAGATGTCAATGATCACTAAACAAAATGATGCTAAGATTTGAAAATTTTCTACACACATCCAGGTATGTGAAAGGTTGAGTCAATGTGAGTTTGTCATGAATAATTTTAAGAAATAGTTAATTATACTGATCACATAAACTGGAAGTGTCAACTAGACTGTATTGAATTGGCATGGCTTGAATTCATGTAGCTTGGTCATGCCATCGTATCGTGCTGTGCCTGCATGCGACGGGGTGAGGTATACCCAACATTACCCGATGACCTAGTATAGGTAGTCAGGCATGTCGGGCCATGTTGGGATAGGCTATTGCTGACTAAAATCAGCATGATCGGACATTTGGTCACCTTGTGCTGATGCCGTGCAATTTGCTGGAGACTGAAGTGTGTTTTCCAGTCTGGCTTTGACCCTGATCCATTGACCCACTAACTCACATACCCACTAGCCCCTCATCACCCTGCGACCTTCCCCGAGCATGGCTCATGGTTGGATGGGAAATGGTAGCATGCCTATTGCCACAACTCACCAGCCCTTTGCCAATTTTTAATTTTATTTTTTATGACTTATTATATTATAGTAATAATATATTTAATATAAATAAAAAAATTATTTAAAATTTATTGTAAACTACACTAAGATTACAAAAAAACATATTACAAAAATATCTATAAATGTAAATAAAATAAAATAAAATTTGAATAAGAATATAACTATAAAAGCAAAAATAAATGTATGCTAGTCCAATTTCAATATGTATGATTTGAATCATCACAGCTCATTGTCTTAACATTCTTATTTTTGTATGCGTTTATATTATCATTAAAATTCAGTATTCTCATTTTATCTTAAAGATTTATTATTAAATTTTCTTAGTCTTATAAGCAGAAAATTATTTCATTAATATTTGATCATAACATGCTTTTCCTATCTAAAATCACATTTATATATAAAAAAAAAAAATAAATTTTAATATTATACTCGATATCAAAGGGGTTAGTAAATCATGTGTTATTTTAGAAAGCATGAGAAAAATAGATTTATATGATTTTTATTAATTTAAAATATTAAAATTTTTAATCTTATTATGAGATACAAAGAGTAATAATTGATATTTAAGTATTTTGATAGTTTGTTCTTATTCGACTATCATATTTGTCATTTATCCTTAATTAACTAAATGGACAAAGTTATCGTTTCTAAATTTGTTGTCCATATTCTTACTCGGATGCTCATTAAAATTATTATACTTAGTATTCTAAAATTTAAATAACTTACATAATTAGTCATAAGTCTTATTCTTAAATTTTTATGGTTGGTTAGGTGTTAAATGGATCATGTCGTATCGACAATATTAATTTTTTAAGGCCCATTCGGGCCACCTTATCGTGCTGAGCACGACATGGTATTTATCATGGGTTGTGCCGTGTCAACACGGTTCTAAAAAGGAGCAACCTGGCATGATCCATTTTCACAACTTTTGAGTGGGTCATATTATGTCGTGATGGGTCATGCTAAGTCTGGCTAGACTAATCTGATTCATTCTAAGCTGACATAGGTTTAGTTCAAGCTAACATGATTTTAGGCCAGGCTAGCTTGGTTAATTCCAGGCTAGCCTGGGTTAGGACTGGGCTATCTAGTCTGGCTAACTAGGTCGAACATGAACTACATGGGTTACAATGTCTGGTTATGTCGTGCAGCATCTCCCGTGCCAAAATATTTGGACTAAGATACTTCTAGGTATGGTTTTGAATCATGTCATGCTGTGGGCCGTGCCTAGGTTACCTGTCGCAGTTGACACCTCATGATTCATGTAGATGAATATGTATTATATAGTATTTTTTATCTATTCCATCTTAACCTGAAAGTTCATATAATTAGTCAAGTAATAAATAAATAAAATGAAAGATCAATATTTTAAAGATTATTTTTTTATCTCAATCGTTATAATACTAAAATTTGAATATTTTTTGTATTAGCTAAATAAACTATTAATATTGCATATGCATTCAAGTATAATATATGCGGTGAAAATATATATTGATGAACATATGTTCATCATATTATAAAATACATAAAATTCTCTCTTTATCTAATTGGTCAATCATAGTTTTTTTTTTCTATTTTTATAGTTAAATATTATATGTTGGTAGCTAATATATGAATTTAATATAATGTATGTATAATTTTAATAGTGTTTGACATCTAGTTGAATTTTTTTTGTTTTTTAGGCTTGTTAACTTACATAAAATATAAAACTCTTGTAGTCGATAAGGGAATACTATTTTTATTTTTACTCGCATACTTATGTTAATTATGTGACATATATACATAATATGAACAATCTCACCTAATGATATTTTTCTAATAATTCTTACAAATATATTTATTATCAAATTATTATTTGAATTATTATCAAATGTAATATTAATTTTTATATTTAATTTTATATTTTTAAAGATTCTCGATAGATACTAAAAAATGGAATGGTTATATGAGAATTAATGACATCAAAAAATTATAATATTTTTGTATTTAATTTTCACTTAGAATTAACTAAGTGAATGGTGATGTATGTGAATGCATTGGTATCATGATTAGTTCAAATGTTGAATATCATAAAGATCACTCTATTTTGTGTCATAAATAAATAAAAATGAGATCATTGAAGCTGATCAAATTTTAAAGATCATATTTCTAAGTCAGGTTTGCTTGAGATATAATAAATAATATTTTTTTTGCATTATTCAACATATCTTTTAATGTATCCAGTATTATTAGTATTCCAATATATATATATATATATATATATATATATATATATAGAGAGAGAGAGAGAGAGAGAGCTATTTTTTTTTTGATATTCTTAAAATTTTCATTTTTAATTAACTTAAAGCATGACTATTCTTATGTTTTTTAGGCTTATGGACCTAAGTTGTATTATGTATTGGGAGATAATTTTATATTAGATTTTGTGGTTGAGTTATTATTATTATTATCTATATTTAAATCTATTAAAGTTGCATAATATACTAGTGTGTACCTTGAACCAATGTATATTTTACTGATATTTGTCCATTATTATGTTTTTTAGGCATAGAGGCCAAAATTGTATTGTAATTAGGAAATAATTTTGTATCGGATTTTTTTGTTGTGTTGTCATTAGTATCTATATTCATGTCTATTTAATTTTCATAATATTTATTATTTTTCATATCTATTTTTTTAATTTAGTCTTGAAAGAATTTTGAAAAGAGAAGTATTTTTTATTTAATTTAATTACAATTTTAATAACTAAAAAAATAAAAATTAAAATATTTAGTGTATACTTTGAACTAATGTAATCTTACTAAAATTTGTTCATTCTTATATTTTTTAGACGCAGGGGCCAAAGTTGTATTATGATTGGGAAATAACATTGTATCAGATTTTTTGGTCGGGTTGCCATTTTTATTTATATCTATGTTTATATAATTTTCATAATATTAATTATTTTTCATATTTATTTTTTTAATTTAGTCTTTAAAAAATTTTGAATATGTGTGAAATATTTTTTATTTAATTTTATTACACTTAATAACTAAAAAAATAACAATTAAAAAATAAAAATAAAAATACTTAGTGTGTACATCTATTTGACATTTATCCATTATATTTTTTTAGAGGCAGGGGCCAAAGTTATATAATGATTGAGAGATAACCTTGTATCAGATTTTAATTAGGCGGGTTGTTTATATTTATGTCTATTTAATTTTCATAATATTTATTATTTTTTATATCTATTTTTTTAATTTAGTCTCAAAAGAATTTTGAATAAGTGATAACTATTTTTTATTTAATTTGGTTACACTTTTAAAAACTAAAAAAATAATAAATAAAAAAATAATAAAAACAAAAATACTTATTGAGTATCTTTAACCAATGTGTCCATTAGGCAACAAGTTTACAAACTATAATACGCAATCATCTTGTGCCAACTAGAAAAGATATTTACCCGCCAATATAATAATTTATAATTTAGTAATTTTAAATTATAAAAATAAAAGAAAAATAATTTATTAAAAAAAAATTTTGATTTTTGATATTATGAGAGATTAAAGAAAGAGAAAAGTAAGTATAGTTATCATGTGAAATCGAAATATGTCGACATAGTATTTATAGAAAATTTTCAATATTAAAAAATATATTTTTTAATTTTTTAATTATTTTAAGAGCATAATCTAACTATCATTGAATTTTTGCACATGAATCATTAGAAGAAATTCAATGATTGATGGGTTGAGTTAATTTTATATAGTTTTATTCTTTTATTAAATGTTACTTACATTGACAGGAGATTGAGCTCTTGTTGTCCTGTCAATAATTGTATTTTTTTATTCAATGATTAATGGAATGCATATGTTTAACAAAAATTGCATTTTTAAAATTCGACATGAGTCATGACCTTATGCCGCATTTTATATAGAGGTGTCAAATGAGTTATGTTGTGCCGGCAAAACTTATTTTTTTTGGCACAAATGGACCACTATGCTTAGCATGACATGGTTTGTAGCACAGATAGTGCTTTGTCGGCACCTAAAAAATGGCAATCTGACATGACTTGTTGGCTCGATGACAGATGACTCTATGGGTCATGTCATATCATGTCGGGCTAGGTCATGTCATGTCAAACTCATAACGGCCATGCACCAAGCACTACTTGAACCCAAGCTAGCCTGAATATTCAGTGTTTTTTTTAGTCTAGCTTGAGTCATGTCAAAGCAAACTTGATTTATTCTAGGCTAGCTTGGGTTAGATCCATGTTAGAGCATGGTTTATTATAGGTTACCCTGGGTTAGGTCCATGCTAGTGCATGGGTTGGCTAGCCACGTAGAAACTAGCCAACACAGGCCTACATGTCGTGTTAGGCAATGCCACGCCTTGTGCAGAACATGGGCCATAAACCATGTTCTTGATATGACCCATGTCGTGCCATGGGATGACACAATACTATTCTAGGCATGGTTCTAGTCATGTTGGGCTGTGCCTTGGGCCAATCCTTGTGGGTTGTGTCATGCTGTGTCGTGGTTGTTGGCCCATTAGGACACCTTTAAGTGATCTTGACTATTAGTCATACTAGGTCTCAAATATCTAAGTGAATTAAATTCAAGTAATTTTTACTTGCACTGTAATGATGAATAAGATAAGAGGTTCTGATATGTTTTCATATATGATAGGTTCTACAATTTAATGTAGAAATATTTTTAATATTAAGATGTATAATTTTTAGTTTGGTAGAGTTGGATGATTAAGTTGAGAATGAATAAGTAAATGATTACTTGCACTCAAACAGCTAGGATTTTTAATAGTATAAAATATACATTAAAAATTATGAACATGATGGAGTAGTAATTGATATCAAATAGAGGTGTCAAACGGGTAGTGCAGGGCCGGCCAGACAGTTTTTTGTGAGCACGATTGTGCTTTTGGCCCGGCACGATTACTGTTCCATGCCGTGCTTGGCCCGGCACGGTTTATTCCAGCCAGGCCCAGAAGGGCCCGTGGCCCGACGATAAATTTACCATTCCGGGTCAGGCCCGTACGGGTCTATTTAAAAAAATTAATTTTTTTTCTTTTTAATATTTAAATTTTTGTATTAAATAATTTATAAAATATATATTATATATAGATAATGTTTAAAAATTTTAAATTTGTAACTTAAATTGTTGAATAGACAATAGTTATAAAGTTTAACTTTTTTTATTTATTTTTAATAAATTTAGATTATAATTTATTAGAATTATAATATAGAATTTTTAATGCAAAGTTTAAACACAAATAAATTAAACACAAAATTTCGTTAAAAAAAATTACAAGTCACAAAGGCAAAAGTAAACCAAACATCCAATCGGACAATACCGAACCAAAGTAAATACAACGTAACATAAATAAAAAAGTGTATAATTAATACAAAACAAAACATCGAAATCAAAAATCAGAATCAAGAATAATATTAATTATCAACCTGCCCATGAGGCATCAAAAATTAAAATCAAGTGGCAATGACTAATGGCATGTGGCATGGAATTGGCAACTGGCAATGAGTAGGAGGTAACCGGCAATCACGTCAATCGTCAATTGACATATCATGATTAACATCAACCGCAATATCAAAATCATTATTATATGGATCATCATCATCAGCAATTAACTCCTCCACTTTTGTAGTAGATGTGAATGTAGTCACTGTCCCAGCATGATCTTGGATGCTAAATCTCGAATCCTCCCAGTCTTTCATACATACTAAACATCAACCACAACCAGTATTATCTGAACATAATCTTGATCTTCTATTTGAAATCATATTCACTGTAATAGAAAAAGTAAAATATGATGCTACGTTCGATACCGGGGGAGTTAGTAAATCCCGTGCCATCCTAGATAGTACGGGAAAGATGGACTCATATGGTTTTCATCACTGTAATATAAAGATTTTTAGTATTAGAATTTGATAGGATTGAGCAGTAATCGGTATCTAAGTATCGAGAAAGCTCGCTCCTATGTGACGGTTCACCCTGTCATTTCCTTCTCGCTAACTGAATAAAAAAATTATTATCTCCGAAGAAGGTATCCATGTCTGTACTCATACTTTCACTACTATTATCATTATACCTAGTATCATAGTATGTGAACATGTTAGTCAACTTCTCATGAATGAACCTTTTAGGTGGGTCTTCCAGGTTCATGCACAAGGAAATGTAAGACAAAATGTTATCTATCCCTTTCACCTTAACCCTAAGGTCCATGCATGCAGCGAGATAATAAAGAGATGGAACGATGAACCAATACTTTAAGTACTTGGTTTTTATCTTTGCAATCATATGGCTAAGTGTCGGGTCAACTGTATACTTCCTAACATGCTACTAATATTGTATATGCACCTGAGTGTAATGTAAGTTGTTGGAGTATAAATTAACGAACACATGTTTGCCGTGTCATAAAAAATCTTCAGGAATTTTATAAATAAAATTCTTGAAGCCCAATTAGTGTCGTCAATAATAAGTTTGTCACTCTTATTATTGACGTAGTCGATTATCACGTGTTCGTATCCAACACATGACTCAACATTATATACGTGTAATTTTCAACAGTGTCTCACATCCGATTGAAAATTCTACTTCTTAAGATTCGTAGACAAACAGAGATTACTGAACTTCTGTTGTCTACGAGGAGTGCAAATATATTTTAGTATATTACATATATTATCCAACATGGGAAAACACACCTTCATACCCGCATGTAAAATCAAGCTAATCACCTGACACATGTATATGACATGAAAAATCTCTCCTAATGGTAGGTCTCTAATATTCATAACAAACAATATAATTGTTACTTCATTATTAGATACGTTATCGAATGTGATACTAAAAATTTTATTTTGAATTTTATATTTTCTAAAGATTTTTATCATATACTCAAAAATAGCCGGGACATCATGAGGATAAAGAATCTCAGAGAATCTTAATATTTTTTTTATTCATTGTTCATTTATAATCTACATAGTGGGCGGTGAAACATGCATAAGATGATTCATTGTGACTTATCCAGATATCAGGCGGGCCTGCAGGTTGGGTTGGAGTTGATTCAGACCCATGCTCATGCAGTTTTCATATGGTGGTGCATGTGTTGCCGTGCCGTAGGTGCAGGCCACAGGGTGGGTCGGTCATCGGTGTCTTGGGTCGTGCTGGTGGGCCGTGCCAACGGGCCACAAAACCGTGTCGGGCCAGGCACGGCACGAGGCTCGGTTGGCCTCGGCACGAGGCCCAGTTGGGGCAGTGGTCAGTCACGGCACAGGCCCGGGCATGGGAAATTTCCGTGATGGGCCAGTCCAGGCACGGCCAAATCGTGTCGTTCCAGACCAGGCTGGCCCGACTCGGTTGACATCTCTAATATTTATGTATCTTGATAACTTGTTTCTATTTCATTGATTTTTTAGTCATTTATTCATAGGTAACTAAACTAAAAAGTCATTATCTTTAAATATATTATCAATATCCATACTTGAAAACTCGATAAAACTAGTATATTTATTATTGAAATATCAAAATAAATTATTTAATTATTTGTAAATCTTATCATTTGGTTCATGTGATTGGTTTATTTATGTTAATATATGTTTTATAGTTTTTTTCACTCATTATATCTTAACACAATGATCCATACAGACAACTAAATAATAAAAGGATAAAATTGAGAACTAATATTTTAAATATTTCTTTTTCATTTCATAGGTCTTGATACCAAAATTTGGGTATTTTTTATATGTATTAAATATATTATTAGTATTATATATACACCTAAGTGTAATGTATGTGGTGAGAGTATATACAAATGAATATATTCATAAAAAATTTTTAGAAATCTGACAAATGAAATTCATAATTTTTATTCTAATTGGTTAATTATTATTTTTTTTATTTTTATTATTAACGTAGTTTGATATCATATGTTGTTAGTCAACATATGAATCTAATATTAGACATATATAATTTTAATGGTGTTTAAAATTCATTTGAATTTTTTTTCGATCTTTTGACTTTCATAGAGCATCAAACTCTTGTAGACTATAAAGTATCTTAATGTATTTTAGTGTATTTCGTATATAGTATAATTGAAAAAAAATTATTTTTATTTTTGTTTTTTAGCATAACATATATCTAACATGATAAATCTTACACAAGAGTTCATCTCTAATAGTTATCACAGATAAATTTATCATGAAATCATTATTTAAAATATTATTGAATATTATGCTACAAATTTTATTTTGAATTATATATTTATAAAGATTCTTGATATACACTCAAAAATTAGTAGGGTCATCATAAGAATTAAAGATCTCACAAAGTACTAAAAATTATTTATTTATTTTTTATTAAAAATCAATAAAGTGGGCAAGGAATCATATGAATGTATTAGCATCGTGACTAATCAAAATATCAGACATCAAAAAGATCTTTTTTATTTGAATCCCAAGTTAGTTAATTATTAATTATTTTTTTTTATAATTATTTATTATGTTATTATGACTAGTTGATCTAGGGATTCCATGATAAGTGGACTGAATGGATTTACCCATAAGATGAAGTAGTTTAGAATCATTTGAATTTCTAATTGAAAAATCTATGCTAAAGATGAATTTTACCATGTCTTCCCTTCATATTCATGGTGATAAATGAACGTGGGTATTTAAGTTATTGATTCAATTCCATTAAATTGTATTTGCTTTGGTTTTAATGTATCATATTTGTTGGTGCATTAAAATATTTTTGTTGTTATAATTAAAGAAAAAAAAAATTGATATATGTTGGCTGTTGCACCCATTGACAATGGATGAAGAGTTGTTGGCTTGGCCCATGTATGTCATGCCTTGTAATGGCTAGGCTAATTGTAATTGGTCTTGAACCCTAGCTTTGTTGTAGTAGTTGTTGTAATATAATGCTTAGTATAGCCATTTGGTTGGGTCACAATTCAAGTTGTAGATTGCATGTGCTATGAGGTCACTAGTCATGGGTGCTTGATCCAATGGGTCATGTATCACAAACTTTAGTATTATATTTATTGTCTTAGGCTAATAATTTTTTTTTCTCAATTATATAAGGTAGTCTGTTTTTGTTTCTTATAAAAATTAATTTAATTAGATCACGCATGCAAACTTAAAAAGAGAGAGATACATTTAGAGAAACATTGTGAGCTATTCTTCACAAATAATTCATACTATATCACATGTCATAATCATATTATATTAGAAATTTATAGAATATTTTAGAATGAGAAGAAGTTTTGAAGCTTTTCGAGTCTTCTAGAATTTCTATAAAAATTTATTGGGTCGTGATATTTTATCCTACTAATATTATCAATTGTCAGCATATTTGTCAAAGTATCATTGTAAAACTTTACAATCTTTTTTTGAAATTTTTATAAGTCATCATTGGGTTTTCAACTAACTTTATTATTTGGTATTCATTTTTATTTTATCAAATATTCTTGGTTTAACATGTAATTCTTTTGTCTCACAATAATTTTATTGGCGTTTAGTGTGACTCACTCCGTGTCAGTTCACCTTGATCCTAATGGAATGACTTTAACATGATTATATGAAATGTTAGATGTTTTTTGAGTTTCTGAGATAAATCAAGTTGATATAAAATATTATCAATCCTTTTAAGAATATGATAATATTTAAGGTATCTTTCATTAGTCTCTTTTATACTTTATTGTCTTGCAACACTAAGTGTAATTTTATGAATATCAAGTCCCCCACTTGATTGTGCGTATTCATTTATTTGCTATTAGTCACTGTTATCAAAATTATATGATTTATGGTTTAGTTTACGATTCGATTCATGATTCATGGGTAAACGATCTGACTTTTTAAAAGGATCAAAATATATATGAATCGAAGACTGAATTGTCGAATCGCAGAATCACGAATCGATTCACATAAATTGATTTAATATTAATTCTCAAGGGATCAAAATCCTTAAAAAATTACAAAAATAAAAACTAAAATATCAAAAAAAAATATCAATTATAGGAATTAATTAACATGAAAAAAACAACTATAACCTTTGATATTGTTAATGTAATGTGAAAAAATAATAACATACCAATAAAGTCATAAAAATAAAAATATTAAAAAAAATTATCAACTGTAGGAAATATAAATTAATTAACATGAAAAAAAAAATCCAAAAAATTCAATTCACGATTCGATTCTCGATTCACTAATTAAGCATTCTAATTCTTGATTTGAATCTCGATTTAGTAACTATGTTATCAGTTCATATCTATGATCGCTTAGTTATTTTATGCAATTCAAAATGAGCCAAATTAATTTGTTTTTATCTTATCACTCATTAGCAAAATATTAAGCTGTTAGATTTGGTCATGTATATCCCATCACTATGGTGTTTGGAGAATATGATTGTTACCCAATCATAATTATAAATAGACTGTCTCGTTGTTTTTTTTAGAGGTGTCAACTAGGATGTGTTGGGTTGACATGACCTGAATTTTGATGGCTCAGTTGGGCTATTGTATTGTGTCGGACATGTCACTAATTGGGTACCTAGGCCGTACTGCACCCCACGACAACATGTGAGGCAAGCTTGACACGGCCGATGGCCTGAGTTACTTATCCGACCATGCCGGGTTGGGCTTAGAATATATATTAGATTTTTATTTGTAATGATGTGTGACTGACATGATATTGACATGTTTCTATCTTGTCTCCCAAATTTTAGAAGTAGTTGACGTGAAACAATGATTGCAAAATTTTTAAAAAGTGGTAAATGATTGGGTTGTGCTAGACATGCGGGCTGAGTCTGGCATGAAACAAGGCCCATTCAGCTCTGGAAAGGAATGACATGAGTCATGCAATGGGCTTGCATGGGCTCTATCTAGGTATGATTATGGATCGTGTTCGGCCTGACACAATTGAATTGTGTCATGTCATGGGTTAGGTTCAGGCTGCTCCACCCTCTTGGGTCTTATACTTCCTTCCGCAACAAATTGTAAGAAAATTGGACATCTAATAGTTATGGTCAATCATTTAGTGAGACAGGCACGATTTGTGGTGAAGCAGGGGGCAGGCGCGATCTGTGGGGAGGTAGGGAGCGATTCTGGTGGGGTGGGGGGTGGGGTGGGGGGGGGGGGGGGGTGATTTTTTTAAAATAAAATATTTTTATTTTATAAAATAAAAAAAATATATATTATATATAAAATAAGATAATTATGTAAATGAGTTTCAATATGAAATTAATTTAGAAAAAACAACTTGGCTTTTAAATTAAAAAAATAAAAAGTATTTTTTAAAACAAATGTATCAACGTATATACATTTATATGTATAAACATTATTTTTAAATAGGACATGTGTATCATTCAAAAGATTTGAAATTTCTAAATCGAGCAACTTGTTAATCAATTTGGATGTGATATCTAATGTACATATGCTCCATTTGTTTGATTGGTTTAATTTGTAATTTTGATTTTGAATTATGATGGAATAGTTCATTTTAAATTGAATCATTGATGGCATAGTGTGATATTCTTTGACTTGACATCAACGATTTATAATTTAAAGTAATGATATGATTGGAAAAAATATGAATTGTTAGAATATTATTTGTTTTAAGTTAAATAAAAATAATTACAAGATAATTGTTTGATTATTGGTGTTTTATGATTCAAATATCACTTTATAATTTAATAATACATATCATATGTTAGTAATAATGATATATGATATGACTCACATCGGAACGACCCAAGAGAGAAGATGAGTATTTAAGTCTGAGGACAAATCAAAATCTCCACCTTTGGTGCTCTCATTGTGAACGAGTCCATCATTGGGAAAAAAAGCTACATCCACCGATCCGGCAACCTAGTGAAAGGCACCCATAGTGAAGCCTTTCACAGATGTTCGGTTGCTCAAGAGGATGTAATGATACAACCCACATCGAAAAACCCTAAGGGGAAAGATGAGTGTTAAAGTTTAGGGGTAATTCTCTCTATTTGAGCTAGTTTTTGTAAGGAGTCTGAGCCTTGGTTCTTAGGTTCATAACCATTAGTGCTCTCATTGAGAACTGGTCCATCATCAGGAAAAAGAGCTAACCGATTCACC
Organism: Sapria himalayana; assembly: GCA_029783825.1. Taxonomy (NCBI): domain Eukaryota; kingdom Viridiplantae; phylum Streptophyta; class Magnoliopsida; order Malpighiales; family Rafflesiaceae; genus Sapria; species Sapria himalayana. Next base: position 5,569,314 of record JAREIK010000403.1, on the reverse strand, counting down.
AATCCGGGCACAGAGTGAAAGCTAGCTAGGGTGCATGTCACCCAGATTGCAGCCATCCGCAGACGTCTGGTTTCTCAAAGAGTTATGTGGGACAACATTCACCTACGAGCTAGTTTTTGTGTGGAGTTAGGCCTTTGGGCTTAGGTTCATAACCCATGAGAGGGCTACCCGATGCAAGCTACCTATGCGTGCAAGCCACCCAGAGACCAGTCATATGTGGACATCTAGTTTTTGGGTGAAGTTAGGGCATTGGGCACATAAATTGATTCTTTATACGTGGCATCATTCATTCGTATGATTTGTTTCTCTTTTTGGTTGTAGGATGCAACAATAGAGCAGCTGCTGCCTATATTTCTCTCTCTTTTGAAGGATCATTTTCCTGATGTGCGGCTCAATATTATTAGCAAGCTCGACCAAGTCAACCAGGTCTGTCACCTGCGCCATGTTCAATAACATCTGGCTGGAAAAATGCAAATTTTGACCATTTCAATGCATTTAAGAAAGATGAATTGATTCAGCCCTCTGTTTTTTTTTTTAAATTGTTTGTTCTTGTGTGATGCAGGTTATTGGAATTGATTTGCTGTCCCAATCATTGCTACCAGCAATAGTGGAGCTTGCAGAAGATAGACACTGGAGAGTTCGCCTAGCAATAATTGAATACATTCCTTTGTTGGCCAGTCAGCTGGGAGTCCGGTTCTTCGATGACAAGCTTGGTGCCCTCTGCATGCAATGGCTGAAGGACAAGGTCCATCTATTTATCTTCCATTGCATTGCAGAGTTAGTAGAGAATACAAAAGAATAGATGAACAACTAAAAATTTAGGTTGAAATTCATGTCTAATCCTGATAAGATCTTACCCAGTGCTCGAGGCTCTCGCGAAACATGAAGTTTTGAATAAGTTAATATTTTGACAATCTTACTCTTAAAAATCTTAAGAGCTCACTGATGATCATAAATAAGATCATAAATAAGTTAATATTTTGACAATATTACTCTTAAAAATCTTAAGATTTTATATGTTTGATCTACATATGATCATACTCTGTGCACAAGGCTCTCTTGAAATTTTAAGTCTGAAATTAGTTAATATTTAGACAATATTATTCCTGAAAATTATAAGATCTTATTGATAATTGTAGGTGAATGTACTTATCATCGTATCAAGACATGACTTTTATATGCTTGATATACATGAGATAATACTTAGTGCATAGGGCTCTCTTGAAATATAAAGTCTAGAATAAGTTAATATTTTAACAATCTTACTCCTTAAAATTATAATAGCTTATTGATGACTGCTAGATTAATGTACTTATCATCACATCAAGACACGACTTTATATGTTTAATTTGCATGAAATCATACTTAGTGTACAAAGTTCTCGTGAAACATGAAGCCTGGTATAAGAACATCTTTAACGGGCTCGCTAAAAATGGTATTTTTGATATTTTGTTGAGAAAGTTAAAAAATTAGGGCTCCAACAAGCTAGCTATCCTGCTCGCGTTTTTGCCTCCTTGGCTTCTCTCTCAACAAATGTAGTGAGCATTTCTCGCTCAGTAAATCACTTATTTCTTCAAAAATTTTTGCTCAACATCTTTAATATTCACCGGTCACAGGCAGCAACAAATTTATTTTGTTAAGATTGGTTAGAGTAAATTTTGAAGAGTTGCTAGCTAAAATATTGAATTGAATATTTAAATATATTTCAACTAGTTAATTTGTTGAGTGTGGTTGGAGATGCTCTAAGATAATATTTTAACAATCTTACCCCTGAAAATCATAAGAGATTACTATATGAATGTACTTATCATCGCACAAAGGCATGACTTTATAGTGTGCAAAATTGTAGGTATTCTCAATTCGTGATGCAGCAGCAAATAATGTGAAGCGACTTGTGGAAGAGTTTGGTCCAGAATGGGCCATGCAGCACATTGTTTCTCAGGTTTATCTTTCTTCCTCGAATTCAATGAAAGCTTCTCTCTTTTGTGTTGTTTTTTAATTCAGTCATTTTATTAAAAATCATGCTCAAGCTCAAGCTCAATCTTTTAGGCATGCATTAGACATTATCTCGGATGATTGAGCATGAATTTTAATAAAATTGTTTGAAAAAGCATGATCTATACAATCAATCCAAAGTAAGATCATATTTAGAGTTAATAATGATGAATTAAATATTGTGTTGTGGGGAACAGGTTTTAGAAATGGTTAACAACCCACACTATTTGTATCGGATGACGATTCTACATGCAATTTCACTGCTTGCGCCTGTTATGGGCTCAGAAATAACTTGTACCAGGCTTCTCCCGGTTGTCGTCAACGCATCCAGAGATAGGTAGGCAAGCTCTTCTCATTTGGATGAACTTTGTCCTGCACCTCTCCTCTCCATTTGCTTGAGAAATAACAAAATGATGATGAAATTGCAGGGTACCGAACATTAAGTTCAATGTGGCCAAGGTCCTACAGTCACTCATACCCATTGTTGAACCAAGTGTAAGTAACAGCCCCATTCTTCAGTTATTGTAACTGTGAGTTCAATGTGCCCAATGCTGTGTGCTACAGGTGGTGGAAAAGATTGTAAAACCGTGTTTGGTTGAGCTCATGGAGGATCCCGATGTGGATGTCAGATTCTTTGCTTCTCAAGCAGTGCAGGCAACTGACCAGATCATGATGCCTTAGTAGGCTAATTGTTTCTTCCATTGCTGAATCAACTGGAAAAAAAAGAGCAAATTTAAAACTTTTCTCTTCCTGTTACTTTGTTTTCTTGATGTGGAAAGTGATCTTCATAAGTTATTCAAGAAGGTTACACAAAACATGAACACCAAGAGCAGCATGTTCTTCATCAAGGGCACTTTCTCTGCACGTGGGAAGCACCGTGTTCTTCATATCTGCCAATATTTGGAAAATAAGACTTGAAAAAAAAAATTGATCTCATGGCTGCACTTTAAGCAATGGTTTGGACTCACTCTATCTTGGAGAACCACATTTGTTGGAAAGATCCAAGAGAAGCCAATATGCTTCCTCCAATCCAAACGCTGAACCTCCTTTCTGTGGCATTTCCACTGGCTAGCACTTTGACTCTAGCAGCTTGAGGAGACTCCTGCCATGGCTCCTCCCAGTGTGTGTCAGCAACAACACAATGCCAAGGCCAGTTTTATTTATATAAAGTTACTATAATTTTACCTCCACCAACTCTTTTTCTAGCCTCTCCTTCAACTGTTGCATTGATGCCGTTCCACCAGCAATCTGGCATTAATAAACAGACACAAGCCTAGTAATGCATGACACGTGTAGTCCAACTGGTGGGGATGCTGAATTCGTCATTCCACCGTCAATCCTCTCACTGAGGTACTTACCAGAACACTACCAAAAAGTTCTCTCCTGATATCCACGTCACATTTATTAATGCTCTCTATGACCTAGAAAAAAAGAGGGGGGGGGGGGGGGGGGGGGGGGGGGCAGATGAGAATAAAAACTTGAGCTCTACCACTTGTGCATGAATTTTACCATTTGGTGCAATCCACGAATGCCGGGAGAAACCTCAGCAAAAGCTTCCATGCCAGGAATACTCTGCTTTCAATCAATAGAAAAAAGTATCACAATTCAAACACTTGCATTTCTCAATTTATTTAAGTTTTTATTAAATCTCTTCTATAATTTTCACTAATTTCTCAATTTATCTTTCATAAATGCAATATGTAGAAATTTTTATTTTGAATTTTATCTTCCAAGGAACTCACTTAGTATGAAATCTGAGAGATTAATATATCAATAACCTGACCCTCAAAAAGCAAAGATATTGTATTTGATGAGTCTCTAATATGAGACTCCTCACTCTTGAATGAAGATATTTACCATCAGAAATAATATAATGACAATTTTACCCCTAAAAATCAGAAATATTATGTCCGACGAGTCTCAAACACGAGGCCAAAACCTATCACTCTTGGATGAAGGCACTTTTATCATCTTTCATCCGCTTTGACATCCAACCAACAAAGCTTTTTACCAAGACACGGTCTCTTTCAAGGATAATAGTATACATAAAAGGTCAAAACACAGCTAAGGTGGACCGTCCTCCCTAGTTTCACCTCCAAGTAAGTCCTCCAGATTAGTGTATTTGCATTCATTTCATAAGTGAGATTCAAATTCAAGATTTCACAAGTCAACTAATATCCTAGAGGATACATTGACAATTTTACCCCCAAAAATAGCCTCGGGACCACGGGATCGGAGCAGGTAAGACACTCATCCCAACAGCATGATAGATCCAGCTGACACAGCCTAGAGAGAATATCCCGACATCACTGGAGATCGAACTCATGATCGCATGGTAAGAAGATCCAACCTCTTTGCCAACCGGACTACCATTTTGTTTGCCAAGAAATTTTATGATTTAAAATCAAGATGGATTAAAGCACAAATCATGCACCTGAGCCAAGGATGGATTGAATAGAATATCAGGAATTTTGAATCTATCAGCACCAATCTCAATTGTCCTACATCGCAAAACAGCATATGTATTCACCAACGTCAGGCTAGATCTCATTTTACAATGCAAAGATCACTTACTGGCCATCAGGCAGGTCATACGAAGTCATTGGGATATTAGCATATGCACATTCTGAAGGGATAGTGAACAAGTAGGTGAGATACAAGTGAAAAAAAAAAAAAATAGAGTAAAACGGGAGCAGCAGACAGGAAACAGATCAAAGTGAAATCACATAAACCCTAAGGCATATACAAGAACCAATACCGTCATATGGTGTATCAGGGGCCCGGCAAACACATTCTTTTATATCACCTGCTATCATTCTCTGCTTCCAGAAAAAAAAAAACAAAAAAAGCAAAACTTCAAGACAATTGTACCCTAATTTTATAGTTTTTTTGGGTGACAATTTCTGACCTGAGAGTAAAGTCTGAAACTTCCTGTTGTGTTTGGAAAATCATGATCCATGGTCTGTTCTACCAAAAGAAAATCAGAAGGGAAAGCGAACAAAAATTATACAAATTATCACCACATAACATCCATTTAGAGAAATTATGATATTCTGGTCTTCTGGATGATGCATTTCGTATTTGAATGTTACTTGTGTAATGGTAATTCATAATTTCACCAATTTTAGGAAGTAATATCAGTCTCTGTTTTATGATATCCTTCATATAAGAGTGTCTCTATCACTTTTTCTATTTATACAACCTTGTATAACATCTGTCAAAATATATATATAAAAAAAAAATTTATGTTATACATTCTAATGAACTTTTTTTTAATAGTCAAATGCAACATAATATAAAAAATTTTTATTTATTTCTAAGCATGTTTTTTTATAGTTGTAAGAAACATCACATAAAATTTCATAAGAACTCAAATTTAGACAAAAATAATATAATGATAACTAATCACATGATAATTCTCACGTTGCATGCATGTATTAAAAATCATATCTTGATATAATTACAATTAATTTTATTCAAGAACGATAAATATTAAGTTCAAAACTCATCAAACATAATCTCTCTAAATTTAAGAGGTACGATTCTAGATATATTAACCTTATATACCCCACATTAAAGAAAATATCTTATGCATTGGGTACGACCACCACCTATATCTTTCAAGGAAACATAATAAAACTTCCTATTTACCAAATCATGAAAAAATATTCATAGAAATCTATTTTATTCAACACATACAAATATATGAGAACTTTTTATGACTCACTAATATTTTTTTTTTGTTATTATTATTAACAAAATTTTCTAGAATTTAATATCATAAGAATTATCTTTATATTTTGAGAAGCATTAGATAATCCATCAAATATATTATATAAGTACACCACCTCAAAATGAGTTATCTAAAAAAAAAAAATTTAATAAATATCTAATTGAGACATTTGGAACACTCCAAATATATAAAATTTTTTTGACATATTTTTGAGAAAAAATTATCATGACGACAAAATATGCTATTTTATCTCTTTCTTGCCTATTCTGCTACTAAAAAAAAATCCTGAGTGACCTAATACTATATTTGTATAACTTTTTATTAAAGTTGCATTGTTAGCTCTATTACTTCTAAGCTTATTGAATCTTGACATTTGGAGACATCTATTTGGGAGGTCATCAAATTCAATAGAAACAACAAGATATATAATTCTTAGAAGAGAGAGAAGAAATATCTAGGAAAATTATTTCATCATAGTCTAATTCGAAATAAATTAGCAATAATAGAAGTGAGAGAACTTCTTATCGATTGACTATGTCCATCATCAAGCACGATGAATCAATTCTTGTAAATAAAAATGTTAGTGAATTAGATATATCATATTTATGTCTATATAAATTATAATTATATTATAATCCATCCATAACTAAAACTTTTCAAAGACGACAATAATAATATTACTCACTATTTTATTTTTATAATATTATCTTAATTTATTTGTACTTTATATTTTAATATTTCCTTAATAGCATCATGGTACTTAATTCCAAATTTATTATTTTATTTTTTTTATTAACAGTATCATCCATTTCATTGTAGTGCATGACCCGAACCTATGCCCAAACACAACTCATGCTAGGGCATGGAGCCACGGATCCATGCTCAGTCCAACCGATCATACTCTGAACCATGGCCACTCAGCACATGCCCAATCTAACCGATTAAGGTATGAGTCACATCGGTTACTTGAACCATGACTGATTTAGAACCCACCTAGGTGCCATCGGGCACAAACCCAAGCCTAGTCATGTGAATTTGTGCCCTAGCACAATTATCTCTGGCTCGTGTTGAGATGTGGGTCATATCACCCCAATCGGGAATGACCTAGCATGGTTCACATTGCCCAGGAGTCCAATGTGTTGTGCTGAGATAACATGATCTATTTGATACTTTACATTCGAGATAATGACATACTACATCAAAAGTATGTCCGGTTGGGTTGTTGCTCTTGGTGGGGTAGTCGTGCCTATGTGGCACCTCGGTGAAATCGTATCAGTTTGAGCCTAGGCCTATCTTAACCATATCTTTCACAAGTATGATAAAAATAATTGTTTCACTTACAATTTCTCACATATACCCATTGATTTATCAGTCGAATATAGAAACTATTTTTTCATAAAAATCTCAATATATTTTATATAAAACAACTAAGTTTTTCTATCCTTAAACATGGTGGCTTGACTGATTTTCTTTAACTATTACTTATATTTTATATAAAATAGCTACATTAAATATAAAAGGGTCATAATATCATTTAGATTTAATTTATAATAATTATTAGATACGATATTTATTACATATGCAATCAAAAAAGGCATTTCTGATTTTTTACTGGTCATATTGACATGAACACATTGTTTTTTCAGTAATTGATCATTCAAAATTAGTAATTTTTATTTTAGTTTGATTTTAGTTGTCAAAGAAAATAATATTTAATTTTAATACAAAAACAACACTGAAAATTGATATCTCGATTTTATATCCAATTACTCTTCACTACGATACTAATACTACAAGATATATTCTTTTGATTAGGATTAGTTTTATTTTGTTAGTTTATTTTAATTTTTTTTTTTCTATTTTGGACCTTATGAGAGTAGCCGACAAGTGATATCTAACACAACTAGAGAACATATATTATTGAAATTTCCAAGTTTTCATATTAATGAAAAATATAACATTTGTTTCTAGGTATCCAATTCTCAAAACCCTAATAAAAATCTACATGGCATTAGAGACCAACAAGATCCAAAGGTGGATGATGCATGTTGACATATGTGGTGGTGCACCATGCACAAATGCCAATGTCATCATTCTATGGTGATAAAATTGAGATTTCCACATGCTGCTTCCGTGATGGCATTAATAGTGGCATGTAGATGTGTAATAATAGTTGTGGCAATGCTAGTAAAATGTAGTTATGTTCCATTATAGTGCCAATCACTTTGTTGTGGCATGTAGAGTAGAGATTGTGTTGTGGTGGTGCTTAGTTGTTGTGATAGTGTATACAAACACATATTCTTAATGTTTGTTTTTTTTGTGTATCTTTTTTTAAGAAAGATGACCATAATTAGTGAGAGATCACTAGAGATAACACAACAAAATTTTAAAAAGGTCATAATCATTATGGGTTACTACGATAATGAGATGGTTCTTAGGACAATAGTATGTGAGAGACTTGTTGGATGAGCCACACGAGAAAGAGCCAGATGATTTATTGATAACTGATACATAATTATTAGTTCAATTATGATGCTCAATTAATTCAAGTATGAATTATATCCCACTATATGAAGAGCAACTTCAAAATAAATATTTTTTAAAAAAATCTAAAAAATAATTAAATATACTAACTATATATATCATAAATAACTTTGTCATAGTAAACAATTAAAATTTTCCATAATTCTCTTATAAGTAATATAATCAATGAGATGAATTATATAAAAAATACAGTCAATACTTAGTCAATAAGAATACCTACTATAACACAATCCAAAAGATAAATATCTATATGAATATAAATACATATCTATTCAACAACAAAATAATATTTCTCATAGATCAAGTTACCTTAATGCAAAAAAAATATATTTGAATTTCTCATGATTCTTCAATCTTCATCTAAAATTATGCCTAAAGATATTCTATAAGTTAGGTAATTATCAATTATTCATATCTCATAATCAAAATATTTTTAACATAAATAATCAGTAAAATCATTATGCTATCAAGACTCCTCCATAAGAAGAAAAAAAGTTAGCAATATATTTGTATAACTCAAACAAGATAATTGCTGATAAAATCCTTGAAACCAAGCACTCAATTGTCTTGTTAATCCACATCAATTGTAAATTGCACAATCAGTAATTTATCTCGAAACAAGATAAAATCATTTATCTCGAAACAAGATAAAATCATTTATCTGTAAATTGCATCAATTGTCTTGTTTAAAATTATGCCTAAAGATAAAATCATTTATCTCGAAACAAGATAAATGAACAAGATAAAATTATGCCTAAAGATATACCACACATTTCACAATCTGTAAATTGCATCAATTGTCTTGTTTAAAACTTAAGTGATTGCTTCATATACATATCCACATCAAGGTCACAATGAAGAAATATATTCTTTACATCTAGCTAATATATCATCTAACTGTAAAATACTATAAGAGAAATAAGATACTAAAATAAGGTCATCTTGCCCACTAAAGAGTAAATATCCTGATTTACACTAAATATCTAAGTAAATTTCCAAACTACATAGCTCACCTTAAGGTGATATATTTTACAATTTGAATATTTTTATAGTGAATACCTACCTACAACAAATAACAAATCTTTTTAAAAAGCATGGTTAGTTCTCGTATTCAATTAAAGAAGAGAATATATAACTTTCATCAAAGCATGATGATATCCTAGATGAGATAATACCTCAAAAATTATTTTGAGTATCCTAATACAATTATGAAAAAATTAAAAAAAACAAAAAAATAGTACAAAAGAATATTTGAATCGAGTCTTAAGTACAACTCATTTGTTCCTTTTAGAAGTCAATTGAAAATTCAAGATTAGAGAGATTGACTACAAGATCTTCCGGCTCCGCAATAGGTTTGTCTCTGATTTGAGAAGGCTAGGTATGTATTTCTCTCCTAGTATAGACTACAAGTCCCTGATGGACAAGTCTCTTAATTATTGACTTAATATGAATTTGTACAGATGAAAACTCAAGAATTACATCATCCGTGTGTGAATAAGATTTCACTACTCGAGAAGCCTCTTTGGCAATAGGATCAACATGATTTAAATTTATTTGTAAGTATGATACTCAATGAAAGTAACAACATATTGAGCACCAATATTCTCATATGTAGCCAACAAGTAACCTTTCCTACTAATCGATGACCCAACCAGAACTATAGATAAGAAAGAAAAAATAATAAATCTAAATATAACATCTAGATTCATACTCTTTTTATACTCATTAAAAAATAAATATGATCAAAAAAAGAAATATCTACATTCTCTATAATAATATCAGTCGCTAGTAAAAAATAATTCTCATCTCTTTAGATATTAAAATATCTAAGAAAAACATATTCAAAATTTTAGACATCAACTTATCTTATTCTAAAGAACAATCAAAGAAAATTTGTCAAAAAACTCTAAGACAAGTTAAATTGGCTCTCTCCAAATTGTAAAATTTGAAAAACAGATGATTCATAAGTTAGATTACAATTATAATCATATATATTTAAAAATATTTTATAATATTTCTTCTCAAAAGTGACAAGACTTGTTTAACAGATGTATATTATTTCTTTCAATAATCTTATTCTAATTAGGTGTTCCGCCACAAAAAATATGATATAAATACTAAGATCCATATTATAAATACTAAATCAATATAACATATATTCTAAAATATTATTATTTTTATATTTTTTAATATTTTTATCAAATTTAATTTTTATCATATTGTGAAAAGTCTGAAAAATAAAAAAAATCAATAATCAATCATGAAAGAGATATATTCATATATATCTCTAACAATAATAAAAAGTGATCAGATACTTAGATTTTTCTATGAACTCCAACTTAAAATAGACTAAAATATAAGAAAAGAGCTTTAATAGGTTTTCCTAACATACCTCACACTATAAGATTAAAATATCATTAAAATTAAGATAAGATATTATCAATTTGATTAATAATGAATAACCAAGCTAAGAATATACAAATAATAAAATTAAAATATTCAAATATTAAAAAAATCTTATCATTGAAAAAAAACATATTATCCATTTTAGTCAATCACAAATTGAGTCTTTCTCAAATTCACTCAATCTGACATAAAAATATCAATAAAATAAAGATAAAATTAGAATTAAGTTGTTTGGAAAGATAACTCACAAAAAATAAACTAATATTACAATCAGAAATAAACATAATATAATAAAATAACAAAGATCCAAACTGAATAATATCATATTTATTAGTTTTCAAATATTTATCATTAACTATAAAAATATTTTCAGAATAAAAAAAGATAATAAATAAAATATGATAACTAATAATATGAATATTTACTCAAATATCAATAATCAAAAAATCTAAAATAAGAGCATAAAGAAAATAACTAGTGATACACAAAAAAAAGAATTTATTGTTATCTTGTGAAAAAATTTATATATTCATTTCCAATAATTATCATGGAGAATGAACCTTGAAAGAACCCATAGATAGCTCTGATGATCAATACATCATCCTTACTACTATGTAAAGCTCTTGGTTAATTCTCCAAAAATAATATTTAACAATTATCTCAACCTATCATTCTGCAATGTGTACAACCAAAAATAATTCATGGTACCTATGTAACACCAAACCACAAAACTGATAACTAATAAGTGATCACAGCTTTGATCTTGAATTTATGAGTCAAATGTCACTGTGTTGGGATTCATATGATCAAGTCAATTCTCTCTATAACACAAATCACAATAATGATTTTTGATTGAAACTTTAGTGTTGCCTTTATGAGAGAAGTATCATAGCACTATGACTATCATGACGGAATCATTACTCATTATAATAAAAAATTATGGCAAAAAATAATATTGTAACCTACATGTATCAGTATGTTGATTTTATTTGAATAAATCATAACTCTATAATGTACTATGAATATTTGTACTAATAGAGTACTCGACTGCCACGATATAAAAATAATGTCTATTAAATAATTTAGAGCTAGTATGATAGTGGCTCTAAAAAATTATAACAATTACGATAATTGTAGTGCACAATAAAATAATTGTGTTAACTCATAAGTAAAAGTATAATGTACAAAAAATAATATGACTATTTTGATAGAATTACAATCAAGATAATATATCACAACAATTCGATGCTATTATGTATAATATATATAAGTCATGACAAGATAACCATTATGACTCTATATCACTTCTTTTTCTTATAAGTATTTCTCCATCGAATTTACCAATTTCTTCTAAATTCTCTTTAATTTCATAAATATTTATCACTTCATCTTTAAACTAAGATTCTAATAAATTTTTTTGATAAACACTAGCATTCATGCAAACGCTCCATCTTTTATTCTCCAAATAACATTATTTATTTGGTATTTTGAATACCAAATAAATACCAATAATATTATAAGGAGATAAAAAAGCCTTAATTATTACACACATTATAAAATAATAAACTATACTAAAGAGAGTTGTTAATAGTTAATTTCTTAAAAGTACACTAAGAGCATCACAAATTATTAAGTGAGATAGATTAATTATCAAAGCCATCTGGGGATTCTCATAAAGTTCTCACCTCATGACCTTATTGCCAATAAAGCGAGAGCAGAAACTTTTTGATATTCAAGTATTATATATTTTATGACTCATCTTCACAATTCAAATTATTGAGTTATGAACTTAGGAGCTAATAGATACATTAATATTATAAGTAATTATTCTTTTTTATTACTTTTTATCATGTTCACTAAATATTATAATAGCACATAACAGCCATCAAAAAAATTTTATTATGATAACATTTAGTTTGATTCTTTATTTGTTTCATGTGTTATTTTTAATTATGGTTATCTAGTTAGCATTTTTTCTGTGTTTCTTTTGTAATCTACTAAACTCTAATTTTATTTTATTTTACTGATATTTATTTGCAAAATCTAAAAATATTAAGAAAAACTTCACATAAGATTGAGTATAATAGCCTGCATATTTTTACTTAAACGGTAAGATATATTAGAATCAAATTGAGTGTTGTTGAACCACAAATTATGATTTATTTCACAACTCATCTTCCTACTTCAAACTACTGAGTTATCAATTCGGGAGCTAAATATCATATTATAAGTAATTATTTTATTTTTTTTACTTTTATTATGATAACTAAATATTATAATAGGATATGACCAACTATCAAAGACTTTTTATTATAATAACATTCAATATAATTCTTTAATTTTTTCACATGTTATGTTTATTCATAGTTGTCTAGTTAGTATTCTTTCTATGAGTTTCCTTAAGAGCAACTCAACTCTAATTTTTTTTCTTTCAATGATATTTAATTGAAAGATCAAAAAAATTTGAGAAAAACTATTCATGAAATTACGTATAGTGACCCATATATTTTTACTTCTATGATAAAATATCCTATCAAAATCAAACAAAATGTTATTAAACCTCAACTTATTTATTTTTGACTTAATTACTCATTACTAGCAAACTAAGAAGTATCAAGTAAGTTAAGCAACCAAAGCATATCAAAAGGTAAGACAAAATTTAGTTATGTTGGGCCTAGCATGACATGATCTAGAATCATGCTTAAACTTTAGTCATGCTAGCCCATGGAATAACTCATGTCATGCTTAGCCAAACATGTCATGCATGATATCCATGCCTTGCATGGTGGCGTGACCCATAACCATGGTTTTTGTTTTAGAAGCAATCATTTTTTTAATAGCTATATTATTTTTGCTCGTTCTAGGCGGACAACAACCGATAGAATAATATCTATTATTATCCCAGCAACACACGACTGCAATAAAAAAAACTTTTTAATTAAAATTTTGAGCACTTAGATTGTATCCTATGGTTTATTTACATAAATTTAATAGCTATCAAATATTTGCCCGAAAAAATATTTTAGAAAATTTAAAATATATTTTTTTAATAAATAAATTATATAAATACATTCTTCATTTATATTTTTTGCAATTAATCTATAAATTTCTTTCCTTTCTTGATGGCTTGCCAGTGAAAAAGAAATCATAGTGCTCACTACCACTCAGGCACTGGCTAGTTGGAAAATGGCTTGTGGTCACTGCACTAGCATGGTCAGTGACAATGTCATGCCACCTCCAACTTGACACGATACAATCCTACCCAGCATATCCAATTGAAAAAAGTGGGCTAATGCCTAAGCACTCATTCCGTGTTGTGCCTAGCAAACATAGTTGTCCGACTAGACCACTCAGGTTATGCTATCTAACACAGCCCGTTTGACACATTTAGCCAAACTAAAAATATTAGGTCCTAGAATCAAAGATATCTCACCCATAGGATATGAAACATATCAATTAAAAAAGTAAATCAAAATTTCTTATCCTGCCCATCAGATTTAAATAAGTAAAGAATCATTCGAACTGATACACTCAAATATTTAAGGACCTAATAAAAATGAAATTCGAGATGAATTAAAATATTTTATCATATTAATTAATAATTATATATATATATATATATATATATATATTACTTGATAGTACTTTTTCATTTTAGATAATAAATTTTCTTTTTATTTTTAGCACCTCAAATATCAAATAAATTCTTCTTATTGTGTATTTTAATAATATTCTTATTATCAAAGATGATAAATTAGAAATTATCTAACTCGATAAGTACCTTTAATTATAGATCCAAATAAAAATTTTAAAAAACTCACAATTTTTTAAGATAGAAATTATCTAATTTAAGAGAGAGGCTATATTGTCACAAAGAAAATACATTTACACTCTCACATAAGTTGGTATTTTGGGTGATGCTCAACAACTCCAGTGGATATTTCAATTGAGATTTGTAATGATTTCTTATCTGATGTAACTACTTGGTTGCCTCTACTATGTATAAGAGGATCATAATAAAAATTAATTATTTGACTATCACCAGACTATAATTATATATAACTTATACAATTAATATTATTAGTTATTTCCTAAATTTACCTAATCATGACTTTTTTGCATGCTAAGATATATAAAGAAAACTCCATTTATTAAAATTTATTTCAACGATGTCAGATATAAATTATTATTGGATATTCAAATTTGAGTCAGACAATTTATATCGAAAAAAAAAATTGACTAATAATTTTTGTATTTTTTTAGTGATAAACTTGTTTCCTAAAAATATAATAGACACATAATTATTTTGAGATCTAATATAGAGATACATTTATTTTACAAAAAATTGAATATCTAATTTTCTCCCACTACTCTTAATGTGATAGTTACATATAGAAATATATATATTATAATCTAATATTTCACAAACAAATAAAATGGATAGATATAAATTATTTCTTTTTCAAGAAAAAAATCAATAATAAAATTATTTCTACAACTTGCATCCATACAACAAATCAATCAATATATGTTTATGAAAATACTAGAGAAGCTTCAAATTTCTTTTCTTTCCTACGAGCTTAGTAAATTAGAAACTTATGCATTAATTTTAGAGGAAAGATTATAGCTTATTTTTATGCATTATAGATGAGGGAACCCAACATATGGGTTGCCTCAATTCAAACCCTAGCTATATGTATTCCCATTATACATTGATTATCATTGAGTTTTCTATTGAAAATTGAAATACAAATGTTTTATGCCTCAAGTTACTACAAGGCATAGATTAACACAATTCTTATAATTCAAATCTCAAAATCACTTAACCTTCCATATATGGAATTCTAGAACATGTCTAAAAGGAATGACAGCCATCATTCAGGAATAGGTGTCAAGAGAGTTGGACAGCCTAGGCACGACATGAGGCACTACCCGACTGAGTTGTGCCTAGCTTGGCATGAACACGAGGCATGGCATACTCCGAAATCGTGCTTGGACCTGAGCCATGCCGACCAGAGGGATGACTCATATCATGATGGGCCAGAGGCTATAGTGCCTCATGTTGGGCTAGCCTCGGCAAATGGTACAGTCCACCAGCACAATGACCGTGACCCAGGCCTACACCCTATTCTACTTGTTTAAAAAACCGAGTATTTTTTTAAACAGGCACAAACATGATCCGCCATATTGACATGGTAGAAGTCCCAACGACTAAGAAACTGCATCAGGTGTGTCACAACATCCGGTGAACTTGCACATGCACGTGCATCGACTTAGATATTTTAATTTTAAAAAATCAGATCCTAGCCATTAGAATCCATTCCAATGATTAGGGGCATAAATCAGATGGTTGTCAGATTTATGCCCCTATATATATTAAAACAAGTGATTTTTTTAATATATTATTTTAATTAAAAAAAATCTATAAATACACATCAAGTGTTTAGAGTTTTTCATTCTGAGTTTTAAAGCTGTTTCCTCTTCTCTGCTCTCTGCTCTATGCTCTCATTTACTCTATTGTTTCTCCCTCAATCTCTCTCATTCTCAATTTTAAAGTTGGAAACTAAAATGAAATGGTATTTGACCTTCAGTTGGGATTATGCTAATGCCTAATTGTAGCAGAATCCGAGTATTTATTTTGTTATTTATAAAAATTAGGCTTAATTTTTTTTTACATAATGAAAAAAATAACAAATAACTAATAGTAAATATAATGATAATAAAATTAATATTGATTTAGATATAAATAATAATGATAACTATACAAAAAAATACGATGCCAAAATTATATTTTTTCTCATGATCTCAACTTAAACTCGAATACCTAAAAAATAAAAAACTAAAAAAACTCAAATATTTGGATTCAATTTAAGATAATAAAAAATAAAAATTCTGTGAGTATTGATAAAAAACTGACACAATGTATATATTATCAAAAAATATATACATATAAAAATATAGGTGACACGAGACACCTAAAGATACATGCTGATCAATGCACAAAAAAATATGGTATATTAGATCCAAGATCAACCCAACTGAGCATGAGCGATGGGGTATTTGAAGATATAATTCAGTTTCTTTGACCTCATTCATATATCACAATAATTTAGGAAGTGAAAACATGACCAAACTGATTATAATCATGAATTTTCTTATTAGATTTTTAAAAGATCATAGGATAGTCAATATCATGTAGACTTACTTTCAGCTTATTTATCGTAGGATTCCTAAGTCTATATGTAAGAACAACAAAATTAAATATTATAAATTTGAAAAAAATAATTAATAACTAGTAAATTAATATCGTATTAATATTCGTGATATCCGATATCTAAACTAGTCACAATGATATATTAATTTGCATGTTTCACCGCTTACTATATAAATTATACATAAAAACTCAATAAAAAAATTTAAGATTTTCTGAGATTTTCCATTCTCATGATATTCCTACTATATGTAATTATATGATGATAATCTTTAGAATATATTTAGTATTACATTTGATAATACATCTAATAACGAAATTATTATTAATATGTTTATTATAATCATTTGAGACATGATATTATATAAGATTTTTCACGTTAAATATATATGACATATTACTAACATGATAATACAAGTAGGAATAAAAATTATTCCTCTTACAATAGAAAAAATAAGAACTCACTAAAATATCTTGGAATATTTAGAAGACAATATGAGTTTGATAGTCTATGTTTCTCTGAATGTCTAAAGATGAAGAAATTTTAAACAAATATAAAATTCTATTAAAATTATATTTACTTGATATTAGAGTCATATGTAGGATGTAAACACATGATATCTGACTAGGTTAATAATAAAATTGATAAACTTATTATTAATGACTTAGGTATATATGTTCATTTAAAATTAATAAAATTTCTTTTATGACACGACGAACATATGTTCATTTGTAGTATATTCTCAGCACTTACATTATACTCAAGTATATATACAATTTTAGTTGGATGTTAAACAAATTTATAAGTTATTCTTCATTTAGTACCATAGCCATTAAGATGCAAATCAAGTATTTAAAGTAATGATTTATCATTCTATCTCTTTATTATTTGATTGCATATATGAATCATAGGATTAAGATAAAAAATATTTTGACATACATATCCACATGCATGAACTAGGATCATTAACTTAAAAGATTCATTTATAAAAAATTAATAGACTTATTTATATTCTACAATACTAGATATGATAATAATTATAGTCAGACTCCAAGTATGGACATAAATACGATATTCTGATTTGATGACTTCTTCATTTAGTTAACAAAAAAAATGATGAGATGATCCATTGAATAAGAATGAGCTATCTTGGTACTTACCGATAACTACTCAATCCTATCATATAATAATAAGAATATTAATATTTTATTATGATAGAAATCATATGAATCAACCCATCACATACTATTTAAGATAACATAAAATTTAATGACTCATTCAGTATCTAGTGTAACTTCAAAATCTAATTTTCTATTACAGTTAATATCATTTCAGATAAAAAATCAAGACTGCTATCATATATTGTGAAGGTATTTACATACATAAAAAATTAAAAATTTTGAAGTTTAATATTCAAAATATAATGGGATCAAAAGCATAATAATTACTGACAAATAATAATTCATGAGGCTTAAAGTATTTAAAGGTCACTACTAACAATACCATCAGAGACTTACATGATGATGATTCACACATAAATACCTATTTATATTAAAATTAAATATTATTTGTTGATATTGTGTTTATTTATAATTATCATTTTGATTTGATACGATTTAATTTTAATATTTCAATTATGATTTATGATTATATATTTTTTTGCTATTATTATTAATTAGTATATTATTTTCAATTAACGTCTAGCTCTTGGACCTAGGTTTGAAATATAATTTGCATTTATTTTTTTACTACTCTTACAATATAATAGTTATAGTTTATTTATACATTTTGCCTTTTAATTATACATATGATTCGCAACGTTATGTCTGATATGAATTGACTATTGTACAATTAATTAGTTTTTTTTTCTTTATTTTATGTATTATATATTTTTGTTTTATGTTTCTATGGTGACTGGTCATTGATATGTGATGATGGCACCAGTGGCCGGTGGACAGTGCATGTGGTGGCGATGGCTAGTGGAAGGTGCTTGTGGTAGCATTGCCTACAAAGCTGGCATGATCTGGCACGACCTGGCATAATAGGCACGAGTCTGCCCAAAATCGTGCCGGTCATGCCATGTCGGGCCAGAAAGATTGACAGTCGTATCATGCCGGACAAGGCATGGTGGTCCAGGCCATCCAAAAACAGGCCGTGCCGGCAGGGCACGACCCATTTGACACATCTACATTTGGGCAAAAAAAGAAATTGACAACTTATGTGAAAGAAAAACATCAATTGGAAAAAAAAAGATGACCATAATCATGCAATTGGAAAGAAAAAATGTCATGCAAAGGTTATGTGAAAGCACATGTACAACACATTATGGATGATGAGGAAACATCAGTAACTCAACATCAAAACATAAACACAGAAATAGAAACCATGGTAATGTGAAATAGGGGACAAGGTACCTGGAATTCACCTGGCCGTACTTCTCTTCTCTTGAAAGAGTACCTAGGCTTTATCTGCACAGCTAATTAAAATGCTATTATGAAAAAAAACTGATCTAGAACACAAATCATATTAAATTAACATAACCTATCAGAAACATTAAACTTGATCTACAACACAAATCATATTAAATTATTTCTGTAGAATAATATGTAACATGCCAGTAACAAAGTTAATTAAGTGCAAATGTCTGCTAATTATCAATTGTCAGAAATTAGAAAAAGTGGTATAATTCTGACCCGAGCCACATATAACAATAAAGTGGACAAAAGGTAAATGAGACAGAGGAGATTATACATTGAAATATATTTTATTATTATTCTGAGTCATTCTTTAATACAGAAAAAAAAGTATGCACATGACAAAAGAGGGCACATTATCATTCATACATTTATATGTTTCCATTAATATAGAATATATTAATTATACCAAATTTTTATCGTTCATTTAACCAAGTATCAAAGTGAGGGCCAAAAGTTAGCTACCATTGTGAAAATTACCAACCTCCACTAGACTGTAAGCCAACAATATCATCAGTAAATAGTACTATGTTCAATCTCGATGATGATAAGATTTTATAAATATATTACTAAAAGTAAAACACTAACACAACAAATCTCATATAAATTCCAAAGTTAAATACATTGAGCGAAAATAATACTGTAATAAATGATCATCTATAAAATTCTTATATTACATACATCTATTAAAGATAATGTCTTGATGCGATAAAAAATATATCATTCAAAGATAGTAAGTCTTGTATTTAAGAGTCATTAAACACAGCATCTCTGACTTTCAAGAAAAAGATTATTAAGAAATTAAACTCTTATAGACCGCGCACTAAAATGGAAGTCTTGTGCAATGAATATAATTTTCATCTCTATATCAATAAGTGTAAAATTTTACACAACAATTTTCTCTAAAAAATTATTGAGAAATGAGAAAGTTTTGAAAGACATTTAAAATTATTTTATATTTCGATACCTGAATCCTTTATTTCCTAATCAAACACAAACAGTAGTTTGGATGACTTGAGCTCAAAAGTAATTTTTGTAGAAATATAGATGATATCTTTATCGATGTACTTATTTCCTTTATTTAAGTCTAGATATTTTAGATTGATCCAACTACAGTAAGTACTTTTGTTTCACACAATTAATTTATAAGTTTTTTTATTAAGTGATTCAAGCATAAATCTAATAGTTTAGATTCAAGTGTTTCTAGTATTGTATCATAGAAGTTGAGAGATTAAATATTATTTTTAGTATGCAACCAGTGTCCACAACTAATTTTATGAACAAGATAAAATATATTAAAAAATAAATTAAATAATTTTCTCTGTGATATTAAATCTAAAAAAACATATAATAAGAAAAAACAAAAAATTATTCATTTGATCGGGTAATTTATGATTAAAATCTTATTTTTCAAATAATATTATTAAAATACTTCCACCAAAAAAAATATATCAATTATCTCGAACATATATTTTTTTTATAATTATATTTTGTTAAAGTGTGCCAGCAGAAGAACCTTTGTGTCTGATCTCATGATGAATATAATACATATTAAAATCATTAGACATATATTCTAAAACAATATCACTCATGATAAATATTTATATCTTTATTATATTATTATTTTTATTCTTTTATAAAATAACCAAAAAATTTAAAAAAAAATGAGATTTAAAATTACAAATAAAAAATTAAGTAAAATATGTACAATAACCAATGAAGACAACAAAATATCTCAAATTATTTTAAATATCAATTTTACCATGTCTTTCATATGTTTGGGTGAATCAAATCACATGAATCTTAACTCATACAGATCTAGAAATAAAATATAAAACTCTAATATATTTTCATAATAAATAGTCCTTACCATCTAACATAGTAATATATCAAATGTTGAGATCCATCATTTTTAGTTTGATTAGAAATAAAAGAGCAAATCAAGAATAAACAAGTAGCATATCAAAGACATTCAATTACCAATTAGCATGCATGTAAGAGAAACATATAAATAATCTTATTCAATCTTAAAGAAAATTCACTTTAAAGTTTAACTTCTTTTGATCCTATAAAACAATATCAATAGGAAAAAAATAGAATCAAAATCAAATTGTTTAGTAAAATAACTTAAAGAAAATTATTTTAACATACAAAAATAAAAAAAAAACATGAGTAATAAGTAAAATATCAAATTAAATATTATCATAATAAATACTATAGATAATTTATTATTTCCTATAACAATTATAAATACAGAATGGTTACTAATAATATGATTATCAACTCTTAAATCAATAACTCACAAGTCTAGAATATGATAATTAGTAACAAGAAAAATAATAGTAATACTTAGAGAACAAAAAATATTTGTTATTCCTCACTAGCATGAAATTCTATATATTATTATTTAACAAAGATCATGATGAAAGAATTATGCAAGGATTCCTAAATGAATCTAGTAGTTTATTTTCATCGTTGCATAATATAAAACACCCTCGATCTATGAAACAATCAAATAAGCATTTCCCAACTAAAACAATGTCTTCATGCAAACTTTTAAACCAAGAATCTCAATCATATTTATTACATTTTTGGAATCAAAATTACTTGTTCAGATAAAAAAAATAATTTGTTGAAGCAAAAGTACACATTGGTTACTATTTCTAAATTTAGGTTGCTTGGCAATTCTTTAATAGATACTTCACTTGATGTTAGGTATAAATTTGATTTCATACTAAAATGTTCTTATTAATTTTACAAATATATAAGGATTATGAGAAAACACAACTATCTAGAAATTCATTGACTTATAATTTTTTTTTTCATAAATTTAAGATATTTTAGTTTGTATGATTACTCAAATTCTCGTTAGTTTTCAAAAATATAAAAATAAAATTTATTATAAATTGATATATATTTTTTAATTAATCTTTTTTATTAGAAAAATAAGATAAATTAAGTTATTTCTAAATCAAGAATAGATGTAAATTACAAAAATATGATATTAATTAATTGTGAGCTTATTTAAATAAGACACATGCTTGACGAGTTGGCTTTTTAAATTTCCAAACCAACTATTCGATTTTGTGATAATCAATCAACACGAAATATTATTTTCAATATAATTTTTAATGATCAAACAAGATATATTAAGATAAATCATCATTTCATTCAAAAAAAATTATGAAAATTCTATTGTTATCATGTTTATTAAAAATTAGCATACAAATATTTTCACAAATATACCATAATCACCCACTTTTTCTCTAAGTTTAGAGTTAAATACATATATGCATTAACTTATGGAGAGACATTCAATTATAGTTGTATTTTTTCAATTGTGGAGTACTCCTAGTGTATAAAAGAGAAATCTTTGCGTGTTTATATATATTCACTTACATACTTAAATTTTTTTATTAAATAAAAAATTAATTTTTCTTTTATTCATATAAATCCAAACTAATTATCAATAAATATAAAAATATATATTTATATTCATCATTCATAACAAACCTATAAGTTTTTGAGACATATCTATCAATCAAATAAAATGAGTCTCTATTAATTTAAGAATAATAAAAAATATAAGATTCTAATAAAATTTCCTTGATGACACATCTCCAAAATCAATCACTGAGGAGTCAAAAGTAGAAAAGCATGTAAAAATAATTATCATAATTGAAAATGATGGCATGTTTTCATTGATCTATAAATGAATATATCATACTTTTCTCTACATAAAGTAATTTCGTAGAAAGGTAGACCATGTGTAGACCTTTATTAAGTATGAATAGTCACATTTTAGTCAAAAAATACTGAAACATCAACTTTTGATTCTCAGAATATAACACTCAACATGTTTCTCAAGTGTGCACTATCTTATTGTAGTGAGTAAACTCTCTATAAGTAAGTTCTCCTACATCTCCCTATCTCTACTCCTACCACCTCTCTAATGATATGTTGTTGATATCTCATGTAACTTTGTATACTATCCAATAAATATTGAAGAATATAATGGTAAATCTTTGATTTATATGAAAAACTAGGCACATTTAAGATTTTAAGCGTAAAAGTGAAGTGATTATTTATGAGTAAATATACATAGAACATATATAGAATAAGCACACTTTGTCTAGCTTCCAACAGAGAATTTGTCTCAACTAGGAGTGTATTTTATAAATCAAGTCACCAGATGTGTAAATAATGCAAAGTGAGGGATATAGTTAATATGATCTCTCTTGTCTAATACTCTCAAGATCATTAGTTGCACTCATGTATCATATATATATAAGATGTCCTAAGAAAATATAAGGAAACCACAGAATAACAAACCATCAGATGTGCAATAAAAGAAATAAACACTACCCAAATATCCAATTCAATCTATTATCATAATAATAATAAGAGTTTTGAATTTACTCATGTCCATATTAGTCTCACATCATCAAACAGTGGTCTAAAAGAAAGTGATCAGACTTCTGTTATTCATAAAACCAAATCTGAATTCATGATGCTCATTGAGAGTATATTTAGTTCTCAATTTTCATTGTATAATATTGACAGTGTTGGAATAATTCTCACTTATGCCAACATTGAGAGTACGGAGATCTCAAATATACAAAGGATGAGTATCATAGATATGAGAATGATATTGTACATGTGTGATAACACTGAGAAAGATAAAATTTAAAATAAATATCATTAGAAAAAAATTAAAAATAACTCTAATAAATAATAAAATAATATGATCATTTGAAATAATTTGATCATATCCAAAGTAGACATCTTAGAAAGTATGAGTCTATTCGAGTGAAGAAAAGAAAAATAAAGATAAATCTAAGAAGAAGTGAGTTAAAGTTATAGATAAAAATTTAACAAAAGTATTAATAATAAAAATAATTTGTAATAGAATATATTTAAAAAGCATGATCAATATAACCAACTTCAAATAATTAAGATAAAATTTAAATAATTAGATTTGATTTCGTAACTATATTTTGATTGAGATAATTTTTTATAGCACAAAACTCATTATCATAAAATATAACTAACCGAATAATCAATCTACAAATCTTATATTTTAATTTATTGAACAATCTAGAATTTGATCTAATTCAAGTAATAAATTATTACTTTTTCTACATAGTTTTCATTTTATGATTAGTATTTAGAATTTTTTATCTAATAAAAAATAGATTTTAATTTGTTGATATATAATCCTAATGCTACTCATTTTATAGCAAACATTGTTAAAACAAACCTATATTAACGACCTTCATTAGCATTGAACTAAATTTTGGTGATTATTTTAATGATTATAAATACAACACAACTTTATATAGCTAAAATAGAAACATAACTAGCGCTCATAACATTTACATCATAAAAAGAAACTATTGATACAGTTCGATAGAAAGCAAGAATTCATATTTATCAATGCCATAGTCACTTACCAAGATACCCTTGCTCTCCAAGCTTTTCAACATGCAATCAGTGAGAAATTCTCCACCAATAGGGGATGAACAAACTGCCTATCAAAGCCACATCAAAAAACATGAACATTTACAGATATATCAGGTAATGCAATTGCCATTAGAACTAAGATACATGAAGAAGTGATGATCCCAGTGAACCCATTTAACCTCCAAAACATTCTTAATTTGTTGAAGAATGTTGGAACACATATATTGTTATACTACACAATGAAAACATTGATAAAGCACAATTTCACAAGATGTTATTCTTGATAAATTTCTGTTTTGAACATAGAACAAACATAAACTCAGAAGGAATCATGAATATGCCAAAAAAAATGTCCAATGATTCTAAATATTTTCCTGATCAGGTGTCATGTTAAACCTGATACACAGATAAGCACCTCTCATACCACGAACATATATGGGACTAGATATCTAAGATTGATGAAATAGTAATTACCTCCAAAAACAACTAGCTTGCAAGTTAATATAGCTGGGTGTTATCTATGTGTTGAAGTTAGCTGATTTATTTTATTTGAATGTTATCTTTTTATGTTTTGATGGAAGTACTCAATATGTTGGCTGCCTCGATCCATTTTTGTCCATTTTATAAAGCATATTTTTATAATATTAATAATTGAGTATTATTATATTTTTTTCATATTAATTTGTAATATGATATCAAAGCAGTACTTACAGAAAAAAAATAAACCTTATGATGCATGTGAGTAAGGGCTAGAAAACCCAAAGATACTATGAACCAACAATAATAATTCCTCACCTTTTATCCCTGATTATTGTGCACCCACTGTGTGCAATAGAATGCATGGTGGTAGAGGAGGTAACCAATGCCCACCACATCAATGACAGATAAATTAAATTGCCAAACTTTCAGCCATGACAAAATAATATAAGCACGTAAGAGGTGTTGCAGTAAGCATGCCAAACACAATGTGAAAGGTGCCGGTCATGCAACGACCAGACAATGGTGGCAGCGCTAGTAGAGGTGATTTGTGGCAACGATTCGATTTTCTAAGAAAACCCCTATTTAGGTTTCAACAACTTATTATATTAGAAAAATTAGAAATTGATATAGCTATATTTTTAGAGGAATTAGCATTGAAAAATATTAATACTGTAGAAAGAGATAAAAGAGAGCATCAGTTCAATATACATACTAGATAATAATTTGTCTAAAAATAATTATTAGATATTATTTTCAGAGAGGTGACTCAGAACTTTACACGGTATTGAAAGAGACAAATTAACTATCAGTGTCATCTAACAATCCTCAATCATATTACCAATAATTATACTATACTCATTAAATATTTTTCTGTTCTGAAAATATTATTATATCCATTGGCAAATATTTGAAAGGCATTAAATTTTATAATATTTATCTTTAAAGTTTTTACCTTATCATGATTGCTTATTTCTGATTATCTTGTTAATTTACTTTTTATGATCTTCCTATACAATTTAACTCTAATTTTATTTTTATTTCTACAAAAATTTATTTACATAATCAAGAGATCATAAGAAAAACTTTATTTGAGATTGAGTATAACAAATTGTATATTCTCTCTTCTACAATAAATGTTCTTTCTAGATAGTTTAGTGTGTTGGACCCTTTTCTTATGCATTTTTAGTTCGATCATCCATCAATAGTCAAATTGAGAATAATTTATCATGATCTTAAAAATATTTCAACCTAAGAATGTGAGATATGTCAACCAAAAAAATATATCACAATTTTCTATTATTCAACTAGTCTAACTTAAATAAAAATTCATTCGATCTAAGATAGTCAGATACATAAGAATCTAACACTGATATAACTAAAGAGAAATTTAAATATTTAATTAATTTTATTAATTAATGATCGAGAGATATATGAATATTTTTTTTCAAGATAAATCATAAGATTTTTATTTTTTAAAAATATTTCAAATTTTTCATAAAATGATACAAAATTAATTTGATAAAAAAAGTAGAAAATTAAATTATAATGCATTAGAATATATATTAAACCAATTTAATATTTATTATATGGATCAAAAAATTATACACCCAAACATAATAAAATTACCATAAGAAAAAAAATGGATATTGATTCATTTGATCTAATAAACTCAAATATATATAAATCTAGTAGAGATGTGATCAGAGAATAATTTATTACCTGAACACTTTTATTGATTATTGGTCAAAACATGTATAAATGTATCTATTTTAAGAAAAATAATTTTTTAAAAATTTTCAGATTTTTCATTATATACTAAAAAATTAATTTAATAAAAATATTAAAATTTTGACAAGTAGCAATACATTAGAATATATATCAAATAATAATTTGATATTTTATCACTTTTATTGATTATTGGTCAAAACACATGAATATTTTTATTTTAAGAAAAATACTTTTTTTTTATTTTTTGGAATTTTCATTCGATAATAAAAAATTAATTTAATAAAAATATTAATAATTTGAGAAGTGACAATGCATTAGAATATATATTAGACAAATTTAATAAAATATATTAAAAATCAAAATTTTATAAAAATCATGAGATTATACACCAAATTTTTTGAGTCACCACACTCCAACAAAATAAAATTGTTAAAAAAATAAGACATATAATTGCGAAAAATCAAATATTTTTACTTAAAAATAATATTCCAAAATATTTTTAGAAAATTAAAATATTAACTATAATTAACATCATCAATTGAGTATCTTCTTTTATTCTTTCTGTGTATAACCCATAGTTATTAAAGACATGTATGGGCGTGCCTAAAGCAAAAGAATCACAAAGCACTAGCAAAAGTGTCTCACCTAGGATCAAGCATGATCATTTTCGTAAAACATTGGAGGCACCAAAAAGGGTGTGCCTCACTCAAGAGTATCTTGCCTTGTAGAACAAGTTGTCATGGCTCGTTTGTAGAACAAGGTGGAGTGGTTCACCCACGGAACAAACCAGAACATCTCATTCGTGCATATACATTCATACATGCATATACATGCACACTTATTTGCATATATATGCAAGCATATATTTGTATATAAGCATACATATGTGTGTGTAGCTATATACATATATGTATACTATATGTATGTACATATATATATATATACATATATCTATATACATATGACCATGTATGTATACGTAAGTACATATATGTATATGTATATACATATCTATATTCATTCCTATACATATACATATATATACACACATCTATACACATACACATATTAAATTATTAAATATTTATTATTTTGTTTTGAAATTTTAAATACTTGTGTTTTTTGAAAACACTAATAATATTTTATTTTAATATTTAATGTATTTTATTTGATTGTTCTTCATTAATATACAAAAATTATAAATAATATTTTATGAAATATATAATTTTTATATATATTAGGTTGAGTATGCCTCAAAAAAAATTGACACCTTAATTACATCTTATGCCTCAAGACTCTAAAAAAATTTTTGCATCTCAAATAACTATGATATATCCCTTCTAAATCATACATCCTATGCAAAAACTATTTAATTTGCCTTCCATAATTTCAATTATTTTGCAATTAATTACTCTCTAGGACAGCATAAGATGAGATCTAAGGTCATGAGATATATCTTTCTTAGATATTTTAATATATAAAGAAAGTACAAACATTTTTCATTTGAAACTGACAGAATCTTAATAAGTATAAATGCTGCATTTTTTTTGAACAAGACAAAATTTGAACTGGTCTTGGGAGAGTATAAATCTATATGTTACACACGAATTCATTACTCTTCCAACATTACCTATAGTCATATCTTAACCACTAATTAGTAAAGATAATCTAATATCGATTATATTTGAGAATTTTAGTACTCACTATGATATTATTCTTATTGAATCATCATATTTATCAATAAAATAAAATTATATCAAGTATTAAAAAAAAAATTTTTTGGTATAAATATTTTCTTTATGCCCAAATAATGATATAGTAGTTTATAAGTTTTTACCAGTATAAACTTATATTGAATTAGTAACTATGAGACTTGACTACATAAGACTTATAAACTATACCAAAAGAGAACCTAGCTTGCTCATACCAAAGACAAACCTACTGAAGAGCCAAATAATCCTACAGTCAGCTCTTCTGATATTAACCTTCAGATTGATCTCGGGAAGAGGTAGAAAATAGAAATTCAGCCGCATTTTAAAAAATTATTTCTCAAATTTAATTATTACCATTATTAAATATCCTTACCATTATCCAAAGTGATTAGTAAGCTTTAATTCCAACATAAGTCAACTTGAGGAGATAAAATATATCATATTTCTCATTTATTAATATTTCAATATATACTATATATCAATTCCTTTCGAATTTTAAAATAAACTCAGAAGCATCAAAAAAACAGAAAGCAAAATCAAAATCAAAGTACCTTTTGAAGGACATAGCCATCATGTACTGGGGCAACGGTAGTTGATCCTCCGCCACTGACAATCACACCAGAATGACAAATATTTTCATTAATATTACCAGATCCCAGAATAAACATACATGATACATGTGTATGTGAGCGCGCGCACGTGCAAGTGCGTGTGTTTGAAGGTTACAACATTTGGCTAATATCATATAAGCTTCCATCTCATAGAATATCAAGATTGATGTTAGAAAAAAATATTATTATTGCCATTATGTTGATTTCATTATTGTGAAAGGGGCAGATGCCACACTAAGACCCAAAGCCTGAGTGGCACCTTTTTATAGAATCAAATATTATTTAAATTTCAAAAAAAAAAAAAAGATGAAATCTTCATCATTGCAAAAACAGCAATACATCATGAAAAATATACAAAAAAAAAAAAAAAACATAAAAACATATAATAATAAATTATGAATAATAAGAATCAATTATGAATGATAGTTAAACAAATTTCTAGAAATAAAAATATAACAATAACACTCAAAATAAAATAAAAGCACATATATAAATACAAAGAAAATGAATAGTAGCACTCCAAATCTTATTGATGAACATGAACACTTCTGCTAAAGTAACTTAAAATGTACAGAATTAAAATATAATCTTGATTATTTTTCTGAAGATGATACAAATATATCATGAATATCAAGTTTCAAAAACAAGAAAGAATGATTTGATCCCTACAGCACAATGTGCAATGGCCTGGTCTGGGTTTAGATTGAAAACTTACAAATAGAATAAATGTCAATCAATTAATGAAAACTAGGTGTTGCTCTATAAATACATCCTCCTTTAAATCTCCATGAATCACTATTATGGATAAATAAATTCTGATAAAAATTATTACAGCAACTAGAACAAAAAATGTCATGGTAATTCTAGTACATCCTCTAGCCACCAATTTAGTATTAAGTTAATTTACCTATCTATCATGATCAATTTTTACATTGAATACTTATAAACAACTAGCAATAGATTTCTCTAAAAAATGAGATACCGCTATCTAGTTTTTACTTGAACAAAGAATATTTATATCTTCTCACATGGTTTATTATTATCCAAATTAAAAGAATACCTCAGAGAAAGACCTAAATATCTAGATATTACCAAGAGAAGACATGAAATTAATATAAGAAAAAAAAAATCACAATGTTATGTTTAATGTTTATTTTTTATTTTAATTTTTTATATTTTATGAATAAGAATATCCAACATGCGAGTTACACCAATCTAAGGAAAAAAGGAAATAAATAAATAAATAAGAGTTGTTTTTTGGAAAATGAGTAGTGTGTTGGTGCAGTGTATGTTAAAGATGCTAACTGATTGTTAGCATCAATCAAGAGAGCAATAATATAGCATTAGTATTTAGATACAAGATATTATTCATATAATCATATGGTGCACATATTATAGAAGGAAAGAATATACCTATGTTGCACGAATACGGATACGGACACGGGGATACGACACGGCAGGATACGGGGACACGACAAATTCTAAAAAACTAGGATACGGATACGGCTAGGATACATCATGATAAAAAAAAAATAAAATTAAAAATAAAAATTATTAATTATAAATATTAGGTATTTTAAAATAATTTAAAATACTATATTTTTAAATAATTTAAAATTCTGTATTTTAAAATAATATAAAAAAAATTTAAACCCTCTAACACCCCCCCCCCTCCCGATACAGATTCCAAAACCCCACATTCTCTTTACAGAATTAGGTTACCTTAGGTACTGTTGGCGTCTCGGCGGTGTGCTCATCCCTTCCCTGTTTGACGCAATGACAATTGACAACTATTTCCCACAATCGGCTTGTCGAAAACTCACTATCAGCGGTGTGCTCCTCAATTTGTTGGAGATGTAGGAGTAATCGTTAATATATAGTATATTTCTGACGCGTTAGAATCGTAAAAACACGTCGGTTGGTAAACGACGCGTCTGTTGTTAACAACGACTTTTTTCGAACAACACGTCGGATACGTCTCGGACCCGTGTCGCCGTGTCCACGTGTCCGACACGTGGACACGACAGTTCCTAGGCGTATCCGTGCAACATAGGAATATACTAATAAAAAATATATTATTTACAATTATTTTCAAAGAGAGAGCTATGAGCACAACAATTTATTGAAAGAGACAAATCGAATACCGAAGGTATCCAAAATCTCTCACAGTGTTCTCTTCACTATGCCGCTTACTAAAGAGAAGTACACATGATTCTTCTCTAAAGCAATATGATATTACTTCTCATTCTCAAGGTATTACAATTATCATAACTTATTTTTTTCATTTCAGGCTCATTATTGAACACATTAACTAATAGTCACATCATAACTAATGATTTCTTGTTCACTATATATTTTTTTCTTATTCTCAAAATATTATGATATATAATAAAAAATTATCAAAAATAATTAGTTATGACAACATTCAACTTGATATTTTATTTCTTTTATATGTTTTTTTTAATATTTTGAGTCTCAATAATCTTCTTTTTATGAGTTATCTTTCATAACAACTCAACTCTAATTTTATTTTTTATTTCATTAATATTATTTAACAAGATAAAGAGACTTTAACCCTATAAAATTAAGCATCATAAATTATATGTTTTTACTTTTATAATTAAGTATTTAACTTGAATAATATTAATTAATTACTTATTCATTCTTGTCTTAGTCATTCTTGTCTTAGTCATTCATATATACCAAACAAAGAATATTGAATTATAGTATTAAAGATGCCTTTACCCTAAAATGAGACTTATCAATTATGAAAGCACATAATAGCTTCATATCATGCCCAACATACTTGTAAGATCATACTCAGGTTAATACACTTATACATTTTGGGACTTAATAAAGATAAAACTCGAGATAGATTTAGATAGTGCATCATATTTATTAATAATTATATATAATTTGCTTTGTTAATTTTTCTCAATTTCAGATCACAATTTTTTTTAACTACATAAAAAAAATTAATATAACATAAATATTAAAATACTAAGAATAATGATATATTAGAGTATATTATTTGGTTGTTTTAAGACCTATTGTGCAAATTATAAGAACATACATTATACTACATGTACTAGCATATCCCAAAGAATAGGATTGTAGAAAAGTACAAATATTTACTCGAGATATCTTGGACGGTCATCTTTAATAAAAATGTTCTAAAGTATTTTTTGGAGACATAATTTTAATCACAAACTACTTCATCAATTAAATGTATTATTAAATTATTTTTCATAATGCGCACTTTTAGATCTTGTATCATGTAGAGAAATTATTTAGCTTGCATCTTAAAATTTTTATGAATACTTACTTTATTTATCATATCTATAAGACATGATAAGATGACACGTAAAATAATAAAATATATTTTTATTAATTATTCCAATATTCAAAAGGATATAAATATTATTCACTTAAAACTGATAAAATATTAGTAAATAATGGTATATTTTTTGAGTTGGACTTATTCTTTAACGAGCATAAGAAGAGTGAGAATCCAAAGAATACAACTGGATCTATTATGTTTTCTCTTTTGTAGTCCCACTTAGGCCTCCAATTAGAAGAGAGTCATCATTTAGCTTCATCTGAACTTGTTGGCTGATATTATGATAACATCACTACAAATTCAACATAACTACCAAAAGGCACATAGCATATTTACTCTAAAGAAAATAAGGTTTACCAAAAAAAGAAAACTTCCTAATAGCTGCCAAGTTTATTCATGTTCTAGCTCATGATAAGTTGAGAAGAATGAGACTTCACTACTCAAGACTTAAAATTTACTCATAATATTCCCAAAATTATTTTAATCTCACCATAGTTTGCTCACAAAATTATTTTAATCTCAAGTCCCTATTATCTAGAAAGAAATTTCATAACACGATATGAGTGTATGAACAATGAACCTATATAAATTTTCATTACAAACTTATAATAATAAATAAAAGAAATCATTAAACTTGAAGTTAGATTTAACAAACTGACCACTTAGTGAATTTGCCTGGAATCTAAAATAATATATTTTTTAAATATATTATTTAATGTCCCTATAGGTATATAATCTTACGACTAGTCTTACAAATATATATATATATATATATATATATATATATATATATTACAATATATACATTGTATCAATTTTTTTTTACTCACCTAAATTTTTTTTGAAAAAAAAATAAAAGAAATTCATATTAAGGTAGAGATGTCAAATAGGTTGGGCAGCTCAGGACGGGCCCTGACCAAGCACAGTTTGGAAATGTGCCACGAGCTGTGCCTCATGTCGGGCCAAGCACGATCCATGTGCTTGGCTCAACGGCACGATAAATGAGCCCAATGGACCCAACTGGATTTTTTTAAAATATAATTGGAAAAAACAGAGTACGGCCCGACCCGATAAGTCCAAATACGAGCTAGCCCAAACCAAGTACGAGCAGAGCTAATAGTTCTTAAGACATATCGTGTATGGCACGACACGGTTACTATACCAGGCCACCAAAGAATGGGTCGGGTAAGACCATGCCGACCCAACCTGTTTGACACCTCTATTACTAAGGATATTTATGTATTAATTCTAAGTTTTTTCATGTGTTTATGCCAAGGCCAAACTATGACTTGAAGATAACCCAATATTAGAAATCTGGGTCATGTTTTCATTATCTAAATCAATGTTTAATTCAATTTCATAATAATAATTATTTTTTATTTTTTGAAAGTAGAGTATGCGATCAATTTATTCAATCATTAAATTATCTAGTAAAAAAATAGTTGTGAAATAAAAAATTTATATATCGTGTAAAAGTTTAGATCTGAATCAAAAACCGACTAACAATAAGTCTTCATCTATAATGTATTTTTTGATAATCATTGACATGTGGCTTGCCAATATTATTTGCACAATTTTTGATAAATATTGAATTAATTTCAGCTTCAATTATCTCATTCATTTATCACAATGACTTTGAGAGTGACATAATAAATTATTATAAATTAAAAAAATAATTAATAATAAATAAATTTAAAAAATATAATAAAGTAATGAGCATAATATCTTATACATATTTACATCCATAAACCAAATAGATGAATACGATCATGATGATTAAATTTTAAAAAAAATAAATAATATATTTATATATTACGATACTAAGTATGATAGTAATTATAAAAAAACTAAGTATAAACATAGGTACCATAATCAGAGACAATATCTTTTTTATTCAATTTGTTATGAATAAATGACAAGATAGTCTATCGAGTAGGAACAAGTTATATCGGTACTTAGATACTAATTATTATTTTATCCTATCATATAATGAAAATAAAATTTAGATATATTAAATTTATAAAAATCATATGACTCTACATACATAGTACAATCTAAGATGACACGTGATCAACTGACCCCTCAAGTATCTAGCATAACATTAGGATCCACTTTTTATGTAGCTGCCAATATTTTCAATGCCCCAATTTAAAAATATTGAAGCCATAATTAGCACTACCTTCAGAATTATTCATGATGAGTATGATCTACAACTACACTACCATACCACGGACACAGACTGATTATGACTATTAGAGAACTCATGTGCAAAATGTAATATATATTTTCTTTTTATTTTTGTTTTTGTTTATATACCATTTTTATGATTTTATGTTGACAAATTATTTCTTAATATCTATGTTATTAAGTTGTTTTTAAGTTTGTCATTCATAATTTTAGATTGAATTATTTTTTTCATATATCTTGAACCAAATGTAAGATATATTTTTATTACTAATTTAATTCATTTAAATTTATAATGCACTGCAATTTTTATTATTTAGAATTTGATATTTAATTTTTCTAATAAAGATTAAAGATAAATTAAATATTTCAAAAAAAAATTTAATGTGCCTTTCGATTTCCCATAACCAGCATGACTCAGCATGATATAGAACAAGCTAGGATGATCCACTACGAATGTGCTAGATAGCAAGTCAATCAGGTTGTGTGGGACTGACTATTTATGAAGTCATGCAGGCACAACACAGTATGAGAACCCATCCCGTTCTCATGTTGTGTTAGGCAAGGCACGGTAGGCTGACTGGGCCACAAAAAATCAGGCCTTACTGATACGACACGACCCATTTGACACCTATTTAATGATTGATTACTCAAAATATATATCAATATATCTATTTCATGATTGATCACATATTTTTTTTTATTTTTTAGATATTTCATAAAATAATAAAAAAAATTTAATAAAATTATTTAAAAATTAAGGCATAACAATGCATTAGAATATTTATAAGAGAGATTCATTAATTAGTATACTCCTATTTAAAAAGAGTGCTCTAAAATATTTTTTAGGTGATATAATTTTAACCACATTTTATCTTATCAATCAAATATTATCTTCTATCTTTACTCATTGTATATCCTTTCATATCCTATATTAAAGAGAAAAATTATTTAACTTGTCTCTCAGAATAAATATAATTATTTTATAATTGATCACTTACTAGGACAAGACAAGCTAGCATAGAGGACTCTAAAATATATATTTCTTGGATATTTTGATACCCAAAAGGGGATACAAGTATTTTTTACTTGATACTAATAAAATTTTAATAAGTACATATATTATCTTTTTAACTAGAAGACATTTTTTAATGAGCATAGAAAGTATGTGAATCCAATATTTACACATGGATCCATTAATATTCCTTCATTATATGTAATATCATGAGAATCTCCAATTAGTATAGAGAGTTACTCATCAACCATATCTGAGCATAATAATACTCAATATGATGTTATTCCAATAGGTTCATCATATCTATCAACAAGTTTAGATCATATTGATTATAGAGAAAATAAGATTTTTCAAAAAAGAAAATCTCCTTCAGACCCGAATGACATTAAAATCTATGAGTCTTGCTAAAAATGAACTCATATTGAACTAATAACTAGGAGATTTGACTACCTAAAACTTAAGAGTTAATACTAAAAAAAAGACATATCTGAGCTGCTCAACCTAGAGAAAAGTATACCACGAAATCAGATGATTATGTAGTCAACTATTCCGATCTTAACTATCTAATAACTCTTCAAAAAAGATAAAGGTGTACTCAACAATCAATTTCATAAATTTTATTGTATTCTCATTTTATTCCAATGTTAT
This sequence comes from Sapria himalayana, assembly GCA_029783825.1. Classification (NCBI taxonomy): domain Eukaryota; kingdom Viridiplantae; phylum Streptophyta; class Magnoliopsida; order Malpighiales; family Rafflesiaceae; genus Sapria; species Sapria himalayana. Next base: position 5,532,769 of record JAREIK010000403.1, on the reverse strand, counting down.
TACTTCTCTTAATTATACTAGGATATTAAAGTCTTTTACTAAAATATTATCTCATAATGAATAATATTAGGACATGTTGGAAGATATGCATGTCCTATACACTAATTAGAATTGAAACTAGTATCAAGATATCTAAAAAGATCTATTATTGATTGCAAGTAGATGTTCATTGTGACGATATATTTAAATAGAAAGATATATCACTTTAAGATGACACTTATAGAGAGAGACTTCACTCAAATATCTGGTATTAACTAATATGACATTCTCTCTTACAATAAAGATGATCTCATTATGTATTTTTATTTTTTTTATAATATTTAAAAGTTAAATGATATATCAATTAAATTATAAAAAAATATTTTAAATGATATTCTTAAAGAAAAGATATATATGGAATAACTATTTAAATTTTGAACAATATAATTAGTTTTAATATAAAGATTATGAAAAATATTGTATAACCTAAAATAATCATCAAGAACTTATTTGCTAGATTTTAATATGACCTAAAATATTGTATGTTACATATTTTTCTTTATTTTTTCAAAAAAGCTTTAATTACAAAATAATTTTATTAACTATATATATATTAATGATATTTTAATTCAGGGGATGACAAGTTGTCATTATTCACCTCAAAAAGTATATTCAAATACAATTTCAGACAAAAAACCTCAAGTGATAATTTTCCCATATAAAAATAGTTTATTATACAAATGGTATCATCATGTCATTAAATAAATATGTATTTAATATAAAAGCATCATGTGATGCGGCCAGATAGGATATAGCATGAGACACGACCTGATTTAATCGTGTCGGGCCCAACCTGACATGGTCCATGACCATGCCTAAACCATAGTTGCGCTGGCTTGTGGCACAATTCATGTTGTGTTGGGCCAAAGTTGCACCGGCCTCATGTTGTGCCTGACACACCGCCATGACTCATGGCATAGCCAGATTTTTTTTAAAAAAGCTACCATTTTATAAAATGTTTGCTTGTTTTTTTTTTAATGTTCGAGTGCCCCAACAGGACAACAACTATCGATGTCCTATAGGGTCTAATAAAAAAATAAAGAATTTCAAAAATCTTTTTGAGCAGTCAAATTACATTTGATAGTTCATTTGCAGAAATCCGACACCTATTGGATTTCTACCTTAATAATATTAAATAAATATATATTTTTTAATAATAAAAATTTATATACATAACATATTGATATATTTTATTTTTCATAAATAATCTATAAACCTATCTCCCCTCTTTGTTATAAAATTAATTGTATACTCTTTTATGACTTTTTTTTAATAATTTATAATTTTAATACTATACAATATTGGTATCAATTTGGTAACAAGCAGTAACTACCAGACACAATAAAACAATGTGGAGCACCCAAAATACCTGTTGCATACATGAAAAGGTACACATGATGATTATATTAGAATTAAATTTTTTTTAGTAATTATTAGATTAATAAATAAATTAAAAAATAACAAATTAAAAAATATGTCTCTCCATCTGATATTTTTAGTCCAGTATCATACATTAAAAAATGATAAATAGTTAATGTAATAATAATAAAGTAGATCTAAGCATAAATAATAATGATAATACAATTATAAGGTCCAAAAGCAAAGCTAAATATTCTCTAATGATTTTCACTCATATGCCTAGAAATCCTTAAAAAATATGAATTTTTAATATTCGAACACTTTATATAATTTAAAATAAAAATATTAGATATTACAAAAAAAATTCAATACAATTAGTATTATATATATATATATATATATATATATATATATATATATATATATATATATATATATATATATATATATATATATATATATATAAGAGTACCGGCAGCACTGGTCACCTTAAGAGACATTTTAATCAATATACCAAAAAATACAATATATTCGATCCTAAACAAACTCAATTTAAAAATAAGACTTTGAAGTTTGATCGAATTCAAATTCATTGACCTATATCATTTATCACGATGTCTTTGGAATGAAATTTATTATTTGTATAAGTTATTCAATTAGATTTTTTAAGGATTTTAAAATATTTCAAATTATAAAAACCTACTTTCATCCTAGTTATAGTAAAATTATTAAATTCACCAGTATAAATGATATAATAAAATATTTTAAATTAAAAAAATAATTAATAATTAACAAACTTATAAAATATAATAAAATGATGACCATGACATTTAATATCTAGCCTGATCACGATAAAGCTTCATTCATATGTTTTACCATCTAATGTTTATTCTAATTAAAAGCTAAATAAAATATTTTAGGATATCTTGAGAATAAACATCCTCATGATCACTTAACCATATATAAATGTATGATGATAATTTTTAGAAAATACGACATTCAAATAAAATTTTTATTATTATATTTTATAATATTTTAAATAACAGTGTCACTATTAACATATTTATCAAAACTATTACAAACAATATTTGACTAATATTTTTTACGATAAGTATATGAATCACGTAATTAACCTAACAGTACAAAAAAATAAAAATTATTTCTCTCATATTATAAAACATACAAATTTACTAAATTACATTATAATACCTAATAGACAATAAAAGTTTAAAGTTAGTTATGTATTAGCTACTAATATACAATATGCACTATATCAATAATAAAAATGATAAACTTATAATTGATGATTCAGGCTGAGAGATATATTTTATTTTTAAAATTTCTAAATTTTTTTATGATAAAACAAATACGTACTTATTCGTGTACACTCCTACTAATTATATTATACTTAAGTGCATATACAACATTAAATACACATTTAATAAATATAGAATATACACTAATTTTAGTATCATGATTATTGAGATGAAAACTAAGTATTTAAAATATTAATTTTTTCATTTTATTAATTTAATACTTTTTCACTTATATGAATTTTAGGATTAAGATAAAATTGGTAGAAAAAAATATTAAAATACATATTCACATACATAAATCAAACAAAAGAATTATATGATTGTATTCACAAAAAATTAGATAACATATTTATATATTATGATATTATGTAAAATAATTTTGCGAACCTCCAGGTATAAACATGGATACCGTATTCAAATATGATAATTTTGTAATATAGTTAGTTAAAAACAAATGACAAGGTGAACCACCAAATAAAAACGAATAAGTTATATACTTAGAAGTTATATATTAATTATTTCTTTATTCTATCGCATGATAATACTATGAATTTAGATATATTAAATTGATAAAAATTATACGATCTACTTATCTTATAATATCTAAGATGACATATTATCTACTAACTAATCCAATGTCTAGCATAGCATTGTTATTTATTTTTTTCTATTATTTAAATTATTTTTAATTAAAAAATCATGTTGCAATATAATATCATACAAACTCTTTCATTATTAAATGACTCATAAATTTTAAAGATAAGTATTCAAAATAAAGTAAAAAAAAATTGATAGATGATAACTCATATAATATTAAGGATATTGAGACTATCAATACTACTAATTTTAGAATTAAACATAATAATATGCATTGTTTTTACTGATGTAGTAATATTATTTACTTTTAAAAATTTTCAATTTATTAATAATTATCATATGATACCAAGAGACATGGAAGTATAAAATATATATTTTTTTATTATGTTATGAATTTTATTCATGTTACTTTACAATGCAGCACAATTTATATTTATTATTTTTATTTTTAAAAATTAAAATTTTACTTGAAAAAAATAAAAACCAATACCACAATGCACCGGGACCAGCACTGCACTCCATAGTGCCAATGCCTGCAAACCACAACCCATTTGATTTCCCACTAACTGTGGTTATGCCTTGTGGTGTGGCACTACAATAGTGCCACTGCATTGGCCAGTGGCAACAGGCCATTGGGCACTACCACACTATGCAATGCCTAATGAGTCATGGGGCCTGGTGTGGCACGTTTTGCATGTGCATAGAGATGTCAAACGGGCCGGCCCGGCCCGGCCTTTTTTTTAGAGCACAGCCGTGCTTTCGTGGCTGGCCGGCACGGTATATATAAGCTAGGCCCGGCATGGAGGGCCATGCCATGCCGGCCCAGCCCGGTCGAGCCAAACCAGGCCGTACGGGCCAGTTTAAAATTTTTTTTTTAATTTTTAGAATTTTATATTTTAGTTTAATTAAAAAAATATATTAAATTATATATAGAATTATAGATAATGTATATTATATTAAATTTATAAAATAAAAATTGATACAGATTTAATAAATTACTAAGTTTAAATTTTTTTTTATAATTTAAAATAAAATTAGTTTATTATTTTATTAGAATTAAATTATAAAATTATAAATTTTTAAATGAAAAATTTCATTAAAAAAAATTAAAAAGAAAAAAAAACAAAAACAAACCAAATGAGAAATGACCAATTAGCCAATAGATACCGAAGATCCGAACCAAACAAATTAAAGTTTTAACGTAATATAAAAATAAAGCGTACAATCAATAAAAAATAAAATATCAAAATCAAAAAATAGTGGATCATCATCAATCGGCATATCATGAGCATTATCAATAGCAACATCAAAATCAGTATCATATGGATCATCATCATCAATCAATTCCTCCGTTTTCGTAGTGGATGCGGCTGCAGTCATTGTCTCAATCTCAGCTCCAACACGATCATGGATGTTAAACTTCGAATCCTCACAATCTTTCAAACAGGCCAAGCCTCAATAATATCTAGACGTAATCTCGATCTCATATCTGAAATCACGTTCATTACAACATAAAAAATAGACTCCGATTCTACGCTCGACACCGGAGAATTCAGTAGATCCCGTGTTATCCTAGATAGCACGAGAAAGGTGGACTCATATAATTTTCACCACTGTAATATATCAAGATTCTTAGTATCAGAATATGATAGGATTGAGCAGTAATCGGCATCTAAGTATTGAGAAAGCTCGCTCCTATGTGATGGTACATCCCGATATTTTTCCCTCGCTAGCTGAATGGAAAAATCATCATTCCGAACAAGGTATCCATATCCGTAATCACAGTCTAACCACCACCACCACCATACCTAGTATCATAATATGTAAACAGGTCGGTCAATTTCTCATGAATGAACTATTCAGGTGGCTCTTCCAGGTTCATACACGAGGAAATATAAGTCATTATATTTTTTACCCCTTCCACCTTAACCCTAGGGTCCATGCATGCAGCGAGATAATAAAGAGATGAAATGGTGAACTAGTATTTTAAGTATTTAGTTTTCATCTCTGCAACTATATGGCTAAGTGTCGGGTCAGCTCGATACTTCCTAAACATGCTACTAATGTTGCATATATACCTGAGTACAATATAAGTCGTGAGCGTATAAACTTACGAACACATGTAAATCGTGTCATAAAAATCTTCAGAAATTTCATAAATGAAATTCCTGAAGCCCAGTCAGTATCGTCAATAATAAGTTCATCACTCTTACTATTGACGTAGTCGAATATCACGTATTCGTATCTAACACATGATTCCAATATCAGGTACGTGTTTTCCAATGATATCTCACATCTGATTTAAATTTCTTCTTAATATTCGCAGACAAACAGATACTACCAAACTCTTGTTGTCTGCGAGTAGTGCGAATATATTTTAGTGCATTACGCATATTATCCAACGTGGAGAAACACACCTTCATACCCGCTTGAACAATCAGGTTAATCAAGTGACACATACATCTGACATGAAAAATCTCTCTTAATAGTGCATTTCTAATATTCCTAACAAACATGTTAATCACTACTTTATTATTAAATACGTTATCAAATATGATACTAAAAATTTTATTTTGAATTTTAAATTCCCAAAAAATTTTCATCATACACTCAAAAATGACCAGAACATCATGAGAATGGAGAATTTTAGAGAATCCTAAAATTTTTTTATTCTTAATCTAGTTAGAATCTACATAGTGGCTGGTGAGACATGCATGAGATGATTCATCATGGCTTGTTCAGATATCGGACGTCACGGACACCACTCCACTGTATGTCATAAATTCATTAATTATTTTTTGTTTTTCTAACTTATATAAATTTAGTATGTCATCCCTAGATGCGGACATAGGAATCCTACAATAAGCAGACTAAGAATATGTCTATATTATGCGCACTACCCTTGGATCTTCCGAAAATCTAATCGGAAGATCCATCAATATGATAAGTTTGGCCAAGCCGTCCCTACCCAACTCGTTGAAGTATATGAAGGGAGTAAACTTTGAGATTGAACTAGATCCAGTCTCAAAAAATACAGTATCAAATTAGGTTTGCCTAGGATCTAATTGACCATGTTTTTTGGAGCATAATTCAGCATGCCTCTTAAGGTGTCCAATCCCAAACAAACTCTTATATGTTAAAATTCTCATATAATATTTATACTGTGTCATTTCTTCTTCCTCACCCCTAATATTTTTTTATTTTATTATATTAAAATATCCAAACTATAGAACTCCTCCTAATTTTTTGTTTTTTAGAAGTCTGGGTTGAGACGACTGGAGAAACCAAAATTTTAGCAACATCAGATTTTTGTGTAAGATTTTTATTTTCTAAATTTAAATATGTTTCATTAGTATTTGTCATTTTTTAGGATTTTTGTTAAACAAGTCACATATTTAAAGACTAGATGATAGATTTTAAATTTAACTATTTTAGAACTAGTGAGAGAGACTAGAGAGAGAGAGAAGGTAAAAAAAAAACTTAAAATAAATTACCCGGTAAAGCAATCAGATCGATCATGTCACGGTGCACCACAGTCTAGCTCAAAATTTAAAACCCGAGTTGAGATTTCCGAAAAATCAAGCAAAATGATGAAATCTCGACTTACAGAGTCCCGAGAGAGAAGAGCAAGAGTTTTGAGAGAGAGAAAATATGAGATTTGAGAGAATAAATGTTTATGAAAAAATAAATGTTATAAAAGGGGGGACGGATTTTATAGATTAAAGAAAATAATTTTTTTTAAAAAAATCATTTTTTTTAAAAAAATTATTTTAGGGGGCAGAATCATGAGGGCCGTCGGATTCTACCCCCTAGCTGTTGGAGGCGAGATCTAACGGCAACATTTAAAAAAAAAAATTTTTGCCCGTTAGGGGGGGAGGGGGGGATCGGGTCTGGTTGGGGGGACCACGGTCGAGTCTAATTGGACCCGACACACGATCTTTTTTGCGGGAAGCTTGGCTTGGCCCAACTCTCATGTCACCGTGAACCCATGAGGGTGCGGGAAGCCGGGAGCCACCTAGTCCTAGCCAGGTTTGCGAGTCAATGGGTGCGGGACGCCGAAGTTGGGTGTGAACTATGACCTCGACCATGCCTACGGGCCGTGCCATGGGCCACCAAACCATGTCAGGCCAGGCATGGCACGAGACCCGGTTGGGCTCGGCACGGCACATGTCATGCCTTACCCGGGCCCGGCACGGCCGGACTGTGTCCGGCCGTGCCGGCCCAGCCTCATTGACACCTCTACTTGTGCAGTGTCGTCATTGCATTGCATGCCAATGCATGCCAGACCCAACATGACCTTGTCCAACCAAGCACAACCCAATACGCCCTGTTGACAAACCCAAGACAACAAGCCATGTTGGACCAACCCACCATTATTACCATGCTAGCATGGCACAACACAGGCACCCATTCAGTGTGACGTCTGGCACAACACGGCGGCGCAGCTAAGCCACTAAAATTAGATCATGTCATCCTGGCATAATCTATTTGATACCTCTAATAGATATTTTTATAAAGATTAATCATTTAGATTGCACTCTAACAAATATTCTTATTGATAGAACTAATAACTTCACTTCTAATGCAACATATCATATTGATTCTACTAATTATAAAAAAATTATTAGAAAAATTAATTATATGATTATAATTAGATTAAATATAACATACACAATTAATATAGAAGTCATTTCTTAGATTATCCTTAACAAATTCACATTGACACAGTCCTTCACACATTGAGGTATATCATATGTAAATTTTTGAAGACTTAAGATCTCTTTCAAGGATCATGAGCATTTGCAATTATATAAGTATTCAAATTCAAATTAATTACCAACATACACTAAGAGAAGATTTATGACAAAGTTTTGTGCTATTCTTAGAGATAATCTTATCTTCTAGAAAAATAAATAATATATAATTATTTCGAGATCAAATACAAAAATATTATGGATGCATCAACTACATGAAGAGATCAAAGTTCTACTTTTTTCTTTCACTATTTTTTATTATGACAATCAGACAACGAAAAATATAATATCAAATCTAATATTTCAAGAGTTGACAAAACACATAGAAATAAACGGCTTCTTCCTTTGGGAGAAATTCCAAGAGGTGACCATTGTTATAACATACACACACACACACACACACACACACACAAAATGAAGCAACTAACAGATATATTCATAAAATACCAAAAAGATAGTTTACCTCTCTCTCCTCTAAGCTTACTATTTTAGATAATTATGCATCAATTTAATAAAGATATTGTGGTTTACTACTTTGATTTTTCTTTTCAATTTATGTTTTTGATAGAAACATTCAACATATGAACTACTACAATCATTTTTACTTATTATATGAAGATGGCGTGTATGTTTTTTTTTCCATATTGAGAGTGATTACTTTTTATTATATGTTTTTTGATCTAAAGTTTAACAAACATATCATTAGCACATTGTTAATTTTTCCATGTATTGACTGATTTATATACTTGGTACATAATAAGCAACAATAAAGAAGTGAGCATCATATTTGATTTATATATTTTTTAAATATTTTCCCCGTGTACCATGCAGAAATTACATGGGCTTGATCACCCAAAAATATCAGTTAGGAATCAAAAATGAGAAAAAAAAACAACCAAAAATCAATGGTGTGTAGATCATACCAATCAACAACCAGTGAGGTTGGACGGCCTAACGCAAAAGAAGTGAGGACCTATCATTGAGAAAATCTTTAAAATAACCATCAACGCGAAAAGAAAGGAAGAATGCAAAAATATTTAAATTTCCCAATTGAAACTAGCCATCAATTAATTAAATTATCACCGCATTCTTGGCCAAAAATAATGCTGGAACACTGTACTTTTCAAACATCAGCTCTGCTGTCCTGTCAGATGCAACATTCAGAAATCAGCAAACAACATTGTATGGTAATTAAACTTGACAGAATTATGTTTATCTTAGGTAAACGATGACCCAACAAATAGGTCTCATCGAGGTAATATGCTTCATGAATGATTTGTGATAATTATTTGACCACAAATTTCAGTTATATATAACCTTGGGTAAGCTCCATTTTAGCTTCTTACAAAAAACATGTCAAAACACTTTTTTATCACAAATAAACATTAATTTATACACATTAAAAAATGCCAAGTTTTTATTAATATTTATTAAAATATGATCAATATCATAAAATGTTAGAATTATAATGATGCCAATATAAGATTTGCGTTCCCACTCCCATTAATCTAGCATTTAGAAAAGAGTTCAGTCAAAATCTCAATTTCTAATATGGTATCAAAATATTTATGGATTATTTGTAGATATCCAATTTTGTGAAATTCAAGCTCCAAATATTCAACTTTACATATGAAAGAGAGTGTTAAAACATGATTCACATCAAAAAATTTACTAGTTATTATGCTGTTAATATATAATTTGAGTTTTCTCTTCCTTTGAGCTAGTTTTTAATAATAAGTTCGGCTCAAATCTTAATTTCTATTAATAATAATTTATATTAACATGGATATTTATTTTAAAATAGTTTATCAACTTAAATATTTAATATTTTATTAGGTTTCAATTTTATGATGCATAAAATTAATATTTCATATTCATAAAAAAATATGGTCATTCAGATTTAGAAAATATTATATTCAATTTCTATGTCTTAATAAAGCACAATCAAACAGGTCATGTAATTCTTCTTTAAATTTTTTCCTTATGTTTGACATATACATCTGCCCATAGATTCTCAATGTCATATAGTATAAATGAAGAAAACAAAAGAATAGTAAGGCTATAAAAAAATATCGAGCAATTCAAGCTACCAAACAACTAAAATCCAAATTTTTAGAAAAAATTAATAGTTTAGCATATGTTATTTTTATGACCATGAAAATGCGAAGATGGTCATTGTTAGAGGTGTTCAAATGAGCCAGTGATTAGTAACACGGTAAGGTAAGGCCTGTGAAAACCATAATTGTTAAATCGAGATTCGAATTGAGAATCAGAATACTTGATTAGTGAATCGAAAATTGAGAATTAAAAATTAAATCGAGAATCAAATTTTTTATGATTTTTTTACATTAATTAATTCATATTTTCTACAATTGATAATTTTTTTTGATATTTTAATTTTTATTTTTGTGATTTTTTTGGTATTTTATTGCTTTTTCATATTAAATTTGTAATATCAAAGGCTAAAGTTATTTTTTTCCAAGTTAATTAATTCCTACTGATAATTTTTTATTGTATTTTAGTTATTATTTTTGTGACTTTTTGAGGATCTTGGTCACTTGAGAATCGGTATAAAATTAACTCATATGAGTCTATTCACAATTCAACAATTCAGTATTTAATTTATGTATATTTTCGATTCTTTTAATGAGGCAGATCATTTACCCCCTAAATTATGAATCAAATCAATAATCAAATTATGAATCATACGCTTTTGATAACAATGATAAAAACTAACCCATAGAATGGCCCAACACAACTGGAACTATGTTTGGAATAGTATTAAGCTAGTCTAAAACGAATCAAGCTAGTATAAAACAAACCAGGATAGCCTAGAATGAACCAAACTTTCTTGAACATGATCCAAACTTGACTAGAACAAACCCAAGCTGGCCTCTGTCCAAGCCATGATGGAGTTGACAAGATATGATCAAACCCAGTATGATCAGGCAATACCAGGGCAGCTGGCGGGCAAACGAGGCATGTCAGGCTAGAGACGTTAAATAGAGGTGTGAAACGGGCTAGGTCAGCCAGGCCCAGCCCGAAGCATGGCACGATTCGGCCGTGCCTGGCTAGGTATGGCACGGGAATGACCAGTGTCCATGCCTGTGTCGGGCTTGTTCATGGCACAACTCGTGTTGTGTCGTGCCGAGGCCAACTGGATGACATACTGAGCCAGGCATGGCCTGGTACCAAGGCTCATGGGCACGATATCTCGGCATGAGCAAAGATATGCCCCAAGCTCGACCCACCCAGCCCAATGCCCCGACCTGAACCCAACTACGCGAAGCCCGAGCCTGACGAATCCGAAAGTTCCATCAGGCCAGAACCTCATCCATAGTCTTTATCGGCTTGAGTCTGAGGCTCGATTCTATATTTTCATTCCAATCTAGAAGCCAGAGCTTCTAGAATAGAAATCATTCGAGTCGGTTCAACGACAAACCGACCCAACGATAAAAAAAATCAATCTAAGCCGTTGGATTTTATCTCCAACTTCTATGAAGCAGAATCCGACAGTCCTAAAGATTCTACCCATTTTTTAATTTTGAAAAATTAAAAAAAAAACTGAGAAAAACACTTTTTTAAAAAACAAAATTTTAATAATCTTTAAAATCTCCCCTCCTTATTCTAAGATTTACATTTTTTAATAAATAAATATTTTAAATCTTGCTCTTCTCTCTCTCTAATTTTCTCTCTCTCAGAATTTCAATATTTTGTATTTCGGCCTTCGGGGCTCGGCTTTGGCCTTTGGTGTGGATAGTGGTGTGCATGTGGTGCAGATATAAAAAAATTTAAGTATATATGTTTTGGTTTATGAGTATTTTTTTTATTAATTAGTTTTTTAAGTTTTAAAGATTTAAACTTAAAAAATTATTCTCCAGTCTAGTATCTTTCTCTCTAATCTCGAGTCTAAAAAATAAAAAAAAAATAAAAAATGACAAATAGTAATTTAAAAAATAAAAATGAAATGAATTTTAATTTAAAAAATAAAAATCCTATGGAAAGATCCGAGACGACCGAAACTTTAATTTCTCCAGTCATTTCGACCCAAACATCTAAAAAATAAAAAACTAGAATAAATTTTGTAGTTCAGACTCACTTTAATATTAAAAAAAAATTTAGGAGTACTGAAGAAGAATCGGCACAATACAAATATTATAAAAAAATTTTAAACTGTAAGAATTCAAGTGGGACTGGACACCTTAAAAGATATTCCGAACTATGTACCAAAAAATATGATACATTAGATCCAATACAAGACCAACTCAGAGATGGATTTTTTGATGCTGGATCCAGTTCAGTCACAAAGTTTATGCCTTTCATATACCACAACAAGGTGGGGAGAGAAGGCATGATCAAACTGATCACTACGATGGATCTTTCGATTAGGTTTTCAGATGATCCAATGGTAATTAATATCATACAGATATATTTTTAGCCTATATTTTATATGATTCTTAGGCCCACGTCTAAAAACGACATACTAAAATATTATAAGTTAGAAAAATAAATAATAATTAATAAATTTAGAAAATATAATAGAGTAGTATCTATGATGTCCGATATCTTGACTAGTCACAATAATATATCTTATGCATACCACCTATCATATAGATTCTAAATGAATACGAAATAAAAAAATTTTAAGAATCTCTAATATTCTTCATCTTCATAATGAGCTGGTCATTTTTGAGTACATGATAAAAATTTTTAGAGAATATAAAATTTAAAATAAAATTGTTAGGATCACATTTAATAATATATCTAATAATAAAATAGAGATTAATATGTTTGTTAAGAATATTAGAGATTAACTATTATGAGAGATTTTACACGTTAAATACATGTATCACGTGATTAACCTGATTACACAAGTATGAATGAAGATGTGTGTTACCGCTTTAGAAAATATATGTAACTCACTAAAATATATTCACACGCCTTGTTGACAACAAGAGTTCGGTAATTTATATTTGTCTAAGAATCTTAAAAAGAAAAAATTTCAATCGAATGTGAGATACCGTTGGAATTACACTTACATGATGTTGGATATGAACACATAATATCCGACTATGCCGATAATAAGAGTGATGAACTTATTATTGAGGATATTGTCTGGGCAACAAGAATTTCATTTATATAATTCCTGAATATTTTTTATAACACGACAAATATGTGTTCATCAATTTATACTCCTACGACTTATATTGCACTCATGTGCATATGCAACATTAGTAGTACATTTAAGATGTATCAAGATGACCCGACACGTAGCGATATAGTTCTAGAGATAGAAACTAAGTACTTAAAGTACTGATCCATCATTTCATCTCGGTTGCCTACATGGACTCTAGGATTAGAGTGGAAGGAATAAAAAATATTTTGACTTACATTTCCTCGTGCATGAACCTGGAAGACCTATCTAAAGAATTCATTCTCAAGAATTTGACAGAATTTTTTACATACTACGATACTAGGTATGATAGTAGTAATAATAATAGCAAAACTCCGAGTACGGGCATAAATATCATATTTGAAGACGATAACTTTTTTATTCCGTTAATTAAAGAAAAATGATGGGATTGACCATTAAATAGGAGCAAGCTATTTCGGTACTTAGATACCGATTACTGTTCAATCATATCATATTCTAATACCAAGAATCTTGATATATTAAAGAGATAAAAATCAAATGAGTTTACCTTTCTCGTGCTATTTAAGATGACACAGGATCTACTGACTCCTTCGGTATCGAGCATAGCATCAGAGTCTATGTTTTCTATTGCAGTGAATATAATTTTGGATAAAAAATCAAAATTATATCCAGATATTATTAACACTTTAACATGAATGAAGAATTGAAAAGATTCAAAATTAGACATATAGGATCGTAATACGATCCTATATGTCTAATTTTGAATCTTTTCAATTCATGTGATATTGATATTGAGGATGATATAACAATTGATGACATTGATGGTTGATGATTACCTGATTAAAACACTTATGTCTAATATTTAATTTTAATTTACTTATTTACATTATATTTTTGTTTATTTAATTTTTGCTTGTGATTATACTTTGAGCCTTGAATTTGTACCTTTGTAGATTGATGCATTTGATGCTTGAAACTTTAATATTAATTTTTTGTGAATTACTATTTTGCATTAATTTTAAATTTTTATTCATATTTAAGTTTTAATATTTTATTAATTCATACACTTACACTGATACACATTTAATTTTAAAATTTATATTGTTTATCTTTATTATAATATATAAATTTAATATTTTATTAAATTTAATAAAATAAAAATTTAAAATTTAATTATTTATTTATCGTTACCAATTAACATTAACTAATTACTAAAAACAATAAAAAAAAATTTTAAATATTAAAAATATATAAACATAAACTAAATACTAATCTAAAAAAAATTAATAAAAATTAAAAATCAGCCCGTACAAGCCCAACCCAGCATGGTTTCTTAACCTGCCGAGCCGACGAGCTATGTCATGCCTGGTTGTGCCAGGCAATGCACGGTGGCTTGATTGGGCCACATAAAACCATGAGGACCGGGTCAGGCCAGCCCGTTTGACACCTCTAATGTTAAACAAGTCGGGCAGCCCGGACACGACTCGGTCCAGTTCATCCATGCTTGGCCCGGCACGACACGATTTAGAACTATGTCGTGCGCCAAGTTGAGCCAACCCTTGATATTGTTCGTGTTGCGTTGGGCTGACATGATCTATGCCTCATGTCAAGCTAGGCACGTACCATGTGCCTAACCCGACTGCACAGTAAAACCGGCTTAGGGACACAGTTGGAATTTTTTAAAAATTAGCTAGGAAAACTGAGTATGACCTGGCCTGACTCAGTAAGTTTGAGCACAAATCTAGCACGAGCATGGATGGCGGGCCATGCTGGACCGGCGGTTCTCAAGCAATCTCATACATGACATGGCACAGCGGGCCAATTGGGGCACCAAAAAATGGGACGGCCCATTTAACACATCTATGCTAGGCTGCCATTTTGGAACAATGCCAACATGGCACAGATATGCTACAATCCATGTCGGGCTTAGTGTGGCATAATGGCCCGTTTGGGCTCAAAAAAAAGGCAATGCCGGCCCATCAGTTATCATTTGACACTTCTAGTCATTGTAAGCATATGAATACTTGAAATTATCAACATCTCAACTAGGCGTCAAACGGGTCGGGCCGGTCCATTTTTTTAAGAGCACGATTGTGCTTTCGTGCCTAACCCGGCATTGTTTATAAAAGCTTGGCCCAGCACTGATGGACCGTGTCGTGCCGTGCAGGGCGGGGCCCGGTCAAGCCAAACCTGGCCGTACAGGCCAAACGAGACCTTACGAGCCAGGTTAATTTTTTTTTTAATTTTTAGAGTTTTATATTTTAGTTTAATTAAAATATATATTAAATTATATATAGAATTAAAGATAATGTATAATATATTAAATTTATAAAATGAAAATTGATAAAAATTTAATAAATTACAAAGTTAAAATTTTTTTATAATTTAAAATAAAATTAGTTTATAATTTATTAGAATTAAATTATATAGTTATAAATTTTTAAATAAAAAATTTAAACAAAAAACTAAATTAAGCAAATAATTTTGTTAAAAAAAATTAAAAAGTAAATAAAACAAAAGCAAACCAAATGAGAAATAACAATCAGCCAATAGATACCGAAGGTCCGAACCAAACAAATTCAAGTTTCAACGTAACGTAAAAATAAAGCTTACAATCAATAAAAAACAAAACATCAAAATCATAAAGTAGTGGATCATCATCAATCGTCAATCAACATATCATGAGCATCATCAGTCACAACATCAAGATCACTATCATATGGATCATCATCATCAACAATTAACTCCTTCGATTTCGCAGTGAATGCGGCTGCAGTCCCTGTCTCAGTCCCAACTCCAGCATAATCATAGATGCTAAACCTTGAATCCTTCCAATCCTTCAAATAGGCCAATGCCTCAACAATATCAGGACGTAATCTCGATCTCCTATCTGAGATCACGTTCACTGCAACAGAAAAAGTAGATTCTGATGCTACGCTCGAAACCGGAGGAGTCAGTAGATCTCGTGACATCCTAGATAGCACGGGAAAGGTGGACTCATATGATTCAACCACTATAATATATCAAGATTCTTAAAATCAGAATGTGATAGGATTGAGCAGTAATCGGTATCTAAGTACCGAGAAAGCTCACTCCTATGTGATGGTCCACCCCGACGTTTTCCCCTTACTAGCTGAATGGAAAATTCGTTATCTCCGAACAAGGTATCCATGTCAGTAATCACAGTCTCACTACTACCACCACTATATTTAGTATCATAGTATGTAAATAGGTCAGTCAACTTCTCGTGAAATATAAGTCAGAGTATTTTCAACCTCTTCCACCTTAACCCTAGGGTTCATGCATGCAGCGAGGCAATAAAGAAATAGAACGGTGAACCAGTACTTTAAGTACATTGGTTTCTATCTCTGCAACTATAAGACTAAGTGTCGAGTCAGCTCGATACTTCCTAAAGATGCTACTAATATTGCATATGCACCTGATTACAATGCAAGTCATGGGCATATAAATCAACGAACACATGTTCGTCGTATCATAAAAAATCTTTAAAAATTTCATAAATAAAATTCCTAAAGCTCAGTCAGTGTCGTCAATAATAAGTTCGTCACTCTTACTATTGACGTAGTCAGATATCACGTTTTCGTATCCAACACATGATTCCAATATCAAGTACGCGTAATTCCAACGATGTCTCACATCTGATTAGAATTTCTTTTTCTTAAGATTCACAGACATACAGAGACTACCAAACTCTTATTGTCTGCGAGGAGTACGAATATATTTTAGTGTATTGCGTATATTATCCAACGCGGAAGAACACACATTCATACCAACTTGAACAATCAGGTTAATCACGTGACACATGTATCTGACATGAAAAAACTCTCTTAATGGTGCGTCTCTAATATTCCTAACAAACATATTAATCACTACTCCATTATTATGCGTTATCAAATGTGATACTAAAAACTTTATTTTGAATTTTATATTCCCTAAATATTTTCATCATACACTCAAAAATGACCGGGTCATCATGAGGATGACGAATCTCAAAGAATCCTATAATTTTTTTATTCATAGTCGAGTTAGAATCTACATAGTAACTGGTGAGATATGCATAAGATGATTCATCATGACTTGTTCAGATATCAAGCGTCACAGACACCACTCCACTATATGTCATAAATTCATTAATTATTTTTTATTTTTCTAACTTATACAATTTAGTATGTCATTCCTAGATGTGGACTTAGGAATCCTACGATAAGCAAGCAGAAAATATGTCTGCATGATACGTACTACTATTGTATCTTCTGAAAACTTGATCGAAAGACTCATCAATGTGATAAGTCTAGCCATGTCGTTTCTACCCAACTCGCTGGAGTATATGAAGGGAGTAAACTTTGAGACTAAACTTGATTCAGTCTCAAAAAATGCAGTGCCAAGTTGGGTTTACCTAGGATCTAATGGATCATATTTTTTGATGCATAATTCGTCATGTCTCTTAATATGTCCAGTCCCAAACGAACTCTTACATGTTAAAATTCTCATACAATATTTGCACTGTTTCATTTCTTCTTCCTCACCCCTAACATTTTTTTTGTTTTATTATATTAAAATGAGTCTAAATTACAGAAATTCTCCTAATTTTTTATTTTTTAGAAGTTTGGGTTGAGACGATTGAAGAAACCAAAGATTCAGAAGCCTCAAACCTCTGTGTAAGATTTTCATTTTCTAAATTAAAATATATTTCATTAGTATTTGTCATTTTTTAAGATTTTTATTAAACATGACACTTATTTAGAGACAATATGATAGATTTTAGATTTAACTATTTTAGGACTAGAGAGAATAACTAGAGAGAGTAAAAAAAAAACTTAAAATAAATTACCCGATAAAGCAGTCATGTCGATAACGTGCACGATGCACCACAGTCTAGCTCAAAATTCGAAACTCGAGTTAAGATTTCCAAAAAGCCAAGCTAAATGACGAAATCCCGACTTTCCAAGTTCCGAGAGAGAGGAGCAAGAGTTTTGAGAGAGAAAATGTGAGATTTGAAAGAATAAATATTTATGAAAAATATAAATATTATAGAGAGGGTGGGGGGATTTTATAAATTAAAAAAAATAATTTTTTTTTAAAATCATTTTTTTTGATTTTTTTTAATATTTTAGGGGGCAGAATCATGAGGGCCGTTGGATTTTACCCCCTAGCCATTGGAGGCAAGATCCAACGGCAATATTTAAAAAAAAAATTTTTTGCCCGTTGGGGGGGGGTAGGAATCGGGTCGGGTCGGGACCACGGGTCGAGTCTGATTGGACCCAACCCACGGTCTTTTTTGCGGGAAGCTTGGCTTGGCCCGTCTCTCGTGTCCCGAGTCACCGTGAACCCACCCATGACCCGTGACTCATGAGGGTGCGGAAAGCCGGGAGCCACCTAGTCATAGCCAGGTCTGCGGGTCAGTAGGTGCAGGACGTCGGGGTAGTGTGTGAACTGTGACCCCGACCGTGCCTATGAACCATGCCACGGGCCATCAAACCGTGTCGGGTCAAGCACGAGGCCCGGTTGGCCACGGCACGGCACGGGCCCAGACATGAAATATTCCCATGCCGTGCCTCGTGACGGGCCGGCCCGGGCCGGCCCAGTTGACACTTCTAATCTCAATACTAAAAGCAAGGCAGAATTGCCACCCAAAATGCACCAAAAGTGCCGGATGGGCCCCATCTTTAGCTCACGAATTCAGCAAATAAACGGTTCCATGATGGTTACCATTTTGAGTCCAAGCTGACCTGGCCAAAATAAGTTTCACACCCTGATGGGCCTTCCCGACCCAGTAATTATTTTGGGTGGGCATAACTATGCCTTCCCAGCAATCAGATTGGCCTGGGTCCTATTGACAAAGAACCCATCTTGGCTGGATCTGCCTGAATAAGTTAAAGATGAGCTTTACGTGGCCTCGTAACACCAGATTGCTTGTTTGGATAGGCCGAATCAAGCTAAGCGACCTAAATTTTCACCTCTACGTGTCATACACATTGTGAAAATATAAATCAGCGTTTGGGTAGTAGAGATGTCAACTCACTACCAATCATGCCTAAGTTGAGACCAACAGCCTTGCCAACAAGAAAATGACTTTTGATACTAAAAAAGATCACTCTCATTCTTCAATACTCCCACTTAGTACAAAACCTATGGGAAGTCAATATCTTGGCAGTCTTACCACCAAAATTTAGAAAGACTGTGTCTAATAAGTTTTGAACCCAAGACTTACTGCACTTGAAGAAAGTCGCTTTTAACACACAAAAAAATTATAAAAAAAGAATCAGTAATGCAAACACCTTTCTCTTTGTTGTTGAGGATTGATTGAGGGTTCCGCAAGGAGCATTGGAAGTTCTTTAGGATCAATCAAGAGGCAGTCCCTAAAGAGTGTCTATGTCACAATACAAAGCACTATAACAAATAAGCTAACTTTTGAAGCGTTAAATAATCAACCATTACTTGAAGGCATGATCCCACATGTTATCCACAACCTCCCAGTCAACAACAATCCCATCCTTTATAGGTGATACCACCTGATAAATTAGAAAAACAGGTAACCATGGGCATTACCCAGATTGAAGAACAAACACATCATCACATCAACGCTAACCTCCATATGATCACGACGGAATCCCAATGCTTGTGAGCCTACATATAGTTTTCGCTTCCCTTTTCCTTTGTCAATGTCCTTAACATTATACCTAGAATCTATGTCAGTCATCTCATCATTTGCTGCATCATCAATGTCCATTTGATCAATTGATCCTACAACCTGACAAGCCATAAAATAATCACAAATGGAAAACCATTAATTGGGACCATATTTCATAAATCATTAACCACAAAAAAGTCTTATCCAAATTAATTTATAAGCATTTCATTTTTTTACCGAATCCATTTTTCAAATTGATGATCGAAGAAGAGATTGGATACACTAATTAAGTATGCAAAGCATGATTTCAACTATTTTCAAGCTTAAAGCAGAAACATCAACAAATATAAATGAAGAGAACATTAAAACAAAAGGCAAATTTAGAGATGCATACCCTGTTTGAGGAAAAAAGTAATCTTAAGACACTTATGAGATAAATTGGGAACATATAAAATTTGTCTAAATGATATAATCATAAATTTTCATTCAGATAAAACAATTATTCATCTTTGTTTCGGTTTCTTTTTTACTATTGTATTTTTTTCTTTTTTTATACGTTGTTAATGAGAGCACCCAATGTGTGAATTTCCCTAGATGATTTATCCATTAAATAAGAATGTTGTCTATATATGTTTTATTATTAAGTATTATTATTATTTTTATGTTTTTAAGTTTTTACATGGTATCAAAGAAATAATACCCTAGAAAAAATAAATCATATGGTATATGTGTGTGTAAAGGGTTACAACCCCAAGAGAAGAGGTGGCAAACAAATTGCACCATGCAGGCATGGCCAAGTTTTGGGTGACCCATCCGATCCATCATTCTGTGCTGAACCTGGCACTATTTAACACCCATGCCAGGCCATGCAGGCAAAACTAACTATAACATAGTCCCACATGGCATGCAGGCCCAATTTCAAACTGAGGCATGCATGTCATGCCGTGTTGAGTTATTCCGAAACATACTAGCATGACCAGATCCATGGGCATGGCTTGTGTCTGTCCAAGCAAGTCAATCGCCCAGGTGCCACGAAGTTCAACTAGAACTAGCCTAGGTCTGAACCAAGCTAGTCAATCACCCAAACCAGGCACTAGGGCCCCTGGCTAGTCCACAAGGAACATGACCTAGGCCCTGAGCTTGCAGTATGCATCTGCACTGCATACTTCACTGCCTAGTGATAGTGCGGCAATGCACTGCAATCTGCATATTATATATATATATATATATAAAAATAATCAATTATAAAATATTATATTTAAATTTATGAATTAAAAAAAATTAAATAAATGACATCAAATAATTTTTTTATATAGTTTAGAATTTAAATTAAAATATATTACATGATAACATAAATAATAAACATGCACACTTTAATACTCAAAATAAGATCTAACAGCATAATATTTCAAAATAAAAAAAGTGAAAAATATGATATATATATATATATATATATATATATATATATATATATATATATATATATAAAGTTATAAAGCTATAAAAAAACAATGTCTACCACTTTCAGTAATTTTGATCTTCACAACTCAATGTTTTATCATATATATCATCATCTAGATATATACTTCACTTAGACTTGATCCTGAAAACTCATTCATACATCTTCTCAATCTTTTAAGCATAATATAATATTTATAATATCTAGTTATAATCTTATTTTTGTATCCGAAATAATATTCAGTCACAAAAAAAATATACTATGATCTAGAGAAATCAATAGATTATATACAATTTAAATATCACAAAAAAATTGAATTCAAATGATCTCAATATATCTAAGTTCTTCATATTACTCTATGATAAAATGAAATAGTAATGGATGCCTAAGTATCTCAACAACTCACATCTATTTAATTGATCACCCATTCATGTATCCCTAGCTAATTGAATAAAAAATTCATCATCTATGAATACGATATCAATCTTCATACTCGAAAGTTTACTACAAATAATATAATTTCATAATATTTAAATAAATTTTTTAATTAATTATAAATTTTACTTTTTGATTTTTATGATTAATTAATATAACTTGATATGTATTTTAGTATATTTTTTTAGACATTCAACCTTAACCCTAAGATTCATATAAAAAGTTAAATAATAAAAAGATGAAATAATAATCTAGTATTTTAAATATTTTTTTTATCTCAATAATCATAACATATTAACATGAGTGTTCTCCATATATGAACCACCACACTCATATGTGTGTGTCTGTGCATAACATATATATAATTAATTATAAAATATAAAATATGAAACTATGAATTAAAAAAATTAAATAAATGATATTAAAATATTTTTTTAATTAAAATTATAATTTAAAAAAATACATAAACAAATATTACACAATAATATAAATGGACATACATACTTTGATATTCATAAAATAAGATTTGAACATATAATATTTCAAATTGATAAAAAATATATATTATAAATGATAAAATCATAAAGCATTAAAAACTAAATGATCATTGTATATCGCTATGATTAATCTTGATCTTCACAAATTTTTGTTTTATCATATATATTATCATTCACATCTAATTGTAATGCTTAGACTTAATCCTAAAGACTTGTTCATGTATCTACTCAATCTTAATAGCATATGAGAGCTTCATAATATTTAGTTATAATTTTATTCTATTATATGAAATAATATTCATAATCATATAAAAAATAAGCTATGATATTAAACTAGACATTAAAGAGATTAGTAGTTCATATGCAATTTTTGATAGTACAAAAAAAATTAACTCATATGATTTTTATCATCTCAATATATTTATATTCTTCACACCACTATATGATAAATTAAAATAGTAATCAGTGTCTAAATATCTCAACAACTCACACTTATTTGATAGACAACTCAATCATTTACCCCTAAAGACTCATTCATGCATCTACTTATATAATAAGCATGAGAGAGTTTCCATAATACTTAGTTATAATTTTGTTCTATTATCCGAAATAATATTCATAATCATATAAAAAATAAACTCTAATATTATACTAGACATTGAAGATATTAGTAGATCACGTGTAATTTTTGATAGTATAAAAAAATTGATTCGTATGATTCCATCATCTCAATATATTTATATTCTTCATACCACTAGATGTGTCAAACGGGCCGGGCCGGCCCGGCCCTTTTTTTTAGGGCACGATCGTGCTACCGTGCCCGGCACGGCCCGTAGGCACAGTGGGCCGTGCAGTGCCTTGCCGGGTCCGCTCGGGCTTGCTTGTCCAAGCGGTTCGAGATACGGGGGACCTCGGGTCGGGTCAATTCGACCTGACCCACGGTCTTTTTTTGCCGGAGGGGCATCGTGGGGTCAGGCTCACGGAACACCCGGCACGGGACAACCCCGTGCCGGCGTGCCGTGCCGCAAGCCGACCCGTGCCGGGTCAGGCACGACAAGCCTCGTGCCTAACCCGGGCACGGCATGGGCCCGGGCACGGAATTTTTTCGTGCCGGGCCAGCCCAAGCACGGCTGAACCATGTCGTGCCGGGCCGGGCCGGCCCGGCTGACACCTCTACATACCACTATATGATAAATTGAAATAGTGATCAGTATCTAAGTATCTCAATAACTCATACTTATTAGACACCTCTACATACCACTATATCTTTGAATACGATATCAATCTCCGTACTTGAAGAATCGCTATAAGCCTATAACTGTTATACTTAATTTCATTATATCTAAATAAACTTTCTAATTATTTATAAATTTTGCCCTCTAATTTTTGTAGTCAATTAATGCAAATAGATGTGTATTTCATTATATTTTCTATTTATTTGATCTTAATCCTATGATATACATAGATAACTAAGGAATAAAAAAATAAAATGATAATATAGTATTTTAAAAAAAATTCATCTCAAAAGTCATGTTACCAAAATAAGAGTGTCCTTTATATTGGTCAAATACATTACTCAAATTGTATATGTACCTAATTACAATACAGGATTTGTGAGTATAAACAGACGAATACAAATTTATTATATGGTAAAAAAATTTTAATTAATTTTTTTTAAAAAAATTATACTTCTCAATTTGATTCATTAATTATGATTTCACAGATTTTAATATTTTATTATTAATAAAATCAGATATAACTTATTGATAATCAATACATAAATCTCATATCAAATATATTGAATTCCAATGGAATCTATTATCAAATAAATTTTTTATTTTTTTTATGCCTATTAACTTAAATTATAAATTTTTTATAATTTATTTGATGTAAGAATATATTTTAATATATTTCTAATTTGTTCTAATAATGATAAAACTATTTTTAGCCATATTTATATAATTATGTTTATTATATAATACATATATCTAATATGAAAAACCTCATTCATAGGACCCTCTCTAATGACTCTTAAGAATATACTCACAATAATATCATTATTAAAAATATTATCAAATATAATACTATAAACTTTATTATATATCTCATGTTCCCTAAAGCCCCTCAAAGAACTCATATATGGCATGATCATTATGAGAATTGAGAATATTACAAAACATTAATATTATTTTATTGTCTCTACTTATAATCAATAAAGTAAATGGTGATACATACAAAATGAATGTCATCATGACTAGTTCATTAATTATACATCTCTGATATCACTTCAATATGTTTACTAAGCTCATTAATTGCTAATTTTTTATAATATCAATTCAATAGATTAACCTAGTGATGCTACGATAAGTCAGTTACATGTATTTCATAATACAATAAACTAGTTTTAGATCTTTCGCAAATTGAAACGTAAGACATATATCAACAACTAACCTAATAATATTTTTTTCTAGCAAACTCATTGTGATAAATGAAATAAATCACTAAACCTAAAATTAATACAAATTAAATAATCTCACTATCAAGTTAAATTTGCTAATGATCTAATGTACATTAATTTTTAGTATATTATTCAATATGTCTCCAATGGTGTCTAGTCCTATCATTAGTTTTGCAGTTATACATTTTTTTATAATACCTACATTATGTCAACTCTTTGATTTATCTAATATTATTATTTTTAACTATTAAAATAATTTTAAATTTTAGATGTTCATTAATATAACTTTAATTTTTAGACGCCTAGATCAATATATGACTAGGAGACAAAACAGTCTCGGACCTTTCAATCATATTATTATTATTATTATTAGCCATATCAAACTTATTTATAATATTAATTTCATTTTTTTTATAATTACTAATTGATATTTTTTAAAGAGTTAGAGATAGAAGAACTTTTTATTATATACTATTTAAAACACAAAAAAAAAATAACTAATAAATATATACCTTAAATTTATAGAGTCACTATCAGCTACCACAATTAAATGAATGTGCAGCATAATACAACGAATTAAATACACTCCATCAATTACAACTTATAAATATTTATGCAAATAATATTTTATAGCAATATATTCTAAATAAAATAACAATAAAAAAAATTGTTTTTATTAGGTAAAAAAAAGAATTTATAATGAGAGAATAAAAAAGAAAATTCTAGTTGAGATAGATAATAAAAAATATCAGATATTTATTTATAGAATTTTTTAAAAGTTAAAAAAAAATTATTTTATTTTATTTTTATTTTATTTTTTTATTTTTTTTTTATTTTTTTATTTTTTTATTTTTTTATTTTTTATTTAGACAAAATCCTCCTTGTCCATTAAATTCTATCAAGGAACATTGGAGTTAAAAATACAATGGTCAAACACACTTCCATGTGAAAATTAAAAAAAAAAAAGATTTTTTTCCTATCATGCCCGTGCACATGCATGACAGGAAGGGGCCATGAGACCACATCACATTGCACATTTTCAAATGGGCCAGTTCAACATTAATCTGAACTAGAACCCAATTTCAATTTTAATTGAAATCATGAGTACATGAGACACGAGCTCCCCTAATTTGGGGATTTTAATTTTTCAACAAGTGCTCGAGCCATTGTGTCATGTCATGTCAAGTCAACAAAATTTCAGCACGTGGACCTAATTTTCAACCCTGGCATGGCACAAGCATGCCTCATACTAGCATGCACAATTTCCTAGAATGTCTCATGGAGTGAAGTGTAATCCTGAGCCAATTAAACTTGACACAATTATTGTGTGTTAGTATTGTACATAGTTTGTGCATGATTAATGTGCACAAATGGTGCACTGTTACTATGTGTCGATGCAGTGGCCATGCACTCCATGGACCATGCATAGAGATTCGCAATGGAGAGCCAATGGTGTGATGGTGATGCATGATAATGCATAAAATCTAGTTTTAGTAAATCAATTTGATATTCTGAAACCCTAAATTGACATACCAACTTAAGCCATTTCAATTTTTTGCATTATTTGAGTGCCTCAAAAAATTAATATAATGCATAATTGGGGCAGCCGACATTATAATTACTACAAAATTGAGGTGCAAAAAATTAGGGATTTGAAATTTTTTTCAGTTTTCTAATTATTTTATGCAAATTAGGATTTCATGAAAATCTCCAACTTGAGATCACAGTTAATTTAAGAAATAAATTTATCCAACTTTTATAATTTTTTTTTCTCTTCAAGAGTATTAAATTTATTTTTTGGAATGAGTATGAAAAGAGATATCACAACTTTGATAAATGAAAGAGAATATTATTTATGGATACACATTATAGAAGAATGGATCAAACTAAAGATAATTGTTTGGGATTATTTTTAAAAAAGAGAGAGAAAGTATTACACAGATATAGATTGATTGACGAAATTTTCTAAGAATTTTCACAAAGTTCATCAATCATGACACTTTTAAAAGAGAAATATATATAATTCATCTCTAAGTCAGGGGCATATACTTCCTATTTTTTAGGAATTACTAATTTTATCATTAGTACATATTATTCAAACACATGAATTATAGATTCAAGTGTAGATGCTTACTTCACACGTAATCATAATTTATTTATTATTATTTTTTCATCTTATAAGAATATTATTGTAGTCAATATCCAAATCAATTTTTTCTTGACTTGATCATGTTACGCTTTTTCTCGAGAGTCTTATTAATATGTTTTCAATGAGTCGTCTTTTCAAAAAACTCACTTATAACTTTATTTTTTCATCTACTAATCTTTATTTACAGAATCAAAATACTGATAAATAATTTATTTTTAATTGAGTAATGTGAATTATATAACTTCTCTCCTAAGCTAAAATTTCCTTTAATATTTAAATATGATTATCTTTTTACTTGTGCATTCTCAACTTGGTCAACTATTACTGACCAAGTTGAAAATATTGTATAATAGTCTTAAAGATATTTCTATTCTACAATGTAAGACGTGTCAGTTGGAAAAACATATCAAAACTTATTATTAATGCCCGCCAGCCTAGTATTGGAAGAAACTAATTCAATCTTATATAATTAAATATATGGAAATCTAATAAAGAGATTCAACCTAAGTGTTTTTTGAACTTGATCACTTTTATTAATGACTATTCATAATATACATGAATATTTCTTTTTCAATATAGATTATATGTGTTTTCTATTTTCAAATATTTCATAAAATTATAAAAATTAATTTAATAAAAATTTTAAAAAAAATAAGAAATAACAATTGAATACATATCAAACAGATTCAATACTTATTGTATGAATCACGAAATTATATTTTAAACTTCATGTATCAACACACTCCCATAGAATAAAATGACAAAAATAAAGAACAAATATCTGGTTAAGAAAACTTAGATACTCGTATTTAGAAGATATATTTTGAAATGTGTTTGAGGAGACATGATTTTGATCACAAACTACTGCATTTTCAAATCACAAAGTTATAAATTTTTTTCTTCAATATTAAGTCTTTTTTTCAAGTGTTCTTTTGGGTTTCCCCTTTTCTTAAATTATTGGTAGAAGTTTATTATCACTTACAAGGCAAGCAAGAGGTTAACTTGGCAACATCCAATGGCTGAGTTGCCTAAGTATCGCATGAAAGCTTAGCAAAAAAAGCAAGTACATGACAATTAGTATCAAAGCCAAGATTGCAAGTATAAAGTAACTTAAAAAAATAATGATAAACTCTATCATGGAGAAAATTTTCAATAAAATTAGAATAATAAACATTGATCCTCTAGCTAAAGGTAAGAGAAATAAGGTCAAGTCGTATGATCCTCTTATAAGCTTGGATGATCATGTAACAAGGTTAGAAATCATCATGACATGCACCAAAAAGGGAATAGATCTCATAGAACAAAACAAGAAGAAATTCATGGAAGATCTCAAAGTACAGATCCAAGACCTTTAAGAGGGAATACAAAACTCAACAATCCCGATGATATCATATGAGAAGTTCATGAAGGTCATAAACATGCAAACAAAGTGAGTAAGATAGAAATCCTTACTAAATATAAAGAAAAACTAAGATAAAATATAACAATTTATAAAATATCATTGTCAACTCGGGTGATGGTCAACCATGAGGCCCCGAGGGTATAGGTGACAATGTTTCTCTCACACCTTTAGAAAGCAACAAGATGTCAAGGAGTTAGACAACTACTTATGGCACATAAAAATATAGTTTGAGACAAATAGAGTAATTGATAATGTAATAAAGGTATGCATCATTACTCTTTATCTCACCAATAATGCAACACTACTGTAGCATATAAAGGTGTCAAACAAGCCGGGCAGAGTCAGCCCGGCCAATTTTTTTGGAGCACAGCCATGCTTTCGTGTCGGGCCAGGCACGACACATTTACTGTACCATGTCGTGCCTGGCCATGCCCGGTTGGGCCAAACCTGGCCGTACGGGCCAAACTTGGCAGTACGAGCGCTGGGCTGGTTTAAATTTTTTTTAAATAAAATAAAATATATATAAAATAATGTATAATTATAAAATGAAAATGAAAATTATAAAGTTCCAAAATTTTAAAGTTTAATTTTGTAGTTTAAATAAAATATATATTATATTATATATAGAATTATAGATAATGTATAATATATTAAAATTATAAAATAAAAATTGTTAAAAATTTATTAAATTACAAAGTTTAATTTTTTTTTATAATTTAAAATAAAATTAGTTTATAATTTATTAGAATTAAATTATAGAGTTTAAAATTTTTAAATGAAAAATTTAAACATACAAATTAATTAAACAAAAAATTTCGTTAAAGAAAATTAAAAAGTCAAAAAAACCAAAACAAACCAAATGAGAAATGACCAATCAGCCAATAGATACCGAAGGTCTGAACCAAACAAATTTAAATTTCAACGAAACATAAAAATAAAGCGTACAATCAATAAAAAATAAAACATCAAAATCAAAAAGTAGTGGATCATCATCAATCGTCAATCGACATATCATGAGCATCATCAGCCACAACATCAAGATCACTATCATATAGATCATCATCATCATCAATCAACTCATCCACTTTCGCACTGGATGCGAATGCAGTCCCTATCCCAGCTCCAGCACGATCATGGATGCTAAACCTCAAATCCTCTCAATCCTTCAAACAAGCCAATGCATCAACAATATCTGGACGTAATCTCGATCTCCTATCTGAAATCATGTTCACTGCAACAGAAAAAGCAGACTCCGATGCTATGCTCGACACCGGAGGAGTAGGTAGATTTCGTGTCATCCTAGATAGCACGGGAAATGTGGAGTCATATGATTTTCATCACGATAATATATCAAGATTCTTAGTATCAGAATGTAATAGGATTGAGCAGTAATCGGTATCTAAGTACCGAGAAAGCTCGCTCCTATGTGATGGTTCACCACGATGTTTTCTCCTCGCTAGCTGAATGAAAAAATCATCTCCGAACAAGGTATCCATGTCTGTAATCACAGTCTCACTACTATCACCACCACCACCATACCTAGTATCGTAGTATGTGAACAGGTCTGTCAACTTCTCGTGAATGAACCTTTCAAGTGGGTCTTCTAGATTCATGGACGAGAAAATGTAAGTCAGGATATTTTCTACCCCTTCCACCTTAACCCTAGGGTCCATGCATACAGCAAGGTAATAAAGAGATGGAATGGTAAACCAGTACTTTAAGTACTTGATTTTCATCTCTACAACAATATGGCTAAGTGTCGGGTCAGCTCGATACTTTCTAAACATGCTACTAATATTGCATATGTACCTGAGTGCAATGCAAGTCATGAGCATATAAACTGACGAACACATGTTCGTCGTGTAATAAAAAATCTTCAGGAATTTCATAAATAAAATTCATGAAGCTCAGTCAGTGTCGTCAATAATAAGTTCGGCACTCTTACTATTGACGTGGTCGGATATCACATGTTCGTATCCAACACATGACTCCAACATCAGGTACGTGTAATTTCAACGATGTCTCACATCCGATTAGAATTTCTTCTTAAGATTCGCAGACAAACAGAGACTACCAAACTCTTGTTATCTGCGAGGAGTACGAATATATTTTAGTGTATTGCGTATATTATCCAATACGGGGGAACACACATTCATACTAGCTTGAACAATCAGGTTAATCACGTAACACATGCATCTGACATGAAAAATCTCTCCTAATGGTGCGTCTCTAATATTCCTAACAAACATATTGATCACTACTCCATTATTAGATGTGTTATCGAATGTGACACTAAAAACTTTATTTTGAATTTTATATTCCCTAAATATTTTCATCATACACTCAAAAATAATCGGGTCATCATGAAGATAGCGAATCTCAGAGAATCCTATAATTTTTTTATTCATTATCCAATTAGAATCTACATAGTGGCTGGTGAAATATGCATAAAAAGATTCATCGTGACTTGTCCAGATATCAGAAGTCACAGACACCAATCCACTATGTCATAAATTCATTAATTATTTTTTTGTTTTTCTAACTTATACAATTTAGCATGTCATTCCTAGATGTGGACATAAGAATCCTACGATAAGCAGGCTGAAAATATGTCTGCATGATACGTACTATCATTGGATCTTCAGAAAATTTGATCGAAAGACCCATCAATGTGATAAGTCTAGCCATATCATTTCTACCCAACTCGCTGAAGTATATGAAGGGAGTAAACTTTGAGACTGGACTAGATCCAGTCTCAAAAAATGCAGTGCCAAATTGGATTTGCCTAGGATCTAATGGATCATATTTTTTGGTGTATAATTTGTCATGTCTCTTAAGGTGTCTAGTCCCAAACTAACTCTTACAAGTTAAAATTCTCATACAATATTTACATTGTGTCATTTCTCCTTCCTCACCCCTAATATTTTTTTTGTTTTATTATATTAAAATGAATCCAAACTACAGAAGTCCTTATTTTTTGTTTTTTAGAGATTTAGGTTAAGACGACTGGAGAAACCAAAGTTTCAGCAGCCTAAAACCTCTGTGTAAGATTTTTATTTTCTAAATTTAAATATGTTTCATTAGTATTTATCATTTTTTAGGATTTTTGTTAAATAGCACACTTATGTAGAGACTAGATGATAATTTTAGATTTAATTATTTTAGGACTAAAGAGAGACTAGACTAGAGAGAGACTGAGAGAGAAAAAAAAACTTAAAATAAATTGCTCGATAAAACAGTGAGGTTGATCACGTACATGGTGCACCATAGTCTAGCTCAAAAATTCAAAACCCAATTTGAGATTCCTGAAAAACCAAACAAATGATGAAATCCCGAGTCCCAAGAGAGAGAAGCAAGATTTTTGAGAGAGTGAAAATGTGAGATTTAAGAGAATAAATATTTATGAAAAACATAAATATTATAGAGAGGTGGGAAAGATTTTATAGATTAAAGAAAATAATATTTTTTAAAAAAATGTAATTTTTTTTTGTTTTTTTAATATTTTAGGGGGCAAAATCATGAGGGCCGTCGGATTCTGCCCCCTAGCCGTTGGAGGCGAGATCCAACGGCTAAAATTTAAATTTTTTTTGCCCATTTGGGAAGGGGGAATCGAGTCGGGAGGGACCGCGGGTCGGATCTGATTGGACCCGACTCGCAGTCTTTGTGTGCGGGAAGCTAGGCCCAACTCGCCGAGTCACAAGAGGGTGAGCCGTGACCCATGAGGATGCGGGAAGCCAGGAGCCCAGGTCTGCGCGTGCGGAACTGGGTATGACCCTGACCCATGCTGATGGGTCGTGCCACCGGCCACCAAACCGTGCCTGGTCAGGCATGAGGCCAGGTTGGCCTCGGCACGACATGGCAAGAGTTGTGCCTTACACGGGCACGGCACGGGCCCGAGCACGGGTAATTCCCAGGCCGGGCCGGGCCGACCCGGTTGACACCTCTAGTAGCATAGAAGATTTATAAAAATAGAAAAAAAAAACATGAAAAAAAATATTTGGGTTGACTTTAATAAAGAAATCAAGCAATTCTACCCAAATGATATGACATATATAATATTTAAAAATATGAAGTATCTTAAATGCACAAGATCAATTCATGAATATGTCGAGTTCTCTTTCCTAGTGTCGAGACTCCTAATGTGAGAGAAGAGAAACTACTCTTTAATTTTATAGACAAAGACAACTTGCAGGATTGAGCTAAGCAAGAGTCGAGAAAAAGAGGTGTCAACGACTTAGCCATAGTCATAGCAGTAACAAAATCACTTATACATTTCTGAAAAGAAAGCTCATCTCAAGCCAAACTATCATTCAAAAGTAATTATGCTAAAGGTTTGAGAGAGAACTGGCCTAAGAATTATAATACTAGAAAATGATCAAGTTTAGCCTCTAGTAGCAAAGAGAATAAGGGTCAAAACAAGCACATAGATTTCAAGTCAACAATTAACTGTTTCTTATATAATAGACCATAGTGAGCTCATGAATGCATCAAGAGAAGTACTCTCAATACTATGATCAAAAAGAGACTAAGTAAGAAGGTGATGATATGCACATGGGAATAATATAATTGTTTAATGTCATCAAAATCAAGCCAACCAAGAAACAACCTCAAAGTAAAGAACTCATATATGTGGATGTCAATGTAAATAAGATATTCACCAAAGCTGTAAAAAACATGTGTCACACATAACTATCTCAAAGGAAGAGGCAAAAAAATTCAAGTTTCTGACATCCTAGGATGTGGGTAGATAAAAGGCAATCAACCACATTGTCAAGTTATCACAAAAAGTAGTTCATAGAATAATGATAAAAATTAGGTTATAGTAAGGCACGATTAAATTCATAATAGCATTCATGGATGACTTCAAAATAGTGATCGAGATAAATTTTTCATGTCATGTAAAAATTGTACCCTTATATTTTTTATGCTCAATAACTATTTTAAAAAATG
The DNA here is from genome assembly GCA_029783825.1 of Sapria himalayana. Classification (NCBI taxonomy): domain Eukaryota; kingdom Viridiplantae; phylum Streptophyta; class Magnoliopsida; order Malpighiales; family Rafflesiaceae; genus Sapria; species Sapria himalayana. The sequence continues at coordinate 5,499,547 of JAREIK010000403.1, read as the reverse complement.
AGACATAATATATGATTCTCGCAATCATCAAAGGAATAACTAAAACTCACATACTATCGACTATGTAATTCAATGAGTTGAAAAAAAATGAGATTAGTTACTTAGTAGCTCTTAAGAAAGATGTGATTATTCCTATGAAAGATTTTATGCCCATAAAAGTTGAGAAAATCTTGGACAAGTTTAAAGACATGATGATATTGGAGCACCTCAAAAAGTTACCACCAAGAAGGAAAGAATATCACATAATCGAGTTGGAACTAAAAGTCAAACCTCCTATCATGGTACCCTAAAGGATAGTACCACTAGAATTGAATGAGTTAAGAAAATAATTAAATGAGTTGATAGATGTTGAATTCATTCAACCATCCAATACCCCATATAATGTACTAGTCTTATTCCAAAAAAAAAAAATGATGAGACTTGACGAATATGCATTGACTATCAGACACTCAACAAAATAATAATAAAGAATAAATATCTCATTTCTCTTATTGCTGATCTATTTGACCAAGATGATATTATTACTATACAATAATACCTTAAATGAACATGTTGATCATCTAAGAAAGATATTTTGACTATTAATACAAAATAAACTATACATGAGAAGGAAAAAAATAATCCTTTGCCCTGGAAGAAGTAACCCTCCTAAGATGATGACATTACGTAGGCCTAGTTAACTACTGTCGTCGATTCATTAAAGAATATTCAACAAAAACAGCTCCATTAACAGATCTTCTCAAGAATAGTAATGCAAGTATATGAGATGAAAAGTGACAACAAGCCTTTAAAAACTTAAAAAATATTATAATGGAAAAGCCAATATTGATACTACCTGACCACGCCAACAAGCCTTTAGAAACTTAAAAAATATTATAATGGAAAAGCCAATATTGATACTACCTGACCACGCCAACGTATTCGAGGCACATACTAATATCTCTTATTTTATTATTAGAGGAATTATTATGCAAAAAAGACACCTTATAGCTTTTGAAAGTAACAAATTCAATGACACAGAGAAGCAATACATAGTCCAAAGAAAGAAGATGACAGTGATCATTCATTGCTTGCAAATATGAAAAAACTATCTATTAGGTTGTATTTCATAGTAAAGACAGACAATATTATTACTAGTTACTTTTTGACCTATAAGATATTAATCTTCAAATAAGCAAGGTGACAAGACTTCCTAACTGAGTTTGACTACATATTTAAGTACAAATCAGACATCACTAATCATATGACTGATACCTTAGATCACAAATCAGAGTTAACATCTATACAGAAATGATGAATATCATAAAAGATGGATTACAACATAATCCAATAGGAAAGAATTTCATCTCCTTATCTCATGAGAAAAAAACATGATAATTTTATCTAAGGAATGATCTATTATACACAAAGGAAAAAAGATTTTACATGCCTATGGCAAAGTGGCCTTTGGAAAATGTCACCACGGAGTTCATAATTGGCTAACCAAAATCAGATGAACATGAGTTGATCATAATAGTGATAAACCATTTCTCAAAATATTTTACTTTTATAGCAACCCCTAAAATTGCACGGTAACAAAGACAACCAACTATTCCTCAAGAATATGATAAAATATTGGAGTATACCAAAATTCATTATAAATAATCATAATACACACTTCACCAAAAAATTTTAGATGACACTCTTCAAGCTCATGGGTATAATGTTCCACTTCTCAAAAAATTTTCACCCTCATATTGATGGACAGAGAGAATGGACAAATACATTACTAGAACTATATTTGATATATTTTGTAAGTGATAATCAAACTAACCAAGCAAACTACTAGATGTGACTTAATTTCTCTTACAACCTAAAATGAGTAAAGTAATCAAAAAGAGTCCATTTGAAATATTCATAGATCAACAAGCAATGACTCCTCACATCCTAACTGGAGGGAACACAAGGAAAAGAACCAGCAGCCTACAAATTTGTTAAGGATTTACATGAGCAGACTGACATAACACACTCATACTTAGAAAAAATTATTAAAAAAGTAAAAATGTGAACTAAGAAGAAGAAAATATATGTCAAATTCCAAGTTGGAGACTCGATTCTTATTAAGCTCATACTACAACAATTCAAATCCTTTCGAAATATGCATAAAATGCTTATAAAAAACTATGAAAGCCCATTTCTCATACTGGATCGAGTTGGTAAGGTGTCATATAAGGTTGAACTACCACCAATGCTAAAGATTCATTCTATATTTCAAAATAGCAATATCAAGCTCATCATGAAGATAAGAAGGATTTAGGCCGAGGGATTTTAAAGAATGCACTAACAACAGTTGCATTTCGCAACATCTAATGAAAAAGAGGTAGCTTGTATCATGGCATATCGAAACATGAGAAAGAATAATTTTCAATCATATAAGAAATACATAATAAAATGAAAGAAACAACTAAAAAACAAAACCAACTAGGAGTTAGCAAATAATATTGTGGCAATTCCAAGAATATATCAAACAACTTTAGGCAAGAAGATAAACGAGGAAGTCTACGTCATTGGTAAGTGAGTATATTACACCAGTACTTATGAATGGTCCTTCTCTCCATCAAATAGAAGCAAATAACTATTAGAAAATTTCTATAGGAAGATACAATTTTTTTCAAGACATGAAGAGATTTCTCTTTCAAAGCAAAGTGTAAAAGGTTCTACAAGAATTAAATATGTAGAACCTTACAAGGCTCTAAAATATTGTAAAGTATCTTGAACCTTCTAAGATCTAGACACTTCCATTAATATGAATAAAAAAAATATAACATAATTTGAAAATTATCAAATTATAAATTTCTTTCTAGAATACTAAATTTTGTTCTTTTTAGTATTCTTTTGGGTTCCCCTTACTACTAAAGTATTGGTAGAAGTTAAATATTACTTGTAAAGGAAGTAAGAAGTTGACTTAGTAACATAAAAGAAATGAATTACATAAGTGTCACATGAAAGCTTAGCAGAAGGACTATGTTCAAAACAATATGCTCTTTGAATTCATGTATCTGAAAGATAAATGATTTAACTTGTCTTACAAATTTTATGATAGTACATTTTTTATTCAAGATCTCTTCCTTGGATGTATCTTCCTTAGATACATCTTCTTTAGACACTTTGAATTCATAAAGTTTTTGAATTCATAGACAAGTTAAAACCAAAGGCCTTGAAATGTATCTTCCTTAAATACTTTAGTACACAACAAATTATTTTTTTACTTGAGACTAATAGAGTTTTAGTGAATATTGACATTACCATTTTCGAACATGAGTCATTTTTAGTGAGACTAAAAAAAAAGTAAGAATTCATATAATATATTTGGACTTATTACTTTTCTTTACCCTCAGAAGTCACACTTGAACCTCCAACTATGATAGAAAGTCAATCATCAACTATTTATGAACTTATTAATGCATATTATGATAATACACTTATGGAATTATCATATATAGCCACAAGTACAGATCGTTATAACTCTAGAGATAGAGAAAGATTCCTCATGAAAGAAATATTCATTTAGTCAAAACGACATAGTGGCTCATGGGTTTACTTCAATTCAGACTCATGAGTCAGAGACTAATACCTAACCTGCTAGGACCTAAGACTAATAATAAAAAAATGAGATATACACAACATACTCAAATCAAAGACAAATTTACCAAGAAGCAAAATGAGCTAGCAATTAATCTTTCTGATTTTGACTTTGTGATTATTCTTTGGAATAATAGAGGAATTCTACTCAGCACTTGATGTCAATTATATTGCCGTACATACATTCTTCTTTCTTTTACTTATGTTGCTGCTTTTCTTGATGATACTACAATACATAGGTCTCTTTTTCAATTATTATCTCACAGAATATGACGTCCAGTCATGTTAGAAGAGATATATATTATCTACTCAAATGAGAATTAGGAATTAATACCACAACCTATAAAAAAATATATTATTAATTTCAGATAAGTATTCACTATGAAGACAAATCCAAATGATAAGTAAAATTATCTTAAGACAACTTATAGTGAGAAAATTCACTAAAATATTCAGGATAAACTATCAGAATACTCTCTCAAATAATCAAAATAAACTTATTATAAATTCTTATTTCTCTAATAATATTTCACAAATAGATGATACAATACACATCAACTAAACGTAAAGAATATTTTTTACTAATACTCAAAGAGGATACAAGTATGTTTTATCTAAGACTAATAATATTTTAATGAGCGATTATGTTACCACTTTAAAGCATGAATTATTTTTCAATGACTAAGAAAAATAAATATTCAAAAAATACATATGAACATATTACTTTTTCTTACTCCTAAATAGTTCCACTTAGACCACCAACTAGGATAGACAATTACTCATCTACTATTTCTAGACTTGTTAATTTATATTATGATGATACACTTATAGATTCATCATATATATCAACAAGTACAACTCTTAATAATTATGGAAATACATAAAGATTCCTCACGAAATAAAATCTTGATCAAATTCAAATGACATTGTAACTTACGAGTCCACTCCAATTCAAACTCATGATAAATCAAAAATTATGAAATTTAATCACCCAAAACTTAAGAGTTAAACTAGAATGATGAGATAAACATAGTATACACAAATTAGATACAAATTTATAAAGAAATTAAAAGATACTCCCTCTGGTATTGACCTTTTGATCACTCTTTAAAAAAATATAAGAGTTCTACTTAACACTTGATCTCACAGGTATTGTCATGCACATATATTCTCATTTTTTTTATTTCTTTTACTACTTCACTTGATGATATTACAATACTCATATCTCTTTTTGAAGCATTATCTCATCATTAATGACATCAAGCCATATTAGAAAATATAAATATCATTTACTCAAATAAAATTTGAGAACTTATATCACAACCTAAGAAAAATTTATTATTGATTACAAGAGAGTGTTTAGAAGAAAAACAAGTTCAAATAAGAAGATAAATCATCTTAAAGCAAAACTTATAATAAGGGAATTAACTCAAATATTTTACATGAATTATCAAGATATTTTTCTCTTTAGTGACTAAAATAGTCTCCATATAGATTCTTATTTCCCTAACATCTCACATATTGAAGATATATTTATTTTAATATAAAGAATATTGTCTTCACAATAACCTTAAGAAAGAAGTATACCTGCAGCAACCACATAGATTTAAATAGAGGTGTTAAACCGGTCTGGCGGCCTAAGCTCGGCAAAGCGTGCTATAGTACCGTGCCCAATACTATATCGGGCGGACCCTCGGTACAAATCGTGTCGTATCTTGCCGAGGGTATTCGGCCCTTGTGCCATGCCAAGCACAACACAAGTGTCGGGCACGTAGGCACGACATGAGTAACCACGCACCAAGTGATGCCAAACAAAGAGATGACATGGTGACACCCGACGGGCGATGGCTCGACAAGCCCAACGAGCAACTGCGACGCGGTGGCACCGCACCCAAAACCCTAATTCCCTAAAAAAGCCCGACCCAACCCGAACTCGAGAAAATTTCTGGCCACATGTCATGCCAGGCCTGCCCTCCAAATAACCGTGTAGTACCATGCAATGCACAATACTATAGCATGTCGTGCTTGGCATGGCATGCCAGCCTAGTTGCAAAAAAATGGAATTGCAAGCACACCCATTTGACACCTCTAGATTTAGAACAATATAGTCACACATAATTTATAGATCTAAAAAAATATTATATAATTTGAAATAATCACTAAGAGCCTAATTTGCAAAATATTCACTTACAATTACTTCATTTAATTTATACATGTGCGTTTTGAATTTTTCTTTGTTATTTTTGAAAGAGTTTTAATGAAATCATCATATATACTAACAAGTACAAATATTGACAACTCTAGTGATAGAGAAGATTCCTCATGAAAGAAAATATTCATCGAGTCTAGATGACACAATAGCTCATAAGTCTAATATATTTCAAACTCATGATAAATCAGAGACTATGAGATCAAACTACTTAATACCTAAGAGTTATACTAAAAAGATGAGACAAACACAATTAACAAAAATCAAAGATGAATTTACCAGAACCAGATGATATCATTGCTAACTCTTCTGGGCTTGACCTTCTGATCACTCTCTGGAAGAGATAGAAGAGTTAAACTCAACATCTAATCTCACAAGTATTGTCTTCCAATGTATTCTCATTTCTTTTATATCTTTTATTACTTCTCTTGATAATATTATAATACTCATATCTTCTTTTGAGGCATTATCTCACTCAAGATGTCATGTCATATTGAAAAAGATATATGTCAATCACTCAAATAGAACTTAGGAACTTGTATTATAATCTATAAAAACAATTGTTATTAATTACAAATGAGGGTGCATAGAAAAAAAAGTCAATGTAAGAAGATAAATCACCTTAAAACAAAACTTATAGTAAGAGAATTCACTCAAACATTTAATATAAATTATTAAGATACTTTCTCTATAATGGCCAAGAAAGTTTGAATATAGAATCTTAATTCCCTGACGACAACTCACATATAAAGAATACACCAATTAAATATAAAACATATTTTTATTCTCGAAAATCTTGAGAAAGAGATCGAGCTAGAAAAACCAAGTATAGTTAGAGCAATATAATCAGATAATTTATAAATTTTAAAAGATATTATATGACATGAAATAGCTAAAAACTTACTTTATGAGATGTTCACAGACAGTCACCTTGTTTGGTTTAAACTGTTACATTATTAATTTTTTTTTATTTTATTAGAGGAGCTTTTGCTCATTATGTACATGAATGACATTTTTTCTTAGTTATGAGAAATTATAAGTAAAAATCATTCAACTCAAAGAGCACTTTCAGTCATAATTTTAAATAAAAGATCTTATAAGACTAATATAACTTTTTAGTATGGTGATGAATTACACTAGAAATATTATCTTATAACGAAAGAAGTATGCAATCAATATTCTTACAAAAATTTAACTTATGGGATGTGCTCCAATATATATTCTTATTGATCAATATACTAATTTTACTTTTAATTTAACACCAACTGTACTCTATTACTTATAAAAAATCACAAAAAATATTAATTATATGATTATTATCCAATTGGGTTATAACATATACATTCAAAAAATAGTCATTTCCTAAATTTTTCTAAATATGCTTACCTATATATAACTCTTCACATACTATAATATATGAAAAAGTCATTATGATTTCGAATCTCTTTTAAAAATCATGAGTATTTATAGTTGACTGAGTATTCAAATTCAAATTAGACACCAACTTACACTGAGAAGAGATCTACGATAATGTTTTATATTTTTCTTATAAACAATCTTATTTTTTGGAAAAATAAGAGATATATAATTATTTCTAGATTAAGTGTAAGGGTATAGTTCAGGATGATGATATCTGTATTTTATTCGGCATCTACTCAAAAAAATAGAATATTCACTTTCTTCTCTAACTACACTTTATTGTAATAGTCGGGAAGTGAGAGTAAGACATATAACCTCAAATCTGATATTTTACAAGGAGATAAAAAACATAGATATAAGCAGCTTTTTTTTCAAGTAAAAGAACTATGATGGGATCATTATTATAGCATATACTCAGCAGCTAAATAGCTAGCGAATATTTTCACGAAAAGTTTTGAGGATATATTAATTAGTCTATCTTCCTTTCTTCCAAAATTTGTGCTTTTGACTTACACACATCAGCTTTATGAGTGGTGTTTTGGTTTCTTTTTAGTTAAAAAATATTTTTTCTTTTTCTTTTTGTTATGTTAATGGGAACACCCAATGTGTTGGAGAATAATTTTGGAAAATATAACAACATGAGCAACAAATTTACTCTTGTAAAATTGTGCTAGGGTTTTCCCATGTAGCATTTTAGGAATGAGACGATAAAAAGATAAGAGAAGCAAGAGAAATAAATAATATTAAATAAACACTAAATAAACACATAAAGCATATATATATATATATATATATATATATATATATACATATATACATATATATAGAATAATTCACATGTCGGGTACTACCAAAAAATGAAAAATAACAAACACAATAAATACTAAATAAAAAAGGTTAACCAAACCTTAATACGCCACTTCAAGCTAAGGCATATATGTCACAAAAATCTAACTTGGATGAGAAAAATAACTTGTATCCTATGAAAACTTTCGTGAAGTTGTCTGCAATCTACATGGTAGCATAGTAGATTGTAGCAATCAAACCATCCTAAATCGCATCCTGAATAAAATGTCAATCAACTACTCATGAAATATGAGGTTGGCAACAATATTTTGGACTACATGACTATCCTAGTAAAATACTATCAATCTTTAAACTGATAATCAAAACTCTTCCAAGAAATATCTAACTCATTGAAGTTCACAAGTAATTGATACCAAAGTCATATACTATAAATCTGTACTAAATCTCAAAATAATTATTCGTCTTTCTTTTTTAAGAAATTAGGTTACCTATAAAAAAATTTATATAAAGTTATTATGAATCATCACTATCAATCACATAAGTCTGACTAGAATATAAATATATCTATATCCAGTTATACTCATGATTTATAAATGTAATTTCATATCCTAGAACTCTCTTCACATACATAAAATTCTTAAACATTGCATCCAAATAAATTTGTTTAGGCTAGTCCCTAAAATAATTTATACTGATAGCATAAGTAATATTTAATATTATCATTGTCACATAATTTAATTTTTCTATAATCTTCTTATATCTAGCAGAATCAACTGACAAACTAACATTTATAAATAAATTTACTCTTGTATCATGTAGTGAATCATCATATATATATATATATATATATATATATATATCTCAGCATACCGAGGTTAAATAAAATATTCAAAATACATCTCTATTAAGAATAAATAATCATACTTCCTAAGTATTCAATCTTAATATCATGAAAATTATTTTAACATCCTAAATTGCACGTTTGAAACTCAGCTTATAGATATGATTTCAATTAAGATAAATCCAACTAATCATCTATTATTATCAAAATGTCATTAATGTATACCAACATCCTAATCCATGAATATGATGTAGCAATAGAAAATAATAACTCAATAATAAATAATATGATTATTACAAATTGAAAATAATAACTCAATAATAAACATGGATTATTACAATTTGAAATGTGAACAATAAAACAAACAACACACAATAAATAATATGATTGGGCATCTCATAGATTAAGTACTCTCATCAAAAATATACAAAAGATAAATAAATAACTATTACCCTCATCAAGTTGGTGTAAAGGTGTCAACCGGGCCGGCCCGGCCCGGCACGGAAATTTCCCGTGGCCAGGCTCGTGTCGTGCCCAACCACGGCACAATCATGTCGTGTCGTGCCGAGGCCAACCGAGCCTCGTGTCGTGCCTGGCTCGGCACGGTACCATGGCTCGTTGGTACGATAACGTGCCGAAATTAATTTTTTTTAAAATTAGGGATTCGGTGCGACGGCACGCGATAAAACCCTACTTTATTTTTAATTTAGGCGGATCGTGCGGGGCCCATGCCAGGCTGAACCCCACAAAACCATGTCGTGTCTGGCCCGGCAATAAAGCACGGTCGGGCCTGAAAAAAATTGGCCGGACCAGCCCGGCACATCCCGTTTGACACCACTAAGTTGGTTCATAAAAGTCTACAATATCCAATTTTAAAAAAAAGGAAATATAAGTTGAAACATCTTTAAAATTTTTATAAAAATATTTATTGATTACTCTGCTATTTAGATATATTTTATAGTAACTATCTCATCCTAAATCTTCTCCCTGAGAAAAAAAAATTTCATCTCAATATGCTTCATTCACTAGTGAAATACCAAAGTAAAGACTATATATCTTATTTTATGATTATCACAGTAAAGAATAATAAAAAAAGATAGGGCGTGCTCAATATTTTCAAGCAAATATCACATCTAAAATTTCTCACAACTATCATCATCACTATGAATTCTATCGTTACACTAGATCTCGAAACTACATACTTTTTACTTTTCCAAAAGACAATATTATCTCCAAGAAAAGTACAAAACTCTTACATTAATCTCTTCTCAATGCATGTTATTGCCCAAATTGAATTTGAAAGAGATGGCTAGTCATAGATATTTCTTTGCATATCTTAATATGCAAAGAGCAACATCAAAGTGAACCATGAACATACCAATAAGAATTTAGAAAATAACTAATTATACTGATTATATATATTATATCTAGTTTGATCATTATCAGATAATTAATCTTTCATCTGATTTTTCTATAAATAATACAATCAAATAAATGATCATATCAAAAGTAAAACCAATACATATATCAATATAAGTATCTGTTGGAGCATAACTTAAAAGACTAAATTCTATAAAAATATCAATTGCATGTCTCTTCTATGATAAAATAATACTCATAAAATAAGTTATCTTCATGCCAAAAAAATATTTGAGCCACATAATTCTTCATCTAAAATTTTGTCTAAAAATATTCTTTAAATTTAATAATTCTCAACTTATCATCTTTTATAATCAAAATATTATTTACATAGATAATCAACAAAATCATCAAGCCATCAAGACATTTCTAGAAGAACAAAAAAAAATTAGTAATACATATTTATAGCACAAACAAAATGAGTCTATATAAAAATCTCGTAAGCTAGACTCTCAATAATAATTTCAGGCTATATAATATCTTCCACGATCTATAAATTATAGCTTATTAAATTGCTTGCAACTCATGTGGCTACTCAATATATACTTTCTCATCAAAGTCACTGTGAAAAAATATATTCTTCACGTCTAGCAAATATATACTTGTGAGATACTATATAAAAAATAAGAATACACATTGAGATCAGCTTGACCATGGAAGAGAAAGAGTCATGGTAGTCCACACCAAATTTCTAAGTATCCCCTCACTACAAATCTCATCTAAAGGCGACCTACCATCTCATATGAACATATCATTACAATGAAAATCCACCTATGACCAACAATAAATTTTTCCAAAGATCATGATAATAACTCTAATGTCTCAGAAAGTGGAAGACACATATCCCTTTCATCATGATCTGACATCATCATGAATGAGATAATACTCCATAAGAAGACTTGGATATCCAAGTACTTTCAAAAAAAATAAAAAAATAAATAAATAAAATGAACAAGATAAGAATATAATAAAACCTAAAATCAGATATTGAGTACAACTCATATGTTCCTTCTAGAGAGTAATCGAAAAGTCAAAATGAAAGAAACTAACTACAAGATCATATAGCTCTCAATAAGCTTGTCTTTGGTCTGAAAAAATTGGGTATGTCTCTCTCTACTAGTATAGACTCCAAATTATAGATGATCAGGTGTCATAGTTGCTGACCTAATATAAATATATACTTATAAAGACTCATAGACTACCACATCATCTGGGTCTAAATGAGATCTCCCTACTTAGAAAGCCTCATTCTCTCTAGACTCAATATGATATGAGTTTGTTAGTAGATATGATGACTATATAAAATAACATCATATTGATTACGAATATGCTCATAAGTTGCCAAAGGGTGACTATCATTATTAATTGATATTTCAAGCATGACTATAGATAAAAAATGGTAATAGATCTAATTATAATATATAGATTCACATCATTCCTAGACTCATTAAAAAATAAGACAATCAAAAAAATAACATATACACTCATTAAAATCTTTAGTCTTTAGTGAGAAACACTTGTACTCCATTTGGGTATTAGAGTATCTACATTAAGTACATCTTAAGATCCAATATATCAACTTATCTCATCCTAAAAAGTAATCAAAGACAAAAAGAATATATTTAAAAATTCTAGAATACAAGCTAAATAGCATATTTTTTAAATATAGAATATAAAAGGATATGACTTAAGAAAGAAAAAGTTAAGAAATCTGATTAATGAGTTAGATTATGATTAAAATTATTTCACATAAATATTTTAAAATATTATTTCCAACTAAGAGTGCCTAAGTCATTTCTAACATATGTCTATCATCTTCCAGCAACCTCATTTTAATGGGGTGTGTCGTCGCAAGAAGCCTAATTTATAAATTATGATTTATACAATATGTTCTAATTGGTCTGACATATATTATCATGTATTATCACTTTTAAATATTTTTATATTTTTATCAAATTAAATTTTTTTTTTTTTTTTGAAAAATAAAAAAAAATTATAATCTATCACAAAAAAAATATATATTCAAGTATATTTCGAGTAATCATCAACAAAAATGATCAGATACAAATCACTTTTATGTAACATCTCTAATAGATACGCATATATCTAAGTGTATCATATTGAATAAGTTTCTATTCTAATCAGACTAACATATAAGATATGATTATGAAGTTCTGATATATTTTTTTAGCTAACATACCTCATATCATAAAGTTGAAATACTTTTAAGATCAAAATAAAATATTCTCCACATGACTAGTGAAAAAAAACTAAACTAATAATGCATAAGTAACGAGACCAAAATACTCATACATTGAGAGAGAGAAAACTTATCATTAACAAAAAACATATATTTCATTTTAAGATCAAGGTAAAAAAATAACATATGCACTCAATAAAAATCTTCCGCCTTCAATAAGATATATTTGTACTCTCTTTGGATCCTCGAGTATCCAAGGAAAATATATCTTAAGACTCTAAATATCAACTTATCTTATCCCAAAGAGTAATCAAAGACAAAAAATATATATATTTCAAAACTTTAGAAGGTAAGCTAAATAACATCTTTTCAGAATATAGAATATGAAAGGATGAGACCTGAGATAAAATAAAAAAAAAATATCTGATTAATGAGGTAGAGTATTCGAGTAAGAGTCTCTGAGTCATCTCAAATATATGTCTATCATCTTCAAGCAACCTCATTTTAATAAGGTGTGTCATTGCAAAAAATCTGATATATAATCTCATAATTCATATAATATGTTCTAATTAATCTGACATATATTCTTATGTATTGTCACTTTTTAATTTTTTAATATTTTTATTAAATAAAATTGTTATTATTTTTTGAAAAAAAAATTATGATCTATCATTAAAATATATATATACATGTATATTTCGAGTAGTCATCGACAAAAAATGATCAGATACCTAGATCCTTTTCATATCACATTTCTACTAGATCCTCATAGATCTGAATGTATCAGACCGAATGGATCTCTATTCAAATCAAACTAGCATATAATATATAATTATGAATTTCTAATAAGTTTTCCTAGTTGACGTACCTCATATTATAATATTGAAATACTTTTAAGATTAAGATAAAATATTTTCACCTTTATTAATAAAGAATGACCAAGCTGAGAATACATAAGTAATGAGTAAAAAATACTCATACAAATATAGAAAAAGATCTTGTCATTGATAAAAATATATATAACTCATCTTAATTAATCCCAAATAAAATTTTCTTTATAGTCTACTGACTTTACAAATAAATATTAATGAAAATAAAAACAATCATAATACTTGCTCATGAATAAACATAACACAAAGAAATAATATTTTATATATAACTCACAAAAATTAAACTAATAGAATAATCAAAAATAAGTATAACACGAATAAGTAATAAGAATTCAAGTTAATTAATATCACATCTAATAGATTTCGCGTATTTATCATTCACAATAGTTATATTCTCGGAACAATAAAAAATATAAATAATAGGATACAATTATCATTGATGTAAATATTTACTCAATATTGATAATTCAATAATCTAAAATATAAATAAAAATAAAATAATTAATGATACATAAAAGAAAAAAAAATATGTTAATGTTTTTAAAAATAATTTTATATAATTCTCTTTAGTGAGCATCGTGGCGAATGAACTTTATGAGAACCACTAAATAACTATGATAATCAACATACCTCTCACACTACTAACTATTAAGTTGGGACTCTTGGTCTTCTCTCTGAAAATAATATCCAACAAATATTTTTTGTGTCCCACCCTCCTACGATGCATACATTGAGTTAGGACTCTCTTTTATTTACATCTACATGATAATCCATGTTCTACCACAAAAATTATTATTCCTTTGAAATAAAAATAATAGCACCCAAATTTTTTAATTCTATTTTTTTACTTGTGGGCAGCTACAAACCATATATATATATATAATCATGTTAAATCAAGAAAAAAAAGCCAACCATTTTTTTCAATAATATCTATTTCTGGGAGTAATTTCTCCCCCCTCTATTATCTCTATCAAAGATTGAAAATCCTAAAATTAACCTAACATGGTACCAGAGTTAGATTTCCAGCAAAGGGGCAACAACGCAATGATGCATGGTTAACGGTACACCTTATGGAATCACTAACAACCATAATAACCAGAAATTATAACAACGGCGATAGCACTACCACACAATTACAATAAAACACCCGCGTACAAAATCATCAAGCATCCTACAATAGTACAAAATCATTCTTTTATTTTGCAAACCTATTCTGTATCATTTTGTGTAGGACAGCCTACATTTTGTGTAGGGAAGCCTCTTGGTATCCTTTTGTGTAAGGCAACCCACAACTTCTTTATAATACACACACACACACACACACACATATATATATTGATTGGTTTTATATTTCAATTATTTTCTTCGTGTAGAAGTGTACAATATAGGAAGTCAGAGATGACTAGGATCAATATAAAATCATTATGGATAACCCAATAAAAATTGAAAATATATATTTTTCTCTTTAAACTATATCAATGAAAATCTAGTTTATGGCACAAGGATACGTAGATCACTTATTTAAAAACTCATCTTAAATTATTTAAGGCGCACTGAGGTGCAAAAGTCTTTTGGGGCCTTAAAGCGTAAGGCGCACTTGAGGCACGGGCTTTTTTATTTGAGGCGCACCCAGCCTAATACATATAAAAATTATACATTTTACTAAATATAGTCTTTAATTTTCATCTAATAATAAACTAAAGAACATCAAAGATAAAAATTAAATATTAATAGTGCTCTCATCATCCAAACATTCGAAGTTTCAATACAAAATAACAAACATTCAAAGTTCTAAAACAAAATAAATATTTATGTATCTACATCTAAATCTAAATCAAAAAAATCTTCATCAATATCATCTTCATCATCAATCTTCCACTCTCTCTCTTCTTCATCTTCCTCTCCCGATGAATAGATCATCTCTTCATCTTCATCAATCAAAGCAATAGTAGGAGTATGTTTAGAGCTAGATGGTCTTGACTTTGATTTTGGTGTTGGTGTTTGTGTTTTGTTGGTTTAGCTCTTGTATAAACCCTAAGTTCCACAGCTTCACTAGCCCTTGCAACATCACTCCATGTTAAATCTTCACCTTCAAACACCAAATCATCTTCTGCAATACCTTCATCTTCTATTCTTCCCATCAACCATTCGTTGCTATCATATATTTCTTTCAAGATAATGGGATCAATAGGTATGACGCTCAGTGTATCTTTTCATCAAGGTTTGGTTGTACTTAATGTACACCAAATCATTCAAGCGTTGATGGTCCAACTTATTTCTCCTCTTGCTATGAATCTGAAAAAACAAATAATTTTCATAATTATATCTCAATGTTTTAGTTTTGAAGAATCTAAGTTACATTAAATAATGTTGTAACTTAAAAACACAAATTCAATTACATGTAATTGCTTTAGTAACTTACATTCTCAAAGATACTCCAATTCCTTTCACAACCTGATACACTACATGTTAGGTTGAGAACACTCAATGCAAACTTTGGCAAACTTCTAGCACTTGATCCAAACATTAAGCTACAATTAATATAAATAAATTATTAGTTGAATATTTCACCTATTTTAACCAAACATATATAATAATTTCAATGCACTAATTAACAAAACTAAAGGACTAACCTGGAGATTTAGTCTTCCTTGTTCTAATGGCAAACTCATTACCAAAAAGGTCTCTAGCATGCATGTACAAATCGAGTTGTGATATAATTGCATCTTGTTCATCTATGTTTTTCGCCAATCTCGAAATGCAACTACATACATCTTCAAAGATTTTTGAATCTAGGTCAATTCCTAATCCTTCTGTATCATAATAGAATTGTGGGTTCAAAAAATACCTAGCTAAATGCAAAGGCCGATGAAGTTGAACCTCCTATCAATGATTTCCATGATTTCCCTATACTTCTCTTTATTCCCATTAAAGTTTTTTATGATGATTTTCTTCGCCTTTTTCATGACTGCATAAATGTAACCCATGGAAGGTCTCTTTTCACCATCCACCAAACGAAGCACACGTACAAGAGGGCCTAACACCTTCAAACAAAATACTACTGTATTCCAAAAAAAAGACATGAAAATTATACTGGCTACATTTTTTCCCTTTTGCTCATTTGCTCATTTACTTTCCGTCCAATCTGAACTAGTAAACATCTTCCTTAAGTTGTTTCTTTGTTCATTGATACGGGATAAGGTGATAAAGGCCGTTGCAAACCGAGTCTTAGCAAGCCTTAACAACTCCCTTTGCTCAGTAAATCGTCTCATCATGTTGAGCAAATCCGTTCTATTATAGATATAGCCGCTTATGAATATAGCTCTCTCTTTTGTCTTCTTGATGTGTGGTAGTTTTTCAATATCTTCTAGTATCAAGTCAAGACAATGTGCGGCACATGGTGTCCAATACAAATGTGGTCTTTTCATTTCCAACAACCTCCCTACATAATTTAAACACATAATAAATAGATAATAAATATAATCACTTACATAAATAAGTAAATGAAAATTTGAAATTAAATTATAAGTACCTGCCGCCACATAATTTAAAGCATTATCTGTTATCACTTGAACAACATTGGCTTCACCAACTTCATTGACCCAACTGTCAAGTAATTCAAACAATTTCTCTCCCATCTTAACCAAAGAAGAAGCATCAATAGATTTCATAAACACGGTACCTCTTGAAGAATTCACCAAGAAATTTACTAATGATCTTTCCTTCCTATTAGTCCATCCATCTGACATAATTGAACATCCAATTTGCTTCCATTCTGTGAAATGAACCTCCATTGAAACCTTTGTAAGAGCCAATTCTTTCTTGAGGTTAGTAACACTTACATCATAAAAACTTGGTCTCTTGTAACCCACATCATATTGCTCAATTGCCTCAATCATTAGTTGGAAACTAGCATAGTTCACTGCATTAAATAGAATCGCAGCATCATACATCCATCTACAAAATAGTATATCAGCTCTCTCTTTGGCCTCTTTCTTGTATGCATTGTTAATAGTAGTTTGAATATTTTTTCTATTTTGAGTAATCATTTCTGGATTAGGAATAAAAAAATGATCCATAGGATATTTCTGTCACATTCTCTTTATGTAACTACCACTAACACTACCACCACTTCCCCATCCATTACTACAACCACTTATAGGTGTCAAACGGGCGGGCCGGCCCGGCCCAGCCCATTTTTTTAGGGCACATTCGTGCTACCGTGCCCGGCCCGGCACGGTTTAAAAATAACCAAGCCCGGCACGGCCCGTAGGCACGGCGGGCCGTGCCGTGCCTTGCCTGGCCCGCTCGGGCTTGCCTATCTGAGCGGTTCGGGATACAGGAAGACCGCGGCTCGGGTCGAATCAAACCCGACCCATGGTCTTTTTTTGCGGGAGGGGCATCCTGGGGTCGGGCTCACGGGACACCCGGCACGGGACTGACCCGTGCCGGGGTGGCATGCCGCGTGCCGAACCGTGCCGGGTCAGGCACGGCACGGCTCTGGCCAGGCACGGCATGGCACGCGCCTAACCAGGGCACGGCACGGGCCCAGGCACGGGCCCAGGCACGGGCCCAGGCACGAAATTTTTCCGTGCCGGCCCGGCCCGGCCGGGTTGACACCTGTACCACCACTAGAAACATCCTTTCTTCCCCTTTTGCTAGTAACCTCCGAGTCTTCATCATCTTCATCTTAAAACCCAAACATATCAACATTCACATTATAACTTCCAAAACTTATTTGATTTTTTTGAGTTTTTTTGGCTAGCATATAATCTTCTATTTCTTTTCTAATATGTTCGGGACATCTTGTATACTTTTTCAAATTTCTAAACCCGCCAACAAGGTGTTGCTTTTGTCTATAAATGCCTCCTTTAGTTACTTTATCACAAAAAATACAAATGAGTGTACATGTTTCTTTCTCATTTAATAAACGAGCATATTTCCATCCCGGATCTTTTCTTACAATTTAGGCATCTACTTCAATTTCAATCTCTTTGTTCATTTTTATATATCTTTACAACAAATCTACAATAAAATAACAAATATATTAAGAAAAAAATGAAAACATATACATAATATATTATATATTATAAATCTATAAATTATAAACATACTCAATCTTTGCCAAACAACTAAAATTATTTATAATTTTTGTTCTAATTATTTCATAATTTTCATGATTTTTTTCTATTTTTCGTTAATTTTCAGAATTTTTTTCCCTTTTTTCTGCATTAGTTTTTTGAAAATTACATTTTTTTTTCAAAGTATTATTCAAAAAATTTTCCCCTAGTTTTTAAGTATTTTTTGAAAAATATTTTTTTACCTTTTAAAGAATTTTTTCACAACAAAAATAGGTAAAATGAAAAAAATACCTTTTGAGCTTCTTCTTCTTCTCTCCTCTTCAATCCAATCTTAAGAGTTTTTTGGGAGGATTGTTTTGAGGGTTTTAGGATGTTTTGATTTTTAAAAAAAATATAACCCAACCCAAAACGACGTCGTTTTGGGTTGGTTCAGCCGAATACGTCGTCTTCCCCGACGCTCTCCTCCTGCGTTTCGCCTGGTTCCGCCTCTCGTCGCTTCTCCCGCCGTTGCTTTGCCCTTCTTCTCCAACGAAATTTCTCCATTTCTGACGGCGAATCCAACAAAAAAAAGGAGAGGAGAAGAAGAAGAAGAAGAAGGGCGTACATGGCTCGATGCCTGCCGCCACCGAAACTAGAAGTCGACGCCTGCTGCGCCTCACCCGCATGCTCCTCGCCTGAAGCGATGCATTTTTCCTGGGAGTGGTGGCACCTGAGCTTTAGGCGCGCCTCAGGCGCGCCTTTCATAACTATGACATGATTATAACAATCAATTGATTTCAATGTATCATGAATGTTTGACTCTTGTTTGGCCACTTCGATATATATTTTAGAAATATTTTATTTATATAATATTATTACTCAGTTGTAAATGCATAGATTAACTGACTAGGACAAAGTGACTCACTATACATCTTGGAGACATATGTGGCAGATAATTATTGGTGTGATACTGATATTAACAGTTTGTAGATATTGAGAAGACTTGGTGAGACTTGGTAAGCAGATATATAGTATTTTTTACATATATTCATTAGGAGAGCGATATACTAGTTTGCAGGTACTGATTTTTGGGAAGAAAACACTTTCATCTCTTTCAAAAATTTGTCAAATAGTAACCCATGTGACTGTTGTTATACCTAGGTCAAATAAAGTTGATATGATTAGTCACAACTAAAGTTTTAAAAGATAAAAGCATAAGACAAGTCATTTTTGTATTAATAAGGTGATGCATAAGTCTTGAGACATTGAGGCATAAGTTTTTTAAACATCACAATATATAATTACTTAATATTTTAAAATTTATATAAAATAAAATATTATAAATAAAAAAATAAATTAATAAAAAATATGAAATATTTTATAATTAATACTATTTATTAATTTGATAATTTTATTAAATTATCAAATTAAAAATATTATTTTAAATTTTAATAGATTTAAAATTTACATTTATTAAATTCTCTATTTTTATTTTATTTTTAATTTAATACTATTTATTAATTTAATATATATTTATTAATTAATACTATTACCAAATTTTAATAAATTTTGATAATTTATTAAATAAATTTTTCAAATTTGCCTTTACCTTTGCCATTGCCCCTCTCCCCTCGCCCCTATCCCCTTGCCCTCAGCCTCGCCTTCACCCCTCGCCCCTATCCCCTTGCCCTCAGCCTCGCCTTCACCCCTCACCCCTATCCCCTTGCCCTCAGCCTCGCCTTCGCCCCTCCACTCACCCTCACACTCGCCCCTCTCTCTCACCCTTATCCCCTCGCCCTCGCCCCTCTCCCCTACTTTCTAGAAAGCTCGACGGAGCTCCATAGAGCTCCAGTGAGAACCGTGGAGCTCGGGGCGCTCCGTTGAGCTCAATAGAGCTCGTATGGAGCTCAACACTTTTTTTAATGTCTTGAGACATTTTACGAATACCTGACCTTGAGGCGCGCATCAAGGCGTTTAAAAAAATAATTTTTAAAATATAAGTCACAGCATTATGTTATATTCATCACATAATAGTGATGAGAGTTGAGAGAATTGGGAGAGCTGGCAATGATACACTAAGAGATAGTAACTTGTGCTTTCTATGAGAGGTCAACACATATTTGAGAAAGGTATTCAACGTTACATTCTATGTTATGATGAACTTTTTAAAATTCATAGATTATACAACAAACTATTTAACCGACTCAAATTAGGTTTTCCACAAACATATCCATGGTAGATCTGATGCTTTCTTGAAAGGAGTACTCTAGATTGTGTTCTTTATGTACTATTAGATCAAAGATATCTATATCTATTATACTTTTAGCTCACCACCTTACTTTAATTTGTTAGATAATTAATTTATGTGCTAATACTCATGTCATAGGTATCTGTGCTATTTTTATTTCTTTCATTAAATCTAAAATTATTTGATATTATCATGATCAATGACCCTATTGTACAGGCCAAAAAATATGACAATGTCAACGTTGATCATTTTATTTTGACATTTTTATATATACTTGAGTTTCATTATAATTTATTTTCTGTCAACTACTTTACGAAGCAATAAAATTATGATATTTTTTTTTTCTAATATGTTTATGTATGATTAGCAAACCAAACATATGACTTCTCTAAGGATTAAGTAAGATTAGTTATGCTTGTCTAGAAGATAATATGTAATTTTAGTAGTATATATTGATAATATTCTAATTACCAAAAAATGATCAGATAATTAGTTAAATACATTTCAACTAAATTTTTCTTAAGTATTTACTAGACATAAAAATAGTACGATTGTTTTCTTAGGAGGAATGCTTTATATTTTTTCAAAATGTTTGATGCGAATGTATGCAATTATACAGATCCTAATACATCAAATTCGAATCTAATAAAAAATATTAGAAGAGAATAATACAGAGATAATTGATCACTATGAAAATATGTGTTAGTATGCATATGTTGGAGATCATACCTTAATACAATGACAAATATTATCGTCCAAGAACAATAGGTCTCAAGTACGAGATTAATCAAAGACAGTCTCTCTAAATCTTGCACTACGATGAGAACCTTAAATACCAGGTACAATCTTCAATCTCCTCAATATTTGATGTGAGTGTTTACATGTCCACAAATTCTAGCTCTTTAGTTGACTACACCACATATAATAGAATCACAATAAAATTAAATAATCTAATAATGATTAAGAAATAGCAACTTCTGCTTTCTTTGAAAGATCATTACGGATTCAAGAAAAGTGTTGAACATTACACCTTGAGTTATGATGGACTATTCAAGATTCAGAGGTTATACTACATACAATTAGACCTATTCTAATTAAATTTTCCACGTCCACATCCACTAGAGATTTGATGCTTTCTCAAGAAGAGTACTCTAGATTGTATTCTTTAGACACTATTAGATCAAATATATCTACATTCATGGCACTTTCTTCTCATCAATTTACTCTAGACTATTAAATAGTTAATTTATGTATTAACACCCATGTAATAGGGAACCAAAGTATTTTTTACTTTTTTTATAAAGTAGTCTTTGATATTATCATGAACAATGGAAATGTTATAAGAGCCAAAAGATATGACAATGTCAATGTTAATCACTTTCTTTTGATATGTTTTTACACGTATCAAAATTTTATCATAATTTATTTTCTATCAGTTACTTTATAAAATAAAAAAATTATGTTATTGTTTTCTCTTCTTCTGATATATTTATGTAGGACCATCAAACTAAACATATAACTTCCCTGAAAATTGAACGAGATGAATTATACTTGTCAAACAAATAGTATGCAATATTAATATTATATATTAATAATATTCTAATTATTAAAAATAATTAGTTGGATATATCTCAACTAAAATTATTCTTATAATCTAAGTTTCAAATAAATAATTTAAAGTATCTTAAGTATTTACTACACATCGAGATGATACGAGGAAGTATGCTTTAAATTTTTCTTTCAAAATATTTCATGCAAATGTATGCAATTACAAAAACACTAAATACCAGATTTTATAAGAATTCCGAAGTTAAATATGTTTAGGCAAAAATAATAATGAGATAATTGATAACTAATAAAATTTTTGCATTGTATACATATGTTGGAGGACATACCTTAATATAATGGCAAGTATATTTGTCCAAGTATGAAAAATCTCGAGTTCAAGACTCTTCAAACACAATCTCTCTAACTTAAAAAAATAAAACTATCATAATATTAATCTCTCATAAATCTTGAACTTCAACAAGAACCTTATGTATTGATTATGAACTCACATCTCCTCCAATATTTGACTTGAGGGTTTACTTGTCCACAAATATGAGCTCTTTAGTTGACTACTCCATATATAAGATAATCATAGTAAAACTGAACAAAATAAAAATGATCAAGCTAGATATTTTTGTTATCTCATCCCTTCCCCCCAACCCATCCCTTAATATCTCCTAGCTCCCATATATGAACCTTGGGGATCTGGGATTTAAGCATGTAAGGCTCCCATCCCAACAATATAAATAGGATATTTGGTAAAAATATTTTGGAGTACATATCTGCTATACTTGGAGATCAAACTCGTGTCCTTTAGAATTGAGCGATCTTTCCAATTTGTCAATCGAACTATCATATTATTAGCACAGTTATTTGAGGCAAAAGGCACACAATACATAATTAAGGCATGAACTTTTTTTTTGTGAGGCACTATCACAATTATTTTTATCTATTTTTTTGAGGCACTACATAAAAATAAGTAAAAATTATATATTTCATAATTTTTATCTATTACTAAAATACAATCAAATAAATAATATCAAACATAAAAATTAAAAACATCATTAATATTTTTCACTATTACTTATTCAAAATTATAAAATAAAATAATAGAATTTTAATAATTTAATATATAAAATTCAAAATTTAAACTTCAAATATATCACATCAAATATAAAAATAAAATATCATTAATATTTTTATTCATTAAAAAATTAAAAATTTATAAATACAAATAAAATAAATACTCACAAACATAGTTATTTAAGATATAGGCATTATGAGATGCAAGTATTTTGAAACTTTGAGGTACAAAACAAATTAAGGCGTGAATTTTTTTAAGATGCATCCAACCTAATATATATATATATATTCTGTATTTCACAAAATATTATTAATATTTTTATATATTAATGAAATATAATCAAATAAAAAATATCAAACATAAAAATAAAATATCATTAATATATCCTAACAACATAATTATTAAAAATTTCAAAATAAAATAATACAATTTTAATTATTCAATATATATATATAGTTGTATTTATATACATATATGTATAGGTATGAATATAGATATATGCATGTATACATATATGTACATACACAATCATATATATTCATGCATACATATGTATATACACATAGTATACATATATGTATATAGTTATACACACATATACAAGCCTTTTGTGTGTGTACAATTGTATATATGTACATACACAAGTATATAAGCCTTTTGTGAATATTCATATACATATATACATGTTTATACATATATGTATATAATCCTTTTGTGTGTGTATAGCTGTATATATGTACAAATAACTATATGTATGAATAAATGTACATATACATATAGTATAGCTATATGTGTGCATATATGTCTTTTATGTATCCAAGAATGAGCTCATACACATGTATATAAGCCTTTTATGTATATACATAATATGTATCCAAGAATATGCTATGATAGTCCTCGTTCGACGAGGTGAGGCAAGCCTGGCCAAGAAGTACCTTTGTTTGGCATCTCCATCACCTTTTGGAAATGGTCGTGCCTCACCCCAGGCATGGCACTTTTGCCGGCACTTTATGGTGCTTGCGCTTTAGGCATGCCTCGGGTATGCCTTTAATAACTATGATTGTTAGTAACAATGATCAAGTTAGATATCATTTATAATATTAGTATAATTAGTTATTTAATATATTTTTTCAGATTATTCATATAAATAAAATTCTTAAGATTCTCAGATATGGGAAGAGAGCTATGTGAAATTTCATTCGGTGATCGGGAGCATAAGCGGGTATAATCATACTCGGAGTCTACTTGGAATAATGCACTTACACAGAGAAGATTCATCACAAAATTTTTTTATTTCTCTTTAAGTTTATAATAATTATCTCCCAACTCTTGAGAAAGTAAATGATAAATCATTATTTTCAAATTCAACAAAAGAGAGTACAAAAGAGACGACATGAGTAACTTGTAAGTTCCAATGAATCAATTCCTTTTTAGAAGAGTTGATTATATCAGTTTAGAGAGATAATATTTTACAATAATTGTTAGACAATCAACATATGTTTATTAATCTGACATTTCACAAGTAGATAAAATATATTAAAATTAATTAACTTCACGTGAAAAAAAAAATTCAGCATAGTTTAGAAGTCAATGCTTATTTGCCTATTGGAAAATAGATAACTTT
The DNA here is from genome assembly GCA_029783825.1 of Sapria himalayana. Lineage (NCBI taxonomy): Eukaryota > Viridiplantae > Streptophyta > Magnoliopsida > Malpighiales > Rafflesiaceae > Sapria > Sapria himalayana. The sequence goes on along the minus strand of JAREIK010000403.1, from coordinate 5,474,577 downwards.
TTTACAAATATAAATAAATAATTACAAGTATCTTTTCTATCTTTCAAACTTGACATATGATATATATAAGCAAAAGCTCAAATGAGAGTTTTATGACTATATATAGTTTGCTGATTTATTTTTAGAGAGATAATATTTTACATTTGTGATATATAAGCAAAAACTCAATATATTATTAATCAGCCAAACAACTAATTTTTACATTTGCTGATTATAAGCAAAAACTCGAATGAGAGTGTTAGGATTTAATAAGAATTAACTAGTATTAAGATTTAATATATCGATTTAGAGATAGATAATATTTTACAATAATTGTCAGACAGCTCATCATGTTATTATTAATCTGATATTTAACAAGCAGACAAAACATATTAAAATTAATTATCACTTCAAATGAAAAAAATACATCATAGTTTAATAGTCAATGTTTATTTGCCTATTAGTGAATAGATTGTAACTTTTTTACAAATATAAACAAAGAATTACAAGTATCTTTTCTTTCTTTCAAACTTAACATCTATAATATATAAGCAAAAACTCAAATGAAAGTATTAGGATTTAATATAGATTACTAGTTTATTTTTTTATTTTTTATTTATTTTGCATTGTTGCAATTTGCTTATTTATTATATTTTAAATTTTTTATGGGAGCACCCAACTTGTTGATTGTTCCAATAAATTTGCTCATTTATTAAGAGCATTATTGTACGATGTTATATATATGCATTGATTGTATTTTTATTTTTTTTTTCACATTAAGACATTATATCAAAGTTGAGTTGTGTGTGTGAGTAAGGGTTTACAAACCTTAGAAAAATAAATTATATGCATTGTACCAGCACAATGCATGCACACAATTTATAAGAAAAAAATAGGCATGCATCTTTGTGCAAGAATGCAAATGTTTGCATAGTGGTTTGCACAAATATGTGTGATGGAACATTCGGTGTAGTACATGGTAGAGCACATGGTAGTGCTGATGGTGACTCCTTTTTTCCTAGGTAGAAACTCTAATTGGGAGGAATTCACAGTTTATTAGAAAAAAAATAAGATTTAATGCTATTTTTTATTTTTAAAAAAATTAGTATGAAAAAATATTATTACAAATGAAATAAAAGAAAAAAAATATCAATTCAATATACTTACTACAATATGATGGAACACATTAAATATAGTTGTTAGAGATTATTTTTGGAGAGACCAAAAATTTTATATAATATTAAAAAAATAGATTGACTATGGGAGCCATCCAAGGTCCTTACAGTGTTCATCCATTAAGACACATATACTTACTAAATAGAAATATATAAAACTATTCTTTAAGATAACAACAGATCATTTCTTTCTTTTTGATATCATTAATTATTAACTCACATTATTACTTCAGACGCCTAAATTATTTATAAATGCCCTAACAATCATATTACCTGAAATCATATCATATTCACTTAATTTTTTTTGTTCTGAAAATATTAATGCAGCTAATAATAAATAATCAAAAAACTATTAAATATGATAGTATTCAACTTGATCTTTTTTTTACTTTATTATATCTTGCTTATTTCTAATTATCCTACTAATTTACTAACTGAGCAATCTTTCCATACAACTCAACGATGACTATTTTTACTTTTACTACATTTATTTGCATGACCAAAAGATTTTGAAAAAAAAAAACTCTATTTGAGATAAAATAAAACAGATTATATATTCGCTCTTCTCTAATAACATCTCCTTCTAGATATTTTAGTGTATTGACCCTTTAATTATGCATTCTTGGCTCAATCACTTGATACTAGCCAAGTTGAGAATATCTTATCATAATCATAAGAATATTTTGACCTTAGAGTGTAACACATTTTTGTTAAGAAAGCTTACTAAAGCTTCATAACCTATCCTTTAATTTAATTTAAATAAAAACTCATTTAATCTAATATACTCATACATATAATGATCTAATAAAGATGTAACTAGAAAAAATTTTGGGCATTTAATTATTTTTATTGATTACTGCTTTAGATATACATCAATATATCTCTTTTAAGATAAATCATAATTTTTTTTATTTTTCAAATTTATCATATAATAATAAAAAATAAATTTTATAAAAATACTAAAAAATTAAAAAATAATAATAATATATCAGAATATATATTAAACTAATTCAGTACGTATTGTATAGATGAGATTATATTACAGACTTCATTGTTGGAACACCCCTAAAAATTAGGATTACTAAAAAAAATAATAGACAACTAATTAAGAAAATTTATATATTTCTATATGAAAAAAATATTATATATTTTTAGGAATATATAATTTAATATTGAGGTGCCAAATGTGTTTGGATAGCCCAGTCAGGCCACCACACCCAACATGGCACGACTGACTGTCTACCCGACTCGACACAACACCACCAACATGATTCTAGGCATACTTGTGCCTAACATACCAGATCATCTTGAGTTGTGCTAGATCATGTTAATTTTGTGAGCAGCACCACCATAGATAGTCAAACACAATCCATCAGCCACGGCCACCACCAGCACACACCGACAAGTGATCACCATAGAGACAAAAATAAAAATATAAATTAAAAAACAAAAAAAATAAATACATGTACAACATATTTTAGACATAATGTTAATAGAGCATAAGTATGAAATTAAAAATATATAAACTATAATTGTAATCACAATAAAAATAAAATATAAATTTTATTTCAAACTAATATCCAAGATACGAACATAAAATAAAAATGATTAACAATAATATCAAACAAGAAAGCACGGATATGTCATTGTACAGCCATGTCCACGTGTCGGACACATGGACATTGTACGGATATGCATCGGATACGTGTCTGATATGTCACGTGGCGTATCATTGACAAATCTATGTCCGATACTCCGCATGGCATATTAGATAGACACGTCAGAGACATATCCAACACGTTATTACGAATCCGACGCGTCGGAAATCTTCTAAGCAACAAGAAATTTCAAAAAGGAAACTTGTCTTTACTTCAGGATTTTTGAATCCCAAAGCAGGAGGGAGCAGTAAAGGGAGGGGGGAACAGTAACAAAAGAGGAGAGCAGTAACAGGAGAGGAGAGCAGTAATGGAAGGGGGGGGGGTTGGGGGTTCAAAGTTTTAATTTAAAACCCCCTATTTTACTACTTTGAAACTTTTAATTTATTATTTTTATTTTTAATTATTATTATTAGTTTAATAAATATGTAAAATATAATAAATAAATAATTTTGATTTATGTAATATAATTTATTTTAATTTTAAATGTATGATTTTAATTATAATTATAAATATGTTTATTTAAATTACTGTTTAAAATTAATATTTGTATTTATTTTTTTTTATCATGTCGTATCCTCGTATCATACAGTGTCGTATCCTCGCGTCAGTGTCCGTGCTTCTAAGATATCAAATTATATTATATATATAATCATAAATCATAATCTAGTATCCATGATGTCAATGTGATGGATTTCATTAAAAAAATCTATCACATAAACATAGCAGACATATAAATAAAAATTTTTAAAAATCATTTTTAAAAAAAAATGGGTGAGGACACAAGCAGGTCACAAAAATTCAGCTATCCAGTTTTCTATGAAACATGACCCATGACCAATTCCTGATCCTAAATCACGATAAATATGCTGGTAGATAGTGCCAACAAGACAAACATGTGAGTCATGCCTAACTAAGCACGAGACACGATAACCTATGGCTCAGCACAATGCACAATAGCTTGTGGCCCAGTACGGTACAAGTCATGCCTCAATTGGGCATTACCCAGGTTCATTCATTATTTTGGATTGTTTCATGTCGGACCAGGCATGACTCAGTCAAATTGTATCTCGTGTCATGCCCAGGTTATCCGACCCACTTGTCACCTCTATATTTTAATCATAATTTATCTTATCAATTAAATATTCTTTCTATCTTTACTAGAAATATATTCTTCCAGATTCTATTTTCCAAAATAAAATTATTTAACATTCTTTTTTCAAAATTTTTGAATGTACTAATTTTATTTTTGATCACTTTTTATAATAAAATAAATTGATATCTAAGATCTTGAATTGTACCTTTTAATATATTTTAATATTCAATAAGGAAATAAGTATTTTTTTATTAAAAATTAATATAATCTTAATAAGTGGAAAAGTTCTTTTTTTTAACTATGACTCATTTTTTACGAGTATGTGCGGTGTGTTAATCCATATGTTGGACCTAGATTCATTACTGTTTATCCCTTGCTTATAGTTCTGCCTAAACTACTAGTTAGTAGAAATAGTCACATGTCAAGTGTAAAGTTTTTCGAGTATGATCTCATTGAAGCTTAGATGACTCAATAATCTACGAATCTTCACTAATACATACTTTTATTGAGTTATTAATTAAAAGACTCAACCACACAAGACAGAGAATCTATACTCATAGAGAAAATGGCATACTTAGCATGCCCAGACCAGAGACAAGCCAACCAAAGACCATAAAGATAGTACTATCACTCTACTGACCTTGACCTTCCAATCACTCTCTAGAAGAAACTGAGGTGCAATACTCAACATTCAATTATATTAACTCTCTTGATAATACTAATATACTCAAATTTTATTTTGAGACATTATTTCATTTAGAATGATATCAAATCATAATAAAATAAATATAATCATCCACTCTAATAGGACTTGAAAACTAGTATCACTATATTCAAAAAAAGACTTTTATTTGTGACCGATGAATATTCATTATAAAGATAAATATAGATGAAAAGATACATCACCTTAAGAAGAGACTTATAACAAATGGATTTATTCAAATTTTGATGGCGACTACTATGATTATGTTTTCTCTAATAATCAAAATATCCTCAATATGAATTCTGATATTTTTTGTAGCATCTCACAATTAAATGATATATCAACTAAACATAAAAAAAGATATTTTTTCAAAATAATCTTGAAGAGAATATACATATGAAATAATCATCTAAATTTTGAGTAGCATAACCAAAAATATTTTGCAAATTACAAAAAATATGGTATGACATGAAGCAGTCACATACAGCCTAGTTTGTAAAATTTTTATAGACAATAATCTCATTTAAGTTACAAAAATATATTACAAATGTTTATTTTTTTGGATAAATAATAATGGCATAATAATTTTGTTGATTGTCTATATAAATGATAATTTAATTACGAAAGATAACGAGTCAGATTTTACCCAACTAAAGAAATTTCTTCATTCACAATTTTAGACGAAGAACCTTGAAAGATATAAATATTTTCTTAGCATAAAGATTACTTATTCTACCAGATATATTATTCCAGCACACAAGATATATGTCTTGTAAAAGTCAAGCTTTTGAGTTTTGATCTTGCGTATGCTCCTATTAATACATGTATTAACTTCATTTCTGATATTACTCTTCTAATTGACTCTATTTCTTATAAAAAATAATTCGAAAAATTAACTAACTACAAGCTAATCAAATATAGCATATTAAGGTATATAAAAAATCTTCAATATTTGGCATCTCTTTCAAGAATTATGAATATTTATAGTTAGTTAGTTGGGCACTAACATACATCAAGAAAATATCTATCATGAGAAAGAGTTCTTTTTTTTTTTGAGATAATCTTATCTTTTTTAAAAATTAGATACAAATAATTATTTCAAAATTTAATACATAGAAGAGTTCAAAATAATAAAAAACTTTGCATGTGAGTTGGTTTAGATGCATCACCTACTCTAGAAGATCGAATATTCATTTTCTTATCCTACTATACTTTACTATGACAGTCAGATAATAAGACATATAACATAAACTTCAATATTTCACAAATGAATGTAAGTATGTAATACACAGAGATAAAATACTTTTTCTTTAAAAAAATTATGATAAAATTATTACTACAATTTATATATTTAGACAATAGAGTCATTAACAAATATCTTCTTAAAAAACTAGAAGAGATCTCAACTTATCTTTTTTTTTTCAAACTTAGTATTATGGACTTTTATACACTAACTTGACAGAGGATGTAGTAGTTTACTAATTTAGTCTATTTTATATTATTTTAAGTTTTTATGTGAGCACCTAACAATCTATTTTGTCAATTTTATAAAATCATGATTGCATGATATTATGTTGTGTATTGATTATATTTTTTTTATTTTTTTATATTAATTATAATATGCAGTTAACACTCAACATGTGTGTTGTTCAAAGATAGTATAAAAATGTTTTATTTTTTATTTTTAAAAGTAATGAAAATAAATATATTCATTTTCTCTCTCAATTCTCTCTCAATTCTCTCTCAATTCACTCTCCTTCTTATCTCCGTGACTTTAGCTAAAATCCTAACAATTTTGGGCTCCAACATATCACAAAAGATTTTCATAAAAAATTAATTTATTCTATGATTATAAGTAAATTTATAATAGATTTATGCGCATTTATGTGTTGAGCCCTCACATCTCCCCTTTATTATGGTCTCTTCCCAACTATGATGAACCTTTCTAATATTGTCTTGTTGTAGTATATAATAGTTACTTATTTTTTTCAAGTTTAGAGTTGTAGACTTATAGACACCAACTTGACTGAAAATATTATAGTTTATTTATTTATTTTATATATTTTATATTTTTAATGGAAGAATCTAACCATCATTTTTTTTAATTTTATATAAGAAATTGATTATATGCTATTAAGTGAGTACATTGATCGTAATTTTCTATTTTTTTTTGCATTAATTTTAATATGCGTGAAACACCCAACATTTAAGTTGTTCTAAAATTATATGTGTGTGTTTTATTTTCCATTTTTAAAATTAATGAAAAAATATATATTCAATTTTCTCTCTCCCTCTTCTCTCCCTGACTATCACTAAAACCCTAACTAGTTTGGCCTCCAACAAATCACGAAAAAAGATTCATAAAAATTTAATTTCATTCTATGGTTATAGCACATGTTATAATAGATCTAAGCATGTTTATGTGTCAAGCGCTCACATCCCCCTTTATTATGGCCCTCTACCCTCTTGTGATGAACCTTACTAACATTGTCTTGTTGAAGTATGATAGTAGCCTTTTATCCCCCCCTCCTCCCCACAAAAATTTCAATTTTATCAACTACCAGGCATATAATGTTGCTTGGAAAGTGATTGTGACATGATTTTTGAATTTACTGCATCTGGATAGTCATTAAAATCACATTTCTATTTTGCGGCATGTACTATGATGGATGCCTCTCAATTGTTTTCTTCATAATCATTATGCTATTTTGCAAAGCACATCACTATCTAAGAAGCACGAACATGATTACGGGCACGAGGATATGACATGACGGGATATAAAAACACGATAATTTTAAAAAATTAGAATACGAATATAGCTATAACACAACATAATAAGATAAAATAAATACAAATATTATCCTTAAAAATAATTTAGATAAAAAAATGCTTAAACATTATTTTTACAAACATTCAAATACAAACATAAGAAATATTAAAATTAAAGATTAACATTTACTTCTGAATCAAATAAAATGACTTTCAATTCTGGTTCAGCAAAAGAAAGATTTGCAATCTCAAGAATTCCAGCATTCTCAATATCCATTGAGTCAAAACTATCACATACAATGTCCCACATTTTAGATTTGCATTCATTATAGTTTAGTGATCTCCTTAACAGAATTCGAATATTATTATGGACATAAATCAATTCTTCAGCTCTTTGTAGTATCAACTTGTTTCTCTTCACTGAGTGACTAAAATTATATGTACGCTAATTTCTTTCATAACATGAGGATGAACAAGATTGTCCTAGCAATTTTAATGCTATAGATTAAAACATTGGTGCAGAGATTCTATGAACAATTCACCATTTAATAAGATTCATGTATCACCTGTCATTAATTGAATCACTACTAAAAAAACATCGAAAAATATCAAAAAACATAGCATATCAATCATTTGCTTGTCTCCTTTTACCTTTATTCAAAAAATATCTCTCAAAATATTTTTTTTCACTCTTATTATTTCTATATCTCAATGTGATGGAACATCATTATAAGACTCAAGTCATTGTTGACTTTAATACCTACAAATTGAGTTATAACTAGAGGTGTCAACTGGGCCGAACCGGCCCTGTCCGACACGAGGTACGGCATGATTCAGACGTGCCTGAGCCGACACGACATGGGAATTTCCCGTGCCCGTGCCGTGCCTGTCCACGGCAGCAACTGTATCGTGACGTGTTGAGGCCAACTGGGCCTCATGCTGTGTTGTGTCGTGCCTGGCCCGGTACCATGGCCCATTGGCACGGTACCTCGGCACGAGCTGAGAAACCCTAATTTTTTTAAAAAAATTAGGGGTTCGACGGTGCAGCAACAGGATGGCGTGTGCCGAAACCCTAATTTTTTTTAAATTAGGGGTTCGACTGCACGGAAACACAACGACATGCGCCAAACCCCTAATTTTTTTTAAATTAGGGGTTCAGCCCGACCGGGCCAAACCCGGCAAATTCGTGCCACAGGCCAGTGTCGGGCTGACCTCCATAGAACCATGTCGGGCCAGGCACAACATGGTATAGTAACCATGCCATGTCTGGCCCAGCACGAAAGCAGATCGGACCGACTAAAAATGGGCTGGGCCAGCCCGGAACATCCCATTTAATACCTTTAGTTATAACATAATTTAAAAAAATTAAACATCATAGAATATCATTTATATTTAAATTATCAAAACTTATAATTTAAACTTTTAAGATTACATTGAATTTAAGGAATGAGCAAAGAAACATAAAAGTGTATGGCTTTTAGTCCATCTTTCCGCCAAAATTTCATTCACAATATTAAAAAACCTATGAGTAAAATTACAAAATAATTCATATAAATTCAAATATAATTAAAATTTTAAAACTTTCAATCTAAATTTTAATATTCGACTAATAATTATAAATCATACCATGAATATTCTGTGAAACTTTTATGTTCTTTCTTATAAATAATTTTCTTTTACTTTTTTGATCATCGAATCTCACCACTCATAAATATTATGAAATCAAAATTTGTCAGTGTTAGCTAATCGAAGTATCTCATACATGAGAGTTAAAAAGCTGAGAATATATAATCCGCATCTATCCAAATATCTTCATTTAAGAATTTATTTTTGACTTCTTTAGCTTTCACTAAATCATCTTTTTTATATATTTCTCATTCTTTACTTATCACTAATTGTTTCAAACCTCTTTTATTATCTTAAATCATTTAAGCATAATAATAGTTCAAGCAAAATATGTATCGTCCACTGAAAGTAACTTCAACTTGTAATGATTATTAAATATCGACAATCTCATTACATGATTCATAATCATATCTTGGGTGTGTTGATGAAAAATACATTACTTGAAACTTGAGAGATCCAACCACATTGTTCAAACACATCATATTTTGGGTGTGTTGATGGTACACAAATATTCTTCAAAACAATATTGAGAGTATGAACCATACATTGGGTCCAAAAGATGTGCTCTACTGATTTACAAGCTATAGTATTATCAATTATAACTTGAACTAATTTTTGAGGATCAATCTCTTATATAATGTTAATCAATAAATAAGTAATAAAGAAGAATGTCCTTAATCTCCTTTTCATAATTTATTGCTTTTAAAAATATTAGTCTATTTCAGAGACTGTCATGATGTTAATAAGTAATCTTCTTTGAGTATCTGATCATCCTTCACTGCAAATGTTAACTCCTTTATCATTCCAAATTTTCTTGATTAATTATAATAGATTCTCAATATTATTATTTTCTTTCTACAATAATATTATTATTAATACATTATAGCTTGGTGAGATATTACCTAAAATTTAACTTGTACTTTTAAAAACACGAGCAAAATAAAAATTTCTAACAAAATGAAAAGATAACCCCCAATATAAAATATCCTAGCTATCTCAACATCAACTATTTCATGCGCACCCATATTAAATATATTTTCAATTAATCTCATAGGTCATTTTCTCCTTTTTAGATCAATAGCACAACACTAGAAAAAAATTCTCAAAATTAAAATTTGCAATGCTCGATGTGGGTAAATAAATTTGCTTAAGATTAAATTATTTCACTCTTTGTTCAGCTTTCTCCATCACCCTTCGTATCTCAGCCAAATTTTAATTTGTTACTTTAGTATAAAATAAAACCTCAACCCCTTTAATTTTTAACAAGTGAGCCTTGACTCTATAATATGATCTTTTATATATTTGTCTATAAAAATTATATTAAAAAGTAATATTTTCTCTTCTTTTTTCTTTATCCAATTTCACTACTTTCGTGACATAACTCCGTAATGAAACATTATTATCCGTATCTTGATTATTTTGTTAATTACTTGAAGACTCAAAATTACAATTCATTGTATGGTATAATTATGTATGAAAAAAAATCATGCATTTAAATAAATCTATATTATTTTAAAACTCATTAATCTAATTTATATAATTAGACTAATTCTATATAATTAGACTAATTCTCTATCCATGTAATTAGACTAATTCTATATAATTTATATATTTACATATTATATTCATTCAATCAAAATATATTATAAAACAATTATATATTTATACTTACATATTACATATTATATATTGTATATTTAAAAATTAAAATCATACATTTAAACTCCCCCACCCCACTGCTCCAGCTTCGTAATTCCATATAATTTTTTTATTTATTATATATTGCATATTTTATAAACAATCATACTTATATTTTACATATTATATATTTAAAATTTAAAATAATACACTCAGACCCTCTCCCTCCTTATGTTACTACTTTGAAAGGCCTTATGTTTCAATCTATAGCAGCAACATAATGTCCCACCAAGCTATATTCATATTCATAATGTTACTGCTTCAAATCCCCCCCCCCCATGTTACTGCTTTGAAATGTCACCCCCCCATGTTACTGCTTTGAAATGTCACACCCCCCCCCCCCATGTTACTACTTTGAAATGTCACCCCCCCCCCATGTTACTACTTTGAAATGTCACCCCCCCCCCCATGTTACTACTTTGAAATGTCACCCCCCCCCCCCCCATGTTACTGCTTTGAAATATCACCCCCCCCCCCCACCATTACCTTTTCTCTAAGTCTGAGACTTTAACGTTGTCAGCAACTCAGGTCTCAACATTGTCGGCAACTCAAGTCTCAGCATTGTCAACATTATCTGAGTTATTGTAGCCGAAGTGCGTAATTTTTTAAGCTCATAGGTTTTCATAATAAATATGCATCGGATACGTATTCAACGCATCCGACGATACGCCACGTGGCACATCGAACATGTATTGGTCAACGATATGCCACGTGACATATCAAATATGTATCCGACACAAGTCGGATAATCATGTCTAGCTAGCATCCCCATGTCCAACACTCAGATAATCATGTCCAACGCCGTATCCATGCTTCTTAGATCACTATGAAGGCATCACTATTTTTGAATTACCTCAGCTGCTAGAAACTGTAGAGTATGAGAAATTGGAAGTGAAAATCATCAATGCCTTCTCCTCTGTTACTTCATTCCCCCGTCATCCTTGCGGGTTGCACTGCCAATTTACTGAGTGTCCAGTTAATGAAAACTAAGGAACTCAATTTTGCAATCTATTGACCAGCCCTTTACAATGGAATTGGATATGAGTGAACACTAAATTGGTTCTTGAATTTGATTATAATTAATATGCCAATGTAATTGTTGAAAACTCTTGGTGTGGATTATTTTATGGATAAATTTGTGGGTTTGTTCGTTTCTGTTAGAAGTTAAATTCAAACTATCCCAATAATGTCATGTATCATTTAGATTACATTAGACAGTGTCATGGAATCGATAAAAATGGAAAAACAAAAAAGCGTAGAGCAAGAAACAATCCAATACGAATTTAATGGCGAATTGAAAAGACAGCATGATTACAGCATTTTACTTATCTTATCACAAATTGCACTGAGAGTAAAGAATCAACCAAACACAACTTAAATACGTAATTTTAAACACATCTGGGAGAGGGGGGGGAGAGAGAGAGAGAGAGAGAGAGACTAACAGATGGAAACACAGCTTTAGGAGCATCCTCTCCAGCATAACCAGCCTTACAGGTGTGAGAACCAAGGTCAATCACTATGGCTGATACTTCATCTGCACAAGCCAAGATGTCAAGTTAATTGTCATGTTCATCTCCCATAAAAAGTCGAGGGTTTTAAAATATGGAAAAGAAGTGAAGGGGTGGACATTCCATTATTTTAGAGTTGAGCACTCACCTCCACCATACATGATTGCGAGCTTTCTGAAAACAAGGAGATACTCACGTGCTTCCTAATCCCTGAGAAAACAGTGGTGGCTGGCTGACGACGGTCTGGCTTGGGCGCTTGGCTAGCACTACGGGCAAATTTTCCGCCTTTATCATGATAAAATATGAGAAAATGATGCAAAATATACATCAATTTGAAATAAATTTAAAGAAGAGTACGTAAATATTTGAGCTTTCATAAAATTGCACCTATACTAAAAATAATTAATTTTTGATATATTCTCAATTATATTTACCATTATACCCCATTAACAATTAAAATAAATAACTTTATCATAATATATTTCATATAGTCATATCAAACATGTGTGTGTGTGTGTGTGATGTATTATATAATATTTATAAACATGGTATGTATAACATATAAATATATATATATATATAACATGTAAATGCATTATGACTGCTGGATCATCCATCATATCGATACAATCTTTTGAATTGGATCAGATCACAAGAAACGCAGGTGTAGTAATACAATAGATGATTATAAATGTATTATTATTGTCAATCAAGCAATGAGGAATTAGAGGCATGGCAAAAAAAAACACAAAAAAACAAACCAACTACTATCGTGATCCCACTCGTTATTTGTTTTGCATTAAGTCATAGATTGAAGATTACTATCATGGACATCAAAGAAAGAATCAATTTATCTATCATGGACAAGGCGAACTTATGATGATTATATTGTTGGAACTGATTTATACTAAAAATTGTTTAAAAAAAGTATATTCATTTTTTTAATTTATATTTTTTTCTTATTTTAAGAAAAGATCTTACAATAAGCTGAACTTTTGGAATTGCATATGTCATTTATTCTACACTATGGATTATTTGGTATGTAGAGTTCAGTCTATGCACAAGAGATTGAATTATTTATTCTTGTGAAATATAAATTTATTAATTAATAATCTAGATAGAGATAGATAATCTATAGATAAGATTGTAGTGCTAAATTTTAGTAGATCTATCTTGATTAAGGTGAATGGTGAAATTCTAACTTCTAGTGCTAATATAATTAAATTTATTGAAATAGATTACCACAATGTAATTATCTTGTACTGAATTATAAAATAAATTACATCATTATTATTATAAAATTATTACTCTAATTCTTGAAGTTATTAATATTTACTTACACTTGTTAATAATTATTTTGATTCATGCAGAGTGAGGTCAATAAATAAATTAAAAAATTCGATAAATTTAATAATTTTATTAAGTATATGGTAAATATTGATTGTTGATAGAGTCAATATCATATTAGAAGGATTGATGATATCCCCTTTAGGAAGATTATAAGTGTTGATATTATCAAACCTTACGAGGAAATTTTGATCTAGTATTTAAAGCAAGTTAAGTGAAAAATATCAAGAAAATAATTAAAAATTAATTGAATTAGATTATCATTGATTTAATTCAATTAATCAACATTTATAATCTTAATATGAGGAGTTTAATAAGTATTAACTAACAAAATGCACAAATTACTCCAAATAAGTGAGTAGGTACACTTATAATTATATATTAGTATGAATTATAATTAATATAAATTATAGAACAAAATAATCTATGGTGAGAGCTTAAGATCCTATTTAGGTCATGGTCCTTTCGTAGCTTTATCTAGAACCGTAAAAAATATTTTTACGATTTTTATTTATTTCAAGTATGTGTATATAATCAAAATAAATAATTAGAGTCGAATATTTTGATTTTATTAAATCAAATTAACTAATTCATATTAAATTAATTTTGTTTGTACACACACACACACACCCACCCACAAATAATAAAAATCTTCAAAAATAGTTTTTTGTTTTAAATATTAAAATAATAAATTATGAAACATCATATTTAATGTTAAGCATTTCATAAATTTCATTTTTATTTAAATCAAAGGTTTCGACAATTCTATACATTATAGCATCATCATCTTCATATGGAATAAAGGACATACGAGAGATGACTGATAGCATCAGTGAAGCTGAGGTATGTTGTTTATGTTATAAATATATATGAACTCAACTCAAAATAAAAAATAACATATCCTACCCGAAGTTTTTTTAACTGGTTCTCCAACAATGTTGGTTGATGTGGTTGATGCGGCTGATGATGGTTGATATTGTTAAAATCAGAAAAAAATGAATAAATAAATAATATGATTTTTTTAGAAAATAAGGAAAAATTATTTGAAAATTTTTAGAATTCAGATGCTAAAAATGAACTCCACTATTGAATTTGTCTTGAAAAATATAGCATTGGTGACAAATATCATCAAATTATGAGGCAGTTGAAAATTAGTTATTTTTTAATATTATTCTATAATTGTAAAAAAAAACTAGGAATTATGACGTGACAGTTGCATGCATGTGTAGCCTAGGTGTCAAAAGGCAATATTTTTTATTATTTTAATACAATAATAATTATAATAAATAATTAAAAAAGAAAAAAAACAAAAAAAAAATGAACAGGAAAACAAGAAAATGGGAAAAACAAAATCAAAAAAACAAAAGGAGAGAGAGGGTGCAGTGATGAGAGAAAAAAAACATAAAAGAATCATAATGTACTTTTACTTTTAGGTGATTAGTTTGGCATTGAAACAAACTAATCTAGGAACAAAAGTTACTATATGTGATAAGAGCTTCGTATTGATATCAAATTTTCAAAGTTTCAGTGAAATATTTCAAGAGATTGTGGTTTTCTCTTATTGGAAATTTTTTCTATCTAAGAATCGTAAATGACTGTGAATTATAATTAAATTCAATCTCTTTTAGAAATTACATTATGAATGGTTAATTGGTAAAAATTTTAATGTTTTAGTAATATATTACATTATGAATTATGGTTGTTTGGTTATAATTATGGTTAGAATATTATTTGATCATAAATGACAAATTTGTATCTCATTTGCATGAGAACATCGCAAATAAATGAGTGAGTACATGGTTTATATATATATAGTTATAATGAATATTATTTATGCTGACACGAAATAGGACAACATCTAGATTGAGTTACGCAGTATTTTTTTAAGAATATCCAATATTGCTTTTAAGAGAAAGTCCATATTTTTTAGAGAATATCCAATATTTATCGAAGAATGTCCAAGAAAAAAAAAATATATTTTTCGGAGAATGCCCAATATTATTTTTCGAAGAAGATCCATTTTTTTGGAGTAAGTCCAATATATACATATATATTTTATATGTCACACTTGGCTTTGATATGTATGAGAGAGTCAATAAGAATTAGGATACAAGTATAAAAATATTTTATCCATAATTATATTCATGAAATATTGTATTTGAATGGGTGTTGATATATGCGCATGATTTTTTTTTACTTATACTTAGGTTGAGAGTAGCACTGAAGGTTTTTACCTCTATTGAGTTTTGCTCACTTTGTTATGGGGCTTCCTTTTAGGTACAAGTATATGGTAGATGATAGACCTACATGTGGGATCACACGTGTGATGAAATTTGATTGGGGCTTGAGTTGTATATTATGTGTTTTCTTAATCTGCTTATAGAATGAAAAAAAAATGTGTAACATTTAAAAGAAAAAAAAATAAAATGTTGTTTTATTACATATTTTGTTGTGTGATGAAGGAATGAGACCTCTTGGCGATCGGAGTGTGACAGCTTGGTATTGGAGGGAGGTTATATGGTTGCCTATAGCTCAAAATTGGTACAAGTTTTATAACTTGGTATGAAAGTTTAAATGTATAAATATTTAATGCTTGGAAAATTAATATCCAGATGACAACTTATTGTTAAGATTTAGGTAGAAAATTATCTAGGAGGAATTATAGCATATAAATAATTTTTGTTATGTAAACATCGGTGTGGGACATGTTATGTATTTTATACTGGATGAATTATATACGTGGTTGGAAAGGAAGAAAAAAAATTGTAGGGAAAAGAAACATAACCTTGATTGTATAAAAAAAGAAAAAAATAACTTCAAAATTAAAAGTCTATTATTAGTTGACATGTGCACTAATAATAGAACATGAATATGATTTTTAATTTATTATGTGACTTGTATAGATGACAAGTAGAGAACGATGACACATAGGACGTTCACGAAATGAAAACTAACCATCGGCCATCTTTGATCAACATGCTTTCAAAGATACTGTTGGTGTCACATAAAGGTGTCAAGTGGTTCGGGCAGCCTAGGCCCGACTTGAGGCACGGCCCAGCTGGGCCGTGCTTAGCCCAGCACGGAATGGTCCAGAATTATGCTTGGGCCCTTGTCGGACTTGCTCTGAACACGGTTCATGTCATGTCATGCCAAGCTCACCCGGGCCTCATGTTGGGCCAGGCACAACCCGGTTGTCTGCCTCGAAGGCACAATTCATCGGTAGGACCCGGGCCATGCCCAGGATCTCAGGCCGATGTTCAGGTGTAGTTTGAACCCAAATGCCAGAATGTCTGCCCATGACTCGTGACCGTGATCCATTGGGCTTTGCCCGAGCCCTAGCCTAGAAGTCGAAGCTTCTAGAACAACTAGGAGTTGAAATCCGATGGATGTCGAGATTCTGCCCACAAAAAAATTAAAAAAAATCATAAAAAATAAAAAATGATTTTTAATTAGTTTTTAAAAATCTATATATATACCTCCTCTCATTCTCAAATATATATAATATTTCTATCCATTTTTTCATTCTCTATCTCTCCCTCATATCGTCTCTTTTTGTCTCTCCTTTTGGGACTCGGGTGTGAAGTACGACGTGGACATCAGTTATCGAACATTAAATATCATCAATCAAATGAGATTTTACACTTTACATGTATTATTTTTAAAATTTTATTTAGTTTTTTTATTTTTATTTTAGTTAATAGTTTGATATAAATAAATATTTAATTTTAAAAACATAATTTATAATTTAATTAATAAATTAATAAACATTAAAATTGACTAATAAAAATTTTTATGAGGATAACAAAATTAACATTAATGTAAGCATTTAAAATTTTAATATGGATAACGATAACCCTACACAAAGGTCCAATGTTGCCGAAACTTTGTTTTTTATTGTGGTCTCGAACCAAATATCTAAAAAATAAAAAACTAGAAGAAAATCAATAGTTTGGATTAACTTTAATATTATATAAAATAAAAATATTAGGGATACCGATGAAGAATCAACATAATGTAAATATCAAAAAAAATATCAACCTATAAGAGTTCATGGGGAACTAGGTACCTAAAGAGGCATGCTGAATAATGCACCAAAAAACATAATGCATTAGATCTTAGGCAGACCAAACTCAATGGTGGGGTCTTTGAGGTTAGATCTAGTTTAGCCTCTATGTTGACCTCCTTCATATACCTCAATAAGTTATGGAGGGAAGACATGCTCAAACTGATCATCACGATAAGTCTTCCAAATATATATTTGGAGGATCTAAGGGTGATCAGTATTATGCAGACTTATTTTCAGCCTGCATATCATATGATTCCTATATCCACATCTAGGAACGACATACTAAAATATTATAAGTTAGAAAAATAAATAATAAATAATAAATTTAGGAAATATAGTGGCGTAGTGTCCATGATATCTAATATCTAGACTAGTTGTTATGATGCATCTTATGTATGCATTACCATATACTATGTAGATTCAAAATGAACACTAAAAAAAATATTAGGATTATCATAGATTCTTCATCCTTATGATGACACGTCCATTTATGAGTGCATGAAGAGAATATTTAAAGAATATAATATTTAAAATAAAATATATAATACACATTTGATAATGTATCTAACAATGGAGTAGCCATTAAAATATTTGTTAAAATTATTCGAGATGTGCAAGTAGGAGAGATTTTCCAAGTTAGATGCGTGTGTCACATTATTAATCTCATATTAAAAGTAGGGATAAAGGTTATTTCCTCCGCTTAAAAAAATATATGTAACTCACTAAAATTTTTTCGTATGCCTCATAGACAACAAGAGTTTGATACTCTCTACGTGTCTATAGGTCTAAAGAAGAAGAAATTTCAATTAGATGTGAGACATCATTAATATTACACATACTTTATTTTAGAGTCGTGTTGGATATAAACACGTAATATTTGACTATGTCAATAGTAAGATTGACAATCTTATTATTGATGAAACTTAATGGGCTACAAGAATTTCATTTATGAAATTTTGGAAGATTTTTTATAACACGATGAACATGTGTTCATCAGTTTATACTCCTATGACTTGCATTGTACTCAGGTGCATATGCAATATTAGTAGCATGTTTATGAAGATTAGAAATGACCCAATATTTAGTGACATGACTTTTGAGATGGAAACTAAGTACTTAAAGTATTGGTCCACCATTTTATCTCTTTATTGTCTGGTTACATGCATGGACCCTTAGGTTAAGGTCAAAGGGGTATTTGACATATATATCTTTGTGCATGAACTAGGAACACCAACTTGAAGGGTTCATTCATGAGGAGTTGACTGAGTTATTTACATACTATGATACTAGGTATGATGATAGTAGTAGTCAGGCTCTGAGTATGGACATGGATACCATATTCAGAGATGATAACTTCTTCATTTAGTTAGTGGGGGGGAATGATGGGGAGGACTGTCGAATAGGAGCGAGCTATATCGGTACTTAGATATCGATTACTTCTAAATTTTATCACATACCGATAACAAGAACCTTACTATTTTATAATAGTAGAAATCATATAAATCCACCTATCTCATTCTATCTAAGTTGGCACAAGATCTACCAACTTATCTGGTATCGAGCATAACATCGGAGTCTACTTTTTTTGTTGAAGTAAATATGATTTCAAATAAGAGATCGAGATTGGAGCCATATATTGTTAAAACATTAGCATGCATGAAGGATTGAAAAGATTCGAGATTGGGCATCTAGGATCATACTGTAACTATCACAAGAGTGGAGGAGTTGGTGGCTGATGATGATTCATTAGACTTTGATGATGATTGAGATTGAGCCTACTGCTTATTGCCTACTGCTTATTGCCTACTACTAGTAATACTATCATATTTAGACACTTATGGGATTTATATTGATATTTGATATATTGATCTTTGTCTTTAAAGTTTGCTTTATTATTTTATAATTTATACTTGTATTACATTATGAAAATGAAATGATTAAAATTTATCATATTTATATTATATTATTTTTTTGAGTTGTGCATTTTGACTTGTGAGTTGTGAATGTAATTTTATTTTTTTTTTGTTATATTAATTTATTTATTTAATTAATTTAGTATTAAAATTTAAAATATATTTGAAATTAGGGGTGACCCAATTCTGAACGGGTCAAAACAGCATGTCCCGAAATGTCCTTACATGACCCGCACCACCCGACATGACCTAGCATGACACCCATAAGGCACGGTATAATCTGACATGAAGCCCACTAAGCCCAACATGATTGGTGGCCTGAGTGGGCCACCAAAAAAAGGGTTGTGCTGGCCCAGCACAGCTTGTTATACACCTCTAGTGTCGTAGTTGCCACATTTGCACAAACTAGTGTAGCTGTAGGTCAGGAAGGGCCAAGTAATCTCCAAAGGTTCAAGGAACATCATTCTCTGATATGTATGGGAGGAGGGGATCCGATGATAGCAAATCATTAGTTTCGACAAGTTGAGAGTTAAATAGACTGACATCCCAAAGATAACATTTAGAATGCAATATGAGCATTTTAAATTTATAGTAATGCCTTTCAAATTAACATATGTGCCAGCAACATTCATGGATCTCATGTATAGAATATTTTAGTCATATTTAAATGATTTTATTGTAATATTTATGGAGAGACCATAAGTTATACACCAAATTCAGTAAAAGTGGACCCTGAAAAAGTTAAGGTAGACATGAATTGGGATAGTCCAAAATTAGTTTTTGAAATATGTAGTTTCTTGGGATTGGTTGGGTATTACAGAAGATTTATTGAGAATTTCTCTTGTTTAGCTACTCTATGATTAGATTAACCTAGAATGAAGTCAAGTATGAGTGGACTAATTCGTGTGAGAAGGTATTCTATGAATTAAAAAAGAACCTTACTTTAGCTCTTATTATGATAGTTATAGATAGAGGACAAAAATATAATTTTTATTGTGATGTCTCAAAAGATGGGTTGAAATGTGTTCTGATGTAGTCCGAGAATGTTATAGTTTATGATTCATGGAAATTAAAGAACCATGAGTGAAATTACCATATACATGATATAGAATTAGTGGCAATCATCTTCACCTTAAAAATATGGCACCACTATTTATATGGTGAGTAATTTGAGGTATTTTCAGACCACAAAAGTCTGAAATATATCTTTATACAGTGGGACCTCAACATGAGGACAATATCGATGAATGAAATATCTAGAAGATTATTATTTTACTTTGCATTATCATCCAGGTAAGGCAAATGTGGTGGAGGTTGCAATTAGTTGAAAGTCATGAGAGTACTAGCCAGTATAACTTCGTGGGAATGGAACATGCTTGAGACTATGAGATGATTCAGCTTATAATATAACAATCAAAATCAAAGTGTTATCGAAAGTTTAGTAGCTACACATTCTCTATTGGATAAGGTGATTGAGATGTAGAAACAAGATATATCGATATTGTTCATTAGGAACATATTACAAACTAGTATAGGCAATGAGGGTTGGGCCATTCACATGAATGGTAGTCTTCAATTTAGGGTATGAATAATGGTTCTTATATAATTTTACAATTCTCATTTTACAATACATCCAAGTGGCACGAAGATGTATTATGATCTTCATCGCCATTATTACTAGATTGGGACAAAGCGACATATTAGGAATTTTGTGTGATGATGCCTCACATGTTAATAGATAAAGACTGAGCATCAGAAGCTAGCATGGTTACTTCAACCATTAGAGGTAAAAAAGTGGAAGTGAAAGCATATCACGATATATTTTGTGACTTACTTGCCAAGGATATCATGAAAATATGATGCTGTGTGGGATATAGTAGAGTGGCTTACAAAGTCAGCATATTTTCTGGCTATGCATATGACCTTAAACTAAAGGAATCGTGCAGGTTATACATATGAGAAATCATCTGATTACATGGAGTGCTAGTATCTATTATACCAAACCGAGATCTCAGATTTATGGCTCACTTTTGGAATAGTTTCCAGAAAGCTATTAGAACATGGTATTGGGCATTACTTTTTATCCATAAATAGATGGTCACTCAGAGATGACTATACAAGTTTTAGAGGATATACTATGATTGTGTTGTTTGGTTTTCAAGGGTAGCTGGAAAGAATATTTTCATTTGGTTGAGTTTTCCTACAATAGTAATTATCAGACAATTGTACAAATAACATCAAATAAAGCATTATATAGAAGTCCATGTCGATCTCAAGTTTATTGGACTGATGAGGGAGACAAATTCTCCATGTGTCTAGATTTGATTAGAGACACCTCAGAGAGAGTATATTTAATACAAAAACATCTTTTTACATCTCAAATTCGATAAACAAGTTATGCTGATAGATGATGGCGATCTTTAGAATTTGAGGTGAGAAATCATGTTTACTTGAAAGTAATGCCAAAAGGGGAGTAATCAGATTTGGAAAGCGTGGAAATCTATAGCTAAGATATATTAGGCCTTTCGAGATACTCAAGAAAGTGGGTATGGTTGCTTATCGGTTGACATTACTACCATATTTATCTAGTATCCATAACATATTTCATGTCTCTATGCTTAGGAAATATATTCTTGATCTAACTCATATGGTGGATTGGGGCTAGCTCGTTATTGATGTAGATGAGAAGTTTAAAGAGAGACTAATGCATATCATGGATAGTTGAGACCAAGTTTCGGAATACAAGGTTGTGAGACAAGTAAAAGTTATATGGCAGCATCAATGAATAGAAGAAGTAAAACGAGAATGTGAAGACATGATACATGTTGCATATCTTTTTTTATTTGAAAATGAAGGTATCTATTTTAATAGTTTATTAATTATATATTTTAGCATATATTTATAATTGTAAAGGATTAGAGGTGAGAATTTCAAGATGAAATTCTTTAAGGGGGAGAGAATGTGAAAACTAAAAAAAAAGTGAATAAATAAATAATATGATTTTTTCAAAAAATAGGGCAAAATTATTTAAAAAATTTTATATTTCAGATGATAAAAAGGACTTCATTATTGAATTTGTCTTGAGAAATATAGCTCTGATGACAAATTTTATAGAATTATAAGGCAGTCAAAATGTAGTCATTTTTTATATATTATTTTATAATTGTAAACAAATTAATAAAAAAAATAAAAATATAAAAACTGGGAATTCTAATGTGACAGCTATTCACATGCATAGCCAAGGTGTCAGAATGAGAGTTTTTTATTATTAGTTTAATAAAATAATAAAACTAGCCCAAGAACAAAAGTTACTTTATGCGATGAGAGCTTCGTATTGGTATCAAATTTCTAAAGTTACGGTGAAATATTATGAGAGGTAGTGGTTTTCTCCAATTAAAATTTCTTTCTATTTGAGAAGCATAAATGACCATGAATTATAATTCAATTCAATCTATTTTAGAAATTAAATTGGTTGTGGCACTATTTACACTAGAACCATAATTGTGTGGTTATAATAATGCTTGGAAAATTATTTAATCACAAATAGCATATTTGCATCTCATATGCACTAGAACATCACAAATAAATGAATGTGTGTGTGTATTTATATATATAAAGTTATAATAGATATTATTTATGCAGACTTGAAATGAGATAATATCCATATTGAGTTACACCGTATTTTTAGAGAATGTCATATATTATTTTTCAGAGAAAGTTCACATTTTTCGAAGAATGTCTATTATTTATTGAAGAATATCCAAGAAAAAATATATATATTTTTCGGAGAATATCCAATATTATTTTTTGGAGAAGATCCATATTTTTCATAGTATGTCTAATAAATAAATAAATATATATATATATATGTCACATTTTGCTTCAACATGTGTGAGAGAGATGGTGAGACTCAAGATATGGGCATAAAAATATTTTATTCATAATTACATTCATGTAAATATTGTATTTGAATGGGTGTTGATATATGCACATGATTTTTTTTTATTTGTACTTAGATGGGGAGTAGCCCTGTAGAAGTTTACATCTACTTAGCTTTTCTCACTCCGTTATGGGACCCTCTTTCAGGTATGGATCCAAGGGAGATGGCAGACACACATGCAAGATCGCACGTGTGATGATAGCTGATTAGGGCTTGAGTTGTATATTATCTCTTTTTTATTCTGCTGAGAAAATGAAAAAAAAAATGTATAAGCAAAATTTGAAAGAAAAAAAAGATGTTATTTTATTGTATATTTTATTATGTGATGAAGGAATGGGACCCCATGAAGATTGGGGTATGATAAATGTGGCTGATGGTGGTTCTCATAGTGGTAGAAGCAACCAATAATAGTGCAATCAGCTATGGAGGATATCATCGCTAACGATGGTATTGGTGGTAGTATTCGTTGCTAGTGATAGTCACTATAGAAGTTATAATGACCAATTGTGGTGTCGGTAGTGGTATTCATTGCCGATACCCATCATAGTTGAGGCTGTTATTGCCAATAGCAGTATTGGTGGTGGTATTCATTACTAGGAATGATCACTATGGTGCCTATCATGGCCAATAGTAATGTCGGCGGTGGTATTCATTAATGGCAATGGTCATTGTGACGGTTGCCGTAGTCAACAAGAGAGTTGGAGGTACTATTTATAACTAGTAATGATATCTATGGTAATTAATGTGGTCGACATTGGTAGATTTTGTAGTGGTTTCAACATGCAATGGTACACATGGCAAAGATCACGGTGGTAGACATAACCAAAGTTTCAAAAATCATGGTAGATTCTATTTTAATTTATATTGAGATATTTCCCTGAACCATTACAATTTAAATTGAGCAGATTCAACTCGATTTGAAGCACTAACCAAAGCCATAAACTTCATATAGCTGGGGTTCCCTAGAATTAATATATCCAGGGTGTTCAACATTTGGATATACATGATGCATATTCATCACATATTTGTGGCTTGTGTATGCATGCGTGTATTTTTATTTATTTATGGCAAGTAAATATATATATATATATATATATTGTAGCATGTGAATGCATGTAGTCGTGGATGTGATGGCATGTGTATATATATAATAACTAGTGTGATAGCTATGTGCCAGAGGAGAAAAGTTATTGTAACCTTTGAATATACACATTTCATACAGCCACATATTTTAAAATCAAAACCCTTGATTTTAAAATATCTAAGTATGTGAAGAAATTCATTGAGAATGAATTAGAGTCTCCATCATTATTTTAAAGGTTATGCAAGTCGGTTAGTGTAAGCTTCCCCTTATTGAACAAATTAGATTGTAGTTACACTTAGCACAAATCACGATTAGGTAATTCTACATATTTTTTATATGAATCACTTCTCTATATGAATGATTCATTTAAGAAATGATTGGTTTAGAATTATGTGATGATGTACACTTGGTGATGAATAATAGCATCCTCTCTATCCAAGTCACTACTATTATTTGTAGAATCAAATATAATTTATTAGTTTAATCTTGTTTGGTATGCCCTACTATCTACATAACAAGATTAATAGAAATTGGTCTATCTAAACAAACAATATATAGTAGACATCCTCCTATCGAGACATACTATTCACGTTGTGTTTGACTAATGATGAATTTTTCAATAATTGGTAAGGGAACTAATTCTTTTGATAGAGTTTATTTTGATTAAGCTCATTATAAAATTATCTAATAAATTTAAAGAAAATGTTTTTTTCAACCCGCTCATCAACATTTTCAAAAGAAAATAAACTCAATGAGATTATTCTGACTACTATGAATTATAAATTAATCACAGATTTATATCCAGATAAACCTTGTGAAAGAGTAGAAGATGAGGAAGCAAAGTCTTATGAGAAATGGGTAAAATTGATGAAATGTCAAAATATTATATTTTGACATCTATGTCAAATATACTCCAACATCAATATCAATCCATGACTACTACGTATGATTGATATTTAATCTCAAAAAAATATTTGGGAATCAAATTCATTCTACTAGAAAGAAAAGCCACGAGGAATCTAATGAATACCATGATTACTAAACATACCCTAATGAGGAATCATATTCTAATGATGATCCTTGGAGCTATGATTGATATAGGTATTTAGATTGATATTATTATTCAATTGCTACTAGATTCTTATAAGGAATCTTGCCTAAACTATAATATAAATAGACCTAATTGGACATTGGTAAAATTAATTAAGGAATTGATATCGGTTGAAAGTATTATTAGGAAACCATATCGAGTATTTATGGCTGAAAGAACTTCTAACCCAAAGGTAAAAATGAAAAAAAAATTAGAAATTTACTCATATTCCATTGACAGCTCCTAAGTCACAAGGAGTAAAAAACCAAAAGAAAAATATTTTTATTGCAAGCAGTCAGGACACTAGAAGAAGTAATGATTGTTTTATCTAATGGGAAATGCTATGAAGGAAATGACTATTGAAATGGAAAATTGTATGCTTTGATTTGAGATAGATACAATAGTGATTTTGAAAGATTATCTTTATGTACCGTCAATCAAAAAAAAAATAATTTTTGATTATAGTTTAGGATGGAATTTCTATTTTTATTCAATGATTTTCTAATAATTTACTTAAATAAGAAGATTATCTATTATGGTACATTAAAGGATAAATTTTATGTAATTAAAACTATTTTAGCTCTACTATGACAATGTGAGCCGAATAATATTAGCACCTTATCATATAAAAAAAACATCCTTCTAGTATTAACCAGACCTATTTTTGGTGTTTATGTCTAAGTCAAAACTAAATTTTGAGATCGATTAAAAATGAAACTTAAAATTCATTGGTAGTGAACATAGTTATAACATGGAAGTCCTGCTTAGAAGGAAAAATAATCAAGTATCATTTTTATGGCTAAAGGCTATATAGCTAAAGAGACATTGGAATTAGTTCATCCTAATTTATATGGGCCCATATTTTCCTAGAAAGAGGTGGTTTCGATTATTTTATCACTTTTATTAATGATTACACAAGATAAGAGCATATTTATTTGATATACTTTAAGTCCATTTCATTTTTGAAATCCAAAGCGTACATGATGGAATTGAAGAAATATCATAATAAAAATCTCATGACATTATGAATGGATCATGGTGGCGAGTACCTCTTAATAGAATTTAGAGACTACATGTTAGATCAAAGTGAATAAATATTTGTGTCTAGCATTCCGAAGTAGAATGGTATGGCATAATATAGGAATATGACTCTTATAGATATGGTAAGATTAATGATGAGTTATTTGAATATACCTATTACCTAATTCCATCTAGGGATATACATTAGAAATAGTAGCTTATGTTTTAAACTTGGTTTTATCTAGTTCTATACCTACTAATCCAATTGAATTATCAATTGGATGTAAGCCTAGTCTGAAACATATTTACCCGTGGAGTTTTCTATCATATGTGCTGAAAGGGAAACATATATGTTGGATTGGAGAATAGAAGTTCATTTCTTTGTAGGATATTTTAGAGGAGCTTAGGGTGGTTTGTTTTATTGTCCAAATGATCAGAAGGTCATTGTTAGCACCAATCCTAAATTCTTAGTAGATGTTTAGATAACAAATCACAAGCTCAAAAGTATGATTATTCTAGAGGTGTTGCTAGAAGATATACCAATCTAAACTTTTTCATTACTATAGTAATACAAGAAGAAACACCACAATGTAATATTTTAAATACCTCATTGCCTCATTGTAAATGAAGAATTGTTGATGATAGTGTTGATATTGAATCTCATGAACTTGTCATTGATATGTTGATTACACAGCTAGAGGGAATTGGTCATTATGGTTCATAAGGATTAGTTTCTATGTAGCATATCATTGAAAATATATGACCGAGAGGAGTTTCTCATCATAGTGGGAAGATTATTTTCCAATCTACATGGTGTACACTTTTTAAAAAGTCTTATGATAGAATCTCTAATAAACTAGATGCTGATCCCAGAAGCTATGATGGAGAACTTAAAGATAATGATGCATAATATTAGCAAAAGGCTATGAAATTAGAAATATAGTCAATGCACTCCATTCATGTATGTAATCTTATGAAATCACAAGTAAGGATAAAACTCATTAAGTGCTAGTAAATATATAAGAAAAAAAAAGGAACAAATGATAATATTAAGACTTATAAGGTTACTAAGAAAGAAAGAACTAGTTATGAGGAAACCATTTCACCAATAATCATGCTGAAGTCAATCTAGATTCTCTTGTCCATCAAAGTAATTATGACTATGAGATTTGGTAGATGGACACAAAGATTCTATTTTTGAATAAGTACCTTGAAGAATATATCTATATGATGCAGTCATATGGTTTCATAGAAAAGGGCTAGGAGCACATGTTGTGTAAGTTGAAAAGGATAATTATGGACTAAAACAATCATCTATATCTTGTAGTACTTATTTTTATCAAGCTATTAAGTATTATGACTTTGATCAAAGTTAGGATGATGCAGTCATATGGTTTCATTGAAAAGGGCTA
This sequence comes from Sapria himalayana, assembly GCA_029783825.1. Taxonomy (NCBI): domain Eukaryota; kingdom Viridiplantae; phylum Streptophyta; class Magnoliopsida; order Malpighiales; family Rafflesiaceae; genus Sapria; species Sapria himalayana. The sequence goes on along the minus strand of JAREIK010000403.1, from coordinate 5,446,496 downwards.
GGAGCACATGTTGTGTAAGTTGAAAAGGATATGTATGGACTAAAACAATCATTTATATATTGTAATGTTTATTTTTATCAAGCTATTAAGTATTATGACTTTGATCAAAGTTAGGATGATGCAGTCATATGGTTTCATTGAAAAGGGCTAGGAGCACATGTTGTGTAAGTTGAAAAGGATATGTATGGACTAAAACAATCATTTATATCTTGTAATGTTTATTTTTATCAAGCTATTAAGTATTATGACTTTGATCAAAGTTAGGATATATGAGCATTGTGTGTGTATAGAGAGAAGTGATGGCATTGTGGTGTTCTTGGTATTGTACATTGATAATACATTACTCATTGGTAATGATGAGGGTTTGTTGTCGTTAGTTAAGGTCTAGTTGCCTAGTTGATTCGATATGACAGACTTATGAGAAGTTGCTCACATTCTTGGAATTAAGCTTTTGTGAGATTACAAGCAAAGACTATTAGGCCTATCTCAAGTTATTTATATCAATTAGATATTGATTTATTTTACCATTCAAGATTTCAAGAAAGATTTTCTTCCTTTCAGACATGGAATCACTTTATCAAAAGCACTATTACAAAACACCTAATGAGATAGAGAAAATAAATGCATATCCTCATACATCAGTAGTGGGAAGCCTGATGTTCATAATACTTTGCACAAGACATGAAAATAATATTGGACAACATTAAAATACATAATCAAATACCTAAAAAGGACTAAAGATTTTATACTAGTGTACCAAGTGGAGAATCTTGTACCTATTAGGTATACAAACTCATATTTCTAATTAGATGAGGATTTGAGAATATCCACCTTGAGTAATGTGTTTACCATGTGAAGTAAAACCATAAGTTGGAGCAGTATTAAATAATCTTCTATTGTTGATTCTATTATGAAAGCTGACTATGTGGCAGCTTTAGAGGCAAACAAGGAGTCTATATGGCTCAAAAACTTCCTAATAGATCTAGGGGTCATTCCTTCTATGAAACTATATTTTACACTTTATTGTGATAATAGTGGAGTAGTTACTAATTCGAATGAACCTAGAACTCACAAGAAGACAAAACACATCATGTATTAATATTATCTAATAAGAGATATTATAAAAAAAGGAGATATTATGATAAAAGTAGCATCGATATACAACCTATTGTATCTTTTATGAATATCCTTCTAGCTAAAGCTTTTGATAGATATGTAAAAGGAATGAGAGTCAGATGTGTGGCATCATGGCTTTGAGTCTAAGTAAGAGATTATTGGAACTAATTTATATTAAAAGTCATTGCTGATTGTTTTTTCATTTTCTTGATTTACATATTTTTATTCTTTTAATAAAATATTTTATAATGAATTTAATTTTTAGAAAAGCATGTGTTATTTATTCTATATTATAAATAATTTTTTGCATAAAGTTCAACATATGCATAAAAGATTAAATTGTGAACTGGACGTTAGCCCAATCTAAAACATATTTATTTGTGGGGTTACCTAGCATTTATACTAAAAGGGAACACAAATAAGTTGGAATGGAGAATAGAAGCTTATTTCTTTGTGGGATATCCTAGAGTAATTAAAGGTGATTTGTTTTATAGTCCAAATGATCAAAAGGTTATTATTATCACTAATACTAAATTCCAAGAAGATGACTATATAATAAACCAAAAACCCAAAATTTGGATTGTTCTAGAGGTGTTGAGAAAAGATAGACCAATCCAAACTTATTTAATATTAATAATTCAATAAGAAACACCACAATATAATATTTCTAATACATCATTACTTCATCATAATGAGAGAATTATTGGCGAAAGTGTTAATATTGAACCTTATAAACCTATTATTGATATGTCTATTGCACAGTCATGGGATAATGGTCATTATGGTTCATATGGATTAGTGCCTACATAGTGTGTTGTTGAACATATTTGAACGAAAGGAGTACATAATCTTAGCGGGAGGATTGTTCATCAACTTACATTGCTTATACACTTAAGAAAGTTTTATGACAAAATTCCTAATGAAATAGATCATAATCTTGGAAGCTATGATGAAGTACTTAAAGATAAGGATGCAGAATGTTGGTAAAATACTATGAAATCAGATATGTAGTCAGCACACTCCAATCATATATGTAATATTATGAAACCACCTATAGGAATAAAAATCATTAAATGCAAGTGATTCTATAAAAGAAAAAGAGGAATACATAATAATGTTGAGACTTATAAGGCTAAGCTTATTACAAAAGATTTTACTCAGAAAGAAAGAACTAATTATGATGAGACTATTTCACTAGTAGTCATGTTGAAGTCGATCTGAATTTTTTGTCCACTGAAATACACAATGACTATGAGATTTGGTAAATGCATACAAAGACTATATTTTTGAATGGACATCATTAAGATTATATATATATGATGTATCCATGTGGTTTCATAGAAAAGGGCTTGTAGCACATATTGTATAAGTTGAAAAGGCCTATTTATAGACTAAAACAAGCATCTAGATCTTGGAATACTCATTTTGATCAAGCCAATAAGTCTTATGCTTTGATCAATATTAGGATGAGTATTGTGTATATATAAAAAGAAGTGATGTCATTGTGGTATTCTTGATATTATACATTGATGATATATTACTCATTAATATGATGAAGTATATAAAGATAAGGATGCATAATGTTGGAAAAAGGCTATAAAATTAGATATGCAGTCAATACACTCCAATCATGTATATAATCTTATAAAATCACCCGTAAGGATAAAACTCATTCAGTGCAAGTGGATCTATAATAAAAATAGAGGAATAAATGATAATGTTGAGACTTATAAAGCTATGCTTATTGAAAAATGAACTAATTATGAAGAGACTATTTTATCAGTAGTCATGTTGAAGTTAATCTAGATTTTCTTATCAATTGCAATGCATTATGACGATAAGATTTGGTAGATATACACAAAGACTATATTTTTGAATGGGTATCTTAAAGAATATATCTATATGATGCATCCATATAGTTTCATAGAAAATAGATAGTTGCAAATGTTTTGTAAGTTGAAAAGGCTTATTTATGGACTAAAATAAATAGCTAAATCTTGGAATACTTATTTTGATCAAGCCATTAAGTCTTATGGCTTTGATAAATGTTATGATGAATATTGTGTGTGTATTAAGAGAAGTGGTGTCGTTATGGTCTTATAGGTATTGTACATTGATGATATATTACTCATTAGTAAAAATGTGGGTTTGTTATCTTCATTTAAGGTATGGTTGTCCAGTCAATTTGATATAACATACTTAGAAGAAGTTACTCATATTTGTTGATTAAACTTTTGTGAGATCACAGGTGAATAATATTTGACTTATCTCAAGTTATTTTTATAGATTAGAAATTAACTCTATCAAAAAATCACTATTTCAAAATACCTAATGAGATAGAGAAAATGAATGCAAATTCTCATACATCAGCAATAAAAAGCTTGATGTTTGGCATGCTTTGCATGAGACATGATATCTATTTTGTTTTAGGCATGGTATATAGATATCAATTTAACCAATGATAAGAATATTTGATAGCATTAAAATATATAATCAAGTCCCAAAAAAGACTATAGAGTATATATTAGTGTACCAAGTGGAGACTCTCATACCTATTGGTATATAGGCTCAAATTTCTAATTAGATAAGGATTTGAGAAAATCTATCTCGAGTTATGTATTTACCTTGTGAAGTGGAGCCATAAGTTGGAAGAGTATTAAAGAATGATTTGAGAAAATCATTCCTTTTGTGAAACTACATATTACACTTTTTTGTGATAATAGTAGTGTAGTTACTAATTTGAAGGAACCTAAAACCCAAAAGAAGGAAAAACATATCATGTATAAAATAAATCTAATAAGAGATATTGTAAAAAGAGATGTTATTGTGACAAAAGTAGCATCAGCATACAACTTGGAAAATCTTTTACGAAGAGCCTTCCAACTAAAGCTTTTATTAGACATGTGAAAGGCATAAGAATCAGACATGTGACATCATGACTTTGAGTCCACATAAGTGATTTGTAGAAATAATTTATACTAAAAGTAATTTCTAATTATTTTTTCATTTTCTTGATTTATATCTTTTTCTTCTTTTAAAAAAAGATATTAGATAAATTCTTTTTTTGGAAAAGCATGAGTCTTTTATTCTATACTATAAATGATTTAGTCAGCAAAGTTCAGCTTATGCATAGAAGATCGAATTAATAGTTCTAGTAAAATATATGTTTTTGTTCACAATATAGATGGAACTAAAAAATCTATTGATAAGATTATAACACTAAATTTCAGTAGGTCTATATTTACCAAGGTAAATGGTGAACTTCTAACTCATAGTGCTAGTACACTTGAGTGTATAGAATAGGACCATCACAATGTAATTCTTTTTTATTAACATATAAAATAAAATATATCAATATTATTATGAATATTGTTACTCTTATTTTCGAAGTAATTATTATTTGTATGCACTTATTAATAGTTATAAAGAGGGTCTAGATATATATTAAGGAACTATATGAGTTGCAAAACTTTATCAAGTATATGGTGAATATTGATTACTAATAGAGTCCATGTCTTGTTGGAAGGATTGATGATGCCTCATTGAGGAAACTTATAAGTTTTGATAATTGTCAAGCTCTTGAGGTTGATTTTGATCTAAGATTTAAAATAAGTTAAGTAAAAAGTCTCAAAAAAAATGATTATATAATTAGTGATTTAATTCAATTAATAGGTATCTATAATCTTAAACATGATGTGTTTAATAAGTGTTAATTAATAAAACACATTATTTTAAATAAGTGAGGGAGTACAATAAAAAATATATGCTGGTATGAATTATAATTATTATAAATTATAGAACAAAATAATTTACAATGAGAGCTCAAGATCTAGGGTCCCTTTCGTAATCTTATCTAGAGTCATAAGAAATATTTTAAAGATTTTTATTTATTTAAAGTATGTATGTGTATATAATCAAAATAATTAATTAGAGTCAATTTATTTGATTCTATTAAATCAATTTAATTGATTCATGTAAAATTAATTTTATTTATAGATAGATAGATAGATATATATATATATATATATAATTAGCATGCTTGCAACACACCAGGTAGTAATAACCTTGTTCCATAGATAGCTTCATCTTTTCTAGAAACATCTTCCTATTCCAGAGATCTTTTCAATCTAGACCTAGAGACAACTTCATGTTTTATTTATTTTCACTTAGTTAAAAATAAATCAAGAAAAAATAGGCAGTCATAATGTGTTTGCAACATGTATATAATGCATATATATAACATTCAAATAAAGATATATACATGATTTTTTATAATTTTTTTAATATTATTTGTCATTTTTTTAATTGTGCATAAGGGTATCATGATAACTATAACTAAACTACATCAAATCTTAATTATTCATTGGGTTTGGTATAGTTTTATCCAAACCCAACAACTTGGGGACTCTTTTTTTTTTGTTTTTTTTTTCAAATTGATATACCTTAGCATCATTTTCCTATTACATATTAATTAAATTCTATGTTATCTAGAGGTATCAAGTGAGCTGAGCGGTTCATGCATGACACGAGACATGGCTTGAATTAGTAATGCTTGACTCAACACAACATGATCCAAAACCATGCTTGCCTAAGGTAAGGATCATGTCATGCTGGACTATGGCCAATCATGCCTCATGTTGGGCCCAGGCACGACCCACATGCCTGGCCCATTAGGACAATCCAAAGGAACATGACCCACGAGGCCATGATCCATGGTCATGCATGGGGCATGGGTCACGGACTAATGGGTCCAAGCCAATTTTTTTAAAAAATAGTAGTCTAGCCAGTTGTCGTGACCATTACATTTTCACATAACGAGCACCAAGTTATGCCTATCACTTTTCATGTATCCTAAAAAAATATTTTTTTATTATAAAAGTCTATGACTGTTGAATTTGTTTCAAATAGCTATAGGCAAAAATCCAATGGCTATCTGACTTCTTCCCATTTAGAATTTTAAAAAATTTAAAAATAAAAAAATATAGAATTGTAATATAAAAATTTTTTATAAATCAATAATAGATATTTCTTAAATTTTTCTCTCCTCTCCTATTATCTTCCTCTCTCTCTCACTATCACACACACACACACACACACACTCTCTCTCTCTCTCTCCCTCTCTTTCTCTTCCTATTTTGAGTTAAACACCCAATTATAATTTTAATTTTTCATTATTAATTATTTTTTGTTGGCTATCGTCCTGGCCTAGGAAGTTTAGAAAAAAAGAAGTTGTGGTGAAAAGTACAACTATGGGGTGTTTGGCTGCTATTCAAAAAAATTTACGTGGTTGTGATTATGGTACACAATTTTTTTAATTAGTTTTTTTATATTTTGTTATTAAATTATTTAAAATTTGAAATATAAATAAAAAATGATAAATAATGAGTGTAATGATAAAAAATTTAATATAAATATATGTAATAATGACAACTCAACTGAAAAGTCTACAATGTCATCAACTCAAATGAAAGGTCTGAGGCTGAAACTAAGTTTCAATGCAATGACATCAACTCAAATCCATTTGCCAAAAAAAATCTAAAACTAAACAAACTTTAGTAGTGTGGACTCAATTTAACATAATAAAAATTAAAAATTCTAGGAGTGTCAAAAAAGAATCAGTAAAATACGTATATATTATAAAAAAAATATTCAGATATGAGTATAAGTAGCACTGATCACCTTAAGAGGTATGATGCTCAATCCACGAAAAAATATAATGTATTAGAACCCAGACATACTGAACTAGGTAGTAGGGTCTTTGAAGTAAGATCAAGTTTAACTTTATTCACCCTTTTCATATACTATAATGACTTTGAGAGAAAAGGTATAGTCAAACTAATTATGATCATGATTCTTCTGATTAGTATTTTGGAGAATTCTAGGGTAGTCAATATTATGCAGACCTATTTCCACCCTACTTATCATAGGATTCATAAGTCTATAAGTAGAAATGATATAATAAAATATTATAAGTTAGAAAAATAATTAATAATTAATAAATTTAAGAAATATAGTGGATTGCTATCCATCATGACTCATGTCTGATATCTGTACTAGTTTCAATAATGCATTATTGACATGCCCCAACGTTCATTATGTAAATTTAAAATACGAACTTAATAAAACAAATTTAGTATTTTTTAGATTCTTTATCCTCATAATGATCCTATTATATATGAGTGTATGACGAGGATTTTTTTTAAAAATATAATATTTAAAATAAAATATTTAGTATTATAATTGATGATATTTCTAATTAAAGAGTAATCATTAGTATGTTTGTTAGAACCATTAGAAATGAGCCGTTAGGTAAAATTTTTTATGTTATATGTATGTGTCATATAATTAACCCAAAAGTATAAGTGAGAATGAAAGTTATTTCCACCACTTTATAAAAAATAAGAAATTTTCTAAAGTTTCTTAAGACACCTATCAGACAATAAGAGTTTAGTAGTATCTGTTTGTTAATGAGACTAAAAAAGAAAAAAATCAAAATGGATGTGAGATATCATTAGAATTATACTTACCTTATATTAAAGTCATGTGTAAGCTACCAATATATGATATGCAACTATGTCAATAGTAAGAGTGATACATGAATTTCCTTTATCAAAAATTTGAATATTTTTTATGACATAACAAATATGTGTTCGTCTGTGCATACTCCCACCACTTGCATTGCACTTGAGTACATTCACAATATTAGTAACATGTTTACCAAGCATAAAGGTTATCCTACATTTAGTGTCATGGCTATCGAGATGAAAAACCAAGTATTTAAAATACTGACCCTCCATTCCAATTATGTATTGCATAGTTTCCCATATGGATCATAGGATAAAGGTAGAAAAGTTAGTAAATATTAAGAAACATATCTACTTGCGTGAACCAAGTAGATGAACCTAAATTTTTTATTCATAAAAAATTATGTAATATGTTTACATAATTATGATATTAGGTATAGTAGTTGTAGTGAGACTTAGAGTATGAACACAGACACTATGTTCATAGATGGTGACTTTTCTTAGTTAACTTGGGAAAAATGATGAGGTTGTCTATCAATTATGAGCAAACTATTCAATACTTTGATATTGATTATTGTTCATCCTTTTACATGATGATAATATGAATTTGGATATTTTGAATTAGTAGAAATCATATAAATCTACTTATTTCATGCTATCTGTAATTACAATTGATCTATTGACCACTATAGTACTAGCATAGTATTGAAGTCTACTTTTTTATGGTAGTCAATACTAGTTTAGATATGAGATTGAAATAGTGACTAAATATCATAGAGGCACTTGCATGTATATGAAAAATAAAGAAAATTCGAGGTTGTACATTTAGGATCAAGCGAAAGAATTGTTAGCGGATGATGATTCATGAGGTATCAAGATTGAGGATATTAAGGTCACTACTAGTAATACATTTAGATGCATACATGATGATAATCTACATTTGTACTATCATTCAATAGACATTGATTAATGACTCGTGCTATTTTGGAATATTTTTTTTCATATGATTTTATATTTTATTTGTTTTTGGATTTCTTCTAGTTATGCTTTAAGTTATATTATGTATCATATTGATATTATACTAATAAATTATTTTTTTTTATTTAGATGATTTTCATTTTAGAGTTGATCTGAATTTCAAATAACTTTTTAGTTATTGATTTTATTTTAATTTAGTTAATTTTCTAATACAATACAATTATGTAATACACATTTCACATGTAATTTTACCTTTTTATTATATTATTTTGATTTTTACATTGATATATAATTAAAATTTCAAAATATTTTAACTATACACATTTAATTCAGGCTGCTAACTACCCTTCTCCAAGCTAGCACAACTCGGCATGACCTAGCATGGATTTGCTCTACCTTGGGCCAAATAGGTCATGCCAGGCCTAATCATATGGATATCAAGCCATGCCAGCATGAATGCTGCCATGACCAGGCCACAAAAAATGGGCTATGCTTGTTGGCTTGTATTGTAAGGCCCATTTGACACCTCTAATATAATGAAATACATATAAAAGAGTATACAACATGTTGGGCTGAGTCAATCGGCATGGAAAAATAAGGCTATGGCCCAACCCAAGCAAGCCACTGAGTCTTTGACTAGGTAATAAGTCAAGCCAAGTTTGGTTGAGTCCTTAAATCTTTGACCTGTGACCCAACACATTGATCATGCAGGTTGGGTGGGCTTTGCTAGGGGATTTAATAAAAATTAAAAATTATTTTGAATTTTAAAGAAGAAAAGATTTGAACCCCAGCCCTTTTGAATTTCGGGAAAAGCAAGCAAACATCGAGTCACCAACTCTCCTAACTCTATTTTGTGCAACCATTTTGATATATTTATTAGAAATATTATATTTGTAAACCCCTAGTTTTTATCTAAAATCTCTTAGTGTTAAAAGATGGATTAGAAACGTAAAATAAATATCTACATTAGATTAATTAAATCTCATGGTATTAGAGAATTATATATTTAAGGTTGACCATTAGTAATAACGCCTCGTTCCGAGAAAGTATATAGTACATGATGCTGTAGGGGCGTATAAGAGCACTAAGTGTCCCAATGTAATATTTTGGAGATGAAATTAGGAAATAATAAATTACGGAACCCGAAATTTTGGTGCTAGTACAAAGGTACCATTGTAATAGACCATAAAAGACATGTAATTTATAAAACAAGTAAAGATGGGCCATAATAGAAATAAGTTACAATTTCAATATAAAAAAATTAAGGGCCAACTTGAAATTTGGAAAATTTTGAGGCTATAAATAGCCATGAGACAAACCAAAATCAGATTTTGGTCTCATTTGGTTAGGGCAAAATTGTAGAGGGAGGAGAATAGATGAAAGAAGAGCAAGGAAGAGGAAGATGTGGAAGAAGAAGATGAAGACAACCCTTTCCAGCCCATCCAAGCCTCAAATCTTCTCGTTGAACCCTCTCCCAAGTCACTCTCAACTCTCTAAGTCAAGAACCAAGTAAGAAATTGGCTCATTCTCCCTTTTCTTACTGGAATTTCCAACAGTATTGCTGAATTTTGTTTTGCAGAATTTTGTGGTATGTTGTTGGGGGTTTTGCACTAGAAATGGTGTCAAAACCTAAGTGATTGACATATAACCTTAGAGGATGTGTTTGTGGGTGTAAATGGTAGATTAGGGTTTGATTTATGGGCTGTTATAAGCTTGAGAATCATTGAAACGAAAATTTATTTTTCACACACACAACCTTGTTGATGAAAGTTTTGAGTGAATTGTTAGTGTTCAAATGAACAAGTAATGTTTATGTGTGTGTTATGACCATATTAGACAGTAAATAAGCTATGAAATTTAGAGGTTTTGAAACCAAGTTTGAGCATGAAAAAAAAAACAAAGGAGAATGTTGGGTTTTTGAAGGAATTGCTGTCAAAATTTTTGTAAAACCCTTGTTTTTGTTTTGGCTATAAATTAAGTTAGAGTCATCCAAATGAATTGATTCCAATTGGTAAAGAACCATAAGAGATAGGGCTAAAAATGTATATAAGGGACCAAGAGAAAATTGTAGCTCTAAGGCTCCCAAATATGGACTAAAAGGTGAACTCGTGTAGCTCACTGATTTTGCTCTGTTTTGGGTATGGTTGTAGTGTTTTGGTCATAAGTGGAGTTTCACTCATCCAAATTGAGTGATTCAAAATTATGAGTAAAATAGATTTCTAGGGGAATAAGTTATATGAAGGAAGTTTAAGCAAATTTTATCCCCAGAGTGCCCAGAATTATTTCCAAGTAGAGCTATGTGCAGATTATGTTCTGCAAATTTGAGAATTAAAATTGTTTTCACTAGTAATGATGAGGAATATTGTGTAGGTGATGGGTAGGAGAGCGACGTCCACGAGCCTCGTAGAAAAGCTTGACGGGGAGTGATGCGGCTTCAAGGTAAGTGGTTCGCCACTTAAGATCCTTTCCAATTTCATGTAATTGGTTGATGTTGGTAATGAATATGGTAGTTAAGTAATCTAAAAAGATAATATTTGAAAAGAGAGTTTTAGAAGTTTCAAAATGAGTTAGATTTGTGATTTTGACACTAAGTAAATGTAGTTTTAAAACCCATGTATTTTCCTTAAGATATAATGAGATTTAGCGTTATGTGACGATGCAGTAAATTTCGTCCGTAGTCGCTCACAATAGAGAAAAGTTAGCACTATGTGATGATGCAGACAATTCCACACGTAGTTGACTAATTGTATAGTTTGGCACTACATGGCGATGCAGTAAATTCCACTTGTAGTTGCCCAGAGTTTTAGCACTACAATTGCGATGCAGTAGATTCCGTATTGTAGTTGCTCAGTGATAACCTTTAGCGCCCTACGTACGATGTAGTAAATTCCGTAACGTAGTGGTTGAGATGACTTAGTAAGCTTCACGTTGGCGTTAGTTTTAAATCGCCCGTGATGGTTAAATAATTAAGGGATATACATAGGGTTTTTGAAAGAAATCATAAGACAAATGATAAATTATCATGCTAGCGTATGTGATATATATTTTCGTTGCACTAACTTGTTTGTTCATTTTGTAGCTAATTATATTCCATTGTGTGCTATCGAGGACGACTGGACGTCATCATTTTGTTGTCTATATAGGTGGGAAACTTATGACCTATGATGTAAAACTTTTTGTATGAGATGGATATGTAATTAAACAATACATGTTTAGATTTTGAAATTTGTATATTTGTAAATATTCATGCATTTCATATATATGATGCATCTAGATATATTCTACTTAAATTTGTAAGTTTGTATTTATAAATTGAGAATTGAGTGTTGATGTGGCATGTTGGTGGAAATATGATAATGATTATTGCAAGTTTGGGAATAAAGAAGTTGGGAGAAATTAAGGTTTTAGTAGAAGTGTCAATTTCTTGACAGGTAAATTTTGGTTTATCAAAATGCAGCCGTTATGCAGCCAAAAATTTTATAAAAGTATTTGAAACAAAAGTATTTTTCCAAAAGATTTAGAAATAAGTAGTGATGTAAACTTAGGAGCATTTTTTCAAATGTAATTATACATCTAATGAATATAGTTTTGATATCATTAGAAAAGAAAGAAAAAGAATTAAAAAAGTTAAATTATGACATAGTTTTGAATTATATTTCATTGATATGGATATCTTATTTATAATAGTTAGAAAATATCAAAATTAAATATAAAAAATTTAATTTAGTACAAAAAAATATAAAGACCTTCATCTGTAATGGTAAGGTCTTCATGGATATCTTAAAAATTATTCACAATATCTATATTATTTATAATACTTTCTCTTAAGTTATCATTACTGCAAAAAAGAATTGCAAGAACTATCTCATTAAAAATTTTGTTAGTAAAACCTAGTGGAATAAAACCTGAACGAATAGAAAAAAAGTATAGTATACTAATATTCTATGATGATGCCCCCTCTCATTACGACAAGTTTACGTTATATGAACTTAATATCTCAATATCTCAATGTTGAGATCTTTAAGCTAGTGCATTATGATTTGATATATGAACTCCATGAATATTATAGTAGGTCATGCTTTTATGAATAAGTCAGCAAGATTATCAATTGATTTTATTTGATAATCATTGATCTTACTATTTTTCTGAAACTCGTGTGTATAGAAAAACTTTTGGGAAATATGTTTAGTTTGATCAACCTTTTATATATTCTTCTTAGATTTGTGTAATACATGTAGCATTGTCTATGTATCTTTGATAGAGGATAATTCATATGACTCTTAAAGATGTTTTATCATTGGTCTTAACCATACACATTTATGATCAACTTCATGATTTGCCAATATTCCTAAATGATTTGAGGTATTATTGACTATTATTTGTTTAAATAATCTCCAAGATATTGTAGTACTCCCACAAGTAACAAAATAGCATATCTAAAATCGAGCTTTATGAGGATCTAAAATATATCTTACACTTGCATATCCAATCAATTATGATTTTGCTTTTTTTTGAATAGTATAAGCCCATGTCACATGTCACACAAGGTATTGTAATATATATTTTATCTCATTCCAATGCTGTTTAATTGGGACAGAAATTGACGGTGAATATTATATTTGATCTAGTATAATTTGTATGATATATTAGTATGTCAATTGTAATGAGATTAATACTTATGGGCCAAGTAATTTTTAATTTTTTTTAAGGATAAAATTGGTCTTATTGACTTCAAGTGGGATAATTTTCCAGATATGATTTTTTCATATAAAATCATTTTAATACTTTTTGTATATATGTCAATTGATAAACTAACATACCATTTGAATAATACTCAATCTATTTGCCAAAACAATACCATATTTTCCTAAAATCTTTCATTTCAAATTCTTTTTTTTAAATAATTGACTATTTTTGTGAGCTTTTTAGAAGTTCATATAAGGTTTATATCATTTACATATACTATGATTATTATAAGCATTGTTTCTGAATTTTTAAAGAATATATTTGAGCAGATTATATTCTTCACATATCTTTATTTTAACAAATATTCAATCAAATGATTGTTTCACAAGTAACCAAATTTCTTTAATCCCTATAGAGATTGATTGAATACATATTTTGAGATTTTGAATTAGCTGCTTGAAATAATTTAAAGATTTTCATATATATATATATATATATGCATCTATATATCCATAATATTAAATTGTTGTAACATCTATGAGATATATATTAAGTCCTTTAAAGACTATTAAACTTATTACATATTGAAATGTGATTGTGTCTATTATAAAGGAATAAGTTTTTCATAGTTTATATCAAGTCTCCGTGAGAAACCTTCAGTAACAAGCCATACTTTATATCTTGTAATTTCATTATTTTTATTTTGTTTTCTCACAACAAAATCTTTTTAACATCTAATAGGCTTTATATTTTTAGGTATTTGCATTATAGGTCCAGATAGCTCTTATTTTGCTAATTAATTTTGTCGAGTCTGGATTACTTTTTTCAATTTAATTTGTTCAATCATTCATTTTTTTCCATTCATCCATAGGTTTTGGTTCTTGATATTCATCAATTATTTTGATGTCCATAGCCACTTAGAATATTAATATATTGTCTATGATAATTTCATGATGGTTACTTATTTCTTCTTTGTGACTCATTGAAATTTCTTTAGTATCAAATACTAGTATCTTTTTAATGAATAATTATTTAATTTATGCCCCCATGGGGGTACTCATTTATCAATCTGTGTTTTATTATTCATTTATATAGACCCTTTTGTATTGGTAAGCTCTTCAATAATACAAAGTTTTTCATATTTTATCTTGTTTTCTTTTTATAGGAACTAAATCATTTGAGCCAATAAGTCTATCACGCAACAGACATGTATTAGAATTGCTTGTCATGGTATTATCGAATTATCCCTACAAGGTCACCAATATGTGTTGGAGTAACCATAGAATATATATGTAACTTTGCCACTTTCTTTGTATCCGTTAAGTCATCAAATAACTAATTTTCAAGTCCTTGCAAATGAATTATTTTCTAGACTTCTTATTTACACTACCATGCATGAGGATTAATATGAGACAATGAGAATATATTCCACGTAATATTTCATCATTATTATGGAATTGACTTGTCTCTCACTGATGGTGTGAAAAAACTTTATTAAAATGAAAATCCAAAAAAAGGAAAGTAAAAACATTATCCATTGAAGCTTGAGATGATGGATAATAAATAAAAAAGTAAACCCGATGCATATACCAAGTCAATGTTAAAGGTCTGACTTTGTACGTTGAGGTAAAGGTATAGGAATATAAAAAAACACACCTAAAAATATGTCAATGCGAGAATTGAGTTGGGAACCTAAAATAAATTGTAAAGAGGAGAATTCATGATTAGATGAAGGAAGCATTTGAATTTAAAATAACAACAAAATAGCATGTTCCCAAGCAAATAAAAGTATTTTTTTTCAAGAATAAAAGTCTTGAAAATAATTAGAATTGCTTAATAAGAGATTCATATAATCTATTCTGAGTATGAGTATATGTGATAAAATACTCAAAATTGATATCTACTAACATACAATAATAAAGAAATGTATGTACGAGAGATGAATTCATCAAAATTAACAAGATGAATTGTCTTAATATGATGATCATGTAATTATATCTTAAATCAAATTATTTGAGTTAGAAATCTTGTGAAGAAAATATTTCAAGTTGAAAGAAGACAAACATGTGACCAAAGAGTTGAAATATCAATTAAAACCATAAAATACAAAAATGTCCACTAGGTGAATGAATTAGCCCATAGATATCATTTTGAATTTATTCTAGAAAAGTTGGTGATTCAAATTCAATCTTGATAATTACAGATCTTTTAATTAATTTTATCTTGTGAGTAAGCAACACAATTATAATTATTAGGCATAATAATATTGTATTCTTCAAATGATGCCCAAACGAATTGTTAATAATGTAATGCATCATAGAAAAGCATGGATGATTAAGACGTTCATCCCAAATCATAAAAGCATTTGTATCATATAATTTTTGGTTATGCCAAAAAATAACTCAATGGGTGAATGATCATTTGATATAATAATCCACTTGAATAAGATGGAAGTATTTCAAGCTATATTTATTTTTAGACACACCCAAAGTAAGGAGAAGATGTTTATTATTATTATTGCTATTATTATTATTCATAGTTTTAATATGATATCTATTTCGATGAATATCCTTAAAAAAAGAAGAATTTGATTGGAGTTAATAGAATAAAGAGAATCATTGATTTGAATTTTAGTTCAGCTTGATAAAATGATAATTGCTTTCCTAGATCTTTGAATTAGGTCGATGGGGTTACATATAGTAATAACATTATACTTTGCTAACATTAACTTGAAAACATATTTTTTTTCATAAAGGATCGTGTGTGTAGCATAATTTACAAGGTATGCATCAACATTGTATGTTATATGATATATCAATGTGTGAGAGAGATTCATATATCTTCAAGTATAATTAAAAATACTAATTTAATAAGAAATAATCATATGTCAAACTAAAGGATAACATAATAAAATTCAAAATAAAAATAGAACAGCTAATCATAACACATATTTTCGTCATCAATCAGATGGTCAATTTTACCACTAGTGTCCTCTAAGAAGTTTAAAAAATCTAAATGGGTTAAGTCCACATAGTAAATACTAACCATAAAGTTCATTTCAATTGTCTTTCCTTTTTTTAATTGAGACTTGATAGAGGTTGACAAAATATATTAATGTATGATAAGTATCAGTTTCCTTTTATACCATACCAATAATATCCATCCTCTTGAGTATGTTAGTTTTGTGGTTCCACACCCTATTTTGGGTTGTCTCTGAGTCATTCAACTTTTGGTGATTTGAATCATACTTTCTACTTTTGGGTTGTGTCTCTTGAGTATGTTAGATTATTCCAAGTGATGAATGAATCTGACAAAAAGACATTCAACTTTTAATTATATATCAATGTGAAGGAGAAAAAATTTTCTTTTTTAATAGTATTTTCAATATTTTTACTTATCAAAATAAAATAATTTATCAATATTTCATTAGGCAAATAAACTTCATAAAAATAAATAAATAAAGATATGAAGTTATTTAATTATTTTTAGGCTATGATTATTTAAAAAAACATATAAACTTGTAGATAACTTTAGGCAATGTATTATTTATTCCATGGCTTTTGGCTATACAACATTTTTTTTTATAATTTATAGTTATATGGTATAATTAAAAGATCTTATGCATGAATTTGTGACTATACATTTTTAATTTTGTAATTTTATCCCATAAATTCTAGTAATGAGTATGCATAGCTTTTGTCTGTGTATTTATATTTTTATTCCATAACATTGGGTTATGAGTGTGCATAGCTTTTGGTTATGTATTTATATTTATATCCCATAACACTGGGCTATAAGTATATATTCAAATAAAATAAATAAGATCTAAAACAAAATATAAAATAAAAATATAAGTTCATTACTTACCTTATATGTGAGAAGGAAGTTTATGGCAACATATTAATTTATTCCAAATATCTTTTATATTGTTTCAATTCTTTAGAAACTCTTCAAATATTCTAATTTTTTTTAAATTCTTATTTAAAATTTTTCTTTTGTAGAGACTTGTATTGATAATGTACTAGAAAAAAAAAAGAAAATAAATATAAAAGTAAAGTTGTAAAAGATTTTTGAATTATATTTCATTGACATGGATTTCCTATTTTTTAAGAGTTAGGAAGCATAATAATCAAGTAAAATATTTAATATTGTACAAAGAAACAAATATTCATTCATGAGTAACTATAAGGTTTTTATAGATGACTAAGAAGAAAGAGGTCATTTATGATTATCCATAATATTTATAACACATATAAATATTTTTATTGATCTAGTATTTTTATTTAAAATATTTTTTTGAATACCTTTTTCATAAATAAGTTGGGGGCCATCAGGTTGAGTCAAACTAAAATTGGGGCCAGTGGCCTGACCCATTAAAAAATGTATCTAAGACAAGCTCGAATATGATGGGTTCAGGATGGCCCATAGGTTATGAGCTTTTTTGAGAACACTAGCTGTAATTTAAAAATTAAATTTGCATATTATGGAATTAAAATATAATCAAACTAGATTGATTTATTTCACTCATACTTAATAAGGGCATAATCTATGTGTGGGATTTGGAGCTAAGTTTATCTTTATCACATTGAAGAAATATATGAGGGTGAGCACAAGCTAGCTCGTACACTCATGATTATTAAATAAAAAAATTAAACAATAATCATCAACAAAATATATTTTATTTATCAAAATTCAATACATCAGATTACACAATGCTTTTTAAAATGAAGGGGCCTTGTGCCAAATAATGAGGCTAGCATAAAAAAGAGCTACTCTAGCTAAAGCATGAACAATCTCATTTGTTTGCCTCCGAATAAAAGAAATAGATAATTTTTCATGATTTGCAAGTAGAGAATCACAATCTTTAATAATAGCACCAAACTTTGAGAGGTCTTCACTCTAGCACGAATTGTGTCAACAACTATTTTTGCATCACTTTCAATAATTATATTGCTAATGATTAGTTGATTCGGTCGCCAAATAGCATCACATAACCTAAAAGCTCTTGCTTACTTAGGTAGCAACAAACCTTTAATAACCATGGGCACGTAATGGAAAAGCTAACCACAAAGTCATTTCATAAAATAATGCCAAAGCTAGTCACAACCTCCATTGTATTCCAGATGGCATCAATGTTACACTTATACATAGAAGTAAGGGGCTTGGTCCACTTCATACTACTACCATTCCTATTTGGCACACCATGAAGCCTAGATTATTGACTCATTAGTCACTCATCTAGAAAAGTCATGCTCATGCACAAGTGTACTAGATGTGATAGTGGAGTGACATGATTTTGCTAGAGGTCATTTTTAGCTCGCCAAATACTTCACATGATCATGTCAATTTGAGCTGCATATACTTTGTCAATAGTGTCAAATAGTTGAGAAAACCAATCTTTCATTGAATTAATGTGCAAATTAATAATGGTGATACTAGTTAACCTCCAACATTGGATAGCAAATGGACAATCAAAAAAGAGATGCATATTGTGCTCACCATACTTTCTATACATGATGCAATAGTTATACACCTTATGAGAAGATTATTATCAAATAAAATCGAGTAGAAAAGCAATTAGTAAAGAAAGTATTAAAGAGGGAAAAGAAGGAAAAGTTTTATGAAAAAGAGTTTGCGAGCTCATTGTCTGTTATTAGAAGGAAAGGATTGGTAGAAGTCGGGATGCACGAATGATGCTTAATGGAAGAGGAGTCATGCATCATATAAGAAAATAAGGATATCCATGCACACGATAATAGCTTAGAAAAAAAAGCATCATACTCAAGTGAGACGGGGGACTTTCGGATATGCCATCCTTGTTTTTGTGAAAAAGCCTATGCCAAGTAGGTTGATAGATATATCATAATTACTTTTCACTTTATACTACAACCCCTTTTTGATATGCTAAATATCAAATAAAACTAATTATTTTAGTGATTATTCTTTTATATATTTGAATAAAAAAACTTTAAGATGATTAATTTTATAAAATTGTGATTTTTGATGGATTATGATAAATAACAATAAAACTGGATGATTTTTGTGTGAAATAAAGAATTGATGGATTGTTGAGAAGGAGATGAGTGAAAAGTAATATATATAAGTCATGATATTCATTGTGTTATGACTTTATTAGATCTCATTAAGCTATATGGTATTTTCAACATCTATTCTTAGTCAAAGCTCTACAAAAGTAGTCATGATAATTATTGTATATCATGACTCTCATATATTGTTGATAGTTGACACAATCATTTTACTATGAAATATATTCTTTTAATTTGTGAAACTTTATTAGAGTCATAGCCATACTAGCTCACAATATTTTTTATGGCTATGATATTAATTTATCATCATAGTAATCAAGTATTCTACTGGTGCTCAGAGCCAAACCTCTAGCACCACAATTTTTTGGTTACAAGTCAAGAAGTCCAAGGAAAAAGCCACATTGATATTCTCAACACGATGGCTTTTAGCTACATAAAGTTCCAGCAAGCAATACTCGATCAATAGTAAGAGTCCCTCTTGTCAAAATGCCACACCATCCTATCCAAATGCCAAATCATACCACTAGAGAGTCATATCAAGTTTTTCACATCTTTAACATTAAACAATTCTTTTAGTAACTCCATATTCCAATTTTTAGTTCCATAATTCAAAAATTTTCAACTTCTCAACCCCTTCCATAGGAGGAGTAGATAACCAAAAAATAATGCTCATTTAAAACCCTTCCAAACTCGAATAATGTTGTCATTCCCAATCATCCATCCATAACAGTTGCTAAGAATGAAAAATGAAATCCAAATGCTTCTCCAAACAAAGCTAGGGTTATGTTCAAGCATAGTAGAGAAAAAGTCCCTATGTGAAAAATATTTGGATATGAGCCTACTAACCAGAGCATTTGGATTGTTGAGTATATTATGTCATTGTTTACCAAGTGAAACAAGGTTTGAAGCATGAAGATTATGGAAACCAACACCACCTTCATCTTTGCTAAGACATAATGTCTACAACCTTGTTTAGCAAATTCTTTTATCTTTATTTGATTTCATACCCCACCAAAAAGAGTACATCATATGGTACAGCTCTTCACTTAAAAAAATTTTAAAAAAGGAAAGCACTCATGCAATACGAATGGATAGTTTGGGTGATTTTTTAATGAGAACCTCCATGTTTGATTGGGTCAATAGTTTTCTTTCCACCAATTTAACCTCTTCCACAAATGATCTCTAAGAAATAAAAATATGTACTTCTTTTGCTAACAAGTACAGAGGGAAGGCCCATAAAATTTCCAATATTGAGAGTATTATAAATTCCTAAAAAGTTAGAAAGCTTCCATTAATCAAAATTATTTACATTTGTACTAAAAAAATTTTTAGACTTATAGAAATTGATAGACTGTTATGACTCTTTTTGATAGAAGCAGAGAAGATGTTGCATATAAGAGTATTCTAAATCAGTCATTCTAAAGAAGAAAAAAACTATCATTGACAATTATGATTTTGTTATGATATCTAATTTTTAAGATGATGGTCTCTCATCCAACATAGTTCCATAAGTATATGGGTCATACAAGTAGTAAAGTGTACATTTGTCCATATATCAAATATATAGTCATTGTGTAGGCAGTTCAATCAACCAATAGTTGGTTAAAAACTACTCTAGTCAGAAGGATAATTTTTATGTAGGACTTTTAAATTCTAGGATTAGTCTATTTCATTACGTATAATGATATGTTTAAGTTGCTTGATTGTTATTGCGCTTATTAGTTAAACAAATACTGAATAATTGTAAGAATGCTCTAGTGTCCTATTGGCATACAAGATGATTATTAGATATTAGGCCTCCCCAATGATGATCCTCAAGTAATTGTCCCATCAGGTATTTTACCACTAGACTCATAAATCATACATGCTCGAGGGTCATTTACATATTTATACATTTTAGGAAGCTCATTAACTACCCTTAATAGTTATTTCATATGTACATTCTTATTCTCCGATCTCATATGTCATAAAGATATTATGGTATTAAAAGAAAGTTATTTTCTGCTTCGTAAGTATTATAATCATGACATTTAACATAAGTATTCTTTTAAATCTTACCAGTAAAAGTCATATGACAAAAAGTAGCCCACAAGAATGTTACTACCATATGAGTCATCTCTACTCATGTGTTTCTCATAGCATACCTATTACTATCCACCAAAATAACTTGAAACTCACATACTATAAAAGTGTTAATGCTCTCGGCTTCAAAAGTATCATACTTGTAATAAATAAATTTATCTCAATTTTATATTTTGACATATAGTTTTTATCTCACACATAATGATCAGAAAGGTTGACACTTCCTACCATTATGCATAAGTGAGCCTCATGACTTACTTATTATTATCCACCATAATACCATGCACAAATATTAGTAAACCTAACTTTAATTCTAAATAAATACCATATCTATTAATAACTAAACCACAACACAAACCAAACATAAAGTTCATCAATTATATATCAATCACACATAAAAAAAACATACCAACCCAAGACCTCAATTTAATCTAGCATTATGGAGGAATTCATACAAGATAATTAAAAAAATATTTTGAGGAATTTTGGATTCCTAATGATAGCTCTCAAAAATATTTATGATTCAAAATCTTAAACTCATAATTCTCATATAGTGCGCCTCAATCTACCCCAAAGTGTAGATCAGAATTCAAGTCCCCATTTAGGGTTTAAGCTTGTTCCTTGTGTCCCACCTTACTTATTGATCTCTCTAATTCTCAACTTCATGATAACTCTATGATATTTCTCTCTCTTGATTTCATGACTTTTCTCTCTCTTTCCTTGGATTTAGGTTTAAGTTCCACTTTTATACTCATGTATATGGGTGCATTTTCATATGTAAATTTGCAATGATGTGAAATGGTAGTGAATTTTGACTTGCCTCTCTTTAACAAAAAGTCATAGCACTATAGATCATCATGACTTTGATCTCTTTCTTTTATTAGATTACCATGACATTGAGATTAGTCATGGCTCAAGCATTTGTTCTCTATAACACAAAGTCATACTATTGGGAATAGTCATGGCTTATGTATTTCCTATCGATAATATGAACTCATATTGATGAGAATATCATGGATCATGTATTCTCCTCTATAACTTGAAGTCATAATGCTAGAAATAGTTATGACTCATATATTTCTTTTTTGTAACATAAAGTTGTGATTTTGAGAATGGTTATGGCTTATGCATTTATCCTATGTAACGCAAAGTCAAGGGCATTGAGAATGGTCATGGCTTTGGCCTTTTTCTCCACAGCAAAAAGTATCAGATTTGAAAATGGCCACAACTAGAGAAAATGCTATCTATAATTATTATGGTAATTATTATAGATAGATTTTAGGACTTCGGAGTTTTAATGAATTTTGATGAATAATTATAAAATTGATAAGTTTTTGAAAATATTTAGAAAAGGAAAAGAATTTGGAGTCTCACATTGGTTTATATTCTATGCCAAATTTATATCTAATTGGTCATAGTAATTATTGTAAGCTGTGATCCTATAAACTCGTTAGCATAATCCTTTAACTATGAAATATATTCTTTATGAATACAATATTATCATGAAATTATAATTATACTCATCTTGTAAACTTTAAATGGTTGTGATAAATTTAATATCATATCAACTAAGTACCCTATTAGTTCTAAAAGGCACAACCAGCCCTAATGCCATAACTTTATTTTTAATATGGCTCAGTAATCTAAAGTTAGAGCTATAGTCTTTTTACAAAGTCAAAAATTTTGACTTACATAAAATTACAAAACCAAAACTACACATTCCAAATTAGAGGTGTCAAATGAATCATGCCATGCCGGCACGTCATGGTCTTTAATGGTCTAATTAGGCCACTATGCCATGTCAGGTACAACATGACTCAAAAACATGGCATTAGGACTGGATAGATGCATCTCTTTTTTTTTATGATTGGAGGGCTAGCCATTATGTTGCCCTCAGTTTTAGAAGGTTCAGGTGATTAGTGCTTGGCTAGGAAGAGAGGAGGCACGTACAATGTGTTATGCATCCACGTGGGCTTGATTCATCCCACGTAGACGTCCTCAACCAAACACATGGTGGTTATTTTTAAAAAACCTATCACGTGTAAACAACGGGGGTACTTTTTTTAATAAAAAATTATTTTTTTTTAATATAAGCTGGTAGGTTTGGCATAGTCCGATCGGACTATGTCTGAATCCCAACCAGAGTTCTAGGACACAATAGCTAATCGTGCCTTTGGACCGTGCCTACATGCCAGGCAACCAGGTCATGCTTGGCTCGGCACAAGGCTCGACACCCCCTGGCATAGCACAATGCAAGCTGTGCCTCGAGCAGGCACGACATAGGTCTAGGCACAATTCTAGATAGTATAGTGCAAAGCCAGGCATGACTTAGTCAGCCTATGCTTCGGGTCATGCCTAGTCTACCTGGCCCACTTGCCACCTCTAGACCAAATCCATAATAATTATTAAATACCATGAATTTTGGGACATAACATATTTCATAGGGTATTACTTGAGTATTATCATTCCTTAAGATTTTGACTCTTGTTCTCAAAGAAAAAGTCGTTATTTTTATGTTTGGCCTAATTATCATTATTGCATCATGATTGCAGTACTACATCAATATAATATGTGAGAGAAATAAAGGCTAGTGTCATGACCACTCACATCACCATGGACACTTGAGAGACATGAATGACCAATTTTTGTGCTGCAAATAATTTCTCAACCCCACTGTCGCAGGATATACATGATAAGCATTCTTAATGTCATTGTGATTTTACAATACCAATGCCATATGATGATCAAGAAAGATTAATACTAATATTGTGACTATTTCTTAGTGTCACGGACATATGATGATTAAGAGAGACAAATACTAATATCACAACCATTACCCAGTGCTATGGACATATTATAATACGAGAGACCATTCCTAGCATTATGACTATGTATGAAAAATAATAAAGACAAATGCTTATAGATGTAGTCACTTCTCAAAACTATGACTTTGTATAATAATGGCACTAGACCCAAGTCATGGTCATTGTTAAGCATCATGACTTTGTGTCATAGAAAGATTATGATACATTCTAGAGTCTTGACATCAAACTTAAGAGATGATTACTAAATGTATAGCTTTCTTTTAAAAGTCATGACTTCCTACTTAAAGTTATACAAAATTGTCTGAGTATAAAAGAGGAAGAGAGAAATTCTAGGAACCTTCTCTATTCTTCTTCTTCCTCCATGTAACAAGCAAGGGCCATAGTGTAGCTACCAAACCCTTGGGGAAAACGTTCACTCCCTAGGGGCTCCACTAGAAATTGGTGCAAGATGTAATTCTAACCCCTATAGTTGGGGACATCTTTCAAACCACCCCCCCATAGGGTAAATTCAAAGATTTATAAAAAATAGCAAATAGTCTAGGATTTATGTAACTTGGTTTTTGTGATGTGAAAATAGTTTTACATTAATAGATGTATTTTTAATTTTAATTTATGTTATGTTATGGATATTGATGGATATGTGATGAAATAGAATTTGAACTATAATTTTAACGATTATTAGGTTTGTATGAGAATTTTATGGTGATCGATGACAAATAAACCATTAGGTTCACCCGTGCATACAATAGTAATGAAATGATGGCTCTTTTGACAATGTTGCACAAGATAAATCTATATGGCTATATGTTAAAACCCAAAATTTAGGTATGTTAACCTTTGTGGATAGGACGCTTATGAATCCAAAAGTGTGAACACATTTTAATGCTAATCAATTATACATATCTTAGAAGAGCTAGTTCTTGATTAGGATGGATATTATATATAATGTTCTCCTAAATATTATACTATTAATGTGGGAGTCGCATTATTATTGAGGAGGATGGTGAAAGACAATCCTTGAGATATGCATGAATATATTGCGACTTTTAAGGTGATGACATTCTTGTGAGTTGTTTTCACTCATACAGTTCCCACTAGTGAAACTTGAAAGAAGTATACATTAAATATGTAAGTATGGCCCTAACAAAGTTAAAAGTGTAAATGCTTACAAATTATGCATGTTAATTATTTGTCTTTATGATACTTGAGGCTAGAAAATAAAAGTGTATATATGAAGTAACTATCAAGGGTAGCTGACAAGTTGCCTCAAAGGTATGAAATTATGATTAACTTTCTAGCAAAGATAATTTATTATCTGGTTGGTGACATACTAAGGGGACATTTATGAAAGGACTATAATTAGGATAAGAATAATAGTGATAACTACCATGCATGTTATTAGGGCAATAAGTCATTACATAATAACTCAATATTCATTATCTATGCAAACATAATATAATTCAAACTAATTTGAATATACATGACATAAATTAAATGAACAAACTCATGGAACTAAGATTAATTTCATAATCCAAATATCTATTTTATTAGAATTGAGCTGTCTCAATATTGAATAGCCAGACTACTTATATAATTTCTTTGGGAATGATATCTTGATGAAAGCCATTTTTATTACTTATATGATCCATGTACTTATCAATCTCTATTGACAAAATACTATCTCCAATAATTTTTTGGGATAATAACTAACTAACAAAATTAAGTAGTATAACAAAGTTATAATGGATTTTTGGTATTATTACTAGAATTTTTTTTAGTTTGGTTAGTCAATGTGCGTTGACATAATTATACTAGTAAAAAAATAATTCCATTTTAGTAGTTTAGATAGCATGAAATTTTATAAATCTTGACAAATCTGAATGTTATATTATGTTAACTTGTTTTGGGGGTGGATAGTTATATTTTGGTATTTTACTTGTATCCTTTTCCTTGTTTCTTTTTTATGCACATTTTTGAGCCAAAGCTATATTACTGAACTAACCCTTTTGGACCCAAAAACCAAAAGAACTAAAAGAGTAATTGTTAGACAAAGAGCTGATAAAGAGCCCATGGAAAAAATTGACAGTAATAGAGAGCCCCAAGATAGTAATAGATAAGATATTAAATAATTCATCCACCACCATACCATGGGAAACTATTGGGTGCCTATGAAGATAGATAGTTATTCAGATATTTGATTGCAACTAGCAGTAGTAAACTACTAAGTTGAAGCTGAGACTTATGGCCATAATTTAGTAGTACTGGTATAGTGAAAGGGTATTGGTATATGTGTCAAAAAAGTCGTGTCATGGTGGCACAACCCATTTTTTGTGATTGAATCAAGCAACCATGTAATGCTAGGCATGACACAAGATGGATCTTATTTTTTGTTAATATGGAAGCTTTCTTAAGGATGCTTGACATCCAAGAAGACAAAAAGAAGAGTATCGAAGTAGATCACCATTTTACATCCTTTTGAATCAATAAACTTAGATCCCATTTATCAAATAGAAGAAACCAACTAAATACAAAGTAAAATATACATGTTTCAACTTAAAAACAATAACCCAATGTATTACCATCTAAATATTAGAAATCAAGAGAATTTTTTTTTAGAGGCTATAAAAGTGGGTTGTATAATATTGAGTAATCTTCAAGAAATATTTGGAATAATGTGGTGAGCTATAATAATCAAAGAATTTCCAGCTTAAATTATCTATTATCACAAAAATAAGAGAAGACAACCTTGGAAGAAGGCATGAAATACATCTTAACAAAATTAAAAAAGAGAAATGATATCCAAGAAAAATTGTATAAGGATGCTTGAAGTGAGAATAAATCATACGAGTTTGGTGATGAAGAAAATAAAGAATCAAATTGGATCAATGATATTATCAATAAAAAAAAAGATGTACTTAAACTGTGAAGTGATAACGAAGTAAAGCCAAAGAATTATTCTTTTATATTGTTTAGAGGTGAAAAAGAGCTACAAGATACTATATTGAACAAGATAATTCTAGAATATTTGGGGATGATAGCACTACAACTTTACCATAAGTTATGATTTTGACTGAAATTTTCCAAAAAGTTATGACCCCCACTAAAAAGAGCTTGAAGAATGAAGGATGTGATACCTCTTTACCTAACAAAACCAAGACCCCATAGGAAGTGCAAATCCAATAATCACCCAAAATGTGAAGAAGAATGAAGAGTATCTGTAGATATAGAAATAAAGAAATAAATTATAATGAAGCTAAGGTTAAGTTTTGATGAATCTTACATTTCTACAATGGTATAAAAAGAGGAAATCGGATGAACACTTTGAGAAGTTTTTAAATAAATTTTAAAAGTCAGTAGTGAATATACTATTTGTCGAAGCTCTAGCCCAAGTGTCAAACTATATGAATTTTATGAAAGAGACAATTAGTAGTAAGAAAAAGTTAGAGATATATGAGACCATGAATATGATCAAAAAGTATAGTGTAATTAGTTAAATAAAACATCTAAGGAAATTAAAAGACTCCAAAAGTTTTACTTTTCCTTGCACTATTTGAGATTATATATTTCAGAAAATATGGTGCGACTTGGGATCAAGTATCAATTTGATGCCCTTGTCAATTACACGAATGTTGAATTTTAGTAAATCACTCCAATATCTCTCTCATTCCAAATAGCTGATTGGACTATGCAGTAACTAGATGAGATTATCAAAGATGTATTGGTTAAGATGAGTATCTCTATTTTTCTAGGGAATTTCATTATATTAGATATGAAGGAGAATAATTATTCATTAATATTTTATCAACTTCAAGAAAAGTGAGTTCACTCTCCATGTTGATAAGGAGAAAATAAAGTTTAATCTTTATAATGACTTGTAGGATCAAGATGATGATGAAACAAAGTGGTGGAGAATTACCAATCTTTTTTATACTACAAAACAATAAAAGGTGGGTTTTTGATGGAAGGATTTTGTCGAAGACTATTGGCCAGATGAAGATGAAGGAGATGAAGCATAATAACAACTTTAGAGCTGTAAAAGTGACGAAGATGAGAAATGCAATGAGGAAGAACTATTTTAGAGGTATGAAAATGAGGAAAAAGAGAAAACAACTATTATGAGATTGCAGCATTCTTTGAAGTTGTGATCTTAGAAGAATCTCTTGTGTTGAAAACTTCAAAGAAATATAAAGAATAATTGAGAAAGGCAAGATGAAGATAGAAAAAATGGAGAATCCAATTAAAGACAAGGTCATTGCTGAGCACAACATCATGACTTTGGGTATAAATAATAAAAATGACCAAGGAAAGCTTGAAGACAAAGTTATATTGTACACAATACTATGACTTTTGTGTTACATAATGAAAATGACCAATAAAAACTTAAAGATAAAGATATGGCTATGCACAACACCACAAATTTGGTATTGCATAATGACCATACTCAAAGACAAAGCCATGACTATGAATAGTATCATAAATTTGGAGTTATAGAACAAAAAAACAAAGAAAAGTTTATGGACAAAGTTGTAGTTGTGTATAACATCATAACTTTGAAGTTATAGAACAAAAAGGGTAAGGAAAAATATAAAGACAAAGTCATGGTTATACTCAATGTTGCAACTTTGGAAATCTAGGAAGAAAAGAGCAAGGAAAAACTAAAAATCAAAGTCATGACTATACATAGCACTATGAATTTAGGGATCCAAGAAAAAAAAGGGACTAGCTAGTATAGAAGAAAGAAACCATGACATTCACTAAAATTATAGCATCCAATAAAAAAAAGACCCAAGAAATAAATGTAGTTAAAGTAAGACTAAAGGAAGAAACAAATAAGAAGGAAGTAAAATAATATACTAAAAGCTAGTATGGATGGCAAAAATCTTTGATAAAGGAAAAGAGATTTTGATGGTCTAGCTATTAAGGATAAATGCAACACTACTTGAAAAGGTTACCCAAATTTGTTTTCTCATGTATGATGTAATAAACACCTACATCTACTATATAAATGATTATACATACCCAATGATCCATGAGTATAATCATGGAATTTAAACTCCACCATGGCTATCAACATGTGCACCTGAAGTTGATCTATTATTTTGAGATCTTTTGACACTCAAACCTAGTCATATAAAAAAAAATCTTATTCTTTGTTTTGTTAAAGAAATGTTTTTATGTAGAGGAATGTTATTACTTGGGGACGAGCAATCATTTTAGTATATGAGTTTGTTAGATATTTAAACTACCAAACATTCTAAAATGTTTTAGTGATTTGTAATGATATGTAATCATGAAAATGAGATAATTATGGATCAATTTCATGAATTTGAAGTTTTAGTATATTTTGATAAAAAGTCATGAAATTAATATGTTTATTAAGGTATCTGGCTGGTGGTAGAGCATAGAGTCTCAGATAGTTTTGACATCAATTCTTTATTAAAACTCTACTTATTTTGTTGTGACTATCTTTTTATTCCATGACCTTACCAACTCATCAAAATATTTTTTCACCATGAAATATATTCTTTATGACTATGATATTATCATAAAATTACAACCATATTTATGTCATAAAATGTAAATGACTATGATATTAAATTTATGTTGTAGCAACTAAGTACCCCACCCATGCTAAAAGTCATGACAATATCCTAGCACCAAAATTATATCTTTATTATATCTCATTAGTCTCAAGTTAGAGTTATGACCATTTGGAAAAGTCATGAATTTGAGCTACAAAAAATTACATATCAATAACTACTTAAGCTAAAGCCAAAATAATTATTTAGTGTTACAACTTTTGGGACATGAAATATTACATAGGTCATTACTCGAGTATGATCATTCCTCAAGGTCGTGAGTCATATCCTCAAAGGAAGGCAATACCATGAATTTTATGTTCGGGCTAATTTCTAGTATTATGGAATATTTGTAATATTGTGATGATATGATACATGAGAGAAGTGAAAGCTAGTGTAATAGCCACTCATAGTGGCATGGACACTTGAGACATATGAGGGGCCAATTTTTGTGTTGAAGTTATTTCCCAACATTATGGCCATAGGATACACATGAGAGGTATTCTCAATGTTAAAGCCATATGATGATCAAGAAAGATTAATGCCAATACTATGGTCATTTTTCAGTATCATAGCCATATGATGATCCATAGAGACCAATACCAATGTCAAGACTATTACCAGCATTGTGGCTATATTATAATATTAGGCACCATTCAAAATGTTACAATCATTCCTATCACCATAACTCTATAAAAAGAATAAGAAAGATAAATGCACAAAGCTATTAATATTTCCTAGTATCATAATTTTGTGTTATATATAGATATTATGAGCAGAGATGTTAAATAAGTAATGTTGTGCTGGCATTACATATTTTTTAGGCCCATTTGGGCCACTAGACTATGTCATGCATGACACAGTTTTTAGCATGGACCATGCCATGTTAGCATGACTTTGAAAATGAGCACCTAGCTAGCATGACCCATTGGAATGCATTTTGGTCAGGTCATGCCTAGCCAGGCTAGTCTTGGTTCAGTTCAGGCTAGATGGAATATTTCCAGGCTAGCCTAGGTCATGTCTAGGCTAACCTAGAACCTACCATAGGCTAGCCGAGCCAAAACCATCCAAATGGGCCATCATGCCTTTTCATGCCTCCCATGCCAAAATATTTGGCATGACATGCCTTAAGCCATATCATGTTGCATGCCATGCATGAGTTGCCTAACCTAGTTGACACCTCTAATTATTCCCAAGTCATTATCATTTTCCAATGCTACGACTTTATATTATAGAAAAATTAGGATATATTCTAGAATCATGACCATTTTCTATAGTTGTGACTTCAAGCTTAAAAGATTAAGATCAAAGTCATAGCTTTCTTTTGAAAGCCATAAATTCCTACTTAAAATAATACAAAATTACTTGAGTATGAAAGAGAAAGAGATAAATTCTAAAAATTTTTTTCATTCTTCTTCTTCCTCCAAACATGAAAGTAAGGGAATTGGTTTACCTATCATCATCCACCAAAAAAATCTCTCAATAACCTATCATCAGTTGAAACCCTAGTTCAAATTCTATTTTATCACCATCCATCAATATCTAAAATAAAAAAAAATAAATAAAAAAATGCATTCATTAATAAAAACCAATGTCACGCCACACTTTGCTTGTTTGTGGAACTACATTGCCCAATTATAGAGATTACATTAAGACTTATGTCACTTGCTTGTTTGTGGAACTCTTATGGAGAGAAAAATTTACCCATATGATTTGATAGTCATTGTGACTTTGCTTGTTGTGTGGAGTGAAAAAAAGAAGAATGTGAGAGATCTTTTAATTTCTTTTTCTTTTGCTTTTATACTTAGGTAATTTACATTAATCTAAGTAGGAAGTCATAACTTTTAAAAGAAAGCCACAATTTTAGCTTTCATATCTCAAGCTTGAGGTTGTGACCCTAGAAAGTGACTACGGCTCTAGATTACATCCTATTTTTTATGTAACATAAACTCACAACACTACAATGACCATGAATTGGATCAAATGTTTCTCTAATATGAAGTCATACTACAATAAAGTAGGTGCATCTTCATGCATTTATCTTCTTATCATTAATAAAGGGTCACAATATTGGGAAATGATTATGACATGGTGAAAAGCTTCTCATATTGATATATGACCACAATGTTGTGACAAAATCATGAAATTAGTATTAGTCTTTCTTGATTATTATATGGCCATGACACTATGATATAGTCACTGCACTGAGAAAGTATTGTATATCTTGTGTTTGTAGTGCTGATGAATGGCCTTGACACAATTTTTTCTTCATGTGTATTCAAGTGTCTGAGGTACTATGAGTAATCATGACAATGGTATTCTATTCTCTTATATTCTATGTTGCTATGATACTATAAGAATGTTGTTGTACTTCAATTATCCTTAGCATAAAAGTTATGGTTTTACCTTCTCTTGAGGACAAGAGTTATGACCTTTGGAAAAAGTCATACTCAAGTAATGTTCACTATAACTTTGTGTCCCAAAAGTAGTAGATCTAAATAATTTCTATGGCTTTTTCCTGAGTAGTTTTTTCTATGTAATTTTCTATAGCTCAAAAGTCATAATTTTTTAAAAAGGCTATAAATTTGACATGAGACAATCAATCCATATTAAAGATAAATTAAGAAACTTAGACTTGGTCATGACATTGAGTACCAATAAAGTACTTACTTGATTGCTACTATATAAAATTAATGTTGCCATAATTTAATTTTTTATGAGATATGTATGATTGTGACTCAAAAAATATCACGACTATTAAGAATATATCATACAGTGGAAGGATTATACTAATGAGTCAGTAAGATTATGACATATAAGGATTGACATGACTAATTTGATAGAGATCCAGTCAAGAATAGATGCCAAAACTATGCAATACTCATTATTCTTCATCGTCTACTAGATACCTCCAAAAATATATTAATTAGGTGTAAATTCATCAAAACTCATCAAAACTCTAAAATCATGAAATCAACCCATTATTTTTCTAATTCCATACCTATAAAATATCAAAAATACCAAAATATTTATGAATATTTAGTAGTTTGAACACCTAATAATTACCATTGGAATTAGGTCAATGGTGATAATCACTTTATATTCCATTAGGGTAATAAGTCATTATACAGCAACCTAATATTCATTTTGTGTCTAAACATAATATAATATAAACTAATTTGAACATAAATCACATAAATTATACGAATAAATTCATATATCTAAGATTAATTTTGAATATCTATTTTACTATAATTGAGTTTTCTCACTGTTAAATAATTAAACTATTGATATATTCCTTGTGTGATCAATATATGGACTAAAGTCATCTTTACTACTTATATAAGCCATATACTTGTATATATCTATTTATGAGATACTCTCACTAAATGAGCTTTTGAGATATCCCCTAACCATCAAAATTAGGCAGCATAACAAAGTCACGGTGAAATAATTATATCAATTAGGTGATATATTCTTAACATTCGAAGATGATCATGATTAATTGTAGAGTTTTGTACATGAATAAATACCAAAATTATTCTATATAATTTTGAAAGTATAACTAAGTCATAATATTATAAATAATATGATTTTACTTGACTTTTTACTCACTTCCAACTTAACGATTCTATTAAGTATTACATTTTACACAAAAACTATCTATTTTCATAACTATTCATCATAATCTATCAAAACTCTTCATTCTCATCCACCCTCAAGAAGAATAAATATCCTCAATCTTATTCATATCGTGTCTACTCTATATAAAGTTGAACACTAAGTGGGGTCTTTTATTTTAGCATATCTATTGATGATTACTATGAAAGTGTGCACATTTACACTATATTTAAAAATTAAGTCTTTCTTATATTTCAGTATATCTATACTAGAGTTGAGAGAAAAACCAAAATAAAATCAATTTTTATATATTTTGATAATGGGAGAGAAATCAAAGTTAGTTTGATAGCTATTATATATTCTATAACATTAGACATGAAAAGATACACGCCAACATACCATAATTTTATAAAAATAGTGAAAGGATGAATCAAATGGAGGAGAGAGTTTGGTATATACTTCTCATACATATCTTCCCAATGAGTTTTGGAGAAAAGCTATTTGTATGATTATTGATATAATCAATATGTGCCCTATTAATACCCTGGATGGAGATGTTCTTAATATAATCTAGAAAAGAAAAAATATATCATATGATCACTTGTAAGTTTTTGGTTACAAAACCTTCATTCATATCACAAAGAATGAATGATATAAATTTGATTGTGCTACACTTTCTTTCCTCTTCATTGATTACAAATATAAAAAGTTTGGAAACATACTTTGGAACCTAATTGCCAAGAAGTTTATGTGGAGCAAAGATGTATTTTTTCTAGAGGACTAATTAGTGAATAGTAGTTATCTGAGTAGTGATGAGAGTGATTCTACCAAAATTCCTATTTTCAAAAATCTAGTACTAGTTCCATCCAAAGATCAGTCTAATCAAGGGAGATGAATTGAGTAGCCACTTGATGATTTCGAGCCTCATGATATAACTGATATTTCTAAGTCATAGAATATACATTATATTTTCAAGCCCTAGGATATACCTATTAAGAAGATGATGAACTATATCCAACTAGAACTAGGTATGACCTAGTTGTTGATGATGATACATCTTAGTCTGAACTAAGAAAATCATTTAGGCCACATCATGTATCCTCTAGATTCTATGATTATATATATACTCATGGATACATATGAGTCTGAGATTTTTAAGAAGATGACCACTCGTAATAATAAAGAGGAATGACTTTGGGCTATACACAAAGAGAAAAAGTCTTTTCATATCAATCAGACTTATGATATGGTACCCTTACTAAAAGAAAAGTGGGCTTTGAAAAATATATGACTCTTTAAATTAAAACTCAGTGATACTAATTCTTAGTTGAGATACAAGAATTAGTTAGTACTCAAAGGATATAGTTAAAAGAAATGAATATATTTTGAGAAATATTTTCTTCAGTAATAAAAATATCTTTTATTTGAGTAGTTTTGAGTTTGTCTACTTGCTTTAACTTAGAAATTGATCAACTCGATATGAATATTGTATTTCTTCATGGTGACCTTTATAAGACTCTCTACATGGATCAGCATGAAAGATAAAATGTAGAAGAAAAGAAAAATCATGTTTGTAAACTGAACAGGATCTTATATAGTTTAAAACAAGCTCCTATGCATTGATACAACAAATTTAATTCATTCATAAAAGCTAATGACTTTTAGCACATATCTTGTGACCACTATGTATTTGTTATTCATTTGTTGGGTAACGAAAAATTTATACTTTTATTATATATTGATGATATATTGATCATTAGACATATAGAGCACAAATTGATAGGTTTAAGAGGAAGATAAGATAATTCATTTATATGCAAGACTTAGGCTTAGTTAGGCATGTTCAAGGATGAGTATCATCCAGGATAAGTCCTCTAAGTATTTATGGTTATATCAAGAATGATACATCGGTATAATTCATGAAAGATTTTTTTTATGAAAGAGGCTAAGTCATTCTCAACTTCATTAACTAAATACTTTTTAGCCGAATATCAAATATAGTCCCAAGACTGATGAGGAACTAAGAGACATGAGTCGTGTTCCCTATATCTCATTTGTCAGAAGTCTTATAAATAATATGGTCTATACTAGACTTGATATAACATATATGTTATCGATATTATTAGTCATTTTCTCTCAAACTCGAATAAATATCAATAGGTTGTATTTAAATCTATCTTGAGGTACAATTGGCGAACTTCTTAGTTATTATTGTGATTGAGCATATTATAACTCATTCTTCTCGAATATACTAATTATGATATGGTAAAATACTTAGATTATTATAGATCTATCTCATGTTAAAATCCATGCTATATCCTAAAAATTCAAGCTATATGGGTGCATAAAGGTGTCAATCAGGCCGGGCCGGCCTGGTCCGGCACGGCATGATTCGGGCGTGCTTAGGCCGGCACGGCATGAGAATTTCCTGTGCTCATGCCCATGCCGTGCCTATTCATGGCACTAACCATGTCGTGCCGTGCCGAGGCCAACCGAGCCTCGTGTCATTCCTGGCCCTACATGGTACCATGGCCCGTTGGCACGGTACCTCGGCACGAGCCGAGAAACCACCCCAGCAGCAGAAGCTGAGCCCGATGGGCTAGATTCACCAAGCTCTGAAGTGAAGAAAAATCATGGCGGCATGGCGGCACGATGACACGCGCCGAAACCCTAATTCTTTATTAAATTAGGCCGAACTTGGCGGATTCGTGCAGCGGGCCCGTGTCGGGCTGACCTCCACAGAACCGTGCCAGGCTAGACACAACACGGTTACTGTACCGTGCCGTGCCTGGCCCGGCACGGAAGCACGGTTTGGGGGGCTAAAAATGAACCGGGCTGACCCAACACATTCCGTTTGACACCTCTATGTGTACAATATATTATTCAGCATTAAGGTTTAGTTCATTACTTTTACTGAAGCATTCAAAAAAATTGTATGGATGAAAATATTTATTGTATAAGTGACATGATACATATATGATATGATATGATAATTATTGTGATACACATCTATCTAAAAATTAGATATTCCATAATATGATGAAGTACATTGATGTGTTATATTATTGGATACATGATGTATTATATAATTTTTAATATTGGAATTTTTTTTAATTATTTTGTATTTGATGTACAAAAACATAAATTCATATTTATTTTCTGAATAACTAAGAAAAGGGGATCGATTTTTAACTTAAATCTAGTCGATGCATTATTTTGTTCTTGGTTTAAATATTGTTAATTTACAATTTTCACAGTTGAAGCAGAGCTGCAGAGGGGCAGCTCACATGAAGTCTATATTTAAATAAAATTTTCTAAGCATTCTCGTGCATAAAAATCTCTTAGCACCAACGAGGACAGCACTATCAGAAAGATTTTCCCCGGCGTGCTGCCTCTTCCCATCCCAACATCTCTTCCTCAATCTGGAAGTCGTCGGGAGAACAAGATGTCTGCTCTACGCCGATCCTTGTTGATTTGGTTGACTCTAATCTGGTCACCTCTTTGTTTCGCCAGATCATTGCTGGATTCCGGTTCCGTCGGAACAGCAGCGATCCTCGACGCCGAATACTGGCAAGCACCAGCCAGAAACTTCAACTCGGCTTCCGAAACATCAGAGACATTTCCACAATACGAAGCCACCGGCTATGTGACATCATCATCCATTCCAGACACCTACTCTTCCAGATCTTCGCCACCACTTACGCTATCGCTTTATAGTGGCGATTCTATCCGTGAATACGAACACAAAGATTATGCGAAAACGATGATTAAGAAGCTCAGTCGCGACTCAGATCGCATGCAATTCATCTCAAATAGGGTTGAGATCGCCCAGAGCGAGTGGAAATCAGATATGTACTCCGATGTGTCTCTGATGCAATCGGACGATGTTTCCGCAACAGTGATGCAAGCCGGCGGCGATTTCTTCGTAAAAGCGATGGTCTCTTCCGTGGAATTATCTTTGTCTTTGGATAGTGGAACTGATTTTTCTTGGGTTAGATCCAATGGACTTGCCTTCTCCAACGTCGGCTGCTCTTCCACTGCTTGCAAATTGTTGGGGACTCCGAAATGCAATAAAGATTCAGATCCTTGTTCTTATCGGGTTCGATATGGTGATGGATCATACACCACTGGAAGTATGGTAACAGGGACAATGAATTTTGGTGATAGTGCCCGCTATTCTCTGTTAATAGGTAATGCCTTGGAAAGCAAAAATTTGATTAGCGAGGCATCCGGCATGCTTGCAATCGGCAATGGCCCGCTGTCGCTTCCATCTCAGCTCCATGCAAAATCATTCTCTTTTTGTTTGGGAAACGGGCATTCTTCTACTCTGGACATTGACTCCGGATTGCCCAATCCTGCTGTCATCGTGCCGTACTCAAATCAAAATGGCAATTCCCTCTATTCTGTTAACATTTTAGGGTTCATCGTCGGCAATGAAAAAGTTGCCAGCAATCAAGTAGGTGCAGCCGTGATCGACACAGGAACGACGATTTCTCGTCTGCCATTTGATGCCTACTACTCGTTGAGAGATTCATTCGTGAAACAGACTCCGCACTTGAAGAAATCAGACGCTTTCAACGTGTTGGACACATGTTATGATTTGAGCGACGATAAAACACCTCAAATTCCAACGCTCTCACTTTTGTTCCCCGACGGTCAGATCCTGACCTTGCCGGCGTTGAATTACCTGACTCCGGTGAATGGTAACAAGTATTGCTTCGCTTTTGCCGGATCGTCCTTGGATATGGCCATAATTGGGAATGTGCAGATGCAAAGCATACGCGTTGGATTCGACCTCGTTTCGAGCAAGATACGGTTCTCCAAGAACAGTCAATGTTGAGCTCGATTTCTCTCCATTCAATTTTTATGTGGTAGAATCCAATTCGGTCACGAATAATAACACTTCTCATGGGTTTTTCTTCTCCTTCAACCAGAAGGCAGAAAAGAGGAACCTCCATTGGTTGAGTTGTTCCACCAGAGGGATTTATTGCGAATGAGACGCAACATTCCACCCATGATTATGTGTTTCTCGTTTTAGATTTCAGTGCAGCTTTCCATCATAATTTTGAGAATGCTTTTGAAGCTGTGCTTTTTCTCTTCTTAGAGTTCCGGACACTGAATAAACAGCACCGACATTTGTGTTGAGTTGAGAGCACCAAAATAATATTAAAAAAATTAACGCAAACTTTGTTTAAATATATAGCACTAATATCATCTCCAACTATACTCAACAAAATAACTAGTAAAAAAATATTTAAATAATCAATTCAATATTTTAGCCAACGCTATCCAAACTTTACTCCAATTAATCTCATCAAAATAGATTAATATTTCAACTAACTTTAACTAATTTTAAAAATATAATTAAAAAATATTATAATTTAAAATAGTAAAATTATATTAATAAATATGTGTTGTGTAATGTCATAAAATTTAAAACAATGAAATAAAAAAAGTAAATCCAAACATACATTCATAAATTTAATCTAGATTATAACACAAGTTGCAAGTTGGTTAATAGGAAAAAATTATATTTTATTTGTCATAATTTTCATCTGGATGCGCTTAAAATATTCAACTTGAATCAAGGGTATGACACTTGTATCGATACACATTATTTTTTGTTCATCCTTCATTTTCTCGAGTTGTACTTTTTCTTGTTCAATAACTAACTTCTCTTATTTGATAACTATTATTTTTTTCATGAAAGTTATTTTCTTCTCTGTCATCTTCTTTTTCTCTCCCTTCATTTATTTTAGACAATTTAATAAAATAAGATGAACTTGAATTTTTATCTTCAGAAAGTTTGCTCTTTAATTTTTTTATCCACTTTTTCGCAGCCTTCCTTCCTATTGCCCTCTCCAAGCCCACATTGTCATCTTCTATGTTTATCGATTCTAGTATTGAAGGATCATAGCTGCTAGAAGTTGCACTACTTTTTATTTTTTGTTTCTTTGACTGAGAATCCTTCATCCATTTTTGGGTATACCGCAACTCATTTCAATAATGTTCAAATGAAAAAAATGACTTATAAAGTTCATTGTACACTTTCTTTGCATCACGGACCTGAAATTTATACATTATGCTACATATCTAAAATAAAAATTATACAAATTATATTATGTATCATAATAATATTATCACACTTGTAATTAAAATACATCATACATTGTCTTTCGTAGTTAGTCCACTTTGATTCAACCTTTCAATTTGATCAAAACAACCACGAAATTTATTGGTGACCAGTTGAATTGAAGACCAACGATTCATCAAAGAAACTTGATTTCGATTACAATCTGACTCAAGTTTGTATTTGTTGAAGTACTCCCAAACCCTATGCTAATACCTTTTAGTTTTTTGCTCATTCCCATTCACGGCATCAACACTAGTATTTAGTCAGCCCGAGATTAAAACTAAGTCCTCCACTTTTTGAAAAGTTGACGCCTCGATACATTTTAGTGGTTGATTCTTTTTGAGGTGATATTGGTGAAGACTGAGTTATTTGTTTTACGGATTGAGAATCAAACTCACCTACGTTTGTTGCCTCATTCAATAGATTGGTAAAGTAATATACATGTTAATCGATCAAAGCACCTACAATGTTGAAGAACAAAGATGGGTTGGGGTTAACCACATAACAGCAATATTTATTTACATGAATAGAAAGAAATAACATCAAATCCAACTAGGAGGCTTAAAGTAATAAACTTGAATTTATCAATAAAAAAACAAAATTTATCAAAACATTTAAGTAATTTTGAATCAAAAAATTCATTATCCATTATTCTATATATCCAATAACAACAAAAATATAGAATTTATCAAAATAGAATATATCAATAAATCATTTATATGCGGAATTCTGATTCCAATAACTTAAAATACATTTTTAACACATAACATGTAATCAAATCATCATCTACCAATAAAGTTATGCAACAAGTTACTGGATAATTTTCAACTTGTTTTAGCACTAAAAATAGAAATTATCAACTAGTATTTGTAAAAAAATTGGATGAAGATCTTCTGTTTTGAAATTAACAACAAAAAACAAAGTTATTGGAGCATGTCCAACCACCCCCTATATAGAATCTGTTACAAGATTAGAAAAATGATTGTTGAAATAGGGAAGAATGAGAGGAAGGAGGTGTGAAGCATATTTGACAAAATCAGACATAATTCTGTAAATATTTTTACAGAATGAGGATTTTGTAAACATTTTTATAGAATGAGGATTCTGTAATGGAGAAGGTTTTTTGTTGCTGCCGAAAAAGATTTATACGCCAATAATATTTCAGAAACATGATTCGTCATGTTTCCAAGCATCTTTGACGAATTGGCATTGTTCAACAATACCGAAGGTGTGAATATTTTTGTTGCTGTCGGATCCGAATGGGGAAGGAGACTCAAGGGGCTTTCCTCCTTTTTCTTTTTCAGTATTGACCTCAGCTCCTGCAACAACGAAGATGTCGATTGACTCGGTTAAGCCAATGAACCAGCTTTCATCACTAACGCTAATTCGAAGGATAATCTTCCCCAATAGCCCACATTGACGGAAAGGTTAGGCACATCATGTTCAAACACGCTTGCTGAGGTGTCATTGAAAGGTTAGGCGAATGAGTGGGTAAGCGATAGCACATGCAAACACAATTGAACGTCAATGTAATTGAGGCCGACGAAGGGAACAAGTGGTAAGCCCTCTGAGGCGTCGCTAGAAGCAGAATTTTTTGAACATTTTATCTAACGTTTGACATG
This sequence comes from Sapria himalayana, assembly GCA_029783825.1. Lineage (NCBI taxonomy): Eukaryota > Viridiplantae > Streptophyta > Magnoliopsida > Malpighiales > Rafflesiaceae > Sapria > Sapria himalayana. Next base: position 5,405,283 of record JAREIK010000403.1, on the reverse strand, counting down.
ATTTTGTGGTTGATGAATAGTATTGGTGAGCGACAAATGCTCGCTATATTTGTTGAGCGAGAAGTGGGTGGGGCAAAAACGCGAGCGGAATAACGAGCGCATTGGAGCCCTATTTTATTAAGTACACTCAATAAAATATAGATATTAATGTTTTTAGCGAGCACATTGGAGATGCTCTAAAACCTAGACTAAATAATTTTAAGTGCAACCAAAAAAAATGATACAAAAAAAAATGAAAATATGTCCGCGCATTACCCGGCTACCCCAATCTCCCCCCTACACTGCACATATTGTAGCATATAAGAGCATTTCCAATGGGATCGCTAATTATTCAATTTTAGCTATTTTAGCTAGCCAAACATAATAAATCCTTCCCAATCCATTCTTTATTCCACTCGCTATTTTCTAGTTTACTCAAATAGCTCAACAAATTTGGAGAGATATTTGAGCTCTCTAAATTTTCTCTCCCTTTTTTTCTCTCTATCTCTCTCTCTATATATATTTTGACTTTTTTAAAATTATTAGATATTAATTGTAAAATACATAGTGTGGTTGGAGTGTATTCTAAAAACTTGCTCTTTGAATTTAATATTTAAATATATTTTGAGTAGCTATTTTGTTAAGTATGGTTGGAGATACTCTAAATATAAGGTAAAAATTTTAATTTGTAGATGAAATTAATCTTAAAGATTAATATTTGTAAAATAAAACTAGGGGGGAATTATGTTTCCGGGTACTCCTCTAGAAATATTTAAAATTATGAAACTATTTTTTAATATTTAAAAATAAAGTTACTAGACTCTTAAGAAATTAAAATTTGGGATACTTTATTGTGTTAATTTGTGATTGCCCTTCATTAAATCACATTGGACATTCTACACTCTCTCATCGACCCTCGTCCTCTCCCATCGACGTGTTCAATGGAGCTCAACCACAAGCTCCAACGAACTTCTGGAGCTTATGGTCGAGCTTGATGGAGCTCAAGGAGCTTGACCATGAGCTCCATCGAGCTCCAAGAGCTCATGGTGAGGCTGTAGGACATTGTTGTTGAGCAGTTGGAGCTCCTGGTCGAGATCAACGACGAGCTTCTGAAGCTTGATGGAGCTTGTGGTCGAGCTCCATGAACTTGGCATTGAGCTCCAAGATCTTGGAATTGAGCTCCAGAAGATGACGGGAGCCTGTGAGCTCCATCGAGCTTGATCGAGAGCTCCATCGAACTCGATGACGAGCTTTACCCAAGATCCAGGAGCTCGTTGATGGGGGGGGGGGGGGGGGGGGGGGGGGGCAAGAGCCGAATGACCAATGAGATTTAATGAAGGAAAATCTAGGATTAACAAAATAGAATATCTCAAATTTTAATTTCTTAAGAGTCTGATGATTTTTTTTCACATATTAAAAGATTAATTTCAAAATTTTAAATATTTCTGAGAGAGTACCACGAAACATAATTCCCCCATAAAACTATATCACATAAATATTTTAGCAAAATACATCAACAATAATTATTATTTGTTACATATTCATGTACACACACATATATACTTATGTATATTTTTAACAATACTTATTTTCAACAATATTCATGCATTTTTATACATATCACTATATAAATGTAATTTAAATAATTTTATTATTTATAAATCAAAACACACCAATATATAGATGAGTATTGTTCAAAATACATATAAAAACTTATATGTATATAGTATACACATGGAGACATATATGTACATGTATGTGTGTGTATGTGTATGTACATGTGTTTGTGTGTGTGCGCGCGCGTGTATTTGTTTAGATTTATATTTGTTTAGATTTATATTTGTTTGTATAAATATGGGTATTTGTATTTGAGCACATATTTACATGTATACTATGTACAATATTTAAAAATGTAGATATATATGTGGATATAAATAATTACATACAAATGTACAGAAGTGTGTATGCACTTGTATATATATATATATCTAAAGCAGTGAATATGCACACACACACACACACACACACTCACTCACTCACATATATATGTACAATTAAATATAAAGATAAATGTGTGTGTGTGTGACATTATGTATGTATATACATTTATTTACATACATCACCTGTAATACTCAAATACATGTTAATATCAACATTAATTTTGAGAAGATAAACACACATATACATACATATATTTTTTGACATGCCATAAATTGTTTTGGTTGAAACAAACACAAATAAATAAATAAAAATTATTTTTAAAAATTTTAAAAAAATGCACCTAATCAAACTTGAAAAAATTTTAAAAAAATGCACCTAATCAAACTTGAAAATTATTTAATTTTGATATATTTAAATGCATTAATCTATTAAAAAAAAGTATTTAAATCCCACTGTTTCAAATTCAGAAATTAGTTTTCAAAAGAAAATCATAGTTTTCATAACAATTAATCTTTAAGTGTAGACAAGATGGCTTGAACAAGTGACCTCAATAATGGAAGTATTCATAACCATCTCATTACAAGTATCAATTTATTTAGTTAAAGAATATATTAATACACACACACACACTTGTTTATTTTTAGATGTTTATATGTATGTTTATCTACACACACAGACATATATAAATAAATAAATAAATAAATAAATAAATAAATAAATATATATATATATATATATATATATATCAAAAATATATTTATATATTATTATATATATGTTTCTATTTATATATATACATATATAATATATAAGTATATATTTATAAATTTATATATGTGTGTGTGGATAAACATACATATTAATCACACACACACACACACACACAGGCATATGTCTAAATATATTAATATTTAATATTTAATTATATCTACATATGTTGATATATATCTAAATATATTAATATTTAATTATATATATGGTTCTAATCATATATACATATATAATATATATGCATATATATAAACCAATAAATATAAATATTTATTAGTATACATGTATCTATACATATATATGTGTGTGTGTGTGTGTGTGTGTGTTTCATGTGTGTTCTTATATATAAATATATAGATAAACATACATACATTACATTTGTACACACACACACACACATATGTATACTTAAATTTATATTTATTGGGTTATATATATACATATATATTATATATGTATATATGAATATAAACATATATATAATTATATATTAATATATGTAGATATATCAACACACACACATATGTATATATGTATGTATGTGTGTGTGTGTGTATACTTATATTTATTTATACTTATATATATATATATGTGTGTGTGTGTATATATATATATATATATATATGAATATAAACATATATATACATAATAATATATAAATATATGTAAATATATCAACACACACGCACACACATATGTGTGTGCGTGTGTGTATTCTTATAAATATTTATATTTATTGCTTTATAAATATACATATATGAATATTTATATTTATTAGTTTGTATATATGCAAATATTTGTAACATGGTCTATTTCGTGTGGAACTATAAATCTATGTTCAACTTAATATTCATGTCCATCAATATTCATAACATAGAAATTACATTAGCTATTCCTAACAAACCCATAATCGTCATATACATTTACAGTAAACTAATCTTAGATCCCTAATTAGCCTGACAATGCGGAAGATTTTGCACGAGATGATAAAAGTATCATTTTGTTGAATCAAGGATTCCCAATGAAAACTAACATAATGATCTAGGTCTCAATTATGATTCCCAATCTATTCTTATTTGTATTCAACTTGAATTTATCCCTAATTGGAGTTGACATTTGTACCATTTGGTGGTAGCATGTTCTTGGCCTTATGTTCTAAATCCCCTAGCTTTCCTTTTATTGTTTTTAAGTCCATATTTTATATCATTGGGGTCCATCATATACTATAGTGATTCGATATGTTGAAAGTTAGGACAATAGGTTGAGGTTGCAATTTTAAATAATCTTGAATTTTTTTAAGAGCACAAAGTCACAGTGACAAATGATATAATGACTGAGAAAAATTTTCATAGCAGTATAATGTTGTTATGGAAAGAGATGCTATAACTAAAATAAATTCCTCTCTAGAATACATAGTCAAAATTTTATCATAACTGAGAAAAATCCTCTCTAGAACACATATTCATGGCAACAAATGATATCATGACTGAATAAATTATCCCTCTTAAATACATTATTGCAGTGGAAAAAGATATCACGACTAAGGAAAATTCCTTTTTAAAACACATTGTTGTGGTAGAAAGAGACACCATGAGTAAAGAAATTCCTCTCTGAAGCACAAAGTTTCATTAGAAAATAAAACCATGACTAAAAATTAGCTAATATTGTGTGATTTTAGTTTTGTAAAGAATATGTCGTGGTATTTGAAAATACTACAATTTCTCATATCAATTTGGTACACGGTTGTCATGATGTAGAAATAATATCATGGCCAAAATTATGTTTTGAACTAGTGTGGCCATGACTCTAAGATAATTCCATGACTATAAAGTATGTATTGCCCAATTAAAGATTACGATAATCAAATTCTAGAATCATGTTGCAACTTTATTATGATGCATAATTTTTAGGATTATGTAATATTCCAAAAGCTCATATGGTTAGAATCTCTCATCCAATAAGTCAAACAAATATAAGGTCATATAAGTAGTAAAATAGATTTTTGTCTAGATATAAATCACATAAAAATTTAGGTAATTTGATTAACTAATGAATAGTCAACTACTACTCTAGTTAAAAGAATAAACTAGAGTTTTCATATAACTCTTAGATTCTAGGATTGTTCTATTTCATTATGCTTGATGGTGTGTCTAAATTGTCTAGTTATTATTATTCTTGGTCATAGAATGAATGTATGATTATAATGAAAATACTTAGTACCCTACAGATATATAATGTGATTGTTAGATATTGGCCCCTCTCCAATGATGGTTCCCTTGAAGTTGTTCCCTTGGTACTTTACTACCTAAAACAAAAAATTGTTCTTACTCGAAGGTTATTTACAAGTTCATACCTTCTAGGTAGCTCAACAACTTTTCATAATGTTACTTTATATATGCATTCTTATTCTTTGACTCCATGTGTCATAAATACATGAACTAATATGGTATTAATAGTTTTTATATTTTTGGCGTTGAAGTACCACAATCACATAATTAATATATGCTTTCGTTCAAATCTTACTAGTAGAAGTCATATGATAGAAAATAACTCACAGGAATGTCACCATCTTATGAGTCACCTCCATTTTCACATATCATATTGCTTCTCTATCATTGTCTACTAAAATGGCATGCAACTCTCATACTAAGAATGTCATGATTAGAAGAGCTATCAATTTTTTCCTATTATTATATATGAGTGTTATTCACAGCCTACCGATCATCATCTGCCATAATAACATACACAAACCCACAAATAATAAAACCCTAATTTCAATAATATATAAACACATTATCCATCAATAACCAAACTACAATCTAATTTAATCATAAAAATCCATTAATTATACATCTATCAGATGAAATAAAATATACCAACCATAGACATCAATCTAGTATTATATTAGGGATGAATTCACATGAGATAATTTAAAAGCAAACTGGACATCAATCTAGTATGTCATCATAAAATTTCAGATTCTCAATGAAAACCCTCAAGAGTATGTATGAATCAAAGCCTAAACCCACAATTCTCTTTTGTGTGCCTCAGAATTTAACTTAGGCTTTATAGTCATGCCTTGTATCACTAATTTTATCGTGGATCTCACCTAGCTTTGGATGAATTTGTATTTCCATGCTCTAGATTTGTGCTATTTTCTTGTGCCCTAAAATAATCTCCCATTCTATCCTCATTTTGTACTTTTATACTTGAATTGATTGGGTATAATTTTAAAGTGGAAAGTCATAGTGTTGAGGAATACCATCACACCAACTTTTTATCTATGTAACATGAATTCATGACATTGTACATTGGTCATGGCTTTATCTCTTTCTTACTTTAGATTACCATGGTGCTAGAAATAATCATGACTTATGTATTTCATTTTTATAACCCAAAATTACGATGCTAGAAATAAATCATGATTTGCTCTCTCTTTTGTATTAGATTATCATGGAGCTAGGAGTAGTCACGACTATGAATTTTGTCTTATATACACTAAGTTATGATACTATAAATGATCATGACTCATTTATTTCATCTTTATAATCTAAAGTCATACCATTGGGAATGAGCTGTGACTTTGGTCATTTCTCGAGAGAAAAAAGTAACTACCGTAAAATGACCACAACTCAAGTAAATGCTCAATAGAACTCTATTACTAAAAGACATGGTGATAAAGAAGCATCATGAATTTTTCCTTATTCTTGGTGACTTTGTAATGAGAGTCATGGTGCTAGAGAATGCCATGATTTTTAACACCAGTAGAATACTTGGTTATTGTGACATAAATTAATGTCATAATTATAAAAATTGTATAAGCTGGCATGGTTGCAACTCTAAAAATGTTTTGCATCTAAAAAAATGTGTTACATAATAAAATAATCGTATCAACGAGATAGTAAAGTCATGACATATGAATATTATCATGACTATTTATGTGGAGCTTTGGCTAAGAATAAATGTCAAAAATCTCTATAAGCTCAATGAGGTATAAAAAAGATATAATATAAGGAATACTATGACTTTACATTACTTTTAACTCCCCTCCTACAGTCCTACTCAACAAATCAACCAAGTTTCATATTTTACATAATAATCATTTGGTTTTACTACTATTTGTCATAATCAATGAAAATCATAATTCAAAGAAAATGATTCTATTTAAAGCCCTTTCATATGCAAATATACTATGCATAATCACCAAAATAACTAGGATTATTCAGTATTTTATATACCTAACAAACTCATGCACTAAAGTGAATTCTCATCCTTGAGTTATTACTCCCCATCTATAAAAAATTAGCTTCCATCCATCATACATAATTGTTTGTTACGACTAATTTTGGATGTCATAGTATGTCTATATGGTGAGGTTACTTTTTTTTTGTGGATTTGTAAATTAGTCGTGGTGGGGTTTGAGTTCCACGACTAAATTTATAGATGCAAAAATCATACAAAATAATCTATGAGAGTGAGTATATTTATTTTATCACTTGCATGTAGAAAAAAAATTCTTGGGTTGCCTCCCAAACAATGCTATATTTAATGTTTGTAGGGAGACCATCAATGAGTTGTTTCCTAAATAAATGATTTCAACTATTCAGGCTAACTTCGTTGTATAATCTATTACTTCCTATTTTCTTCTTGAACTCTTTCATTATTGAATCATGTTCTATACTTTCTTTATTGGGACTTCATTCTTTTCTTTCTCTTTCCTAGAATGTCATGACTACTTGGATCACCATAACTTCAACCTTCTAGAATGCTATTATGTTTTTGATTATCATGATATTTTTTTGGGCTTTTTCTTTTTGGATCTCCAAAGTTGCAGTACTAGCATTTGTCATGGTTTCTTTCTTTGGCTTTTGTCTCTTGAAAGTCATAGTGATGGTCCAAGTCATGACATACATTGATGCCTCTATTTTTTTTTCTCATTCTTTATAATCCTCCATAAATATTGTCAAAGTCATGTAATATCATATCTTTTTCTCATTTACTTTGAATTTCACTCCTTTTTTTAATTTCATTGTGACTGCCCCATAAGGAGTCAAGACCATAATTACAAAGGGTTCGTACTATTTATACTTTAATTTCCACGAGAATGACTTATGATAAGAGTTAAAAATTAATACCTTATCCCCAATATTAAAATCTCTCCTTTGAAAATTCTTATCATGCCACCTTTTTATCTTGTCTTTATAAATATATGAATTGTTCTAAGCTTCATTCCTCCTCTAGTTCAATCACTTATAGAATTCTTATTTCTTTTGCATCCTTCATCTCATAGTTTAGTTACTTAATGACTCACCATGCTCGATATTCAAGTTGAACCAAAAAATGACAAGCTTTATTAAAAATAATTCATTAAGGAGACATCCCCAGTGGAGTTTTAAGTGGTCTATAAAACCATAGTGTTTCCTACAAATGTTGAGACTGATATTTTCTAGACGGGCTAACAATCATTTCCAATATTTTTTGATCTTTTTATTTGATATTTTTGATTTCTCATTTGTTTTTGGATGATATGGAAGTTCATTCTTATTCCCAGTCTCATGCTTTGACAAAAAGGCACTAAATAATCTATTACAAAAATAATTCCTTTCATCACTTATGATACATTGTAGTGTGCCAAACCAAGTAAAGATGTATTTTATGCGTAAGAAGCACACGACCATTTTTGTATCATTTTTATACATCACTACTATTTCCACCTATTTTGACAAATAACCTATTGCTAATAGAATACTCTCTCTCAAGATGCTAGAAAAGGGCCAATGAAAATAATTTCCCAAATATAAAAAATCTATACTTCAAGAATAATGTTAAGTAGTATTTATGTCTCCTAGATATATTATCTAATCTATGATATCTATCACACCATCATACTGTGTTTTAATAATCTCATAACAATGAAGGAAAAAAAAAACCAGAATGTAATACCTCATGAGCAGTTTTGTTACCTCCAAAATGCTCTCCATAAGGTGATAAAAGACATTTGAGGATGATCATTATTTGTTCCTCATCGAGTACACATCTTCTTATAATTTGATCAACATATCTTTTAAATAAAAAATAGATCATCCCATATATAGTTTCTCACATCATACAAGATTTTTTCTTCGGTATGATGATATGAGAAGAAAAAGTAAGTTAGCACATACTAAATAATTAATGAAATCTGCACACTAAGATCGTTTAGCCTCTTCATTAAAATGTGTTCATTTGAGAAATCATCCAAAATTTTAGCCTCTCTAATTCTTTTATCCCGAGATCAATCATAATAAATGGTTGACTATCATATTATCACTGCCCTTCTTGTCCTAGATTCATATATCAAATGTTTTAGAAAATGAGTATGTTTTTATTAGTCTCTACTCAACTTCTTTTTTTCATCATCAAGTAGTATATGATTGTATGATCGATGTAAAATATTACAACTTTATTATACTGTCCAATTTTAATAATTAGACACAGTCCCAAAAGTTTATAGGTGAGAATCCTCATCAATAAAAATCTACTAGTATATGGGTCTTACAAGTAGTAAATGACTTTTATCCATGTATTGATCATATAAAGATTATATTGGTAGTTTGGTTAACTAATAGTGAGACAAATTTATTCTATTAGATAAGATAATTCAGGATTTTGGTAAAGATATTAGATCTTAGGTTTTGCCTTTTTTATTTGTATGATACATGTTTAAATAGTTTGGTTCATGTTGAGTTTGGATACAAAATTAATATTAGATTATTATGAGAATACTCATTTTTTCTAAAAACCTACAAGGTTATTGTAATCATTGAGATCATCCCAATAATGACTACCTCATAGTTTTTCTATTGGTATTTTACTACTAATATAATAAATCATTTATGCTCGATGGTCATTCACAAGTCCATACCCTTTATATAACTTATCAACCACCTTTGATGGTTACTTCATATATATATATTCTTATTCTCCAGCCTCAGGTATCTTAATACTCTGAACTGATATGATCATAAAAGTATTTATACTTTTAGTTTTGCAAGCACCATACTCACATAATTAATATATATCTTCCCTCAAATTTTATTAGTGAGAACCATAAAATTAAAAATAACTCAAAGGATTATGACTAACTTGTGAGTCATACCCACTAAATAAAAAAAACCACTCATGAACATCCTCCGAATAACCTATCACCATCATCCACAATGATAATATGACTAACACACAAAAGATAGAATTCTTAGAAGAACATTCTCTAAAATACCGAAATCAATTAATGGTTAGTTCTTCTAAGACATATATAATAGATTGACTTGTACAATTATTCTTGCTTTCGAATTCATGAGCATTATGCTAGAAATGATTACCATACCAAATTTTTAAAATTTGACATATAGGTTTATCTTATACAACATAGTCAAAAAAACTATTACTTCATTCCTACCATATATATGAATGGTTTACATATCATCATCCACAATGACAATAATTAAATCAAGATAAACAAACCCTAGGCCTCAATTGAGAATCTAAGAATTATAAGCTAATTCTCATGCTATTTCAATTGAACTTAAAAAATCTAACATAGAGAGGGATTTGAAAGTCACACCTTCCCAACTTTAGGGTTTAGCCTTGATCCTGCATCTCTTGCTAACTCAAGGATCCCTTAGAAAGTATGAAAATCACCCTTAGTAATGTTACTACACCTAGTTGAAGGTGGAGAAGAAGAGAGAAGGTTTGATTTCCATATTTTTTCTCCTAACCCCTGCTGTATCTTTTATACTTCATGAATTCTAGGAATTTCCCAAGTAGAAAGTTGCAACTTTGAAATGATATTGTGAATTTTGCCTTTTGTCTCTTGCATTGGAGGTCACAACACTAGGAAGTGGCCATAACTTTGGAATGCTCCTTAAACTTTCTATACCCCAGAGTCATAATGCTGTAAAGTAGCCACAACTTTCAAATATTCCCCAAGCTCTCTATACCCCAAAAGTCATGGTGTTGGGAAGGGTTATTATAATAAGCTCATATATCAATGTCATGGTACTAGGACATGTAAGTAGCTTTTCCTTCTTATGAGAAAAAAATTATGGCCTTGAATGGCTATGGCTTAAGTAATGCACTCTTTAACTCTTTATAGACAAGAGTCACAATCTTGAAAAATAACAACTTTGGACTTATTAATATTAAACTATGGTAAAGATTTAACAATAGCCCTAAAGAATAGTCACAACTTTTAGCACTAGTGAGGTACTTTGTTACTATGCTATGAAATTAATATTATAGCAGATTATATATTATGAGATAAGTGTGGATGCAACACTAAGATAATATCACAGCTAAAAAAATATATTATATAGTGAAAGGATTTTGCTAATGAGGTGGTAAAGTCATTTCATAAAAAAATTATTATAACTAATTATGTAGAATTTCAACCAAGAATAGATATCAAAACTACTTAATAGGACTAACAATTACTAAGTCAATAATTACCTCTGAAAATACAATCATTCACTATTATTCATCACAATCCATTAAAACTCTAATACCATGAGATCATTTTAATTATTACATATTTCTATATTTACACATCATCAAAAAATATCCATATACACTAGAATAATTGGTATTTAATATACACTAGAATGTTTGGCATTTAATTATCACACATTTTCATACTTCCACGTCATCAAAACTCTTATACTAAAATTATTCATCATCCTCGACCAATAACTTACTTTTTAATAAAAAAAAGTACATATATTATCACATAAGCATATTTTTTTTATGACTAGGTTTGAGTGTCTCAAGATAGTAGAGTAATTTTTCATTATAAGCATATTAAAAGTCGTGATGGGGTTTGAAATTCATAATTATATCTATGAGTGAATTAAGAGAGTGTAATGATTCATGTGAAGAATTCTTGGGATATTTTTACATCACATCATGCAAAAAAATTCTAGTGTATTTATTACATCACATCATGCAAAAAAGAATTCTTGGGATATTTTTAAGTAATACTATGTTTGATTTTCATAGCTAGATGATGAATAATGTAGAGGTACCAAATGGGCCGGACACCCAGGCCCAGCCCAATTCAGTAGTGCCTAGCCCGGCATGACAAGATCCAGAATCATGCCTCTTGTTGGCTAGGCTACCCCATGACATGGTTCATACCATTTTGGGCCGGCATGAGTCATTGCCTCATTTCGGGCCAGGCATGACCCATATGCCTGGCTCGACGGCATGGTAAACCAACCTAGGCGACCACTTGATGGGTTGACCATTTCATCATAAGGCGGTTCATTTTTTTAAACAAGCAGCCACATGGCCGATTGTAATTGGCTGGCCCATAATCTGGCCACATGTTGGCCTTCATGGTCGTGCCATCGTCAAGTAACGACAAATATACATGACCTGTGCATCTTCGGAGTTTAGCACAGTATTGCACTAAACCATGCCCACTGTGCCATGATGGGCCGGTGGACCATGCCATTGTATGTCCATACCGTGTTGTGCTGGCACAACACGGTGGCATGGCCATGCCTTGAAAAAAAAATTATGCCAACCATGACATGACCCGTTTGACATCTCTATAATAATTTCTCATCTTCATCAATGATTTCTTTAGTTCATGCTAACCTTTTAATATATATCCTTGCTTCCTTTCTCCTTCTATCTTCTTTTAGTGTCATACCATTTGGATTTTCTTCTTTGAATGTTTCCTCTTTAATTGCTATAGCTTTGAGAAATGCCACCACTTTTTCTTTGGTTCCAGTATGACTATTTACTTTCTATAACCCCAAAGTCATGATACTGAGCATGATCATGACTTTGTCATTGAGCTTTTGAGTAGTAATTACTTTTTTGCAATGCTAAATTCATGGTGTTGAGGATAACCACAACTTTGTTATTGAGCTTTTGAGTGATAATTTTTTTTGTAACATCAAAGTCATAGCACAATGCACTGTCATGACTTTCATTTCTACCACTATTTTAACTTGGTCTTCCTTCAAATCTTCCAATGATTGCCCATACTAGGCAATGTTACAACTTATAGTCTCAATGTTTTGTATCTATCATGTAATTCTTCATCCTTTTCCCCATTTACTTTAATTTCCACTCTTTTTTTTTGACTTCACCATGATTGCCCCATAGGGAGTCACGACTACAATTTCAAAAGGCACATACCATTGAGACTTCAACATCCATGAGAACAACTTCAGCCAATAATTAAAAACTAATACTTTTTTTCTAACTTTGAGGCATCTTCATTGACGATTTTTATCATGCTATTATTTTGTTTTATCTTTATAAATCTATAAGTTGTTATATGTTTATTTTCTTAACTCTTCCAAATAACATATTTTTAGAACCCTCCATTCCTTTGCAACATTCAAATCAAAGTATAGTTTTTGATAGCCCACAATATTTTATGTTCAAGTTCATCGGTAAGTGATAAGCCTTTCCAAAGATAAGTTGATAATGGGGCATTCCCAATGAAATTTTAAAAGTAGTTCTATAGGCCTATGATGTATCCTCTAAGCATTGAGATTAATCTTTCCTTGATGGATTAATTATCTTCTCCAATATATTTTTGATCTTCTTGTTTGAAATTTTTACTTGCCTATTTATTTGAGGATGATATGTACGTCCCTTTTTATACTTAGTTCAATACTTTTTCAAGTATGCCTCAAACATTTGGTTACAAAAGTGTCTCCCTCCATAACTTATTTTACATGGTATTCCGAAATGAGTGAAAATATTTTTACATAAGAACCTCACATCTATCTTCTCATCATTTTTTGTGTTGTTATTACTTCCACTCTTTTTATTATATGATCTACTACTAATATAAATATATTGTTTCACACGAGATATTAGAATATTACCTATGAATTTAATTCCTTAATATCAAAGATTTCCACTTATTGGATAAAGTTCAATATCATTTCATGTTGCCTATATATATTCCCCAATCTTTGGCAATTATCATATCTTCGTGCCATATTTTGGATATCTCAAAACAATGATGGCCAAAATAATAGATTGCAATACTTTTGGAGCGGTTTTGTTTCTCCCAAAATGTCATCCATATGGGGAAGAGTGTCATATGATGGTAATAATTGGCTGCTCATTTTGAGTTATAAATCTCCTTATAATCTGATCAGCATATCTTTAAATAAAAGTAGATTATTTCAAAAATATTTGTTATATCATAAATTATTTTTTATTTTGATATGATGTGAGAAAAGGGGGTAAGGTACCACATGCTAAATCAATAGAAAATTTAACATACCATAGGAATTGAGTCTTTATTATCAAAATTTTCTCATTTGAGAAATTTTCTGAAATTTTAGTTTTTTCAATCTCGGTTTATCTTTTTCAATCTTGGTTTATCTTTTTCAATCTCGGTTTTAGCTTTTTCTGAAATTTGAAAAATTTTATTATCATGTAATGTACCACTACATGATCCATATAAATCACCACATTTGCTCCGATTTTGCATGGATCAAATTTGTCACAAGAGAAAGCCACATCTAATATTTCTTTTTCTATCATTGTATAATTCACTTGGGCCTCTTTCGAAGTTTGACTAATATATAAAATTGCTCTAAATATTTTATCGTGCTTTTGTTCCAATGTGGCACCCAAGGCATATGCACTTGAATCACACATAATAAGAAATGATTCTTCTCATCATGGTATGATCAAAATTGGACTTTCAACCTATTTTATTTTCAATTCTTCAGAAGCATCGATCGATCTATTTTTTGATTAAGGTGAATACCCCATCTTTCTCCAATAATTTCCACAAGATGTTTACTATTTTTAAAAAGTTATTGCTGAATTGCTTGTAAAACTCTATGTGCATGAGTATGATAGGGTTTTGATGATGGATACTTTTACATCATCAACCTCTAATACTATAGTAGAGACTTAATGCCTCGATACTATTCACTCATCAACCATGAAGTAATATTTTTCTTAGTTTTTTATAAATTTTTTTCCTTGCATCTTTTCAATACAACTTCTAGGTTCTATAAGCATCCTTCAAAATAATCTTTGTAAATAGAACAATGATCCATAATAGAACAATAATTCATAAATATTAACATGATTTTCTTATTAAGATTAGCAAAGATGATATTCATAAATCTTTGAAATGTGACCGGTGCATTACAAAGCCTATATGATATTCTACTAAATATAAATGTCCCATAAGGGTAGGTGAACATTATTATTATTTTTGATTAGCTTGATCAATCAAAATATGATTATACACTACATATCCATCTAAAAACAATATAATAAATAAAATAAGATGTTATCTAATATGTGATCTATGAAGGATATGAGTAGTAATCTTTTCTTGTTCCTTTGTTCAAATTTCTATAAATAAAACAAAATTGGCATCTATTTGGTTGCATGCAAATTTTTTTTTTTCATCATTTACCATTTTATCATCATTAATCCTCTATAAATTGGGGTCATCTATAAACTATTAGAATATAACATAAATACTATCTACATTTAAATATTTCATAATCTTCTTTTTTATAACTTTCATGATTGGATCAATCATCATTGGCACTCAATCATCTGCTTCACATCTTTCTCTATAAGATCTATGAACTATCATGGCTCATCTATGAATATATTTTGATGGGCTAATTTTTTTGATATTATCTAGTGACCAAGCTATAGTATTTATATATTTATTTATTAGCTTTACTACTATGGTGTTGTCTCATTATCTCACTAGAGGCACAAAAAAGCCCAATTTTGTGGTGGAGGCAAGGGCATGAAGAGAGCTTATTTAGTGGGAGCAAGCCATGAAAAATGAATTATAGTAATTGGAGATAAAAAATAACTAGAGACTTATGAAGCTACCCTTGAATCCAAAGGAAATTAGATGTAAGTGAGAGGTCAAATAAAAACTAAAAGATAATTGAGAGATTGAGAAGTATAAAATATAACTAGTTTCCAAGGGATATTGTCAACTAGAGAGTATATACTATGATGAGATATACTTAGTGATAGCATAGATGTCTTCCATTGAAATGTTATTAGCTATTATAGTATTTCTTCATGGTGACCTAGAGGAAAGAATCTATGTAAAGTAGTCGAATGGCTTCAAGACAAAAAACAAAAAAGGCTTGGTATACAAGTTAGAGAAGTCTTTGTATGTGCTGAAGTAATTTCCTTGTACGTGGTACTAAAAGTTCAATTTATTTGTCTTGCAGTTAAGATTTAGCAGATGTAAGGCTAACCACATTGTCTATACTAAAACGTTAAGTAGAAATTTTATTATATTATTTTTGTATGTAGATGATAAGCTATTGCTGGACATTAGCATATATGATTAGTTCGCTGAAGAAGTTTCTTCCCAAAAATTTTGATAATATTGATCTCAAGGGAGCAAACCTTATACTTGGCATGAAGATGGAGAGAGAGATTAGGGGATAACCAAAAAAGATATTGTCTTGAATAGAAGAGGTATGTAGAATATATATTTCAAAGGTATAATATGAGTGATTGTAAGTCAGCGGAGACTCTTATTATGATTATTATGAAGTTTCCAGTCGAGCAATAGTTGAGAATTTGATGCATGTCATGGTATGTACTCGACATGACATTTGATATGATGTAGGAATATTGAGCAAATTTATATCTATTCTAAGAAATGAGTATAAGAATATCATCAAAAGATTACTCAGGTATCTCTACGATTCTATGACATTTGATATGTATTAAGTTTAGTGGGAAAAATAATGAGGCGATGTTTGAGATCATTGAACCTATTGATGTTGATTGGGGTGGAGATATGGATATCCGAAGGTTTATGAGCAAGTATATTTTAAATTTCATGGTGGTTCTATGAGTTGGATGAAAAAATATTAGGACCCGAGGCTCAAATGTAGTGATTAAAGTACCATTCATTTAGCAATAAAATCTGGCATTCCATGAAAGGACACAATACCTTAACTAGAGGTTGAATCAGTTGGAGAAAATTGACATGTTCTATGGAGAAATTCTATATGTTTCTCTTTAATTTTCTCTAGTGAGCATGTATGTTTCTTCTATGAGATCTTTCATTTTGCGATATGTGCCTCTCATTGCATGAAACCCTAAACCAATGTTAAGGAACTCATACGTTGATTCCTAATTTAGTATAAGAGAGGTCATGCTGGGAAGCCTTATATTACATTCAACTTCTTGATTTCTACTCAAAGGTCGTATCATTTGGTATCGAAGGTGAATAACTCGAATACCCATGGATTTAACATTTGTTATCAAAGTTTGTCTTTGGTACTATAAGTCATAATTAATATTTGATATAAGAGCCAAGTTTTTGTGATTGTTGAATTTATGATTGGTATCATTGTAGTTGTTCATGGATTCTTATCATGACCATACCATACATATAGTAAACATAATATTAGTTCGATTAACTTAATTCAATTGGTTTTCTTAGTGATAGACATGTCTTGATAACTATAGGATGGATAAAAGAGCTATAGCCAAACTTTGTTATTTTTTAAGGACTAATGGACACTTGAAAGAAAATAGGAATATGTCAATTAATGATATGATAGTTTCTTTTCTTCGCAATATTGCACATTATGTGACAGGTCCTTAAAATTTAAATGCCACAACAAGATTTGGTGAAACAGTTAGTAGACAATTCTATTCAATTTTGGCCTATATTTTGAAGCTATACAACATCTTACTTAGGAAGCCATAACCAATACCAGAAAATTCAACATATGAGATATGAAAATGGTTCAAGGTACAAGAAAAAAAATTGCATATTAGTAAATTTTTTATTATTTCAATTTTAAGATAAATTGACATTAATTTTTTTCACCATTGTTTGGGTCTAGGGTTGCTTGGGTGCATTAGATGGTATTTATGTTAAGGTTAATGTACCAAAGGTTGACATACTAGCTGGATATCAAACAAGAAGGTTAAATTGCCATCAAAGTCTTAGGTGTATGTACACAATACATGCAATTTATTTATGTTTTACCAGGCTGGGAAGGATCTATTACAAATTTTAGTCTTAAGAAAAGCTATTAGTAAAAGGGATGGCTTAAAGATTACTCAAGATAATTAAATAGTAATTTTTTAAGGTAATTAAGTAGTAATTAGTTAAAAATATTGTATTCATATATACTAATGAATGCTCTATTGTGAAACACACACACACACACACAAAATTATTATTTATATGATACTAGATACAAAAATGGGAAGTCTTTTGGTGTCATATAGAGGTCAAAGATATCACTTGGATGAATGGAGGCAAAGATATCAACCTAAAACAACCAAAGAGTATTTCAACATAAAACATTCTCAAGCCAAATATTGAGGATAGATGATTATAATTTGAAAGATTTTTACTTTATAGTTGTTTTAAAAATATTTAATGAATATTAGTGAAATTGGGCATATTTTAATTAAAATTTACGGACTTTGTGAAGTGATGACTTGGAAGGGAGAAAAGTAATGGAAAGTCATGACATTTCCTATGTCATGACTTGGTTAGACTTTCTACAAGCTTATAAAGTAGTTGTAGTTTCATTTCTTGATCATAACTATATAAAATAAGTCATTATAATCTATATACACTATGACTTTATTACTGAGTTATCATAATTTTTTACAATACAACATTATCTTCATGGATATGTTATTTCTTAGAGTCCTAGCCACATAATCTCTAAAATACAATAATGATCATAATCTTATTTTTATATCAAAGCGACTAAGATTCGTACAAGTAGTCATGATATTTTCCAATACCATGACTTAATCAATATAGAGTCAAAATACCAAGTAAATTTAGTCATGATCATATTCTCCATCATGAGTCATGACTTTGTGATCGAAAGAGCATTTACTTTAGTCGTGATATTTTCTATTTCCATGACTTTGTGCCCCAGAGAGAAAATACTAAAGTCATGACCATTTCATCACCAAAAATTTACATTTCAAAGATAAATGCATATGCCATGGATATTCCCAAAGTTGTGACTTTGCATTAGATATAGAAGTTATCTTAACCATGATATTCATTCCATCATGATATTATGCTATAGAGAGGAGTTACTTGTTTTATAGCATTCCTTGTCACCAAGATTTTTATACTCTAGAAAAAATTCAATAAAACAATAATGTTATGTCCCTAAGCTAGTGCTACAACTTCTAGCTTAAAGAATCGCATGGAACCCCGAAGTATAAAATTAACATGTAAAAAAATTTTAATTAAAAGGAGAGGGGGAAACATATTTGGAGCCAATAGCACATAAATTCTATGCAACATGACTCCCAACCCCAATTAGGGGAAAATCCAAGGGAAACACAATCAATAATTATTTGTGATTAAGTTTTGAGACTTATATTCTCATTAGGGTTGTCATTGGGAATCCTTAACTTCCGGAGATATCATTCTAAACATCTCGCAAGAATTCTTCCTCAATGTCAAGCTAAATTAAAATCTAAGATTAGTTTGATATACTTGTGTTATGATAATGCCAGTGTATAATATTTATATTTGTGATAATATTGTGATTTATATTTTGATGAAAATAGATGACAGCTAGAATTAAAATTTAAGTTAGTCACTATTTCATAAATTTATGCATATTGGTTATAGTGGACAGTAATAGATAAGTCACAAGATAAAATCATGAGATATGATAAAAAAGAAATGATAATCATTCTAATAATACTATATTAGATAAACATATGTATAAAAATTTGAGATTGATGTAAGTTTAATTATGAGTATAGTATTTATAGAGCTGTTAAATGGGTCCCATTTTTTTAGGGCTATCTAGGCCACCATGCTGAGATGACTCTAAAAATGGGCAGCCTAGCACTACCCATTCCCATGCCATTTGGATGGATCATGTTGGGTAATGCCGAGTCGTGTCAAGCTGAGTCAATCCTGACCAGGCTAGCCTGATTCATTATAAGCTACCCCGAGTTTAGTTAAGGGTAGCCTAGTTCATTCTAGGTTAGCATAGGTTTAGGCCAGGCTAGTATGGTTCATTCCGAGCTAACTTGGGCTATGCTAGGATAATCTATATGTTGACTATGTGTTCAATAAATAAACATAACATTTTCCTTCTACAAAAAAATATATTTCCATGCACAAAGAAGTCAACCAACACTAGAGTCCAAGTTTTTTTCTGAAACCCCAAGTATATCTACTCAACTTGAACAACAGTTAATTAATTATTATTAGTTAATCAAACTTCCTCTATAATCCATATAAGATCGATCATTTAAATTTACATCCAAATTTACTACTTGTACGACTCATATAATTATGAAACTCCATTGGATAAAAGACAATTAACAAATGAAATTTTGAAATCATGTCATAAATGATAAAATTTGATACCAACAAAGTCATAACAAGTTTTTGGTACTGTTATCAGAGATTATTTGATTTGATTAGTTAACTTGAGTTGACATAACTATCCTTACAAAATGATAGTTCTATTTCTAATTGTTTGGATAACAATGATTGCTTATCTTGTGTTGTATTTTTTTTTTGTTTTTTATGTTTTTTTGTAGCTACTACATAGCATATGAGCCAAAACTTAGTGATTGAATTAACATATTTGGGCCTAAAAATTAAAAGAATAAAGAGAGACTTTTGAGATAGAGAGCTAAGAGAAAAAGAGAGTAAGGAAAAAATAATAGTAATGGATACCACCAAGGTGGTGAAGAACAAGTTATCCAATAACCCATTCATCACTATATCTTAGGTGATAATTGGTATCCAACTATGATATATAGTTACTCTATGATTTAAATGCAATGAATACAAGTGAAATAAATTTAGTTAAAGCCTAATTTGATAGTCATAGTGCAACTTAATATGGTGGATGATTTTCAAAAGATCCAAATAGTCACATCATAAGTTTTTTAGAGCTATATATTATGGTAAAGATGAATAGAGTTAGCCTGAATCATATAAGGTTGAAACTTTTTTTAGTTTCTTTGAGAGACAAAGCTCAGGGTTGGTTCCAGAGCTTATCTAGAAGCTCAATTAATAGTTGGGACAAATTGTGAATGCTTTCTTCACCAAGTTCATATCACTTCAAATCACTTCTCAACTAAGGGCTAATATAAGTCGATTATAATAGGAGGTAACCATAACATAGATTTGAATTATAGTTTCAAGTTCAAATATTTTATAATATGTTGAATTATATGATAATATGAAGAATTGATACGACCTCATGTAGTTCTATCATGATAAAATCACTTGAAAAAATACATATCCTATTAGAAGAGCTAGTAAAAA
Source organism: Sapria himalayana (assembly GCA_029783825.1). NCBI lineage: Eukaryota > Viridiplantae > Streptophyta > Magnoliopsida > Malpighiales > Rafflesiaceae > Sapria > Sapria himalayana. The sequence continues at coordinate 5,384,270 of JAREIK010000403.1, read as the reverse complement.
ATAATTACTAAACTCTAAATGATCAAGAATTAGAAAGGAAGGAACCTAGAGTATTAAAGTTGAATAAATTGATGATAATTGAGGCCAAAATAGATGTGTTTTAACAAATCTAGAGTTCAAAATTAGAAGTGACCAAAGTGTGAGAAATTATTATTTTGCAATAGTAAAAAATGATAGATTACGATCCCATCTATCAAGAAAACTAAAGTTTTGCAGAATAATAGTTATGTATTTCAACCCAATAACAATGCTCATATACCCAACCATTCAAATATGAGAAATAATAACATCTTATCATATGGAAGTCACATAAATGTGTAACAGAACTTGATAAATTTTTTAAAATTTTAAGAATAACTCAAAAGGATACCAAATGCAAGAAGCTCATAAATCCAATTATAACTACTCAAAAGGAGTATAAAAACTATCGTTGGAAGAAAACATTATTTTCATGCTCATGGAGATAAAGAAAAGAAATGATCTATAGAAAAATAATATGAAATGAGCTAGAACACATGATTACATTGATAAAAAAATATTTGAAAATCAACTAAAGCAGTTAAGTTTTTTTGGGGGGGGGGGGGGGGGGGGGGAGGGGAAGGATAAACAAAAGTGAAGGCCAAAATGAAATTGTGACTTTTTCTCGAGTCATGACACCCACCACCATGACATTTTTTGAAGCAATGATATCTCATACCATGACTTTTTTTAAAATTGTGGCATCTATAAAACTCACTATCCAATTCATGTCCCTAACCATGACATGCGAAGAAGTGGAAATAGAGGAGAATATGTCGATTAGATAAAGAAATAAAGAAAAGAAAGTGACAAAGAATAACTATGAAAATAGTAAACAAAATATGATACTTAACCTTCCTTTTCTATGTCATTTTAGAAAGAGGAAGCTGAATTAACAAATTAAAAGATATTGTAATATCTTCTAGAAATTGAAGTTAACATTCTATTTGTTGAAGCTTTATCTCAAATGTCTCATTTCATGAAGTTCATGAAGGATATTAAGAGTAACAAGAAGAAGTTAGAGATATAGAATGGTGAACATGTCTGAGAAGTATAGTGCAATCATTCAACATAAACTCCTAAAAAAACTAAAAGATTCAGATAATTTTATGATTCTGTGTATTATTCTTAAGCATATTATCTAAAAGATATCATGCAACTTAGGATCAAGTATTAATCTGATATCATTATCTACAGTGTGAAGTTTGAACCTTAGTGAAATTACTCCTATCTCTCTCTCTCATTTCAAATGATCGACCAATCGATCAAGTTTCTAAGAGACATTATTTAAGATGTGTTGGTAAGGATTGACAGATTTATATTTCTAGTAATTCTTTTTTGTGTTAGACATAGAGAAAGATTAGTATGCTCCTTTGATTTTGAGATGATCATTTTTATCCACTAGATATATGATAAATGATATCAATAAAAAATAATTCATATTTAATGTGAGCAAAGAGCAAGTAAAGTTCAACCTCTACATTTGCTTGTAGATTCCAAATAAGGATGAGGAAGATTGTTGGAGAATAAATAACTTATTATATATGCACTATCATGAGACAAAATGTAGACTTTAGATGGGAGAACTTCATAAAAAATCATTGGCTCAAAGAAGATAGAGAAGATGATAAACTAAAATTATTTTGGAGTGTAGAAAACATTGCAAGTGATCATGAAGAACAAGACTGCTCTAAATTTATGATATTATTCAAAGTCACAATTTTTGGAGGATTAAAGTCAAACTACTCCAAAGATACAAAAGAATAGGCTAGGGTGATGGAATTCCTATGTCAAAAACATGAAGAAATTACCAAGAAAATGTTAGAGATTGTCGTAGAAGTAGAAGTAAAGAAAAGTCCACAGCTGATGGTTAATATATTGAAAGAAAAAAAAGAGATTGAAATAATAATCATTGAACATTTGTAGGAAGATGAAGAGTTAGTGACTGTTATAATGAAAGTCACAATTTCTAAAGAAGTCACAACTTTACTTGATGAAGAAATGAAGAAAGCAATGAAAGGATACACAATTGTGGAATTGGTGAAATAGAAGCTTAAAGAAGAAGTCCTGGTTTTTTCCAAAGTCATAACAAATGAGATCCATAGAGTAATTCCTTAAGCTACAACTTCACAAAAAATTGCCCACTTTTAAAAGGTGATAGTATGTAATGTTTCCACGACCTTTCACAAAGTCATGATATCCATGAAAGAATAGCTTGAAGTAGAGACTCTAACTAATGACTCGAGGCTGAATGAGAATTCAAGAAGACAAATTGAAGAGAAAAAATATACTAAGAAGCTTGCGCAGACTACTGAAATTATTGACCAAATTGGAGATCTAATAATAGTTGAGCTATGGATGTTAATTATTACATATTTTTACATATACATACACTCAAATACTTGTATCTGAGTACTTTTTGGGTGGAAATCCTAGTATTTACTTTTTGTGCTATGTGAATTAATAAATATTTGTTTACATATACATATACTCAGATACTTATATATTATATACGCCCAAAAAGAAATCATGACAATCAAACCCAATCATAATTTTATTATAAGTCAAATAAAGTTGTGAATTGTGATACTCAAACTCAACCATGACTTACAATCTCATAAGACTAATGAAGTAGTAACACTCAAACCCAACCATAATTTTTTAAAAAAAGAAAAGTCACAACCATGCGAATAGTCACGAAAACTTTTTCATTAGCTATGACTTAAACCTAACCCTATATAAAATAATAACTCTTTTTTTAATGAATTCTTTCTCTTCCTTCTTTTCTACTCTAACACAATACATTATGACTATAAATTTCAATGATCTGAGTTACCATAAATGAGGAGACCTTAATTTGAATCTAAGGGTGAAAAGAGAAGAGACTAAGACAAGTCACAAGGCTCGATGCAAGTGATATAAGCAATCCAGCATCAAAGCTTCTTCCAAAGTCATGGTGCCAAAACTAATTTTTCTTATCGAATAGATTAGGAGACATATGAATTCTATGCAAAGCCAACAAGAGGTCTGCGAGTGAGTAGGGATTTAGTGAGTTTATTCCACCTTTCTAATCAATAATAAAGAGGAGAAACTAGGACCACGTTTAAATTCACATAGAAACGGAGAATGTGATGATCATGAGGGAGTTTTACTCCAACCTAAAAGGCATACAAGACAAGAGGAACAATGTATAAGAAGTTTTGGTGTACTTTGATAGATAATATATCAATAAAGTATTTGGATTGAAGGGATCACGAATGGTACAACCTTCAAATCCATAAAGATGCATCCTAACTATAAGGAAATTAGCAGGACATTGATTGATGGAAGAGGAACTTGAAGAGTTTTTGTCAAAAATTGCATATGAACACTCAGTGCAGGGAGAGCTTATGGAATAGAGTAAGGTCTAGTTATACTTTCTATGCTATATTTTGCAGCCAATTCTTTATCTCTCTTACATCATGCAAGATAGCATGATTGTGTTTTTCGACCTAGTGAAAATATATAAGATTCATTCTCAATTTTCAAAAGAATGAGTTCTCCGACCAATTTATCCCTCTTTGATTATGATGTTATGTTGAGCCAAAGGAGTCCCAATGAACAAAGATAAAATTGAATGATGCCCATAGATATCTCCTAAGACAAGCAAAAAAGAAACAATTCGAAAGAGACAAGAAATAGATGGAGGTTCTTGAAGGAGAAGAATCAGCTAATATTAAGCAATAAGCATCACTCTTTCTTAAGGCTAATGTAGAAGTGATAGAACGAAACAAATACAGAGTTATTGAAGAAACACCACTCTAATTTAATTTTTCTTTGACTAGGCAAGATGATAACTTGGGAGATGTCCTCGATATGTTGAAAAATATGAAATTAAAGGCTGATTATAAAAAAAGATGCACTTGAATGCAGAGATAAATTCTCTGCATATTCCTTAGCGGTGGAATTAGAGAGAAGAATCAACAAATGAGAAAAATACATAAAAATAAAAGCAAAGGAAGATAAATCTAATTTGGAGCAACAAGATGCATTGTGCGAGATGTATCTCAATGAAAAGCTTTTATTTGTGTCTGACCAAGAAAATTTTGAATATCATATTATAAAGATCTTAGAAGAGGTGATGAAACAAGTAGAAGCAAAAATGATGAGAAGTATCAAATCAATTGGGAATATCCGAGTCTATCATAAGTGAGTGATAAAAAATAATTTAAGGGCATAGATAATGGAGTTAAGGGTAATGTGCATTATAGAAAGAAATTATGAATCAAAAATTTAGGAAAGTGTAGTGAAGTCCAGAACCACATGTACTTTACACTGGGTTCATTTGGAGATCACTAAACTCCATTCGAAGAGGATAAGATATATTATGTAGTATAATTGTGATAATAATAGAATATATATGAGCAATACAAAAGATTCTGAGAGACCTTTCACATCATATCCCCCATTTGCCTTCTAGAGTGATGTTCCCATTTTAGAATTTTGATCCTCATGATAGATGATGCTTCCCTCCTTTTCCACATTGATCCATTGTATATTTGTTTTCCTTAATGATATTGTAATATATTCTTGTTGTTGTGTTGTTGATGATGACTTTCAAAAAGAGAGATTGAGATTCATTACTAAAGAATGCACAATACTTTAGTATGTGATATGTTTACATATTTGGGTCATTTGACATGAAATTATTGATGATGACACTCCACATATGAATATTTTTGGGTCGTCTGACTTGAAATTATTGATGTGTTTACATTTACTTCAGCTTTAAATAGAAATATTTCATTGAATGAATTTTTGAAAAATCTTAATTAATGTTAATGTAATCAAATGTATTTTGAGTGAAATTGATGGACTTGGAGTAGGATGACTTGGAGGATTAAAAAAAATAGAGAGTCATGATATTTTATATGTCAAAACATAGTTATGCTTTTCACAAGCCTATGGAGTTATTACTATATTCTTTCTTGGTCGTAACTCTATAAAATATTTCATGACAATTTTTATATGTCATAACTCTACTACCAAAGTATCACAATTTTTTTACTATGCAATACTATCTTCATGACCATGAAAATTTCTTTAAGTCATGATCACAATATCTCTAAAACACAATAATGGTCGTGCTCGTGACCTTATTTTCACATTATAATAACCAAATACATTATTGATACAAGTAATCATGATATTTTATAGTATCATAACTTAATTGATACCGAGCTAAAATACCAAGTAAATTTAATTATGATAATATTTTCTATCATGATTTTATGCTCAAGAGATGATTTACAAGTCTCAATATTGCATGTCATCATGACTTTATGCTCCAAAGAGAAAATAATAAAAGCATAATCATTCTTAATGTCATGACTATTTCAAGTACTATGATTTTGTATTCCAGAGATAAATTATCTCAATCATAGTGTTTCTATCATCATGACTTTGTATTCCAGATAAAAATTACTTATATTATAGTATTCTTTGTTGTCAAGATTTTTGTACTCTAAAAAATATTCAACGAGACAACAGAGTCAGAACCTTAATCTAGAATGATGAATTCTAGCTTAAAAATCACATTGAGCCTTGAAGTATAAATTCAATACTTAAAAGATTTCAAAAAAATGAGAAGAGAGAGGAAGAATCAAATTTTTAGCTAAGAATACACAAACTATAGGCATTGTGACTTCAAACCCCCCAATCAGGGACAAATCTAATGAATTCTTACTTAATGTTAAGCTAAATTGGGATTTTGAGTTGGTTTGATGTACTTAAAAATTATGATATAAATGTATAACATTTATGTTCGTGGTAATATTATGGTTTGTATATTAATGAAAATGTATGCTAATTAGAACTAAAATTTAGGGTATTCACTACATCATAGGTTTATGTATGTTGGCTAGTTGGTGACATGTAAATCATAAGAGATACTCGTGAAGAATAATAAGAAAGAAGTGATAGTCATTCTAATCTTAACACATGTATAAAACCCCAAGATTAATATAAGCTTAATTGTACAAGCATGATGCTTATAAAGCTAAAAGTACAAATATATTTAAGATCAATCTATTGTGTAAATTCTAGAAGAATTGACCTTTGAGTGATATGAGGGTTAAGTAGAACATCTAACCTAGGGATTTCACCAAAATAAATAGTTGTGAAAGGCGCAAGGCGCACTAAGGCACAAAGGCCTCTTGGAGTTTAAGGCGCAAGGCACCCTTAAGGCGTGAGCTTTTTTATGTAAGGCACACCCCATTTTATGTATATATTTTTTAAAAATATAATCAATTATAACAATCATTTATCATCAAATATTATCAAATATCATCAAAAATATCAATCCAATCAATAAAAACACATAAACAATACCTCTGAGCATAAAAATTCATAAAACATGTCAACAAATCTAACAAATCCCATCGGCAAAGTTTCTAAAAATCCATACAAATTATCAATAGAACATGTCAACATGCAAACACATATCCCTTGTCCAAATTTATAAATCATCCAAACACAACACATTAAAATAACTAATTTGTCCACAACAACCAATCCTCATTCATCCTCCATATCCACATAATGATCATCATCATCATTGTAACCTTCATCATCCTCCTCATTTCCCCAATAATCCATTTCTTTATCTTCATCTTCATCTATTAATGAAAGAGAAGGCATGGGTCTAGAACTTGAAGTTGTGTCATCCCCCTTGATAATGGCAACCCGCTTGAGCTTGCTCTAGCTCTAGTATTAAATCTAGGCTCCTCATTTTCACTTGCTTTAGCAACATCACCCCATGTCAAGTCATCATCATCAAACACTAAATCATCTTGTGCATCTACATGGTCATGAGAATCTTCATCATCTATTCTTCTAATCAACTACTCATTGCTCTCATCAATTTCTTTCAAGATTATTGGGTCAATGGTATCACGTTCATTGTATCTTTTCTTCAAGGCTCGATTATACTTGATGTACACTAAATCATTCAAACATTGGTGCTCTAATCTATTTCTCCTCTTGCTATGATCTGCAAAATTTATAAACACATAAATACTTTATTACTCATATTTTTTAAACTTATAATATTTTTAAATATTTTTAAAGCACATAATATTACTTACGTTTTCAAAGATACTCCAATTCCTTTCACAACCTGATGCACCACATGTTAGGCTAAGGACTTTAACGGTAAACTTTTTTAAATTCGGAGCTGAAGCTCCTAATAAAGTCCACCATTCGGCTGTAATATAGATAATAGATATAAAATGATTTAGTGATAAATCTGAAACAATTCACCTATTTTCTAGTGTCTAAAATATAATATAATTAATTAGATTAAACAAAAATTTAAGTAACTAACCCGGTGCCTCGTCTTCCTTTTCCTAATAGCCGAATCCATTCCAAATACTCCTTCAGCTTATATATATATACTCAATTCCTCCACAGCTTTCTCTTGTGCATCAACATCCTTTATCATTCTTTCGATGCATTTATATAATTGTCTCATAATGACTTCATCATGCTCCAACTCTGGTTTATCATAGAAGACTTCTAGGTTCAAGAAGTACCCAGCTGCGTGTAAAGGCTGATGAAGCTGGATATCTCACCTCTTATTAATGATTTCGAATATATCCTTGTACTTCTCTTCATCACCAAGAAAACTTTTCACAATAGTTTCCTTAGCTCTAGTCATGACTTTATATATGTATCCCATAAAAGCTTTTTTTTCACCATCAGCCAAGCAAAGCATGTGAACAAGTGGACTTGAAATCTTTAAACAAAATATGATATTATTCCAAAAAGAAGGCATTATGACTGTCTTAGCTACATTCTTCTCCTTCTGCTCCTTTGCCCATTTACTTTCTAACCAATCTGTACTTGTGAACATCTTCCTCAAATAATTTTTTGCTCATGTAAATGGGACAATGTGATGAAAGCAATGGCAAATCATGTCTTAACAGGCCTAAGCAGTTCCATCTGTCCAGTAAAATGCCTCATCATGTTGAGCAGCCATGAACAATTATAAATGTAGCCATTTAGTGATATGGCTCTCTCCAAAGTCCTCTTAATGTTTGGTAGCTTTCCAATGTCTTCCAATATCAAGTCAATGCAATGTGCGGCACATGGTGTCCAATACAAATGAGGCTACTTTTTTTGCAACATCCTCCCTACATCAAGTTATATAATAAATTAAAATACATCATTCAAATATTAAAATCAATTAAATTTTACTTATTCAAGTTCTAGGACTCTAGGAGTAGTATTTGTTACCTGCCATCTTATAGATTGAGTGACTATCTATGATAACTTGAACTACATTTTCTTCACCAACTTGGTCCACCCACTTGTCAAGTAGTTCAAACATCTTCTTTCTCATCTTAATAATTGAAGAAGCGTTAATGTATTCCATGAACATGGTTCCCTTAGAACAAATCACTAAAAAGTTTACCAAAGTTTTTCCTTTCCCATAGGTCCATCCATCCGACATAATGGAACATCTATTCTTTTTCCATTTCATGATCCTTCACTGAATCTTTTGTAATCTCCAACTCTTTCTTAAGGTGTGTAATCCTTACCTCATAAATACTTTGTCCCTTCATCCACACACCATATTGTCCAATAGCCTCTATCATGGGTTGGAAACTTGGATATGTGACCACATTAAATGGAATGACAGCATCATACATCCACCTTGAAATAAGAGAGCAAGCTCTTTCCCTTACTTCCTTTTTGTAGGCATCATTCATAGTAGTTTGAGTCATTTTCCTACTCCTATTTTGAACTATTCCTTCCACCTTAGGTGTGAAAAAATGATCCATCGACCTTTTCTCTTTTGATCCTTTCACACTACCGCTACGTGTGATATTAGAAGTAACTCTTCTACTTTCAACTTCTTCGTCAACTTCTTCAAAGTCTTCATAGAAATCTTCATTTTTTATTTTCAATTGCTCCTTTTGATTTTTTTTTCCATTCATATAATCTTCCATCTCTTGTCTAACATGAACCAGACATTTCATACATTTTGGCATTTCTATATCCACCAACAAGATGTTGTTGGTGTCTATAGATCTCTCCCTTGGTTGCCTTATCACAAAAGATACAAATAATTGTATTCAAATCTTGTTCATTAGGTAACTAAGAATATTTCTATCCCAGGTCTTTTCTTTCACTTCCACAAGTAGCTGTAGAGCCAACTTGAGTCTCATTTTCATTACCATTAAAATTTATTTTTCCTTCTTCCAACTTTGAAACAAATCGACTACAACACAATAATAATTGAAAAATACAAATTGAGACATATATTATAAAATATTTAAAAAAAATCAAACGGGTCATATGACTCATGTGAGTCATGTCATTTCACTACTAAAATAAAATAAATGAGTCATGACTTATGAAAATCATTACTTTAGTCATTTACATAAGTTTAATCATGAATCAAAATCATTAATAAAGTGAAGAAAAAAATTTAAAAGTTGAGAAACTAAGAAAGGAAGCAAATACCAATAGAAGTTTTAGATTTTGTATTTTCTTTGCAATTTTCTTGGCTATTTTGGTTGATTTTCGGTTTCTTCTGCTCTTGTATAGTATTTGGCAATATATTTGTTGTGTTTGGCTTGAAACTAAGAGAAAACGAAGGATGAAGCAAAAAAAATGGGGAGTTTTAGGGTTCTATAGTTATAAATGTTGAGATTTAGGGTTCTGCAGCTAAAACAACATCATTTTAGCCATTTCTGGTACAAAACAACATCATTTTAGCCATTTCTGGTACAAAACAACATCATTTTAGATGCCAAAATTATTTTTTTTAAACAACCGAGCAGTCCAAAATGACGTTGTTTTAAGCATGTTTTAAATCACTTATCCAAAATCACGTCGTTTGGATAAGTGACTAAAGCCAAAACAACATCGTTTTGGATAGGTTTTTAAAAAAAATAAAAAAAGCCAAAATGACGTCGTTTTATGTCCCAGAGAAACCAAATGACGTCGTTTTGGCCCGATTTGCAGAAAACAGGAACATTCGTTCCTGCAACTCTCGATGTCGGAAAAAAAATGGAAAAAACAAGGAGGAAGAAGAAGATCTTTGGAAGATGACTTACCTACACGGAGGCGCACTTGTGGAGAGCTTCTTGCCTTAGAGAAGGCACGTGCCTTTTCCCTTTTTTCTGCGCCTGCTTGAAGGGGCATCGCTCCGGTCCAGGCGAGGCACCATTACTGAGCTTCACCTGCACCTATGCCTGTGCCTAGGCTCACCTTTCACAACTATGCCAAAATATGAGAGTCATGTGATGACTAAAATAAATAGTGATATGTATGTCATAAGATACATGAAATTGGAGATATCTCATATGATAAAGACATCCCTACTAGTTATTTATTCTTGTTTGATTTCTATATGTGAGAATTATAGGAATATATATATTAATTGTCAAAAGTATATTACTTATGAAGTTTGAAATACAAATATATTTATTACCATATCATTTTGTTTTTAAAAGATATTAAAAATTAGAGAAGAAATTTGATAGTCAAAATAATTGGCAAGGATAATTGATATATAACCTTAAAAGAGTAGATATGTGAATGACTCATAAATAGAATAATGAGTAATTTTGTTAGTAAAATATCAAGTACAACTAATTGAATCATCATTGGTAGTATTAATACAAGGATAACAAATACCTTGTATGCCAAGTAGATATTAGAGCATTTTCATATTAATCTACTAATCATCCAATAAATGAACACAATATTTCTCAAATACTGCAAAAATATTATCATACACATGGAAGTGAGTTAATCCTATAATCTAAGTATATTTCCAAATCTAAGTTTATCTATTCAATTCTAGTAAATAGTTAGTTCATTGTTTGTTGGTCAAAGTTTCTACATAATCCCCGTGAGTTTGATATTTTGACTTTAGTCTAACTTTACTACTTGTATGACTTTTGTGTTTGTAAAATTTCATTAGATGAAAGACATTTTCCCAATGAGTTTTTGGGAATATAACATAAATAATAAATTGTGACACCATAATAAAGTCGTAGCACTTACACAAATTGAAATCATACAACAGAAAGAATTGGGACGGAAATGCTTGCCTCAAAACATTTCAGGTGTAAATAAGGTTTTATGTAGCATAATAAAAATAATTTAAAAAATGTTTTCCTAAATATTAAAAAAAAAACTAAAGATTTGATCTTGAGAAAAAAATGAAATTTTGAGAGAGAAAAATGATAAGAAAAACAAATAATTAATTGAGCCTAAGAAAAAATATAATGAGGTATAATTGAATGATAAGAATTTTTGGAGGCAAAAGTCACTAAATAAATGGCTCAAAGAAGATAAATTGATAATAATACTAATTTTTTTCATGCTTTCAATAAAAACCATATGTAGCTCCTCAAAACAGTGACATTAAATAAGAAAATGATATGTACTATCATAAAAAAAATGAAATCAAAGCATTAGGAATTTGAATCTTTGAAAACTTATTGCTAACGACAAGACTCTCATAATTCCTAGTTTGGCAATAATCTCATGAATAATATTATTCATGAATAATATTACTCATGAATAATCTCATGAGTAATACTAGTAATTGACTCAGATAATAAGAAACTTAGTATTAGGGGACTCACTTGATTTTTGATACAAAACTTGATGCTTACAATTTATAAGAGCCTTGGTATTTAGGGTAGAAGAGGATCAATATAAACTATGCAACAATTAATTCTAAAAAATATATTAGCCATACACCTAACACTCAAAAACAATTTGCACCTACACTTACACTTGTGTATTGGAGATAGGTTACAAAATTTGGATTGAAGCTAGACTTTTAAAATTGAGTTGTTTGAATTGTGTCAATTATCCCCCTCTTGAAAACAACTAAAATCTTATATATTAAGTCTTAGAGATCGAATGACTTTATGGTAGGTCAACGACATAATAATTGTAATTAATCTTTTTGTAGATGGGAAAAGACTCAATCTTTTTCTTCTTAAGCTTATTGTGCTCTCTAATGGGGAGTTATCATTTGGGCAAATGGACCATGAAAAAAATCAACCACATCAAATGATTTGAACATTTTGTGTTTGCCTTGCTGAATTCTTGATGTTTGTAATTGATGCCACTAAGCTAGCGTACCACCCTTAAGTTGGTAGGTTATTAATTTCACCTTCTTGTGTTCTTTTGTTCTTCAATAATTAAAGCATCTCTTTCTTGACTAGCCAATAAAGAAATTCTTCAATCATGAACATATCATTAGGTTGTGGAATAATCTCCATGCGATAGTCAATTTTTTTTGGTGCTTGATTATTTTCTTGTGGAGCTAGTACTTCATCTTCTTTTCTTGAATCCTCATCTAGGAAAAGTTGGTTTATGTGCAATCTGCAATTTTGGCATGAACTAGGATATTCATATCTTTGTGCTTGAGAGTCATCATTTTGTCCACTAAGAGTTGACTCAAGCTGACAAGCATTATCTTGAGATTTAATAATCTTCGATCAAGTGCTTCACTAAACTTTTGTGGTGAATCTCTCCATTCCATAGCTTGATTTTGTTGGCAAGAATCTCCAGCTAGCATTTTATAAACTAATAAACTTGTGGAATAGACTTTTCTCAACAACAAAAAATTACATAATAATCTCAATTTTTTTTTCTAATTTGGAAGATCAATTAAAAACAACAACCACAAAGTATACTTAGAATTTCAAAAGACCTTACAACCAATTTTTTTTTATAAGTTTTGCTTGGTTTTCTTTTTCACCCTCCCTCTAATCTCCTATTACCAACCCAAAGGTAGATACGTATGACAAACTTTCACTGATTAATTGTCTTAATATTGATCACAACCAAGCACGTTTAACTTTAGAGTTCTTATGAGATATAATGCATTAGTGATGGTTTAAATGCATCTGATAAGTTTTGCATGGTTTGGAGGAAGCTTCTGATAGTAATTGACATAATAGCTTGCTATATTTTACAAAACTTGATGCTTACAACTTCTAAGGACCTTGGGTTTTTTTAAATGATCAACATAAAACACACAATAATTAATTCTGAAAAACATATTAGCCATACACCTAACATTAATAATAAAAATATTGACTTAACACTCTCGCCTAACACAAATAATAACATAAACACTTATGCATTGTATATGGGTAACACAATTCGGATTGATGTTGAGCTTTCAAATGGTGTAATTTGGGTTGCATCTTAGTTCCAATGGTTTCTCATGCCTATTTTGTAAGTATTAATGAAATATTATTAATCAGGATTTATATGAGACATGCTTGACATTTTTTCAAGGTGAAAGAACACCAACAAAGCCTTTTTTTTTTCTAGCACTCCTATGGTGATGATTACTAACAGTTAAACAATAATAATACTAGACAAATTCCTTCCTCATTGAATATTAGAAAATCAAGTGTTTTTTTTTTTGTAAAGGAATAAAAAATCACAAAAAATATCTTACTTGCTCAAGAAATTATATACTTTATTAATAAAAAATGTAAAGGAGGAAATATAACTATAAAATTAGATATGGAAAATGCATATGACCTGTGAGATTGAAATTTTCTTGTTCATATTATTAAGAGATTTACTTTTGTTTTTCATAAATAGATCAAACTCATAGAAAGATGTATTACTAAACATTAATTGTTCATTTTGACAACAAATATAGAGCAAAATCTTTAAAAAAATTGTATCGGTCAAACATGGAAGTTAGTCATTTAACCTTTGTGGATGAGACTACCATGTTTCCTAATGTTCGTAATTATTCTTTGAAAAAAGAATAAAACATGTGCTAACCCACTATAAAGAAGTTTCAATCACCATATAAACTTTAAAAAAAGTGAAATGTTTCTTCACGAGAGGTTGAACAATAATCATAGACTAATTAGTTAAACAGAATTTTTTTAAATTTAAAAAAAAGTTTAAAAAATTTTAAAAAAATAAAAAATAATAATAATAAAAATTCATAGAGTGGCTAGCGATGGAATATTGGAAATTAAAAAAAAAATCAATTTGTTACTTAGGATACCCTTTATTCATAGGGCCACTAATTTCAGGAAGGCCTAATAAACTTCTCTCTAAATGTGATAAAATCATTTAGAATTATTACCCCCTCCTCAAAGTACTCTAATGAAAATAGGGAGATTATTTTTTTTAAGTTTATTTGAAAAAATGACCAAAAAGATGAAATCTATGAGATATACTAAATACTAAAACCTATGTTATCCCTATAACGAATGTGATATTAGATTCCAACATAACAAAGATATAATTAGAGATGACAAATGTGTCTGTATCCGTGGATTTCCGACCCGATCCGATCCGGTCAAACAGTAGAAAAATCCGTTGACTAGATAATGTATATGGATATGGATAAAATCTGATTTTTTTTGAATGAATATGGATTGGATATGGATTTAGGCATATCCGATCCGAAACCCGTATTCGATCTGACCCGAACGTGCGGATATCCGATCTGATCCAATTATATCCGATCTGTTCTACCAGATATAATACACACACACACACACACACAGACATATATATATATATATATATATATATATATATATATATATATATATATATATATAATATAGTCCATATATAATGAGAATTTTTAGATTCGTCTTGCGATTTCTGAGACAATCTCGGATGACGAAACGGATTTCGCCGTTAGATTCGTCTTGGGAAATCTAGTGACATATTTAAATTTCGTTGAATTCTGAGACAATCAGAATATTTTACGAATTTTTAGGTGATGAGTATAGAGTAAAACCTGATAATGAGATTTTTGAAAAATCTCAAAATTTTCAAATATTTAAAGAATATCCATTTAAGATAAATGCAATTGAAACCAGAATAAAATGATGTGTTTTGAAGCTGAAATAGACTAAAATAGACAAAGTGGGACACATGGGTTCCACATTGAAAAAAAATAAAAAAAAATACAAATCAAGCAAGCAGTGGAGTTACTTGGAGTAGGAGGCACACACTAGAGGAAAAATGATTTCTAATTTTTTTTATTTTTTTTTCTTTCTTTAATTTTTGAGTTTTGGACCGTCGGAATTTATTGGGCAAAGAACGAAAGTTGCTGTATACTACGAGGGCTACGCATAGATACCAAAAGCATAGGATTTAGCCGTGAATTCAGGTAAAAATTCATAAATTTCTAATTTTTAGTTTTTTTTCAGATTTACGTCATTTTAAAGGTCAAAATATTTATGACCAAGAGTTAAAGTTACTCTACGCAATGTGAGCTAAGCGTGAGTACCGAAATCACGGGATTTCACCGGTTTTTCACTTGAATAGTGAATAGTGAATCGGAATAGTGAATAGTGAATCAGAATAGTGAATCCGGAATAGTGAATAGTGAATCAGAATAGTAAATTCAAAATAGTGAATAGTGAATTCGGAATAATAAATAGTGAATCAGAATTGTAAATTCAGAATATAGAATAGTAAATTCAGAATAGTGAATCAGAATAGTAATTCAGAATAGTGAATAGTGAATTCATAATAGTATATAGTAAATTAAAATAGTGAATTCGGAATAGTGAATAGTAAATAGTGGTGGGTTTAATTAGGTTATATTTGACAAATTTGATATGTTTACCTACATTTTGCATGAACCACTATACTAGTTCTAGGATTAAAGATATAGATTACTTTAATGATCATTTATGTGACTATAATTTTTTTTTTATTTTGAGCAATACAACTTATTTAGAATAACATGCACTAAGGCATCTAAGTTATATTTGATTGTGGTTTTTTTTTTGTATAGAATATGGCACATTCACAATCTAGCACTTGTAGCAGTAGTGTTGCTAGCACACAATAATCAGCTCCAATTGGAGGAAACTCAGGTGGACTCTCCACTCAATCAGTACCAGTTGATTGTGAATTTAAACAAGGAAAAGATGGTAAGACTTTCAGAAGTCCTATGTGGAAACACTTTACTCATCTGGTTGTTAATAATGAAGAGAAGGCCCAATGCAATTATTGTAAAAAGCTTTTTGTGGGTAAATCATCCTATGGTACGTCGCATTTGAAGCAACATTTTGATAGGTGTCCTAGAAGAAAATCAGCTGGGGGTGACATAAGGCAAATGATTTTGAAAGCTAATTCGAAAGGAAATGTTAATTCTGGACCTTCTGGTGTATTTAATGAAAAACAAGGAATAGAGAAATTAGCAAAGATGATTATTCTCCATGACTATCCTCTTTCGATGGTGGAGCATAGAGGATTTAGAGATTTCACAACTACTATTCAACCTCTTTTCAAGTGTCCTTGCCGTAATACTGTGAAGAAGCATATCTTGAACATTTACGGGGAAGAGAGGGATAAAGTCATGAAGTTGATCGAGAATAATGATAGTAGAGTTGCTATTACAACGGACATGTGGACTTCTAGTAACCAAAAAAGGGGTTTCATATCTGTTACAACACATTTCATTGATAAATCTTGGACATTACATAGTCTAATCCTGAGGTATAACAAATTAACATGTTCTTTCTTAAATTAAGTATATATATATTTTTATTCATTGTTTACTTTATTGATAATTTTGTTAATTTTTCAGGTTTATTTATGGCCATTGCCCTCATACAAGTGATGTGCTAATAGAGGTGTTGATAGATGCTATGCTGGGGTGGAATGTGGACTCAAGGATATCCGCTATTACAGTGGATAATTGCTCTACTAATGATAGCATGATTGGTAAGATAAAAGAAAAATTGAGTGTTGATTGCTTATTGAATGATGGGTCTTTACTTCATATGCGTTGTGCTGCACATATCTTGAACCTTATTGTTAGGATTAGTTTAGATGTGATCAAGCATGCCATTGATAATGTCAGGGACAGTGTAGTTTTTTGGACAGCATCTCCAAAAAGAATAGAAAGGTTTGAGGATGTTTGTAGACAAATAAAAGTTCCTTGTACTAGAAGATTGGGTTTGGATTGTCCAACAAGGTGGAATTCCACTTTATCTAATGCTTAAAACTGCTTTGGCTTATAAAAATGTGTTTCCTAGACTTAAGTTGTTTGAGTCACACTATGTGCTTGTGCCTAGTGAAGCAGAATGGGAGACTGCAAAGGATGTTTGTGATAGGTTGGAGTTGTTCTATAATGTCACTGAGTTATTTTCTGGGACAAGATATCCCACTGCTAATATGTTTTTTCCTGTGATTTGCAGAATTAAAATGACATTGAATGAATGACTCATATCCTCCAATGTAGTAATTAGTACAATGGCAAAGAGTATGGTTGCAAAATTTGATGCATATTGGAATGTGATCCATAAATTGATGGGTGTTGCTGTAGTATTGGACCCTAGGTATAAGATGACTTTGCTACACTTTTACTTTCCTTTGGTTTATCCAAATGACTTTAGTGAACAAATTAGCAACATTCAACGACTTTGTTATGAGTTGATGGAGGAATATTATACTAGAATGTATAAAGGGACTAATACAGAATCTGCAGTACATGGAACGGTCACTTCAACTTCAAATGAGAGTTCAATAACTATCGATAGTGATTATCAATTATTTGTGAAAAGGATGAAGACTAATAAAACTAATAGTTTCAGAACTGAATTGGACCATTACTTGGAGGAAGATGTTTTGCCTGAAAATTCTCAGTTTGATATTTTATTATGGTGGAAGTTGAATGGGGTAAAGT
The DNA here is from genome assembly GCA_029783825.1 of Sapria himalayana. Classification (NCBI taxonomy): domain Eukaryota; kingdom Viridiplantae; phylum Streptophyta; class Magnoliopsida; order Malpighiales; family Rafflesiaceae; genus Sapria; species Sapria himalayana. Next base: position 5,366,539 of record JAREIK010000403.1, on the reverse strand, counting down.
ATCCTGTCTTGCAAACTATTGCAAGAGACATATTAGCAATTCCAGTATTTACTGTTGCTTCAGAGCCTGCATTCAGTTCTAGTGGGAGATTAGTTAGCCCTCATCGTAATCGACTTAATCCGAAGATGATAGAAGCATTGATGTGTGCTCAAAGTTGGTTGTGGAGTGAAGTGACAAAACATGATGGTAAATTTATTTCATTGATCATTTATTTTTTATTTACCTATAATTTCATAATATTTGTAAAATTTTAATATTATTTTTCTTTTTATATTTTTTTTTCTAGGTGGAGATGACTTGTTCATTTCAAATGGTTATGCATCAATTTATGAAGATATTCACGTGCATGATGAAGGTATTAAATTTTATAACTAATAAATTTTAATTCATATTGCAATTTAAGTATTCAAATATTAAGTTTTTTTTTATAATTGTAGGATTCGAGATTACACATGATCGATGACAATATTTTTATCAACTTTTATGAAGATAAAGTCTATCAAACCTTATTGAAACTTTGTTTAAGATGTTAAACATTTTGAATTTGTCACTTGATACAAATATTTTGATTTGTGATGTTTTATTAACATTAGACTTTGGTTTATATTCCTAAATTTATAAATCATGAAATTATAACTGATGTCATAGGTTAGCAAAATACGTCTTAATATCGCATGGATAAATCCGATATCCGTGGAGAATATCTGAAATCCGATGGATAGGATATGAATTTAAAATTTTTTTTATCCTTAGTATATGGATATGGATATGGATATATTATTTTTATTTAGGATCGAATATGGATTTTGAAAAATCCGATCCAAATACGATCTGATGCCATCCCTAGATATTATCACCACAATCAATATGAAACATTGATAAAACTACAAGTTAGTCGAAAAAGAAAACTCATCTTTATAGTTTATGCTATAATTTGGTATCAAAATATTCTAGTTAAAATATCATTTCTTTATCATAGCTTCTAAATGTAATAACTATAAGAATGAAGAAAATATAAATATGATTATGATGATGATGATGATTATTATTATTATTATTATTATTATTAGTATTATTATGATTATGATTATGATTATGATTATGATGCCGATGATGATGATGATGATGATTATTATTATTATTATTATTATTATTATAATTATTATTATTATTAATGTCAAGTAATTGTCTACGTCAATATTAAATTATAAATTTTTAATTGAAAACAAAAAGAGAAAGTAATAGTAATAATAATAATAATAATATATGTTTGTCAATATATATCTATATCTATATATATTTATGTATACTTATATATGTGTATCTATATATTATTTATTTTTATGAGTATTTCAATTTACTTATTACTTGATGTTATACGTGTAACCAAATAGTTAGCTCCATTTTGGCAAGTAGAGGATGTGTATTCAAATCCCATATTGCCCATCTTTCTACATGATTATATAGTTGCACATTTTTCATTACCAGTTAATAAAATAATTGAATTAAATTTTATTTTATTTTTTAAACTTCAAAATAGAAAATCACGTTAATAAACTTTAATGCTCAAGACTTAATTATTTTAAAATCAGATGTATTTTTTTTAATTACAAAAAGTTTGAAAAACCAAAAATTAGTTATTTTAAAATTTGATTTATTTTTTAATTATGAAAAATTTGAACCAAAATAATATTTTATTTTTGTTGCACCAAAATAAATTGCTCATGGATTATGATAGATGAAATTTTGATTAACTATCTCATTTTATTTACTGTCTCACATTTCTTAGTGAGATCTCATAAAATTTAAATATATTTAATTTTCAGGTTTAAAAAAAAAAGTACATAATTTTGAGTCTACTACTTCTACAAAATTTAAACTAATAATAATTAAAATTAAAATTAAATTTATTAAACTTATTTTTAATTGAAAATATTCTTAGCATATATAAACAATAAAATAAAATGGTGTCCCAATCCATTTCCTAGCTTAATTGGTGACTACCTAAAGCTTCCCAAAAATAATAATAATAATAATAAAATTATTTCTCTTCATAAACAAATTGAAAAATATTTACTAAAATTAAACCAAAACATAAAAATATTATTTTAATACTATCATTATGAGAACCCCAATTTTGCTCCCACATCACATACATCATCAAAACTAGTTTTCATAAAAAAAAAAGAATAACATTTTAATTTTTTTTATAAAATCATGTGTGTGTGTGTGTGGTGTGTGTGTGTGGTGTGTGCGTGTGCGGTGTGTGCGCGCGCGCGCGTGTGTGTGTGTGTGCATGCATCAAAACTCAATTATCATGTTTTTAAAAGTAGCAAACATGTAGCCAAAAACATATCAATCTTGTATATAAATGTATCATCATGTTATTAACTAAGAGTTGCCAACACAACCTTGCTTGCTTAATGGGCCCGGCAGGTTGTTCACCATAGTTGCACTTCTATCAAACCCGTTCATAACAAGCATCTTTGCTGCTTCCATGCCATCTCGAAGAGCAAAATCCAACTACAAAGTGAAAAAAGAAAAAAAAAAAAAATAGCCTTTTCCATTAATCTCAAAAGTTTCTATTTAGGCCCAATTTGGTTGCAATGAATAACAAAATCACTTGGACCTCTGGGCCCCGAGGGCAAAGCAAACAATGAGGGCTCATTCCCAACACCACGAATAGAGTAATTGACAAAAACACCCTTATGTACGTATCCAACATTCCTAAGGATCAAACTCATATTATTAGCACTTATTACATTTTTAATGGAGTTGTGTTAACTCATCGCATTTCATCCCACATGCACTACATTTACACTTTTGTCCTCAAATAAAAAAAAAAAACAAATAATCAAGGCTTTTATTATACATGATAAATCATCCACATGAATTTTTATTACGACAAATAGCTTGCGTACCTCCCTACGTTCATGTTTATTGAAGGAGCGAAGGACAAAGCTGGTAGAATCCATTTTCCCAGGAGGTCGCCCGATGCCTATAATGATTTTACAATAAGATCTAAAGCAAATTCGTCATTAAATATAACATGGTTGTCAAATGGGAAGAAAATCTCATTATCCCAAAATAGCATGATAGGGGGGGGGTCCTTACCGACTCTTAGTCGAGGAAAATCCCGGCTCCCTTTGAAGCGTTCGATCACACTCTTCATGCTATAACAATAAAAAAAAAATTTGAGAAAAATCATTCTTTTGATAGACTTGCATTGCATGTCTCAAAATAAAAAAAAAAAAAAAAACAAAACACAGTTCTAACAAGCTTCAAAATCAAATAATATGTGGAAGCTACATTCTAATATCAACTATAACATACCCATTGTGTCCTCCATGCCCACCTTTGGGTAATAGTCTCAACTTTGCAAAAGGGAGATCTAGGTCATCGTAGATCTGTAAACAAAAAAGAAAAAAGAAAAAAAAAAGGCATGTTGTGGAGAAACATGGCGCTCGCGTATAATTTGAAAGAGAATATATACAAGAGATAGGCACGCAAACATCACTGTGATACCAATAGTACATGGTTTAAGGGAACCCTGTAGTATGAGACAATGGGAGCAACCTACAGTCACGGCTAACAACATCAATAAATCACTAGTTTGAAATTGTAGAGGAAGATAGCACAAACCAGAGTGATCAACTTAGAAAAGCATTTAGACATCATTGGAGTAGAGCTTACTTACAGACTCACCACTCAAGTTCATAAATGTTTGTGGCTTGACGAGAATTACCGGAAATTTCCCAATGAAGCCTAGATAGAAGCGGATATCAATGGAGTTAAAATAGCACAAAAATAATAATAATAATAAATATAATTATTATTAATCATCATCATCATCATCATCATCATTAAAAAAATCTATATTTTTACTAGTATGCCCAAAAAAAAAAGATAAATAAATGAAAAAAATAATTTGTATAATGGACAATACTACCCTCGAGTCCTCTATATACCATGTGAAATATTACTGTTTCGACATATGGGTTATGAGGCAATACTAGTAAAATTAAAAGACGAAGAAGAAGAAGTAATACATTATTTCTGGACATTCTGGACATGACATTTTTATTGAACACATGTTCAATAAAAAAATAATTTTTATTTTTAAATAAAAATTATTCTTCTTTATCTTCATCATCATCATCATCATCATCATAAATATCATGTTCAATAAAAAAATAATTTGTATAATGGACAATACTACCCTCGAGTCCTCTATATACCATGTGAAATTATTTTTAAAAAAATAATTTCTAAAAAAATAACAAATTATTTCTAAAAAAATAATTTGTATAATGGGCAGGCATATGGGTTATGAGGCATGAAGTCAAATATTACTCAGAGAGAACGAACTGCAAGATAGTCCAATCGACAAAAGATAACAGACATTCTAACCATGAGAATACAAGTTCGATCCTCATAGATGACAAATACACTTCCCCCGACTGCTTGCTAAATCACATACCATGTGATTGGGAAGAAAGCCTTAACTATTTCGACCTTAAGGCCCTGAGACTCATATATGAGTTAAGAGACGGTGTGAGTAAAGCTTGAGTAAAAAGAAAAAGAGTGAGAATGATGACAATTGGGCATGCTCAAACAATTGTGATGAATTGAATGAAGCTACTTTTGAATAAAAGGACACATGTTTTTAGAAACATATTGTTGTAAAATAAATGGTAGAATAGGAGTTATGGATCATGACACTCCACAATAATATGATATTGTTCACTTTGAGACCAAGCTCTCATGGATTTGTTTCAAAATCCTACCCAAAAGGCCTCATACTAATGGAGTTCGTGCCCACCCTTATAAGCTCATAATCTCTCTCATATCTAGTCAATGTGGGACATCTTTCCAACATAATAGCTCTTCATTTGAGGGGGAAAAAAAAATTATGTGTTTTTTTCATAAGATGAACAAGGTAAGCCTAGCAAAAGATAGTGGTGAGTTAGCCCAACATGAGACCAATGAGTGTAGAGCACTCCTGCATCCTCTCCTCGTGGCATTGAAGTCAATCTAATTACAAAGAATATTAAAAAAAAAAAAGCTTATCACCAATCAAAAGATTAAAAATTTAACAAAACCATCTTTAAAATATATATATTATATAGTCAGAATCGATCATATGAATTTTAATTCTTTGAATAAAATGATCCTAAAACAAATTATTATATACATTCTTACACATATCCCAATCATTTATATATTCTATTAGTATTTTTATCTAAATCATGTATGAGCTATTATTCATATGTCCACATTATGTCAACTATTTTTTTTTTTACTTTTGCATTTGATAAATGTGATACATAAATGTTTCATAATCATTTATTTTTAGTCGTCAATCTTAAGATATGCATTTCTATTATAATAACCTTTCAAAATATCATTTCTAGTAATAACCTTATTTTCGGAACATGAAATATAGGTAATTTAATAATTATCTTATAATATTCTTATTTCAGACTAAAAAACAAGTTTTCTATCTTTAGTTTTCATTTTAAATCGTGTTTTTTTTATATGAATTATATATATATATATATATATATATATATATATATATATATAATCATATTTGAAAGCTTCGATCTCAATTTAACTCTTGCTCCTTGTTTCAAAGTTAAAATCACAAATTAAATATTCTTTTAATGGACTAATTTTAAAACTCTACTCTCTAATATACTATGCTGCTTATTTAATTTAAAATCTAGATTCTCAATAGTTCCATCATCTAGAACAATATTGAAAGAATTATCCAAATTTTATTAAATAATTCTAAGGAACATTATATAGCTATCACAATAAAGCAGACGGCCAAAACAAGAAAATAATAAATAGCATATCTAGACTCCAAATTGCAAGAGGTTATCATGTCTCCACGAGCACTCCGCAGAATGAAATACAACAACAAAAATACAATATGAAAAGCACACTTTTATTCAGCATAATAGAAAACTCCTAATAAAGTAATCAACTAATAGAGCCAATTAAAAAAAAGATGAATTACTTGCTCTAATCTCAAATTAATTTAGAAAAGTAAAAATTACCAACAACGTTTGAAATGACATAGCCATTTAAAATTGCAAGATAAACATCACTTATAAGGGACACATACCCTCTCCTAACAATGCTTGGAAGGACATAGAGCTCATGGATATCCCCTGGGCACCTGCTATTGCATCTATCATCTCAAAACCAACCTACCATGAAAAACAATCTTGAGAAGAATTGCCTTAAATCTTACAACAATTAGTACAAGTGATACATAATTTCTTTACATATTTAATATAAATAAAAAAAATTTATATTTTGACAGCCTTATCTCCAAAAACATAGTGGCTACATCAATTACATCTAGAACCTAAGACTTACTGTTCTTGAACAAAGACACTTGTCATCATAATAAGACACGAAATCTTGATCATGTTAGCCAAATAACAAGTCATATTTCATTAATTTTATCATGCAAATGATAAATCTAGTGATGCACCATCATTTCATTAATTTCTCCAAGATATTTTCCACTCTTCATCACAACTTGTTCTCTAAATATGCTTATGAGCTCACCTTTCTAAATATATCCTCTATTGGCCGACAATGAAGACAATCTTCATTTGTCATACAAATAGATGTGTATGTTAGTATTCATAGACTTGAAATTGCGACAAACAACATTTTCATTCACAATCTCATGTCTAATAGATGCTACTATTTCATGGATGCTAATACAATTCATAAATTATTAAGTTGGAAGCCAATAAACACATGAGTGACAATGAATAACTTAGTAGGTAGAGAAAAATAACTTCTAAATGTTACTTTAATTGTTGCATTATTTACAAATTTTCAAAACTTTTCACAAATTTCCTTACCCTCAAGTCCTGACCATGAATAAATCCTCCTCTCTCCTCCCTCATGAAAACCCTAAACCAAAACACTAGCAAACTTGAACATTGTAAAAGAGTGTGCTTTTCGGTGAGGTGTCATTGGCTTCGAGCAGTTTGTTGCAGCGATGATAGAGACATCATTTGTGACACTCAAATGCACATGAACAATGAATATTTTATCTTTGTCACATTGTGGCAACACGAGAATTAGAAAATTAGGTAGAGATGACTTGATAGAAAGAAAGATAATACTAATGGCTAACCTACTCTTTTTGTGGTAGGAATTAAGATATGATAGCCTCGAGAAATGTGTTGAATATTACATCATGAATTATGATAAACTTTTCAAGATCTAGATTTTTAATTAGAAGTCAATTGGACATACTCATTAATTTTTCTATTTACATGCATACAAGTCATGTTACAATGACACTTTCCCAAAAGAAATATATTAGATATCATCATAAATAATATGAACCAGAGTTTTATCAAAACTTTTATTCTATCAGTTATTTTGTGAAACAATAAAACTATGATATTGTTTTAGCTTCTACTTATGATTTTATGTAAGATCATCAGACAAAATAAATGACTTCCTTTGAAATTGATCGAAATAGATATTATTTATTCTTCTCGTATGACATAAGTTATTCTAGATGTATATATATTAATGACCTACTAGTGATTCACTTGTGAATTAGATACCAATCACTAGATAAATATAAAATTTTAGATTCACGTATTAAAGGAACGACGTCTATTGATTGTGAAACATATTAGCTAGAAAAATAAATTTAAGCTTTCTATCTAGATTGTCAAAAAAGTACTAGAAGAAATAGATTCTATTTGATTCACTCTAACATTTAGAGACCCTACTAGATAGTCATATATGATAATTTATGATATTTTATTATTTTATTAATTCTTGTACTAGATTTCTATACTATTTGATATTTAAGACAAGATATTATATTTTTTTATTTTTATAAAATTTTATGAAAAAATAAAAATTCAATTAAAATATAATACTAAGATTTTGATGAGTGATAATGCAGTACAATTCATTTTCATATTTCTTTGAAGAATATGTGATAGCCCACCAGACATCATGTACTAGTAGTCTTGCACAAAAAAAAATAATCGAGAAGAAGAAACAACATATAACTAAGAAGACTAGGATACTCATATTTCATAAAAGTGTGCCAATATATTTCTACAAAGAATTAATCAACTGAATATCATCTTGTATGTTTTATGAGTGTAGCACTTGAGGTGAGACAAGATACGTTTGCTCGGGCTTGATAAAGCCCTAGCTTTAGGCATACCTGGGAAACTTTTAATAACTATAATATTAGTATATGAATATCAATATAAACAAAACAAAAATAATACAATTTACTTGAGTCTAAATTAAAAAAAGAAATATCTTAAATCTTAGCACGAAAAAAAATACAAAAATAAACTAAATTGAAATACACATCAATTTAGTAGCAGTAACAATAAAACAAACATAACATCACATTGTCTGATTCAAATCATCACAACTTCAAGTCTCGATATCATCATATTCATGCGTGTCATGATTCACTTGTAGTATTTTGATTTTATCTTAAAAACTTATTCGTTCATCCTCCTATTATTCTAGGCACGACAAAATTTTAATAATATATAACTATAATAAAGTCCTATTTAAAATAATATTTACAACTATAAAAAATAAATTCTGATATTATTCTTACCATCAAGAAAATAAGTAGATTATGTGTCATTTTAGATAATACGAAAAAAATAAATTAATAAGATTTCTAGTAATTCAAAATATCAAAATTTTTTATATAATTATAAAACAAAAAATAATAATAATTTATGTCTAAATATCTCGACAACTCATTCTTATTTGACAGATAACTATTGAACAATTGTTTCATCCACATCACAATCACATTGGACCAAGGGTGGCGAGTATCTTCAAAAGGGGGCCGAAAAGGGGCAATTCCAGAGCCCAATATGCGAGATCGCCATTTTTTTTAATAGCAGAAACAATAGCCAAGAGTTTTCTTTCACAGACCGACTTGGAGCAAGCAAGGGGACTTAGCTTATGACTATAAAAGCAACTGATCCTTCTTCCCGCATTAGCATTGCAACTGCACCCAACCCCAAGCCCAATGCATCCATCTCAATTACAAATTCTCTTGAAAAATCGAGCAAGGCAAGAACTGAAAGGCAGGTCATGGGCTGTTTCACTTTTTGAAAGGCTCAGTCAGCCTTCACATTCCAAAGGAACCTTAAAAGAATGGAAGGAGTTGGCCAGTCTACCATGGCCCGACGTTTTGATGGGTTTGCCTAGACACCACATGTGCATCAATGACATGCCCCATGTAGTCAATTTTGCTCTATCCAAATCATTCTTATTTAAGGTGCATGATACAATGAGGCACAAAAATCTTTTATGCGCTCGAGACAAAATGAACAATTAAGGCACAAACCTTTTTTTATGAGACATACTCTACCTTATATATATATATATATATTAAGGCACAATAAATAATATTTATAATTTTTATTTATTAATAAAATACAATAAAATAAAAAATATCAAATATTATTAGTATTTTTTATCATCATAAACATTTAGAATTCTTAAATAGAATAATAAAATTAAAATAATTCAACATGTAAAATTTTAAATATCAAACATATTATCTATTATTTTTAAAATTATAAAAAATAAGAAATTTGAGAATAATATAATTTGTAGGAGAAATTTTGAATAATTGACTTGTAGGGAAGGGGTGCCTGAGGTGATGCGAGGCACTTTAGCCTGGACATGGTGCATTAACTTTAGATATGCCTGAGGTGCATCTTTACAAACTATGATCCAAACACATATTTTTTAAGGTTGACAACTAGATGATGAGAACATAGAGTGGTAAAGACCTGACCCAGGTGCCCCACATTATCTTGGATGGTAGCACTATAAGTGTGCGCAAGACAATTTTGGGCACATACTAGTTGAGAGCATGGTTGCTAAACATTCAATCTCTGGCTTTTGAACATGGAGATAATCATATGGGCGAATAGAGATATATGAAGTCCTGCACACCTGGGGATAGTAATAGTAATGATAAATATTCCATTCCCAGAATCTCTCTTTGTTACTGACAGAGGCTTCAAATTCCAACAGAGGATCCCTGTGTTGCACGGATACGCCACTGGACTGCCGTGTCGACGTGTCCGACACGTGGACACGACGACACGGTATGGACACGCATCGGATACGTGTCCGATACGCCACGTGGCATATCAGACATCCAGTGGCCAACGTCGCCGCATGGGCGACGTTGGCCACTCGACACAAGCGGTGTGGGTGCGAATTGAGGGGGGGGGGGGGGGGGGGGGGGTAGGCAGGGGTTGGGCACGAATTGAAGGGAGGGGCGGCGGGCACGAATTGAGGCAGGCGACAAATTGAAGGGGGGGAAGTAGAGGGTGGGCGCGGGTTGAGGGCTAGAATAAAATGAAATATTTTAATAAAATAAAATATTTTTATATTATAGAATAAAAATATATATTTTTATATAATATAAGATAATTTTATAATTTTATTTTATAAAATAAAATAATTATAAATATTATCTTATAAAATAAAATAAAATAAAATATTTTTATTTTATAAAATAAAAATATATGTATTTATTTTATAATCTAATATATTTTAATTTAATTTAATTTATTTTATAAAATACATAATATTTATAAAGAAAATAATTTTTATTTTTAAGTTTATTTTTTTTATTATGCCGTATTCTATCCGTATCCTAATTTTTTAGAATTTGTCGTGTCTCCGTATCTTGCCGTGTCATATCCCCGTGTCCGTGTCCGTGCTTCTTAGGAGGATCCTTCACCCCATCCTTCTTTGGGATTGGCACAAACGTTGTCGTCCTCATCATCCAGTTGTCATCCTCATCAATCCAGTGTATTATTCACTCTATTCACATCCAACAAGTGACAATAATTTTTTGTATATAAACTAATATACCTCCAAAATATTTGTAAATTTCAAATATCAATATATTCATCAAAACTAATATTTAAATCATTGATAAATAATTCAGTATTCATGTAAAATTTATACTGATATATCTCCGATATATTCGATATAACCTAGAGGTATCAAATAAGTTGTGCTGTGTTAGCAAGACCATGCCACGCATGGAAAAAAGTTCATAAGGTCGGCCCAACACAGTACAATGGCATGGCCGAGCTCATGGCCGAGTCAGACCATGCCAAACCATGCCTGGGGGAATCCATTGCATGAAAATGCAATGGATGACTGACTTACATGGTCGGCCAATTACAATCGGCCACACGGAGAATATCCAGCTTACATGACTATATATTTTTTTAAATATTAGACTACCCCATCGGGCATTCACCCAGGCAGATAGATCATGCCACTTGGCCAACCACACAGGTCATGCCTAGCCCAGCATAAGGCACAGTTCTGAACCATGTCGTGCCGAGTCAAGCACAACTAAATCAGCCCATGCCACGGGCCATTCCCAAGTCGCCCGACCCATTTGACACCTCTAATAACTATAAAATCCAAGTATTAATATATCTGCCAAAATTAATATTTTCATCATTGCATCCAACCAATTCAATCATTCCAGGTGGGAGATGATCTGGTCTAACTCTAATTTGAACAACCCCATATGTAATTTTGGTACATGTTTCCATGCTCTGATACCAAAGTCACAAATCACCACCCAAAACAGAACAATTCAAGTGAAACAATGGTGCCTTATGCCTTTCATTGAAATGAAAAGACTCTATAAAATATGAGGAATTACTAAAAAAATGGGGGAAGGAAATTTGAGTCCTCCAAGTCTCCCCTACTTTTAGCCTTCTCACATATTTCACCCCACTACCCCACACTAGCAAACTTACATAAAAAAACAAACAAAAAACAATCAAAAATAGGCACAAACTCCCACGGCCACTTGGCAAACAAATTGTATAACTTGCCTATGGAAATGGTTTTGGATAATTTGTTCCCCTCACATCCTCAATTTCAACACTTTTTTAGGTTAAAACAATATAAGGCATGATCATAAGGAAAATTACATATTGTCAAAAAGAAAGTGCCCGAATGATCATATAATAAATTGATTTTTTGTTCAAAATAAATTTTCATCTTTAGATTAATTACTAAACAAGAATTTGATGGAAACAAGTACAAAATATAAGTGTGGCATGAATTGAGAGTGGTTATGAAAGTGATAGCATATGCATGCACTCTCATGCATATGCCATAAACAAGTTTCAAATTATGAATGTATGCATCAGTAAATCATCAAAAATATAAGTATGATATCAAAAAAATGATCATGATGCACAAGAGAGGATAATATCTTAAGGGCAGGGTCTGAGAGAAATTAATATTTACATAACCTTATATCTAAAATTTAAAGATATTATATTTGATGAATCTTAAACTTGAGTCTTACCTAGAGGTGTCAAACAGGACGAGCGGGGCCGGCCCGGCCGTGCTTTCATGCCGGGCCGGCACAGCACGATTACTGTACCATGCCGTTCCTGGCCCGGCACGGTTCTATAAAGGTCAGCCCGGCACGGGCCATCGGCACAAATCCAACAAGTTCGGCCCAGCTGGGCCGAACCCCTAATTTAAAAAAAAATTAGGGTTTCGGCACGTGCCGTAATGCCGCCGTGCCGTGGAATCGCGCATCGTCGCACTGCCGCATAGCCGAACCCCTATTTTTTTAAAAAATAGGGTTCTCAGCTCATGCCGAGGTACCGTGCAATACACGGAAAAAGGCCCGGTTAGCCTCAGCACGGCACGATTAGTGCCGTGGACAGACACGACACGGGCATGGGAAATTCACGTGCCGTGCCGTGCCTCGTGCCGGGCGGGCCGGCCTGGCCCTGTTGACACCTCTAATCATACCATCATTGAATGAAGACATTCATCATTATATCAAGACATGACCTTCACTAGATATATACAGCACAAAAACTTCATAGGTAATCAGTTATTCAAGTACTATTTATACACAAACAATTTTAATTTTAAACTTCTTATGACATTCAGTATGTTAGTATTTATATAATCACACAAATACCTCGGACAGATGTATACATGCATTACTTGATAAAAATACTTTTATCTCTAGTTTTATGCACATCCCATTACACTCAAGTGCATATACATATCACATCAAGAAATAAACATTCAGATATTGCACAATTCAATTGTACATGTATGCAAACATACCTAGACATAACATAATATTCAAACCTTGTATTATCAAATATAAGATTAACAATAAGGTGCAATATAATTTAATTTCTTTTATAGAAATAGTGAAATGTTATATCACAATATAAGGGACATGTATTATAAAGGAAAATCTGTAAAAGTTATTTAATTTTTAAACTTTGCTAAAGAACATTAAAAGACAAAGATAATCTTAACTTTTCTGTTGAAACAAATTCTCCACACACTTATGAGAAAAGTGTAATATCCTCGAACAGTTAAAAGACGTGCACGAACACAAACACATACAAAAAGTGTTGGATTTATTTTGTTTTATTGAGAAAATCAATGAGAAGAAAGTTATGAATTATTTAGAAGAAGAGAAGAAGATATAGGCATCAATGTGTTTCGTGCGTTTCATTTCTCAAACAATGCGCCGATTACAAATTACATTTTTACCCCTCAAAACAAAACATTAATTTTAACACTCCCCCTTAATGTTTTTGTTGGTCATTCCCAACAAGTCTCGCAAATAGACAAACTTGTCACAAGGAAGTGCTTTCGTAAAGATGTCCGCTAGTTGATCATCAGTCTTCACGTGTTTGATCATCACTTCTTCATCATCCACTACTTCTCGAATGTAGTGATGCTTGAGGTTGATATGTTTTGTTCGGCAATAAAATACCGACTTCTTTGACATAGTAATTGATGATTTGTTATCGCAAAAGAGAATTGTTGTCATGTCCTGTTTCTCCCCCATGTCTTCTAAAATCTTCCGTAACCAAACCACTTGTTTGGTTGCTTCGCTTGCCGATACGTATTCGGCTTCGGTGGAGGATTGTGCCACTCTCTCTTGCTTCTTCGACGCCCATGAGAAAATACCCGTACCGAGTGAAAAACAATATCCGGACGTACTCTTCATGTCGTCCTTACTTCCAGCCAAATCACTATCACAAAAACCAAATAACTCGATATCTTCTCTTCCATTTCTTTCAAACATGAGACCGTACTCCATGATCCCTCTTATATATCACAACAATCTTTTTCCAGCCCCAAGATGAATCTTGCTCGGTCGGTGCATAAATCGAGATAATAGACCCGTAATATACATGATATCGAGTCTTGTATTGGTAAGGTACAGTAACAGCCCAACCAAACTTCTATATTGTACCGCATTAGCATCACCACTACCATCATCTTTCACCAACTTCTCATTCACCACCAACGGAGTCATCACGGGATTACTATTCTCCATTTTGAATTTTGAGAGAATATTTTCGGCATACTTCTTTTGACAAATAAAAACACATTCTTCACATTGATCAATTTCAATGCCCAAGAAGTAATGCAACAATCCCAAATCATTCATCTCATATTTCTTCATCATATCAGTTTTGAATTCATGCATCATTTTTTCATCACTCCCGGTAAAAATCAAGTCATCAATATACAGAGAAACAATGAGCATACCGGATTCTCCATGTTTAATGTAGAGTGTCGGCTCGCTAGGGTTCCTGATAAAGCCTCGTTCGGTGAAGTACCCATCGATATTTCCATACCAAGCACGAGGTGCTTGTTTCAACTCGTACAATGCTTTCTTCAGCTTGTACACTTTTCCTTCTTCACCTTCAACTTCAAACCCTTGTAGTTGTACCACATACACCTCTTCTTTGAGAATACCATTCAAGAAAGCCGATTTCACATCAAGTTTGTGGAGCTTCCACCCATTATGTGCGGCTAATGCAATCAACATTCTTATTGTCTCATGCCTCGCAACAGGTGCAATCATTATAATCAACTCCTGGTTGTTGAAAATATTCTTTTGCAACCAATCTTGCTTTGCATTTTTGAACGGAACCATCAGGGTTCATTTTCGTCTTATAAATCTACTTCAACCCAACCACATCTTTTTCTTTGGGCTTCTCAACCAACTCCCAAGTTTCATTTTTTAAATCATGTTTATTTCCTCTTCCATTGCATCCACCCAGACCTCTTCTTGAATAGCCTGTTCAAAGCTCTCGGGTTCAACTACACAAAAATTGCACCTAGCATATACATTACTCAACCTTCTCATTTTTACTGGAGTAAAGCTTGGTGGTGATGAACTCGACCCAGGTTGCATTGTCGGAGATTGTTGATGTTCATTTTCTTTAATTCCACATTCATTGGCTCCACTCGATTCCTCCCTTGGATCTTCTTCGTAAACTGGCATTGACACATTCTCAACGTCTTTCTCTTTCTTATTCCATTGTTCTTTTTCATTGAAAATCACATCCCGACTTTCAATCACTTTGTTCTTCTTCAGGCTAAAAAGTCGATATCCCTTCGACTTAGTGCTATAGCCAACGAAAATACATTTATCGCCTTTATCTTCAAGCTTGTTTCTTATTTCTTTCGGGACATGAGCATAGCAAATGGATCCGAACACTTTTAAATGATTCACCGACGATTTTCTACCCCCGGTCCATGCCTCGAATGGCGTCTTGTTTTCAATTGCCTTTGTCAGGCATCGGTTCAACAAATAAACCGCTGTATAAGTTGCTTCTGCCTAGAAGGTCAATGGTAACCCTTTTGCATTCATTATTGTCATCACCATCTTGACAATTGTGTGATTCTTTCTTTCAGCAACGCCATTTTGCTTTGGCGTAAAACTCATCATCAATTGTCTTTCAAGCCCAATATCTTCGCAAAATTTTCCAAACTCTTTTGAGTTGTATTCTCCACCTCTATCACTTCTTAGCCTTTTAATCAATTTGTCATTCTTTGAAACTTCTTGAAGACAGACAATGCTTGTGATTTTTATCTCAAAAAGTAGACCCAACACATTCTTGAGAAGTCGTCTATGAAAGTGATAAAGTATCAATTTCCTCCGTGAGAATTAATTGATATTGGACCACAAATGTCAGTGTGAACAAGCTCCAATGGTGCCTTTGCTTTCCAGACTTTCTCTTTAGGAAAAGTCTCTCGATGGATTTTACCGAGAGCACATGCTTCACAAATATCATGTTTACCTTCAATATTCGGTAAACCACATACCATGTTTCTCTTACTCATCAACTTCAAGCTTTCAAAGTTCACATGACCTAACTGTTTGTGCCATAGCCATGACAGATCTTCCATGTTGACTTTCAGCGATAACCCACTTGCGAATTTGAGAGTAAGAGAAAAATTTCAATTCCTCTCCATCTTAACAACGGCCATTAATTCTCTCTTATTTTCTTCCTTGTCAAAAATCTTGCAAGTATTATTATCGAAGTGAAGCGCATGACCGCTTACCATAAGTTATCCGACACTTAGCAAATTTTGAGCTAAGTCCGGAACAAACAATACATCACGAATCAACAATCTACCTTTCTTTGAAGCTACGGCAATTGTACCTTTCCCATTTGATTTTATTACGGCACCATTACCCATTGTGATTCGTGTTGTGTCGCTTTTGTCAAGTTTGCAGAAAACCGACTCGTCTCCGGTCATGTGATTGATACACCCACTATCAACATACCACTCGTTGTCATTTTTCCCAACAGCCATTTGACATGCATAGAATATATTTCCATCACTTTCACACTTCTTTTCCTCCTCGGTATAATTGGCCTGTTCTCTACTTATATCTCGACAATTCCTTTTTATATGACCAAACCTCTTGCAATTATAACACTGAGGCTTTCCTTTGTGATAATAATTTTCTTCAATGTGACATGACTTCTTACAATGATGACAAAATTTGTTATCACCAGAGTTTCTTCCTCCTCCTCGGCCATGACCACGACCTCTTGTATAACTTCCATCGCCACGAAAATATTATCGTTTACTCGAGCTTCCGGTAGAATCTTCTTTTATGCTCACTTTTGATTGAAAAGCACTTTCAAGATAAGCTTCACTATGCTGATTCATCCGTTGTTCCTGCATCTCGAGAGAACTCATCAAGTCATGGACACCAAGTGATGAAATGTCTTTTGTTTCTTCAATAATAGCGACAATATTATCATATTTCGGAGAAAGGCTAATCAATATCTTCTCACAAACTGACTTGTCAGTCATGATGTCGCCCAAACTCTTAATTTGGTTCACAACTTCGATCACCCTCGAGAAATACTCATGTAGAGTATCTTTCTCCTTCATCCTGAGATTTTGAAATTCTCGTTTGAGTGTTAAGAGCTTCACGGTCTTCATCTTGTCAGTCCCTTGAAACTCCTTTTGAAGTATATCCCAAGCTTCTTTTGATGTTATTGCTCCAATTATTCTTGGAAAAAATTTACGAGAGATACTTTGTTGAATAATGAACAAAGCCTTCGCATCTTTCTTCTTGAAATCCTTTAACATTTCATCGAACACCTTTCGGTCATCCGGTGATAATGTGTCTTTTGGTTCTTCTTCATACTTATTCTCCATCAAATCCCACAAATCTTGTGAGATCAAGAGTGTCTTCATCATCACACTCCAATAATCATAATCTTCTCCATCGAAAATGATTTGGGCTCCTCGCATCGGCCAAGTTTCACCTTGCAATGCGCAACTTCGAAAAATTCACTGCATAAATTGCTAGATTAGTGCTTGAACCATCCCTCCGATACCACTTATGTTGGATTTATTTTGTTTTATTGAGAAAATCAATGAGAAGAAAGTTATGAATTGTTTAGAAGAAGAGGAGAAGATATAGGCATCAATGTGTTTCGTGCGTTTCGTTTCTCAAACGATGCGCCTATTATAAATTACATTTTTACCCCTCAAAACAAAACATTAATTTTAACAGAAAGCACGTTTGAGTTTACCATCAACTAAAAACTTGGAAGGTCGTTATCAAAAGGTAGAAACCCAAACAGAAATATCACAAAATAATAAACAAGAACGCAAGAAATTTAACGCAGCACTACCCAAGAGTTCGTTTCAGTTTCAATACGAATGTTAAATTGGAAGAGAATCCCATGTATTGTTAAACAAAGAAACAACGAAGCCACAACAAAATTCATGAAAAAATTTCAATTTTAAGGTTTAGCAAAATGCTAACCTAAGACACAAAAAACATTAATTTC
Source organism: Sapria himalayana (assembly GCA_029783825.1). Lineage (NCBI taxonomy): Eukaryota > Viridiplantae > Streptophyta > Magnoliopsida > Malpighiales > Rafflesiaceae > Sapria > Sapria himalayana. Next base: position 5,348,327 of record JAREIK010000403.1, on the reverse strand, counting down.
AAAACGGTTGTAACAAGCATTGACATTATTAACATAAGAGTTACGCGAACATTATGACGAGTTCCTTGAAATTTCTTGCCCGGATTACCGAGGCCAACGAAAATCCACGGATATGTCTGCTGTCGCCCGACGTCAACTTGCAAGTCCGGGCCAATTGTTGATATCGATGAACATCTAGTTATGGGGAACAAAAAAGAAGAAAACGAGTGATTTGTGATATGAAATATATTTCTGCTCCTTGACATCAAAGACGGTGAGGCGGGGTATTGCAATTGCAAGTCCTGGCATCGGTACGTTTGAGAGTGATAATGTAATACATTGTAAACCTATACTGCTGCAAAAATTAAAAAGCGCCGTTGCCGGGGATCGAACCCGGGTCACCCGCGTGACAGGCGGGAATACTAACCACTATACTACAACGACTTAATCATGCCATCTTTTTTAAGATAAATTTAAAAAAATAAGATAATTTTTTGTGGCGTAAAATTTTAATTGATCAACAAATAATTGTATAATTAAAATTAATATTTATAGAACCATTATATTATTTTTTATTAATAATTTTTTTTCATCTCCTCTCATATTATCCCCTCTAGATCACATATATAAGCCTCCCACGCCCTATGATCAAAACTCAAAACAATAAAGTATCTCATCTGAATGGTATGAATAAAATATTTGACAAATATATTATAAATGCATATCGTCTTATTCAAATCAATACCACTGTAATAGTTAGTTATTAGGAAGATTTGTATTTTAATTTTTAGTGTACCAAACACAAAATATTTTACTTTTCTTGCACTAAAATTTTTATAACTAACAAAATATATACTAAATTCTAAAATAATTAAATTTTGGTGCACTAAAACTCTTCAACCCAATTTTGCACTCCAAAATAAAAAAAGAAAATCAAATTTTATTAATTAGAAACCTAGTATTAGAAAGCAAAAAACATCATAATTCAATAAATTATACATCAATGGAATTCGAACCAACGCCCTAGCAATAAATTATACATTAATTAGTGTTTATTCCATTGAATTATGGGATTTATTACTTTCTAATATCAGGTTTCTAATTAATCTGATTTTATTTTATTCGTCCAAATTTTAAAGGAGAAAATCAAATTAATAAATTTTAATATTTTAAAACTTTATTATTTTAAAATTCAGTAAACTTTTTTTAATTATAAAAAATTTAATACACCAAGAATTAAATATTTTACATTTGGCACACCAAAACACAGATGTTCCTTGTTATTAAGCATCCCCAAAAGCAATTGCTTTTAAAATATAATCAAATAATAAAATTTTGACTAAGCATCAAAATCCCATAATTAGCAAATAATAAAATTTCCACAAGAACACTCTACTCAAAAAAAGGTCAGATCTTGATAATTTGAAGGCTAAAATTTCCATATTGCAAACTAAAGATAACACTAACTAGCCGCACAGAATAATAAAAGTGATTAGGGGCTTCCTGAGATGTTACAAAAACAAGGAAGTTAAATATGGAACAAGGGAGGGATGGAGGGAGAAAGAGACATCCAATTCCAAGCTAGTGCATCGTTTGGCGGGGAATCAAAATTTTATCTATGGCAGCAGATTCTTCGCCATTGCTGCAGAAAGAATAAAAAAAAAAAACACAAGTAAATAGGGGCCAAACAATTCAGAACACTAATCTTGACTCTCATGCGCCTAATCATTTGCATTAGTACCATTAATCAATATTAAGCTTCCACGTTAATCACGGCCCATCTATAATCTAGAGGCGTTAAAATTACTTTTTTATCCTTTGATAATACTCATGACACTGTGCAATTATACAAACACTAACATATTGTATTTCATTAGAATTTTGAAAATAAAATTATTTTTTTATCCTTCCCCAACTACCAACCCATGCGTACTGTCCCTAGGTCCCACATGTAGGGTATGGGCCCTGGGATCGAAGCAGGTAGGACCCCCGTCCCAACAGTAAGGATGGGGCTTTTGGTAAATACACAAGAGGGCACGTATCTGGCATCTCTGAGAATCAAACCCGTGTTCTTCAAGATTAAAAAGTCTTCCTTCTTTCCCAATCAGACTACCACCACACTTTCAAATAAATAAGTGTTATTTTAAATATTTTTTATGATCCACTTCGTGTGTGCATGTGCGCGTGCGCCCGCACGTGCGCGCATGTGTGTGTGTGTGTGTGTGTGTCAAATCTTTATTCATCAATAATTATTGTACGCGTCAAACATGTGTCCAATTTTAAAAAAAATAATATGGCATAAGATACAAGATTTATGAATTTAGCGAAGACTATTAACTTAGCCTTAAAAAGAGAGGAGTCAAATTATTTTTATTTCTATTAAAATATATCAATGAGACAATATATAATGTCAGTCATATATATTAATGATAGTCTAATTATAAGAAATAATTTATTGAATATATCTCAATTATAATTATTCTTACAGACAGTTTTCACCTAAATATTTAGGATGTCTTGGATATTTTGTATACGTTGAGGTCGCATACTCATAAGGTATGATTTTTTCTTTAGCAAAGAATACATATTTTAGATTTTTTTTTTTTTTTTTTTTGTTTCTCCCCTCCTGCCCTAGCCCATCCCATATTATTTTTCGGCCCTAAATATATGAGCTTTGGAGAGCCGAGATCTGAGCAGATAAAGCTCTCGTCCCAATAGTACGAGTAGAACATTTGGCAAAGATATGAGCTTTGGTCACGTATCGGACATCCCTAATGATCGAACTTGTGGCGCCAGGATTGGGTGGTATTTTCCCCATTTGCCAATTAGACTACCAAAATGTTGGCAAAGATATAATTTTTTATGTTTTGTTTGATCCGGACACAATTGGATTCGCATGCTCGTCTAAGTACTTGATTCAAGAGTAGATTTTTTCACTAGCACTAGCTATTCAATTGACTCTGTCAGATATAAGATAATCATAATAAAACTAAATTATCTAATAGTAACTAGATAAGATATAGGAGTCTAATGGGTCGTGTCGTACCAACACGGCCCTTTTTTGGGTGACCTAGTCGAGCCACCATGTTAGAGGTGCTAATGATGCGAGTCAATTTTGAGTTTAATTGAGTTCGAGTTGAATTGAACTTGAGTCGAGTCGTTAACATTTCGCGTCAAGCTCGAGTAGAACTTACTCGAATTGAGATTTGATCGAGTTTTAATCGAGTAAAGTCCAAGTAGCTCACAAGTTGTCTCGTTTCATTAGCACATCTAATTATTATATATCCAACTTTAAGAGAATCAGTATATGAAATATATATATATCGCGTTTATAATACTAACTTATTAATATAATTTATAGAAAAATATTATATTCTGTTAACTCTTTTCTGTAAAGAAAATTAATTATTCTTTAAAAATATATATTTATAACTAAAGAAATAATAAAAATATATGATTGTTTAAGAATACAAAAAAATAGAGATATATTATTAAGTTCTCTCCTAAAATAGAAATATAAAATTAAAAAAAAAAAACTTATGAATTTTATATGCAAAAATATTCAAGTTTCTCGCAATCTTTTTGAATCGAGTTACGAGTTACTCGACTCGTTGAGCTCGAGCTCGAGCTCGAGTGAGTTTTAACCGAGTCAAGTCCGAGTATCTCAGAAATTATCTCATCTCATTAGTACCCCAACACAGTGTAATACCCTACACGGCACGACTGATAGTCTGCCCAGCACGACACAACACACTTTTGGGCAAACTCGAGGCCTAATGTGTCTGGTCTTCTTGAATCATACTGGATCATGCTAATTTTGCGGGCAATACCACCACCAGCACAGTCCACCGACCACTGCCACCACACACTACCACCACAAGGCCACCACAGATAATTGATTACTTAGTTTTCTATGACGCATGATCCATTCCTAGTCTCGGATCAAGGTCACCATGCCAGTGGACCGTGCCAATGGGCCAAGCACGCAGGTTGTGCCTGGCCTGGCACGAGGCATGGCAACCTCTAGCCCAACATGACACAAGTTGTGCCTCAGGCCAACACGACTCATTCAAACCATGCTCGAGCTGCTCAGCTAGAGGTGTCAAACGGGCCGGGCCGGCCCGGCCCAGCACGAGGCACGGCACGGTTCGGCCGTGCCTGGGCCGGCCCGGCACGTTCAAAAACCGTGCCAAGGCCCGTGCCGTGCCCGGGCGAAGCAAGGCACGATTCATGCCGTGCCTGGCACGAGCCGTGCCGTGCCTGGCCCGGCACGGCACGCCGGCACGGGTCCATCCCGTGCCGGTCCCGCAGGCACGCGTGGCACGCCGCCAGTGCCACGCGTGCCGTGGCGTGAGTCGCGACTCACGAGTCGTGACTCGAGTCACTCGACACATCAGGCTCAGCCGCTCAGGGCCCCCCCGGTAAAAAGACCGCGGGTCGGGTCCAAACAGACCCGACCCGCGGTATTTTCTGCCGAAAACCGAGAAAATCGATATATCTAACGGGAAAAAAAAAATTTTGAAATTTTGAGCGATTTTCAGCCCTTGGATTCGACTCCAACGGCTAGGGGGCAGAATCCGACGGTCCTCGTGATTCTGCCCCTTAAAAATAATAAAAAAATTCAAAAAAATAATAAAAAAATAATTTTTTTTAAAAAAAAAAAACTTTAATCATCCTATAAATTCTACCCCCCTCCCTATAAAATTTATGTTTTTCAAAAACATTAATCCTCTCTATATTTTCTCTCTCTCACATAATCCGTGCTTCTCTCTCTCGGCCCTCGTGTTTTTGATTTCGGCTTGGATTTTCGTGAAACTCAACTTGAGTTTTGAACATCAAAGCTTCCTGCGGGCTGCGGTGCATCTTGCACGTGAGTGACCTCATTGTTTTTACCGGGTAATATAATTTGCTTTTTTTTTATTTTCTCTCTCTAAAGCTTCTCTCTAGAAAAAAGTACGAAAAATAAAAAATGACAAATTCACCTAACACAAATTTAAATTTTGAAAATGAAAATGTTAGTGTTACACAAACGTCTGTGGCTCCTGAAACTTTGGTTTCTCCTGTCATCTCAGCCCAAAGTTCTAAAAAACAAAAAACTAGGAGGACTTCTGTAGTTTGGACACATTTTAAAATAATAACACAATTAGATGTTAGGGGTGAGGAACATGAAATGGCACAGTGCAAATATTATATGCGACTTTTAACATGCAAGAGTACATGTGGGACTGGGCACCTAAAGAGGCATGCTGAAATATGCTCCAAAAAACATGGACCGTTAGATCCTAGGCAAACCCAACTTGGCACTACATTTTTTGAGACTGGATCGAGTTCAGTCTCAAAGTTTACTCCCTTCGTATACTCCAGCAAGTTGGATAGGGACGGCATGGCCAGGCTCATCACATTGATCGGTCTTCCGATCAGATTTTCGGAAGATCCGAGGGTAGTGCGCATCATGCAGACTTATTTTCAGCCATCCTATCGTAGGATTCCTAGGTCCACATCTAGGAGTGACATACTAAAGATATATAAGTTAGAAAAACAAAAAATAATTAAGGAATTTTTGGCATTTAGTGGAGTGGTGTCCGTGACGTCCGATATATGGACATGTCACGATGATCCTTCTTATGCATGTATCACTAGTCATTATGTCGATTCAAACTGGACAATAAATAAAAAAATATTAGGATTCACAGAGATTCTTCATCCTCATGATGGCCCGGTCATTTTTGAGTGTATAATGAAAATATTTAGGGAATATAATATTCAAAATAAAATTTTTAGTGTCACTTTCGATAATGCTGCGAATAATGGAGTAGCGATCAATATGTTTGTTAGGAATATTAGAGACGCACCTTTAGGAGAGATATTTCATGTCAGATGCATGTGTCATGTTATTAACCTGATAGTTCAAGCGGGTATGAAGGTGTGTTCCCCCGCGTTGGAAAATATACGCAATGCACTCAAGTATATTCGCACTCCTCGCAGACTACAAGAGTTTGGTAATCTCTGTATGTCTGCGAATCTTAAGAAGAAGAAATTCCAATCTGATGTGAGACATCGTTGGAATTACACGTACCTGATGTTGGAATCATGTGTTGGATACGAACACGTGATATTCGACTACGTCAATAGTAAGAGTAGCGAACTTATTGTTGACGACACTGACTGGGATTCAGGAATTTCATTTATGAAATTCCTGAAGATATTTTATGACACGACGAACATGTGTTCGTCGGTTTATACGCCCACCACTTGCATTGCACTCCGTTGCATATGCAACATTAGTAGCATGTTTAGGATGTATCGAGCGGACCCGACGCTCACCCATATGGTTGCAGAGATGGAGACCAAGTACCTGAAGTACTGGTCCACCATTCCATCTCTTTATTGCCTCGCAGCATGCATGGACCCTAGGGCTAAGGTGGAAGGGGTTGAAAACACCCTGACTTTCATTTCCTCGTGCATGAACCTGGAAGAGCCACCTGAAGGGTTCATTTACGAGAAGTTGACAGACCTATATACATACTACGATACTAGGTATGGTGGTGGTGGTGTTGAGACTGTGAGTACGGACACTGATACCTTGTTCGGAGATGACGCTTATTCCATTAACCTAGCGAGGGGGAAACGTAGGGGTGGACCTTCACATAGGAGCGAGCTGTCTCGGTACTTAGATACCGATTACTGCTCAATCCTATCACCTTCTGACAATAAGAATCTTGATTTATTACAGTGGTGGAAATCATATGAGTCCGCCTATCCCGTGCTATCTAGGATGGCACGGGATCTACTGACTCCTCCGGTGTCGAGCGTAGCATCGGAGTCTGCTTTTTCTGTTGCAGTGAACGTGATTTCAGATAGGAGATCGAGATTACGTCCAGATATGGTTGAGGCTTTGGCATGTTTGAAGGATTGGGAGGAATCGAGATTTAGCATCAGTGATCGTGCTGAAGCTGGAACTATGACAGACACTGCAGTCGCATCCACATCCACTACGATGGCGGAGGAGCTGATTGCCGATGATGATGACCCATATGATACTGATCTTGATGTTGCGGCTGATGATTCTCATTATATGTCGCTTGACGATTGATGCTCATCTGCTCTTTTTTTTCGATATTTTTTTTTTATTTATACGCTTTGTTTGTACTTTGTATTATACGTTGTGTTGAAGTTGAAACTTATACTTTTTTTTTCGGAGTTTTGGTTTCAAAAGCATGAATGGTAATTTTTATTTGCGTAATTTAAATTTTTTTTAATTAAAATTTTTACTAACTTAATGTATTTAATTATTAATTTAAGATTTAAATATTATTTTAAAATTTATTAACTTTAAATCTTAATATTTAATTAATACATTATAATATTAAAAAATGCTAAACTTAATTGAAAAAAAAAATAAATTTTCTAATTTTTTTTTTACATACTTACATTTAATTTTAAATGTAATATTTTTTACAAAAAATTTTATTTTTTATTTATTACATAAACTTAAATAAAGATAAACAGAAAATTAATAAAAAAATTTAAAAAAAAAAAATTTAAAAAAAAAAAATTTTTTTTTTATTCTGCCAAGTCAAAGTGCCAAGTGCCAAGCACGGGCCGTGCGCCCGTGCCCGTGCTTGGCTGTTGAGTGTTGGTGTTGCCGGTTGCGTGTTGCTGTTGCCTCTTGGCTCCCGGGACCCGGACCCCGGTTGAGCAAACGTGCCCGAGCGGGCCGGGCACGGCACGGCCGAACCGTGCCCACGGGCCGTGCCGTGCCCGACTTTAAAATACCGTGCCGTGCCGGGCACGGCACGGTAGCACGGCGGGGCACGGGAAAAACGGGCCGTGCCGTGCTGGGCAGGCCCGTTTGACACCTCTATGCTCAGCCCATTTGACACATCTAATAAAATATCAATTATCATATTAATATAGTTTATCATTTCCAAAACTTTTCTAGGCAGACTCACATGAAAACAATTGATTCTCAAATATATGAATAATACTATGACATGGAACCTCGTTCAGAGATCAAGGTCATAGCCGAGTATATGTATACTCAGATTGTATTTGAGCTCCAATAATTATAAAGAAGATTTCCATAAATGAATTTTGTATTTTCTTTAGAAAAAATCTTATATCCTAAAAAAATAAACAAAAGACCATAATTTTAAGAACTAATATAAAAGTTGAGTACAAAATTATGACCATAATTACTTACAAATTCTAGTAAATTAGTCACTTTTTCTAAGGAACTAAATTTAACAGTTGAGAAATCACAAAGATTGTATTTAATAGCCAAGTAATTCAGCACATTACTATCAATCTGGTCTCTCACAAGCATACAAAATATATTGAGATTATTTATTATTTCATATAAGAAAAAATAGAAGATAATATAATAGATAATATCCATGTGTCTATCAATGAGAAAATAACGGACTTCTCCACAAAGATGCTATGTGGACTACAAATATCATTCATCTCTTCCTAACTGGATATTTATGACATGTACGCACAAATTTAAAATGATATGACGAGGTCTATTATCATTTTGTTTGTTTATTTTATTTATTTTTTATTTTATTTTGTATGAGCGCCCAACTTACAAGACAATACAACTTTTGTGTGTGTGTGTGTGTGTTATATATTTATATTTTGAGATAATAAGAAAAGAACAATTTTGATTTTCCTTCTCATTTCTTCTTTTCACTCCTCCATTCTTGCTTGATTTTTACCAAAAACCTAAATTTGTGAAACCCTAATTAGATCAAATATCCTAAAATAAATAATAATCATCATTCAATCCACCTTTGATAATGGCTAGAGATGGTGCTGATAATATTACTTGTATATAATAATCATCATTTGAGCATATTGATACTGATATGATATTAATCACATATAATAATCATTTATAGTATTAAATTCACATTATGTTGAGTTTGAAAAGAGTACAATTTTACAAGTGGAGAAAACTCCTTCAAGCACAAATGATACATTAGTTCGAAGTCTTGACCAGAACAAACTCATATTAATTTCGTAACTAATTGACATGACCAACAATTACTTAAATTCAATATCAAAAGATAGAGACATATCAATCTGCTCGAACTAGAGATGAGTTTACTGAGAAGCCAGATAATCCTGTAGTACCCATTTGACCTTGACATTCTGATCGCTATCAAAAAATGATAGATAACGTGTACTCAATAACGAGGATCCATCTTGTTTATTTTTCTTTTCTTTTATTATTTCTCTTGACAATACTAGGATATCTAAGTCTCCTTTTGAGACATTATCTCTTTCATAATTGTGTCATGCCAATATAGACGAGATGCATAAACTTCATTCTAATAACACTTAAACAAGCACTACAATATTCAAAAAGAATTATTTTTTGGTTGCAGAACATGTTCACCATGAAGACATGTTCAGATAAAAATATAAATCATCTTTAAATGACACTTATAGCATTGAATTTTACTTAGACATTTTGTGTAATCTAGAGGTGTCAAAAGGGTCGTGCCGGGCCGGCCCGGCCTAATTTTTTAGAGCACAGTCTGCTTTCGTGCCGGGGCAGGCACAGTTACTGTATCGTGCCGTGCATGGCCCTGCTTATAAAAGCCTAGCCGGCCCAGCCCACTGTGGCGGGCCCGATCGGGACAAACCTGGCCGTACGAGCCAGGTTAAATTTTTTTTTTTAAATTTTATAGTTTTATATTTTAGTTTAATTATAAAATATATTAAATTATATATATAATTATAGATAATGTATATTATAATAAATTAATAAAATGAAAATTATTTAAATTTTATTATATTACAAAGTTTAAATTTTTTTTATAATTTAAAATAAAATTAGTTTATAATTTATTAGAATTAAATTATAGAGTTATAAATTTTTAAATGAAAAAATAAAACAAAAAAAATAAATAAATCAAAAAATTTTATTAAAAAAAATTTAAAAGCAAAAAAAAACTAAAGCAAACCAAAGAAAAATGACCAATCAGCCAATAGATGTCAAATGTCAGAACCAAACAAATTAAAGTTTAAACGTGACATATAAAAAAAGTGAACAATCAATAAAAAACAAAATATTGAAATCAAAAAGTAGTGGATCATCATCAATCGTCAATCAGTATATCATGAGCATCATCAGCCGCAATATTAAGATCGGTATCATATAGATCATCATCATCAGCAATCAATTCCTCCGCTTTCGCAATGGATGCGACTGCAGTCCCTGTCTCAGTCCCAGTCACAGCTCCAGCAAGATCATGGATGTTAAACCTCGAATCCTATCAATCCTTCAAACAGACCAAAGCCTCAACAATATCTTGACGTAATCTCGATATCCTATCCGAAATCACGTTCACTGCAACAGAAAAAACAGATTCAAATATTACGCTCGACACCGGATGAGTCAGTAGATCCCGTGTCATCCTAGATCGCATGGGAAAGATGGACTCATATGATTTCCACCACTATAATATATCAAGATTCTTAGTATCAGAATATGATAGGATTGAGCAGTAATCAGTATCTAAATACCGAGAAAACTCGCTCCTATATGATGGTCCAACCCGACGTTTCCCCCTCGCTAGTTGAATGGAAAAATCATCATCTTCGAACAAGGTATCCATGTCCGGAATCACAGTCTCACTACTGCCACCACCTTACCTAGTATCGTAGTATGTGAACAGGTCAGTCAAATTCTCGTGAATGAATCCTTCAGGTTGCTTTTTCAGGTTCATGCACGAGGAAATGTAAGTCAGGGTGTTTTCTACCCCTTCCACCTTAACCCTAGAGTCCATGCATGCAGCGAGGCAATAAAGAGACAGAATGGTGGACCAGTACTTCAAGTACTTAGTTTTCATCTCTACAACAATATGGCTAAGAGTCGGGTCAGCTCGATACTTCCTAAACATGCTACTAATGTTGCATATGCACCTGAGTGCAATGCAAGTCATAGGCGTATAAACCGACGAACACATATTCTGTGTCATAAAAATCTTCAGGAATTTCATAAATGAAATTCCTGAAGCCTAGCCAGTGTCATCAATAGTAAGTTCGTCACTCTTACTATTGACGTAGTCGGATATCACGTGTTCGTATCCAACACGTGATTCCAACATCATGTACGTATAATTCCAACGATATCTTACATTTAGAGATGTCAAACAAGACGGACCGGGCCGGCCCATTTTTTTAGGGCACGAACGTGCTACCGTGTCGGGCCGGGCACGGTTCCTGTATCGTGTCGTGGCCGGCCCGACACGATTTAAAAACATCCGGGCCCGGCACGGCAGGCCGTGCCGTGCCGGGTCGGGAGCCAGGACTGCGGGTCGGGATCCAATTAGACCCAACCCATGGTCTTTTTTTCCGAAGGGGTCGGGTCACGCCCACACGTGCCCGCGTGAAACCGGCATGGGAAGAACCTGTGCCGGTGTGTCGTGCCATGCACGAGCCGTGCCGGGCCAGGCACGGCAGGGCACGGGCCCGGGCACGGTTTAAAAACGTGTTGGGCCGGCCCAGGCACGGCCAAACCGTGTCGTGCCTCGTGCCGGGCCGGCACGGTTGACACCTCTACTTACATTCAATTGGAATTTCTTCTTCTTAAGATTCGCAGACAAATAGAGACTACCAAACTCTTGTTATCTGCGAGGAGTGCGAATATATTTTAGTACATTACATATATTATCTAACAAGAAAAATCTCTTCTAATGGCGCGTCTCTAATATTCCTAACAAACATATTAATCGCTACACCATTATTAGATACGTTATTGAATGTGATACTAAAAATTTTATTTTAAATTGTATATTCCCTAAAGATTTTCATCATACACTCAAAAATGATCGGGTCATCATGAGGATGAAGAATCTCAGAGAATCCTAAAATTTTTTTATTCATAGTCTAGTTAGAATATACATAGTGACAGCTGAGACATACATAAGATAATTCATCGTGACTTGTCCAGATATCGAACGTCACAAACACCACTCCACTATATGCCATAAATTTTTTAATTATTTTTTATTTTTCTAACTTATGCAATTTTAATATATCATTTCTAGATGTGGACCTAGAAATCATACGATAAGCAGACTAAAAATATGTCTGCATTATGCACACTACCCTTGGATCTTCCAAAAATCTGATCGGAAGACTCATCAATATAATAAGTCTGGTCATGCCGTAACTACCTAACTCTCTAGAGTGTATTAAGGGAGTAAACTTTGGGACTGAACTCGATCCAGTCTCAAAAAATAATATGTCAAGTTAGATTTGCCTAGGATCTAATTGATCATATTTTTTGGTGCATAATTTGACATGCCTCTTAAGGTGCCCAGTCCCAAACTAACTCTTACATGTTAAAATTCTCATATAATATTTGCACTGTGACATTTCTTCTTCCTCACCCCTACCATTTTTTTGTTTTATTATATTAAAATGAGTCTAAACTACAGAAGTCCTCCTAATTTTTTGTTTTTTAGAAGTTTGGGTTAAGACGACTGGAGAAACCAAAGTTTCAACAACCTTAGACCTCTGTGTAAGATTTTCCTTTTTAAAATTTTAATATGTTTCATTAGTATTTGTCATTTTGTAGGATTTTTGTTAAACATGATACTTATTAGAGACTAGATGATAGATTCTAGATTTAACTATTTTAGGGCTAGAGAGAGACTAGAGAGAGAGAGAGAGAGCAAGTAAAAAAAACTTAAAATAAATTACTCGATAAATCAGTCAGGTCGATAACGTGCACGGTGCATCAAAATCTACCTAAAAATTCAAAACTCAAGTTGAGATTCCCGAAAAGCCAAGCCAAATGACGAAATCTCGACTTCCTGAGAGAGAGTAGCAAGAGTTTTGAGAGAGAGAAAATATGATATGTGAGAGAATAGTTGTTTATGAAAAACATAAATATTATAGAAAGGGAGGAAAATTTTATAGATTAAAAAAATAATTATTTTAAAAAAAAGTCATTTTTTTATGTTTTTTTTTTGATTTTTTTTAATTTTTTAGGGGGCAGAATCATGAGGTCCGTTAGATTTTACCCCCTAGCCGTTGGAGGCGAGATCCAACGGCAACAATTTAAATATTTTTTTTGGCCCGTTGGGGGAGGGGAGGACGATCAGGTGGGGTTTGATTGGACCCGACTCGCGGTCTTTTTTGCGGGAAGGGCAAGCTTAGGTTGGCCCGAGTCACAGTGAACCCACCCGTGACTCATGACTCGTGAGGGTGCGAAAAGCCAAGTCTGCGGGTGCGGGACGCTGGGGCTGGGTGTGAAGAGTGACCCCGATTGTGCCTACGGGCCGTGCCACGAGCCACCAAACCGTGCCGAGTCAGGCACTGCACGAGGCCCGGTTAGTCTCAGCCCAAGCCGTGCCTTACCCTGGCACGGCCATGGCCCAGGCCCTGGCAAGTGATATTCCTCTGCCAGGCAGGCCCAGGCACAGCCAAACCGTGCCGTACCTCGTGCTGGACCAGGCAGGCCCGGTTGACACCTCTAGTGTAATCTATCAAAATATTTTTTTTACTGGCAAAGAAAACCACTACGAATTATTATATCCCTTACAATATCTCATATTTATGAATATATCTATGCGTGTAGATATTTTTTTCCACACTTATCTTGATGAAGAAATATATTTGAAGTAGTTATGTGGATTTCGAGCAACACAACTAAATACAATTTGCAAATTATGGAATACATTGTATGAAATAAAATAATAATTGAGAGCTTAGTTTATGAGTTTTTTATTGGCAATTATCTCATTTTGATTACACATATGTATTATAAGTTTTTCTTTATTTTTTTAGAGACACTAATAGCATAATAATTTTGCTAACTATCTACGTGAATAATATTTTTATTATAGGAGATAACGAGTTAAGAATCACCAAACTCAAGTTCTTTTAGATACTATTTCAAACGAAGAATATTAAAAGACTCAAATATTTTCTATGATAGATATCATCCTATTACATAAAAAATATATTATTGATACTCTTGCAGAAATTGATATTTTGTGTTGTACTATCAAAAAATATGTTCTTGATAGTCAGACAACAGACATCTTCACAAAAATCTTAAAAGAGCAATTTCCTTTTTTTTTCTCAAAGTTTGGTATTATCAATATATATGTTTCAACTTGGGGTTTTACAATTTACTTATTTATTCTTATTTTATTTTATGTTATTTTATATTTTTAATGATAATAGCATATTACTCATAATGTAGTCTACCTCAATCCTATTTTCCCATTTTATAAAGGTGTGCTTGTACAATATTTTTAATGGTGCATTGGCACATTTTGTTTTAAGTATAATTTTCTAATGGTAGATGTTTTACATTATTAATATTTTTCTAGTTTAGATTTCAAATCTTATCTATTTTTTTAATTATTTCATAAAAATTAATAAATCAATTTAATAAAAATATGAAAATTATTATTCATTATGTCACATCAGAGTACATTTCTGACATAAGTATTCAAGTGGGAAGTACTAGCAAACCCACAAATAATGAGATTGTAAAAAAATAATAATAATAAATTGAAATAATTTGAACAATCCTAATTAATAAGACTACTTAAATATTTTACTACAAAGGCACATTTAAAATCTCAAACCAAATCATCCATTAGATGTATTTTTTGTATCTCCACATTGTGTGCTCTTCTAAATCTTACATTTTATATAAATATATTTTACCTTTCCACTTATAATATTTGTGAGTAGTTATTTTGTCCATAATCTCTACTTAAGATAAAATATGATATCATATGTTACGATAAAATATGTATTTCTTAGTTATCCTAATATCCAAAAAATATAAGTATTACTCATATGAAACAAATAGAATGTTAATAAGTGTCGATGTTACTTTTTTAAGCAATACATATTTATTTAACACACCTAAGAAAAGATTTGATTCATAAGAAAAATCTAGATCAATTATTTTTACTTACTCCTCTATAGAACAACTTGAAACTCAAGTTAGGAAAAAGAGTTACATATCATCTACATATAAACTAGTTGATCCATACTATATTGATATTTCCATGAAGTCATCATGCATACTAATAAATATATAATAGGTGGATTCTAGAAACACGATTTCCCAAGAGAAAATCTCCATGAAGTACAAACTATCTAATATCCTATAAGGCTACTTCAGTTTCAATTCCAGAAAAGCCAAGGACTATGAGACTTGACCACTTAGCAATTAAAATCTATACAAGAAGAAATAAACACATGCAACCTGTTCCGAGCAAAAAAAAATCTCTCAAAAAATCAAATAATTTTAAAGATAGATTTTCTAATCTTGATTTTCCAATCAAACTTTAAAAGAAATAGAAGAGTTACCCTAAATATTATGTTTCATAAGTATTGTCATGCTCATGTCTTCTCTCTTATATTATTTTTTTATTGCTTCTCTTAATAGTATTAGAATACATAAGTCTCCATATAAAATATAATATATGACTTAAAATAATCACCAAGAACTTAATTTATAAAATTTTTACTAGCAACCACCTCTTTTTTGATTGCTTATATAAAAATAGAATTCTTTTTTTTTAATAAAATAACATAGGTGGTTAATTAATCAAGCTTATTAACTATTTGAATGACATTCTTATTATAAGACATGATATATAAATAACCTATTTCAAGAAATAACTTCAATCACAATTACAAACAAAAAAACTTTGGAGACTTAGATATCTTCTTGAAATTAAAATTATAAAGAATATGAGATTAATTTGTGTCGTCACAAAAGAGACTACAATTAATACTTATAAAGAATAACATTCAAAATTATGTCCTAGCAAAAAGTCTAATTAAGTACTTATTTTTGGTCTAATACAAGTCATTTAATTGACTCTACAACATATAAGATAATAATATAAAAAATTAATTGTGATTATCAACAGACAATATAACTTATGTAATTAGGTATATTTAGTTGTTTCATAGTAATGTATGTAAAAAAAAATCTTCAAAGCTTAAGATATTTTTTAGTGATTACGGACAAAAAAAAAATTAACAATATATTTAAATTCGAGTTAGATACTAATTTACACCGAAATGATATCAAAATAGATTTTTATATTTTTCATTGACAAGATCTTATTTAAGAGACAATTATTTTAAGAATTAGTATAAAGATAAAATTCATGATACTGACAATAGTCAATTTGAAGATATTTTTGATCAAACATATTCTTTGAGATATCGATTATTCACTTATTTCCTATACAATGCTCTATTATGACAGTCAAATAATGAGAAATATAATCTCTAAACTAATATTTTATGATTAGACAAAACACAAAATAAATTATTTATTTCTTAAAGAATATTTAGGATATAATAATTATTATAGTTTATGTTCAAAAGACATATCAGCCAACTAATATCTTTTCAGATACCTTAAAGAGACCTAAGCCCACTTTTCATTCCTCCATAATTGATATCCTTATTATTTATGATCCAACTTGAGGAGTATATTTGTTTTTTATTTTTTTTTATTTTTTATTTTTTTTGTTGTACAAATAAGAGCACTCAAGTCTCAACATATGCAATGCTCAAATTCAATTTGTGTAGTATTTATGCGATTGGTCATTTATACATTTTTATCATATTATTGAGTTCGAAGGTTATTTGTTTTTCTACAAAATCAATAAAAAATTATAATTTTTAAACTAAAATCATTACAAAAATTATAAATTCTAACCCTTATTTTTTTAGTTGTCCGATGAATATTATTTATTTATGTTGTAATTTTCTTGGTATTATTATTATTATTTTATATTTTTAATAAAATCACCCGACATGCAAATAAATTAATGTTGTTTTAATTAATTTATGTTGTTTCATACCTATCAAAAACTAGCAAATAAACCCTCATTCTTATTTTTTAGTTCTCCCATGAATATTATTTATTTATGTTGTAATTTTCTAGTTATTATTTTTATTTTTTTATTTTTTTAATTAAATCACCTGACATATAAACTGATACAAACACTTTTACCATTATATAAAAGCTTTTACTGTATGAATTTCTTAGAATGTTATTTTTATTTGTTTTCAGTAATTTTGTTTGGACATAATATTAAAGGAAGGTTTAAAAAACAAATTCAAAAAAAAAAGTTATCACAATCTCATACAATGGTGGTAGGCAAGGCATGATAATAGTCAAATATGGTGCTAGCAGTAAAGGCACTCAAAATTGAGAAACAATATGCACACGTGATTATGAAGCAATAGGCAAGTGGTTGGTGGTACACAATGGAGAGTGGTGGACTACAATGAAGTTTGGGCAATAACCCATAGTGCACAATGGTGGCAAGTGGTGGCAGATGATTGTTATTTGGGCAAAAATAATAATTAGGATTTCGGCAGAATGCTAAAATATTAAAAAAAAATAAATTAATAGTTCCAAAAAATCATAATTTAATATAATTTTATTTTATTTTTACAGAGATCATATATCGGACATTTATGTTCATTGGAGATGAATATAAACAACTCTCTAGGACAACAATATATTATTTTTTTTATTTCAAGTATTACTGATTAGTTTACGAGTACATTTACTCTATACTCATAAATTATTGACATATGAACTAATACTTACATTTCAGTAATTATATCATATTTTTTTTTCATTTTAAAAATATTATTATAATCAATGACAAATATTTACAAATCATTAGAAATGATAATATCTAACTTTAATCCTTGTTACTTATTCGTATCTTGTTTATTCATGATTATCATGTTAGTTCACTCTCAATAAATTATTTTTTGAATAATTTAAATCTAATTTTATTTTTAATTTTATTGATATTCATTTACAAAATCAAGAAATTCTAAAGAAAAGTCTATTTGAGATTGATCATAATGAATTATATATTAATTTTTCAATAATAAGATCTCCTTGTTTAAGTGTGTTGAATACTTTACGTAAGCATTCTCAAAGTCAAGCACTAATCACCGACTAACTTGATAATATTTTATCTTAGCCTTGAATATATTTTGACCCTAAAATACTAGACATGTTAGTTAAAAAAACTTACTAGAATTTTATATCATAAATAATATTCTAGTTTGAGTAGCAACTCATTAAATCTGATACACTCTAATATATGAGGACTTAATAAAGATACAATCAGATAAAAATTAAGATGTTTAATAACTTATATTGATGACCACATAAAATATACATGAATATATCTTTTTCGAGATAGAACATAGTTTTTCTTTATTTTTTCAAAATTTTTATAAAATAATATAAATTAATTTGATAAAAATATTTATAAATTAAGAATTGATAATAAATTACAATACATATTACACTATTTTAAAACTTATTATATGAATTATGAGAATATATACCAAACTTCATGTGTCGACACATCCAACAAAAAGAGATTACTGAAACAAAAAATAAATATCTAATTGAAATTATTCATACTTCTACTTTAAAAGAGTATTCTACAATATTTTTGTACAAATATGATTTTAATCATAATTTATCTCAGCAATGAGATATTATTTGTTGTTTATTAGCATTTATCACTTTAGATCCTACATCATAGATATGTTATTTTACTTGACTATCAAAGTTTTTTGGACGTATTTTTTTGTCCGCGATCAATCTTCAAGACAAAATAAATTGGCATCTAAGGCCTTGAGATGTATCTTTGATAGATACTTCGAGAACCCAAATATATATATATATAAATTGCCAAGTGCAAACATTGCTATTTTTAACTAGGACATATGAAGTATATAAATTTAAATATTATACTTGAATTCATTGCTCTTCCTGTTTTACTTATAATCATACCTTGATCATCAATTAGTAGAGAAAATCACTCAATTAAAACTAAGCATATAGATAATCAGTATGATATAACTCCCAATGATTCATTCTATCTAGCAACAAATTTAAATCATATTGATTCTGAAACAAGTAAAATTTCATAGATAAAAAAATCATCTTCAAGCCCAAATGTCAGATTGTTCACAAGTCTTCGTCAATACAAACTAATATTGGGTCGAGAAGTAAGAGGCTTGATCATCTAGAACTAAGAGTCTAAACCAAAATTGAGAGACATTCAATCTGCTTACTCTAGAGTTAGCCTACTAAGGAGCTAGACTAATTATAACTAATCTCTCTGATCTTTATATTTCAATTACTCTTTGAAAGAAACAGAAGAATTGTACTAGATACATAATTTCTCAAGTTTTATTATATTTGCACTTTTTCTTTTCTTTTTTGTTTCTTTTAATACTTATCTTAATGATACTAAATAATTAAGTCTTCTTCTAAGATATTATCTCATCCAAAAAAATATCATGTCATAATAAAAGAGATATATATCATTCATTACAAATTAAACTTAAAAACTAATATCACGACCTTCTAAAATATTTGTTATTGGTTACAATTGAGTATTTATTATGAAGATAAATCCAGATAAAAAAAATAAATCAACTTAAAATGAGACTTATAATAAATAAATGCAACATATATTTAGTATGAAGTATCAAGAAAGTCATTCTCTAGTGACCAAGATTATCCCAGTATTAATTCTTATTTCTCCTATAATATCTTAAAGTTAGAATATATATCAAGTATACATGAAGAATATAATTTTTTACAATAACCTTGAAGAGAATGTGTATATAGAACAACCAGTTAGATTTCAAGTAATAAAGCCACATGTAGTTTGCAAAATATAAAAGATATTGTATGCCCTAAACTGAGAATCTAATTTGTGAAACCCAAAGAGTATGTTCAGGCACATTTTCAAATGAATGATATTGTGAAACCCAAATACATCATTATCATAGAGGTGACTTATTCTATGAATGGTACCATTTTTGTCCCAAAGGTTATGCACTTGATGGTCTTGAAAAAGTTAATCTTTTTAATTAAATTCTAATAAATATTCTTATTGATCTAGATATTAAATTTACTTTTGATATGACAACTCCAATTAATTTTACTATTTAAAAAAGAGAAAAAATAAACTATCTAACTATAATCAAACTAAATATAGCATATATTGTCGATATAGGGAATCATTTCCTAAATTATCCTCGATAAGTTCACATTGACTCATCTCATTACATATTGCAATATGTGAAAAAATCTTTATGACTTAAAATCTCTTTTAAGAATCATAGGCACTTTCAATTGGATGATAATCAAGATCTAATACATAAAAACAATCAAACTACGAAGTATATAGCCACCAATCCAATATTTTAAGAGCTGACAAAATTCATATAGCAAAAGAGCAAAGAGACATTTTAAAACTTAATGTTAGCGACTTATACGGATTACCTTGAAGAGAGGTATTGCAATTTACTTTTTATTTTTTTCTTTTATATTTTTGATAAGTGCATCCAACATGTTGACAGCCTCAAGCATTGTTTATTATTGAAGGTAGAACATAAGTAGGTGAAAGAAATTTTTTCATTTGTATTGTTTGAACAAAATAAGAGCATGTCATTTTGGTCACAAATTATAAATCGTAAAGAGCAACTAATTTAGAAGAGAATTTTTTATGATTTCAAAAAGGGAGAGTATTTTGGTCTAAACAAATTCAAACGTATATAGAGAAAACATTGACTAAACCAAACACATCTTTCCTAATTTCATTTTGAAAATCATAGAATGACAAGAACTAAATAATGGAAATCAAATAAAGGAAGCTTTAATGCAACAAGTAAAAGATTAGAAAAAATTACCTGAGATAACTCAGAGAAGACAAGCGGTAGAGACAAGTGAAAACCAGAACGTGTAATCCAATTGTGTAGAAAAATGCAAACGTTCGAGCATACCTACATAACAAATTGCTTTACAAAAACAGCAATAGCAGATGAAAATTCAATGTAATCGAAAGCTGAAGTCATTAGCTGAACTGTTTGTTTTTCAAATAAGTTTTTTACCAGAGTTTTCAACATCAAAACAGATTCTTTTTCTGAATGAAAAACATTTTAAAAAATCAAAAAACAACATTTTAAGCAATAAAAAACAAATGCGCTGCTAGTTTTTCATGAACAAAAAAATCCATTTTCAAAAAACAAAAAGAAAACCAACAGAATATAAATCAATTACATTTCAAATATCAACCCACAAACTCTAATCCATGTAATCGATAAAATTAGATACACAATTGCATATTGCATATAAAAACTGAGCTAATGGAGAAAAACACAATTTCTCACAAATTTACTTGAGAAAATGGATTTGCGAAGGAAAATTTTATGTTCGTGCCAATTAAGAAGTATGATTGATCAAAAAAGGTAGGAAGAAGAACAAGAACATTTACCTGCTTCCCAGTAAGAAACGTCCACTGCACAGGGTGATTCTATCCCTCAAACCCAACTCCTTGTATCTCTGATCCTTCTCCTTCAGAAATAAATGAATTTTGTTTCTCATATAGGCATAAAACTGGATGAATATCTTTAACAAACATCATGTTTATAAAGAAGAAAAATGAGCCTCGAGAGTGTAAGAGGGATACAAACAAAGAGCTACCTTCTTTGAAAATGCTGCAAATGGATTTATATCATCTTCGTATATCTTTCTGTACTTGGATTCAACATCAGAGGAAAACCCACTTTCCACATCTTCTGCTTGCTGAAAACAATCAAACAAGATAAAAACCCATGCCTTGTGCAATTAGTTAGAAAAACTGTCACAGCAGAATCAATGGAGATGTTAGTTGGAAAGATACCTTCTTAGATCCCCTAGACACAACTTTTTCATGACTATAATCCTGCACATAGCGAATTTTTCCATAAAGCTCAACATTATCAGCTTTTGTTTTTTCCAGCTCTGCTGTTAGTAACCTTATTTTCTCTTTCACCTGCCTCGTCTCCTGCAGTTGTTGTTTTTTTTTTTCAAATAATAAGTTAAGAGTGTGGCATAGCATCGAACAATAATGAATGATATACCTCTTCCATCTCCTGCAAACGTGTCCTAAATCGATCTCGCTGGTTGCAGATCACCTTAAGCATTGAATTTTGATCTGGATCTGAGATGTTTTTATGGCCTGCTTTCTGCATCAGAACTAGATATTGAAAAACGCAAAACAATTGGCAAGGAAAAAAAATAGGATGGGATATTTGAAGGCAAAAGTTTTAGCAAGTAGAAAAAATGAAATCAAAGCTTTTAGATGATTATTGCAATTATTGCAGTATTTTCTTTTATTAATTATGACATTTGATATATTAGAAATAATATTTTAGTGTCATAGCAAGCATCTTAATTTAATGATGATAGGTTTCTGATTCAAGATTAACCATACATGATCTCTCTGATATTTGAAAATAAAACTATTGAGATATTAATCTCTCTCAGATCACACATTAAATGGGAGCCTTGTGTATTGAGTATGATATTTTTTTATCATATTTGATATGTATTGTGGAATTCTCATAATATAAGAGCATTAAAATCAATTTTATTTGTTATTTATGTACACTTATCATGCTTGTGTGTGCTTATAAAAATTTTTATGATTAGTTACCTAATCTTGATTTCAATAATTTTAATAAGATATGAGAATAAAAAAATTTCTTTATGTTGTTTTTTTTATTTTCTATTTTAGTATTAATGAAGAAGTGAGTTCACTTTTTTTATGGTCATGTTGTATTTTCTTTTCTATAATTTTTTTTTTTGGAGATGAAATATGTTGTTTAGTTTGTTTCTACGTGTGCATCATTTGGCATTCAATTAGTGTGATTAAATAGAGACAATGAATATGAAAAATCCTAGTAAACTAAAATATATAATTGAAATTAAATTGAATTTGAATTAATCATTTGTCTGTGTTAGCTACGCAGGTGTTGCCGGAGCCAAACCTGAATAAAAGATGAAAGAGACATCTAATAGACATCTCGTTTTAATAAAATTGTAATAATTTTCTATGGATCCCAAATTACTAATACATGCTTATACTAGGAAATTTAAATTATATTTTTGAAATAACAATTTATTGAATGATAAGTACTTAAAATTAGTTGATACTGTAAAGTGAAATGGTACATACTTAGGAGTTTTGTGATACTTTAAAATGTGGAAATATTAATATAAAATATTTATTAAAAATTATGTGGAATGTTGAGAATACCAAGGAGATCCATCGGTATAAGCTCTAATATATGGGCAAACAGACAAAAAAAAATGATGTTGAGATAATTATGAATTAAGACTTAAAAGATAAAATAGAAAAAATCAAAAAAAAAAATTATGATAAACTTATTGTAATCAAAATAATAATGGGTAAAGAGATCTTAAATACGATTAATATCTATGTTTTATAGGTAAAACTTAGTGAATAAATAAATAATTTTTTTTAAGATATATATAATTTAGTGAAAGGTATATCAAAAAAAAAATGATCATAATTAATGAAAGCATAAATAAGCAAGCAGATATAAATAATAACTTATGAGAAATGCCATAGAAGATATAAGTTCAAAAAAAAAAAAAGGATTAGGAAAAACAATTATAGATGATGTTTTAGCTTACGACCTTTCAATAGCTAATAATTATTTTAAGAAGAGAAAAAAATACATAATGAATATTGAAAGTGATTCTTATATAAATAAAATAATTTATTTTTATTAGGAGAGAAAATAAATATTATACAAAAACTACATATTAATATCAAGTGAGAATACTATCATAAAAAGATTAACTTAACTGTTGAAAATAAAATTGATATACAAATTAGAAAATACAATCATAAAAAGCTTTAAAAAAATTTTTAAGTATTTTTAGGAAAAATACTATATAATAAAGATAATTAAACATTTGATATAGATGTGAATAATATATAGAATAAAATAACAAATTGTAGAAAAAAAACATTTAAAAAAATCTTTGGTGTGTCTAAAAACAATATTGTTGAAAGTTGAGATTCAACATTATAAGCTTTTATATATGGACAAACAAATAAATAAGAATGTTGTTAAAATAATCGTAGACAAAGACTAAAAGATAACATGATAAAAGTTAAAAGAATTAATGATAAACTTATAATAATCAAATAAATAGTGGGTAAAGAGATATTAAGTGTGATTGGTGTTTTTGCTCTACAAGTACAACCTAGTAAAAAATAAATAAAACTTTATAAAAAAAAAAAATTTAGTGCAAGGTATACATTATACCGAGGAAAGAAATGATCATTATTGATAGACTTAAATAAGCATGATGTGGTAAGTAATATGAGTTATGAGAAACACCATATAAGATATAAGTTTAGAGAAAATAGAATAGGAAAAATAATCAAAGATGTTTTAGAATGAGAAAGTCTATACCTAACACTTGGTGAACTTTAAAAGTTATTCTTATATGATAAAAATATATTTTTTTTTCATTAAGAAAATCTAACACTCAACAAAAACTAGTCAGAATTAATCTATCTTAAAAATACAATCATAAAAGACTTCACACAACTATCTAAAAATAAAATTAAGAAACCTAAAAAAATAATAATAAATATTTTTAGAAAAAAAACTAGATAATAAATATAATTAATCATTTGATGTAGATAGAGTACTAGAAATATAAGTTTAATCATATAAAGAAAAATAAATGTATAATAATCAAAATGAGAAAACAAAAATATTAAATATCGATCATTTCAAATACTTATGATTTATAATAAGTAAACATAAAGAAATGACCGAGGATATATCTCATAAGATTTATATTAGATGAACCAAATGATAAATTATATCAGAAATTCTGTCATAGAAAAATATCAAATAAATTAAAAAAAATTATAGAACATCTATAAGACAAAATATGATGTATGAAAATGGATATTAAGTAACCACCAAACAATATATTCAAAAATGAGATTAGCAAGAAAGAGATTAATAAGTTAAATGTGTGATAAAATTAAAGAATAAAATTAAAAACTATATTATTAGCAATAAAATTAAAATAATTCTTTGAGATGATAAGATAAACTAGAATTATCTGAGAAGATTTAAACACGTCCAACATAAATCTCCTAAGATTAGGAAGTATGAGACTTTTCGTATTGAAAAAAAAAATTAAAGGTAGCCTAAGAGAAATTGAAAAGAAATTATAAATAAAAATTTAATAATTAAAAAATTAATAATAACTATAATTTTCAACAAAGTTGATTTATAAAACAAAATATATATATATATATATATATATATATATATATATAGCCGACCCTAAGTAATTGGAATAAGACTTTGTTAATAATAATAATAATAATTTTATTATTGATGACATTGACAGCATGCAAACTAAGTCAATCCATCAACTCATTATATTAGGGCACCAATTATATAATTTTTAGATCATTGAATTTTAATAAAATACAATAAAAATAAAAAAATGCAAAATTTTAGGTCCAAAAAATTGCAAAAAAAATGATTATTGAGTTTTACATATTTCATTCAGGTTTTTGGCTTAGCACTTGAAAATATTATCACAACCTAAACCTTAGGTAGGTACAAACCCTAAAGTTTAGAGGAAGAGCATGTGCACTGTAATAGCATAGTGCATGTGGCACTATATGCAATAGTGCACACATGTGCACAACAATCTGAAAATAGATGAGACACGCAATCACCCACCATGCACGACAAGCATCAATGACTTATTCAGCATTGGGCACTAAAATTGTCATTGTTCAGTGTATATGCCAAATTATGTGTATGAGTACAACACCATGGTTTTGGGTTTGTGATGCGGCTTGTGTGGCATTTTCAAGGAGAATTCAGTGTGTAGAAGTAGCCACTAATTTTGGGGAAAGCAAAATCTTATTTTTGCTATCTTTCGAGTATCCACTATTTTTCATGTTGTAGTTATTAAATAAGACATAGTTGATGATAATAATGATTTTATTATTAAATAGAGCACATAATATACAAACTAACTCAATCCGTGACTCGTTATACTAAGGCTCCAATTATATAATTTTAAGATCATTAATTTAAATAAAATAAAAAAAAAAGAAAAAAAATGCAAAAGTTTAGGCCCAAAAGAATACAAAAAAAAAAGATTATTGGGTTTTACATATTCAATTCATCTTTTTGACTTAGTAATTCAACATATTATCAGAGCCAAACCCCTAGACAAATACAAACCTTAAAGTTTGTAGGGTAAGAGCAAGTGCTTTGCAGTATCACACTGCATGTGGCACTACCTGCAATAATGTACACGTGCACAACAATCTGAAAAGAGATGAGGCACACAATCACCCACTGTGCACGATGGGCACTAAAATCACCATTGTTCAGTGTATATGCCAAATTATGTGCGTCATACCATGGTTTTGGGTGTGCAATGTGGCTCATTGTGGTGTTTTCAAGGAGAATTCAGTATGTAGAAGTAGCCAATGGTTTCGAGGAAAACAAAATCTTATTTTTTGTCTTTCAAGCAGTCACTGTTTTTCATAGTGCAGTGGTTAGACTTTCTGTGCTTTGGGCAGCCATTGTTTTCCAGGCAGATTTGTGATGTGATGTGAGCATTGGCTCAGTTTACTATCTTTGGGCAGCCACTATTTTCAGTATAACAAGACACACCATAGAGTGTTGTGCCAATTGATTTATTTGTGATTTATGCACAGTATTATGATTCTGATTATAATCCATGAAAGCATTGAAACAAGAACCACTTACAATATACTATTTGCAATAAGAGTCAGAACATGATTCTGTAATCAAAGAATACTAGATCACCTAACAAATGAACCACTCAATGCATAAGATACTAGTAACCAACAACATTGTCGTGCAATTGATAAAATAGATATTCTTATCTTGGGGTCATGAGTTTGATCCCAAGGATGCCAGATATGCTCCTCAGGGTATTAGTTCACTCTATTATGTTGTTGGGATGTAAGCCTTACAAGCTCCGACCCCGAGGCACAAATATGAGTCAGGATAGTATGATTTACGCACCAACTTAAAAGGAGGTTTTGGTTTTGCATCATTTAGTTCTTAATTATCTTTATGAATTGAGCACCTAATTTGTTGGATGTTATAAACATTTCATTTTATTATATACAGGATTAGGAATCCCTTTGTATTTGTATATATTATATGAGTTTTTAATAAAGTTATGTTATGGATATGTTCTCCATATAATCAATCTATTAGCATCTCAGGAAGCAAAAATGGTAATCTGATTTTAATAAATATAATTATTAAGACCAGATAAAATACAACTTGAATAGAAGAGCAATTATTACATTCGAATTCAATATCAACATGATTAATGCAACCACTATATGTAGTTATAAACTTGTAGACACTCAAGCAATTAAACTTGAATTTCATTGACATGATTGACAAAGGAATAATAGTTAACTATCTTAGTAATATCTATAAAATGCATGTGACTAATCCCAAAAAAAAAAAAAAAAAAAAAAAAAACAGATTGGACCTGGACGTTCAACTTATGAAGATTTAACAGTAAGGACATTTATATATACCTCAGATATGTCAGTAGGGCCAAGCTCCGGAAAATCCCAGTTATTAAAGAGGCTGAACTTTTGATCCCTGGAGCTATAACCCTGTTACATGAGAGACAATATCAACAGCGCAGTGTTCGAAATGGGTAACTGAGAACATTTTATGGAATATCATTTGGTTTTTTTCTTGCGAGAAGTGGCATTACTTGTATTTGCACGTGACCAATTACCACCTACCGTGCTGAATAAAGAACTATTAGAGCATATTATCATAATACATGAAGATCAGAACGAAAAATCATAGTAATTTGAGATGCAGAACATTACAAGGCCCAAAAATCTTTTGTAATCTCGAGGCACAAAGCATAATAAGGCACAAAAATCTTTTGTGATCTTGAAATGCAAGGCACAATTATTGTGTGAAATATTATATATAATATTTATTTATAAATAAACTAAAATCAAGTAAATGATATCAAACATAAAAATTAAATATTATTAATATTTCCAATCATCACAAACATCATAATTCTAAAATAAAATAATAAAAATACAATAATTTAACATACAAAATTCTAATACATTAAATACATTATCAATAAATTTTGGGAGAAAGAATTTCAGGAATAATATGTTTTGTGTGGGAGATACTTGAGGCTGAGTAAAACAAAGCAAAATACTTTTTCTTGGGCTTGGTGACAACTGAGCTTTAGGCACACCTTTAATAACTAAGTGAAAAATGATGTAAAATCTACTATGGTATTGAAGAAGTAATTGCCTTTGTGAAATTGTTCGAGATCAGAAAAATAAAGAAATCACGAAATGGAAGAAAAAAAATAGTCAACCTTCAATATATCTTCTTCCAACTTCTGAATTAGCTTCTGTTGTTCACTTATTTTGGTCGTGATCTCTACTATTTTGGCTTCAGCTGTTTCCAGCATAGAAACTTTTTCCGAAAGTTTGATCTGGAAATAAAATAAATTTAATAATCAAAAGTTTTTCGATTTACACTATCAAATTTTGCATGCAGAAGAATCACTGCAATGAAATATCATCGGAAATTAAGATGCACACACGCACACACAAACATACACACACCCACACACACATGATAGAAGACCAAGAGAAAACCACATGCAGTAAAGAAGGAATTACTGTACCTTCAATTGTGTGAGTTCATGTTCCATTTTTTTGTTTTTGTCAAGAAGAAGCGATTCCAATTTGCTCATTTCTTCACCGCTAGTTGCAACGTCCCAATCTTCGGCCTCAATAAGGTTGTAACCTACGACCTAAGATAGATATAGCAATATATGATTATCCAGAAGAATGGAAAACAATCTTAAGTGTTTTAAGACAGGCGACTCGGCTCCTTGAATTAACATAAGCAATGGAAATGCTAGAGACGTCGAATGGGTTGGCAAGGCCCATTTTGGCCATTGAGGGTGTCGCCTAGCATGCTTCAAAAAGAGGTGATCAGGTCGGAACGACCCAAAAACCAGAATGAGCCAGCAGGACCCATGCCCGAGACTGTGACTGGAATGAGTTCACGCTCATGCCTGGCACGGTTTCAAGCACTAGCCTGGGTCCATGCCTGGCAGGGTTATAATTAGTGCCTATTCCTGGGTCCATGCAAGGGCATGTGTCCTTGTTGAAATTCACATCTGAGTTAGAGCCAAGCCAGCACCCTTGCTTGAGTCATGTTGTTGCCCTTTCTTGAGCCATGTCTGCACCCTTGCTCAAGTCATGCCCACACCCTGGTTCGAGTCATGACTCACGCACATGCCATTGCATTAGTAGTGTCCGCACCCTTGTTTGAGTCATGCTTATGCCCTGACTTGAGTCATGCATGTGCCCTTATCGAACAGTGCCAGTGCACTGGATCAAATCGTGGCCATGGTTTGAGCCGTGTCAGTGCCCTAGCTCAAGTAGTGCCCATGTCCTGGTTCGAGCCATGTCGGTGCTCAGACCATGGGTCCCACAGGCACTCATGGATGGCCAACAACATGAACTGGTGGCCTGCAGCATGCCTTGTCAGCATTCATGCCACCTCACTAGGTTCAACCCTTTTGGCATCTAAATAAAGTGCTAAACAAAGTTGATAGACAGAAAACCACAATAACTAATGAACACATCTCTAGCTAACAAAGGCTTCTTTAGCTATTACTTTCAATTCTATCATCCACTACCACAAACCTAGTTACCAATTAATTTTAGTAGTTCTCGATCATTCTTCTGATTGCGAAACACTGATTGTATCTAAAATATACATTGAGTATTTAAAAAAAATAGAAAAAAAATATCATACTTGCAAAATTTTCACTTTTTTGCGCAAATCATCAACCAATTTTTCAGTAGGCCTCACTTGAAGCTCTTTCCTCATCTCCTCGAACATAGCTTCCTGTGTGAAAGAACAAACTTTAGAAATCTAGATAAAAAAATAGTTGCATAGAAAACACATTAGTTTGGCAATCAATAAGGCTTTGTACATTTCATTAGGAGTATAGATAGTTGCACAGATAAAAGCAATATTTGTGGTGCAAATACACTATACCTTCTCACTGAGTAGCACATTCAGTCCCCTGATATCCTCCACGTATTTATCCCGTTCACGTGCCAAGGTGGTTTCAGTTTCATGAAGCTCCAAGTTAAGGTCAGATATTATCTTCTCTTTAGCAGTCAAAGAGTTCTCAAGCATCCCATGTACATCTGAATTATCACTGAGAAAATAGAAAGTAATGATGACCATAAACAGTTTTTGCATGAGAGACTATCAAATAGGCTTGCCTCAGATAAAAATGTCAAATGGATCATGCAGAGAGCCATTGTATAAGATGGGCTGAAATTGGAAAGAGGAATCAAATGAGTCATGCAAGGCCAACATGCCTCAAAATTGAGACATCTCGACCAAGCTCATTGACATAAGGGCATCTGCGATGTTATGTTTGGTAAATTGGGTCAGATTTTCATGAGCTTGGCATGACCCAACTATTGGGATGGGATGAGTCGCGTCAAGTCGTCAAGGATCATAAGTTTTAGTGTTATACGTGAAAACTTATAATAATAATTTTTTTTCCAATTACCTAAGTCAACCTGTTATTTTCTCTTACAAGAATTACACCCACAAGATCATACACATAAGTTTAACAATAGAGAAAAATACTTATGAAAAAAAAAATATATTACAGATAAATTTAAAAGTTTGATTGTATACAAAAAAGAGGACGACTCTCTTATATATTGAAAGCTCTCATTCATTAATAATCAAAATTATGTCAAGTATCACAATCACACTACAACATTTTAGAATGAAAAACAGTCTTCAAATCTCTGGAATCTTATAGAATTCTAATAAAATTTTCATTAATCATTTGGAATCATCTCAAATATTATAGACTCCTCTAGATCATTATAAAAATCCACATATAACCACCACACATACCAATGTTTTTAAGAATTTCATTAAGTCGAAACATTCCCCCTCACTTTTCCCCCCAATACCCTCGTTAAATTTTCATTGTAAAAATTTACTCTCTTTTTGGAATTGTCATTATACATTAACAAGTTCGCAACCAATTTTGTTGTTTTGTAGTCTCTTTCATGTTACCAAGTATTTTTATCTCTATTTAATTATTTTTCCTCAAGACCCATTCCACCAAAATGACTTCAATAACATCTTCATAAAAAATTTTCCCTCCTATTAGCACTTGGTGTGAGTAACCCCATGCCAAATCACATTGATTCTCATTAAAAATTTTCTAAATGCTCACATGAAATATTAAATACACTTTAAGTATTTGAGACAAATCAAGTTAGTGCAAGACAATACCAACACTTTTGAGAATGTGGTAAGGCCTCTCATACCTACGCACCAGTTCCTTGTAAACCCCTTTGTCCATGTGAAGCCCATTGTGTCGTAGCACCAAATGAAGTCTTACCAACATCATGTCTCTCACTTTATCGACCATATCATTTCATTTGTTATCAACTTACTACTTTGAATGCTTAGTTGTTTCGTGCAATCCAATCTGAGTCAAGCAAATTTATTCTTGTCAATTATTAGTAAAATGATAAGTGGTTGGATTTAGTGCTATATAAACTATTGCAATGGTGTTTGAGTTATATTATATAGTTATTTTTCAGTCACAATTTTAAAAGAAATTTCTCCCTATAATTTTGCTCACCGTAAGTTATAAAAATAATTGTGTAATATTAAGTAATTTCAGTCAATCTCTTGTGAAACACTCAGAGTATCATTGAAATATCTCTAATAGAATATTTACTCTTTTTATCTACTCAACAATTTGAAAGTAAAGAATCATAAATTATTAAAAAATTAAAATTTAATCTCATCAACTTCAATAATTCTATCCAAAAGTGTTATATAAATTATTTATCGACTATGGATTAGAAAAATACCCCAATGATTCAAAATATTCTTTAGAAATAATTGTACTACATCATCTGTTATACATTCTTTCGTTGAAGAAATAAAAATGACATTTCAAAAATTAGTCAACAACTACATTGATATTCTCAAAGTCATCAATTTTAAAAAATCTCAGTTAAAATTTATGAAGAAAATCTCCAATGGTTGTTCTAGAATTTATAATGATTGTAGAAGTGATCTACTTTATCTTGTTAGCAAACTAGATAATCGTCACATAGACCTTCATTTCTTTTTGTATGCATGATCAATAGTATCGCTCTTCCATAATAGCTAGGGCACAATGCATGCCCTGATAATTAGCCCATTTGGAATCTTAGTACTCATGCATGATCTCCTTTCACAATTTTACAAAAGAGAGAACATATAGTTGTTTTCCCTTCATGTAGAGACCAATTGCAAAATTATCTAAGACTGACTGCAAAATCAATTGACTCCTTGGTAGGTTCGACTTTGATCTTAGTTAGCTAGGCATGACTCTCTCTCATAATATAATCTTTAAGTTAGGGTTGTATAATTTCTTAGTTATCGAATCAATATCAATCAGTACTTGTAAGACTCATGAATTTGTAGGTCATCTAGGCCAGAAGGATATCTCCCTACCTGGGAAACCACACTCTCTTCAAGATTAACATGATCTAAATTTATTAGGATATATGAAAACTTCATGATAATAACATTATATTAAG
Source organism: Sapria himalayana (assembly GCA_029783825.1). Taxonomy (NCBI): domain Eukaryota; kingdom Viridiplantae; phylum Streptophyta; class Magnoliopsida; order Malpighiales; family Rafflesiaceae; genus Sapria; species Sapria himalayana. Next base: position 5,315,730 of record JAREIK010000403.1, on the reverse strand, counting down.
TACCAATATTCTCATATATAATCGACAGGTGACTCTTTCTACTAATTGATGATTTGTGCAGGAATACAGGTAAGAATAAAAATAATTAATCCAAATATAACATATAAAATCATAGTATTCATTAATTTATTAAAAAAAAGAGCAAGAGTCAAAAAAATAATATCTTCACTTACTAAAATTTTGAGTCTTTAAAAAATAACACATGTATCCTCTTTGTATAGTAAAATATCCAAAGAATACACATCTTAAAATCCTAGATACTAATTTATCTCTTTCTAAAGAATAATCAAAGATAGCATATGTAGATCTAAAAACTCTCATAGACATCAAAAAAGGTTCTCTCTATGATATAAATTTTAAAAGGATATATGCTAAAAATGAATAAAATAGGACATTAAATTGATAAGGTAAATTATAGTTAAAATCATATTTTTTTTTTAATATTTTGAAACTCTTTTCAAGTGTGAGTGCACATGTTATCTCAATCAAATATTTATTTTTTCTTTTTGTAAGTTTATTTTATTAGAATGTGTCAGCACAACAAGTCATGTATATAATTTTATGATTCATATAATAAGTGTTAAATAAATCAAACATATATTCAAATATATTATTATTTTTTAATTTTTTAATTTTTTTGTCAAATTTATTTTTATTATTTTATGCAAAATCTAAAAAATAGAAAAAACTTGTGAATTATCTCAAAAGAGAGAGATATATATATATATATATATATATATATATATATATATATACACATATGTATCTTGAGCAATAATCAACAAAAATAATCAGATACCTAAATCCCTCTAATCGCATCTCTACTTAATTCTCATACATCTAAATATATCAAATTGAATGAATTTATACTCAAACCAAATTGACATATAGGATAAAAAACTTAGGTAAACTTTACTAATTAACAATTAATGTATCTCACACTTTATGATTAAAATATCCTTAAGAGACAAAAAAGTAAGATCACAATACAATAATCAATAAGCAAAATAAAAAATTAACATAAAAATTACGTATTATTATATCTAATTATTCTTCAATATTTATTATTGATTATAATAATATTTTTAGAATAATAAATAAATATAATAAATATGATATAATTATAAATAATATGAGTCTTACCTCATTTGATAATAATTCAAGAGTTTAAAATAAAAGTACAAATGAACAACTTACAACACTGAAAGATTAGAAAGATTTGTTATTGCTTTATAAAATAATTTCTTATAATCTTCTCTAATAGTATAAATGTTATGGTGGATAAACTCTGTAAGAATCTATGGATTGCTCCGGTAGTCAAAATCTCTCTCTTAATACTATGTAAAACTCTCATTCTCTTCTCTAAATATAATGTCATGTAGTTATCTCTGATATTACTCATCCTTCTGTAGTATGAATATTGAATTGAGACTACCCATCTACCTCTGTTGTGAAAATCTCTTTTCATATTGTGCTACATGAATAAAAAACAAAATACATCAAATTAGGATTTCCTCAAACCCTAATTTCTATTAGAATTAGCCTCCCCCCAAATTATAATTTTCAAAACCCCCTAATTTATGTCCAAATTAACTTATGCAAATTTTGGAATCCTAATTTTTTAATTTTTTAATCATTTTTTACTATAGTTGTGTGCATTGCTGTGCATGGTTGTGCACACTATTGAGTGCATAGTTGCATGCACTATTTGTGCATGATCACGCATTATTACAAAATATTCCTCTTCTAGAAACCTAGGTATTTTGATCCCTAGGATTTTGGATTTGATATTATGTTACAAAATAATATTGAAAAATAAAATGAAATAACTCTGAATATAATTTATACATCAAATATATTTATATAATTGACGACAATGATTGAGCAGTCCACAAGTCAGATGTTCCCATCAAAAATACAAAAAAAAGATTAATAAAAAAACTATAACATGTACCTTCTAATACATTCAATAGTATCTTATTTGTGAGAAGGAGATGATGCATGATTATTTCAATATATATGTCACATGATTATATCAATCGAATCTAAGTTAAATTAAATAAAAAAAAATTTAGATTTTGAAAAGACCTTTCATCCTCATAATAGTATCATCATTTATGAGTGTTTGTTGATGATCTTTAAAGAACATGATATTGAAAATAAATTTTTTAATATTATATTTGATAACACTTTAAAAAGCAATATCAAGATCAATATATTTAGGAAAACTATAAAAGATGAGTCATTAAATAATATTTTTCATCTTAAGTATATGTGTCACATAATTAATATAATTGTACAAGAATAAATAAAAATAATTTTTCTCATATTAAAAAATATAAAAAATTCACTAAAATATTTTAAGATACCTAATATGTTACGAGAATTTTATAATGTATGTTAATTAATGAGCCTAAAAAACATTCCAAACAATTGCCGAATACTATTGGAATTATACTGATTCAATGATTGATTTATATGTTGGCTACTAATATATGATATCATATTAGTAGTATATTTAAAAATATGACTTTAATATTATAATACTATCACTTTAATGTCATAATTATAAAACATTATTATTAAGATAAAAAGTAACACTATGACTTTAATAGTAGATAAGATAATTAACATTAATGTGTTCACCACATATGTAATACTATGACTTTAAAAATATAATAGTAGTATATTAAAATTTTTATGATACTATGAATGTGTTCATCTATATACACTCTCACCACATATGATACTATAAATAACAATATGACTTTAATGTCATGATTATTAAGATAAAAAGTAAGTATTTAAAAATATTGGTCATTTATATTCACTTTATTACTTGACAATTTGTATAAATCCTACAGTTAAGATGAAAGAAATATAAAACATATTAAAATATATATCCATATGCATGAACCAAGCAGAAAGACTAAATAATAAGATTCACAAATAATTAGATGTTATGTTTAAATATTATAATATTAGGTATGATAATTTTAACGAGCCTTCAAATATTGATATGGACACCATATTTCAAAATAATAACTTTTTTATTTAATTAACTAGAAATAAATAATAAGATGATCTATCGAACAGAAACAAGTTGTATCAATGCATAGATGCCAATTATTATTTAATTCTATTAAATGATGATATTAAAAATTTAGATATATTAAATTAATGAAAATCATATGAATATAGCTATCACGTGTTATTTATAATAACACATGATCTACTAACCAATCCAATATCTAGCATAGTATTAGAATCTATTTCTTATGTGATTATAATTATAAATATTATTTTAGATAATGGGTCAACATTGGGACTAAATATCATAGAAGAACTTTCATGCTTAAAAAACTAAGAGGATTTATGAATACGTATTTGAGATCAAATAAAAGAATTACAAGTAAATAATGACTCACACAATATTAAAATTATTAAGTTCAAGATTATAACTACGAGCTTGAGATGTGATAATTTTATTCATTTTTACAATACAGGTTATTAAGGTGATACTTTTATTCATTTTTATTTATTGTACAATACAGGTTATTTTTTATATTTAATTTTTTTAAAATTAAAATTTTGATTTAAAGACAAGCATTTTCTGATAAAGTCACCGCCCACAGCACGACACGGGTACATTGGCTATAAAATTTTAATTATAGCTAGTTGTAGTGGCCAATGGAAACTAGCTAACTAACCAATGTTCAATGACATTGACAATGAAGTGACCCAGCCATAGGGCACTGCCTGACTAGCTAGTGCTTGCCAAGGGACACACATAGGGTCCACTACAACACTACCTAATAGCCTAGTGCTACTTCCATGACCATGTCACAGGAAGTTTGGTCCGTGACCAACCCAACATGACTAAGCATGAAAAGATGAAGTAAGACCATTAGACCATGTTGAGCCTGCCTCCCATGTTGTCATGCTAACACATCACGACACGGATTCCCAATGTATCATGCCCAGCATGGCACAATGACTTGATTGGGCGCAATCAAAACTTGGCCAGAGCCAACCCAACATGGCCTAATCAATACCTCTATCCTATAGGTGTCTCATTGATAACTTCTAACTTTTCATTAATATTTAAAGCTGTAATATAGATTATTTCATTCTATCTTATTTCTTTTACTAACTACATTATAGACAATATTTTTACAAATTATCAAATATTTCATATTATTGAAATAATATGTTAGCAAATAAGATCTAACTTATATATATATAATATAATTGACAAATAGAATTTAAAATATGTTTACCTACTCTATAAAATTCAATCCAAGTAGCAAGTCATAATCATCCAAGAAAAATACCTCAATCACTTATTTTACCTTCTAATCATCTAATTAAACAATTCACATCAATTACAACACTAATTATTAAATTTTTTTTAGAATTTATAGGCTTGATTCATAATCTTTGCTTAAGTTAAGATATAATTTCTCTGTAATCCCTTCAGAAATAAAAAGAACAGACCATTGGTATCCACCAAATCTTTGATATTTTGGTTGACAATAATGATATCCACGAACATCAAACCTCTTTATATTTTATAATAATTTTTAATTAAGATTGATAAGATTAAATTGATTTAATGATAACTTTTTGTGATTAAACTCGGTTCAATAGCAACAAGTTTGCTTCAATTGACACAGTCATGAATTCAATATTATCTATCACAAAGAAAATATGTCAGTGGTACTTTCTTCTTTTTTCTATCACTAGATAATTTATTACTTATCATCAAAAAATTATCCCTAGATTAATTGTCACGATCAATCTGATTGTTTTCTTTACTCTTAGAAAAGTTGAGTTTGTCTACCTTCTTAAATTTCATCAAGAATTCAGCTATCAATATTGCATAAATAAAATTTTGGTCACTTCCTCTGTAATTCTTGTTTGGCTCAATGTTTGAAATCATCAATGAAGGAGAAGACATTTTTCTTACCAAGATTAAAAATGTGTGAACATTAATTCAAAAAACTAACGAACATAATCTCTTACTTCTTTATGTTGAATTAGTCTCCGTAACTTAGCTCTCGCTTCAACTTCCGCATAATCCAAATTTAATTGTTGATGGAATTCTCATTTGAACAATTCCCAAATACATATTCCTGATGTATTTAGTGTGACATCTAGCAAATACATAGAAACAAAACTAATAATGATTGCATCACTCATAAAGCCCAACACTCTTTGAGCTTCCATAGAAATCATTATATTCTTTGAGCTTCTTTTCTTCATTCGACTCGACCCTGGGTATCATGCATATCTTGCTCAAGATTCTCAGTAATAGATGTCATAACAAAAAATAATAATAATCAGCTCTAATACCACTTGTCATGGGTCACAAACTTTTATATTATACATGCAATCAAAGGCTAAAAAATTCTTTCCCAATTGTTTAAGCCAATTTGTTTTTGTTTCTGATAAAAATTATACCCATAAAATCTCACACACAAACTTAACAAAAGAGAGATACACTTGAAGAGAAAAAACATGTTACATAAAAAACTTAAATATTTGAGCACATATAACAATAAAGTGAAATCTCTCATATATGGAGAGCTCCCTTTCACCAATGATCAAGAAGATTATGTCACATATCACAATCATATTACAATATAAATTTATATAAATATTCAAGAATGAATGGAAATCTTCAAGCCACTAAAATCTTTTAGAATTCTAATAAATCTTTTAAACAATCTGAAACCATCTTGACCATTTCATATAGTGTCGTACAATAACCCTTCAAATATTATTAAATTATTTAGTCAACAATATCATGTTTTTTCTCTCCCATAACCCTTCAAACTTCAATAAAAATAGCATCAAGCACTAGGACTTTTTCTAATATTCATTTTCTTGAGAGTTTCTCTAATGTCCATAAATTTTATCTTAACTACATATCTAAAGTTGTTTAGAAATATCCTCAATATTTAAATCTAAATTCATGAACTTATTTAAAAGATAATGAAAATATATCATTCATCTCTCTAATTTTTTTACATACTTTTTTTATACATGTCACTTCATTCTGCATAGAATTTGCATCTAAGACTAATGACAAACAAATTTCATCATCTGATTTTTTCTTATAAAAATTCTTATCATTTCTATTTTTCGGTGCTACAATTTTATTTTTAGACACTTGTTTAAACTATTTTTATAATTATACTTTCTAAAATATATATTAATTACGACTAGTTTATGTTAAGTGATTGCACTCTCACTTGATATCACTTGGTAATTTTTGTATAATCTAAGTCCAAGGACAGTTATCACCAAAGTAACTGATATAAACTATGAAATTATTATAGTATATTTAAAGTATTAATAAATTTTTTAAAATTTCAAATAACTTCAAATGAGTAAAATTAATTTTAATAATACTTGTATTATTAAGTTAATATTACAACGCATAGATCTAACATTAATTTTCTACTAAATAACAATTTTCTAATGACTAAATTTATTATCATAATATTATTATTAGTATTATCAAGGATAATATTAAATTTTTTATAATAAATTTCATAGTTTTTAAAAATTATGATCAGATACTCATATATGATAAAGTCATCGTAATGATGAAATATCTGACAATATCCTAATTTCTTTTTTAATATTCAATTCAAATCAAAGATTGCCTATACCATGCCACTATCATTTCTAAGATTTTTAAATATTAATTATTTATAAAATTTAAAATACATTATAATAAATTTTTTGATATGATGAGTTAGAAATCCTATGAAATTAGGTCATGCATATTTTTGCCTAATATATAAATATCTAAGATTTACAAATTTCAGTAGAAGACTCGTACTTAGTAATCAATCTAGTTATCTCTCTTATAAATTTATGATTATATATATAAGATATTACTAAAATTGATGTGGCCATAATTTTAATGACACTAAGTTATAATTATTTAGAATTTAATGTATCATATTTTTTAATACATTATTCAAGTGTTTTAAGATGTCATATCTTGCTATTAATTTTATTACTATATATATTTGTTTTATAATACCTACATTACCTGGACACTTCTTCAACTCCTCTAATATGTTTCTTTTTTATTATATTAAAATGTATTTACAAATAATATAAATTTGTTTATTAAGCATAAAATTTGCAGATACATGAAGAGATCTAGGGTTTATTTAAAATATTACCAAAAATTATATTTACCAATTAACCTCAATTTATACTTTTAGAAGGATGAATAAATAAAAAATATCCAACAAATTAAAATATAAAAACTTAATAAATAATACAAGCCCCTTACAGACAGTTGTGCAGCGCTTATGTTGACGTGAAATTTAAATTTAACAATTTTTCATTAATTTTAAAAAAATAGAAAAGAAGAAGAGTCAAGAGATTTGTATTAAGATAAAACTTAGGTCTACTATATTTATAGATAAAAAGGTTGTCATAAATTTTTTTTTTTTTTATCATTGGATAGTTGGACAAAATCCACCTCATGCCAAGTCATTCCATTTGCCTCGTTGGCCACTTCAAGCCTTAGAAGATGCACCATTAATTGAAAACACATGCATCAAACCCGAAATCCAAATCCATCATAAAGCAGAAAAATAAAAAAAGCTTCAAAACAACTTAATCCTATGCAAAAATCATATAAACGGTGAAAAATCATTTACAATGAACAAAAAAACACACACCAAGGAAGAAAATCCATAAAGGTAGACAAAAAAAATAGAAGCAAAAGCATATAAAGTGATTGCTTTTGGCACTACCTTACCTTTTCTTAATTCCAGCTTCTTGATGTACTGAATGCAATTGCGAACGCAGCTGACCCTGTTGAGAACCCAAATTAATGTTTTGTCAAGAACTTCAAATTTCGATAATAGCACCCTAGGACCAAAATTCATATTAAAGTTCATAAAGAAATAGAGAAATAACAGAACAAACTAAATTGTTCTTACTTACCAATCAACACTCATCAAAACAATAAAAAATCCTAAGAGATCAGATAAGAAATGGCTAAAAATGAGTTTCTAAGATGCAACACTAAGAGGCACACCTTCTCTCTCTCAAGACTAAGAACCCGTGTTTGTGCCTTTTCAACCTCATCCATCAGAAGGTTGACCTCTGATTGTTTCGCAGCCCTCTCCTCCTCTGATAATATCAATAAAATTTTAAAATAAAAAATCAAGAAATTTAATAACACATCATTACAATCAGTCTCTCTTTTAAAAAAATCAAATCAAATCAACAAAAATTTTATCTCGACTACTTGATGTCGGCCAAAAGGTAGTACCTAATGCACAAAACTCCATCCACGCTGGATTTGGGAGAAGTAAACATCTCGGCAAAGCTTACTTTGATAAATCAGAGAGACTGGGTTTGATATGTCTCAAACCCAAGAACTAACACACTTGGGCGAGATTATGGTTATTTGGTGTCATGCCAAGGCGGGACATCTTTGAAAACATATGAATGTGAAATTTGTGTTAAGTAATTATGGTATCACTAGAATTTCAGGATTACCATATCACCTGACTGGGCATGAATTTCAAACAATTGGCTCTGTGCAAGTTCATGTAGTTTCTGAATATTGGCTACGCTGTCTTTAGCATGTCGTAGTTGGTCTTGCAACAACTGTTCCCTGTAAGCAGGACCAGGGCAAACCAATCATTATCTGCAATTTCTGACAACTTTATTAGTGTATGAAAAACAGGAGCAGTCTGTTTGTCCAGAAAGTGAACGGTATAAAACCAAATAAAATTAGTACCTATCTTTTAAAATGTCTAGTGTTTTCTGATTTTCTTCTGTCAGAGTGCGATGCTTCATGTCCACCATTTCCTTCACCTTCTCCTCCATCTAAAATATATAGCAGCACAGAAACTTCATTAGTTGGAAAACTATATACATGCTAAACATATAGAAAGAATGAACAACTAAGAGTGCCCTTAAGTATAACGTATTCCATGGGCATTGCTCACAATTATACATTAAAAAAATGAAGCAAACTAACACAATCATAAGCCATTGTTTTCATAAAAACAAATTATTTTCTATAAAAAACATTAAATCATGTAGTAAATCTCATTTAGGCAGATGTTTTCTGATTTTTAATTATTTTCAAAAATCATACTTAATGCACAAAACTCTCACTCAGCACGGGATATTGAAAGATTAATATCTAGATTGTCTTACCCTCAAAATCAAATATACTACATCTAATTAGTCTCAAACCAAAAACTTATTAATATTTAAAGAAAATATTTATAATCGCACCAAGACATAACTACTATCTTAGTAAATAATTATAATCCTGAAGTAATATTTATATGATAAAACTTAAGAATAATAATAACGGGATGATTTTGTAATAAAAAAAACTAAGAAACAACATATAATATCAAAAAATTCATTAGAGAATAAATAAAAAGTTTCCTCATACCAAATAGTTCAATGAGGAGAGACATAATATTTCAGTGAGGCCCAACTTTTATATCAAGAGAAAGAATAATAATAAGCAACAAAAAATATAAAACTTGATCAAAATATTAAAGTTTCACTTTTTCCGCGATAAAATTATCCAAAAAGAAAATTTGAAAAAACTACTAAAATCAAATTACATAAAACTCATCATCACTAATAATAATAATAATAACAACAATGTCATTATCTTTATTATTTTTATTTTTGTTTTGTGTTTTTGATCAAAAAAATTATGTCTACTGTCTTAATGACATTTTTATTATATAAGAATATTTAATATATAATTTTGATTATTGCATTCTTATTATTTATTATCTTAGAATTATAATATCATATTGAATTAATACTCTTAAGAAAATAAATTATAAGTTTTATGTGTGTTGGTGAAGATTAAAACCCCTAGAGAAAAGGCACATTTTGTCTCAATCCTTGTTGTCACACACCTACTATGCGTCACATAACCACAGTGGCAAAAGCTAATCGTCACCATAACTTTGATGGTGGTAGAAAGGAGAAGGCATGGTAGTTGGCTTGGCAGAATTGTGATGATTGATGTGGTAAAAGCATGGTAATTGGTAACATGGAAGACACACGATGACTAGATGTGTCAAACAAGCTAGGCAGCCCGAGCCTGAGCCCGACCCACAACATTACTCGAAAAAGGCATGCTCAGCACGGCATGATATGAGCATAAACCATTCCTACCATGTGCACGGATAAATCATGTCACAATTAGTGCTGTGTCGGGCTAGGAAAATATGGCCCATGTGCTGAAGCATGGCATGGTACATTGCCTTTAGTACAATCATCATATCCAATCATGATGCTTGGGCCTCATGCACCATCCATTCTATATATATTAAAAAAAACATGTTAAATCCACACTATTTTTTAATATATTTCATTAAAAGGGGATGCATAAAGTAACCCTGCGCCATTTTAAAAAAAGGTAGTGTTGTCTTTGCAATGACCTCCAAAAGCAACAATCACGTATAAGATACATTATTTTTTTTCACAATTATTTTTTTCGTAGATAATTATTGAAATAAATGAAAAAACTATACATATTTAAAAATTTCATTAAAAACTAAAAAATAATTATTATTATAAAAATAATATAGATAAAAATGACAACCTTATCAAAATATATGAGATTAAATTATCTCCCATACATAAGTCAATTTCAGCCCTAACACAAAAAAAAAATCTAAGAATAAATAAATATTTTTAGTATGAATCTATTTTAAAATAATTAAAAATAAAAATTTTAAGAATATCAAAGAAAATTTAGCACAGATATATTATAAAAAAATATATATTTATAACAATAATGATATAACTGAATGCCTTAAGAAATATGTCAAATAATATATTAAAAAATAATATATTAAATCTCAAGAAAACTTAATTAAATAATTAAATCATTGAATTTAGATCAACTTTATTTTCAGTAACATCCTTTATTTACCATCAAAAGTTTGTAAGAAAAAAAATAACCAAGTTTATTACAAACATTAATCTTTCACTTAGATTTCAAAATATCCTAGATTAACTTATTTTTATACAAAAGTATTTATAGCCCACCTACATAAGATTCCTAGGATGTCCTAGAGAAATAAAAAAATAAAAAATTATAAAATCAAAAAAATAATAATTATTATTGAACTTAAAACATAGTAAAATAATCTCGATAGCATCTAACATTTAGACTAATTATGATGATAAAGTATTCGTAAGTATCAACATCTACTATGTTGAATATGACTAAAAACTAAATAAAAAAAATTAAAATTTTATAAGAATTTTCATTCTCATGATAATCTTATCATATATGAGTGTCAATTCAAAATCTTAAGAAAAAAATGAGATATAAAATAAAATATTTATTATAACATTTAATAATACTTCAAATAATAGTATGATAATAAATATTTTCATAAAAACTATTGAAAATAATTACTTAACTGAGATTTTTCATGATTGATATATATATAATATAATAAATCTAATAATACAAATTAGCTCAAAAATTATTCCTCTCACATTAGAATAAATATTTAATATATTAAAATATATTAAAATAGCTAATAAACTATATGAATTTTATACTTTGTAAATTAGTATGCCTAAAAAAATTTTAACTAGATATCAAATATCATTGTAATTTAATATATATAATATTAAATTCATGTGATAGCTATCAAAATGTTACATCAAATTACGTTAATAATAAAATTTGTGAAATAATAACTAACAAATCTAATTGACATGAGATTTTTCTTTTTAAAATTCATAAAAAACTTTTATAATATGGCGAACAAGAACATGTATTAATCTATATTATTCACATATGTATTATATTGAGGCATATATGCAATATGAATAATTTGTTAAACTAATATATAAAACACTCATATTTTGATACAATCTATTAAGATTGAAAAAAAAAATTAAAATATTTTTTCTTCATTTGATCTCTTTATTGCTTAGATGCTTGTATAGATATTAATATTAAAGTCGAATGAATAGAAAAATATTATAAAATTTATATCCACGAGCATAACCAACAATAAAAACTAGATAATAAAATATTTAAATAATTAGATAACTTCTTTAAATATTATAAAAGTAAATTTAAAAATTTTAACGAATCTCTAAGTAAGAAGATAGACATTATATTTAAAAATAATAACTTTTTTATTTAGTTAGCTTTGAATAAATAATAAAGAAGCTCATCGAATAGGAGTGAGGTATTGAGATATTTAAACATATTAATGCTCATCTTGTCCCATAATCTGACGATTGTCAAATTTCTATTCAAAACATATATATATATATATAATTAAATTACAAAAATATATAATTTTTCTAATAAAAAAAATCTATAAATATAAAATAGAATTTTTTCATATTCACTCAATTTTATTTTCTTTCCTCTCCTCTGATTTTTGATTTTCCTTTTCTCCACTGCTCTGTTGTATGCTCTGACATTTGTTCAAAAAAAGAGATGAATTGCTACACGCATAAAGTTATGATACATATTTAATTTTTATTTATTAGTTTGTACTATAATTTATAAAATGTTAAATTATATTTTTTTTATTTAAAATAATAAATAAAATAAAAAATAGTAAATAATAATTTTAAGTATGATGATTTTAACTTGTATATAAATAATAACTATAATTTGACCAAAAGATAAAAATCTAGAATTAAGTTTTCTTTAATAGCTTCAACCCATTTGCCTAAAAAACTTAACTAAATTAACTTCAATAGTCTGAAATTATTTTAAGATAATAAAAAATAAAAATTATAAAGGTGCCAAAAAAAATCAGAATAATATATATTATAAAAATATATATATGTGGAGTATTAATGGCACCAATCATCTTTAAAATCATACCGATCAATGTATCAAAAAATATGATACACTAGATCCCAATCAAACTCAATTAATCATCTCAACCCAACACTACCCATTTTCCACCTAACACTGCCCATTTTTCACCTATAGAAAATAAGCCAATAGAAATTAAGAGTCGTGAGACCTGACAAAAATACTCTAAGAGATAGAAAACAATAATGATCATCTCTTTTTAATCGAGGTTGAGACATAATCTAGAGATGTGTTGGGCATCATACCCTAAGTTACGATGAACTTTTCAAGACTCATGGGTTATACATCAAACTATTAAACCTATTCATGTTAGTCCTTCTATGATTATCTCAACTAGTCATATTATACTAATGATTTCTTAGGAAAGATATATTAGATTTCATTCTTTTGGTAGTAAAGTTTAGGTAAATCTATGTCTACTATACATCATGTTCGTCACTATACTTCAAACTATTGATAATAGACTCAAAAATGAATACTCATGTCATAGATAAATATTCTATTTTTATTTCTTGCATTGAGTTTATAGCTTTTGATATTGTCTTGACCAATAAAACTATTACATAGACTAGAACACTACAATATCAACACTGTTCCTTTTTATTTATATATGTATTAAAATTTCCTCATAATTTATTTCCTCTCAAATGTTTAAGAAATAAAATTGACATTGAGTTCACTTCTTCTAAATTTTTTATGTGAAGATCATTAGACCGGACAGATGACTTCACTAATAATTGAGTGAAACCGATTATACCCGTTCCTTTTAACTCAGATGAGTCCTTTCAGATACTTATCTACTATTGACCAACTAGTAATTTAGTATTCACTCTCCACTATAACATAATTTATAGATAAGTCAAAAATCTTAGACCCAAGTACCAAATGAGTGATATCTACCAATTATAAATATCAACTAAGAAAGCATTCTGAAGCTTTTTTTTCTAAAAATAATAAAACTATTAAAAGAGACTTCCTCTTGATTCACTCATATATTTGAAGATCATGTAACATAATTAAATATAATAACCTAAGATATTAAATCTTATGCTCAATTTTTTTATTTTGATAAAATTTTATGGAAAAAATAAAAATTAAATTTGGATATAACACTAAGATATTAAAAATTGATAATGCATTAAAAAATATTTCTCATCATTTTTTTACGTCTTTGAGCATAAGATTTTTTATCTTTTATTTTGTGTTAATACTCTTACACATAATAAGATACCTGAGAGAAAAAAATGATATCTTTTAACAATGGCTATGACATTCTTATTTTAACAGAACATAGTTGTGAAAGGCGCAAGGCGCACTAAGATGTAAAGGCCTCCTGGAGTCTTAAGGCGCAAGGCGTCCTTAAGGCATGAACTTTTTTATATAAGACACGCCCCATTATACATATATTTTTTAAAAATATAATCAATTATAATAATCATTTATCATCAAATATCATCAAATATCATCAAAAATATCAATTCAATCAATAAAAACACAAACAAATGCGCACACCAACTATTCACAACACACTGCCACACCTCCCACTCATCCACCATCCACAGTTAATCACCTCACACACTGCCACACATTGTGCACATTGCACATCAACACTGCACCTCACACAATTACACACTATCATGCACACTTCACTCAATAGTGGCATCACACAACATTAACGGTAATTGCACACAATTTCACTACCACACACCTTGCACACACACTACTCCTTGCACAATAACCCAATGTTGTGCACAGTTCATGCAATAGTGTCACCACTTAGCACTAACAAAAAAACATGTGACATGCATTTACTTCCTTAATTGCACATTCATGCATCTGCAACCTCCTTCGCTATTTTTCGTGCGTCTGACGAGACGACTTACCTGGACAGAGCCACGTTTGTGGAGAGCTTCTCACCTCAAGGAAGACGCGTGTCTTTGCCATTTTCCATGCGCCTGCGTGAAGTAGCCTCGCATCACCCCAGGCGGGGCGCCATGGTTGCACTTCACCTGCGCCTAAGCCTAGGCACACCTTTCGCAACTATGCATCAGAATATCCCTAGACATTTTTTTAAAGCGGTGTTAACTATTAACTTCCTAGTCAACTGAATGCCTTTTTTTATTTTCTCAGGTCATATCTCAAATTAACTTGTATACCAAGAGAAATATATTTTTACCTTCCACCTAATATTTTTTTTATATATTTATTTTATTCAAGATCTATCTCCAAGAAAAAAAGAAATGATCGTTCATGACATCAAGTACACTTTCATTAGATACTCAAGTATTTTAAAAAAATATAAATATTATTTATCGAAAACTATAATAATAACTATAAGTGTTGATATCATATTCTTCGAGGATAAATTATTTAAAAACTTAATCCATGAGAACAATCCTTTAAATACTATAAAGGTAGTTCACCCTTCCTGTCCAATTGTTATTCCTCATATAAGAGTAATAAGCAACCCTAATCAAACACTGATAGCTAATACGACTAACACAACTAATTTTCATGAGTAGCAATAGATCCTCTGGGGTAGAGCACCTAGAAAGGGCGAGTCTCCACAAGAGAGATGTGAGAATTTAGAGACTTCATTATCTCAATCTAAATGTATATACTAGATGAATATATCCATTGTCACTCTCAGATGAGTCATCTGTTGCATCGGTTGATTTAATTTGGAATAATGATTTTGACCTTCCAATTATAATACAAAATGAATCAAAGATGCACTCTACTCAATATCATTTATCTCGAATATGTTCTTATTCTTATTTAATAATTGCAAGACCTTAAATATTATTTATGATGTACATAGTTATCCAAGATGACAATGGGCTATATTAAAAGAAATATATACAATTACATCTAATTATAAATAAGATTTTGTTCCCAAACTAGCAATAAAGCTAGCAATGAGATGCAAATTAATGCATACAATGAATATGAGACTCAAAGAAAAAATCAATTAATTCAATGTTCGGTTAATAGCAAGAGATTTTAAACAAAAATATGGAATTGACTATTATGACACTTTTTCTCTTATATCCAAAAGGATCACTGTTAGATTTACTTTCAATTGCAACATCAAACATTAAGACTATGTATCAACTAGACATAAATAAAATATATGTTTATCATTATCTAGAAAAAAATATATTTATGTAACAACCAGTATGATTCACTATTTCTATGAAGATAGATATGATATACATATTATATTAGTCCTAAAATAATCTCTTAAAAAATTATTTAGTATATTTTTCTCGACACTAACTATATTTGATCTTACGAAATTCATGTCTTATTTTTTATGATATATATTAGCATGTAAGTATGTGATTCTAGTTGTACATGTCAAGAAATATTTTGATTATAGAAAATGATCAGTTAAATATATACCACTTGAAACCATTTCTACAAATCAAGTTTCACCCAAAATATTTATGATATTTAAGATATTTTTTTTTGTATCAAGATAAAATACTCAAAAGGTACAACATTATTTTTAGGCTAATCACCTAGAATAAATGTCTTAATAAGATTATCAATATATTAACTATTCATAGATCTCACCCTAAAAGAGAATTTAGTGCACAGGTGCAACCCACACCCTCCACACTTTGTCATTCTTCTCTCCTCTCTTTTCTCATTATCAACAAAAAACCTTAAGTAATATTTGATTTTATATATATATATATTTATTTATTTATTTATTTATTTATTTATAAATACATACAAGTCAAATAGATTCTTGTCAAACATACAAGAATATTTGAGATTTCATTTTTAGATCAAAGAAATATAGAACACTTATTAGATATTTTATGAAAGATTAATTTAATTAATGATATATATATAAATAATCAAATATATTGAACATATTCTAATCAACCAATTACAACAAATACAAATAATCAAATCAAGCAATAATCAAATATTCTTGCACATCTTGGTTGACATTGAACTCTTTGGTCATAAACAAAAGAGCCAACACTTATGTTATATATAATCAAATTTATTTTTCCCTTTTGTTGAGTCTAAAACATTATGTAGTAGTCAACAACATTGTGGTACAAGTCAAGCAACATGACAATGTTATTATCAGGTCAGCACATTTGACAAGTCTTTCATGTATGAATTTATTATTATTTATTTTCAGTCAATTATTTTAGAAATCAATAAACATATAATATGTTTCTCCTTTTGATATTTATATACATGATTAGCTAACCATACAAATAACTTTCATAGGGATTGAGCACAATTGACTATACTGTATTTCTCCACCCTCAAAAGCCCCTTCAAGATGTTTGATTACTATAGATCCATCTATTATGTATTTTCAACTTAAATAATCATCATTGAATAAATTAAAAATTATTAAATCAAACACAAGAAAGGTGAGTTTTATTGATTATTAAGCAAATCAGTTTGGAGGTGTCTAATGGATCAGACGGTCAATGCCCAACCCATGGCATGGCCCAAAAAAACCATGTCATGAGCAGCATGGCACGAGCAGGAGCATTGCCTGCCCTATGTGTGAGCCAACCCATGGCACATCCCATGTCATGTCCTTCCAGTCAAAACAACATGCATTCAAACTCACATCACAACATGGTGCATTATGCACAATTAGCACGACATGCATGGTGCACAAACTATACCAACCTATTCATGTTGGATTTAATAAATATAGGCATGAGAAGTTCGTGCACCTCTTTATATTATATTTTATTAAGTGGAGAGCATGAAGTAAATGCACCATAGTTAAGAAAAAGGCCATTGCCTTTGCAATGGCCAACTTTTGATAGCCAACAATGATATCAACACACACCATTGTCTTGTCGGATTCAGAATAATAAAATAAAAAAAAATTAAAATATATATATAAAAGCAATTATTAGATTTCAGTCCAACGCATGCATAGCGCAGGCCCGATCCAGCCCTCCTATTGGTTTATGCATGAATGGGCAGGCATAGACAAGCAAAAGACTAGTTCTTTAAAAAAAAATAGGGCTACATTCCAAAGGATGGCCCAACCAATTTTGACATGACACTTTCATTAATAAAAATATAACATTTATTTGTCATATAACGGATGTATGTGTGTGTGTGTGCAAGCATGTGTGTGACGCATGTGTGTGCATGATCATATAATTGTAGAATCTTAGAATTACAACCACTTTTGAGTAGAGGTATCCTATGTTGCACGGACACGGATACAGACACGGAGATACGACACGACAGGATACGGGGACACGGCAAATTCTAAAAAACTAGGATACTGATACGACAAGGATACGTCATGATAAAAAAAATAAAATTAAAAATAAAAATTATTAATTATAAATATTAGGTATTTTAAAATAATTTAAAATTCTGTATTTTAAAATTATTTAAAATACTATATTTTAAAATAATTTAAAATTCTATATTTTAAAATAATGTAAAAAAAAATTTAAACCCTCAAATATCCCCCCCCCCCACCACCCTCCCTTTACAGTTTCGATTTTTGAACTCTCCCCCCTCCCGATACAAATTCCAAAACCTCCCCCTTCCCTTTATAGAATTAGGTTACCTTAGGTATTGTCAGCGCCTCGGCGGTGTGCTCCTCCCCTTCCCATTTGACGCAATGACAATTGATAACTATTTCTCGCAATCGGCTTGTCGGCAACTCACTGTCGGCAGTGTGCTCCTCAATTTGTTGGAGATATAGGAGTAATAGTTAATATATAATGTATTTCTGACGCGTTAGAATCGTAAAAATGCGTCAGTTGGTAAACGACGCGTCTATTGTTAACGACGACTGTTTCCGAACAACGCGTCGGATATGTCTCCGACGCGTATCCGATACGCCACATGGTGTATCTGACACGTTTTTGACCCGTGTCCACGTGTCGGACACGTGGACACTGCGACACTAGTCAGACACGACGATACGGCAGTTCCTAGGCGTATTCGTGCAACATAGGAGGTATCAAACAGGCCGGCCTGGCCCGGCCCGGTTTTAGGGTGCCCAGCCGGGCTACCATGTCAGGCCAGACATTGAACAGTTACTGTTCCATGCCGGCCCGGTATAGACCCACGGCCGAAAACCGCCAAGTTCGGCCCAGTTCGGGCATCGGCTCGTATTGGCCACGTTCAGTGCGTGGTCATGTGTTGTGCCGAGGTGAGGTGGGGGCACAGCATGACGGGCCGGGGGGGCACGGCACTGTAGCGTGCCAGGCCCATGCCGGGCCAGGCCAGCACAGCCCATTTGACACCTCTACTTTTGAGTCAGGCCATGTACGTGTTCTGGAAGATGAAATTTCTTGGCACTGCCTAACAGAAAAAAAAACAGCTGTCCCTGGCCCTTGGCAGGAAAGACTGCAGTATGCAGCAGCCCAATTTTTGCAGGGTACCCGGTCTGGCTAAGCTGAGCTGAACTAGTCAGTCCAAATAACCAGGTATACTCAACAGTAACTAGTACTGAAACATGTTTTGAACTTTTGAACATTTTGATATGCACGAAAAAGCCAAATGCTTACTTGCTGCTCTATCTGACGGTTTCGCTCTTCAAGTTTTCTAATCGTAGCTTGCTGATTCTTTAAATGAGTTGCTTCTGTTCGGAATTCATCTAATTCCAGTTTCATTTTCCAGTTCTCAGATTCGAGTTCACCTAATTTAAGATCTTGCTCCTGCAGAAAGAAATAAATGGCTTGCACAATTAAGTGGAAATAAAATAAATATAAAAAGCATTGAAATGGAATATAAAAGTATTGAGAAAAGAAATGTTGAGTAATACATTGTGTTGTCACTTTTTATAAAAAAAATCAAAAGATTAATTTCAACATTTTCTATCAAATCAATTGATAACTAAAGATATATTAACACATATTGATGTAGATGTGCTCACCTAGTGTAAACTTGTGAAATCAGTCAATGAAACCTACCAACTCATGACCCAGCAAGACTTGGTTCATAGCCTTCACACCATCTCTCCATTGGAGGTGGGACTTTGGGCAGCTAACCCATCTTGACTCGAACATGTTTTTAAAAGTATTTTTCAAATATACTTTTTTAAAAATATTTTTTAGAATAATAAAAGAAACTATATTGAATCATAGATGGCAATTTGAGTTTTCTAACTTGGCTCTTTGCCATTCTAACAACATGAATACTATTATAGTTTTATTATTATCTTTTTTATTTTTTCTACTTTGATGGGAATACTAGACATGTAGTTTACATCAATCATTTTTACTTATTATATAAGGGTATTTAAAATATAACTTTTCTCAAAGAGTTATTAGATTTATATATTTAGTATTATCTTGTTTTAACATAATATCAAAGCTGAGTTAAAACAAAAATAAAATCATCATCAAACACATGCCGTAGTGATAGTACAGGACACAAGATGATGATAGCAAAAGCGCACACAATGGTGACATCCGACATGCAAGATGGTGGTATCCAATGCGCAAGGTGGTGGTAGCCACGCACAATGGTGGCAGCATAGGTGTAAGTTCTGACATGCAGTGGCATTTTTGAGCAGCAATCCTTAGTAGTGCATGGTGGCACATGGTGGCACACTGTATTATTTTTGGGCAGAAAACCCTAATTAGAATTTTAGTATGTGTAAAAAAATAAAATTAGAAATTACAAAAAGTAACTAATTGAATATAGTTTCTTATTTAGAATATAATTTTGTGGTGTAATATAAAATAAGATTATCATAACAGAGATCGATAGAGAAGAACAACAGTTCAGTAGCTCACTGTGGGTGAATTGGATACACCATACACAATTATTATGTATTATATTCAAACTTCATAGAGGAATCTGAGAACTTTACACAATATTGAGAAAGACATGCTAACAACCAAAACAATCTAGGAGATGCTTAGTAAGTTTATCCACTGTTGCACTTGCACTTACTAGATAATAGAATAAAAAGTTACTTTAAAATAATGATATATTTTTCACTTAATTTAGGAATCATTATTTATTTTTCTCATACAATTATTTCAGACTACTAGATTACCTACATATGAGCTAATACTCATATTACTAATAATTATATTATATTTATTATATTTTTTTATTTTAAAAATATTATTATAATCGATGATAAATATTTAAAAATTATTTATTATGATAATATTCAGTTTTGATCTTTGATACTTTCTTACATCTTGTGAATTCCTAATTATCATGTTAATTTCATCTATATGAATTATCTTTTCAAACAACTCAATACTGACTTTATTTTTTTTCTACTGATATCTTTTTGCAAGATTGTATACTCTAAGGGTGATTCTAATTGAGATTGGGTAAAATAAATTATATGTTATTTCTTCATCGATAAAATCTTCTTTTAAATATTTGAGTGTGTTTGACTTTTTATTTGTTGATTCTCAGTTTGATCACTAATTGCTAGCCAATTTGAGAATATTTTACTTTATTCTTAGATATATTTCAATCTTATAATATAATAAGACATATCAGTTAAGAAAATATACCAAAACTTCTTATCATACATTTATGTTTAGCTTGAGAAATGACTCGTTTAATCTGATATATTCAAATACATGAGGACTTAGTAAAGATGCGATCAAATATTACTTTATATATCTAATCACGTTTATTGATGATTATTAAAGATATACATTAATATATCTCTTTTGAGATAAAACAAATATTTTTTGTTTTTCATATTTTTTATCAAAAAATAAGAAATCAATTTTATAAAAATATTAAAAAATTTAAAATAACAATATATTAGAAATAGTGTTACAAACATTTTTGAGGAGATGCAATTTTCACTACAATCTACCCCATCAATCAAATGTGTTCTTATGCTTTTTCTCAGTATATACCTTTCAGATCTTACATCTTGGACAGAAACCATTTAGTTTGCCTCTAGAATTGAAGATATACTTAGTTTGTCCTCGATCACTATATGTGTAAGTGTATCGGATAACATCTAGAAGATAAATTCTATTCCATGTTGAATAAAATTTCATTCTCATAAAAGAATATCACAATATCTTCACATATAATATTTTAAAGTTCTTTTGAAGTTGGAGCAATTTATTGAAAATATTTATTCTCTTCATTATTTACTTGTGCAATAAATCAGATTATGGTTCCACGAGTTCTCCTAGAAGAATCACTACGACGATCAATAGGACAAATCTACCATTTCTTGAACACTACTAAAATAAAAATCACTTGAAGAGTTATTAATTTTGCATTAGAGTAAACTTTTAAATAAGAAATATTTTCCTTTCACTTCATCCATCACTCGTTAACATAGTCCAACATTATGGCATGCACACGCCATAATCATCCTTCAATCTTTAAACACTCATCTTCTTTTTACAAAACTTGATTCAAAATAAACATTGCCTTTTTTTGGCACGACATTGAATTTGAATACCATATTTCCAAGCTAGACCTTTCTTTATGCACCATTAGCCATTATAATATATTATAATTCATATCATAAAAAAAATTATATCATTAAATAGCACGATTGATTTTTTTTTTGAGAAAATATAAATATCAAAGAAAATAAAATAATTATTATGAAAACATAAGCAACATAATTCTAAAAAATATAATGATATTCGAGGCCACCTAATGATCTTCATTGCTCTTCATCATAACAAAAATCTTAATTATAATAATAACATGATTTGAATAGTCACTAAATATGAACTTTTGAATTACACATCAATTGGCTTCATTTGCACATGACTTGTGTATTTTTTAAACCCATCTCTCTTACAAGTTCTATCAAATAGAAAAGAATCATAAAAATTTAATTATATTCAATATTACATATGATACTAGTATAGTTCAATATTTTATTAATTTTTCAATGAAATTTTGAGTGAGCCCGAGCTTATTTATCTTCTTTTCTACTTAGTTTATAAGATATTCACACACTAACTTGAAGAAAAATATTATTTAATTTCATGTTTCATAAATATATGTTGGGTAGATTGATACTAGCACTCTAATCAAGTATTGTATTTGTGCATGTTAATCTCTACTATATTCTATGTAGTAGAAATTAACAAATGATTAACCTCTTTCAGACAGCGTGTTAAGCGGAAGCTGTATGCACTAGTTATGGCCTTGTGTGTGTGTGTGTGTGTGTGTGTGTTGTGAAGACGAACGATAAGAGAAATCAAATCAGGATAGTATGTAGCTGAATTGACCCATGATCACTAACACGCAGCCTAGTACAAATGATGTTATTCGTATTGAAATTGTAACCAAAATAAATTCACAGAAACCGTTCCAAAGGAAGCATAAAACAGGGGAGCAGCTGAATAGGCACTTACAGCAATTGATGCAAGGGCTGGACAAGGATCTGGTGCTTCATAGAGCTTCTGATAGATGTTAAGAAGAGCATTTTCTCCAAACTTTGCTCTCTTTGTCAAATTATCAACTTCTTCTTGGTATGCCTTAAGCAAAGAACCAAACAAATTTAACTTTTCTTCAGGGGCAGCTTTTTTGAAATCTATCACCAACAAATAAACAGGGAACAGGCCCCAGTGACAAGATTTTGAGCATCAATTTTGAGAGCTAGAGAGCCCTCTTCTCGTGCTTTCTGAAACAAATTTGTTCAATAAGCTAAACTAGACCAATTCAAACCTCTCGTGCTCTCTGCTAGCTTCCGCCGGTTTTTCTGACTGTTTTCCTGATTTTCAGCTATTTTTAACCCTTGTTCATCCAGCATACTTTTCTCCTTCTCCAAATCAAATTCTGTAAAAGATGCAGTAATACAAAATCTCAAATAATTTATTTCTTTTCCAACACGAACTAAAACAAGGATATATACCAAAATGATCCAATTTAAAAATTCCATTTTTAAAAGTAATTAAATTTTTTATGTTTGCTAGCTTAGAATTAATATGCAAAATTACCTATAGTATAGCAGAATTTTTATATGAAAATTTAATAATTTTTAAAATATGAAAATTAAAAATAATATAACTTTGAAAGCTATAAATATGTAATATGTAGGGCTATAAAAAATAAAGACAAACAACAACAAAAAAAAAGATAAATAATCTATAATTATACTATAATTTTGAAAGGTTCCAAATGCACCAACCAAAGTGTCAAACTGATCACTGAAGCTCTCTTACAACATTAATGAGCACTCTCACTAAAACAAAATAAAAACAAGAAACATGAATCACAATGATAACAATAAACATGAAAAAGATGGTGTTATTGAATCCACTAATAAACATGATTTGATAGTTATATACCATGATCAAATAATGGTAATCAGTATATCAAATTTGAGATAGACTACCCATACATACAAGAAAAATCAAGTCTGGTACCCAAAACTTTTTATGTTATTGTATCACTTATCTACATCAAGCATGGTATATTGCGATTATAAATTCATCATGCTGGCACTTTTATTATGCATGTATTACCGTGCACTTGCAAAGGTAAGGAGCCAGGTCTGTCATTTTAACAGTGAATTGACAATATTGATATGTATAACACACACATATGTGAAGAGAGAGGAAAAGTGTCAGATGCTAGTATCAATTTAACCCATTGTTTTTTTATTGATTCACTGATAAGCGATAAGAGTAATTTCAACAGAGTTCTCTGCAGCCAAATATTCCGATGGAAAAAATTTGGCTTTGTGCCAGGAAAACATTGCCAAGGAGTTACCAATAAAGCTTATATGGTACTCATCGTGAATAACTAAAATGTCATCTGGTTCATACAAATGGATTAAATAGGTGATGAGAACTGAGAAGGGACGTTGAAAAAATCTTTAGACCCGTTGACAAACGTACCGATCAATCGGATGGATTGATTGAGTCTTGCAAACAAATACACCATACAGGGACAATGTATTCAGCGAACTTCGTTTTCATAAGCGGGAACAGTACGAGAATGCTCATAGACGTGGCTTGATCAATCGGGTGGATTGATTCAACTCACAATTCAAGTCACTGAAAAGTAGACAAAAAGCTTGTGCATGTTTTAGACACCAAAGTAGCACGTCATTACCTTTCCAGAAATTGAAGGTTGCGCCGCCTGGAGTGCTCTGGTTTGCTATGTCTCGTTCAGGTCCTGCTTGCTGAACCTCCATGTCCATTATTCGCCAACTCCCCTTGTCGGACTTATGAAACACAGATAAACAATATAAATATAAAAAAATCAGGTGACTAAGGCATGTTTAATAAACTTTTAAAAATTTTCAAACCATTGAAAATTAAAATTTTGTACCATTTTAAATTTTTTATATGTTTGATAATAAAATTTTAGAAATATATTAATTAAGAATTCTAAATAAAAAATAATTAAGAATTATAAGTAGGTAGAGACCCTACAATAATTTTTTTAGCATGGAGAACATGGTCAATACAATTTTTTTTTGAATAAAAAAAAATTGGACCAAAATATCCTTTATAAATAATATAATCTTTTTCTCTTGCAAAAAACAAACCCTACATTCTAACTAGTCCCAAATCGATCATACCTCTCGTGATTCCCTTGCTATGCCTTTGTTGTAGTCATCGATATAGAGTAGGTGTACCCTACAATAATTATTAATTATAGTGAAAAATAAAATATCATTAAAAACTCTATTTATGTGGGATAATATGTAATACAATGATAATAAGGGTAAATATGTAAAATATATTATTTTTAGTATTTAACATTTATAATTATATTATCTTCATCATTCGATTATCAGTAATTTATCAAACAGTTTTTAGAATATATATTCAATATTTATGCAATTCAGCACTTAATTTTTTTGTTTATCAAACAGCCCATAATTCTCTGAATTACTAGTTTTTACCAATCCAGGTTTTTATGAGTTTGTTTGAATTGTTTAATAAATATTTTTTTTGGGAAAATTATTAAAATGAGCTTCAATTTGAAAATAATTATAAATAAAACTCTGCAATTTTTATAATTTCAAAAAAATATTACCAAAATAAAACATATTTCCATTTTAATATACTCAAAAAAAAAAAACTTTAATGTATCCTCTCATCTTTGTGAGTATGTAAAATAAAAAATAAAAAATCAATAAATGAAACATTTGCGTTTAAAAAATATATATTTACAAGTATACAACCAATTATTATGGTAGTTTGATTGAAAAAAAAAATATCATTCAACCCTAGAGAACAAGAATTTGATCCTCAAAAATATTGAATACATGCTCTAGGTATTTTTACCAAATATCATATTCATATTATTGGGAATTGAGTCTTACATGCTTCAATGTTGAGAACAAAATCTCATATATGGAGGCTAAGAAATAACAGGGGATAAATTAGAGGAAGGTGAGAAGAGAGGAGAGAGGGAAGAATTAAAGAAACCCCAAAAAATAAAAAAAAAATAATTGAGTTTGTGTATTTTTTTTTAATGATATTTCTATAATATATATGATGAGTAATAATTTTTTTTTATTTTTATTTTTACTCTTTTTTATACATGACGAGTAATACAAAATAAATATTTTTATAGTGCTTTTTTTCCTAGATTTTAAAAATGAGGTTTTTTATTAATTATGTTTAAAAATTACTTCTATTCTTAAATCATTTTTGCATGTGAAAATCAAAAATAGCCCTAGAATAAAAAAAAATCATTAGAATAAATTATTTAAGATCATTTACATGTTAAATTGGAATAAATAAGCATGAATATCATAATTAATTGAGTTTCATTTGTATTTCAAATGAAAATATATGATTTCCAACAAATTTCTAGCAACCTAAAAAATAATTAAATAAACCATAATTATTATTTAATTTTATGAAATAAAATTATGATCTCAAATACTCTAGTATTTATAAAAATTATATAGGTAATCATTTTATTTGAAGAATGATTTTTTTTTATATTTTTTTGCTCAAATTAATGGTAGTCAAGGTCTTTATAAATGAAACATAACTATCATTAAGTTTATAATAAAAGAATATTTTTACAAAAAAAAAACAAACAAAAATTTGTAAAAATGAGACTAATTTCATGATGAATGGTCATTTTTCTAGATGTCACTTAGACATGTCAAAATTCAACATGACACGATTAACTGACACGATTAACCTCTGATTAAATGGTTGTATGAGACCTAAACGAGTTTGGGTGATAAATGGGTCAACCCGTCGAACACATTTAATAAATGAGTCGTATTTAGGTGAGACATGTTAACCCATTTATAACCCGTTTAACACATTTAATAAATGTGTCATGTTTGAGTGAGATATGATAACCTATTTTATAGCCTATTTACTCGTTTAAATAAATGTGTCGTGTTCAAGTGAGACATGCTAACCCGTTTATAACCCGTTTAATACGTTTAATAAAAGGGTTATGTTCGGGTGAGAAATACTAATCCGTTTACCATGTTAAATGGGTCAAACGTGTGGTAAACAGGTAAATGAGTCAAATGAGTCAAATGAGTGGTTTGTCATGTTAACCCGACCCAATCCAACCTAACTCGTTAAAATTAGACATGATAAATGGGTTATAAAAGGGTTACCCGTTTATTAAATGATTCGTGTTTGTATTTCAATTTTTTACACGTTTATTAAATGTGTCGTATATGGGTTTACATGTTTTTCACCCATCATTCATTTAACCCATACTCGTTTAACCCATTTAACCCCTTTGACGCCCCTAATTATCACTACTCAATAAATATTAAATGATTTTTTTTTGATGATTTAATTTTAATGTTTTTTTTAATAGATGTATAAGCTCTTCTCTACTAAATCTTAATGGATGATAATCTTCATCTTGTTATATCTCCAAGAAGCATGTGAGAGTTATACTCTCAACTTAGAGGCATTGATCAAACTATGGGACTAATTATATGAAGCACTAACAAACCTATATGTTGAAAAATAATATTCAATGAAATATTCTTCGACACCCCAATTATTACATATAGGACTTACGATGAATTTGTCTGGAATCCATTGAACCATATTTTTAATAATAATTTATTATATATACATTTTCATTGAGTTAAAACTCAACGATGAATGGTGGGGAGTCACATCTAGGTGCACATGATGTTTTACTATTAGTATATTTTACTTGAGTTGTACTCAAAATTTGTATGTGGATAAGTTGAGTTTGTCTAAAATCCAATGAACCATATTTTTATGTGTATTGATTTGTATGTCTCTTAAGGTGACTAGTGCTACTAGTACTCCTATGTGTATAATTTTGTTTATAATATATATACTAAGCTAAATCTTCTTTGACATCCCTAGCATTTTTATTTTTGATTATATTGAAAAATAAAATTTGAGTATGCTCAGCATCATGAGTTTGATGCTTATGAAGCTTAAAGTGTGGATGCTCTTGCATGTCAATCCATCATACTTATCTTAAAAGAAATACTTTTCAATTAGGATGGACATTATATAAAATATTTTTCCAAGGAGTTTACTTTAGTGTGGGAGTCATATCATCACTGAGGAGGACTATGACAAGAAATCAATCCTTGAGACAGTCATATATATGTTGTAACTCATAAGATAATGATAACCCTTATGAGTTACTTTTACTTGTATAGTTCTTACTGATAAAACTTAATGGAAGCATATGTTAATTATAAAACTATGATACTTAAGAAGTTGAAAGCATAAATGTCTACAAACCATGTCAATTTTTGGTCTTTATGATATTTGAGGATGGAGAATAAGATTATGCATATGAATCAAACATCAAGAAAAATTGATGAAGTTGTCCTAAAGATATGAGATTATGAATGACTCTTAAGTAAAGATTAATTATTATCTCAGTGGTGATATATCATGGAGATAGCTACGAGGATATCACTATTAAGATGGGCTCAATGATGACAACTAACTTATATGTCATTAGGAAAAATAGTCAATTTACAATACTCAAATATTCATTTGTGTCCAACATAATATAGGTAGAATAATTTAAACATTATCACATAGACTAAATAAATAAATCATGGACATAAGATTATCTAAAAATCTGAGTACCTATCTTGCTAAAAAATAATTGTCTCAATGTTGAATAACATAACTCCCAATACAATCTCAAAAGATTGATATCTAGATAAATTTCTATTTTACTACTTATATGATTTATATACTTGTGGATCTCAATTGATAAAATATTCTTGTTAATGAGCTCTTAGGATATCACCTAGCCGATAAAATTAAGTAGTATAATAAAATAACAATAATAAATACTTTGAAAAGTTTCTCAACATATTTTAGAAATTGAAAGCGAATATATTATTTGCCAAAGCTCTAGTACAAATATCAAACTATGTGAAGTTTATGAAAAATATCATGAGTTGTAAGAGAAAGGTTAAGCCATGTGAAAGCATGAAGATGATCAAGAAGTATAGTGTAGTTAGTCAAGGATTAATACTTTTAAAAAAAATTAAGGATCTCATAAGTTTTAATATACCTTGTATCAATGATGATCACACATTTTGGAAGGTATTGTATAAATGTTGAATCTTAGAAATCACTCCAATATCTCACCCAAAATAGCTGATCATACTATCAAATGCTTAGATAGAATTATTAAAGTTATTTTGGTTGAGGTTATTATATTTATTTTCCAATAGATTTCATTATATTGGATAAGGAGGAAGATAAATCATGTATTATTAATTTTGAAATAGTTGTTTTTGGCCATTAGACAAGCCCTTATTGATATCAATAAAGAGAAGTTGACTTCACATTCTAGTGATGAGCAAGTAAAAGTAAACCTTTAAGACTTATGAGGTCCAAATGATGATGACATGAGTTGTTAGATATTAGATAATCTCCATTGTACTATAATGCAATAAAAAGTAGACCTTTGATAGAAGAATTTTATAGATGATTACTAATAACATGAAGATGAAGGAGATGATATGGAAAAATAACTTTGGGAGCTATTGAAGTGATGAAGATATAAAGATGAAAAGGAATAACTATTTTAGAGTTATGAAATCGAAGAAAATAAGGAAGATGAACTACTATGAGGTCGTGGTATTCTTCAGAGATGTGACCTCAAAAGAATCTCATATAGACAACTTCAAAAAAATTGAGGGAACAAATGAGGAAGACAAAATTGAGATAGAAATTATGGAGGACTAATTGAGGACAAAGCCATGGATCTACATAGTACCATGACTTTGGGGGTAAAAAAAATTAGACAAGGAAAGATCAAAGACAAATTTGGGATTTATTGTGACTTAGTCATGCCGTGTTAAGTGATGTCTGAAAAACTCATTAATGAGAATATCTATTCAATTGAGATTCATAAATATGAATCATAGAAGTAATAAAGCAGACTTTCATTTAGATATTGATTCATTGAGATTCTATTATTAATCAATCTTAGGCCTATAAGTTTATTCATTTAATCTATGTGATAATATTTAAGTTGACTTATGTTAAGTTGAGCACGAAATGAAGGTTAGGGTGTTGAGTAATGACTCATTTCCCAAATGATATACAAGGTGGTTATTACCATTAAGTTCATTCTAATGGTAGTTCTCTTATAGTTATCCCCTCGATACATCACCAATAAAACAATAATTCTTCTCTACTCAATATTTATTTGCAATCCTAACTTTTTAGGCAACTTCATCAACTATCATTGATATTTACTGCATATGCATACTTTATTCTTTAGCCTAAGGTATCATTGAATACAAAAGATTGACATGGTTTATAAGCACCATAATTGCATAATTAATGTATCATTCCATCAAGTTTTACCTTTGAAAACCATATGACTAAAAATAAATTATAAGAGATGTCACCACCTTGTGAGTCACCACACACTCATGCACACACTGAGTATTGCTTATCATCATCATCCGTAGTGATGATGTAACTCATGAAGTTATCACAACATTAGTTGAGGATTAGAAAAATTTTGTCGAGAAATTATTTCGGGAGTGTCACGATGGTTTTCTTATGAGTCACCACATACTCATGCATATCCCAAGGACTATCTATCACCATCCTCTTCAATTACAATATAACTCCCACCTTAAAGGTAAATCACTTGGGAAATCACCATATATTATATCCATCCAAATCAATAACTAATTCCTTTAAGATAAGTATAATAAATTGACATATAAAAGCATTCACACTTTTAGCTTCACAAGTATCATGCTCGCAATGATAAATATACCTAAATAATGGGTTTCAACATAAAGGTTTATCTCATGCATCATAGTCAAAAAGGTTATCACTTCCATCCTACAATATGTGTGAGTGAGCTATATTAATTACCTATCTACCATAATGTTATTGTACAAACCTACTAGTTGTTGAAACTATAGTTTAAGTTATATTTAATCATCATCTATCAATATCCATAATACAAATTAAATCAAACATATTCATTCATATATAAAAACTAATATCACATCACATATATTCCAATTACACAAATCTTACACCCATGTTATTTTGATAAAGATTTTTGAATCGACTCTAGTGATGAGGGGTTTGAGAGTCAAACCCACAACTCTATAGATTATTTTAAGTCTTACATCCCTTACTTACTTGTGGAACACCTATGATAAGTGAAATTCACCCCTAGACTTTGGTAATTGCCATGGCTTTTCTTATTGCATAGAAGGAGATGAAAAAGAAATGAGAGAGATACTTTGAATTTCTCTATCTTCCACTTTATGCTTTGAAAATTTTACATTACTCCAAGTAAAGAGTCATGACTTTCAAAAGAATCATAACTTTAGTCTTCATTTCTTAATCCAGAGGTTGCAATTCTAAAAAGTAGCCATAAATTTGAACTACATCTCAAACTTTTTGTAACACAAAGTCATAGTACTAGAAATGACCATAACTTGAGTATAATGTCTTTTGTAACATGAAGTCATGGTACTATGAAGGAGAACCATCTTTGTGTTTTTATTAACTTTTCTTTAATAAAGAGTTATGACACTAAGAAATGGTTACAACATGGTGAATGGCTTTTCATATTGATATATGACCATGATGCTATGATAAATCTATGGCATTGGCTTTAGTCATTTTTGATTATTATATGGTTTCAATGTTGTCATATGACTATGATACTAAGAAGGCCTTGCATACATTGTGGATGTAGTATTAGAAAATGACTATGACCCAAATTTTTTTCTTCATATATCTTCAAGTATCTACGGCATTATGGGTGGCCATGGTACTGGCCTTCTCTTCTCTAATATATCATCTTGTTGTGTCACTACAAGAATGTCATTGAATGGTTACTTAGCTCGAGCATAAAAGTTACAATATTACCTTATTTTGAGGATAAAAGTTACGTCCTAGAAATTTATCAAACTCGAGTAATATCCTCTATAAATTTTAGTATCCCAAAAGTTACAACTTGGAATAATTGATGTGGACTTAGCCAAAGTAGTTTTAGCTCTATAATTTTTTATTGCTCAAAAAACATGGTTTTCTAAAAAGACAATGACTCTAGCTTAAGACTACCAAGCCATATAAAAAAATAAGCCTTGGTGCTTTGACTTGACTATGACCTTGAGTAATACTGGGATACTTTTGCTATGATATATAAAATTTACAAGATATGTTGGTTATAGAATGTGTTACATACTGGATTGATTATTCTAATAAGTTGGTAGGGTCATGACATATAAGAATTGTTGTAAGCAATTAAAAAGTGTTTCAGCTAAGAATGGATGCTATAACTATGCCAGACTCATTATTCTAACCCCCTCTACTAAATACCTTTAAAAATATATTTATTTTATAACTATTCATTAAAACTCACCAAAAACTTAAAGTGATGAAATAAATCTATAATTTTTCATTCTATGCCCATGTAATATCATAAAGTATCAAAATACCTACGAATATTTAGTAGTTTGAATATTGAACATAGTTATGCACAATGACATGATTTCAGTGTTACACAATGAAATGGTCCATCATAAGCTCAATGCCAAAGTTGTGGCTATGCATAGTACCAGTAACTTTGAAATTACACAAATAAATTAGCAAAGAAAGGTTAAAAGACAAATTAATGGCTGTGCGTAGCACAATGACTTTGGAGATACATGAAGAAAATGGCCAAGAGAGCACTATAGATAAAGTAATAACATTCACCAAAGTCATGACATCAATAGAAGAATAGACTAAAGAAAAAAAGTATAGTTGAAATATGACATCGAAAAGACAAAAAAGCTAAAATAATAAACTAAAAAGCTAGAATGAACACCAAACTTCCTCAAGGAATTTGATGGTCTTTCTATGAAAATAAAATGTAATATTATTTGGAAGGAAATCCAAGAAACTTTATTTTTCACATGTTTGATATAACAGATATCCTATATTCATCACATAAATGATTATACACAACAAACTTCCTATGAATATAGTCATGAAACTCAAACCTTATCATGCATGTCTATATGTCTACTAAAAATTACTCCAATATTTTGTTGTATTGCGACACTCAAACCTAGTCATAATAAAAATATTTTTCTTTGAGATGCAGTATACTTTTTTTATTGAGAGGGAACTTATTACTTGATGATTAATACTTTTATTATATGAGTTGGTTTAATATTTAAACTACTGAATATTATTAAGTATTTTGATTAGATAATGTGTAAACATAAGAATGAGACATAATGAAATTGATTTCATGACATTGGAGTTTTGGTGGATTTTGATGAATATTTGTGAAATCATTATATTTCTGGAGGTGTTTGGCTACTTGGCAGATTAATGATCATCGAGCAGTTTTGTGAAATCCCAAAAAAAATGAATAAATAATTAATATAATTTGATTTCTGGGAAAAAATAGGCAAAATGGTAATTTTGCAATAAAAAAAAAATAAATTGAAAATTTTAGAATCATGATGATAAAATGGATATCGATATTGAATTTATCTTGGAAAATATAGCTACGGTGTCAAATTTCATTAAATTCTGAAAAAGTCAGAATTTAGTTATTTTTTTTTATTATTTAGATAATTATTAGAATATTTAGAAAAAAAAATAAACATAACCGACAGACCGTGCCATAACATCCGCACGTGGCTGTGCATGCATGATCCAGGTGTCAAAAATAAAAAATAATAATAATAATTATAAGTTTTTTAATATTATTAAAAATTATGTCAGGAATCTAGAAAACGAGAGAACACTGATAAAAATAAAAACAACACTTCGGCAGCAGGGGAGAGAGATACAATACAGAGGAAAAAAGAAATAAAAGATCTGTTGATTTTCTTTTGATCATAATGAATTATTTTGGAGTCGGAATAAAATAATCCAAGAACTAAAGTTACTCTACACGACGAGATATTCAGTTTGATATCAATTTATAAAGTTTTCATAATTTTCCGGAAGTTAGTGGTTTTCTCTTATCAGAATTTCTTTCTATTTAAAGGCCATAGATGATTATATTTTATATTTCAATTCGAATTATTAGAAATGTCATTGGAAATGGTTAATTGGAAAAAATTTTATGGGTTTCGTTTTGTAAAATTTAGAGTAGGTGAATTGAGTTTGGATTATTATAGATGTGTTTGAAATGTCATTTAATCGTAAATGGCATAATTGCATTTCATGTGCACGGGAATATTCCATATACATGGGTGGGTGCATGAAAAATATATATATACATATAAATGTATATGGATTGTATTTGGCGAACTCGATTTGGGACAACATCTAGACTGAGTTGTGTGGTATTTTTTTTGGAGCATGGCTATTATAAATTTGTGAACTCTAATTGGGATAATGTCCAGGCTGAGTTGCGGGATGGTTTTTGGAAAATATCCAATGACAAAAAATATTTTGTCAGAGAAATGTCCAATATATTTTTCAGAGAATGTCCATATTTCTCGGAGTAAATCCAAGAAAATCATATTTTATTCAGAGTAATATACAATATGTTTTTCAGAGGAGGTCCATATTTTTCGGAATAATTCCGAAAAAAATAAATATTTTTATAGATATATATACATATATATATATATCTATATATATAATATGTCACACTTGGATTTAGCATGTGGGAGGGAGTCGATGAGACATAGGAATATGAGCATATAAATATTTCATCCATAATTATATTCATATAAACATTGTACTTGAATGAGAGTTGATATATATGCATGACGTTTTACGTGCACTTAGGTTGGGAGTAACTCTATAGGAGTTTATCTCTACCGAGCTTTGCTAATTCCGTTGCGGGATCCCTTTTCAAGTAGGTCCAGGGTAGATGATAGATCAACATACGGTATCGCACATGTGAAGGAAAACTAGTTTATGGCTTAAATAATATGTTGCA
This sequence comes from Sapria himalayana, assembly GCA_029783825.1. Taxonomy (NCBI): domain Eukaryota; kingdom Viridiplantae; phylum Streptophyta; class Magnoliopsida; order Malpighiales; family Rafflesiaceae; genus Sapria; species Sapria himalayana. Next base: position 5,280,497 of record JAREIK010000403.1, on the reverse strand, counting down.
TGCTTTATTATTCCACCGAGCAAATAAAATGGAAAAAAATGTATGATACATTTGAGAAAATTTTATTTTATTACACATTGTATTATGTGATGGAATGAATGAGACCTTCTGGAAAAATGAGGTGTCATGAGTTTCAAAATCTATTCATGGTAAACACTTAACATTATTGATCATAATAATCATTGTATGTCACAATTCTCCCATATCATTAACATTATTTTTAACTATGAAACATATTTTTTATGACTATAATATTATCATAGAGTCACAGTAATAAGTATCTCATAGCAATTAAATAGCTATAATATTAATTTTATGTCATAGTAATGAAATATCCCAATAGTGCTAAAAGTCTTAGCCATTTCCTAGTGTCATTTTATTTTTAATAAGATTGTGTAGTCTCAAGTCAGCGACATGTTCTTTTTATAAAGCTGTGACTTTTAAACTATATCAAGTTACAAAATTAAAACTATTTAGGCCAAAATCATGATAATTATTAATCACTATGACTCTTAGATACAAAATATTATATAGAATATTTACTAAAGTATGACCATTCCCCAAAGTCGAGACTCTTATCCTAAATAGAAGGCAAGGCCCCAACTTTTATGTTGGGCTAATGACTAGTGTTGTGGTCCTTTTCCAGTTCCATGACATATGATAAATGAGAGAGGTCCGTGGTTAGTCCCATCACCATAGTCATTTGAGGAACAAGATAGACTATTATTTTACATTACATCCATTCCTAGTGTCGTGACCATATATTACACATGCAGAGGGATTTCCAAAATCATGGCTAGTTTTAGTGTTATAGTTATAGGAAGTACAACAAAGGTCGCTCAATATCATGATTATTTTTAGTGCCACAACTATATGATGAATTAAAAAGGCAAATACCAAAGCTATGGTTATTCCTAGTATCATGAATTTGCATTATAGATACAATGGACACAAGTCGTAGATATTTCCTAGTGTAATGACAAAAAAAGATTGAGACACATTTTAGAGACACGATCGCTTTTTAAAATTATGACCTTAAATTCAAGAGATAAAATCCAAGCTCATGGCTTTCTTTTAAAGCTGCTACTTTCTACTTAAAATAATAAAAAAATATTAGAGTATAAATAGAAAAGGAAAGCATAATCTTCTTCTTTCTACAAACTAAGTAGGTTTCAATGTGTAGCAACCTAACCCTATGAGTGATTTATACACTTCCTAGGAGCTCCATAAGCAAGTAATGGGTGTAAGACATAATCTAAATCTTAGAGTTGGAGGGAATGACTATCAAAACTTTCTTTATAGTGTAGATTCATGAAAATATATCAAAATAGTGTGTTGTTTAGGGTTTTTGTAATTTTAGTTGTGTGACATATAAATGATTTTTACATTAGTAAATATGTTTAGATTTATGTTGTGGTATGGAAATTCATGGATGTGGTGATTAAATAAAAGTTGAATTAGTGATTTGACTATTGGTGGGATTATGAGAGTTGTGATAGATAGTGATAAGTAAACAATGAGACTCACTTACACATATGGTAGGTTGGAAGTGACAACCCTTTCAACCATGATGTATATGATAAACTTGCATGTTAAAACTAAAAATTTTGATATGTTAATCATTGTGAGTATGACTCTAATGAAGTAAAAAGTATGAATGATTTAACATGTTAATCCATATACATGTCTTAGAAGAGATGGTTCTCAATTGAATGAGATATTTTATTGAATATTCTTCTACAAGCTTCACTTTTAGTGTGCAAATCACATCATCAATGAGGATAGTTATAGCTAATTCCCGTTATATGTGTGAGTATATTATGACTCACAAGGTTGTGATGGCCCTAGTTGATTTTACTCTTGATTCATACTAGTGAAATTTGAGATAAACATATATTAATTATGTGAGTATATTATTTATGAAGCCAAAAGTGCACATATTTTTTAATTATATCAATTTTTAGTCTTTATGATACTTGAGGCTGAAGAATATAAAAATATATATACAAAATAATCATCAAGGGCCTTTGATGAGTTGCCTAAAAGGTATAGGCATGTAAATAACTCTCGAGGAAAGATAATTTATTCTCTTAGTAGTAAAGTACCGAGGAGACTACTACAAAGGGACTAACATTAGGATGTAATCAATAATGATAACCACCTTATATGTTATTAGGGTAAAGAATTATTACACAACAACCCAGCCTTTATTTAATATCTAAAGCAATATAATTCACATTACTTGAATGTACATTACATAAATTAAATAGACAAATCCTCAGATCTAAGATTGATAATAAAATCCAAAATATCTATATTACTAGAATTTGAGTTGTCTTATTATTGGATTTAAATCATCGATACAATTAATGTGAGATCAATATCTAGATAAAAGTTATTTTATTACTTATATAACTTATATATTTGTAGATCTTTATTAATAGACATCATCCATAATAAACTTTTGGGATAATATATAACCAATAAACTTGGATACCATAATAAAGTCATAATAATAGGTATTGGAGTAGCACTTATGCTATAATGTGGGCCCATAGCATATTTTAGTAAGAAACTAGGAGGAACCACCTTAAATTTCCCAACTTATGATATAAAATGTATACTTTAGTAAGAGCCTTATAAACATGCCAATATTATTTATGACCAAAAGAGTTTGAAGTTCATACTAATCATGAATTGTTGAAGTAACTAATAGAACAACATAAACTAAACAAGCATCATGCCAAGTGGGTGGATCTCTTAAGCACATTTTTGTACATTATCAAATACAAGTAAGGTAAAGAAAATATGGTTGCTAATATATTATTGCATAGGCATGTTGTACTTTCTACCTTATATTCAAATTTCTTGGATTTGGATCTGTTGTATATGTAATTTATTTTTTGATAATCTGTTTATATAACCAAATATTTCTGTTTCTGTTTTAATATTTTCATGTAAGTGCAGGAAAAGAAATATTAAAAGGCTGGAGATGTAGCAGTAGCACAATAACGGAGGTCTCACTCTGGTTAAATGAACTGAGAGAATTTTTTTTGTTATAAAATGTTTTGTAATTTTTAATTTCGGGTTACTATTTTTGGACCTGGGAATTGTTCATCGCCTTCTTCGTCTCTCTCTACGCGATTTATTGTGACTGCTCTGTGCTGCATATTGTAAGACAATTTTTGTTGGTTTAATCTGTAACGCATAAGCATTTTCTGGTGGATGTAGCTAGTCATACTGAGCGACTAGCGAACCACGTTATTTTTAGTGTTTTATTTCTCATTTTTGATTCTGCCATGGCTGGATTGCTAGATTGGATATATATTGCTTGTTTTTATGTTGTTCGTGTTGTCTTCTGTATCTTAATATCACCACCGTGGAAGCGCAATTGCCCAACAGGATATATTAAGGATTATAAGCTTTTGATTTTGATTTTAGTGATATATTTAATGCATGTGAAATTAAGCCACTAAGTAGATTTTATTAGATTGACATCGACTTCATATAAAAAAAAACATACAGTGTACCTAATTATTTTTTGTATGAATTACTTGTGGGTTAAGCACATGAGGAGGAATTACTGAGTCATTTTGGCATAATGATTCTACTAGCCCCACTTGAAACATAATATAAAAAATATATTGAAAATATCTAAACTGCAATCAAGCTAAGTCCAAAGTTAAGTCACATAGTTTATATACTTTTTTGTTTATACCCATCAAACCATGCGTCCATATCTCTATGGTCTTTGTATTGAGCATGCCATGATCCAAGATAGGCAAGCATTCAGTTTTTGTGGTTGTAGACTGATTTCAAAAATTACTCATTTTATTTCATGCCAGAAAATTGATGATGCCTATAACATTGCTAATTTTTTAAGAAACCATTATACTGCATGTCATGCCTATAAATATTATTTTAGATTGGGACACTACGTACCTATGTTATTTTTGGAAAATTTTGTTGGCAAAATTAACTAGTATTTTCAACTACATGTCACCTACAAACTAAAGTTGTTCATAGGACGTTATCTATGTTAATGTATGCCATAATTTAATAGAATTTGAAAGTATGGAAAGAATGCTTACCACACGTTGAATTTATATACAATAAAAGTGTTCATTCTTGTAATAAGTTTTGACCTTTTGAGATGTGTATGGTTTTGATCAATTAACACTATTAGATTTAATTCCTTTTCTTGTGAGTGAATTTGTTAACTAAAATGAAATTAAAAATGTCAAATTTGTGAAACAAATCCATGAGAAAGTAAGGTCAAACATAGATAAGATGACTGAGTAATATGCTAAATAGGTTGATTAGGGTAGAAAGAAAGTCATACTAAAACTAAGGTATTGGGGGTTGCTGCACTTAAGAAAAGAGAGATTCCATGAACAAAGGCAATCTAAACACCATCCAATGGGAGATGGATCATTGCAAGCGGTAGAAAGGATTAGTGATTATGCCTACAAATTAGATCTCTTTTGTGAGTATGGAGTTTATAAAAGTTTAAATATTTTTGATTTATCTTTATATGATGCAGGTGGTGATTTGAGAATAAATCCTTTTTGAGCTGGAGAGAATGATGTAGTTCCAGAAACCCAACCAATAATAAAATATCTAGAATTCATGATTGTACCTAATGGACCTATTGTGACAGCAAGGGCAAAACAATTCAAAGATATAGCAAATGGGATAATCTAGCATGATCTAGTTGAACCTAAAATAATAGATTGCATTTATGAGGATTTGCTCATCCAACTATGACTAATAAATGTAATTAAAGCTAAGGAAGTTATTGATATATTTTGAAGTTAGTGTAGACTAATTTAAAGGGATCAATATAGATTAATCCTTCATGTGATTTATTTGAGCATAATTAATTAATTAAGTCCATTATTACCTATATTCATTAAAACTAGCCATTTTTTTTGAGGGTAGATATATTATTTTTTGTGAGTGTCTCAATTATTGAAGATAAAGTTTATTCTTGTCTTTAATTATTAGAGAAGTATCCAAAGCAAAAGAGTGCGCTTAGCTTGACAAAATATCTAAAGCACCTTACACATACACACACACACACACACACACACACACACCTCTATAGAATAAAATAAACAAACTGAATTTTGGAAAGATTAATACTCTTGTGTTTTTTAAGAACTATCAAACTAACAAAATTTCAAGTTTAATTATTCATGACTTATCATCCATATCTCCATCTCTAGGTGTGGCATCATTATTTTATAACCAAGATTTTGTGTTTCTTTATAAACATTTGATTTTTATTTCCATATTCTTTCAAACATGCTTATAGAATAGTCTTGCTTCCTTACTCTGTATATGGTTTCATTAACCTTCCATGGTTCATATCAGAAATCATATGCTTTCTTATACTTTATTCATGTTAATGAACAAAATAACTTTTTTCATGGGCTTAGGAAACTATTTTTCTAAGTGAAAAATTTCTCACACTTGCATCAATATGTAAAATATTAAACAATCTCATGTATTTGGTGTTGTAACTGTAAGCATGGAAATAGGTCAAAATTGAATCAATTTCATAACTTTGAAGTTTTGGTAAATTTTGATGAATAATCATGAAATTATTATGTTTTAGAAAATAATTGGCAATTTAGTGATGTGTGATTCATCGAGTAGTTTTAATGTCCATTCATGGCCGAAACTCTATGAATTTAGTCATGACAATTCTTGTATGTCATTATTCTATAAACTAGTTACCATAATCATTAAACTATAGAACACATTTTTTTATATATGATATTATATTGGAATAATAGCTAAATAAATATTATAACACTTAAATGACTATGATATTAATTTTATGTGATAGTAACAAAAAACCCCACATTTACTAAAAGTCATGATCATTTTGTAGTAATATATCTTTAAATTTACCAAGATTTTATATTCTCAAGTCAATTATGACTTTTTCTTAAAGCCATGAATTTTGGACTATAAAAAGTTATCAATCCAAAACTTTTTATACCAAAGCCATGATAATTATCTATTATGACTTTTGGACATATAGTGTTATAGTAGGTATTACTTGAGCATGATTACTTCCAAGGCCATACATTTTTCTCTTAAGAAAAAGAAAAGCTACAACTTAAAATGAATGGACTAATTGCCAAAGTCATGGTCATTCTTAGGCCTAAAGTTATTTAATACATGAGAAAGACTAAAGCCAAATCCATGGTCATTCCTAGTGGCATGATCATTTGTTGCAAATGAAAGACCAAAATCATGGCTCATTCACAAAGCTGCGACTTTGTATTATAGAAACAAAATGCACAAGTCACAAACACTTCCCATTGTTTTGACTCTATGTCATAAAAAATTATGGGGCATTCCAAAGCTGATACCTTTTCCCAAAACAATAACCTTGAGCTCAAGAGACCAAAGCCAAAGTCATGGCTTCTTAAAGTCACTCCTTTCTATTTGAATAAATGCTAGATTTATGAAGAATAAAATAAAAGAAATCATAAAGACTAAAAAAAGAGGAAAGATGAAAGACTCGAAACATGATTTTTTTTTTCTTCTTCACTTATCATGATCAAAAGCAAAGCACGAAAATAACCCTAGGAAGGATATTCATACTCAGTAAGGGATTCATAAGTAATCAAGGGTTGAAAATCAAAAGATAACCTCTAGAGTTAAGGGGCATGAGTTTCAAACCCACTCTCTAGGATGGATCTAGAAAATAACATAAAGTAGCATGGGATCATGATTTATATTCTAGATTCTTGTGAGGGATGTCATTAAGAACTCAAGATTCATACCCAAAATTAAGGTATGTTAACATATAACTTCTAGATATTTTATAAAATATTCTTTTAAGAGTTACACCATTAGTGTCTGAGTCACATCATCACTATAAAATATAGTAATAGGTAATCTATGGGACATACACAGATAATTTTGACTCACAAAGTGGTGATATGATTCTTTCATTTGCTTTCATACATATAATTCTCACCGGTGAAATTTGAGAGAAATATATATTAATTATGTGAGTAAAACCCTTATGAAACTAAAAATATAAATAATTTTAAATCATAGTAGTTCTTGATCTTTGACATTGAGGCCCAAAAATAAGAATATACATATGAAGTAACTATAAAGTGAAGTTAATGAGTTTTCTAAAAGGTATTTACTAATCGGGAGAGAGAGAGAGAGAGTCACTGTGTAGAGGAAAAAAATATAAATGATTTATTGATTTTATTTTGATTGTAACAGATTATTCTGGATCAAAATAAAATAATCTAAAAGCTAAAGTTGCTCTACGCAATGAGATCTTCAATTTTACATCAAATTTATAAGGTTTGTGTGAAATTTTTCAAAAGGTTGTGGTTTTGTCCTATTAGAATTTCTTTTTATTTAAAGGCCATAAATGATCATGTTTTAAATTATAATTCGAATAGTTAGAAATATCATTAGAAATGATTAATAGGTGAAAAGTTTTTATTTTTCGTTTAGTAAAATTATGTGCATGTGAATTGGGTTTAGATTGTTATAGATGTGTTTGAAAAGTCATTTAATCATAAATGACATTATTATATTTCATATGCACGGAACATTCCATATAGATAGGTGGGTGCATGATATATATATATATATATATATAAAGGTATATGGATTGTATTTGACGAACTTGAATTAGGACAATGTCTAGAATGTTTATAATATTTTTTTCTGGAGCATGGTTATTATAAATTTATGAACTCAAATTGGGACAACGTGCAAGCTGACTTATGCGGGGGTTTTTGGAAAATATCTAAGGAAAAAAATATTTTGTCGGAGAAATGTCTAGTGTGTTTTTCAGAGGAGGTCCATATTCTTGGAGTAAATCCAAAAAAATCATATTTTGTTCAGAGAAATATCTAATATGTTTTTTAGAGGAGATCCATATTTTCAGAATAATTCCAAAAAAATTAAATATTTTTATAGATATATATACATATATACATATGTACATTTACACACACACACACACACACACACACACACACACACACACACACACACACACATATATATATAATATGTTGAATGATTTTATTTAGCTGACCAAATAAATTAAAAAAAATATGTACACTATATTTAGGAATATTTTATTTTATTGCATATTGTATTGTGTGATGGGATAAAATAGGATCCCTTGGGTGATGGGATGTCTCAGTGTATTGTGTGATGGAATGTAATGGGAGCCCCTGGAGGATGAGGTATCATAGCTTGGTATTAGAGATTAGGTATACGATTACTTATAACTCAAACATTGTTACAAGTTTCATAATATAGTTGGAAAGATTATATATATAAATATCTAATACTCGGGAAAAAAAAGGAACACTAGGGTAAAAAAACATAACCTTAACAATTCATAAAATGAAATAATATTTTCAAAATGAAAAGTCTATTATTAGTTGGCATATGCACTAATAATAGAGAATGAATGTAGTTCTTATATTATTACTTGAATTAGGTAGATGGAAAGTAGGGAACAATGACACATGGGACATCCAAGAAATGAGGTTCAACCCCCATCTTTTTTTGATAAATAGGTTTTCATAGAAGCGGTGGGTGTCACCATTGCGAGAGTTGCACAAACTAGTGTAGTTGAAGGTCAAGAAGGACCAAGTAACATATGAAAGTTCATGGCATATTATTCTCTGATATTTAGGGAGAGGGGACTCAATGATAGTAGATCATTGGTTATGACAAATTGATAAAAACTTGGATGAGACATTGCATATGATTTCTCCTTAGGACTAATGTGAAAATTAGTAAGATATATGAAGATTGTGAGTTAGAAATCCCAAGGATTATACTCATGGTAGACCTTAGAGTCATGGACATATCAGATTTCGATGAAATTCTTGGCATGGACTGGTTATAGCACATCAATTCATTATTGATTATGATCATTGAAAAATTATTATCCACACACCATATGATATATGTGTTGTATTTTAGCGGGATAAGCTTGATGCTTTATCCCAGATGATATATGATTCTAAATGGAATGGATAACTTATAGGTTGGCTGACATGTCTCACCCTAGAAAAAGAGGGGATATTTAATATGAATCTTCTTTGGATAGTTTGTAAATATGAGGATATTTTTCTTGATGAATTACTAAGATTACCCCTGCATAGAAATGTGTATTTTTGTATTAAGTTACATCTTGGTACATCACCCAATTATATGACTCCACATAGGATAACAATGATTGAATTACAAGAACTCAAGTTGTAGATACAAGATTTATTGGACAATTGTTTCATTAGATCCAGCACTTCACCTTGGGGTGCTTCAGTTTTATTTGTAAAGAAGAAATATAAAAGCCATCGACTGTGCATTGATTATCGATAGTTGAATAGGGGTACGATAAAGAATCGATATCTATTACCAAGGATTGATAATTTATTTGACCAATTAAAGGAGCATATGTCTTTTCCAAAATAGATCTTCGTATTGGACATCACTAGTTGTGAGTTAGAAAGGTTGACATCCCTAAGATACCATTTAATACATGGTATGGGCATTTTGAATTTATAGTAATGCCTTTTGAATTAATGAATGTGCCAGCAGCATTTATGCATCTCATGCATAAAATATTTCAGCCATATTTAGATCATTTTGTTTTTATTTATGTGGATAACATTTTGATCTATTCTCAGTATGAATGAGAGCTTAAAGATCATTTAAATATTGTTTTCTAAACATTGAGAGAACATATATTGTATGCCAAGTTTGGAAAATGTGACGTTGGGTGGACATGAAGTAAAATTTTTGAGACATATAGTATCAGCTATAGGTATCTTAGTGAATCCTGAAAAAGTTAGGGTAGTCATAAGTTGGGAGAGGCAAAAGTCAATTTTTGAAATACATAATTTTTATGGATTGGTTGTGTATTACAAAAGATTTATTGAGAATTTTTACTGGTTACCTACTCTAATAACTATATTGACCAGGAAGGAAGTTAAGTATGAGTGGACTGATTCATGTGAAAAGGTATTCCAAGAATTGTAATTGAGACTTACTTCAGCTCCTATTTTGATAGTTCCGGATAAGGGACAAAAATATACATTGTATTGTGACACCTCGAAAGATAGATTGGAATGTGTTCCGATGCAATCTGATAGAGTTGTAGCATATGGTTCAAGGTAGTTAAAGAAGCATGAGCGGAATTATCCCACACATGATATAGAGTTGGCGGTTATAGTCTTTGCTTTAAAATATGACATCACTATTTGTATGAGGAACAATTTGAGGTATATTTTGACCATAAAAGTATAAAATATATCTTCACACAATGAGACCTTAACATGAGACAACGACGATGGATGAAATATCTAAAAGATTATGATTTTACTTTGTATTACCATCTAGGTAAAGCAAATGTGGTGGCTGATACACTTAGTCGGAAGTCACGAGGTGCACTAGCTAGTATAGCTTTGTGGGAATCAGATATTCTTGAAACTAAGGAATAATTCAGGTTACAATATATAGTAGTCAAAGTCATGGTGTTATCAAGAGTTTAGTAACTATACCTTCACTATTAAATAAGGTGATTGAGATGCAGAAACAAGATACAAAAATATTATTTATAAAGAACTGAGTAGAGGCTGGTACATCTGATGAAGGTTGGGCTATTCATATGGATGATAGTCTTTAGTTTAGGAGATAGATTGTGGTTCCCCAGATTGTAGAATTAAGAGAGGTTATTCTTAGATAATTTCACTGTTCTAATTTTACTGTACATTCGGTGGCACAAAGATGTATAATGATCTTTGTCACCAGTTTTACTGGAATTAGATGAAGAGACACATTGGGAATTTTGTTCGACGATGCCTCATGTGTCAGTAGATAAAGACTGAGCATTAAAGTCTAACATAATTACTCCAACCTTTGGAGGTAGTAGAGTGATTTAGAACTTTTCATATTGAAGAGAGCAGAGTTGATCTTTTCCTGCATAAAGTTTAGTGCCAGTGTGTTGTGATCTTCTTTGTTTAGTTTCCTCCCATTCACTATGTGGTCCTTTCTGCTATTAATCCATTCTATTGAATTCCCCAAGAGGTTTTTGTAATACTTAACAAATATTCCAGTCACCTCATCTTGGAAGATGGTAGAACCACCATCATTCTTTATCATTATTAGAATTTTGCTTCTTTGTAATTTAGTATTTGTCAGAGCATAGAAAAATATTGTGAACCCATCTTCTTGCTTGAGATAGCTTATCTTAGCTTTCTATCTAAGAAAAGATAACTTTGCTTCTTCTAATTTTTTCAATTTTATTCTAAGACTAACTTTTTCATCTTTGAAAGCCTGAATGGATGATTGGAGGATTTTCTCATGAAGAGCATGCAATGTGTTCCTAGCGAGGCAGACTCCGGCACTAATATGCCTGAAGTGCATTAGGGGTGTAACCGAGCCGAGTCGAGCCGAGTATTAGGCAGGCTCGGCTCGGCTTGGTTTTAAAGGAGTAGGCTCGAGCTAATTCACGAGTCTGTTTACGAGCCGACGAGCCGAGTTTGAGGGTGCTCGGGCTCGGCTCGTTTAACTTACGAGCTTGTTCACGAGCTTGTTCACGAGCCTGGTTAACGAGCTTGTTCACGAGTCTGGTTAACGAGCTTGCTCACAAGCCTATTCATGAGCTTGTTCGCGAGCCTATTTACGAGATGACGAGCTGAGTTTAAGGGTGCTCGGGCTCGGCTCGTTTAACTTATGAGCCTCAAAATGATGTCTGGGAATTAAAGAAAATATTCATTTAAAATAGTCAACATACAACTAAATTAAAAAGATAAGATAATAAAAGTTCAATTAACTTGATTGAAGTTCAAGAGTTAAAATATTCATCATGTTCATTTGTAAGAAAAATTTGTTGTGCATCAAGCCTTCTTCATGTTCACGAGCTTGTTCATGAGCCTGATTAACGAGCTTGCTCACAAGCCTATTCATGAGCCTATTTATGAGCTGATGAGTCGAGTTTGAGGGGTTTACAAAGGAAATGGGGTGTTCATGCAGTTCTTAGTATGGTGTTCAAGTGGTTATTCATGTGGTTAGTGTGGCGAACATGTTATCATCATGTGGTGCTTGGGTACTCTTGTTTATAATATAAACACAAACAGAACATTCAAGTGTTTTTATTGCAAATTTTCATTAAGTTTTGGACTTGTAATTGTTGTAAATGGGACTATTAATTTGGGTATGGGTTATTTGTATTTGTGTAAATATATATCCAAACTATTTTAGGTAGAATATAATTATTTGGATTTGAAAAGTTAAAATAGTTTACCCACTATATTTTTTTATAACAGTTTAAACATATAATTTCAAAATATTATGAATTTCAAATAAAATTTATTAACCTAATTATTGGACCAAAAATTATTTTGAGACCATATTTAATTTTTGGGCTCAATCTTAATAAACCCCAACAATACTTGTGGATATGGTTTGTATTAAACTTTTAGTTATCAATTATTTTGGTTAAAATTTTTGTTGTATTAGATTATTTATTTTGTCAATATTGACCATCAAGTATTGAGTATATTATTAATTGGACAAATTAGGATTTATTTTCAAAATAAGCTTCAATAATTACTTTGAGAATCCGTAGTATATATTTTCGGATAGAAAATATATATACTTAGTGTTAGTATGTGCAAACATTTTAAAGATTTAAATTTTCAATTTAAATAGAAATTAATTTAGGTAGAATTATAATTTAATAATCAGATTTTAAATTTTTAAAAACATCATTTAGAAAAAAAATTTAGCCTAAATTGAAAATTTTATCACATGATTTAAAATAAAATTTGTTTAACTTGAATTTAATTTTAAAGAAACAAAAAAATATATTTTGAAATTAGAAAATACTTATTCTCGATTGTGCAGTATTCAATAATGTTTTAAAAATGGTTAGACAAAAAGATTTAAATTTTGGGGAAAATTAATAATCAAATTATAAGTATGAAAAGAAAAATTGTAAAAATTTTAGTATTCGAACTCCATTTTAACCCAATACAAAACATGGAATACACACTTTTTTAGGTTCATAGTATGGATAAATCCACACTATAACTCACTACTTTTAGGCTACGAGTTTTTATCCCAACAACTATCATCTATGACTGAGATGTGATTTTTATGTCTTTCCCCGTGATCTGGTGGTTGGCCCATGGCCCGATTGGGTTGGGACTCCACCTCGTAACAAATACAAACACACACACACACACACTCACTCACTCACACACAAACTTGTATGTTTGTATTACAAAAAATTTAAAAATAATAACATTTTTTAAATCATAAGTTTTGTTTTTTTATCCTGGCGTGTATAGGTAGGCATATTTTCAAGATTCAAAAGCTGATGTGTGTGATTATACAAACTTTAATATATTAGATCTCATAATAACTCTAAAATAAAGATGTCAAATGGATGATGGGTCATGTCGTGTCTGTACACCCTGAATTTTTGTGGCTCGATCATGCCACCATGTCATGCTGACCGATATGAGATGGGTTCTTAACTTCTTATGCTATGCTATGTTGGCATGATATCATTATGACTTAGTCTGGCATGACCTGATTGACGTAGAAATAGGCACTTCTATGTTGGCCATGCTAGGTCAATTCTGGGTCATGTTGGGTTATATTGATTATGGGTAGCCTCAATGCCCAAATAAAATATTTTGAAATTTTAATTTTATATTTATTAGAAATATTGCATATCAAAATAATATAATTTAAAAAGTACAATGCATTTTAAATTTAAATGAATTAAATCAATAATTAAAACAAATTTTTTATATCGGCTCAACTCAAAATATTATATCTTATGTAAAAAAAACAATTTGAAATATGATATATAACATAAACTATAATAGAAATAAATAAAATATACTTTGCAATCTCATGAGCCATTAGTCTATAAATGTTTGTAGTATGGTAGTATGAATACAGATCATCACTATCTTATATGATTCTGAAAGTAATGCTAGTAGATATCTCAATATTCTTGATTTCACATGAGTCATCATCTTTCATTAACTTTTTTATTTTATTCTGAATGCCCAAACATAAAATTTTATAGTCATTTAAGCATGCACTTGTTTCTATGATATATAGTCATAATATTGATCTCCTATCTAAAATAGAATTGACAGCCACAAAATACTAGACTTTGGTACTATACTAGATTTTGAAGGGGTTTGTAAATCACGTGTCATCTTAGATAACACAAAATAGGTGGATTCATATAATTTTTACCAACTCAAAATGTGTAAATTATTATTATCATCAAGTGATAGAATAAAAGAGTAATTGGTAATTAAGTATCGAGATGACTTGTTCATATTAGATGGACCACCACACCATGTGCCCATAGTTAACTGATTAAAAAAGTCAACATCTTTGAATATAATGTCTATCTCTATACTTAGAGTCTTATTATAACTACCTTACATAGTATCATAAAATATAAATATGTTAGTTAATTTTTTTTTGAATCAAACCTTCAAGTTCGTATGCTCTTTTCATGTAAGTGGATACATATCTTAAATTATTTTCTATCATTCAAGTCAACTCTAGGATCCATATAGGCAGAAAACAATATATAGTTACAATAGAGAACATATATTTTAAATGCTTGGTTTCTATCTCAAAGTTATGGAACTAAATATATGGTATATTTCATACTTGCTGAACATGCTGCTAATGTTATATGCACACTAAAGTACAATGCATGTGATTAGTCTACACAAATGAAATTAGATGTGTCAGATGGGATGTGTCGTGCCAGCATTGGCATGACATGGTGGCACAATCTACAAATCTAGTATGACATAGTGGGTAGGGTCGAGTGCACGGTCGTGCCAGACCATGTTGAATTCAGAAGATGCACGGGCACATGCAAAAGGTGAATGATGAAAGAAACTTGTGGTCATTGTGTGACAAATAGCCGGCTCAGCTAATTATAATCGGCATGTGGTTGATTATTTTAAAAAAATTGGACTTCCCCATAAAGGGGCAGTCAATTTTTTTTAAAATAAAAAATTAACCACATAGGTCATGCCTAGCTTGACATGAGGCATGGTTCCTAATAGCCTAGACCGGCCCAAGGCCTAATTCTAGACTATGTCATGCCTAGCCAAGCATTACTGAACTAGGTTGGGCTGCTGGCCGTGCTCGGGCCACCCAGCCTATTTGACACCTTTAAGATGGATACATATTCGTCGTATTATAAAAAAATTTTCAGTAATTTTATAAAAGAAATTTTTATATCCATATCTAAATCATAATATTAAATTCAACACTCTTATAATTGATATAGTTGGATATTATATATTGGTATCTAACACACGACTCTAACAAAAGGTAGGTATGATTCCAATGGTGTTTCATATTCCTTTGAAAATTTTGCTTTTTTAGGCCCACTAATTAACATAGTTTGTTAAATTATTATTGTCTACTAGGTGTCTTAATATATTTTAATAAATTTCTTATTTTTTCTAAAGTCGGAAAAATATCTTTCATTCATATTTATACTATTAGGTTAATAATGTGACACACATATAACATGAAAATTTTCACCTAATAGTTCATCTCTAATGATTCTGACAAACATATCAACAACGGCATCATTGTTTGAAACATTATTAAATATAATACTAAAAAGTTTTTTTGTATTTCATATTTTATAAATATCTCTATCATACACTCATATATGGCAACATCATTATAAGGATGAAGAATCTTAAGAAACCATAATTTTTTTTTATTTAATTTCTATTTAGAATCTACATAGTGAATAATGAGACATGCAAATGATCCAACATCACAACTAATCCATATGTTGGATGTTATGGTTATCACTTCATTGTATTTATTAAATTCATTAATTATTATTATATTTTCTAATTTATAATATTTTATTATGTCGTTCTTGTTAATATACATAAAAATTCTATAATAAGCAGGTTATGAGTTGGTCTGCATAATATTGACTTTCCTACGATCCTCTAAAAATCTAATCGAAAAACTCATGATAATAATTAATTTAATAATGACTTTTTCTCATAGTCATTGTGCTAGATGAAGAGGATCAATAAAGTTGAAGTTGATCCAACTTCAAATGTCCCGTTGCTTAGTTAGGTTTGCCCATGATTTAATATATTGTCTTCTTTGGTGCATTAATTAACATGCTTCTAAAGGTGGCCAGTGCCACTAGTATTCATATGTATATATATGTATGTATGTATGTATGTATAAAATGATATATATACTATACCAATTCTTTTTTAATACCCCTATAATTTTTATTTTTTATTATGTCAAAATTAATTCATATAATTAAAGTTTGCATAGTTATAGGTTTTTAGGATAATGGGTCGAGCCCATTGGAAATAAATTAGTTTTGACATTGTATTTTTTAGGTGGGTTATCTTTATTATATATATCAAAGTCAAAATCATTGTTTTTATTATAATAATTATTTATTTATTTTATTTATAATTCTAAATTTAAAAAATTATACATTTTAATTTTTATAAATTATTAATTATAGCATAGATTTAATAAATAAAAAATAAACGTGTCTCATAATAATGTAACTTTATTTCAATAATAATTGTAGTCCATCTTTTTTTTTCCAAACAAGTGAGCCCATATAACAAAATAGATAGCAAAATAGGTTGGAGAACACGAGAGAGGAGAAATAGAAAAAAAATTAGAAAAATTGAGAATGCAAATAACAAAATAAGAAAGGAGAATAGAGAAAAAGAAATAAATTTGATAATTATCAATAAATTTCTATTCTATATTTATGTAGACTTTTTATATTAATAATATATATATATATATATGATTTTTTTGTTTATCTTTTTTATAATTAAAATTGGTAGAAATCCGACATCCATCAGATTTCTACCATGTAGATGTTGGAATAAAATATGATAGTTATAAATAATAGTAAAAATACTCTTTTTTACCCACATCGAAAGAGACATAAACATCAAATTGCTTTCTTTATTGGTACTCATTACATAAAAGCAACGAGTAGCTGCCATTGCTAAGATGTTGAGTTTTTTTTTTAACTCAGTTGTGACTCATGACCTATGAGAAGTCCATGACCATGACCCATGACTTATGAATCATGCTCGGTCAATGGTCACCTACTCATCGTGCTTGTGGACCATGTCAATGGGCCAAGCACGTGGGGCATTCTTCGCTCAACACAAGGCACTTTTGGCCCCGTACTAGCATGATATGAGCCGTTTCCATGTCACGGGCTGACATGACTGTTATTTAGGCACATTTCTAGACTGTGTTGTGCTGGGCCTGGATTGACTATTTTGGTTCGTGCCTAAAGTCATATGATGGCTGTACGATCCACTTGACACATATATTCTGAAGTTAAATATATTTAGAAAAAAAATTAATATAGAGATAATTAATTCTTTCAAAAATACTCATGTTTATATATTTTAAAAGTTATGATTTGGCATACTAGTAAATCATTTAGTTCATAGGCTACATTATATCAGGTTTATCATACACATCATATCTAACTTTTAAGTGTAATAATATGATTGTAGCTTGAGACCTTGGGCAATGTGGATTGGGCATCACCTATTATATTTAAATTGCATGAAAATATATATATTTTAATTTTAGTGTAATTTGTTTTCACTACAAAAATAAAAAAAATATATTTTTTATCTTGGCAGCATATGATATGCATACGGAATACCTAACAATAGTTGTTCCACATGCACAAATATTACTTTTTCAAGAAAGATTAGCACAAAAGCTTCCCAAATTGCTCAGACAATGTCTCCTCCGGCCTTCCTCAACTGTGATTTGTTATCAGTGACTCTTCACTATTCACACGGAAGGGCGACCGACTGATCAATCACTAACCAATAATTGAAAACCCAATGGACCCTATTTATTAAATTATTGCTGAATAGTATGCTGGGAGGCTATTCCTTCAGCTTTAATGAAGGGATAGCTAGAGGCCTATAAAAGACGAGCGAGCATTCATGGTTAGCTCATCCAGCCTTTATAAGTGAAGAGTGAGTATCCACATATATTCAGAAGAGAACCTCTCGTTTCCTGTTGTGTTTAGTTTGCTTACAATGGCCTCTGCAAAATTTAATCTCTTGTTTGCCGTTCTTTTCGCCATTCTCCTCATTGCCTCCCACACATGTGCTCGTGAGCTGAGTGAAACTGGTCTACCTTGTGAGTCTTTTTAACCAATCAATTATCTTCTTGCATGGATTCATGTTGCTCGCCCAAACTCATACTACAGTGTGATATATTAAATTGATAACTTGCATCTGCTGTTTTTTTTATATATTTTTAAATTAAATATGCGAATTCATGCTGATTTGTATCGATTCCAGGGAAAAGAGAGCAAAGCGACAGTGTCCAGGCTAAGTCATACAACGAACACGGGGAGCATCATCACCAACATGGAAAGGATCATGGCCATTGGCCCCCAAAAGATCAAGCCCAAGCAGCAGTCCAGACCCAGGATGAAGAGATTGAAACAGTCGATTAAGTGAAGCATGAAAGTTTCATATGGGTACTTCGCTTTTAAACACCAAAATAAGAGCTATCTAAACTAGTGTATTTCAAGAAATAATGACTAGCTGGATGATGTATTTCAAGAACAACAGTACCCTTTTATTTTCGAACGAACTTGTTTGTTTTAGTCTTCAAAATTCAAAGTGGCTTCTAATTCGAGCATATTTTGCTAAAGGAACAACATGTTACCATGGGCGCGAACCAAAACATGAAACTAGTTCATTGCCTAGCTCGCGTATGGCGTATCTGGTTACTCCTTAAAAAAACACAATAAATAAATCAAAAAATAAATATTTTGAGCCATCTCAGTCCCTTTTTTGTTTCTATCAACTTGCATGACACACCAAATGTGATTGGTAAAGATCGGCACAAATATGGTGTATACTATCTAATTGTTGGGAAAGCATATAATATATTTTGGT
This sequence comes from Sapria himalayana, assembly GCA_029783825.1. Classification (NCBI taxonomy): domain Eukaryota; kingdom Viridiplantae; phylum Streptophyta; class Magnoliopsida; order Malpighiales; family Rafflesiaceae; genus Sapria; species Sapria himalayana. The sequence continues at coordinate 5,261,457 of JAREIK010000403.1, read as the reverse complement.
AAGTGGTTATTCATAAATCACTAATAATATTGAAACTATATTTTGTTTGGATAGTATAAAATTTTATTTTTTAAAAATTAAAATGATATATTATATTCAATTTTTAGAATTTTTAATTTTTTAATAAAAAAAATTATGTCCAGAATTTATTTTATTAAAATGAATTAAATTTTGAATTTTTCAAAGTTTATATTATATATAATCAATGTATAATCCACACAAGTTCATAATTTAGAATACATTTCACAATTCAAAACATAAAAATCCTTACTATATATAAAACAAAAAGTTCAAAAGTTCAATATTACAATCACATATACAATTAACGTGTACATAATATTTTTTTGAATGTACTAATAATATCCTTTAATTATTAAATACAATAAAATTACTTATTGAGTTAAATATAATAATTTAAAATATAAAAATCCTAGAAATTACAAATTCCAAATCATGTAAACCTTTGATTTTGAGGGGAAATGATTTTAATATTATTTCATATTATTCTTTTAATTAATTATTCCAAATTAATTTTAGTATTCTATGTAATCTCCCTTATATTACACATAAGAGAGTAGTTAATAAATAAAGAGGAAGAGAGTTAAGTGTAATCTCTCTAAGATTTTACACAACAATGAGGGTCCCTCTCACTTTTATTATCAGTATATCCTATTATATGGATTTTTACAAAAACTTCTTCCTTTCAATTTGTTTTTAAGTTTTTCGCTTGCATGATTCTCTTGAAAAAATGCACCATAGAGAATAATTGAGAAAAATAAAAAATATATTTTTAAACTAAAAATTGTATATTATTAATTATTTAAATTAAAACAATGACAAACTAGACATAAACTAAACAAGTGTACTCATCTATGACATACTCAACTGGAATAGCCATAGTCATCAATAAAATATATATTTTCAAAAAAACATTTTTGGGTTTTTAGTTTTATTTTTTATGATTGTAGAAAGAAATATATTAAATATTTGTTAATATTTTTATTAATAATTAAATTTATCATTGAAGAAATATTTTTCAAATAAAATTTAACTCTACATTAATTTTAATAATTCTATTGTTGAGGAGCTCAATCACAAAAAGGTGATTGTATTGTTGGGCATGCCCAAGTATGGGGTATACCGGGTTATTTTATTTTTGTTTTAAGTTTGTTTAGTTTTGTTTGTTTTGATTTTTATGTTAATTTGAATTTTAAATGCTAATACTATTAGAAATATATATTAGTTATTTATTATTTCTAATAAGGATAAAATGGACTTTGTTTATGTTTACTATATATACTTTTGTTTCAATGTAAGACAAAACTCCTAGCCACAATTTTATGTTTCTCAATTTTTCATTCAATTCTCACATGATATCAATTTTCAAGTTAGAATTTTTATGTCAATTTTTTTTTTTGGAATTTCGTACATCTAGGAATTCTGTTTGCAATAGATTTGCAAACTCGCACTCATCCTAGAGGTTTGTTCATTTAAAATTTCTATTTATTTGTTTGATTTGTATTTGATGGTTCTCTTGTTGGTTGATAATGATTTCTGAAATGGATAACTCTCTTCAATATATTAGTGTTAGATTAAATGAGCATAATTGCTCATATTGAAGCTAACTGATGAAAAATTTTTTGAAAGGAAAATGTATGCGAAGTTATGTGACTGATCTTATGAACAAACCTACAAACAATGAAGATAAAAAATATGTTGAAATGGTAGATGCTTGGGAAGCATATAATATGAATATACTAACTTGGATTAATAATTCTATTGAGCATTCTATTGGAATGTAATTGGTTAAATATGAGGCTAGAAAACAAAATTTGAGATCATTTGATAAGACTATATACATAATCAAACTTTGCATAAGAATATCAATTAGAATCTGACATAAGGACAATTCAACAAAAAAAATATAAGTATTCATAATTGTATTTTAAGATATCCTACCTTTGGGACCAGTTGGCACTCACAAAATCTAAGTCCCTTCAGAATAATGTAGTGTAAATAACTCAAAGAGAGTGGCAATGTCTTGTCTAATTCTTGATGGATTTTCATGATGACTTTAAGAGGCTTTGGGGAAATATTTTGCATTATTAGCCCCATCTCTTTGTTGGTATAGTGGTAAATGAACTCTTTGCTGAAGAAAATTGCCTCAAAACACAAGCCGAAAAAGATTGTTCCTCAACATCTAATCCATATGTTTATGTTGTTCCTATTAAGCTTATTTTAAATATTATTATAAACTACATGGAAAAGTTGGCTTTGATGAATATAACTTTTGTAAGAATAAAAGTCATTGGAAGGCTCAATGTCCTAAACTATTGTCTAGAGCTCCAACACATTAGCAATCTTCGCCAACACAATCACAATAGCATTCTCAATGGCGTCCTCAATGGCATCCTTAGTGGTATGCATCACCAACTCCACCACATTGGCATTCTCAGTGGTACCATTACCATATAACATCTTTTGTAGAGTAGTTTCCATAGTTTCTTACCACATAGTCATCATAACAATTATATGCCATATCCACTCCATTTTCAACAGGTATAAATAATACAACTATTTTTTTTTCTTCCTTGTAAGTCTTAGATTTTGATGCTCCTCATCATGTGTCACAATCTTCAGCATCATTTGTATCTATGTCATAATGTTCTTCCCCTACTCTTGTTATGATTGCTATAGTACTCACATGCCTTTAGTAGGTATTGATTCTGTATGCATTCATCATTTATCTCTCTTTGATGTTTAATGCATTGCATAACTTACTATGAATTTTGTATATATGAATCAACTTTATAATTCTAATTATTCTAATTATTTATCTTCCACTTCTTGTTATGTGCAAGATCCTCAATTCTAGAGACTGATTGGAATAGACTGTAGGAAGGGGGGATTATATGTCTTGGATGAGCTATAAGTTCCAAATGTAGCTGCTGCATAGGATGTTGATTTGTCTTCTTTTTCCTTTAAGTACTTTCTTTTCTCTATTTTACTTGTAACACTCTAACTTGGTCATGTTTCATGCTCTAAATTAAAATTTTTAGTTTCTCAAGGATCTTTGGGAAATTTAGAAACTTGTGATATTTCTGATTGTAGTGGTTATAATTTTGTAAAGTTTTCTACTTTACCTTTTAATTGAAAATATTTCTTCTCATGTTGTACTATTTGAATTGATTCATTCTAATGTGTGGGGGTTTTCTCCTATTGTCACAAAAAGCGATTTCAAATATTATATTTCTTTTATTGATGATCATACAAGATATTGTTGGGTTTATTTAATGAAGCATACCTCTGATTTTATCCATATTTAGACTTCCTTTCTCTCATTAATTAAAATTCAAGACTCTACTATAATATTATATGTTCATTTTGATTTGGTTAGAGAATATACATCTACAACATTTTCTGAACTACTCCTTTCTGGTGTTACCATGCATCAATTCTCATGTATTAATACCTCATAATAGAACATAATAGTTGAAAGAAAACATAGACATATTGTTTAAATAGCTCGCTCTCTTCTCTTATCTACTAGCATCCCAAGCCCTTTTTAGAGTGAAATAATTCTTATAACTGTGCACTTAATCAACAAAATACATACTATTCATACTTTAGGGTTGTCTACCGATAAAAAATTACATAGACAATCTCCAAACTACTCTTTATATGTATTTGGATGTACTTATTTTGTTATTTATCTCACTATTGAAATTAATAAGTTGTCTTCCAGATCATTCATTTGTGTTTTCCTAGGTTATGGTGAAGGTCAAAAGGGTTATCGTTGTTATGATCCTTTCGTTCAAAAATTGTATGTATCTCATCATATCTTCTTTCTTGAACATATTCCCTTTTTCTCTATTCAGACAACTTCTCATCATGTATCTAAGTCTGATCTCATATGCATTCTTCCTTTGATGATTCTTCTAAATTTCCACTCTCTACTAGCTCCTCATCCATCACAAATATTTCCACTCCTCCAATGCAGCCCTCGACTTATCATTTTGTCTCACATGACTCGAGCAACTATTAATGGTAGAGCTGATGATATTTCTCATGCTCCTCCTTCCACAAATAATATTTCTCATGCTCCATCTTCCACAAATGATATTTTCCGGGCTTCTCTTGTAGTTAATCCCACATTTATGATTATATATCCTACATCATCATACTATTTGAAGGATACTAGTAAGTCCACCTACTTACCTGATTTTGTTTATTCTTATTTTTCACCATTTTTGCTTCATTTTTAGTATCTCTTCGCAATCTTTGTAAGCCCACCTCTTATATGAAAGCCATTCTTGACCCCAATTGGTAGCAAAATATGTTTGAGGAATTTAAAGCTTTACATCGGAATGCTACTTGGGATTTGGTGCCACTTCCTATGGGTAAGAGTGTTATTGGTTCTTATTGGGTTTATAAGATCAAAATAAAGTCAGAAGGATTAGTGGAGCATTACAAAATAAGATTGTTTGTGAAGGGTTTTGCTCAAACATATGGTCTAGACTATGAAGAAACTCTTGCACCGATTATCATGATGACCACTATACATGCTTTTATTGTAATTGCTTTAGTTGTCAAATGGTTCATATCCTATATAGATCTCAAAAAATACCTTTTTATATGGGGATCTTCAAGAAGAAGTTTATATGGTATCTCTTCATGGCATGTCACATAATCCAAAGAAAGTTTGTAGACTTAAAAAGGTATTGAACGGTCTCAAACAAGCTCCTCGTGCTTGATTAGATAGATTTTTTATTGTGGTTAGTTTTCTTGGGATTTCCTCTAGTGCTCATGATTTGCCTATTTTTGATAAGATTACATCTGCTTGACTGATTCTTCTTCCCCTCTATTTTCATGATATGATTATTGCTAGTGAAGATGGTGTTGGTATTACAAAATTGAAGACTGAGTTGGCTAAAAATTTGACATGAAATAAACAAGTCCCCTATGCTATTTCTTTAGTATCGAGATTGCTTTATCTTCAAATGGTTATCTTTTATCTCAATCAAAGTAGATAGAAGATATCCTTCAATGAGCTCGGCTAATAGATACTTGGAATGTTGATACACCTTTGGAACTTAATGATCAATAAGGCCCAATAGATCATTTATACTCCATTGTCAAATGCCACTTTGTACTAGACATTAGTTGGTAGCTTAATCTCTATAACCATCACTTGGCTAAATATTGCATATGTTTTCTATATTGTCATTCAGTTTGTTGCATCTCCCACTACAATTCATTTGGCTTCTATTCTTCATACATTACACTATTTATGAGGTAGTATTTGTCATAGTCTTATGTTTTCCTCTGATTCTTTTTTTGAAGCTTCATGCATATTCTAATGCTAATTGGGGTGGTGACCCAAATGATCGCAAGTCAACACTAGCTTTTACATTTTCTTAGGTGACTCGCTTATTTCATAGAGGAGTAAGAAACAATAAGTTATTTTCGCTCCTTCCATAGAGGCGGAGTACCATGTAATGACTACTACTACAAATGAGTTTGTTTGGTTTTTTTCACTTTTGATAGACATGGGAGTCCTCAATACCACTCTCACTCCACTTTATTGTGATAACAAAAGTTCCATTCACATTGCTCGTAATTTAGTCTTTCATGAGCACACCAAGCACATTGATATTGATTGTGATACTACTCGACATGAGCTACAACATGGAACTATGACATTGCCTTTTATATCTTCATCCATGCAATTAATTGATTTTTTTCACAAAATCTCACACTATCTAGGGGCTTTGCTTCTTTTTTGACAAACTCTCAATGCTTCTTGTTGCCATATCATGAGTTTGAGGGGGGATGTAAAATATATATATTAGTTATTTATTATTATATATAATAAGGAAAGAATAGACTTTGCACATTATTTACTATATATAATTTTGTTTCAATGTAAGACAAAAACTCTAGCCATGATTTTATGTTTCACTTTTTCTTCTTCCAATTCTCACAAACACAAGTGCTCTTTATTTAATAAGGTATAATTAACATATAAATAATTCAATATGTTTTTTTTATTATGTAACTTGATTTGAACACAATAAAAACACAACACACATAAAGACATGCTAAAACAAAAAAATAAAAATGCAATAATGCACGAATAATAAAATTTAAAAGTCATGTGAATTCTAATCTTTCAGAAATCTTTTTGTGTGCATGGGGTTTGGCATGTTTCGGGTTTCTCTTCTATAACTCAAAAATGATAAATTCTATATCATTTTGAGGTTTCTTTATCTGATAAGATTCTATAATATAATTGAGACAGAGTGTTTACTTTTGATCCCTTTTGTTTGAGAAATTGTGGAGAAAAAAATTGGGATTTGTGTGGAGTTCATGTTGTGTTCATGTGGTGTTCGTGTGGTGTTCGTGCAATGTTCATGTGAGGTTTGTATGGAGGATGTATAGTGCTCGTGTAATATTTGAGTTGTGCTCATGTTGTACTCATGGTGCTTAAAAATCTTATGAAGAACACAAGAAAAATTAAACATCAAAAAAATATTTTTAATTATATTAACCATTTAAATTTTGAATTATTTATAGATATTAGATATTTTAAATTATATATATAATTATGTGAATATTCTATTATTTTAAGAGGCAAAATATTTATTTTTAATTATATGTTTTTTGTGGTAATTTATAGTTTAATGTGTGTGTGTGTGTGTCTAGGAAGATTCATATGTGCATGTGTGTGTGTGTGTGTGTGTGTGTGTGTGTGTATTAGAGAGAAAATTTGTTAACCAAAAAAGTTATTTAGAATATCCTGTATATTTTTAGATAAAATTTGTAATAGTAAAAATTAAAATAATTTAAAAAGATAAACACCAAATTAATTAACACATGGGAAAAGTTTCGATACCAATCTTGATTTTTAGGCTGAATCACAGTAGGTCCCCAACAATATTATAATTATGCAAAAAAAAAGTAATTTTCCAATGTAAAAAAATTAAATAATAAAAAAAAATATTACTTTTCTACAACAAACCAATAAATTAAAGTAATTTTAGGGATAACAACCCTCCTAATCTAATATCAAGGTTCAAACTTGATACCTCATGACATTTTATGTAAGGGATACAAAAGTTATTTTTTTTCATAACTGAATGTATCAATTATATTCATGTCAATTAATCCACCATAGGAAAGATCCACCCACAAAAATTACTTTGCTTTAGTAAGATAGATATTGAAACACTTTACCTCTTACTTTATACCAATTGTTTAGTTGTTGAGCTATTCATGCATGAAAATTATTATATACATGCTCGATTTTAGTTGCCAATGCTTTAACTCAAACTCTCAAACTCTAAAAAGAGAAAATTTTAATTAAATCTAAATGGTCAGAATTATGAAAGGATCAGTCGCCTGTGTAAACAAATTCTCCTATAGGAAGAACTATACTATGTCCCCAGCCCTTATGAAGAATATATATGCTTAGCAATCCCTAGGTTGCAGCATGTATGTCACATACTCTTTGCACTTTTGCCATATAGGTTATAATCTTAAAGAAATGACCATAAATTCAAATTACTAAGATTTATTATTAGTAAAATTTTTTATTAATATTTTGTGATATAATTAATTTAAAATTTTATTAATTATTTATTTTATATATAATTTCAATTAAATTAATTTTTTATCACAAATGCAATATGAAAAAGTAAATTAATTTATATGTAAATTAACATAATATATTATTTATGATTTAATAAAAAATGGAAGCCTTTAAACTCATGAATTTAGAAATTATCAATCAAATACTTTTTGTGATATCACTTAGCGGTGTAAATTAAAAAGCTAGTTTGATGTGTTGTTGCCAATTAAGTTAATAAAAAATGAATTTAGAAATTAGCAATCAAATTTACAATTTGAGAGTAAATAGTTGCTCTCAAATTTAATTTTAGCAAATTTAATTACTAATTAATGGTTGGATTTGTAATACTTTGGAAAACCAAACATCATATTTGAAATGTTACACTGAAAAATAGGTTTCTATTATGCAACAAAATTTATTAATCACATAATACTTGAAGAAAATTCATATTAATAACAAAAGTTAAATAAGGATTGCAACTTGGGTCAGCTCAAACCGAGTAAATATTATAATTTTGTAAGAGTGACAAGATTATCATTAATTTACATGATCCCAAAACTTCACTGGGCACTAAACTTTCATCCAACATAGCTCCATAAGTATATGAGTCATATATATAATAAAGTAGATATAAGTTATGATATCAATCCCATGAAAATTGTGTTGATATTTTGATAAAGCAATAATGAACTAATTACTGCTTGAGTTAAATAAATATAATTGGTATTTGAAAAGATTCTCATTTATAGGATTTGCTCATATGCTTCTGTGTGATGATATTTTCCTAGTTTTTGGTCAATATCATATTTGATTAATATTATGTTTGGTTATTGGACAAAGGATAGATTGGGGTAAAAATGCTCATTTGTTTTCTTGGTATACAAGGTGCTCATCCTCCTTCGGATGTCACTACTAATGATGATCACACATAGCTGTCCCATTGGTATTTCAACATCAAAATATTATGTCATTCTATGCAAGAGATATTCCCACATCTATGCCTTTTAGATACTATATCACATATCCTTGATGAATAGTTCGAATATATAGTTCTATTTTCTAAACTTTAATTGTCTTAATAATATAAAATATTGTGATACTAAATGTATTTATGCTTTTGGCTTTGTAAGCATCATATTCTTGAAAATTAACATGAATCTTTCCATAAACCTCACCTATGAAAGTCATAAAAAAGGGAAAGACTTACAGAGCTATCACCACTATACAAGTCTTCTCCACTTGCATGCATTCTATGACATACCTATCACTATCTTCCATAGTTGATACACAACTCTTATACTATGGTGAAACTCTATGGTTAGATATTTTAGATAACTCCCATATTACTCAAATATTAATTTTTCTATAAAGTACTTAATGATTTAGTCTTAAATTTATTCGTAGGTACCATACTCATAATAATTAAACTTAACTAAATATTGAATTTTCACATATTAGTTTATCTCACATGTTAAAATTAGAAAAGCTGCCACTTCTTTCTTATCATACTATGTGTGTGTCCCTCGTAACTTATCTATTACCATCTACCATGACCAACACAACTAAATCAATATATTCACAAAAATTTTTAAGTTTTAGTTCTAACTACATCCATATTTATCAATATCCAAATACAAATATAAACATAAACTCATAAATTCATTAATTTATCATAATATAAGTATATTACCAACCATAGATCTCAATTTAGATGAATATTAGAGAGGAAATCACATGAGATATATTGAGAGATATCTTATAGATTTGATGGTTCTCAATGGATGCCCAAGTGAAAATCTAAATAAAAAATTTTAATCTTAGTCAAAGATTATTTGTGTTCACCTTAGATTTGCTCTAATTGAGGGTTGGAATTTCTTCACTTAGGGTTCTTGACATGTGTAATTCTGAATTTCCCATTTTATCTCTCCTTTTTTTTTATTTCTTCTAAGGGTTGATTTTATATTTTAGGGATCCAAGTGATATTTTAAGTTAGAAGTTATGCAAAGACTTGATATTGTGAATAAATCAACTCTTCGGATCTTCTATGGAGCACTGATATCATAGTGTTGGAAATGAGTTTAACAAATGATTTTAATCTCTACAATCCAAAGTCACAGTATTGGAATTGGTCATAATTCTGGTTTTGGCATTTTAAACAAAGTGTCTTGGAGTTAAGATTGCCATGAATGAAAAAATTAATCTATGTAATACAAAGTTATGGCATTGGAATTGAGCATAATTTTGATATTGCTTTTTGAGAAAAGTGTCACAGTGCTAAGATTATTATGACTGACATAGTTATTCTCTATAACACAAAGTTATAGTATTATAATTTGTCATGACTTTGATGTTTTCTTTCTATAGAATAGAGTCACAATCCTAGAAAAGCTATGACCAAAGTAAGTGATCTCTAGAATGAAAAGTCATAGTGGAAAATAATGTGGGAATTCATAATACTTGGGTATTTATTTTCTTTGCATCAAATAAGTCATGGCTCTAGAAATTACTATGACTATTTGTACTAGTAAGGTACTTGGTTGCTACGACAAGAAAATAATATCATGACCATTAAATATTTTAGAGATATAATAGCTGTGACTCAAAGAAAATATTATAGTCATGATGATTATATTGTATGATAAAATAATTATGTCAACTCAGTGGTAGAGTCATGGTATACAAAGAGTCTCATGACTATTTCTTTATTAAGTTACCTTCAAGAAAGAATGTCATAAGTGCTCAATAAATATTATGGAAGGTGTACCCAAATCATGATAAAAGAATTATCATGACTCTCCATTGCTTCTCTCCCATCCAAGCCTTTATCGTACCGAGTCTACTAATTCCACTAAAAATTTTTATGATTTCACTTATATTTATCAAATTTTCTCAAAATTCTGATTTGGTATAATCTTTCTAATAAATTCTAGAATAAGTACAAATACACAGATATACTTATCCAATGACTCAAAAAATTTAGTATGTGGAATACAAAATAAACTTCTTATACTAAAGGTATTTCTCATCCATGAATAATGAATATCATTTAAAAAATCATAATATCAACATCATAAGAAGAAGCACATTACACACCCATCAAAAATAACACATCTTATTATGGTGAAGAAAAAGGGTAGTATGATTTTTAATTATTCAAATTATCAAATATTCTTTTGTATTTCTGTGATTTTTGATGATATATGGGCATGATAATAAGATATTTATGAATTAATTTCATGACTTTGAAATTTTATTGAATTTTGATGAATAGTCATGAAATTGATATGTTTTTGGATGTATTTGGCTAAGGGAAAGATTATGAAGTACTACATAGTTTCGTTGTCTATTCTTGGCTGAATCTTTACCTAATTGGTCATGATAAACTTTATATGCTATTAATTTACTAACTTATTAGCACAATCATTCCACTATGTAATATATATTTTTATGGCTATAATATTATCATGGAGCCAATCATTCTTATCTCATAAAATTTAAATAACTATGATATTAATTTTATAATGGAAAAACCAAGTTCTACAAGTCACGATCACAACCTAGCATCACAATATTATTTTTAATATGACTTAATAGTCTCAAGTTAGAGTCGTAACATTTTTATAAAGATATGAATTTTAAGTTACAAAAAGTTAAATAGCTATAACTACTCATGCCAAACCCACATCAATTATTCAATGCGTGACTTTTGGGCACGGAAGGTTTCATATGGCATTATTCAAATAGACTATTCTCCAAGTCCATGACTTTTTTTCTTTAGAGAAGAAAAAAATATGAATTTCTGTTTGGACTAATTGCCTATTCTATTACATCTTTGTAATGCCATGATAATATAATATACGAAAGAAATCAGGGCCAACATCATAGCTATTTTCAGTGCCATGACCACTCTAGATAAATGAAAGGCCATTCTTTGTGTTCATGACCATTTCTCAATGCCTCTTCCATATGACACACACGAAAGGTATTATCAATATCATAGCCATTTATTTTCACCAAGGCTACATAATGATCAAGAGAAACTAATTCCAATATCATGGACAATTCTTAGCACTATAGCCATAATATGATATGAAAGACCATTATAATACTAAGGCCATTTCTAGTCTCATGGCTATATCATAAATAAGAAAAATAAATATTGAAGCTATGACAAATTTCAATACGATGAATCTGTGTTATAGAGATATTTGACCCAAAGTCTTGGACATTACCCAACATCGTGCTTTTATCTCATAGAAGATTTGGTTATATTCTAGAGTCAAAGTCACTTTCAAAATTCTAAAGTTACGATCTCAAGCTTAAGAGATGAAACCAAAGTGATAGTTTTTTTTAAGAAGCTACGACTTCCTACTTAAAGTAATGCATAATCATTTGAGTATAAAAGAGGAAGAGAGAAAAATAAAGAAAAATATCTCATTCCTCCTACTTCTTTCATTCACCAAGTAAAAACCAAGGCATAACTACCAAATCCAAAAGAAAAATTTTGTATTCCCTAGGGGATCCACAAGCAAGATAATGATGCAAGATATAAACTAACCCTTAGAGTTGGAAGCATGACACTCAAATCTCCTCTCTATGATAGATTCAAAAATTAATATCAAAATAACATGTAGATTAGGATTTGTGAACATTGTTTGTGTGATGTATACGTAGTATTATATTAATGAATGAGATTTGATTTATGTTTATAGATTAGTAATAAAATAAAACTTAAATTAGAGTTTTAACTGTTAATAAGGTTGCATGAGTTTGTCTTGGTGTAGAGCTGATGAGGCCCAGTTTTAGGCTGCCCAACCGAACTACCGTGTCGGGCCAGGCATGACATGGTATAGTAATCGTGCCGTGCTTGACCCAGCATGGAATAGTATCTATGTCGTGTTTGGCCCAGCATGGTTACCGTGGAGGTCTGGCCCGGCATGGGCACATGACCCAAAAATAGCCAGGTTTGGCCCCCGGTCGGTTCGGAAAAAACCCTAATTTTTTAAAAAAATTAGGGTTTCAGTGGCACACCGCTGTGCCGCCGTGTATCTTCACCCTTACAGAGCTCAGTGAGCCCCGTCTGTCGGGCATCAGTTCGTATCAAACACATTCGGTGCGTGGTCATGCTTGTCGTATCCACGTGTCTGGCACGACACGATGGGCCGGCGCAACACTATAGCGTGCCGTGCCGAGCATGGGCACGATACTGTAGTGTGCTATGTCGAGCCCGTGCATGGCACTGTAGCGCTTCGTGCCGAGCCCATTCACGGCACTATAGCACATCGTGCCGAGCCCGGGCACGACACTATAGCGTGCCATGCCGGGCAGGGCTTGCCCGGCCCGTTTGACACCTCTATCTTGGTGGAGGTAGATTATAATGCTAACTAACATATTTAGTAGGAAAGAAGTGATAGCGCTTTCGATTATAATGGATGAGATAAACCTATATACTAAAATCTAAAATTTAGGTATGTTAATAATTGCAAGTATTACACTTATAAAGACAAAATTATAAATACTTGTACATGTCTTAGAAGAATTAGTTCTAGAATGGGATGGATATTTTGTGAGGTATTTTTTTAAGAGTTTCATTTTTAGTGTGAGAGTTGCATCATCATTGAGGAGGATTGTCATAGGTAATCTTTAAGATATTTGTGAGTATATTGTAATTCATTAGGTGGTGATAACCATTTTGAGTTACTTTCATTAGTATGGTTGCTACTAGTAAAACTTGATAAAAATATATGTTACTTATTTGAGTATGATACTTATGAAGATGAAAGTATAAATACTTAGAAACCATGTAATTTTTTTGTCTATATGATACTCGAGACCAAAGAATAAAAGTGTACATATAAAATAATTATCAATGATACTTAATGAGTTGAATAAAAGGTATGAGATTGTGAATGACTCTCAAACTAAGATAAATTATTATCTTGGTGGTGATATACCGAGTGGACTACGATGAAAATATCACTATTTTGAATGGGCTCAATAATGATAACTATCTTATACACAATTAGGTAATGAGTCATTATAGAAATACCTACCATTTATTCTATATCCAAATATAATATAATTCAATCTATTTGAATATATATCATATAAATCAAATGAACAAATCATAGATCTAAGATTGATAAAACAATCTGAAATATGATCTATTTTGCTAGAATTAAGTTATCTCATTATTAAATGACTAAATTACTAATACAATCTAAATGAGATCGATATCAAGAGAAAAGTTTTATTTACTACTTATAAAACTCATATGCTTGTGAATCTTTATTGATAAGATATTCTAGCTAATGAGATTTTGAGACACGACCTAACCAACAAAAATAGATAGTATAACAAAGTCACAACAAGTTTTTATTGTCATTGCTAGGGATTGTTTATATTGGTTAGCTAATTTAAGTTGATATAATTATCCTTATGAAATAATAATTTCTTTTTAGTAGTTTAGATAGCATTAAATTTGATATATCTTTTTGAATCAAATGGCTAATCTATTATCTTATTTGGTGATGCGAATGGTTGTATCTTGGTTTTTGTTATCTCTTTTTTCTTTTTTTTTGTTTCTTTTTTTTATCCTTGAAACTACCTAGCAAAATGTTTAGCTAATATTTCAACAAAAACCTAAAAAATGTGTTAAGAGCAGAGGGAGAAGAATGATGTAGATGAAATTCATTTTGGAAAATATAATATATAAATAAGTGAGAACATCTCAAACTATCAGTATAAAAAGACTTATTATGTTCCAAGCATTGACTTCTAATGTACACCTTATGAAAATCAGAACCAACACTATTTTTAGCTAAAAGCAAGTTATGGAGAGTGGATATGTGGAAGTTATAAAAAGAGTACATTTTATGATTCTCACCTATTGCCCAAATTTTCATTCACAACTTAGCTTGAACAAATATTGATTGAGTTGAGAAGATCCAATGATGTTGTGGAAAAAATAGAGATGATGAAACGAGAGAGATAAACTCACTAAATTGGTTAAGTTAAAAGAAATTTTTACTTTAGAAATCTATATGACTATTATGGAGATAGTTGTGATTGAGAATTTAGAGGAGAAAATTAAAGATATAATATTAATCATTCAATAAAAAGAAGATGAAGTAAATGGTAAAATTCTTGTGGTTAATATAGAGATAGTTTCTATTGAGAATCTTGACGAAAAAAATTAAAGATACAGCCTCCATCTTAAATGAAGAAGAAAATGAAGAAATATTAGCAGCAAATATAAAGAAAGTTTCCATAGAGAATCTAAAAGAAGAAATTGAAGATATAGCTTCAATCATCCAAGAATTAGAAGATGAAGTGAAATATAAAATATTTATGGATAATATGGAGATAGTTTTGGTGGAAAATCTAGAAAAGAAAATAAAAAATATTGTCTCGATCATTCAAGAAGAAAAAGATGACATGAATATTGAAGTTTTGGTGGTTGATATGGAGAAAGTTAAAGAGGTGAAGTATGAACAAAAATATAAAAAAATCAAGACATTTGGAATGTCAAAGATAGGGTGAGAACAAAGAAGATGACCACTATCCCAATTATCTTAATTGATGATATCACCACGATGATTACTTATCCAATACCAACAACTAATATCAAAAGTATAAGAAGTAAAGAGGTAAAACAATATATTGAGAAGATAGATTGGATAGTAAAAATTTTTAATAGAAAAACTGAGATTTTAATATTCTAGCTATGGACATTTAACATAATGCTTCTAAAAAGCTATCAATGAAAATAGAAGACCGGGTAGTGGTAGTACCTAATTCTATGAATTACTCCACAAATTTTTTAAATCCTTTTCTAATGTTATGACAACCGAACCCTAAATCCACTAAGCTTGTTGATTCAATGATGAAAGATAAAAGATCTTCAAATAAAAATATCATAAAATTGTGCCACAGGAAGAAAGGGAAGAGACAAAAACCTAACACCATAGAAATCCCAATCAAAGACATGATGCCAATGGTGACTTTTATTATAGAAATTGAACAACAATAGATGAATCCTTTTTTGTCCAAGAACTTTATTGGAGGAATGGAATTCATTGAATACATTTATAGAACAAGAAAATTTTATGCTAATTTGGAGATAATATTAATAATATCTCCTTTTGGAGATATTATTAAGAAGAGAATTGAGTATTATTTTGTACATATAGAACAAGAAAATGATTCAATTTTGAATAAATTTTATGCTAATTTGGAGGATATGAGAGGGATAAAAATACTATGTGAAAGGTATTTGAGTACATTTTGATATGGATAATTAACGAATTGCTTGGAATAATAAAAGCTAAGGATAACTTGTATTTTAAATCCCTCCCTAGGTAACTAAACTTTTTAACTATTTCTAGTTTGTTAACAGATAGAAAGGGCATATGAAAGATAATTTCAAAGAGTTAATATAGATATTTGATGAGGGAAGAACTCATAAAGGAGACTAAATTTTGGTTGCATTTCAGATATTCATTTATATTACCGACTCTCCATGTCTATGTATTCAGTTTAGAGAGAGAGATTTTGTTGTATGTCAATCTCATCGGGTACCATTTTGATATAGAAATAATTCTAAAGAAATTGATTCTTTGATTCATCAAGAATAAATTTTCCAGCCAACTAATTTACACTTTTCTTATTACATTATGTCTAACTGAAAGAGTCTCCATTGATGAATAGGTTGATGCTATGTCTCTGAATGTGTCTCCTTGACATTCTTAGACATTAAAAGGGGAATAGAAGGAAACAAAAAAGGGAAGAAGTCCCTTCCTTTATCAAAACTGACATTCAAAGAGACAGAAAGAAAGGGATGAAGGTGAGAAGATGAGCTAGAACACATTGAATATTTCTAATCTACACATGGAAGTATGTTTATTGATGTTTTGTGTATTTTGGAAAATATATAGTGAAGTACCAAAAGAAACAAGAAGTGAAGAATGAGATCAACTCCATTCACAGAGTGGTAGTGAAAGAAGTCAGAAAATTAAATATGATGTTGGAAAAGAATCCTTATCAAAAAAAGATATTTTTATTGTAATACAACAAAAAATTTGAAGATAAGTTTTACAAACTCTTCAAAAATAAAATGAGACCCATGGATATCAGATTAATAGACAATGCTTAATCATTTAAAATATTATATGAGTTTATCATGATGGACTGGAAAAGACAAGAGGTACTTTGTGATATCCTAACAAATATATTAGATTGATTAGTTACATAGAAGAGAGATTTAGAAAGGTCATCCACATTTATGTTGCTATTCGAGAACTCAAAGATAGATTTCACATTTAAGAAGTACGATCTAAAAGAGAAATCATACTGGTCACATCCATCACTACAGTGATTTGTACTTAGTTTATTTATATATTGTGATATTATAACCATTGTGTTGAAATAATTTGAGATGTAAGAATATTTTTTTATGGAGGAGAAGTTATTGCTCGGGATCGGAAATGAGCAACACTTTTAGTGTGTATGTTTTTTAGTACTCAAATTATTGAATATTCTTGTGTATTATGGTAATTTTTGATAATATGTAATCATGAGAATGAGATATTTATGAATTGATTTCATGACTCAGAAGTTTTGTTGGATTTTGATAAATAGTCATTAAATCATTAGGTTTTTGGAAGTGTTTGACCAATGGATAGATTATTAAGTATCAAATAATTTTAGAATTTATTTTTGATCAAAACTTTACCTAATTGGTCATGATAATCTTTGTATGTCATGACTACTAACTCATTGCATAACCATTTCATTTTACAATACTTTTTTTGTGGCAATGACATTATCATGGAGTTTCAACCATACTTATCTTATAATATTCAAATAACTATGATGTTAATTTAATGTCATAGTAACCAAGTATCCCACTAGTGATAAAATTCATAGTTATGTCCTAGTATTATGACTTCGCTACACTACCTAATGTTGTTTTTTCAAATATTGATCTTATAGAGATTGTATCCATAGTTTGGGCATTCAATAGTGAGACAACTCAATTCAAGTAAAATAGACATTTCACATTATGGTAACAATCTTATATCTATAATTTGTTTATTTAATTTATGTGATGTATATTGAAATAGTTTAAATTATATAATATTTGGACATATAATAAAGGTTGAGTTATTATGTAATGACTCATTACCCTAATAACATATAAGATAGTTATTATCATTGAGTCCATACCAAATGGATGTCTATTCGTATATGTTTTCTTAGTATGTTGCCACTGAGATTACAAATTATCTCTACTTGAAAGTTATTGTTGTGGCTTTGTTATGCTACCTAATTTTATTAGTTATAAAATATTTCAAAAGCTCATTTATAAGAATATCTCATCAATAGAGATCTATAAGTAAATGAGTAATACAAGTAGTAAAGAGGACTTTTATCTAGCTATCAATTACATAGAGAATGTACTAATAGTTTGACCATTCAATAGTGAGACAACTCATTTTTAGTAAAATAGATATTCAGATTGTGATAGAATCTTAGGTCCATGAATTATTCATTTAATCTATATGATGTATGTTTAAATTAGATTGACTTATATTATGTCTGGACACAAAATAAAGATTGAGGTATTATGTAATAGCTCATTATCCTAATATCATATAAGGTAGTTATTACTATTGAGCCCATCCTAATGCTGGTCCCCTTGTAGTTGTCCTATTGGTAGATCACCACCTATAAAATAAATCATATTTATGTGAAAGTCATGCTCAATCTCATACCCCTTTGGGAAATGCGTCAGCTATCCTTGATGATTACTTCATATGTACATTTTATTATCTGGTCTCATGTGTCATAAAGACCAATGATTAGCATAATTTGTACGTATTTATACTTTCTACTTTGTAAGTATTATACTAACATAATTAATATATGTCTCCCTCAAGCTTCACAAGTGTGAACCATATGAGGAAAAATAACTCACAAAGGTTATCAATATCTTGCGAGTCATAACAAACTCATTCATGTTTGACGGATTTCCAATCATTGACTTCACCAGTGATGTTATAACTCTTATACTAAAGATGAATCTCTTAAAAAAACATTCTATATATTGTCCATCATAATCAAGAACTAGTTCATTTAAGACATATACAATAAATTGATATGTAAAATCATTTGAACTTTTAGTTTCTTATGCACCATACTCACAATGATTAACATTTCTAAATCAGAAGGTTGTCACTTAATCCATACCATATTTATGAGTAAGACTCATGATTTACTTATCACTATCTATCATAATAATCTCATACAAACTCACCAATAGCTGAAACTCTAGTTCAAGTTCTATTTAATCACTCATCTATCAATATCCATAATATAATGTAAATCAAATAAATTCATTCATAAATAAAAACTAATGTATATGTAATTTGTTTTTTGATAATCTGTTTGTATAACCAAATGTTTTTATGTTTTAATATTTTCATGAAAGTACAGAAAAGAAAATATTAAGATGCCGGAGATGCAACAGTAGTACAATAATGAAGGTCCCGCTGTCCGATCAGTGGACCGAAATTTTTGGAGTAGAGCCTGATCTGTTCCATGATCAGACCCGCTCCGATTAAATGAACCGAGAGAGTTTTTTTTTAATTATAAATGTTTTGTAATTTTAATTTCGGGTGACTATTTTTGGACCCGAGGAACTATTCATCGTCTTTCTCTCTTCTCTCTGCATGATTTATAGCGATTGTTTTGTGTTGCATACTGTAAGACTGTTTTTGGTTGGTTTAATCTATAATGCATAAGCATTTTCTGGTGGATGTAGCAAGTCGTACTGAGCGACTAGCAAACCATGTTATTTTTGGTGTTTATTTCTCATTTTTTTGATTCTGCTGTGGTTGGTTGCTGGATTGGATATATATATTACTTGTTTTTTATTGTTTATGTTGTTTCTGTTTCTTAATATCATTACCGAGGAAGCACAATTGCCCAACAAAAACTATTATCACGTCATATCACGTTACAAAGATCCTAAAGAGGGGATTACCCTAGAAAGGGGAGCATTGAGAGTCACCCCAACTATAGGGATTACATTAAGTCTCATGTCCCTTTCTTACTTGTGGAACCTCTAGGAATTGTAAAAATTTCTCTAGGGATTTGATTATTGTTGTGACTGTGCCTATTGCATGGAGGAAGAGGAAGAAAAATTGAGAGATTTTTCAAATTTTTCTTTCTTTTATATTTATACTCAAGCAATTTTACTTTACTCCAAGTAAGAATCATGGATTTTGGAAGAATGTCAAAACTTTTGCCTTTATCTTTTAAGCTTGAGGTCATGACTTTAGAAAATAACTGACTCTATAATGCATCTCAACCATTCTCTATAACTTAAAGTTGTAGTGCTAACCAATGACTATGACTTGGATCTAATGTCTCTGTAACACAAGGTCACGATACTATGAAGTGACTATGATATCATGTGTTTGCTTTTGTGTTCTTCATTAGGGACCATGATACAAGGAAAGGTCACAATATGTTCAAGGGCTCCTCATATTATTATATGTCAATGACATTGTGAAATAGTCATGTTGTTGATATTAGTCTTTCTTGATCATTTATGGATGTGATACTGGGAAATAACTACGACACTGAAAATGTCTCTCTTATATATTATATGGCCGTAACACAAAATATGCCCTTCATATGTCTCATGTGTCCACGGTAATGTTAATGGCTACAAATTGGTCTTCAATTTTCTCATATATCAAGTCGCCATGACACTTCAAGAGTACTATAGTACAAGAAATAAGCCTGTGTGTGGGTGTCAATATTTTGCATTTCTTTGAGGGCAAAATTCATGGCTATGAAGAATAATTATACTCAATTAATTATCTCTATAATATTTAGTATCCTAACAGTCACAGTGCTAAATAATTACTTGGACTTTGGCTTAGTAGTTTTGGCTCTGTAATTTTTTATATATAAAAACTAGCACATGTGTAAAAAAATTGTGGCTCTAACTTGATACTACCCAAACTATTTTAAAGATAGTTATGGTGCTTATAGTTGGAGATAAGTATTTGGTTGCTATGATATAGAATTAATATTATAACTATTTAAATTTTAGGAGATAAGTATTTCATTGCTATGATCCTACAAATTATAATGACTAGGCAGGGTCGTGGAATATATAGATTTTCATGATCAATTAGATAGAGTTTTGGCTAACAATGGATGCCAAAAGTATGCAGAACTTTTTATTCTACCACCTCAACCAAACATCTCTAAAAACTTATTGATTTCATGACTATTCATTAAAATTCATAAAAACTCTAAAGTTGTGATATCATTCCTTAATTTCTCTCTTTCCATGCCTATACATCATCAAACCTACAAAAATACATAATAATATTTAATAATTTGAATACTAAATAGTCATTCACATTCTCATATGTTTTAGGCAACTCATCAACTATCATTGATAATTATTTTGTATGGATAGTCTTATTCCATGGCCTAAGATATCATATTAATTAATATAATTTGTAACCATTTGCACTTTTTACTTTGTAAGCACCATCCTCACAATATTTAAATATGACTCCCTTAAGTTTCACAAGTGAGAATCATATGGCTGAATACAACTCAAAAGAGATGTCACCACCATATGAATCACAATATACTCATGCATGTCCTGAGTTATATATGTCATTATCCTTCTGATCATGTTGAGACTCACACATTAATGGTGAAACCCTTAAGAAAATATTCTATATAACAACCATCCCAATTGAGAACTCATTCTTCTTAGCATGTATAACAAATTAGCATGTAGGGGAATTCACACTGCATGCTTCATAAGTGTCATACTCATAAAAATTAATATTCCTAAATTTCAAGTTTTAATATATAAGTTTATCTTATGCATCATAGTCAGAAGAACTATCACTTTCTTCCTTGTGCAAGTAAGCCTCATGGTTTATATGTTATCATCCACCATACCAATATTTAAAACCCTAAATTAAGTTCTATTTAATTACTCATCTATCAATATCCATAACATAACATAAATCAAATCTCATTCATTAATATAAATCTATTTATACATCACAAAAATGAAGTTCACAAGTGTTAGATGATATGCTATTTTGATATAAATTTTTTAAATTTAGATTAAAGAGAGGGGGGGGGGGGGGGAGTTTTGAGAGTCCCATGACTATAAAGATTAGTATATGTCTTGTGTCTCTTGCTTGCTTGTGGAGCTCATAGGAAGTGAAAAATTCACCCCTAGGGTTTGGTAGATGTACCTTGGATTTTCTTGGTGTGTTGACAAATAAGAAGGATGGAGATCTCTTCCTATTTTAAACTTGAATAATTCTGCATTACTTTTAGTAAAAAGTTGTAGTTTTTAGAAGAAAACTACTACTTTTGCTTTCATCTCTTAAGTTAGAGATCATAACTCTAGAAAGTGACCATGATTCTAGAATACAATTTCACAGTACAAGCCAATGTTTTCAAATTTGGCCTATTATCTCTATAACACAAAATCATAGTGCTCGGAATGGTTGCGATTTACAATTTTTTTTTGTTCATCATGTGGTAGTGACATTGGGAATGGCCATAATATTATGAATGAGCTCTCATATCATAATTTGGCTACAATATTAGGAAACAGCTATGGTACCAACATTATTCACTCTTAATTATCATATAGTCATGACACTGGAAAATGACCACAACACTATGAATGACTCTCATGTGTATCATATAAATATAATGGTGAAAAATTCTCATGGAAAATATAATTTTCTTTTATATGTTTCAAGTAGTAGCAACATTGAGAATGACTATGGCACTAGCCTTAACTTCTCTCATATATTATATTGTCAAGACACCACAAAAATGTCATGACACTAGCAATACATACCAACATAAAAGTCATGGATTTATCTTATTTTGAGGACAAGAGTCATGAATAGTTAGTGACTAGAAAGGGAATGAAAAGTTATGCAAGTCATAACATTTGATATGCTATCAATTGATTACATATTCAAGTACTTATAGATTAGTTTCGGTGCTTATTTTTGGCCAAAACTCTACATACTTAATTGTGATAATCTTCATAGATCATGATTCTACAACCTTGTTGATACAATAATTTTACTATGTAATACAATCTTTTGGATGCAAAGATTTCTTGGAGTTAGAACTGAACTAGCTCGAAACAACTTCATAGCTATGACATTAATTTCATGTCATAGCAACCAAGTACCCATCTAGTACTAAAAGTTATGCAAGTTATTGTATTTGACATGCTATGACTTGATTACACATTGAAGTAATTATAAATTAGTTTTAATGTCTTTTCTTGGCCAAAAACTATATACACTTAGTCATAATATTCTTAATACATTATCGATCTACTATCTTGTAGACACAATCTTTTTACTATGTAATACATTCTATGGGATGAAAAGATTTCTTGGAGTAGTAACTAAACTAGCTTAAAACAACTTCATATATATGACATTAATTTTTTGTTACATCAACTAAGTACCTCACTTGTGCTAAAAGCTATGTCTAGATGCCATTATTTTTCTTTAATAAATCACATAATACTCAAGTGAAAGTTGCGATGCTGATCTAGAGTGTCAACTTTTACTATAGAATGTTACATAGCGGCAAACAGGAGACACACCCAATATAAGCACCATGACTCTTGACTCAAGAGAGAAAACAAAGTATGGAAATTCTTAAACACCATGATTTTAGATTACATAAGCAAAATGCATAAGCCTCAACCATATTCCAGTGTTATGACTTTTTGTTATATAAGCTAAATGCACAATCAAATTCATAGCTCATACCCAATACCATAAATTTGTATTATAGAACTAAGATATACCAAAGCCATGACTTTTATTCAATGTCTTGACTTCCAATTAAAGAAACCTACAACAGATACTCATAAATATAAGGAAAACCCTAAGAAATCAATAAGAATTTATGAGAGGCATAAAAAAGATGACCCAATTAGCTATACAACACTATTTTCAAGGAAATACATGAGTAATAAGAGTGATAAAAATCATAAGAATAAAATCTAGGAGATCAGCGCACATTTGACCCCCACTTAAGGAAAAATTTAAGTGGAATTGAATGAGTTTTGAGTGATTTAGGTTTTGAAGACTAGATTCTTCCGATGGATAAAAATGAGCACCTGAATTTATATAAGATTAATTTTCAATTGTCTCATATGTTATTCTCCTCCATTTTAGGCTAAAAATAAAATCTTGGAATTATTTAATATGTTTATTATGATGCATACATTCTTTGATACTTTAATATGATATTTTGTTGTGGTGTTATTTACTCATGGATGGTTTGTTATTTAATTAAATTAAGACAATAATATGGCTGTTGATGGGTTTCATAATGATTATAGTGGTGGATAGTAATAGGTAAGAAATGAAATATAATCATATATATATTATAGGAAGGAAGTGATAGTCATTTTGATCATGATGTGCTAGATAAACTCATATGCCGAAACATAAAATTGAGATATATTTAATCAATGGAAGTATAGTGCTTAAGAAACTGAAAACAAGAACACCCCTATATTCCACATTATTATTCATAACTTAGAGGAACTTCCATTCAATTAATGTTGGGCTGTAAATAGAATATTCTTCTAAAGATTTCATTTTTAGTGTGAGAGTTACATATCATAGTGAATTATTGTGACATGTAAGCCATGCAATAGTCTTTGATAGACGTGATTCATATGTTAACTATGAGAGTATGGTGTTAACTATTTTGCTAACTATTTGAAAGATTGTATGCTAACTATTTACATATATAAGGTGTGACATCTTCTAGTTTTTATTAAAAATGTATGCTAACTATTTTGCAACCTGAATGTAAGCTATAATAATGGGCATATTCTAAATTTCCTTTTTGAGGAATAAATAATTTACTTTAATATATTTTATTTAGTTATGAAATATTGGATTTGAGGTTATATGTCTTATTGCCTAATTATCATAATAAGAGTAGTGTGAGGACAAAGTTGATACTTGATCACCTTGAGTTGGTGTTAAATTTAAAGTACCTCACAAGTGACTTATTGTTATCATGAATTTTATATTTAATTTTAAAATAATTATTTGCCTTTTTATTTTTAAAGAGATAGGACAATCTCCAAAAAAATATAAAAATTCATTGCATATCACTTTTCGATACAAGTTAATATCTAATTAAAATATGAATATTCAACTAATTATAAGTATTTTAATTGTTAAAAAAGATTCCAAATTGTGATGATTTTTTCACATATTAATAGTATATGAAAAGATATATGTAGATGAATATGTGGAGAAAAATCTAAGAAACTACTAATTATCATGGTTACATAAGCTATATCTGATATGATAATTATTAGATAAATAAGTTTACTTATGATTCTCTTATAAATAGTATACTCAACTAGATGGATTATATAAGACAATAAATGAATACATGAATCAATAAGAATGTCTACTAGAGTAAAATTATTTAAGTCTTACAACATTTTTGTTTGGAACTGCAACTTAATATATTCATTGAGTTGAGAGATTCTTAACTTGTAATTTATCAATCAGAATATTATTTTTGTAAATAATTAAATAAATTGGTTTCTCATTAAAGTTTCTCCAAAAAAATAAAGAAAAATTCTTTAAAATACATGTCTAGACCAAACATGATGACTATTTATGAAAATATCACAAATGAAGCTTTTAGTGATTATTTTAGGTTATATAATGTATTTCTCAATATACAAACTATGTCTAATTCTATTTTGGAAACTTAAGTGGCTGCTTAATATACATATTCTCTTCAAGATTATCATGATAAAATATATTATTCATGTCTAGTTGGTATAGTATATCCTCTATTTGTGAGATGTTGCCATACTCTTATTTTTTATAGTTATGCTTAAGAAAGTAATTTAGTTCTTACTAAAATTTTATTAAACTTAGACAAAAAATATTCAAGGAAAAAAAATAATGAATAAACCAAGTACTCTCAAAGACTTTGTGATATCTAGGGATCTTTAAAAATATCCATGGCAAAAATATTCAAACTATGTCAATTAGGGTTTAAAAATAAACCCTAGTTGATATAGACATGATTATCACAACTATTCAGGGATCTTTACCTAGTTTATCCATTGTGACACTTACATTTATGCATAAGTATATTATAAATTTATCTCTAAGACATCTATAAATTCTTTTATTCTTTTGGGTATTACTAATTGTTTCACTTATATATTCATATCAAACTTTTGGATTATTAAGATAAAGAGCTAAGATACATATTATTCTAATCATATCCTATTTACTATCTTTTTATTCTATAACTATTATTGTAGTTAATAAAAAAATAATTAAAAGTTATTGCATATTATAGTAATTAACTTGATTTTTTTATTGTTTTTTTGTATCTTGTTTACTTTTGATTATCTTGTTAATTTACTCTTTGGGAGTTACATTTTCAGATAATTTAACTTTGATTTTGATTTTATTTCTACTAATATTTATTTGTTGGATTAAGAAATTCCGAGTAATAGTTCATTTGGGATTGAACTAGATGAATTATACGGCATCTTATCGACGGTAAGATTTTCTTCTAGATATTTGATTATTTTGAATCATTTACTTATGTATTATTAGTTTGATTACTTTATCATTGGTTAAATTGAAAATACTTCACTATAATATTAAAGGTAATTCAACTCCATACTATGACACACATCAATTATAAAAAGTTAAAAGATATTTTTATCCGATATGCTAGTTCATTTTAAGTAGAGATCTATTTGATTTAATATACTCATATATATATATATATATATATATATATATATATATATATATATATATATATATATATATATATATATATATATATATATGAATTTAGTAGATATGTGACCAGAAAAAGATTTAGATTTTTAATTATTTTTATTGATGCCTATTTAAGATATATATGAACACACACACACACACACAAACACACACATATTCCATAAAAGATCATGAGTTTTTATTATTTAAATTTTTTAAAAATAATAAAAAATTAACAAGTACCTATATATTATAATATATGTTAAACTAATTCAACACTTTCTATATGGATCATAAGATTATATTCTAGATTTCCTATGTCAATACACAATAACAGAATGATATTACTCAAAGGAAAAATAAACATCTAACTAAGACATCTCAGACACTTCTGCATGGAAAGTGTGTTCTAAAACATATTTGAGAACATATAATTTTAATCATAATTTTATCTCATCAATCGAATATTTTTTTTTATTTTTTAACATATATCCTTTCAGATCATAGATTTTGTCTTTTTTGGATGTATTTATTTTGTCCTTGATTACTCTCCAAGACATGATAATTTGAGATATAGGACTTTAAAATGTGCATTCCTTTTATACGTTAATATCCAAAGATGAAATAATTATTTTTCATCATGAACTGATAAGATTTAAAGAGTGTTAATGTTATCTTTTTTGATCAGGTCTCTTTTTTTAACTAGCTTATAAAGAGTGAGAGTCTAATTGTTGCCCATGAAATCATTATTTTTCATCTTTTACTTGTAGCCTACCTGGAATATTAGATAGTAGAAAGAATTACTTGTTAAGTACATTAAAGGATGCTAATACTTAATATGATATATTTCATATGAAATCATCATATTTATTAATAAATTATGATATTATTCATTCTAGAGAGAGAGTGTGTGTGAAATTTATTGGGAAGGGAGATCTCCTTAAGGCCTAGTTGTCATAATTGTTTTTGAGTCTTTTCTAGTATAGGCTCGTATTAAGATAGTAATTAGGACACTTGATTACTCAAAACTTAGAATTTATACAAGGACACAAAGACATACCTAGTCTACTCAAACTATATATGAGCCTACCTAGGAGCTAGATATTCTTGTAGTTAGTCTCTCTGATCTTTATATTTTATTTGTTTGATAGAAAGAATATAAAAATTATACTCATATCTTGATTTCATAAATGTTTTCATATTATCATTTTGTTATTTCTTTTGTTTCTTTTAGTATTTCTCTTATTGATATTAATAACCCATGTTTTTTTTAGAGACATCATCTTGTCAGGATGACATCAAATAATATGGAAGTGTTGCATGCTCTTCATTTTAATGAGAATTTGGAATTAATACCATAATGTTTAGGAAGATATGTTATTGTTTGTGGATAGGTGTTCACTATGAAGACATGTCCGAATGAGAAAGCAAATCATTATAATGTAAGACTTGTAATTTGGAGATTCACTCATGTATCTGGTATAGACTTCTAAAGATACTTATTTTCCAGTGAACAAATTGGCATTATATATTATTATTTTTCTTGAAGTATTTTATAATTGGATAATATTTCAATTAAAAATGAAAAATGTATCTATTGACATCAACCTTGAGGAGGAGATGCATATAGAGATTCTTTGATTTCAAGCAATATATTCAAATATAATTTATAGATTGTGGAGTTCATTATATGGTCTAAAAAAGTTATCAAGATACTGATTTGCTAGGTTTTTTCATATGTAATCACCTCATTTGAGTTACATAAGTTTATTATAGAATTTAATAGTCTTGCTACACATTATTCTTATCATTTTCATTTGTACTATTTCCAGCTTTTGTATATATTGCTTCATGGTCATGCAATATTTATTTCCATAAAACACGAATCTAATAGAAAAAATGATTGTTAATAATATGAATAGTGACCCATGCATCGACAATATAAGAGTTCAAAGTGCAGGAATGAGTAACAACACCAATAGTACCTGAATAATGAAAAGTGTTTATTCGCTTAGATATAAGTTTTATATATTTTTATGTAGTAAGTGTTATAAAGGATAAATTCTATGAGATTTATTGGATATAGTCAACATGTCTCACTTAACACTCTTGGTGCTCACAATCTTCTTTTTGAAAATAACTATTAACATAAATTTTTGACATGCTTATTGTTTATAAAATATGTATTGTAGGATTAATTTTTGTGCCTACATACTGATACCATATCATCATTCATAATTATTATTAATAATGAGTTAGTGTTACTCACAATTATGTGCTGAGTTTTCTAAGTACAATACATAGCAATTGTGTGTCTTGCCTCTTCTAGCATTTTTGTGCACGGCACATAGTGGGCATGTGATGGTTGATGGTAAGGAGAGGGTAGATTCAAAATAGAATGCATAAGAATGTTTACCATGTACTAAGTGCCTTCACAAAAAAACTAATGTGCACACACAGAGTGGTGGAAAGTAGGCAGGGGAGCTCAGGCATGGCACGAGGCACAGCCCAATTGAGCTATGCTTGGCCCAGCATGGCTCGGGCATGACACGGTCTAGAACCATGCTTGGACCCGTGTCATGCTGGCCCGAGGCATGGCTTATATCAACTGGGCAAGAGGGTGCCATGTCATGTGCTTGGACCAATCATTGCACTCAGGTGCATATGCAACATTAATGACATATTTAGGAAGTTTAGAGATAACCATACATTTAGTGATATGGCTAAACCCAAGTCCTTATAGTACCAGTGAACCATTCCATTTTTTTAATGTCTGACTATCTGCATGGATCCTAGAGTTGAGGTGAATGAGGTATAAAATATTTTGACATACATATCCATGTGCATGAACCATGAACACCAACCCAGGTGGTTCATTAATGAAAAATTGACTAAGTTATTTAAAATACTACGACACTAGGTATGGTAGTAGTAGTAATGCTCTAAGTCTGGACATGGACACCATATTCAAATAAAATGACTTCTTTATTTAGTTAGTAAGGGAGAATCAACATGGTAGATTGTTAAATAGAAGTGAGTTGTATCGTTACTTAGATACCAATTACTGTTCAATCCTATTATATATAATGATAAGAATAATCTTGATATTTTATAATGATAAAAATCATCTGAGTTCGCATATCCCATGCTGTCTAAGACGACATGGGATCTATTGACTCCTCCATTGTTGAGCATAGCATCAGAGTATATATTTTTTGTAGTAGTCAATATCATTTTGAATAGAAGATCGAGACTTTGGCCAAATATCATTGAGAAACTAGCATGCATGAAGGATTAAAAGGATTCGAGGTTAGGATCAGGCTAGAACAAGAGTGGAGGAATTGCTGGCAGATGATGACTTATAGGACTTTGAGGATGCTGAGCCCACTACTA
Organism: Sapria himalayana; assembly: GCA_029783825.1. Taxonomy (NCBI): domain Eukaryota; kingdom Viridiplantae; phylum Streptophyta; class Magnoliopsida; order Malpighiales; family Rafflesiaceae; genus Sapria; species Sapria himalayana. Next base: position 5,231,544 of record JAREIK010000403.1, on the reverse strand, counting down.
GTGATATAATAAAATGCTTATGTGATGATAATTTTCATATTAACACCAATTGACATTGGGTTAGCTTTGTTACCTTAAAAGAACAAACAACAAATATACAATAGGTGCACAACATGCATACAATGGGAATACAACAAGCACACTACAAGCAGACAACATTCGCATATCAGACACATAACATGCACACATGTGCTATACAACAAGATCACAAAAAACAAGGAGAAAAAGAAATGTTTGGTTTTTGGTAGAATTGGGTTGTGTTCTGGTGCAATGCGTACTATAAACTTCAAGTATTTATTGGCATAAATTAAGGGAGCAATGATATGATACTTTTATGTAGATATTCAAAATTCTTTATTTAATGCACAAATTATAGGAATAGAGAAAATATCAGATAAAGGTATTGGCAATTATTTTTAGAAAATATATCGATAGCATTATGGAGTATATCTAGAAATATAGGAGGGCTATTGAAATTATCAATGAATCCTTACAAATTTCATTCAATGTGATACCAACGAGTACAAAAAATATCTTTCTAAGGCATCAATATATACTTTATAAGTCAATAGTCATATTACAGGTAATTAATACTTCTTTTTTATCTTCTTTTCTTATTTTTGAAATATTATTATAACCAACAATAAATTATCAAAAGTTCTTTATTATGATAATATATAACTCGATATTTTATTTTTTTCTACATGTTTTCTTTATTCAATATTATAATATTAGACTTTGTTTATGAATTATCTTTTAAAAAAAATCACACTCAAATTTTGACCAAATTTTTTTTGTCCATTGATTTTGTTTAACATGATCAAAAGACTTTGAAGAAGTTTCCTCTTGGAATTGAACAAGAATAAAGAGTGTAAGATGTGTCAGTTAGGATAGCACATCATATCTTTCTATCATGCTAGCTAGATTTTTGTGAGTAAGAATTTATTCAATCTGATATATTAAGATATATATGAGGGTCTAGAAAAGCTAAGACTCAGAATGATTTTAGAAATTATGTTATATTTATAAATAATTATACATGCTTTAATTGATTGGTTTGTTAATGTTTTATAATATAAATTTTTAATATTTTTTATAATTCCATAAAAAAAATAAAAATTCAATTTAATAAAAATATAAAAATTATTATGAGTGATAATACATTATTATATAATATATGTTTAAAAGTTTTTGCATTTATTGCACTAATATGATATCATATACTTGACTTCATATGCTAGTACAAGCCTAGTAAATGAGGTTGGGTAAAAATAAATAAATATTTGTTTGAGATGAATTAGATTATTATTTTTAGGAGAAGTGTTATAAAATATTTTTAGAAAGATATAGTATTAACTATAAAATATTTCATTATAATATATTTTCTTTTTATCTTTTCTCAATGTGTTATTTCAAATCTTGTATCAAAAAAATAAATTATTCTATTTATCTTATAAAATTTTGACAGTACTTGCTTGTTTATGATTTCTCTAGGACATGACTAGATGATATCTAGAATAATAAAATATGTATTTTCCCATTACTCTAGCATATAGAAATGATACAAATATTATTTTATGAATCTAATAGAGTATTCGTGAGTAATGATATTATATTTTTTGAGTATGACTTATTTTTTAATGAGCTTAAGAAGAATAATAATAAAGAGAATAAAGAATATGAGACATGTTAGTTAAGACGGAACACCATAACTTTCTATCTTGCTAGCCAAAATTGTATGCATGAGAATTTATTCAATTTAATATACTTAGATTTATGAGCACCTAAAAAAGATTAGACTCAGAATGGTTTTAGAAACTTTTTTATATTTATAAATAATTGTACGTGTTTTACTTGCTTGGTTCACTACTATTTTAAATCATAATTTGTTTTTCAATTTTTAAGTCATATCATACAAAATTTCAATTTAATAAAAATATTAAAAATTATTAGGAGTGACAATGTATTGTTATATAATATGATAAAACACGTGCATAAAATAAACAATGCAATAATATTTTAATAAAAAAAATATAAGATATTTTTATATAACATGTAGAAATGATTAGGCCAACTCCCAGGTTGGGTATTCCTATCAAAAATACAAAAAAAAAATAAAATGAATCAAAACTACAACACTCTCATCTAGAGATATCAAATGGGTCGTACCTAGAGGTGTCAAACGGGCCGGCCCGGCATGATAAAAAAACGTGCCCGGGCCCGTGCCGGGCCCGGGCGAACAAACCACGTGCCGGGCTCGTGCCTGCGTCTTGACTCGTGAGTCGCGACTCACGAGTCACGACTCACGACTCACTGAGTCGTGACTCGTGACCCAACCGGGCCCCGCCCTCGGTAAAAAGACCGCGGGTCGGGTCCAAACAGACCCGCCCCGCCCCGCCTGCCCTGCCTTGCCGTGCGCCCGTGCCCGAGCGGGCCGGCACGGCACGGCACGGCCTTGCCGTGCCCGAATTTAAAAAACCGTGTCGTGCCGGGCACGGCATGGTACAGTGACCGTGCCGTGCTGGGCCGGCCCGTTTGACACCTCTAGTCGTACCATGACGGCACATCCTATTTTAGGGGGCCCAATCAGGACACCATGCCATGTTGGGCACAACTTAACATGGGAGTCATGTTGTGCCCATCATGCTATGATTACCAGTCTACTCATCCTAGCACGACATGATTTTGAGTAGACTCATGCCTGTCGTGTCTGGTCATCTCCGATCATCCTAGATTATGCTGGTTTTGTGGGCAGCACCACCACAGGCACCACCCATCGATCACCACTATGGTCACCATATATTGATTACCAATTACCATAAAAACATAAAAAATTATAAAATAAATAAAACAAAGGAAAAAAAACTAATTACACATACAACACACATTAGACATAACGTTATTGAAGTATAAGTATAACTAAAAGACTAAAAATATATAAACATAAACTCTAACTTGTACAATGTAAGTAAAGTAATAAAAGAAATACAAATTTTATTGCAAACCAAGGTTAAAGAGATAGACATAAAATAAAAATAATAATTAATAATTAGTAATAAAAAAATAATACAATTGTAAATCATAATTGTAGTATTAAAATATAATCGCATCTTACCAAAATGATAATCATAAAATAAATATATTACACAATATCAATAAGCAATAATCAATCCCAATGCTAATTGGTGCATATATACAAATCATAATTATCATCTTTTCCAAGTGGAGGGCTAAGAGAAGAGGAAGGAAGTAATATTTGTTAGCGCTATGGACATATTCCTAGCTTATTATTAGATAAAGAAAGGAGGCTTGCCTTTTGAGTTTTAGTTATATGCTGGCCTTTTTTGCCTTAGCATAGGCCCACCAAGACTTTCTGAGCTCGAACTCTTATTCTTTTCTTTCTCTGAGCTCCACAACATTGAGCCTAAGGGATAGGAATGGAGGGACGGGAAGCCCCAGCCTTCACTATCGCTATCCACTACTGACTAGTAAGATAGAAATGCATCTTATATGCTCTATACTCACTACGCTTCACCCGAGGGACTATGTAACGTAAGCGACCAGCCCTTCTTTCTGAATGAAAGAAAGAAGAAAGGAGGAGGAGATCCAAGTTGTTGCGGAACCGAAAAAAAGAAGCAGGGGCTATCCACTAGTAGCGTCGCAAATTCTCGATTAGGGGGTTTGGTCGTCCGTCATAATCTTTCTTTTTACCGGCCATCATATTAGCAAATAAACGTATTCCTGAGCTTAATGCGCAAAAACTGGCGCTTTACTCAGAACATCGAACTTTGAGTCAAGTCTAGTTTTTTGCCTGATCTTGCAGGTGACGATGATGCCGAGTTGGTAGCGGAGAATGACTTGGCATTCAGGCGAGCAGCCCGGTGGTGTGTAGTTGGTTTCGTACTTCCTTATGTCCATGCCTGTTGAAAGTTCCCTCTGTCCCACCCACATAGAAGATAGGAGAAGAGATAGGACCACTTCCTCCCTTTATCATATCAGCTTTTCCCATAAGATAACCTATTTTGGGCAAACGCCCATCAAACTAAGAAGAAAGCCTTGACGACCAAGCGTCATTCTCCATGGCTTTTTCATATTTACACTGGGGCTACCCATCATATGACGAGCAATCCGGCTGCATTTGTCTCATCCTCACCGTACCAAGGCAAAAGTTTCATCTTCACCAGTGACACTGCTCGACGGGTGGGTCTTGCAGTCAAGCTCCCTTCAAGTCACACGAGTCATCAACTATCAGTAACTCTTGTGCTCATATTCCTACTCTATTTAAAATAATTAACCTTGAATCTTCCTAGTCATTCATGCATGCAAGTGTCTCACTGATATCTAACTATAGTCTTGATTTTCTATCTGAAATAATAGCTCTTGCAATAGAAAAAGAAGACTTTGATGCTATGTTAGACACAAAAATAATCAGTAGATTCATCTTAGACAATATGAGATAAGTGGATTCATACGATTTCCACCTTAGAAAAATATCAAGTTTTTTGTTATTGTTATATGATAAGACTAAGTAGTGATCAATATCTAAGTATCGAAATAGTTTGCTCATATTTTACAAATTACTCTGTCATTTCTTTCTTGTTAACTAAATAGAGAAGTTATCATCTTTGAATATGATATCCATATATGTACTCGAAGACTAGCAACAACTATTATCATACCTAATGTTGTAGTATGTAAATAAGTTGATTAATTTTTCGTGAAAACACCTTTTAGGTTGGTCACCTTGCTTCATGCATGTAGATATGTATGTCAAAATATTTTTTACCTTTTTAACTTACTCCTTGGATCCATGAAGGCAGTCAGATAATGAAGAGATGAAATGGTGGACTAATATTTTAAATACTTGGTTTTTATCTCAATGGTCATGACACTAATTGTAGGGTAACCTATAGACTTGCTAAATATACTACTAATATTTTATATGTATCTGAGTGGAATGTAAGTGGTGGGAGTGTATACAGATGGACATATATTCATTATGTCATAAAAAATCTGTAAGAATTTCATAAAAGACATTCATGTATTCCAATCAGAGTCCTCAATAATAAGCTTGTCAATATTACTTTTGAGTTAGTGAGATATCATGTGTTCGTATCTAACATAAATTCTAATATTAGATAAGTATAATTCTAATGGTATCTCATATCTATTTGAATTTTTTTTAGACTCACATACACATAGAGACTACCAAACTTCATTATCTATTAGGTTTCCTAAGATATTTTAGTGAGTATTTTTTTCTAATGTGGGGGAAACAATCTTCATCCCTGCTTGTACTTTTAGCTTAATAATATGACACATGTATCTAACATAAAAAATATCACCTAATGGCCCTTCTCTATTGGTCCTTACAAATATACTAATAACAACTTTATTATTAGATAAATTATCAAATGTGATACTAAATATCTTATTGTAGATATCATATTCTCTAAAGATTATCATCATGCACTTGTGTATGGCAAGGCCATAATGAGGATAGAAAATCTCAAGAAATCTAAATTTTTTTTATTAAGTTTTCATCTCTAATTTACATAGTGGGCAATGGCTGGTGAGACATTTAAATGATACATCACCATGACTAGCCCAGAAATCAAATATCACATAAACTACTCCACTATATTTCCTAAATTTATTAATTATTAATTATTTTTCTGACTTATAATATTTAATTATGCTATTCATACATGTGGACCTAGGAATCTTATGATAAACAGACTGAAAGTAGATCTGCATAATATTAACTATCCTAGGATCTTTTAAAATCTAATCAAAAGACCAATGATTAACATCAATTTGGCCATGTCTTTCTTCTCTACATCATTGTAGTGTATGAATGGGTCAAAGAAGATGAACTAGATCAAGCTTTATAGATCCCACCACTTATTTTTAGTTTGGTTTGTCTTGGATCTAATGCATCATGTTGTGAATTGATCAACATGCCTCTTTAGGTAGCACATGTCATTTATACTCTTACATATATATATTTTTTGATAATATATACAGCATGTTGATTCATCATTAATACCCCTAATATATTTATTTTTTATTATCTTAAAGTGAGTTTAAATAATTGAAATTCTAGTTTTTTATTTTTTATTCATTTGAATTTGGATTGAGACCATAGGAGAAAAGATAGTTTTGGCCTCGTACCTTTCCGTATGATTATCATTATTATTCATATATAAATCAATATTAATACTATTATCATTATAGTCACTATTAATCATTGGGTAATTTTTTTATTTATGTTTAAAAATAATTAACTAATCATTAGGCAATATATTAACTACAACTAGAGACACCATTTCAATCTAATTTTCAACTTCTAAAATGTAGAGCTGCAATCGTAGTCCAATAGTGATAGATAAAATTATGGAACAAAAAAACTCTAAATTGTATTTTGAGCTTTGAGAATGAGAGCTGTGGAGAGGAGAGGAGAGAGCTTTAAAATGAAAATGAAAAAAATCTATATTTATAAATTTTTTTATTAAAATAATATATATTTTAAAATTTTTACTTTTAAAAATATAAAAGGGCAGAAATGGAAGTTTTAAATGGGGTTTTTAATATATAAATAGTACTTGAAAAACACATGGTTGTTTAATGGGTTTGGGCATAGTCCCAGGTCATGGTGACCCATGACCCATTCCCAAAACATAGTCATAGTCACAATGCCGGTGGACCAAGCAAATGGGCCAGGCACGCTGGTCGTGCATGGCCTGGCATGAGGCATGACAACTGCTGGCCTAATATGCGATGAGCTATTCCTCGGGCCAGCACGACCCAAGTCTAGGCATGGTTCTAGATCATGCCATGCTGAGCTAAGAACGACTCAATCGGGCCAATGCCTTGTGTCGTGTCCATGTTGTCTGGCCCACTTGATACCTTTATTCTCATTAAATTGATGCATACAAGTCCACAAAACTTTACTTGAAGAAAAAATATATAAGTTGAGTTCTTTTTCAAGTCTTTGTGAAGAATTTTGTTAACTATTTTAATGTCTTAATATATTCTATAGTAGTAATCTTATCCTGAATTTTATTCTTGAGGTAAACTTAGTCAATCTCAATATATTTTGTTTGCTTATGAAATATAAGATTAGAGATTATATATCTTGTTGCTTGACTATCATAGTAAATGATAATGAGAGAAGAGAGTGCATATTTAATTTTATCGAGTAGTTGTTGTATACAAAATATCTAACAAGTACTTGTTGTCATCACTTTGAATTCTATATTTGTATTGGAACTCAAAATAACTACATATCTCTTATTTTTTTTATGAGACAAGATTACCTCAAAGAAAAATATAAAATTATATTGTAGATCTCCTCTTTGTACATACTTGTGTCCAACTTGAATTTGAAAACCCGGCCAATAATAAGTGTCTTTGATTTCTAAAAATGATTTAAAATTTTGAAGACTTTTTTTAATATCTCAATATATGAAGAGTTTCATCAAGATGAATCTATCAAGTATAATCTTAGAAATATTTAACTATATTGACTATAAATGCTTATCTGATATGCTCATAACCAGATAAGTAATCTTTTATATGATTTTCTTGTAAGTAATAGAATTAATTGGAGTAGTCAAATCATATGTAAAGTCGTATCTGGAGTATTTGCTGGAGCATAACTAAAAAGGATAATGTCTGCAAGTCTCAATTGCATATTTTTTTTGTGATAAATGATAAAATGATACCTCTCATAGATTAATACAATATCAAGAAAATATTTGAGTTTTTAAAGATTTTTCATCTAAAACAATATTTGATGGTACCCAATGAGTTGAATAATTTCTAATTCGTTATCTTCCATCATCAGAATATCATTTACATAGATAATTATTAAAATTATTTTGTTATCAAAATTTCTAGAAGAAAAATGAAAAAATAGTAATACATGTGTAATCTAATTGAGGTGATTGCCTATGAAAATCTCACAAAATAGGCTCTCGATGATTGTTTTTGGTCATATCACTCTCTATAAACTGTTAACTACACATGACTATGCTGCTCAAAACTCAGGTAACTACTCCATATTCCATATACACATTTTCCTCAACTACTCATGGTTGACATGCTAAAATTTATTTTTCACATTTAGTTGGTGTATCCTACAATGATATGATATTAATAGAGAAATAAGAATATGCTCTAAGGTCATCTTGGCATATGGAGAGTTTGTCTTAATAGTTCACACCAAATATTTGAGTGCATTATTTTGTTATAAATCTCATTTTAATATGATTTACATTTATATCTGTATCTATGTTCATAATAAATACTCACATGCAAGTTGCAACCAACCATATATTTTTTTAAATGTTATGATACTAGTTACTAGGTTCCATTGAATTTGAGAGTAGAGATGTCAAATGAGTCATGCAGTACTAGTTCGGCCATACTGATGTGCCACTGTACTGTGTCGCCATGCCACCATGCCATGCTGCCATGCCACAATGTTATGCTGCCATGCAACCATGTTGTGTTGTTGTGCCACTGTGTCGTGCCGGCATGGCCAAGCCACCATTCCACCATGTTGTCGTTCCACCATTCCACCATGTTGTCGTTCCACCATGCTGGCATGGTCGTTCCACCATGCCACCATGCAGTGTTGGCACAGTCGTGCTGCCATACTAGGCATGGCCTAGTTACGTGATCCATCAACCCAACGCTACATGGTGGGCACTTCCCAGTGCATGGTCGTGCTGTAATGTGCCAAACTCATAAGATGCATGGCTGTGCATGAATGGTGAATGGTGAAAAAACCCCATGGCTATTGTATGATGGGTGTCCGACTTAATGGTTGGCCAATTACAATTGGCCATGTGATTGATTGATTTAAAAAAATTGGGCTGCCTCGTGATGGGGCAATCAAATTTTTTAAAAAAATAAAAATTTGACTACCTAACGGGGATCCCTTTGGGCAGTCATTCCGACCAGTCATCCCAACCAGTTTACCATGTCACTAGGCCATGCACATAGGTCATGCCTAGCCCAACATGCGGCAGGAATCATGCTGGCCCAGTACCGCTCGAACCGTAGCATGGGGTGGCCCGACACAACTCGAGGCACACTTGTGGACCGAGATGGGACAAGTACTATTGAATTGGGCTTGGATGCGGGCTATGCCACTTTTTCCCAACACATTTCACACCTCTAATTTGAGAGCATACCTTTCTTTTATCATGATTTGATACTAATTACTCGGTTAAAATTAGATGGATTAGTTGTAGGATAATCTAACTTCTTGATAGGTTCGTCTCTTGTTGAAACGACAAGACATGTTTTCTTCTCTTTCATAGCATATACTCAAAGTCTTGGATGACCAAATTTCATAGTTATCAACTTACTATGAATTTGCACTGGTAAAGGCTCATGAACAACTATGTCAACAAGGTCTGAATGAGATTTCCAAACTCATAAAATCTCACATTTTCATATTCAACGTGATCAAAATCTCTTAATAGGTATGATGATTCAATGAGAATAACATGATATTGAGTACCAACATGCTCGGTTGTAGCCGACAGGCGACTCTCTCTAATAACTGGTGGTTCGTGCAGAGCTATAAGTAATGAAGGAAGAATAATGTATCGAGGTGTAACTGGTGGTTCATATTCAACATGATCTAAATCTTCTTGTAATTAGTAAAAAAAGATGACGCTCTTTTCTATCAATCTCTATTATGATAATTTATACCAATTCCTCCAAAAAATAAAGCAGTACTAAGCCTTAATTTTTTATAAATTGAATTAAGGTTTAATTTTTCATTTTTTTATCTATAAAAAAAACCTAAGTAGGGTTTCAGCACCATGTCACCATGTGCACTACCATGCACACCACTTCTTGCACCATCGTGCTCACCACCTCACCAATGTGTTCCAACTATGTTTCATGCATTTAGTTGTTCACACCTTAATAGTTTATCGTTCCTTAGTAATACACTCACACAATCTAAAAAAAAATTGAATACATGTGCTCTACACAGTAGCACTTATAATTACTATTACATGTATGGGTGTCAAATAGGCCAGACGATTTGAGCTTGACCTATGGCATGACTCAAAAATGTTATGCTAGGCTTGACGCAACATGGGCAGGAGTCGTGCCTGCCTTGTGCGGCTAGCCCATGGTAGGCCAGTGTTGTGCTGGGTCAGGAAAAATGGATAGTATGCGGTTGCACAACATGACTCGATGAATTTGGCATGACCATGCATAGTGTGTTGACTAAACATAATGCTCATGTTGGATATAAAAAAATGCAAGTGAAGCCATGTGTTAGTTTAAAAAAAGGTAGTTGCCTTTGCAACGAATGACCTTCAATTGTCTACTGTGCTGATGTTGTATCATGGACCAATATTTTTAGTGCAACGACATAACTTGTGCGACACCTCATCCACAAATCATGAGGTGTTTAGTCTTCATGCAATGTTAACAATTAACTATTTGTTGTATTGCTTTCACCATACCTTTAGCTCGTCAGAAGAATATCTCCATATCATGAATAGTTTATGCATGATTGGTTAAATTTTTTTTTTGTTAAGTCCTCGAGTTATGATAATCTCCATACACTATATTGGGTCCTCCTACTTGAATTCTTGAAGAATTATATCAATTCATTCTACATGCTTATGTATACTTTTTTATCTTTTCTATTTTAATCATTTAAATTTTAACATATTAATCATTACAAATATATTTGTGCCGAGTCACGGACATTATAATCATGAGTTCATGATAATCTCTTCCCCCCAATCTATTGCACATTGTCATGCAATTTTTTAGCAAGATTCACACGAATGAATTATCAATTATTGCTTATTTTTTATGGGTTATTTATACTTTGAAGTTCGCTATGAATCAAAATGGGCCAAACGAACTTCCAACCTAGTATGTGACCTCGCTTGTTATACTACTGCTACTACTACCCAAAAATTTGTTCTCTAAATTTTCACACTTATTAAGCAACATCCTCAGTCACAACTCAAATGATAAACAATACCAACTGGTGTGAAATAACCTACAATCACTTATAGGCTTTTTGATTACAGTGTTGATCAAATAGATAACAACTATATTTGAACATCTAACATCCAAGTTTCATTGGCTACTTTTATTGCCAATTGGAGAGAATATCATTTGGCCATTATGATCATAAGAAAAGTCTCCACTTTTTTGTTGATACTTAAACTTCCTATGATACCATTTTTTTTGGTCTAATAGTTTCACGTAATGGCAACCATTAGTTGTATCTTGAAGTTGAATAAGAGGTGTCAAATGGGCCGTGTTGTGTCAGACATACCCATTTCAATGAAGCATGACCATACCACCATGGTGTGCCACCATGCTTTGCCACCATGCCATGTCGGGCATGACACAACATGATAACCATACTAGTTTCTTGATATGTAACATTTGGCTCACAAAATGTTGGGATTTTTCAGGTTGTGTGCGGGAAGTGCTGATTTGTACCAGACTCGCATGAATGGGTCGGGACTGTGCTGCTACAGGGGCCAATGGTGACTAACCATGTAAGTGGAACCTGGCTTATGTGACAAGTTTTTTAAAAAAAAATTATCCAATTGGGTAGTTACCCAATGGAGCATGACCCATGACTCGACTAGTTCATGCCCAATTCTGGGTCTTCGGGTTGGTGGATTGTGTCATCATGCTTGGCTCAACATGAGGCATGATTCACACCAGGCCATCATGACATGAGTCATGCTTTGTGCCGGTATGGTCCAAGACTAGGCAAGGTGCTAGACCATGATGTGTTGGGCCTATCACGGCTGAACCATGCTCGGGTTCTCCAATCTAATTGACACCTTTATGTTGAATTGATATCACCCTATCATAGACTCCTATAGGGAATAACTCTTGATCCTAATTCATTTGGGGAATAAATATTGATCCTAACTCATTTAGAAAATAACTTTTGATCCTAACTCATCTGGGGAATAATTTCATGACTTGCAATAAGCTTTCCAAACTTAACTAGGTTGGCTTATCTGAATTCTTGAAAATTTATATTAATTCATCATACATGTTTTTCTAGAAATTCTCTTATCTTTTATCCTTTAACCAATTAATATATCAATCATCACAAATATATTTGTATCGAGTAATGGTCACTATAATTTTGAGTTAATGACAAATGCACGTAACTATATTGTTGGAGTAGGATTATTTTTATAACAAATTAAAAAAAGGGAAAAAACTAGTTGTTGGATTTCTAGCCAATTAAATAAATAAAAAAAAATTTTAAATTATTTTAATTTAAAAATTCATCTATGAATAAGAAGGTATTATTTATAATTTTTTATGATAAAAATATAATTTATTCTTTCTCTAATTCTCAAGTCTCAACTCATTTAAATTCTCTCAATTATGAGTGATACTATTAATTGTATTTTTATAAATTTTTTTAATATTAAATAAAACAATATTGGAGGATGAGCCTTGTGGGTATGCACTTGCACTTTGTCATCTTTAAATTTAGGTCTAGATTTTTGTAAGGTATATGTTTTTTTTATAGTTTTTTAATAAATAATTTTAGAAGTAAATAAATCTCTCTCATACTCAAAACTCTAGAATTTAAAAAAATAAAAAATATTGATTATTATAAAAATAATTTGTACATTGATATAGATAATAAAGATTCAAATGAAATATTAGTGATTGAGTTATCTTTTAGTATTAGGTTTGTATCGATACTTGCACCTAAAAATTTTAAAAGTAAACGAAGATCTTTAGTATGTACTCATTTTAAGATTATTAAAAATAAAAATTAAAGAGGCATCAGAGAAGATTCATAATAGATTTATTTTAAAAAATATATATATTTGATAATGGTGAGACTGAACATTTTAGGAGATATGTCAAATAATACACCAACAATATTGGGTAATGAATCTCAGGCAAAAATATGTAAGCAGTAGAGTCTTTGAATTAAGATCAATTTTAGATTTAATAATTGTTAATATTTATCACCATGAGTTTGTAAGGAAAGATATAGTTAGGTTCGTTACTAACATAAGTCTTTTGCTTAGATTTTGTGTAGTTCATTGATTAGTTCATTTAATGCATAAATATTTTCAGCCTGTCTTATATTAGGATTCATATGATGACTACAAGGGATAAAATTATGAAATATAAAAATACATAGTAATTATCGAACTTAAAACACAAAGTAGAGTGGTTTTGATGAAGTCCGACATTTGAACTTGTCATGATGACAAAGCATTCGCAAGCTTCCCTATCCACTTTGTTATTTTTAATTGAAAACTAAACATAAAAATATTAAAATTTTGTGAGATTCTTTATTTTTATGATAACTCTGTCATATGTGAGTGTTCGTCGAGAGTAATTATGAAATATGAGATTCAAAATAAAATACCTAAGATGATATTTAATAAAACTTCAAATAAAGTATGATAATAAATATTTTTTGTGAGAACAATTATTAACAGTTCCTTGGTTGAAATTTTTTATATTAGATGTATGTATTATATAATAAATTTAATAGTGCAAGTTAGCTATAAATTATTTTTTTCTCACTAGAACAAATACGCAATGCATTAAAATATATTAGAATAATTAGTAAACTATAAGACTTTTACATGTTATTTATGACAATAAACTTAAAAAAGAAAATTTTACAATTAAATATTAGGCATTATTAGAATTCAATATATTTGATGTTAGATTTATATGTTGACTATCAATATGTGATATCCAACTATGTTAATAGTAAAATTGATGAAATAATAAATGAATCAGACTATGACATAGGATTTTTATTTTTAAAATTCATAAAATTTTTTATGAAATGACAAATATGTATATGTTGGTATACATTCTCATGACCTGTATTATACTTAGGTGAATATTTAATATAAATTTATATCTTTAAACAATAAATAAATTATTCATATCTTGGTGTCATTTGTCATGATTATTGAGATAAAAATTAAGTATTTAATATATTAGCATTCTATTTAATCTCTTAATTGACTACATGTATAAATTCGAAGGATAAAGTCAAATAAGTAAAAAATATTATCAAATTCATATTCATCTATATGAACCAATTATAAAAGTTAGATAATAGTATTTATGAATAATTATATAACTTATTTAAATATTATGAAAATAAGTTTATTAGTTTTAGCGAGCCTCCAAATACAGAGATTGATGTCGTATTCAGAGATGATTACTTTTTTATTTAGTTAGCTAGAGATAAATATCATTGAGGTCTATCAAATATGTGTGATCTATTGAGATACTTAAACATCGATAACTGATTTATTTTATCGTACAAAGATATGAATTTTTTTTATATTAAATTAATGTAAATAATATTAATATATTTCTTTCATGCTATCTAAAATCATAATCTATTAATCCCTCAAGTATCTTGCGCTACTGATTAACATCATATCTTTGATTTTATATAAGAGAGTGCACTATATTTAATTATAATTAAAATTATGTAATACTTAAAAAATTGAAAGGATGCACAACTAAGTAATCAATATAAAATCAAAGAGTTACAAGTTAATAATTATATTTAAAAAAATTATGATATCGATATTTGGAAATCTGATAATTCAAATTAGATAGAATAATATTATATTTATGTTTTTTCTACTGACATTGTACTAATATGAATTTTATTTTAGTTTTTTTCTATTTTTTATGCATATAGAATTATATTTATGCATATAGATTTATATTTTTATTATTCAAATTTGACATTGTACTAAAATTATATATGATATTAAGGTTTGGAGCTCTAAATATTCAAATCAAACAAAGTAATATTATATTTATGTTATTGCTATCGACTTTGTACTGATATGTATTTTATTTTAGTTTTTTTTTGTATTTTTTATGCCTATAAATTTATATTTTCAATTTAGATTTTACATTATTATTTTATTGTTAATGTGATTTTTATTCATTTTTTATTTTTTAATTTATGTTATTTGATGGAAGCACCTAACATGTGAGTTCCCTAATAAGTTTTACCTGTTATATAACTGTGTGGTTAGCTACATCATATTTGGCATCTCCAATAAGAAGAATGAAAGGAGAGGAGGGAAATCTTCTAGCAAAGGAGGCTTGTTCAATCATTCTTTTCTTCAATGTCAACTTTCATACCTGTAGTATATAATTTTATTTTGATTATCTGCTTTGTATAACCAAATATTTTTATTTTTCAATATTTTAATTGTAAGTATAGGTCGAAATTTTTTTTAAGTAGAATTCGGTCCATTCGAGTTATCCAACCCACTCCGATATTGAAAACCTAAAAAAATTTAATATATGTGTTTTTTAGTACTCTTATGTGGCACTGCAAGCATGCATTTTTTCTGATTATTCGAATACTTTTTCTTGCCCATTTCTTCGGTTTCTCTTCTTCTGAATCTGTAAATGTTTTTGGTTATTAATCTGTAAGCGCTTAAGCTCTTTTCTGGTGAATGTAACTAGTCATGTTAAACGACTAGTAAACCACATTATTTCTATGTGTTTCTGTTGTGGTTTCATTTTTTATTTTGTTGTTAATTTGTTGTTGATCATCATATTTGTAATCACAATTTCAAGCGAAAATAACACTACCTTTGTCCAATTTTCTCGAGAAGTAATTTACTAGTCTCTGGATAGAGTAAAATGGTTATGGGGTCAAAGCATGTATGTATTTTCAATTCATTTTATTCAGACTTTGAACTAGCCTTAGGTTGAAGATGAGCAATTATTTTATTAGAGGAAGAGATAGGGTGATAGGATTGTCTTTGATTTTAAAATGATGATAGGCTAGAGAATCTATATCTAGAGGTATTGCTTCTAGAAGGGAGGAGTTTTCTCATTTCTTTCACTAGAAAAAACATTAAAGAATAATATCAAGGAGAGTGGCAATTGCTGGTTAAAAGGACATAAGAAATATATTACAACCTATCGAGCTTGGTGAAATCAAACTTTTCTTCTCAATTTCTTCAAGACATATCATGGCATAATGTCAATATATAAAGTAAAAGCTAGGGGCCAATTTTTTTTTTTTTGATCATAGGCTCTAATTATATTTCTTTTCTATCTTGGGTAAAGAGGCTCACACACAACATGGAAGAAATTACACTTTTAAGAGTTGTAGTGATCTTGAATTCAAAAAGGAATTTGAATGCAAATCTTTTTTCATTTAGAGATAGAATGACATACTATTAGTCGATCGTTATCAAGTTTGTATTCCTGCTTTATCGCAAGAAAGACAGAGTGACGCGTCCTTGACTTCAAACTTTTCTGCCATGCCTAGGCATCTTGAAAAGATATTACCTAATAGGTATGCTTAATCTATTGAATAGAGTTGTGACAATCATTATTATTAAATGCATGAGTAGGCAAGCCGAAAGTTCAAGTGCCACCATGCTCAAACAAAAGCATCTCGCCTTGCCTTGCCTGTCCTCAAGTGCCCATCACAAAATATATTATTCTCGAAGCCCTCCCCAAAAATTAATTATTCTCGAATCTCCCCCTCCCCCACAAATCATGTTATTCCTAAAGCTCACATTCCTTTCATTATCAAAAATTTTAGATAATATATTAGATATTTTAAAATTTTATATGTTGATTTGTTGAAATTTTATTATTTTATTTCAGAGTTATAAATGCTTGTGAATTATGATGATGAGAAATACTATTCATGTTTGATTTGTATATTTATTATTATTTACTTGATTGTATTTAATTAATATATAATAATTCTGTATACTATTTAGTAAAAATAATATATATATATATATATATATATATATATATTAAATAAAGTGTATCTAACAAAAAAAACTTTTACCATAATTGTTGTGTGTCTCAAGGGCCTTTTTGCATCTCAATGTGTCTCAAATAATCATGGTGACAATTCATAGAAATAAATGTGTTCTCGACCTTCTATGATGTTGAATTAGATTTTGAAATGCTAATTTTTTATTGAAAGAAGGCATGAAGAGCCCCATTTTGTTGCTTAAGTTGCTATCCAACTGCTTCATTAAAATTCATTTTTGTATAATATTACTTGTTTTTAGCTATTCTAATGAGTAATATTTACTGTAATTCATCTCGATAAGATGATTTCTTTTCCTTTAATAAGTAGTAGATTTATTCCTTACTTCTAGATATCTAGTGAAATACCTTAGTCTAGTTCGGATATAACTCAAAGATAAATCTGAATGTTCCACTCACTCATAAGAAAATAAAATAGAGGGATATATGATAAGTAACAACAAAATTATTATTTTTGTTTTTCTTATATCAACTTAGTGTAGCTGTCTTATTAAACACAATCTCATCATGTCTTGGGATTCATTTTTTTGTACATTGCTACCTTTGTGATATGTGATGGTGACACATCACATGAGGTATCACTTGTGTTTTTCTTTTTGTGCAATTATACAAGCATTAATATATCAAATTTCATAATAACTTTAAAATTAAAGTGTTCGAGAGGGAATAAAAATTGATATGATTGATCACTTTAGAAGTACTCATGTTATATTGAATGTTTTGGAGGGTATGCCTTTGTATGATTGAAAAATGATTTTAAATGATGGTAGGTACAAGTTTGAGACTTTTTAGACAGTTTCTTCAATTTTATTTGGCATGACTATCGAGATATTAATCTCTCACAAACCGTATACTAAAGTGAGAGCCTTGTGCACTAGGATATGACCTTCGACTTGATAGCTTGTTTTAATATGTAATATCATTTTGTAATGTTATGCATCCAATTTTTTTGTTGTGTCTTGTAAAAATGAATAATTTTATTTTATTTGTTTGATATATTTAAAAAAAACATCATTTTGTTCTGGCATGTATTCACTTTTTATGCTGACGTCAGAGGCCATATGTCATTTAATTTATCTTTTTAGGTGGAAGGTACGTTGAATTTGAAGGTGCATTATTCATTAGTTATCCAAATGTTAAATTTTATATGTATAGATCTTTTGCAATACCGATTCCTTTTATATCTATTCACAAATTGCACTTTCATTCTATATAAATTTGTTTTGCATGCTACATAGGCCAGTGAAATTTCTGTTTCTCTTTGTTGAATCCTTTAAACTGTATTCTAATGATTTTATTGCTGTTCTGAAGCATGTCTACATTCCATTACTATTTTTCAGTGGAGTAGGCTACATTGATGCTCCACACCATATATGATGGGTCTCCATTCAGGTGTCGATACATCTAATCTTGCCATGGATGGAGTGAGTTCTGATGAATTTGGAAATGATTTCCTTTATGTTTATTTTTAGATATTCACTTTTTTCAAAGATTGAACTTCTTTATGTTATATTTTGAAATGATATAGACATTTGTTGGGTCATGTTCTGCAATAACATGGAACTAATGTTATTGGTTTTGAAATTCTTTTTCTTTTATTAAGAAAAAATGTTTTGTGAAATATTGTTCAATTTGTCTATGTGAATATTGTTAGGACTAGAATTTAAGTATTCACCTAATCACATATTATTTGCTTATAGAGGTCAGTTAGGTACTTTAATAGAAAGAATTTATTTTAATGGCATCTTGATGCCTCTAGAATTGTCTGAGTATCTATGATATTTTAGAAGTTACTATGAAATCTAGATGTTTTTATGATAGTTTATATGTTTGTATGATGTTCTAGAAGTTTCTATAGTATTCTATAAGCTTTTATAATATTTTAGAACATTCAAAAAAATTATAAAAGTAGCTTGTCGGCATTACCATTTAAGATTTTGGAGGAATTAATGGTGTTGTGGTGCATTGAAATTCTCAATGCCATAAAATAAAAACCTAAATTTATAAATCAAAACATAAGGTAGTAGAGGCAACCCACATATTGGGTAGTCCTATCATAAATCTAAAATACCTCGCAATTGATGTTGCCATCACCTTAAACTTGCTTTCAACTGAATGTTGTGATAATCACTTGTCTCTTGTTTTTTTATGAGATAAGATTAAATTTAAAAAAAATATAATAATTTGTAGTAGATCTTCTCTCTGTGCAGACTGATGTATAGTTAAAATATGAAATATTAGTTAGCTGAGGTGTCTTTGACCACTAAAATATATATCAAAACATGGAATTTTTTTTATATACCTAAGTATGTGAAGAGCTTCATCCAAATGAATATGTCATGAAGGATCTAGAAATTCGTAAAGCTTTGTTAGGGTTTTCTTATGGACAAAGATGGGAGAGACAGAAGGCCGTGAGAAGAAATTTTGAAAAATGAATAATAATTTTATTAAAATCGATTTTTTTTGAATACACTTAATTATATATATTTATGATTGAGTGAGTGTGTGTGTATACTTTGGAGTAGCCCACAAGTTGGATGCTCCCAAATAATACAAAATAAATAAAAAATAATAAACTAAAAACTCAATACTCATTTCTAGCTGGGGTGTAACTAGCATATATCCCCTTTATAAGAAAGAAAGATAATACGTGATACTTTGAGTCTTCGTGAGGATGTTTATATACTGCTACCTAATATATATGTAAATTGTAGCAATCAAATAATTTTTAGATCTTTTCTCGGATTTAGTGAATCAATTATAATTTGTTTCATCTGCTCGAGAAATACTAGGTTAGTAGTAATGGTGCTGAGCTTCTTGGCTATTATAGTGAAGTATCATCTGTCTTTAAAGTGATAGAAAAAGCTTCTCCAAAGAGTGTTTGATCTACTGGAGCTCATAATTAACTATACCATATCTCTTTATTTTTATTTTGTAATAGATTTAAAATAATTATTTATATATTACTTTTCCATGATATAATGTTATCTGCAAAGAAATATAAAAATTCATGGTGAATCTCTTCTTTATGATCATAAAAAATCTAACTTTAATTTGAATATGTCTAAATTCATCTATGCTCATGATCTTTATATGTAATCCAATGTCCTAAATTTTTCTTAACATGCCTGAAAATATAAAGCATTAAATTCATATGACATTGACTAACAAAAGTAGATAAATATTGATGTCTTATGTAATATTAGGCATAATTACTATTATATAGTTTAATTTTTTAACAGTCATCCTATACCTAGAGGCGTCAATTAACAAACTAACATTTGTATATTAGTTTATACTTGGATCAAGTGGTGAGTTATGCGGTGTACATCTTGATATATTGA
Source organism: Sapria himalayana (assembly GCA_029783825.1). Lineage (NCBI taxonomy): Eukaryota > Viridiplantae > Streptophyta > Magnoliopsida > Malpighiales > Rafflesiaceae > Sapria > Sapria himalayana. Next base: position 5,211,337 of record JAREIK010000403.1, on the reverse strand, counting down.
TATAAGATAAAAAAATTAAAAATTTATTTTATCAGAAAAAGGAAAAGCATAAATATTCATCGTCAATATCAAAAAAAATATCACAGATATTTTAAATCTTTCATCTAAAACTTGATCTATAAAAGTGATTTTTAATTGGGATATATCCAATTGATACTTTTATGTAATCAGCATATCATTGACGTATATAACTAATATCACATATTCATATCCTGACATGTTCCACATCAAAAAAAAGTAAGAATAGTTTGGCACACATCTCATAATATCAAATGTAATAAGCATCGAGGAAAATCTACTAAACTATATCATGAGAGACTACTTGAGGTAATAGAAGACCTTTCATAATTTTCATACCATATCTAGTGAACTATGTACAAAATTTAGATTTGGTACAAGTTGAATTTTACATGGTCTTCATGCACTTTGATTGTAAGTTCACCATTTTTCATATAAATTAATTTTTATTTAGTGGTTAAAAATGATATTTCTAAAATAAGAGGTGCATCTTTATGTACTTTCATATCTAATATCACAAAATTATACATTAAATATAATTTTTTTAATATTTATTAGGATATCTTTAATAATATTCTTTTGATATGTTACATATATGGTTGTCATTTGAAGAGATAAAATTGTAGAAGTAATTTTACCCAAGTTCAACTTCTTCACAATCAATAATGACATGTTTGATTGTTAAAATTTAATTATTTTATTTTAGAACTTTGAATGCTTGTAATGATAAGAAATACAAATGATATTTGATATTTATGTTAGATATCTTTTATTTGATTATAATTCATTACTAAATAAAATTTATAAAAAAATTTTAATTAAAATAATATATATATAATGTAAAGTGTGCCTCACAAAAAAAGGCCTCATCTTAAGCATGGCTTCTGCCTCAAGGCCTCAAAAGTTTTTTGTATCTCATTATGAATTACTCCTCAAATAATTATGATATATTCTATTTTCTCTTTCGCAAAATTGTGTTGATTTTCTATCTATTTTTTATTTCTAAGAGTAATTGTCATGCATTTCTTTGAGTTATATTTGGTGTCACTAAAAATTATTTTCGAAGGTCTTTTTTTCAAGGCAAGGGCTAATTGTTCGATTTGATTCTTAATAGTCTTCATTATGAAATCCACATTGTTGATCTTTTCTTTCATTCAGTTCATTTAGTTTTTATGTGCATCATTCATTTTCTTTGTTCTATTAAGTAGGGCCAAAATATTGTCTTCAAAGTTCGAAGTTTTCTTTTGCCCTTGGTAGATGGAGCTCGAAGCTCCATGCCCTTGAAATTTAGGATGATAATGAGTGAATAAGTTGTTATTCGGTCAGAACTCAGAATATATATCTTCAATTCTACATAAAATCCACACATTCCACTCGGAATTATTGATCTACACCCACTAATTCTTGAATTTGCATAGCTGCAGTTTTTTCCAATGTCAATCATTTTTATTTTGATACTTCGGATAGTTTATGAAGGCATCAAGTTTGGTTTCTAAGGCCAAATTTTTATTTAATTTAAAAATTTTAATTTATTTACTTCTTATAGTTCTCTCACCAAGAGCTTGATAGTTATTTTTTATTAGATTCTCAATGGTGATTTGTATATTATTGATCATATAGAAACTATATCCATTGTGTATCTAGTCCTATAATGCAGCCTATTAAAAAAAATCTGCACTTGAAATGATATCTAAATTTATTTTGGAGAGAAACCCTTAATAGATTTTTCAATCTATCCCAAGTATAATATAATATTTGTGGTTTACCGTGTTTTAATTAGTTGATTTTTGCTTTGAGTTACGAGGTTACTTGTGAATGAAAAACTTTCATGAAAAAAGATTATACTTGCTTTAGAGGTATCAAACGGGTCATACCGTGCTGTCATGACCCATTTTTTCAAGGCATACCACGGCACGGTGGGCACGACCGAGTGCATGACTTTGGCCAACCATGCTGAACGACAAAGATGCACATGTCATGCATCTTTGCCATTACCCATTGTGTGAAAGTCGACGAGTGGCCGGCTTAAGGGTTAGTCAATTACAATCAACCATGTTGTCAATTATTTTAAATAAATTAGACCACCAGGGTGACTGCCAGATGGGGACCCCTTCAGGCAATCACCCAAGCCAGTTTACCATGCCTTCAGGCCAGCCACACATGTCGTGCCTAGCCCAGCACGAGGCATGGTTCGTGATTGCCCAACATGACAAGAACCATGCTATGGGGTGGATTGGGCTGGCTCTGCCCAACATGGTCCAAGGCATTGTTCTAGACCGTACCAGGCCAGGAACTACTAAACTGTGCTAGGCCACGGGCCATACCTGGGCTGCCCAACCCATTTGACACCTAACCTACTCTTTTAAACTCTTATTTAATCTCGTTAGTAGACATCAAAACCAAATTATTACTTAATCTCTAGGGAAAATAGTAACAACCTCAATCATATCATATTATAGTTGATTATTGTCATCTTGACAATGGTACACATTTCTAAAAATAATTGTAATATGCATTGTCGAGATTTTTTGAAACATGTCTTTCATATTGATGTTATTGTATTATAACTATTAGGCTCAATTTCAACTCAAAACTATTTGCTTGTATTGATTGTATTTTAATTTTAAAATAACTGTCAGTTAAGGGAGTCTATAATAATTTCCCATTGTATGATTTTGCACATAATGTGGCTTATGTTGTTCAAAACCAAAATCACTATTTTTATCACTTTTTTTTTGTTTTTTCATGATGGTCTTTTCACCTTTATGGTGCTTTTTTTTATTTCTATGTTTTCTCAATTATTTTCATGTTTTATTAATTGTTACATCCAAAGATAGTAGTTTATATCTTTATTTTTGGTGCATGTGATAAATGTCTATAAAACAAACATAAAAAACAAAAGAAACAACAACACAAATTATGAACATGATCAATTTTAATTAATTCTACTAAATCAAACAAATGTCAATCTCCGACAACAGAATCAAAAATTTGTTAATTAATTTACAATGCACAAAAATTATCGCAACTATACAGGTCTAATTATTATTTAAATGAATTATATGAGTTTTAGTATCGATCTCATTATGATTAAGTGTTTGAATTTATTAAGCATCAAAGTCAATTAAATCTTCACCATCTAAGCATTATAATAAGATCAAATGAAGTTGGATTTGCCAAACAAAATAAATAATAAAACTAATGACAAGTGTAATGTGTTACTGACAACTTAAAACTCTAATGAATAGTTTTTAGAGTTTACTCATGTAGGTAGTTCTAGAGTTGATATACTTCATTCATGGGAATTTATTTTCCATAAGATTCCTGAGTAGTTAGTTTATGCATTGTTTGGTAAATGAATGATAAAATATGTGATCTATACTCACATATGTCAGTCACATTTTACAAACTTATTAATAGTCTCCGACATAATGTTACCTTCTAGTTCATGTAGGTAATAAAAATCAAGGTCACAAGTCTTCAATTACTTATCATATTTCATGTAGGTAGTAAAAATATCGCATTTCACAAACTCATTAAATATGTGTAATTTTATTCACATATCATAGTCTATCTAAGAATTACACAGTCATGTGTATTAGCAAAATATTATAAAAATAACAAAGACAATTCATCAGTCACATGTCATTGGCCATATGATGTATTCTCCAATTAATCAAATATTCAATTAATTTTAAAGGCAATGCATTAGCCACCTGTAACAATCTATACAATAAATGCCTTGAGTATGTGGACTTGTTCACCCATGAAAATCCATCTAAGATTTATATAATTTCAAAAGCTATCACATTCGTAGCTATAGTTATGATATCTCAATCCTTGATTATATGAGTGTATGCACCTATGTAATTCCCAAAGACATCAACAATTTTATAAATTATAGCCCAATTAGTTTAACATATTAAACTAATCAATCCTCATACACAAATTCACAAACAACCCTAGATATAAAATTTAGCATAGTATTGGAAAGTAATTCATGCAACTTTCGGTATAAAACATTATTTCCAAACTACAAAAATATTGTTGCTGGTAGAGTTTCTTTAGGAATGGTATTTTGTTTTCTGCCTTGGGTATATGCTCTCTACTAGTGCTTTGCTTTGTTTGAATCAGATTGATCAAGTTGCTCTTTTCTCAATTACCCTTTTCTAGTTCTTTGATTCTGGCTATTTTATGCTCATTGCTCTCCTTTTCTATTCCTAGAGAATACTAATCTTATGATCTAAATGTCATATGTGGTTGCGATATATATGACAACATACAACATTTATCTTGAGTTTTGTGCCAGTTTATCTTACAACTTTATGGTTGGTATCGTGACATATATTTTGCTTGTTGTCTATATTTGGTATTATGATCAAGAATGAATATCTTAATAGAGAAATGATGTCGTGATGTTGTGATGGAGGATTGATGTCGAGAGAAAGTAAATATGTGACCAAAGAAATGGTTTTGCAATCGAGAATTAATGTAACGACTGAGAATAGATGTTGTGAATGAAAAAAATAATGTTGTGACTGAGATTTTTTTCTTTTCTTCATAAAATACGTACGCGATTAGGACATTAGAGTTGTGACCTTATTTCTTGGTTTTTTCACTTAAGTTTCTTGCAATATTCTTTCTTTTCGTTTAAAACTTACAAAACTCTCATATTTGGTGAAGTATTCATATTTATCATTTAATTCAGGTATTTTGTTTGAAAATTATGTCAATAATGGATTAAAAAGATTTATATAATTCATGTTTATTAATTGGTTTTTTTTGTTTTTTGAGGAATTAATTCATGTTTATATTCTCCTATAGTATGTACCTCAATTCAAGGTACATACTATAGGAGAATAAATCACACAATGATAATTTATTAGATATTATTTCTAGAAAGGAGGTTGAAGGTTTTACATAGTATCAATAGAGGATGGATGATTATCGAAGCTATTCATCAGTCATTATAGAGTTTGTCTACCATGATACTTATACATATTCGATATAAGTATATAATTTTTTTAAAAAATAATAACAAACCATTCATTTATTTTATGTATAACTAGAGGTGTTAAATGGACCATGTGTTCCATGCCGACAAGATTCATTTTTGTGTGGCCTAAATGTACCACCAAGCCAGGTTCAACACAACTACTTAAGCAACAAGTTTGGCATAACCAGTTTGGCATGCAACAGTGTCATTGGTGGGCCATGCTAACTTTCATTGAGCACCAAATGGGAACATGCTGATCACGTAAGTTGAACTCGGCTTCCATGTTTGTTTTTTCTTAAAAATACTTGGCTTTATTGGGTGGTTACTCGATAGGAGTTACAATGCTTGGCACGTGATGGCCATCAGATAGTCATCAGATTTTTATTCTATATTTCTTAAATTTTTATTCTATATTTATATAAATTTTTTATATTAAAACAATATATTATTTTATTTTATTTTTATTTTTTATAAATAAAAGTGACCAAAATCCAATAGTCATTGAATTTTACCGCCTAGCCATTTGGAATGAAATAGGACAGCTACAAAACATAGTAAAAAAATATTTTTTTTTATTTTTTTACCCACATCGAAAGCAACTTGCATAACTTATCGTTTTGTTTATTGGGACTCATTACTTAAATGCAAAGGGCAGCTACCATGGCTAGGATGTTGAGTTTTTTTTTTTAAACAAGATCGTGATTCGTGACCTCTGAGAAGGCCTTGACCATGATCCATAACATGTGAATCATGCTTGGTCAGTAGTCACCTACTCATCATCCTTGTGGATCACCAATGGACTAGGCATATGAGTCGTGCCTAACTCAACACCAGGCATTGTTGGCCCTGACCCAGCACAACATGAGTAATGCCACGGGCTGATATGACCGTAGTCTAGGCAAATTTCTAGACTGTGTCATATATGGCTTGACACGCTATTTTATTTCATGTCTCATGTTGTGCCTAGTTACCTAGCTCACCTGGCACATCTACTACGAAGGTAAATATATTTAGTAAAAATAATATACATAGATAATTAATTATTAAAAAATACTTGTGTTATATGCATATTTTAAAGTTTATGACTTTATGATATGGTAAATACTTTCATTCAAAGTTGACAGATATCAGATTTATGGTTTATCACACACATCATCTCTAACTTTTAGGGGTAAAAATATGATTGCTAAGATAGTAATCTCTAGCATACTTATTGCTAGAGACCATGAGCACTGTAGATTGGGCATCACCTCTTATATTTAAATTGCATCAAAATATATATTATTTTAATTTTAGTGCAATTTTTTATCAATAGAAAATATAATTTATTTTTTTCTTTATTTTGTCACATACCATATGCATACCTAACAATACTCGGTCCACGTGCACGACAAATACTGAATCTAGAAATATTTTCCAAATTTATCGTGCAAGAGAAAATTGTGATTTTGTATACTCTACCCAAAGTAATTGAAGTAACATAACGCATATTTTAATATTTGAAAATAAGTTCACTAAACTCTAAACTAATTGTTTTATGGTGTACTCAAATTTAATAAACAAAAAAAAACAATTACATTAAAATTAATTGTTAATTAATTTTAATGCTCTCTCTCTCTCTCTCTTTACTCGCCTCCTATAACTCATCTCCATGGAGCTCGACGGCAGCTCCATGGACACGAGCTCTCGTCAAGATCAACGAGCTCATGGTCGAGCTCCATGGAGACAATCTCTTGGTGCTCCATGGACATGAGTTCGTGGAGCTCAACTGGAGCACATGGAGCTCATGGAGCTCCATGAGCATGAGCTCCTATAACTCAACGGGAGTTCCATGGCACAAGCCCTTGAAGCATAACGAGTTACATGTAGCTCGACCACGAGCTATCGTCAAGCTCCACGAGCTCATGGTCGAACTCCTGGAGCTCATCAAGCTTCATGGACACGAGCTCCAAGAGCTTATGGAGTTCTACAATAGCTCATCGAGCTCCATGGAGACGAGCTCCTTGAGCTCGACGGGAGCAAGTCAAGCTCCATGACGTGAGCTCGTGGAACATGATGGGAACTCATCGAGCTTCATGGACAAAAGCTCTCGTGCTATTGATTGAGATACTGGAGTCCGACGAGTTACATGGATCTCATGACCAAGCTATCGGAGCTCTTGGTCGAGATACATGGAGCTCGATGAGAGGTCCATGGAGTTACCGCATGGAGCTCGACGAGCTCCCGTCGAGATTCTTGAACTAATCGAGCTCAAGGACAAGTAGGCAAGGAGAGAGGGCGAGGGGACGAGATCCGAGTTGAGAGAAAAGAATTAAATTTAATTAAAAACATATTTAATTAACAATTTTGGATTAATATAAGTGTATTTTGGGTTTGCTAAACTTTAGTACACTAAAAATCAATTAGTTTAGAATTTGGTTCAGTTATTTTCAAATATTAAAAGTTAGTCGTCTTTGTGTAATTTATCAGTGACCCTTCTCTCATCACCCCGAAGGACGGCCGACTGATCAATCAATGCCCAATAATTGAAAACCAAGTGGACCCTGTACATTAAATTATTGTTGAATAGTTAGCTTGCTGGCGGCTCTTCCTTCAGCTGTCATGAGGGGATAGCTAGAGGCTTATTATAAGAGACGAGCGAGCATCCTTGGTTAGCTCATCCAGCCTCTATAAGTGAAGAGTGAGTATCCACATCTATTCAGAAGAAAACCTCTCGTTTCCTGCTGTGCTTGGCTTGCTAACAATGGCCTCTGCAAAAGTTAATCTCCTGTTTGCCATTCTCTTCACCGTTCTCCTCATTGCCTCCCAAACATGTGCTCGTGAGCTGAGTGAAACTGATCTACCCTGTGAGTCCTTTTAACCAATCAATTATCCTCTCGCGTGTATTCATGTTGCTCGCCCAAACTCATACTACCGAGGGATATATTAAATTGATAACTCCCATCTGCTGTTTTTTTTTTTATATATATTTTTAAATTAAATATGCGAATTCATGCTGATTTGTATCGATTCCAGGGAAAAGAGAGCAAGGCGACAGAGTCCAGGCTAAGTCATACAATGAACACGGGGAGCACCATTATCAACATGGAAAGGATCATGGCCACTGGCGCCCAAAAGATCAAGCCCAAGCAGCAGTCCAGACCCAGGATGAAGAGACTGAAACAGTCGATTAAGTGGAGTATGAGAGTTTCATATGGGTACTTTGCTTTTAAACACCAAAATAAGAGCTATCTAAGCTAGTGTATTTCAAGAAATAAAGGCTAGCAGGATGATGTATTTCAAGAAGAACAGTACCCTTTTATTTTCGAACGAACCTGTTTGTTTAGTCTTCAAATTTCAAAGTGGCTTCTAATTCGAGCATATTCTGATAAAAGGAACAACACGTTACCATGGGCGCGTACCATAACATTAAACTTTTCCATTGCCAAGCCCGCGTATCTGGTTAATCCTTGAAAAACACAATAAATAAAGAAAAACATAAATAATTAGGTCATGTTCGTTTTAGCTACCCTATTTTGAACCATCTCACTCCCTTTTTTGTTTCTATCAACTTTCATGACACACCAAATATGATTGGTGAAGATTGGCACAAATATGGTGCATACTAACTAATTGTTGGGTGACCATATAATATATTTTGGTATGTGGTTGTTCCTAAATCACTAATAATATTAGAAAATACATTTTGTTTGGCATAGTATAAAATTTTATATTTTAAGTATTAAAATGAGATTTAATTTTCAATTTTTAGAATTTTTCATGTTTAATAAAATTAAATTATGTCCACATTTTATTTTATTAAAATGTATTTAGATTATATTCTGAATTTTTCAATGTTTATATTATATATATTCAATGTATAATTTACACATAAGTTCAAAATTTATAATATATTTCACAATTCAAAACATAAAAATCCTTATTATTAAACAAAAAGTTCAAATGTTCAATATGACAATTGCATGTACAATTAACTTGTACATAAGATTTTCTTCAAATGTACTAATATCTTTAAATTATTAAATACAATAAAATTACTTATTGTGTTAAAAATAATTTCTAGATTATAAAAACCCTATAAAGTATATATTTCAAATCAAGAATCTAAACCTTTGATTTTGAGGACAAATATTTTGAATATTATTTCATATTATTCTTTAAAGTTAATTATTCCAAATTATTCTAAAACCCCTAAATATTATTTTGAATATTATATGGATTCTAAAAAAACTTATCTCTCGTTTTGTTTTTAGATCTCTTCACTTGCACCATTCTGTTGAAAAATGCACCATGGATAATAAATGAGAAAAATAAAATATATAGTTTTAAAATAATAATTATATATTATTATTTAAATTAAAACAATACCAAACTAGACATAAACTAAACTGGCGTGCTCATCTCCTACACACTCAACACAAATAGCCATAGTTATCAATAAATATATATTCTCAAAAAAACATTTTTGGATTTTTAGTTTTATTTTTTACATTTGTTGAAAATTATATATTAAATATTTGTTAATATTTTTGATAATACTTAAATTAATTTATCCTTGAAGAAATATTTTTTAAATAAAATTAAACTTTACATGAATTTTGATAATTCTATTGTTGATGAGTTCAATCACAAGAAGGTGATTATGTTGTTGGATATGCCCGGGTTTGGGGCATAATAGGTTTTTTTTTTAGTTTTGTTTGGTTTGATTTTTATATGTTAATTTGAATTTTAAATAATAATATATGTGATCTCATTTAATAGGGTATAATTAAATATAAAATAAAATGTTGTGTATTTTTTTATTATGTAATTTGATTTGAACACGAGCAAAACATAACACACATAAAGACATGCTAAAATGGGATCATGCGTGAATAAAAAAATTTGAAATATAAATTGTGTATCATATTTGAAGTTTCATTATCTGGTAAAGTTCTATAATATAATTGAGACAAAATGTTACTTCTCATCTTTTTTGTTTGAGGAATTGAGGAGGAAGGACATGATTTGTGTGGGGTTCATGATGTGTTCATATAGTGTTTGTGCGGTTCTGTGAGATTTGTGCGGAGGACGTGTAGTATTTGTGTGGTATTTTTGTTGCGCTCATACTACTCGAAAATCTTATAAGAATACCATAGAAATTAAACATCAAAAAAGTATTTTAAATTAGATTAACTATTTAAATTTTAAATTGTGTATAATTACGTGCATATTCTATTATTTCAGGGGGCAAAATATTGATTTATAATTGTATATGCTTGAGATGGTAATTTATAATCATATATATATATATGTGTGTGTGTGTGTGTGTGTGTGTGTAGATTCATATACACACATATATATTTATATATTCCAAACAAAAAATTTGTATTCCCAAAAAGTTGTTTTGAATCCACTGTGTATTTTTAGATAAATTTTCTAATGGTGAAAAAATAAAACACTTTAAAAAGACATTCTAAATTAAATAATATTGTTAGATATAGAGAAAGTTTCAAAATCATTCTTGATTTTTGGGCTAAATTGAGGTCGGTCCGCAACAATAGCATACTTGTTCATCAAAAACAAATTAATTTTCCAATGTAAAAAAATTCAAATTATAAAAAAGAATATTAATTTTCTACAACAAAACAATAAATTGAAGTAATTTTAGGGATGACGATCCTCCCAATCCAAGATCAAGGTTCAAACTTAATACCTCGTGGCATGTATGCAAGGGCCAAATAATTTTTATTTTCATAACCAAAGGTCACTACAAGAAAAAACAAAATTAGAAATGCCAAAATCCATTTCTAATTCCGACGCTATGTTGAAATAGCAACCTCAATAGAAACGGAAAGATCCCATTTCTAAAATGTTCCTTTTAAAATTTTAGAAACAAAAAATGCCTGAGGGTTTCTATAATGTGGGATGAAATTTTTTCATTTCTAATTGTAGTGACAAAAATGGCATCTCGGATGCCATTTCTATTTTGTTACTAAAATAGTGATGAAATAAAATATAAATATAAGATTCATTTTTAAATTAGAAATGCATTTTGAAACATAAATATCCTTTTTTCTTTTCTATACTTGGAGCATGTCTCATTTGTTATAGTTTCTATATGCTATATAAAAAATACATATACATATAGAAATCATATACCCTACAATCCTATAAGTACATGTATATATTATTCATCTAATGATATTCATATAACATCCATTACAGAGTAACACATCAAATAAAAAATATAAAAGTACATCAATTATAGTACACATTTATAACATTTAAAAATAATACAAAAATCAAAAGTTCACCACAAAATTTTTTGTTGTAAAAAAAAACACACCACAAATAACTATGAGTCTTTGTCAAGATTAGTATTATCCTCTGAAGATCTTGATAGATCTATTTTAGAATGATGACAAAAAGATGAAGCCACTGTTAAATTGCACAATATTTTCTCCATCTTCAACATCTTATGTTGTATTTGCTCATCTCTTTTCATTCTTTTTTTTTATTTCTTTAATTTATTTTTGCATCTCTTTATTCTTTTTATTGCATCTCCTCATTTTTTTTTCTTTGCAAAGTATCCTAAATTTCCTACATCTTCTCATACAACCTCTCATCAAATAGATTATTGTAATTGGAAGAATAAGATAAAAAACTCCAAACAAAACCTAGATAAAATGTAGATGAATGGGTGCCAAGTCTATACACTCGCTATTTTTTTGTCAACACTCCCATATCTTGAAGGAAAATATGCACAATATTAATCTATAGCACATATATAGAAGAACATATCAATTATGAAGTAATGATAATCATATTCTCCACAATTTAATATAATTATTAAAATATAACATAATTCATTATTACTATATTTAGATAAAATTTATACTAGCACAAGAAACTATCATCTCTCTATCAAAAATTAAAATAAAAATAAAGCTAGTCATTACATTTAATTAGTTCATATATATTGTTGTATATAGTTTATTTTGATTAATTATTTTGTATAACCAAAATATTTTCTATTTTAATATTTTTTAATGCTAGTGCAGGAAATAAAATATTGAAATGTTGGGAATGCAGCAATAGCATAATAATGGGTATCTCACTACTTGGTCAGTAGGACGAAGAAAATTTTGGAGCAAAACTCGATCCATCCAAGTGATCCAACCCACTCCATTTAAAAATATCGAGAAACTGTTTATATATATATATATATATAATTATTTTGTTTTTTGGTCACTGCCAATAATTCTGTGCGATTGTTCTCTCATCTTTCTCCCTCTCCTCTACGCAATTTTCTTCCCGATTGTTGTCTCTATAAGATATTGATTTTGGTTATAATCTATAAATGCATAATTTTTTTCTGGTGGATGTAGCTAGTCGTGCTGAACGACTAGTGAACCGCATTATTTTTTGTGTTTTTCTGTGGCTTGATTTTCTATCATGTTATTGGATTGTGGTTTGATATATATGGTTGTGGATATATCATTTATTGTTTTCTTCTTATTAATCTGTAAAATTATAAACGTTGGAAGCGGAATTACCTATCATATATTACCTCATCAATTTTGGTAAAAAAAATACTTGAATTTGCATATCATTTCGTGTGAATGCCAAAAATTAAATTTTTGTTCCAATATTTTCTTTCATTAATTACAATTTACATATGATACTACAAGTATAAATTGAGAAACTCACATTAATATTATTTGGCTACTTGTCTATAAATGATCTATCATTCTTCTTGCGCATTCGCTTGAACACCTCAAAAAATATCTACTCATTATCAGAAATTTTCAACAAATCATCTACATCTACAAATTTATCATCATTTGATTATGCAATTAATTTATCTTCATTATCTACTTGAACATAACTACAACAAAACCATAATCAATGATGCCTAAAAAGCATCATTATATATATATATATATATATATATATATATATATATATATATATATATATATATATATATATATATATATATATAATATCGCTTATCGATAGCATCATCCGCTAGCGTGACATAAAAAGTTTATACATATAATGACGTTTTTTTGCAGTGTCGTTGAATCATACCTTGACGCTAAAATAAAGTGTCATTTTTATTAACAATGACGCTTTATTTTAGCGTCAAGGTATGATTCAACGACAATGCAAAAAAAAAACGTCATTATATGTTGTAGCTATCGTAAATTTTTTTAATATTATGACGCTTAGTAAAAGCGTCAAGGAAGATTATGATTTAAATAAATTTAAATTTAATAATTATTGTAAATATATTTTCACCTGTTATTGTAATACTGCATGCACATAAGAACAACATTCTTTACAATCCATACCAAGAATACAGTTTTCAAGTATAATGGGGAACTCGGACTTCTTACAAATCAAAAAAAAATATATAACACAATTTCGACATTCATTTCTTAAATTCAATTCCAATTTTCTGATATATGCAACCCAATTATGCCTTAACTCCATAAAACTGGTTCCTGCTAGCCTGACAAAGTTGAGAGTTAATTTCCAAATAAGGTAACTTGCATACAAAAAGATGAACAATAAATACTTACACTTGCAGAAAAAAATATATTATAGAGCATTGGAAAAAAAACAGGAATGATAACAACATATCATAAAAATAATTTGTATAACAATTGACATATACGATTAAATAAATTTAACAACAAGAAAAACAAAGTTAGTAGTAATGGATAAAATATAAAGCAGAATATTTATCAATTATGGCATAAAAGTTGATAAAATTTTTTAAAATACAAAACAATAATAATTCATTTAAAACCTAAAGGTGTGTAGTGAGTTTAAATATCTCACAAACAACTTCAAAAAAATACTACAAAAACCAATTAAATATCATAAAATGAAAAGTTAAATTACTTGTCATCTTCCCAACACATCAAAAAAACTCGATGAGATGCTATGTAATATAATTTTAAGTTCTATTTGATTACGCAAATATAGTAATCCAATCAACATATAGTTTTAGATTCATTAATAAAATATTTGCTGCATGAAAAAAAAAGTTGTGCCTTGAAATAATTATTGTGTTTTATAAGGGTGAAAAGGTAATTTACACTGTGGTGGTAAAGTATTGAAGCCAAAAGTTGAAATCATAATTTTTTCCATTGTCAATCTATCACAAAAAATCTATGGTTGACAACATAAATAAAATATAGTATGAAAACAAAAAAATTCTAATTACATATTCACGTTTTGAATATTTAATTGAAAGTAAGAAGTAATAACTTTGATCTCATTAAAAAAAATACATCTATTATCACAATAGTTCATGGACCATTCCAAAGTTGTAAGATCTCCTAACTTGACCAAAAAAAAGTTTACCTTTAAACACCTAAGAATCATGCATACAATATACTAATGTAATTCAACATATGAAAATTATAGAAATATAATGAATGTGTAAGGAAAATACTAAAATATCTTCAAATGATTATGTCGAATAATATACCTTTAGTCATAGTTTGAGTCAAAAGAGATATAAATTACGAACATCATCAAAAGTTGATGTTGTAAATCCCAAATTTTGTTCATGCTTCAATACAAAAAGGTGTCCCCAATGCTTTTCAAACCGATTAAAGTATTAAATGAGTTGCCAACATCACCCATCCAGATCGTACTTCATCCAACTCATCTTTGTTGTATGATTCCTTCCCATTAAACTGTTGAAAAGTAAAGTATTATATTAATCAATAAAATTGGAAAACTAAAAATAACTGATATATTGAGAAACAACCTTTATTTATTTCTTGATTTTTTTTGGAATTTCACATTCTCTCCTTAAAGAATTTCGTCCCAAATCTCACAAATACAACTTTATAATTATAAATATAACATAAAGTTAAATAATTATTATTTTACTAAAACACATATCTTCATTTTCAAATAAAAAAGGATAAGACACACATTGTGTCTTTACATTCCTAAGTTGCTTCTTCTATTCCTTGATACTGTCATATCACTTTTACTAGCTTTAGTCTTGTATCAAAAAACTTGGTCTCAACTATCAATGATACTAGCATTTCTTTAAACATTCTATTTGCATTAATAACGAGTTCGCCCCAAACATTACATAAGTTGGATTAGAAATATAATTCCTAAGCATATAGACGTGGAATATCTCATGGACACCAGATACACATGGTAATAATGCCAATCGATAAGCAACCAAACCCACCTTCTCAAGTATTTCGAAAGGCTCAATATATCTTGGCAATAACTTTCAGTGATTACCAAATCTTATTACTTCCCTTTTTGGTATCACTTTCAAGAAAATATGATCTCCCACCTAAAATTCTAGAGGTCGCTTTCATCTATCAGCATAATTTTTCTGTTGACTTTGAGCTGTAGGAAGATGTTCTCGTATTAAATTTACTATCTCTAAGATATCTATAATCACATCTAGACCCGTGATTGATCTGCCTCCCACCTCGGCCCAACGAACTGGATATCGACATGGCCTTCTAAATAATGTTTCATATGGTTCCATTTGGATACTTGCCTGATAACTATTATTAAAGGCAAACTCGACCAAAGGCAGATGTTCTTCCCAGCTACCCTTAAAATCTAATTAAACAACATGCTCACAACATATCTTCCAAAACATGTATAGTTCTTTCTGATTGAACATGTGTTTGTGGATGAAATGTAGTGCTCTTTATCATGTGTATTTCCATTGATTTCTGGAAACTCATCCAAAAATGAGCCGTAATTCTGGAATCTCTATCCAATATAATAAATACTGGCACTCCATGTAATCAAGTAATTTCTTGTATGTATAACATGCACAATTCCTGACATGTGAAGGTCATTCACATTGCCAAAAAATGTGCTGACTTTGTAAGCCTGTCCACAATTACGCACACAACATCATGTTTTCGTGATGTCAGTGGCAAGTGAATCATAAAATCTATTGTAATATGCTCTAATTTCCAATCTACTACCTCCAAAGTCTAGAGTAATCATGCTGGCCAATAATACTCAGCCTTTATCTACTAACATGTAAGACATCATCGAACAAAATCCCCAATATGTCTTTTTCATCTCATTCTAGTAATACTGGCGATGAAAATCATTATACATTTTGTGCCACCCAGATGTACTATAAAATGAGAATAGTGAAATTCTCTAAGAATCTCTTCTATTAATTATATGATCTGGGGAACCACAATCCGTCCCCTAAACCAAAGACTATCATCCATATGAATAGCCCAACCTTCATCACATGTACCAGTCTCTACTCAGTTCTTTATAGATAATATTTCTGCATCTTATTTCTACATCTCAATCACCTTATTTAATAGCGAAGGTATAGCTACTAAACTCTCGATAACACTATGACTTTGACTGCTATATTATAAGCTAAATCATTCTACATTTTCAAGCATACTCAATTCCCACAAAGCTATACTAGCTAGTTCATCTCGTAACTCCCTACTAAGTGCATCAGCTACCATATTTGACTTACCTGGATAATAATACTTAATACATTGACATTGTCTAATGTTAAGGTCTCATTGTGTAAAGTTATATTTCAGACTTTTATGGTCTGAATATACCTCAGATTGATCCCCATACAAATAATGGTGTAGTATTTTTAAAGTAAATACTATAACTGAAAATTCTATATCATATGTGAGGTAATTCTACTCATAATTCTTTAATTGCCTTGAACTATAAGCTATAATTTTTTTGGAATGTATCAAAACAGATCCCAGTCGATCTTCGAGACGTCACAATATACTATATATTTCTGTCTCCTATCCAAAAATATCAAAATAGGAGCTAAAGTAAGTCTCCTTTTCAATTCATGGAATATCTTTTCACATGAATCAATCCACTCATACTTGACCTCTATCTTGGTCAATCTAGTCATTGGAGAAGCTAACCGGAAAAAATTCTCAATAAATCTTCTATAATATCTAGCCAATCCCAAAAAACTACATATTTCAAAAACTGACTTTGGCCTCTCCCAACTTATGACTACCCTGACTTTTTCAGGGTCCACTAAGACACAAGTAGTTGATACTACATGTCCCAAAAATTTTAATTCTATCAACCAAAAGTCATATTTACCAAACTTGGCTTACAACTTATGTTCTCTCAAAGTTTGGAGAATAATATTTAAATGATCTTCATGCTCTCCTTCAGACTAATAATAGATCAAAATGTCACCCACAAAAATCACAACAAAATGATCTAAACATGGCTGAAATATTCTATGCATGAGATCTATGAATGCTGCATGTGTGTTCGTTAATCTGAAAGGTATTACTGTAAACTCAAAATGCCCATATCATGTTTTAAATGATGTCTTAGATATATCAGCCTTCCTAACTTGTAACTAGAGATATCTAGTACGAAGATCTATTTTGGAAAAGATTTGTGCTCCTTTTTATGGGTCAAATAAATCATCAATCCTTCGTAATGGATATCGATTATTTATTGTTACCCTATTCAACTATCGATAATCAATACACAATCGAAGGGTATTATTCTTCTTCTTTGCAAATAAAACCAGAGCACCCTAAGGTGAAGTGCTGTGTCTAATAAAACCATTGTTTAACAAATCTTGTATTTAGACCTTGAGTTTGTTTAATTCAATTGGTGCCATCCTATGTGAAGTCATAGAAATGGGTGATGTACCTGGATGTAACTCAATACAAAAATTCACATTTTTGTGTGGGGTAATCCTGATAATTCATTAGGAAAAACATCCTTGTATTCACAAACTATCCGAGGAAGATCAATATTCAATGTCCTCTCTTCTTTTAGGGTGAGACATGCCCGTCAACCCACAAGTTGTTCATGCCATTTAGAATCATATAAAGTATGAGGTAAAGCATCAAGCTTACCCCCCTGAAATACAACACATACATCACCTGGTATGTGGATAATTATTTTTCTACGATTATAATCAATAATGACTCGATGTCCTGTTAACTAGTCCATGCTAAGAATTACATCAAAATACAATGTCCATGACTCTAAGGTCTACCATGAGTATAATTTCTGAGATTTATAATTCACAAATATGATATATCTTACTAATTTTAACATTAGTACATGAATAAATTTTGGGATTTACAACATTAACTTTTGATGAGGTTCGTAATTTATATCTCTTTGACCCAAACTATGAATGAAGGTAAATTGTTCGACATAATCATTTGAAGATATTTTAGTATTTTCCTTACACATTCATTATATTTCTATAATTTTCATATATTGAATTACGTTAGTATATTATATGCATGATTCTTAGGTGTTTAAAGGTAAACTTTTTTTTGGTCAAGTTAGGAGATCTTCCAACTTTGAAATGGTCCATGAATTATTGTGATAATAGAGGTATTTTTTTAATGAGATCAATGTTATTACTTCTTACTTTCAATTAAATATTCAAAACTTGAATATGTAATTAGAATTTTTTTGTTTTCATACTATATTTTATTTATGTTGTCAACCATAGATTTGTTGTGATAGATTGACAATGGAAAAAATTGTGATTTCAACTTTTGGCTTCAATACTTTACCACAACAGTGTAAATTACTTTTTCACCCTTATAAAACATAATAATTATTTCAAGGCACAACTTTTTTTTTCATGCAGCAAATATTTTATTAATGAATCTAAAACTATATGTTGATTGGATTACTATATTTGTGTAATCAAATAGGACTTAAAATTATATTACATAGCATCTCATCAAGTTTTTTTGATGTGTTGAGAAGATGACAAGTAATTTTACTTTTCATTTTATGATATTTAATTGGTTTTTGTAGTATTTTTTTTCAAGTTGTTTGTGAGATCTTTAAACTCACTACACACCTTTAGGTTTTAAATGAATTATTATTGTTTTGTATTTTAAAAAATTTTATCAACTTTTATGCCATAATTGATAAATATTCTGCTTTATATTTTATCCATTACTACTAGCTTTGTTTTTGTTGTTGTTAAATTTGTTTAATCGTATATGTCAATTGTTATACAAATTATTTTTATGATATGTTGTTATCATTCCTGTTTTTTTTCCAATGCTCTATAATATATTTTTTTCTGCAAGTGTAAGTATTTATTGTTCATCTTTTTGTATGCAGGTTACCTTATTTGGAAATTAACTCTCAACTTTGTCAGGCTAGCAGGAACCAGTTTTATGGAGTTAAGGCACAATTGGGTTGCATATATCAGAAAATTGGAATTGAATTTAAGAAATGAATGTCGAAATTGTGTTATATTTTTTTTTTTGATTGGTAAGAAGTCCGAGTTCCCCATTGTACTTGAAAACTGTATTCTTGGTATGGATTGTAAAGAATGTTGTTCTTATGTGCATGCAGTATTACAATAACAGGTGAAAATATATTTACAATAATTATTAAATTTAAATTTATTTAAATCATAATCTTCCTTGACGCTTTTACTAAGCGTCATAATATTAAAAAAATTTACGATAGCTACAACATATAATGACGTTTTTTTTTGCAGTGTCGTTGAATCATACCTTGACGCTAAAATAAAGCATCATTGTTAATAAAAATGACACTTTATTTTAGCGTCAAGGTATGATTCAACGACACTGCAAAAAAACATCATTATATGTATAAACTTTTTATGTCACGCTAGCGGATGACGCTATCGATAAGCGATATTATATATATATAATGATGCTTTTTAAGCGTCATTGATTATGAGTTTTGTTGTAGTGAATATTAATTTTAAGAAGCAAGAATTGTAAATTAAATACTGATAATTTTTTCAAACCAAATTATAAAATCTTTGTCAGGGTTTGCATCAATGGAACCATCATCAATATGAAGAATTGCATATCTATTTGCCTTTATTCCTTAGTATAAATTCTTCAAAAATAATATTAAAAATATTTTGTATAATAAAAAAGGTATATCATATTCCATGACTATCTAAAATGATTATAAATATTATTCAATATAAGGTGTAACTTCTTCATAGTTCAACAAAATATATGTGTGCACAATATGATACTCTAGGTAGTCCAAAAAATATTTTGATTTTGCTCTACCATATGATCAACTTGCATTGGGTGAAAATGAAAAGCATATCATATTCTTGTGATCCATCCTTCATACCATAATCATTATTTGATAATATTTTGTTGGTGAATTATAGAATTATGGCCAAAAGTAGTGTGCATAAAACACCGAGGCTTCTTTAACAAAGTAGGCATTGCATATCAATCTTTTAACTTTGGCTTTATTTTTAAAATTATTTTTCAATTTTCTAATATATCTGAAAAATATCTTCATTAAAATAAGATTTATTCGTTGGATACATTTCAATTTTTAGATTAACAAATAAAAATTATATAACCTCTCAAATGGATACATCCATTTGTTTTTGAACAGGTCATGCTATCATGAATTCATAAGGCAAGTGAATCAGAAAATGTTTCAAGGATTCGAAGAAGTTAGGAGGAAAAATATGCTCAAGTTTAAATATATTTATGAGTATGTTATTTTGTAATTGCTCAATTTCTTTCTTTGTAATGACATTACAAGTGAGATTCTTTAAAAATATTTATTCCAGTCAATGCTTTCTAAATATTCTTTGTAAGTAATTCATCGAATGCTATGAGTATTAGTCTCTGCATGAATAGATGATAGTCATAACTTTTCATCCTAAATAACTTATGATTCTTCATATCAACACATCTTTCCATTTCAGATACATATCCATTAGGAAACCTGAGCTTTATAGGCCATTTGCACAAAGCTTCCTTTGCATCCTTGTCAAGACTATAATAAGCCTTAGGAAAGTTTTTCATTAATTCATCCTATGTAACTTTAGACGTGAATGAAACTCTTTCGAATCCTTTCTTTATTTGATATTGTATTTTGTTTTTCCTTCCACATTCAAGATAGTATTAAAAATATTATTTAAAAAGTACTTCTCAATATGCATCACTACAAAGTTGGGCCTAATTAGGTTGGTTTTCTAATAAGGCAAATCCCAAAAGACTTTATTTTTTCCAATCACAATGATAATTCTTTGAAATTTGTGCATTAATTCAATCCGCATTAACATCAATAATATTTTTGAACTCATATTTTTGAACTCATATTTTTCAATTACATCTAATATTTCAACACCTAACTTCAAAGGTGGTGCACTATTTATAACTATATGATATTTCCTAAATGCATCAATATTCATCTAAAATTGATATTCCATATGTAACAACATATGGTGATTATCAAACTAAGAAATCTTTCCTAATTTGCTCAGAGAAAATACATCTTAGTCATCCAGGCAATAAGAACATGCTAATTTTCTTGTAGTATTCCATTTTGGCAACATTGAATATATAAGAAAAATCACTTATAATTCGCATAATTGATTCTCGTATTTGATAGTTCTACTTTCTAGATATATCATATGCTTCTACACCATACTTCCATAAATCATTTAGCTCTGCAATCAACATCTACAAAAAAGCTTATGACTTTTCTTTTGGGTTTTTTGGACCGAGCATGATAACACACAAAAAAATGTATACTCATGTTTCATACACATCCATGGAGGTAAAATATAAGTAATAACAATATCTAGCCATGAAAAGTATTATTTTCCTATTTATCCAAATAGATGAAATCCATATATGCACAGCTCTATTCTAATATTTCAACTTTCATCTGCAAAAGATGGAAAACAATCATAAAAATATTTTCAAGATGGAGAATCTAAGTAATATTGCATCGTGCTTTCTTCAATAATTTACTCTGTGTCAATTCATGCCATTAGCAATGACTTTAGATGTAAATAATCTTTACAAATGAGGAATCAATGAGAAATAATATATCTTCTTATGAAAAATATTTATTTTCTACTTTTTAGATGCAATATTTCTTTTGTGCCAAGAATAGTTACATTAATTACAAGTTGTTGTTTCATTGCCTTTACCCCAATAAATCATGCAACTATTAATGAAGTAATATATTTTTTTCTACCTACAAACCCAAGCCTTGCATTAACTTCTTTGTGGTATAAAAATTATCTGTTATAATATTATTCTTTGGTAATAATTCAAATAATAATTCACATATTTCATCAAAACATCTCTATGTAAAATAATGTTTTACCTTTAAATTCAATAATCTAGCCACTACAGATAACTTTGAGTGGCCATATGGATACCTGGTCAAACCTTTTATTCTAATACTTTTAGCATTTCATAAAATTGTTTTGTTGATGATATTGAGATATCATCAGCAATATCCAGATTGAATGAAAGACCAATAATATTCTTCAATATTGTTTCACATAGATCATTAGGATTGTTATATTATATTGCAATATTTGAATCAACACTTCTATGAATATTATGCTTTTTTGTTGTGGCACAACTATTTCCACATGTTTATACCAAATTAATATAATAATCTCTAATAAAACTATTTTTTGCAAGATGAAATAGCTTTGTATTCATATCATGGAAACTCTGATTCAAACATTTACGGTCATTATATGGTCATCTTATGTTTATTTCATCCATACATTCAGGCTATTTTTTAGCAAACAAAATAAACTCTTCAATCCCCCCCCCCCCCCCCCCCCCCTCCCCCCATAAACTCATTAGTCAAAACCTCATCTTTCAGTCTTACATTTCTCCATTAACAATCAAGTCGTATAATATTTTCCATTCTTGTAACACATAACCCAAACATATTTTAAATTATAAAATGTAGATAGTGGCTTTTTTTTTCAGTTGAATTTTTATCATATACATAAAACTAAATATTTAATATTTATCTATATAAAATGAAATTTCATAAAATAAGCAAAAATAAAAAAGTTGTGTATGTGCAAAAAATATTTTTTCCACTTTGTTTATATATTAAAGACCACAATATGAAAATATTATTAATGTTAGAGATTCACTCTTTAGATGTGTGAAAATAGTAATTTTTTATAAAATTAATTATTTTTTTCATTTGGGGTTAAAAAAAATGAACATTCTGAGATTATATTAAATTTGGGGTTAATTAAACCATTAAAAAATGATAAAGTGAAACCTAATATGTGATTTTTCAATGGGGTTAAGTGCTCTTGTATTTATTTGATCTTAGCAAATTAAGGTTATATAATAATTGATGCCTTTAAAATAAATAATATGTACTAACTATTTTGACAAAAATATTTTATGTAATAGACATCCTCCAAAAAATCATAATGTCAATGCATATCAATATGTCAATAAAAATATGACAACAAACATCAATTAGCAATGGATAGCATGAATAAATAAATAGGAATATAAACAATTTCATATGAAGCATATAGTATAAATAGTCATCTACTAGCTATGAGACATAATATGCATTTTTTTAATATCAAATAATAGGACGTGTTATTTATTGGATTCAACCTTCAATGAAGTATAGATAAAGCAATTCTATAAATTTTAAAATGAGGTTCTTATTTTTTTTAAATGTTGTTTATTTTTTGTTATATTTCAACCTTCAAATTGCATACCTTCAAAATTTTTGGAGTTATTCATTGTTATTATGTTTGAACCTTCAAACTTTTTTAAAAATATATAAATTATTCATTGTTAGAGTTGCATACCTTCAAAATTATATATATATATATATTCATTTTTAAGTTGCATACCTTCAATTTTAACATACAAAATGCATACTTAAAACTTTATAAACCATCTCAATTTCTAAAGTTGTTCATTGTGATTATGTTTCAACCTTTTAAATTTTAATATTTATAAATTAAATTACATAGCTCATTAGATAACCTAAAAAGTAAAAAAAATCTTAGAAGACATACTAACTACACATTAATTAGCATGATATAAACTATACGTAACAACAAAATCATAGTATATATGGAAAAATAAAAATACTAAATTATATACCTAAATGATAGATGAGTAGCACAACAAATACTAAATTGATGAAAGCAACCTCAAACACAAATTAGATGAACTCAGAATCAATATAATTAAGGCCAAACCCTAACTTTTTTTCGAAGGGTTGAAGTGATCTTCGAAAAATTAATAAATGTAATTTTGTGGCAGAATGAATTTTCATATCTAAATCATCTACAAAAATACATTCAATCACCAAAATTTTTAATGTCCAAAAGCAATGGACTCCAAAGATGTTTAACATTTAGCGACTGTATTCATTTTCATCGCCAAATTTAGAAATGAAACCATGATCCATTTCTAAATTAATTGAAATACAATTAATTTCTGTCATAATATTTATTTAACTTATAATTTTCAATACCAAGAAAATATTGTAAAGGAAATTTTTTCATTAAATACCACACAAGCTAATCCACCCACGATCATGCGTAATATTAACAATGGAAGGCGAAACCATTTCAATTTCCATCTTTATTTCTGTTTTTAATTTTGTTTCCATATATTTTCAATTAATCCGTACCTTTTAATAGCGAAGGATTTTTTTTTTATTTCTAATTTTTTCAAAAAACTTTCATTTCCGTTTCTAATCCATTTCAATTTCATTTCTAATTTTAGAAACGGAATTAGACATCTCTAATTTTTACTTCCAATTGGATTTTTCTTGTAGTGGGTATCAATTATGCTCATGTCAATTAATCCACTAGAAGAAACAACCACCTAGCACCCACAAAACTACTTTGCTCTAGTAAGATAGATATTGAAATTCTTTACTTCTTAATGTATAACAATTGTTTAGTAGTTGAGCTATTCATGCATGAAAATTATTATATGCATACTCGAATTAAGTTGTCAATGCTCTAACTCAAACTCTTAAAAGAGAACATTTTAATTAAATCTAAATGGTCATAATTATGAAAGGATCAGTCACATGTATAAACAAATTCTCCTCTAGGAAGGACTATACTATGTCCCCAACCTCTATTGAAGAAAATAGATGCTTAGCAATCCCCAGGTTGCAGCATGTATGCCATTTACTATATGCACCTTTTCCATATAGGTTATATCCTTAAATAAATGATCATAAATTCAAAACACTAAGATTTATTATTAGTAAAATTTTTCATTAATATTTGTAATATAATTTAAAATTTTACTAATTATTTATTTTATATATAAATTCAATTAAATTAATTTTTTATCATAAATACAATATAAATTAATTAATTTATTAGTAAATTAACATTACATATTATTTATGTGTTAATAAAAAATGGTAGCCTTTTAACTCATGAATTTAGAAATTATCAATCATACTTTTTGTGATACTATCACTTGGTGGTGTAAATTAAACATCTACTTTGATGAGTTGTTACAATTTGAGAGCAACTCTTTGTGGCATGGTAACCAAATTTTTTATTGGCAATTAAATTGCTAATTAATGGTTGAATTTGAATTACTTGGGAAAGCCAAACATCATATTTGAAACGTTACACTGAAAAATAGGTTTCTATTATACAAAAAATTTATAAAGCACATAATACTTGAAAAAAAATTCATATTACTAACATAATTTAAATAAGGATTGCAACTTGGGTCAGCTTAATCCGAGTAATTTTTATTGATTTTTTGAGAGTGTTAAAATTATCATTAATTTACATGATCCCAAAACTTCATTAGGCAAGAAACTTTCATGCAATATAGCTCTATAAGTATATGAGTCATATTTGTAATAAAGTAGATGTAAGTTATTATATTGAGGAAAATATGTGCTTAGCAATCCCTAGGTTGCAGCATGTATGTCATATACTCTTTGCACCTTTTCCATATAGGTTATAACCTGAAAGAAATGGATATAAATTCAAAATACTAAAATTTATTATTAGTAAAATTTTTCATTAATATTTTGTATTATAATTTAAAATTTTACTAATTATTTATTATATATATAATTTCAATTAAATTAATTTTTTTATCACAAAAGCAATATAAATTAATTTATACTTAAATTAACATTAAATATTATTAATGAGTTAATAAAAAATGGAAGCCTTTTTACTCATGAATTTAGAATTATCAATCAAATGCCTTTTATGATACAATCACTTTGTGGTGTAAGTTAAAAAATTTGTTTGATGCGTTGTTTTCAATTAAGTTAATAAAAAAAATTGAATTTATTAATTGGTAATCAAATTTACAATTTGACACTAACTCTTTGTGTCATGGTAACCAAATTTAATATTGGCAATTAAATTTTTAATTAATGGTTAGATTTGTAATACATGAAAAAATCTAGACATCATATTTGAAATAATACACAAAAAAAATTGGTTTCAATTATGCAAAAAAATATTAAGCACATAATAGTTGAATAAAATTCATAATGCTAAAATAATTTAAATAAGGATTGCAACTTGTGTAAGCTCAATCTTAGTAACTGTTGTGACTTTGTGAGAATGACAACTATTATCAATTGACATGATTCCATAATCTCATTGGAAAAGAACTCCCCATCCAATATAGCTCCATAAATATATAGGTTATACAAGTAATAAATTGGATGCCAATTTTGGTATTGATCCCTAGGAATTGTGTAGATAGTTCGATCAACCAACAATGAACTAAATGCTACTCGAGTTAAAAAAATATACTTGATCTTTAGAAAGATACTCAGACTTTGGGATTGGCTTACATGCTTGAGCATGATATTTCCCTAGTTTTTGGTCAACATCATGTTTGGTTGTTGGATGAATAGTAGATTAGTGTGAAAATGCTTGTGTATTTTTCTGGCATACAAGTTGACCATTATCATTGAGCTATCATTATTAAGGATGATCACTCATAGTTATCCCCTTGGTATTTCAATACTGAAATAATACATCATTATGTGCAAGAGATATTCTCACATATACACCTTTTAAACAATATATGAATTACTTTTAGTTATTACTTCAAATATATAGTTCTATTTTCTAGACTTTAATTATTTTAAAAATATAAAATAATGTGATACTAAATATATTTATGCATTTGGCTTTATAAACACCATACTCTTGAAAATTAGCATCCATCTTTGCATAAATCTCACTTATGAAAATTGTACAAAAGGGAAAGACTTGTAGAGCTGTCACCACTACACTACTATTCTCCACTTACATATATTCTATGACATACCTATCAAAATCTTTCATAGTTGACACACAACTCTCATACTATGGTGAAACTCCAAGGTTTGATATTCTAGTTAACTCCCATATTTCTCAAATATGAATGGATTGGTCTTAAATATATTCATGCTTTTAGCTTCCTAAACACCATACTTGCAATGATTAAACTTAAATAAACTTTGGGTTTTCACATATTAGTTTATCTCATACAATAAAAGTAGAAGGTCTACCATTTTTTTACCATACCAAGCGTGTGTCTTCTACAACTTATCTATTACCATCCTTCATGACCAACACATATAAATCAATATATTCATAAAAATCCTAAGTTTCAGTTCTAATTCATATCCATATCTATCAATATCCAAACAAAATATAAATATAAACTCATAAATTTATTAATTTATCACAATAAAAGTATAGTTACCAATCCTAGTTCTCAATTTAGATGAACATTAAGAAGGAAATCACATGAGATATATTGAAAGATATCTCATAGATTCCTAGATTCGCAGTGGATTCCCAATTGAAAATCTAAGTAAAAGATTTTAATTTCAATCGAAGATTATTTGTGTTCACCTTGGATTTGCACTAAATGAGGGTTTGAATTGCTTTGCGTAGGGTTCTTGGCATTTGTGATTCATATTTCTACCATTTTATTTTTCCTTTTTTAATTCTTCTAATGCTTGATTTTATATTTTAGGGATCCATGTGATATTTTAAGTTAGAAGTTATGTAGAGACTTGATATTGTGATTTTGTCATCTCTTTGGAACTTCTATGGAGCACTAATATCATTGTATATGAAATGAATTTAACAAATGTTTTTACTCTCTACAACCCAAAGTCACATTATTGGAATTAATCATATATTTGGTTTTGACATTTTGAGCTAAGTGTCTTGGTGATGGGATTGCCGTGACTGAAAAAAATTCTCTATATAATACAAAGTTGTGGCATTGGAATTGAGCATAATTTTGGTCTTGACTTTCTAAGAAAAGTGTCATAGTACTATGATTATTATGACTAACATAATTATTCTTTATAACACAAAGTTATGGTATAGTCAAGGTATACAAAAAGTCTTATGACTATTTTTTTAGTAATTTACGTCTAAGAAAGAACACCACAACTACTGAATAAATATTGTGGAAGGTGTACCCAGATCATGATAAAGGAATTATCACCACTCTCCATTATTTCTCTTCCCTCCAAGCCTTTGTCATACCGAGTCTACTTATTCCACTAAAAATTATTATGATTTCACTAATATTTATCATATTATCTCAAAATAAAAAATTGATAAAATTTCCCCAATAAATACTAGAATAAGTGCAAACACACAAAGATATACTTGCCAAATAACTCAAATAAGTTAGTTCTTGAAGCAAAAAATAAACTCCTATACTAAAGGTGTTGCTCATCCTCGAGCAATGAATATAGTATAATAAATCATAATATCAACATCATAAGAAGAAACACATTACAAATTCATCAAGGGTAATAAATATACACATCTTAATGTGGTGAAGAAAAAGGGTAGTATGATTTTTTATTATTCAAATTACCAAATATTATTTTGTATTTTGGTGATTTTTAATGATATAAAAGCATAAAAATAAGATATTTATGGATTAATTGTATAAATTTGAAAGTTTTAGTATATTTTGATGAATAGTCATGAAATCAATAAATTTTTGGAGGTATTTGGCTGAAGGGTAGATTATGGAGAACTATATACTTTTGTTATTTATTCTTGGTCAAATCTTTACCTAATTAGTTTTGATAAACTTTATATGCTATTAATTTACTAACTCAGTAGCATAATCCTTCCACTATGCAACATATTTTTTGTGGCTAAATTATTATCATAGAATCAACCATACTTATCTCATAAAATTTAAATAACTATGATATTAATTTTATATTGGAAAAACCAAGTACCCTATTAGTATTAAAAGTCATGGTCATATCTTAGCATCACAACGTTATCATTAATATGGCTTTATAGTCTCAAGTTAGAGTCGTGACCTTTTTACATAGTTGTTAATTTAAGTTACAAAATGTTAAATAGCTAAAACTACTCATACTAAAGCCATATCAATTATTTAGTGTTATGTGTTTTGGACATGAAAGGTTACATAAAGCATTACTCGAGTAGGTCATTCCACAAATTCATGACTTTTATTCTCAAAAGAAGGCAAAAATATAACTTTTATGTTCGAAATAATTGTTAAAACCATGACATTTGTGTAGTGCCATAATAGTATAATATTTGAGAGAAGTCATGGCCAATATCAGGGCTATTTTTTGTGCCACAACCACTCTAGATATATAAAAGGTAATTTTTTGTGGCATAACTATTTTCTAGTGCTTCTTCCATATGATACACACGAAATGTATTTTCAATATAATAGTCATTTATTTGCACCAAAGTCATATGATGACCAAGAAAGACTAATACCAATACCATAATAATTTTCTAGCACCATGGCCATAATATGATGTGAGAGGTCATTCACAATACTAAGGTCATTCCTAGTCTCATGGCTATATCATGAATAAGAAAGACAATTATTGAAGTCATAACCAATCCCAGTACTTTAACTTTGTGTTATATAGATATTAAGCCCAAGTCTCATACATTGGCATGTTTCCCAACACCACAATTTTTTCTTATAAAAGGATTTGGATATATTCTTGAGTCACAATCACTTTCTAGAGTTATGATCTCAAACTTAAGAGATAAAAACCAAATTTATAGTTTTCTTCTGAAAGCTATGACTTCCTACTTTTAGTAATAAAAAATCATTTGAGAATAAAAGAGGAATAGAAAGAAATCAAGTAAAAAATCTTGATCATTTTTCTTCTTTCATTCACCAAGAAAAAGTTAAGGTATAACTATTAAATCCTATGAGCAAATTTTATATTCTCTAGAAGCTCCACAAGTAAGAAAATGATGCAAGATATAAGATAATCTATAAAGTCGATGGCATGACACTCAAACCCCCCTCTCTAAGGTCTATTTAGAAATTTAGATCAAAATAGCATGTAGTCTAAGGTTTGTGAATTTTAATTATGGAAGGATCACATCGCATGAGTACTGGGCAAGATGCATCACCATAATGAGATAGAGAAGTCAAATTATGGAATTAAAAATCACCTCTCCGTTAGTTGAGTTCAATTTGTCTTTGAGTCTCATCTCGAGATAGTGGTAGTCAACCAATGGCAAATAGTAGTGATGTAATGGAGTTGGGATTATACCAGCCCATCCCATTTAAAAATTTCTCTACCCTACCTTGCCCACATTGAAGCATGGGAAGGATCACTCCAACTATGCCGTACCCCATTGTCATGCCTAATCATAGTGTTAAGGTAGAAGGGGTAGAAATACTATCAAATACATATCTACTTGTTTGAACCAACCATATGAACTATGAGGTATGATTTACAAATAATTATATAATTTATTTAAATATTACAAAAATAATTTTGGTTGTTTTAAAAAGTCTGAGTATGAAGATTGATATTATATTTTGAGATAATAACTTTTTCATTTAGTTAGTTAGGGGTAAATGATGAGAATATCTATCAAATAGGAGTGAGCTATGAAGATACCTAAGATATTGATTACTACTTTATCTTGTCTCATAATGATATGAATAATTTTAAGATATTGAGTTAGTAAAAATTATAGGAATTCACCTTTCCCAATATATTTTAAATGATAATTAATCTATTGACCCTTCTAGTATCTAACATAACATCGAAGTCTACTTTTATGGTTATAAATGTGATTTCAGATAGGAAGAGTACACAACGTCTATATATCTTTGAAGTTCTATAATATTTAAAAAATTAAGAAAATATATGAATTAGTCATAAATATAAAATCAAAGAGCTAAGATGATAATATACACAAAAATGATGATACCAAGAATTGGAGCTATGATGATACATACCACAAAAAGTGACTTCTAATTATATTATTATTACTGGAATTGCACTAGCATGCATTTTACTACAATATTTTTTTATATATTTTAATGAATATACATATAGATTTATATTTTGAATTTAGATTTGAGCATATTTTTTTATTGAATTTGTTTACAATAAATTTCACACATATTGCATGTGCAATTTTAATTTTAAAAATAATTTGGTGTGTGTGCGTGTGCGTGTGTGTGCGTGCGTGCGTGTGTGTAATTACAAATTAAAAATTAACATAGGGTCAAGGCCCTACCACTAGTGGTCCCTACTCTAGCCTAGCCTGGGCCCTTGGAGAGAGACTACTACATGCTAGCTACTACATAGGGCCTAGGGTAGTCCACTAGCACCAAAGACTAACCTAGTCTAATTCAAGTTAGTTTCGTGCCAAGCTTGGAATGAAATCATGCCTTGCCATGTCATGTTGAGAGTGACCCTAGTTTGAGTTAGCCCATAACATCCTTGGCATGTCCTATTTTTCACCATCGGCCTCACTTCCTTGTCGGCATGGTCTAAGGTTGGACCATTAACTAATATTGGATTATATTGATATCAACATAGTAATATTGAAAGTGATTGAAGAATTTTTGTTTGTGTGGTTTACTTGTGATTGACATTGACTTTTCTATGATAATAAAATTAATCAATACTAAATAATTTATTTGAAAAAAAAATAGAATATGTAATAATCTTGCAGTCAAATAGTTGTATGGATTTATGAAAAGAAATACAAAACATAAAAATTGAGTAAGATTATTGAGAAGACATGTACTTTAGGATTGTATCAACTATTCTACAAATGATAAGTAGTGAAACTTATCAATATGTTTCAAATGAAATAAGGACAGATAATCTATAATAGAAACTAGAGTCAATATTTCAAAGAATATGTTCAGAAATAAAATATTAATAATTCAACATCTAGTTAACGTAAAGTTAAAAGAAAGAAATGTAATGATGACACATCAATCTTACAAGGGAAGGTGAATTAACTTTTATATATATATATATGAAGATGTTCTTAAAAGATGAGCTACTTTCTTGCCTAATATTGAGCTCACTTTTGGATAGCTACAATTACTTTATAGTTTTCATTAGCATATCAAAACCGAGTATTGTATCAATCTAGGTTGTCTTAGAAAACCCATATCCTGAAGAAGCAAGAAAAAAATGGAAATGAAAATATTTTCATGGTATCCTTGGTTCTTAGAAATGCAATAGGAGCACCTCTAAGAACACATAGTGTGAAGGAAGAATTAATTCTTCCAATGACAAGTTAAGAAACAAAAAGTAAAAAAATATTATCATTGTAACAAGATGGGACATATGAAAAAGGATTGTTAATCTTAGAGAAGACTACAACAAGAGCATGTGGGAGGTAACTTGTTTGTTGCATATATACTTGGTGATTATAATTTAGTAAAGATGGAAATAATAAAACATCATAGATATTAGGCATGAAGAATATTTGTCCATAGATGTAGACTAGACATCAATTGATGATGATAGATGTCCATTATGTATCAAATATTCATGCAAACCTAATGTCTATAAGCATAGTGGATGTATTGGAATATATGAGTTATTTAGCTAATGGCTGATGAAAACTAACCAAGGGTTTATTAGTACTTACATTTGGTGTTTAATACTCAAAGTACTAAATATTTGTGGTTATTTTTGATTATTTTTATGATATGATTATACTGAAAATATGTCTTAATTACAAGAATTTAACTAGATTATAATTTCTATTGAATTGGATGAATAATAGTGATATCATATATAAATTGAGTATAAATTGTAGACTTATTAGAAAGGTAAAATGCTTGGTAGAATAGCAAAGAAAAGTTGTATTATTTCTAATATTATGACTTCTTTACAGCACATGCATGTTGAGATGCATGATAGCCTTTCTTACATCTGACTCTACAAATAAGTCATAATAATATTTGCATGATGTGACTCTATCTCTTAATTATCACAATCCATTACTATATAACATAGTCTTCGTGGTCAAGATATAATTTTAGAATTGAGGTCATATTCATTCTATAACACAAATTCAACAACAACATTCTTTTTACATCATTATAACTAAATGCCAAACTAGTGCTAGAAGTCATAACTTTTTCTAGCACTACGACATATTCATTATAAAGCTAAAAATGCATAACATAAAGAATCTAGAGAGGAATTACCTTAGTCATGACATTATTATTGCCATGACCATGTGCTCCTAAGAGCAATTTCTCTAGTCATGACATTCTTTACTACTAAGAGTTTGCATTTTATAGATAAATCAGCTCAGTCACGACATTATTACTATCATGACTTTTTTCTCTTAAGAAGATTCAAAGAAAATCAAGAGTCTCTCAACCTAAAGTCATGACTTTCAACTTGAAAATTTACATTGTACCTGTTAGGACCACAATGATATAAAAGGAAGAACAAAAAATTTGATGAGAGTAGAGGAATTCAATTTTGAGACCATTAACATGCCACACCAAGAAGGGTGTAAATTTCAACCCCAAGTTAGGGACAAATTCTAGATAAACAAAATTATTGAAATTAGATTTGAGAGTGGATCATCTTTCTGATTGTCATTGTCATGAGGTGAAGCTCCAAACCTCAAACAATCTTCATAGAAGTTAGGCTAAATAGGAATCTAGGATTGACCTATATGTTTATTTATAATGATTGTGGATTTATAATTTTTAATTGAGGAGTTTTCATGAGACTGGATTTGAAGGACGTGATGTCCCTTCCATTCTCATCTCATGAAATAAACTTGTGTGTGAAAATCATAAATTTATATAAGTTTAATTAATATAAGTATGATGCTCATGAAGATGAAGAATAAATGAAGTTATAACCATTATATCATGCATATTATAGAAGAACTATCCTTCAAGTGAATTTAGAATTATGTAGAATACCTAACCTAGAAGTTTAACCACTATGCGAGAGTCATTTATTTACTATCATGGATAGTGAAATGAAAGTCACAAGACACATGTAAGGGGTGGTGCTTCATAAGGTGGTGATAACCCTACAATTATATTCTTTTGAATGACTTCTATAGGTGAGATCATTAGAGAAATTTATGTTAATTTATGCAAGTATGACATATATATAAAGTCAAAAGTTCAAATATAATTATTACAATATTATTCCATGTCTTTTATGACTATTGGAGGTAAGATAATAGAAAACATAATCGAAGTAGTCATCAAATAAAGTTGATATATTACATGGATTAGAAACATGAATAACCTATGAAAAAGAAAGTGTGATTTTTGTGATAAAATACTATATACACAACTATAAAGAAATCATTTTTAGTAATGATAGCCCAAGATTGACAATCACCTTGTTTGCCATAGAGGTATTTGGTATGTAAATAATGAATATTCTTGTGTAATTAGGGTGATATTAGATGATATGTTGTTATAAAAAATGTCATAATTAATTTAATTTTATGACTTAGAGTTTTAGTATATTTTGATAAATAGTCATGATATTTATATATTTTTATAGGTAATTGGTGACTTGCTGATGCATGGTTCATCGAATAGTTTTGACATCCATTCTTAGTTGAAACTCTACTTATTTAGTCATGATAATCTTTGAATGTTATTTCTCTATCAACTCGTTAGCACAATACTTCAACGATGCAACACATTCATTTTAGCTACGATATTATCTTATAGTCATAGCCACGTTTATCTCATATTTATTAGATTGATGTGATATTAATTTAATTTCATAGTAACAAAGTAACCCGTTAGTATTAAAAGACTTGGTCACTTCCCAACATCACTACTTTATCATTAATAATGATTTGTATCTGCAAGTCAAGGTTGTGATATTTCCCCAAAGCCATAATTTTTGGAATATAGAAAGTTACATAGCCAAAAATACTTAGTTTAATATTGTGACAATTATCAAGTGCCATGAATTTTGGACACATTATGTTATAAAAAGTATGACTCGAGTACATCCATGCCAAGTACATGATTTTTATTCTCAATAGAAGTTAAAGTTATGACTTGGATGTATGGGCTAAATGCTAAAGCCACTGTAATTCCCAATATCATGGTCATTTGATACAAAAGAAAGATCATATTCAAAGCCACTGTCATTCCTATTGTTATGACCATTTTAATACACAAAAAAAAATCAAAGTCAAAGTCTTGGCCATTTTTAAGGCCACAATCGTTCAATATAAATGAAAGATCAATGCCTAATTCATGATCATTCCCAATTCTATGAACATTTTATGTAGAAGTTAGATCAAAACCAAAGTCATGGTCATTCCCAATGTCATGACTATGTATTACAGAGACAAAATGCATAATTTATAGAAACTTCCTAGTACCATAACTTTCTATTATAGAAAATTAAAAGGTATTCCTGAGCAAAAGAAAATTCCTTTAATTGTAACCTCGAGCTAAAGAGACCAAGTCCAAAGTTGTGATTTTCTTCCCAGTGCTATGAATTTCTACATAGACAATGCCATACTTTTATAAGATAAGTATGGATGTGAATCTATAACAATGTCACATCCACAAAGAATATGTTGCATGGTAGAAAGATTATTCTAATGAGTTGATAGAGTTATAGCTTACAAAGATTAACATGACTAATTAGGTAAAATTTCAGCCAAGAATGAACATTGAAACAATGTGAAACTCCAAACTATTTGTCATAGTCAAATACTTTTAAAAATTTATTAATTTCATGATTATTCATCAAAATCCACAAAAATTTAAAAGTCATGAAATTGATTAATAATCATCCCATTTTCATGGATACACGTAATCACAAATTATCAAAATATATAAAAATATTCAATTGTTTGAATACAAAATAAAATAATATACTAAAATAATTATTCATATCCAAACTAAAACTACTTCCTCCATATTATAATAAACAATATTTCAATATCATAAATTAATTCAAAACAATGGGCACATCACCACAATTTGGAATTAAACAATAGAAATACAAATCAATGTGGTAACAAGGGTGGCCGTTATGATTTCCTTTTATGATCATAATATTTAAAGGTGAAATATGACTTTGAGAACTTAAATGGTGGCATAAAAGTAGATTGTCTCTATGAATCTCTCATCGTTATAAATAACCAGGCTAATATCTTTGTTAGAATGTTATAAAGTACATCTTGTCTTCACCCAATTGAATTCAATTCATATTCAAAGGATTTCATCACAAAATACAAGTCCTTTTGATTTATATTATTACATTTTCCTATTTCCTCTATTCACTAGCACTAATGATATTTTGTTTCATTTTCATTTACACTATCTATTTTCTCATTGTTATATTGCAATATACCTTGATAGCCTTGTATAACATTCCCAAATGCTTTAGTACTCCCCATCAATTCAATATCCACATATCTCATTCATTACTTCAAGAGTTTGTAGATCATGTCTTCATATAATATTTGTATCACAATAAAAGATATCACTTTTTGATGGAGATGCTTTTTTCATATTGAACCATGTTTCAAACTTCTTTTGCTATTGTTGTGCATAGGAAATTGATCTACCTTCATGGTTCTTCATTGAATCTTTTGACATTCTACGACATGTTTTTTAAAATATATAAAATATCCACAAATATACCTCCATGTGCAACTAAGAAATATTCAATGTGGGCTAGCTCCTCGTCTTTCACTTCTTCTATTCTTTCTCTTTCTCGTATGTTAGCTTTGGTGAAGGTTGGCCCTTCTTTCAAATTTCTATCATTCTTTACCCTCCAAGCATTGATTTCTTCCCTTTTTCTATTTCATTTTAATTTCCTTTTTGTGCCTGAAAATATTAGGATGACACCATCAAATATATTACATCAATCCATTCATCTATATGGACTTCCTCTGCTATACATAGCAAAGTAATAAAGAAAAAGTGAATAAGTTAGTCAGAAATTTCATCATCATGAAACCCAAGAATTAATTTCTCTAGAATAATTCTTATATTAAAATGGTACCAAATGAGGATGACATACATCAAAATCATTTTCTCCAAAATGATCATCAAGACATCTAGAGTTAATAATATATATGAGCATGCAAAATATAACCAAACTCTACTCACCTTCATGAGTTCATTCCTCAATAAATATTAATATGAGCTCTTCGACGTCATCATCCATGTACCCTTTTCATCTATCAATAAACTCCTCGACATAGTCCAAATGGGTAGATTGAAGAGGCAATGTTGTTCTTGGGTCATGCCTCAGGTCATGCTTGGGCCACCCGATCCACTTGCCACCTCTACATATTGGGCGGTAAGGTATACAAATGAAGCATCATTATGACTAGTCTAGATATTAGATGTCATAAATACTACTCTACTATATTTCTTAAATTTATTAATTATTAATTAATTTTTAAACTTATAATATTAAATTATGTCATTTGTAAATGTGGACCTAGGAATCCTACGATAAGTAGGCTAGAAGTAGGTCTGCATGATACAAACTATACAAGGATCCTTTGAAAATCTAATTGTAGGTTCATGAACATAATCAGTTTGGTCATGTCTTCACTCCATAAATTATTATAGTATAAATGAAGTCAAAGAAGCTGAACTAGATCTAGCTTCAAATATCTCACCACTCATGCTCAGTTGAGTTTACCTTTGATCTAATGTATCATATAATTTGGTGTATTAATCAGTATGCCTTTTTAGGTCCCCAGTGGCATTTATACTCCCACACACACACACATACACACACACACACACACATATTGATAATATGTATATTATGCCGATTCTTCATCGACACCCCCTAGAATATTTATTTTTTATTATCTTAGAGTTAGTCCAAATAACTAAAGATCTTCTAGTTTTTTTATTTTTTAGACATTTACGTTTGGGTCGAGGCCATGGTAGAAAACATGATTTCGGATTCAGACAATTCCATAGGGTTTTCATTATTATTAATATAAAAATTAATATTAATTTTTTTATCATTATATTCATTATTAGTTATTAGTTATTTTTTTTTGTTTATGTTTAATAATAAATAAATAAATTTAATTTTTATAAACAACAAAAAAGAAAAATACTCGAATTTTGGTACTAGTAGCATTAGTATAACCATAACTAGAGGCACAATTCCATTCTAGTTTTCAACTTTTAAATGGTAGATCCACATCCACGTACACATTCTCAAAGAGAGAGAAAAAAATTAAAGAATAAAAATAAAAGGGAGAATTATATTTTAGTGCACTCCCTATAAAATAATTAAAAAATGAACTAAATTTTTAATATTTAAAAAATGCACCAAACTCTTAACAAATTGATATTTGGTGCACTCAAATATACTAATCCAAAAATACCCCCAACTCGCTCCTTTCTTCTCACTCCTCTCTCCTGCAACTCACACCTCTCCCCTATAACTCACCCCTCACTCCATTGATTTTGTAAATCCATCGATGGAGCTCCTATTGAGCTCCTTGTAGCTCGATAAACTACATGGAGCTCGACAAGAAGCTGCATAGAGCTTGTGGTTGAGCCCTTAAAACTCGAGCAGAATGTCACACCCTCACTCAAGACTATGTCCATGACAAGAAGCTCCATTCAGCTCGATCGTGAGCTCCATGCAGTTCCCCGTCAAGGTCCATGAAGCTCCTAGTTGAGCTCTTATTAAAGTATTATTGAGCTCCATAGAGCTCGACAAGTTCGTAGGGCTTGATGGGAGCTCATTGAGCTAGTGGAGCTTGAGCAGGAGCTTCATGGAGTAAACCATGAGCTTTACGAACTCATCAAGCTCTGCAAGTTCATGGAGCTCGACGGGAGCTCGTTGAGCTCCATGAAGGTCGAAGAGGAGCTACATGGAGCTCGTGGTTGAGCTCCATCAAGCTCCTATTTGAGCTGCATCGAGCTTTAGAAGCTCGACAAGTTCATGGAGCTCATCGAAATCCTAGTCAAGCTTCATGTAGCTCAATGAGCTACATGGAGCTAGAATAGGAGCTCCATCAATGAAGATACGAGCATCAAAAGAGTTGAGCAATGGGCGAAGGGAGAAAGATGATGGGAGAGAAGCAAGTTATAGGAGCGAAGAGCTAGAGGTTAAGAGAGAGTTAAAAGTATTTTTGAATTAATATATTTGAGTGCACAAAAATCAATTACTTAAGAGTTTTGTACAATTTTTTTATTAATTTTTTTCAATTATTTTATTGGAAGTGCACCAAAACATTATTTTCACAAAATAAAACTTTAAAATATATTTTAAGATTTGAGAATAAGAGAGAGGAACAACCGATGAAGAGAGAGCACATAGTAGAGGAGAGAGCTTTAAAACTCAAAATAAAAAACTCTAAATACTTAATCTATATTTGTAGTTTTTTTATTAAATAATATGCATTTTTCAAAAAATTTAACCTTTTATTAATATATTTAAGGGCATAAATCCGATAGCCATCATATTTTTGCCCCTTAACCATTGGAATGTATTCCAATAATAAGGACATGTAGTAGCTTAGAAAATTTAAGTCACGATTGCGATATCGACGCACGCGCACATGCACTTGATAGCAATAGTGACTGCTATCGCTATCAAGCATGTGTTCATGTTCACTCGATGTTGTGACATGCACAATGATGGGAAATGCACTTCCTTAGCTATTGGGATTTCTATCCCAATGAGTCAATCCACCATGGCAACATGGTGTATTTGGTTTGGGAGCTTAATAAAATACTAGGTTTTTTTTTAAATGGGTCTGAGGTCCAGGCATGGTCCCGAATCACGGTGATAAGTGACCGATGACACATTCCTAGGTCACCATCACTATGTCGATGGACCATACTAATGGGCCACGCACATGGGTCGTGCTTGGCCTAGTATGAGGCATAGTAGCCTATGGACCAACATGACACTAGTCAAGCCTCAAGTTAGCATGAATTAGGTCTAGACACAGTTCTAGACCATGCCATGATGGGCTAGGCACAACTTAGTCAGGTCGTGCCTCATGTTGTGTCTGGGCTTCCCGGCCCACATGACACCTATAATACTTACACACTATCTAATCTTCAATATTATGTTTGTTTTTATCTTCAAAGAAGAAATCAAACATAAAAATAAAGAGGGCAGATGGATAAGTTCATAACAAGTAAAAACTTTGATGGAGATCTAAGGAAAATCAATAGAACATATCTCATGTGGGAGCCAGAATCATTGTAGATCAAAATTAAAAAATATAAAAAATATTAAGTACTACAATTCTAATAATAAATGATACTTCAAAAGAGATTATTGGCATAAAAAAAGATGAAAGATGCTAAGTTATCCAATACTCAAAGAAATATAATAAATATCAAAAATGATGGCAACATTCTATACAACACTATAAAAGTAATTATTGAAAGCAGAGAGTAGTTTTCTTGATGTTTGGTTACCAAACTCAAGAGCATGATGATACATTACATCTTGGCAAGAATAATTCCATAAATATAAATTAATCTCAAGAGGTTTTGTATACATAAGTGATGATCATATTTTAAAGATTATTTATATTAGTACTATCAAAATAAATTATGTTTGATGATAAAATTTACACTATTTAGGACGTACACCATTGGTATTGTCAGATTTATCAACTTGCAGAAAAATCTATTATCTTTAGAATAAATACATAATTTTGAATGCAAGATCTATGTTGAGAATATGATGATAATAATTGAGAGAGGTATGCTTGTGGTTATGAAGTTATAAAAGACTACGATAAATCTATTCATGCTTAAAGTGGAAACATTATAGAAAGGTAAAGCATGTATTGCATTAATTAGCAAAGGAGTAGAGTTGTTCAATGGAGGTTTAAAGATGATCTCTAATATAAAGCTACTTCTAGGGCTCAAATTGGTAAATCTATTTTTTGTGAGCATTATGTTATAAGTAAGTAGCATATATTAACAATCACTATGTTGGTTTCCCGACATAAGTGCATTCTAGACTTGAATTATTTTGATAAGTAGGAATTATAGGTAATATCTACGAGAAGCAAAGTACTTTATAACTTTCATTTATAATTATTCTAAGAGATTTTGAGTGTATCCAATCAAGAAAAAGTTGGATGCATTTCTAGTTATTAAAGATTACAAAGAATGGGTGAAAGTTAAATTTGGGAAATGGATTAAGTGCTTTGGGACATATAATAATACAAAACATACATATAGTAAGTTTATTATTCTTTTTAAATATGAAAGTTTCAAATGATAGTTCATAGTCACATACATGTCACAACAAAATAAAGTAGTTAAATGGATCTAGAACTCTTATAGAATGGTTGAAAGCTAAGTTGAATAATAATATTCTTCCCAACTCATTTTAGGAAGAAGCAACTAATATTGCTTATTTTGTGATAAATTGGTTACCATCAACTATAATTAATTTAAAGATATTATTGAAGATATGGACTAGTAAGTCAGTAGATTACTTTACTTTATATTCCATTATATATTATACATATGTGATGTACAACACTCAAAAAAGAACAAAGTTGAATATAAAATCCAGAAAATATATATTCTAAGGGTATCTTGAAGGAGTGAAGATATATTACATGTGGGATACCATTATTAACAAGGTTATTATTAGTAGAGATATAATCTTTGTATAAAATCAACTATGAAGAAATGATAAAATAATAGCTTGTCAAAAAAAGTTTCACAGATTACAATTATACAGATGAAAAATAATCTGACACAAAAAATTATAATTTCTACAGAGGAAGCACCAGAGCAAAGGTACAAGAATAAGTAAAGTCTAAGATTCTAGAAATTAGTCAGCTAACTCATGAAAGAAGAGAGCCAACTTGACACTTTGAGCATGTTATGGAGAGTAATACTACATATTATCTTTTAATAGATGATGAATAGCCATTAATAATTTATGAAGCTACAAATAGCTTAGATATATCTTTATGTATGGTAGTAATGCATGAACAAAATGAATTTTTACATAAGAATAAAGACATGAAAGCTAATACTATTATCATATGGAAAAAAATCTATTGATAACAAATAAGTATACAGGATAAAGCAAAATATCAATGATAATGTAGAATAGTATAATGCAAGATTGGAGATAAAAAAGATATAGAAAGAAGATATTGAGCTGAATAAGATTTGTTTCCTAGCAGTTCATCTAATAACAATCAAAGCAATCATGATTTTATGTGCTAAGTTCATAGTTGGTTGTAAATCTATATTTCTTCATGAAGAACTAGATGAAAAAAATCTATATGATACAACCATAAGTTTTATGCTAAGATATGGAAGGAAATTTTTGTTTGCTGGTTGAACAAATCTATATACTATCTTAAATAGGTAGTGATGTGGTGGTATAAAAGATTGGATTCTTTTATTATTAGTTTTGTGTATAATAGAGTCAGTTCTAACTATTATACATATTACAAAAGATTTGATGATGAAAACTACTTATCATTCTGTTACTATAGATAAATTACATGTTGGTAGTAGGCTTTAACAATTGTCAAATCCAAGAATTCAATGCATAGTTAGATAGTGAGTTTTATATAAAAGACTTGGGACTAACAAACACAATTCTATGGGTCTAGATTTATCAAGATGGAAATAATATGAAGATGTGACATTCTCAAGAGAACTATTTTAATAAAATTTAATGATACTTCAACATGCAAAATAGTAAGCTAATTTTTACCTAATTTATTGTTAATTTTAAGTCATACTCAAGTATATTTCCTAAGCATTGAAGAAGTTTGATGTTCACTATGATTTATACAAGATCATCCATTACACAAATAGTAGGAGCGATTAGTCTATTTATTGA
Source organism: Sapria himalayana (assembly GCA_029783825.1). NCBI lineage: Eukaryota > Viridiplantae > Streptophyta > Magnoliopsida > Malpighiales > Rafflesiaceae > Sapria > Sapria himalayana. The sequence continues at coordinate 5,168,373 of JAREIK010000403.1, read as the reverse complement.
AAATCCAGGTAGAGAAATTTAGAATTCAGTGAAGAGGGTTCTCCAATAACCTCAAATGATGCATTTAATTATAGAAGTTTGAATATTATTGTTAGAGGCTATGTTGCTTTAGGATTTGTGGGGGGAATTCAAAATAGCAAGTCTATTATTAGCTATGTGTTTACTCTTACTAGAGGAGTTATAAGTTGGGTTTTTAAGCTATAGTTTATCATATTTACTTCTATGACAAAGACTAAGTATGTTGTGGCCACACATGCTAGTAAAGAAGTAATCTGATTTTAGATGTTATTGAAAGATTTCTGGAACAAAAAAAACTACTTTATTTTTTATAATTAAACCCCTCTACACTTCATAGAGAATCTATTATTTCACTCAAAATCAAAATATATTAGAGTACATTATCAACTTTATATGTGAAAAAACAAAAGAAAAAAGTATGAATATGCAAAAGATTCATACTGATGAAAATATAGCATATGTTATGACCAAGTAGATCTACACTGATAATTTATATCATTATAGAACCTCCTATGACTTAGCAATAACTTAAACAAGTATGTAAAGAAAATGAACTTCAACTAAGAGAATATAATATCAAAAGAAATATTTATGTTGATATGTGAATTTTATCGTGCCTACATCAGAAATCCCAAAAGGGATTTTTGATTTTTTCATCTAGAAAAATTAGTTACTTCTCATTTGTAATTTATTCAAATCCAAAGTGTCTTTAGATTGTATTTTATTTATTGTCTAGTTTATTATAAAGTATTGTAGTGGAATTTTATATTTAAATTTATTGCAATGGATTTTAATTTATAATAATTAATGAAAATTAATTTTCATTATTATTTTGTCATGAAGTATTCTGACATGAAAATTAGTAATTATGACATAAAAATTATTGAAAATCTTGTTGAAATTTGAGGATTTGGAAGATGAGATGGAAGGCAACACAAGATTCAATTCGCAACACCATGTAAATTTAATTAGTAATTATGAAAAGTCTCTTTTGTAGAATCTAGTTAACAACACCTTACATACTATACTAAAAAAAAATGGAATCTAATTTTATCATCTTTGAATTTGACCTTATTACTAGAAATCAGACACCTAAACAACCACAAATTCACAACACTTTGCAAACTAAATCATAAGTTTACTTATAAAAATCATTTTGTAACACCATTTTAAAACCATTCTTAATTGAGCAATAGCAATTTAACTATCATAATTCAGTTCAAGAAACATGTGAGTTAAATTTTTAATAAAAAGGAGGAAGCCAAGAAAGTAAACAAAGAATATACTTCAAAACCAACTCTTAAGCTCTTACATGATAAGTTAAAAACATATTTATTTGAAGTAAAATTTAAGATTTCTACTAGTAAATTCTATTTTCTCATCTAGCCAATGAGATGATTTGGTAATCATGTTGAAAAAATATAAATGATCTATTAGGTGGATGTTATAAAATAAAACTAAACCCGCAATAATTTGAAAAATAGAAAATTCAAAAGTAAAGCAATAAATTACATCAGGAAATAAAATAAATTCAAAAGAAAATGAGAAATTGAAATACATGGGATTGATTTCAAAGAAATAGGAAAGTCCTTTATATAGGAAACAGTTTGGAAATCTCCAAACAGTTTTCCAATGTGGGCAAGGTGATTTTCACCTACCCCCCATTAAAATAACATTCTCCCACTTGAAAATCATTTTCTTTGCTTATCAATACTTGCTTCCAATCTTGTTAAGCCACATGAAGTTCTACACCATTTAAACTTGTTAATGATGATCGATTTGGTAAAAACATCAGCTATGTTTTCTTCGGTATCAATCTTTTGCAAATCCACACTCCCTTCTTCTACTTTCTCTCGTACAAAATGATATTGTACCCTGATGTGTTTTGTCTTTGAGTGAAATACTGGATTTCTTGCTAAGTGTAGAGCACTTTGACTATCACAAAATAAAGTAATCTTATCTTGTTTATATCCAAGCTCTTCCAATAGTATTTGCAACTAGATTGCCTCTTTACTAGCTTGTGTAGCTGCAACATATTCTGCTTCTGTCGTAGAAGTACATACAATAGGCTGTAATTTCGAAACCCAACTTATAGCTCCTCCAGCAAGAGAAAAAATATAACCAGGTGTAGACTTGCTATTATCAACATTTCCAGCATAGTCTGCATCAACATAACATCTGACAATAAAATCTGAACTTCCATAGCATATTATAGTATTTGAGGTTCTTTTCAGATATCTGAAATTCCTCTTCACAGTACTCCAATGTTCTAAGCCCGGATTTTCCATGAATCGACTAACCACTCCCACTGCTTGTGCAATATCTGGTCTCGTACAAATCATTGCAAACATTAAACTTCCCACTGTTGATGCATATGGTACTCAAGACATCTTCATCTTCTCTTCTTCCGAGCTAGGACACATACTTGAGGATAATTTGAAATTAACAGGAAGAGGGGTAGAAATTGGCTTATTATCTTGCATGTTGAAACGACGCAAGATTTTGTTAAAATAATTTTGTTAAGAAAGCCAACTCTTCTTATTATTTCTATCTCGATAAATCTGCTTTTCTAGAATCTTGTTTGCTAGTCCCAAGTCCTTCATATCATATTTTTTAGCCAACCGTGCCTTCAATTCTTGGATTTGACATTTGTTTGGGCCTGCTACCAACATGTCATCCACATATAATAGTAAAATGATGAAATCATTTTCTTCAAACCTTTTGTAGTATATATAATGGTCTGAACTGAGTCTATTATACCCAAGACTCATGATGAAGGAATCAAATCTTTTATACCAACACATTGGTTCTTGTTTCAGACCGTATAGAGATTTATTCAACTTACAAACCAAGTTCTCCTTACTAATTTCAACAAATCCTTCTGGCTGGAACATATAAATTTCTTCTTCAATTTTTCCATGAAGAAAAACAATTTTAATATCTAACTGCTCCAAATGTAAATCAAGTGTAGCACATAGAGTCATTATTACTCTAATTGTTGTAAGACGAACTACCGGAGAAAATATTTCATTGAAGTCAATACATTCTTTCTGAGCATATCCCTTTATCACCAATCTTGCACGATACCATTCTACTTGATCATTGCTATCCCGCTTTATCTTGTAAACACATTTGTTGCCAATAGCTTTTCTTCCGATTGGTAACGGTACTAGCTTCCAAGTCTTATTCTTGGGTAGAGTTTCAATTTCTTCCACCATTCCTATCATCCACAGAGATGCATCTGAATTATTTGAAGCTTCTTGAAATGTTGAAGGTTCTCCATCTTCTGTTAGGAGACAATATGCAATGTTGCTCTCCGTAACATACTCCGAGTACCAAGCTGGTGGTATTTTATTACGAATTGGCCGACTAACTCCTTGAGCCTAGACACGACTTGTTCTTGTGCTTCATGCTCTAATTCTTTCTCCATTGACTTTGGAACATCTTGTATCTGATCATTTTCTACATGAACAGTGGTAGTTTCTGAAATTTCTTTTAATGTGCTATAATCTTCAATTCTTTCTTTAAAAATTACATCTCTGCTAATAATTACCTTGTGATCAGTGGGTTCCCATAGGTGATACCCCTTTACTCCTTCAGCATACCCTAAGAATATGCATTTTCTAGATTTTGGATCCAGCTTTGCTATTTCTTGAGTTTTGTACATCACATATGCAGGACATCCAAAATAATATAAAGTAGAGTAGTCTACTGGCTTATTCGTCCACATCTCCATCGGTGTCTTCAAATCAATCGATGTTGATGGCGACTAATTTATCACATAGCATGCAGTTTTTGCTGCTTCCGCCCAAAAGGACTTGGGTAGTCTTGCAGTCATTAACATTTCTCTCATTCTTTCTGCAAGAGTTCTATTCAACCATTCTACTACTCCATTCTGCTGTGGCGTGTATGTGACTGTGAACTGTCGTTTGATACCTTCTTGCTTACAAAAAACAAAAAATTCACCAACTGTATACTCACTTCCATTATCTGTCCGCAAACACTTAATTCTTTTCTCATATTCAAGTTCCACCCATGCTTTGAATTCTTTAAAAGTTAAAAACACATCTGACTTTTTCTTGATTAGATATACCCAACATCTCCTTGAATAATCATCAATGAAGGATACAAAATATTTTGCTCCTCCATAAGATATTTCAGGTGATTCCCATACATCAGAATATATCAAGTCTAGCGTATTTTTACTTCTTATATTTGATCTTTTAAATGCCAATCTATTCTGCTTACTAGTAACACAATGCTCACAAAAAGGTAAATTTACTATTTTGAGCCCCGGAAGTAACTTTTTATTAGAGAGAATCTTCAAACCTTGTTCTGACATGTGACATAGTTTAAGATGCCATATCATTGTTGATTCTTCTTCCTTAGTAATTGATGCAACACATGCATCTGCTTCCTGTACTGTTTCTCCTTTAAGCATGAATAAATTTGCCGTGATCTTTTCTCCCTTCATTACCACAAGTGAACCTCTCACAATTTTTATCATCTCATTTTCAATATGAGTTTTACATCCAAGACTATCTATTTGTCCCAAAGACAATAGATTTTTCTTCAAGTCAATCACATGTTGTACCTTTTGAATGGTACGAATCATATCATCAAACATTTTAATTTTGATAGTACCCATACCAACAATTTTCAAAGTATGATCATCACCCATGTGCACTGACCCACCTGAGATTAGTTCATATTTTTAAAACTAATCTCTCCGAGAAGTCATATGCCACGATGCTCCCGAGTCTAGCAACCATACATCACTAAACTATTTTTTACTTTCAACAATTGTTGTTACCTCACTATACAAAATACTATCTTCATCATTGATGCTTGCAACATTCCATTGCGTCTTAGATAACTCATCATCTATATTTCTTTTCTTAATCCAACAATCTCTTTTTAAGTGCCCTTTCTTACCACAGTTATAATATTTAATATTTTTCTTACTTCGAGATTTTGATCTACCATAATTCTGACTCCCACTAGGGCCACGCTCCGTTGATATCCCTCGTATCATCGTCAAAGCATCTATTTGTTGTGCATTTACATATCTATCCTCTTTGTTTTTAAGTCTATTTTCTTCTTCTAAGATGGCAGCGACAATATTATTAAAAATTTAACTATCAGTCAATGCACCATTCGTTAGATTGATGACGAGTTGATCATAAGAATCAAGTAAACTCTGAAGTAAAATCTCAGCATGTTCAACTTCTTCTATCTTATGACCCAACGTAGTAAGTTGTGAAAATAAAGTATTCAGAGTGTTGATATGATCAATTACCGTAACAGATTCCATCATTTGTAAAGTGTAAAGTCTTCTTTTTAAGAAGATCTTGTTGTGAAGTGACTTTGCCTCGTACAACCTTGTGAGAGTATCCCAATTTCTTTTGCCGTATTCTTTTCTGCCACACTCGATAATACTCCATCAGCAAGTACCAAATGCAGGTCAGCTACTGCATTACTATCCATCTCATTCCACTTTTCGTCAGGAATTCCGGTGAGCCTTTTTCCAATTGCATCTAAGCAATTATCATTCCTCAAAATTGCCTTATTTTCATTTTCCACAATGAAAAATTATGTCCATTGAATTTTTCTATTTCAAATTTTATTGTCATGTTTCACTTTTACAGTGAACAGTAACCGAGAATAATAATAACAATTTGTATTATTACACTAAAAAAGTTCCCAGGTAAGTGGAGGGCACAATTACCCTCTTAAAAACCACAAACCTTGAGGCTCTTATCGCTCTTTTGACAGAACTTTTCTAAAATGTACAAACTATAAAAGTTACTAACTAACCTCCTATGATACAACTGTTATAAAATAAAACTAAACCTGTAATAATTTGAAAGATAGAAAATTCAAAAGTAAAGCAATAAATTACATCAGGAAATAAAATATATTCAAAAGAAAATGAGAAATTGGAATACATGGGAATGATTTTCAAAGAAATAGAAAAGTCATTTATATAGCAAAAAGTTTGGAAATCTCCAAACAGTTTTCCAATGTGGGCAAGGTGATTTTCACCTACCCCCCATTAAAATAATAGTGGACAATTTCAGCTATTAAAGGAATTAATCAATTGGTTTCTATGGATAATGTTTACTTAGATGGAGGTGCATGTAGAGAAAATTGTGTAGCCGATTAGCAAGCCAAGTCAAATGAATGAAAAAGAGAAGAATTAAAAGGAATACCAATTGATCTAATCTAATCTTCTAATCTTTTCAATAGTTTGAAATTGCCTTTTTATTATTCTTCTAAATTGGAAATATCTTGAAAATATATTTGTTGTAATAATTCCATATAAATAATTATCTATTGGATTGAATTGTATCATGTTTTTTGTGATTTGAATAATTCTAGCATTCTTTGTTTCACATTTTTTTATTCCTTACATTTTTTTCACGCTATCATGGGAGCCAAAAACTAGCATCTCAACATGTATTCCTCTACTCTGTCCACTAGAACAACTACTTATTTTTTTATCATTAATGTTATTATACTTTACAAATATTATTTGTATCAAATTTATTGCTAAAAATTATCAAATTTGGAAGGAACAAATAATATTATTTCTGTGGCTAGAATCTTTATTATTTTTTTGATGATTCTTCCAAAATTCCTTCCTGCATTATTACATCTTTATAATTTGATGATTGTTATGGGCAAGTGTGACATGACGATCTCATCTTAAGCATGCTAATATGTTCCATGAACAACTGTCTCTTAGCTCAAGTTCTCTCATACCACCTCAATGGTGTTTGGTATCTTCCATTAACAAATTTCTCATAACAATCTAAAACTTGTGCCATCTAGGTTGAGACTCAACTTGTCTATCCCAAAAAATAAACTAATCTATCATTAATTATTTTCTTTACATCAACAAGTTAGCTAATTAACTTTCTAAGATTGGGTAAGCTTCAAGGGCCAGACAAAGTCATTTATTTTGTTTTATTGGCTTCAAACATTAATATGATAACTTTATGTCGTATATTTGTGCTTGTGTTGACTATTCATACTTTAATAATCGATGCAGAATAACACTTTTAGTAAAGAATGATATCATTATTCTACATGAGGCACTTACTCATTAAATCATAATGACCTAGCCTTTTGTATTCCTACTATAAATGAGTTATATTTTGAACTTTGGGGTGCATATATTTTCAACAAGCTTTATCTACATGCCTTCCACACTTATGAAGGCCATTATAATTTTGTCATACTATTCGGTTTGACCGGTACTCCAACTTTTCAAGCTACTATGAATCAACTTTTGTTGCTAATTTGAAACAAGTTATGATTTTTTTATAATACTTTGATTTATAGCTTTTCATTTGATGATCATTTATTTCATCTTTAATAGGCCCTCTCTCGTCTATCCACTTGCATCTTCGATGTCAGACTTTCCAAATACCTTTGTTCCATTCATCCATTGATTATTTGGCCCATATTACATTAGCTTCTATAGTGCAAGCCGCCCTCAAAACATTGATTTAATGGTTCAATGGCCTTCACCTTGATCAATCAAGCAACTAAAAGTGTTCTTATGCCTCATGGAGTGTTATCATTATTTTATTTAAGGATATGCTTCTCTAGCAACACCTCTCACATACGTATAATCTAAAAATACTTTTAATTGGTCAATCATAGCAGAGGAGGATTTTCAATCATTCAAACACTCATATGTTGATGTAGGTGTTATCCTCATGTATGCTAACCATCCCATATCTTATTTTAGCAAAAAATTGGGAATTACAAGCAACTTCTACATATAACTGGGAATTACATGCAATCTTAGAGGTTATGCATAAATGGAAACAATATCATTTAAGCATAATTTTTGTTATTCAAATAGATCATAAAAGTATTAAAGAGCTACTTCACCAAGTAATACAAACATTAGATCATCAAGTTTATATCTGAAAACTTCTTGAATATTAATTTAGAATTGAGGATAAATTAGGTCGCACAAATCTAGTGGCATACACACTCTATTGTGTTTTAGATGACTCCAATTATGACATTAAGGACTCCCTAGTTGCTTGTTTGTGATTACTAAGTTGTATTGTTGTCAACGTCTAGAGAACACTATAATTAGAAAATTGTTTTCTTCCTAATATGGTGGCTTTTCATCAACAATTCATTTAAGGGACTCTTTCATTGGATTACTAAGTTTATGATGGCCTCTTCTTATATCATCACCACTTCTCCATCAGTCCTTAATACTCATTGAAATTAATTTTGCTTCATGAGTTTCATCTGAAACCTTTGCTAATCATGCTGGCATCAAGAGTACATTGGTCTATTTATCAACAACCTTTTATTGGCCACAAATACAAGTGGATGTGGAACATTTTGTTGCTCAATGCCTTGTGTGTCGGCAAATGAAGTGTTCTATGCAAGCTCCAACTAAATTCTTACAACCCCTCCCTATAGGTTTTATTGTGTATTGATCCAAACCATGTGTTATTAAGTACCTTTTGGAAGAAACTCTTTGAGCTAAGTGGCACCACTCTCAGTCATGGACCTCTTTTCGCTTGCAAATCAATGATCAAACATAAGTTCTGAATCATGGGTTGGAGTAATACATTTGAGCTTTAAGACACAATAAACCACAAGCTCGATTCATTTTCTTCATTTGGGTAGAATTCTATTACAACTCTAACTACCAGAGTTTCCATGGGGTGTTTGTCTTCTTCTATTCACCATAAAGAGCTTTTCAGGCTATTTATGATATTTTTTTCTTCTTCTATTCACCTTTATTCTAATCACTATAATTCAATATATAGTAATCCCAAAATTACATGACAATAAAGCCAATGCTCATCAACATGAAGTGCAACTCAATTTTGGTGACACGTTCCTTAAATTCCTACCATTTCATTAGGCCTTGGTAGATTGAGGGTCTTCTCAAAAATTGGGCAGACATCACTGTGGAGCTTTTATAGTGGTGGCTCACATTGAAGTCGTTGCCTATAAATAAAATTTACCTAATGAAACTAAAATTCAAGGCTTTTCATATTTTAGCACTCGTGCCATATAGATAAAAATATACTATTTAACACTTCAGATTTAGGTGTTAACTTATTAAAAAACTACTGCTTTACATAAAATTGACAATCTCAAATCTTAAAAGAAGACAACCCAATTTATTTTCATGTCCACCTCATATGATATTTCAAATAGAGGTGTCAAATGGGACGTGCCGGAGGGTGGGGGGGGGGGGCATTTTTAGCCGGCTCAACCATACTTTTGTACCGGACCAAGCATGACATGGTAACTATACCGTGCTGTGCTTGTCCCAACATGGTTCCGTGTAGGTTAGCCTGGCACAAGCCAGTGGCACGAATCAGCCAGGTTATGCGTGGTCGGCCGAACTTCTAATTTAAAAAAAAGTAAGGTTTCGGTGCATGTCGTTGCACTACTGTGCCACCGAACCCCTAATTTAAAAAAAATTAGGGTTTCGACGGCACGCCACCACACCATAGCAATTTTTTTTCACTTCGGGGCTTGGTGAGTCTTGCCCGTCGAGCTCAGCTTCTGCCGCTGGGGTGGTTGCTCAGCTCATGCCGAGGTACTGTGCCAATGGGCCACAGTACTATGTTGGGCCGGCACGGTACGACACGGTAGGTGTCGTGGACAAGCACGGCACGAGCACGGGCATGGGAAATTATCGTGCAGTGCCGACCTAAGCATGACTGAATCGTGCCATGCCTCGTGCCGACCAGGCCGACCCGGCCCGGTTGACACCTCTAATTTCAAATGATTTTAATGAAACATTATTTGATTGACAAATTTCAAATAAATAATGTTTTGACAAATTTCAAATGATTCTAAGTTAAATGGTATGTTTCTTATTTACATCGCCCTAAACAACATGTTGCAAGTTTAGAACATAAAAACCATTAAATAAATGAGCAATCAAAATATATCTCCAAGATATATGAAAACAATATTCTTAATAAGTAAAAATATAAAGAAATTTATGCTCATAGGAAACACATTATTCTTTAATTTTAAAAGTTGAATAAACTATAAAGGAAATTGAGAGAATTGTGTTTTAGTACACCAAACACAACATATTTGTGTGTTAGGCACCAAACTTATTAAAATTAAAAAATATATCATATTTTAAAATAATTAAGTTATGTGCACCAATTATTTTATAATTACAAAAATTTATCATATTCTAAAATAATTAAGTTTTGGTACAATATATTTCATTAACTCAATTTTATCCTCTGAAATTTGAAAAAAAAAATAAAATTTAATTTAAAAATTTAGTTAGCTTACATTGAAAAATATGAAAATATCTAATCTTGTATATAGGGGCAAATGAAAGAGTTTTGTACAGAACTAATTCATTTAAAATAAAAAATATAAAAATTAAGTTGTGTTTCGAAAATATGCCCAAACTAGTGTGCCTGGAAACAACGTGGCAAAGCTGTCATTGTGAATGGTGACCATTGTCATGCTGTTAGTTTTTTAAAATCATTGGCCGGCATTGTGAATGCCGGCTATTGAAAATATTGTAGTGATCCCATTATGCCCCACGCCCCTCACCCCTCTTTCCTTCGTGGTGCTCATTTGAATTCTGTCAAGCTCCACGATGGAGCTCATCAAGCTCCAGTGAGCTCGACGAAGCTCCTCGAGCCCCACGATGGAGCTTGTCGAGCTCCAGCGAGCTTGAAGTGGAGCTCGACGAAGCTCCTCGAGCCCCACAAAGGAGCTCCTCGAGCCCCATGAAGGAGCGAGGGGTAGGGGCGTAGGGCCAGGGGTGAGGGGCGAGGCGTGTGGGGCGTGGGGTGAGGTGCGTAATGAAATCCCATAATATTTTAAATAGCCAGCATTCACAACACCGGCCATTGATTTTAAAAAATTAATAGCGTGACAATGGCCATCATTCACAACGTCAACTTTGCCACTTTGTTTCCAGATGCACTCGTTTGGGCATATTTTTGAAACTCGACTTAATTTTTAATTTTTTTATTTTAAATGAATTAGTTCCGTACAATACTCCAAATGAAATTCAAACTCACAAGCCACATCCTCTACTTGACAAAACTGAGCAAACCACTCAGTTACAAGCACAATATCATGTGACCTATGCCATGACACTTAAAGCATTTAATATCTATATATATTATATTGTTGGGTCGTGGGTCTACCTTTTTGAGATATTGTAGTATTCTCCCTCTTTATAGTTTCAAAATTAGGTTTGAAAGCATTCCTTTCATCCCTCGAATTTGGCTTCAACGAATGATTTTACCCAAAGTTGGTGTTTGGTCGGCTACCCTTCCTTCGTATAAGCTGACGTTTCACTTTGAGTGACATGTACAACAAATTCTCCATCTCCACATAATGCTGCAACTCAATAATATTGACAATATTAGGTTTTAGACCATTCAAAAATCATGCCATGGTGGACTCACGATCCTCTTCAATGTTAGCTCAAATCATTGCAACCTTCCATCTCCTTTATTGAATAACTCATGGTAGTAATAGTTAGGAATAAATCTTTTCCTCATTACCGACTTCATGTCATTCCATGTCATGATGGAGTGTTCATGGTTCCACTTTCATGCCATCACTAGTTGATCCCACCAAATAGTTGCGTAGTCTGTGAATTTTACCACCGCAAGCCCTACTTTTTTTCTCCTCTAAATAGCAATTACAGTCAAATACCCTCTCCACCTTCTTCTCCCATTCAATATAGGTTTTTGGATCATTCTTTCCTTGAAAGGCCGGGATTGTCATCTTAATACTACCAAGATTTTGATCAAACTATTCATACCTTATTGAGTTATGTTGTACTCCTCGACCATGCATTCCCCTTTGAGATGAAAATCTACCTTTTCCTTCACTTCTTCCTCTTCTTCATCCTCACGACCATTCTCTTCATGACTCATGATTGTAGGAGTTTTCCTTGTCTCTGATTTTGGGAAACATTCTTCATATTGCCTCTTCATTTTGTTCCATCCAATCCTGTATATTGTTTATTTGGACCTCTAATCTTGCAAAATATTGTCACGTCGCATGTAGAAGGAATGATTGGTCCTGACCTTATTCCATATTTTCATGATCATTTCTTTAAGACATGACTATAGAAACAAAAAAAAACCTCAGAACACTCCCTCATGAGTTTCACTAACTCTTTTTTTTTTCACTCAATATTTAGTTTTTTTTTAATAATGAAAATCACACTTGCCTTTTTCCACTCGAATACTTCTTTTTTCTTAGTTCTTATTTAAACTAGTGAGCCAGATGATAGATCAATCCAAATTATTTTCAAATCCAAACAACCTTGAGAAAGAAAAAAGTTACAAAGGGAATGATAAAACAAGAAATATAAGGGAAAATATTTTGAATAAGATGATGGGCGAGAAAATATTGATAATAAAATGAGATTCTTACTTTCTTTGTTTTTTTTTGTGCAAAATGTAATAAAAAATAATATGATTAGAAGATACTGAGGTGTTTGAATGTCAAACCTCTAATACCAAATGATGTGGATTATCCATAGAACCTTCAAACATGATTGTTGATAACCTCGTCCCCTTGACTATATTGAATCAAGAGCCATAAGTGTAGTGTAGCATCCCTGGCCCCTTGGTTATATGTAATCAAAAGTTGTAAGAACAAAGTATAAGAACCAAAAAACCATATCCCCCTGATTATGAAAGAATCAAGAGTCGTAAGTTTGGCACTACAATGATTAACCTTATTAGGCTCGAAAGTTCTCACAATAACCAAAAGATAAGAAAAACCTCACAAAGAATATTTTAATTATTCATGTTTTCTAGCAAATACATCAAAGGCCCTTTATATAGAGCTTAGAAAACAAACTTAAAATAGGAAAAGTCACGTGAAGTTATGCCACCTAACCTTGAAAATTTTAATTAGGCTACCTAACTATGACAATTTGGTCACTTAAACTTTGACATTTTAATTAGGCCACCTAACTTTGTCAATTTGGTATTATGCATACAACTTGCAAAAACTCTCTAAAAGTCATTCATAGCCTTGATGATAATTATGATCCTTTGGGCTTCTTTGTCTGCTCTATTTTCTCCAAGGATTTGACTTGGCCCAAACTCATCTTCTAATGTTTGGTTGGCCCAAATGAACTTCTTCGTGAACCCATTTAGTGACTCTTGAAACTTCTTGGCCCTTGCTCTTAAAATAGGCCAAACTTGTATTTGGAGTGGCTCATCTACAATTTTATTGTAGCATATATTTTCATCACACCTCCTCAACACATTCCATTCCTTAATATTCCAAGCTTCCCTTCCAAGTTTATTTGGGGTCATGCCATTCTCATGGCTACCTCTATTATCAATCGATTGTTTTTGTCTCTTCTCTCTTGAAAGCCCTATTTGAGCATTTGTATCAAAAACATTCTACCATATGAACTCTAAGGTTTTTGGATGTCTGTGTTTTGCTACCATTACACAACCGTATAAGAATAAATTTAGCCCTCATGCCATCTATTGTATTTTCTTTTGCTTTTTTTATGGCCAAAAGGCTTTTAAGTTCTACAATCTTTCCACACATAATAGCTTTGTCTCTAGAGATGTCAGGTTCAATGAGAATATTTTTTCTTTTCAAGACATCCCACTACCGTCACTTCCTACACCTCTCCCAACTCCACTCTTCTTTGATGACCACCCTTTCCATCCCACCATTTCCCTCCTTCCCTCTTACCAAACTTCACTTATTATTCCTTCTCCAACTCCTTCACCTATTATTAATATCATGTCCCCTACTCCTATTAAACCACCCCACTGCCCCACACAACCAAGTACTCCATGATGAAACATCCACTTTTGGAATACACCAGCTTGGCTATCCAACTTTGAAGTCCACTTTGCTTCCACCCTAGATAGTGCTCAATCTCCAACTTTTGGTATTTCTCCTTTTTTTCCCATATTCAGCCCTTCTTATATTTCCTTTTTGATTAACATCTCTATTTCTAAAACTACTTTTTATAAGCAAGCTTCTCAAGACGCATGCTAGCTATGGGTTATAAAGATTGAACTTATTGCATTGGAACAAAATGCTAGCTATGGGTTACCTATGGAAGAATTTAAAAATCAACCTATCATTAGTGCCCAGGAATCCAAGAGCATGTTAATTATCCCCCTATCAAAGCATAATCATTTTCCTATCACATAACACATTTTTATTTGCCTATCCTCCAAATTATCAAAAAAAGTCTTCACAATCAAAGAATTCCCCTATTCTCTATGCATACAAAATAATATTCAATTTTCTTGTTAAATAATATCCCCAAAAGGATGAATGAATTTACTTAATTCACTTTCTCCAATAAAACTCTTTTTAAATAGCACAAAATCTAATCATCTTTGCCTAATTTTTATAATAAAGATTATCATGTATACTATTACTTTGGAAATCATTTCTATGGTACTAGATTTCTATTTTTTCTCTTTCTCCTTATTACTCATTTCATATGAGATTTATCTTTGAATATTTTCTACCTTCCATTATCGAATCAATAGGCTTAAAGAATTTAGGAATTGGTTTTCATGGTGTTAATAGATATTTATAGTCATTACCTAGTTAATGAATTTTGTGGCTCTATGAGTTTGTTTTTCTCTTAAAAATGAAAGGATGTGGTATCATGTCAAGCATTTCCTTCAAAGTCATGGTGCTGGGTCAAAGTCACATCTTTTTCATATAATTTTTATAATACTTTTCTTTTTGTAACACCAAAATTATGACATTAGAAAACTACCACGATCTTATCATTATACTTCTTATTGGATTTTCTTTTTATAATACCAAAGTCATAAAAAAAATGGTCGCGACTTTGGGCTAATTAAAAAAATTTAGAAATACAGCTAGTTTGAATCTATGATTCTTTTGTGTTGAGAGTTTAAGTGTGACTATGTAAATGTAATATTAATTTTCATAATAAAGACACTTCATCAAACAAGCAATACAACAACAACAATAAATTCTTGGGTTTCCTCCCAAGAAATGCTAAGTTCAACATTCATAGCTAGACAATTAAAATTGTATTTTCTTCTTCATAGATCTCTACTATATATTATAGCTTCTCAATATACTATTTTACCTCCTTTTATTTTGAACTTTTGGTATCAATTGTGGATAATAGATAAATGATCATCTTGATACCCTCGTCCATGAGGACGAGGGTATCAATATTTTGCAAGGATGAGGGTGTCAAGATATTGACACCCTCATCCTAGACCACAAGGATGTGGATATCAATATTTTGCAATGTCAAGACTCAAAGCAAGACTTTCAGTATCACTTCTACCCCCCTAAAGTAGATTTGAGAATTTTTATCAAAATTGCATGTTGTCACACCCTTACTTAAAAATGCGGAAAGTTTTAGAAAATTCCGAAGAAATCTACACTTGTATGGAAGGAAAGAGATTATCCTAGATTATTCTAGAATTAACTTGGATATATGTAATAGAATTCTCTAGACTTATAGAGAACATTCAAATGTTTTAGACACTTCCCTATGCATGTATTTAAGGAGGAGGTGGTCTCATTTGTAAACTACCAAGTTGAGAGTTTCTTATAAGATTTCTTTATTCAATAAAGTATTTTCTTTATTTTCAAGTGTTCTCTCAAATTCTCTTTACGTCCAAGTAATGGATAGATGCCAAGCATAATAAGCAAGGTGAAAGTAAGATAGACTTAGCAATATCTAAGGGGTAAGTTGTCTAAGTGCCGCACGAGAGCTTAGCGAAAAGACTAAGTCCATGATAGTTGGTATCATAGGCGAGGTTGCAGTGTGTGAGAGTAACTTGGTGGATATGATGTCGAGCTCTCATTTAGAGGAAATTGACGAGCAAGTTCAGGGAAGTTACCTTGACCCCCCGCTAAGGGAAGGGGAAAGAAGGACAAGTCTTATGATTCTCTCACATGCTTGGACAGTCAAGTGACTTGGTTAGAGGTCGCCATGGCAGACACCAAGGAGGAGTTTGATCTCATGCAGATCCTAGACTTTCGAGGGGGTTCAATCTTCATGAGAAGTTTATGAAGGTCATGGATATGCTCACTAGCTTAGAATCAAGAGTGGAGATCTTGACCAAGCATGAGGAGGAGTTGAAACAAGAAGTGGCAATCTACAAGATAGTATTGTTTGCTCGGGTTATGTCCACTCATGAGGCCCAAAGGGCGAATGTGCCAAAGCCTCACACTTTCATGGGAAAATGGGATGCTAAAGAGCTAGATGACTATTTGTGGCACATGGAGAGATATTTTGAGGCAATATCACTAACTAATAAGGCAACAAATGTATGCACTACCACTCTTTATCTCACTGATAATGCAACTTTATGGTGGCGTAGAAAATTTATAGAAATAGAAAGAGGGACGTGCACCATAGACACATAGGTCGATTTCAAGAGAGAGATAAAAAAGTAGTTTTATCCAGAAGATGCAAGATACATAGCCCATAGAAATATCAGGCATCTCAAGCACACTGGATCTATTTAGAACTATGCCAAGGAATCCTCTTCCTTGATGCTCGAGGCTCCTGATATGAATGAGAAAAAACTCCTCTTCAATTTTATGGAGAATCTGTAGGTCTAGGCCGAGCAAGAATTGAGAAGATGTGGTGTCCAAGATTTAGCCATAGCCATGATAGTAGCAAAATCACTCATTGATTTCGAAAGGAGTGACTCTTCTTAAATTAAGCCATCTTTCAAGGGTAGCCATGCCAAAGGTGGGGAAGACGAGGGATACAAAAGCTATAATGCTAAGGAAGGATCAAGCACGACTTCTACCAACAAAGAAGGCAACAGTGTGGATAAGCACAGAGATTTCAAGCCAAAAACTAATTGCTTTCTATGTGATGGACCACACCGAGCATGTGAATGTCTGAAAAGAAAGACCCTAAATGTCATGATTGAGAGGGAGATCGAACAAGAGAATGATGCCTCTCATATGGGCTCAATGCAACTTTTGAATGCCCTCAAGATCAAGCAAGCTAAGGAGAAGCCCCAAAGTCGGGGACTCATATACGTGGAGGCCAAGGTGAATGAGATGTCTACTAAGGTCATGATTAATATCGGTGCCACACATAAGTTTGTCTCAAACGATGAGGCAAGGAGACTAGATCTCAACATCCAATGAAGTAGGATGGTTCAAGGTAGTAAACTCTGCTGCCAAGCCATCACAAGGAATAGCTTGTGGGATGACCATGAAGATTGAGTCTTGGGAAGGGAAGGTTAATTTCACGGTGACTCCCATGGATGATTTACAGATAGTGATCGGGATGGATTTCCTTCACCAGGTAAAAGCTGTGCCTATACCTTTTTTACATTCAATGGCTATCTTAGAAGAGTGGGCTTCATACATGGTTTCCACAATCATCGAAGGTAAAGCTAAAATGCTTATGCTGGTAGCTATACAATTAGAGAAGTGGTTGAAAAATAATGAGGTGATTTATATGGTGACCTTTAAGGAAGATCCTAGTGACCATATAGAAAATTATATGCTCATGGAAGTCATGAAGGTGTTAGATGAATTCAAAGATATAATGCCACCGGAGCTACCCAAAAGGCTCCCACCCAAGAGAGAGGAAGATCATAGGACTGAATTAAAGCCAGGAGCAAAATCCCCTGCCATGGGCCCTACAAAATGGCACCCCCAGAGTTGGAGGAATTAAGAAGACAACTAAAGGAATTGTTGGATGCCGGATTCATCCAACCATCTAAGGCTCCATATGGTGTGCCGATCTTATTCCAAAAGAAGCATGATGGGTCACTATGGATGTGCATCGATTACAGGGTGCTCAACAAGGTAACGGTAAAGAATAAGTTTCTAATTCCACTTATTCCTGATTTATTTGACTAACTTGGTAAAGCATGGTACTTCACTAAGTTGGCCCTTCGATCGGGATACTACCAAGTAAGGATAGTTGAAGGAGATGAGACAAAGACCACGTGTGAAACAAAGTATGGCTCTTATGAGTTTTTAGTGATGTCATTTGGTCTTACTAATGCACTTGCTACATTTTGTACTTTGATGAACAAGATATTCCATCTTTTTTTCGATAAATTTGTGGTGGTATATCTAGATGATATTATTATATATAGCAAAACCTTAGAAGAGCATGTTAATCATCTAAAGAAGGTGTTCTGACTATTAAGACAAAATGAGTTATACGTGAAGAATGAGAAATGTTCCTTTTCCCTTGAGAAGGTGGGCTTCTTCGGACACTACATCAAGGGTGACAAGCTCATGATGGATGAAAGCAAGATCAAAGCCATTCAGGAATGAGATCCCCCTACTAAGGTGCCACAACTAAGTCTTTCTTGGGCCTAGTTAACTACTATCGTTGGTTCATCAAGGGATAGTCAGTAAAAATAGCTCCATTAACAGACATTCTCAAGAAGGGTAAGGCATAGACATGGGATGAAAAATGTCAGCAATCCTTTGAAGACATGAAGAAAGCTATAATGAAAGAGCCGGTATTAGCACTACATGACCACACCAAGGTATTTGAGGTACACACTTATGCTTCTGACTTTGCTATTAGAGGGGTTCTTATGCAGGAGAAATGCTCCATAGCTTTTGAAAGCTGCAAGCTCAATGACACATAGAAGTGATACATGGTCCAAGAGAAGGAGATGATGGAAATCATCCATTACTTACCGACATGGAGATACTATATGTTAGGATCAAACTTCATAGTGAAGACAGGTAATGTTGCTACTAGATATTTTCAAACCCAGAAGAAACTAAGTCCCAAGCAAGCAAGGTGGCAAGACTTCTTGGTGGAGTTTGACTACATGCTAGATTACAAGCCAGACATAGCCAATCAAGTAGCTGATACCTTGGGCTGCAAAGCAGAGCCATCATCCATGACTAGCCAACCCTAGAAAGAGATAGTGGATCTCATAAAGGAGTTGCAACATGATACAATAGCAAAGAGTATCATCATATTGGCTCACGAGGGAAAGACTAGGCGATTTTGGGTAGATGATGATTTTCTCTACACAAAAGGAAACGACTCTATGTGCCAAAGTGGGAACATATTAGAAGGAATCTTATCAAGGAGTGTCATGACTCCAAATGGGCTGGACACCCAGGGCAACGACGCATAAGGGCACTACAAAAGTCTATCTACTACTGGTCATATATAAGGAATGATGTGGAGAATTATGTAATGACTTGCCTAGTGTGCCAACAAGATAAAGTGGAGTAATATTTGCCCAAGGGACTACTGGAGCCACTACCTATATTAGAGCAACCTTGAGAAAGTGTCACTGTGGACTTCATTAGTAGCTTACCCAATTCTGAGGAAAATGGATATATCATAGTGGTAGTGGATCAATTTTCAAAGCATGCTACATTCATAGCAGCCCTTAATGATTGCATAGTAGAAAAGATGGTCAAGTTATTCCTCAAGAATATGGTAAAGTATTGGGGGCTACCGAAGGTTATCATTAGTGATCGTAACCCACATTTTACTGGAAAGTTTTGGACGGAGCGTTACTTCTCTACTAGCCTTCATCCTCAGACTGATGGGCAGACAGAATGGGTGAATGCATTACTAGAGCTATACTTGAGACACTTTGTGAGTGCCAATCAAATTGACTGAGCCAAATTGCTAGATGCGGCTCAATTCTCCTACAATCTACAAAAAAGTGAGACAACTGGGAGGAGTCTATTCGAGATAATCATGAGGCAACAACCAATGACTTCTCACACCCTAGCTAGAGGATACATAGGGAGGAGTCCAGTAGCTTACAAATTTGCTAAGGGATGGGTCGAGCAAGCTGATATAGCATGCTCATTCTTAAGGAAGAATGCTAAGAGGATGAAGAAATGGGCTGACAAGAAAAGAAGGCATATAGAATTTCAAGTTGGAGACTTAGTGCTTGTCAAGCTTCTACTGCAATAATTCAAGTCCCTTGGAAAAGTGCACAAGGGACTTGTGAGGAAGTATGAAGGCCCCTTTTTAATACTTGGACAAGTTGGTGAGGTATTATAGAAAGTTGAGTTAACACAAAGGTTAAAGATTCATCATGTATTCCATGTTAGTAATCTAAAGCCTTATCACGAAGATAAAAAAGATCCAAGCTGAGGAGTCTCTATGAGGGTGCCTACAGTAATAGTGACCTATGATACAGAGGTTGACTATATCATGGCGGATCGAGACCCAAGGAAGATCAACTTTTGGCCCAACAATGAATACTTAGTAAAATGGATGAGACTACTAGAAAGTGAAGCTAGCTAGGAGCCAGCTAACAATTTGTGGTAGTTTCAAAAACATATCGAGCAGTTCCAAGTAGAAAAATCGATGAGGATGTCAGTAGAATTGATGGGGGAGAATGTCACACCCTCACTCAAAGAATGCGGAATATTCTAGAAGATTCCGAAGAAGTCCACATTTGTATGGAAGGAATGATATTATCTTAGATTATTCTAGAATCCTCTTGGATATATGTAATAGAATTCTCTGGACTTATAATGAACCTTCAAAGGTTCTAGAATCTTCCCTATGTGCATATTTAAGGAGGAGGTGGCCTCATTTTTAAACCATCAAGTTGAGAGTTTCTTGTAAGATTTCATTATTTTCAAGTGTTCTTGCAAATTCTCTTTGCTTCCAAGTTTTGGGTAGACAGCAAGCATAACAAGCAAGGTGAAATAAGGCTGACTTAACATCATCTAAGGGGTAAGTTGTCTAAGTGTCTCACAAGAGCTTAACGAAAAGACTAAGTCCATGACAATGTGATCTAAGGTATGTATAACTTGGTTTAATTGATATAACACTAATTTTATATTAATGGATGTGTCTTGATTTATATTATATTATGGATAATGATAGATGAGTGATTAAGTATAACTTCAATTAGGGTTTTGACTATTGATACATTTGTGTGAGATTGTCATGGTAGATGGTGAAATGTAAACATTGAGGCTCACTCATGCATGAGTAGGAAAAAAGTGATAGTCATTCCAACTATTATGTATAAGATAAACCTATACATTAAAATCCAAAATTATGGTATATTAATCATTAAGAGTATAGTACTTACGAAGTTGAATTTATGAATATGTTTACACATCAATCTATTGTACATATCTTATAAGAACTAGTTTTCAATTGGCTTAGATATTATATAGAAAATTATTCAAAGGATATCACCTTTAGTGTAAGAGTTTTATAGTGATAGGCAACCCTTGGGACATGCATAAGTATGGTGTGACTTATATGGTGGTGATATTCCTTGTGAGTTTTTTTCACTCGTATAATTTTCACAAGTAAAACTTGAGCAAAATATACTTTAATTTTATGAGTATGATACATACAAAACTAAAAGTACACATACTTACAAACTATGTCAATTTTTGATCTTTTATGATATTTGAGATTAGAAAAATAAGAGTGTGCATATGAAGTAATTATCAAGGGTTGTGGTCTAATTTTCTAAAAGGTATGAGATTATAAATGACTCTCAAGCAAAGATTATTTGTTGTCTTAGTGATGATCTACTAAGAGAGTAATTACAAGAGAACTACCATTAGGATGAGCTTAATAGTGATAACTACCTTGTATACTATTATATTAAGGAGTCATTACACAACAACTCAACATTCATTCTATATCCAAACATAAAATAATTTGAGCTATTTTGACCATACATCACATAAATTAAATAAATAAATCTATAGATCGAAGATTGATTCTACAATCTAAATATAAAATTTACTAAAACTAAGTTGTATTACTATTAAATAATTGAATTAACAATATAATCCAAATGGAATCAAAATCTAGATGAAAGTCCTATTTATAATTTGTATGAGCCATACATTTGCATACCTCTTTTAATGAGATATTCTAGCTAATGAGCTTTTGGGATACCACTTAATCAACAAAATTAGGTGGCATAAAAGAGTTATGACTAGTTTTGGTATTATTGCTAGATATTATTTAGTTTGGTTGGTTAATATGGTTTGACATAATTATCATTGTAAAAAAGTAATTCTTTTTTAATAGTTTAGATAGTATTGAGTTTGATAATTTTTTTTTTGAATCTAAATGCTAAGTCTTGTTAACTTGTTTGGAAAGTGGATAATTATATTTTTTTATTTTACTTGTATATTTTTCCCTATTTTCCTAGTGACCAATCTACATTATTAAAATAGGTAGCCAATCTTTTCTTTAAAACCAACAAAAAATCTTTTAAGGATATTGGTAATAGATAAGATAAAATTTGGAAATTATGAGATAAAAGTGAGCAAAAACATCCCAAACTATTAGCACATGAAAACATATATTCTCAAAGAAACAACTTTTATTATGAACCCCATGGAAACTAGTATCAACACTATTATCAGTTAGAAAAGAGTTATGAAGATTGGTGATATAGAAGCCATGAAAAGAGCACACCCCATGATTCTCACACATCATACAATTTTTTATTTACAATTAAGCTTAAATAAATACTAGATGAATTTAGAAGATTTTGTGATATTGTGGGGGAGAATGTGAGACAACTAGAGGAAAAATATAAAGTCATTGATTTTGTTAAGCTAGAAGAAAGTATTACTTAAAAAATGGCTAATATAAAGATTATTGTGGGTGAGAATTTAGAAAAGGAAATCAAAGATATAACCTCAATCATTTAAGAAGAAAAAGATGAAGTGAATAACAAATCTTCATAGCTAATACAAAAAATATTTTTGATAGATATTTAGGAGAGGACATTAAAATATAGTCTCAATCACTCAAAAAAAAGAATATGAAGTGAACAATGAAGTTTTGATGCCTTAAATAGAAAAGTTGTGGAGTAGAAATATAACCAAAAAGATAAAAAAGTCAAGATACTCTGCAATGTTAACGCTAGGGAGAAAATAAAGAATATGAGCTCCACCCTGAGTATGTGGAGTAGAAGTGTCATATTATGAATGAGAGTATTGCTTCCCAACTTTAAAAATTAGCATTATATAAGTTTTGCATCACTTATTTTCTTGTAAAGCCCACTAGGGAGTGCAAAATTTATCTCTAGGGTTTGATAAGTTGTATCATGGCTTTTCTAATTGCATTGAGGAATAATAAGAAATTAAAAGATCCCTTGAAATTTCTCTTTCTTCCTCTTTTATACTAAGGTAATTACACATTAATTTAAATATAAAGTTATGGTTTTAGAAGAATGGTACCATTTTGGCTTTCATCTCTTAAACGTGAGGCTATGACTAGTGAAAATGATCATGATACTATATTGTATCCTAATATTTTTATAATATAAAGTCATGAAACTAGGGTGTGACTGATGAAATTGCCTTCCCATCTTAATGGTTTAGCTGATGTTTTATATCCCTTATTTTCTATGGATCCCCTAGAAAATGTGAAACCATCCTAAGGGTTTGGTTGTTATGCTTTGAATTCTACTTGGTGCATGGGGAGAAGAAAATTATTTTTTCTCACTTTCTCACTCCTCATTTATACTATAATATTTCTACATCTCTTTAAGTAGAAATCTTAACTTAAAAAAAATCGTGACTTTTACCTTCACCTCTTGAGCTCGAGTTCGCAACTCTAGAAAGTAATTATGGCTTTGGCATGTATCCCAATCTTTATGTAACACAATGTCATAAAGTTGGGAAATGTCTATGACATGTGGCTATTGTCTTTGTAATATAAAGTATTAGGAATTTTGCTTGCAAGGTTTGTGATTTATAGATTCAGAAGAAGAAGAAACAACAAATGATGTATATCCACAACAAAAAACACAAAATAACATTGTTCACTAGTCGTTCTATAAGACTAGCTACATCCACTAGAAAAACACTTATGCATTTATAGATTATAACCAAAATCAAAATATTCTTACAGTATGTGCAGCAATCAGAAAGAAAATCACAGAGAGAGAGAGAGAGAAAGAAAGAAATAATTTGACGGAAGAGAATTTGCAGAGAAGAAAAAATCGAAAACAAAAAAATGTATTTATATATAATAGTTACTCAGTTTTATTAATCGGAGTGGGTCGGATCACTCGGATGGCTAGGCTCTGCTTCAAATTTTTCTTTAGCCTACTGATCACATAGCGGGACCCCTATTATTATGCTATTATTGCATTCCTAGCCTTTAAATATTTTCTTTCCTACACGTACATGAAAATATTAAAACAAAAACATAATCAGTTATACAGAACAAATAATTAAAATAAATTTTATACAACATAAATTCATAACATCTAGAATGGCCATGGCTTTGGTATTTGTGTTTCTTATTCATCATATGGCTGCTACTTTAGGAATAGTCATGGCATTATAAATGAACTCTCATGTATATCACATGGACATGATGCTAAGAATGGCTATGACACTAGCAATAGCCTCTCTAGTGTATTAAATGGCCTCTCATGTGTATTATATAGCTATAGCACTAGAAATAGCATTATGCAAAAAATTGTCTCTATTTTGCATCCAATGGCCACGGTGTTGGAGCTAGTTGTGTTGTTACCCTTGACCACTTTCATATATTATATAGTCATGATGCTACAAAAGGGATGTGATACTAACAATTGTCTTAAACTTAAAAGTCATATTTTTACATTCTCTTCAAAATAATAGTCATAACCTTGAGAAATAGTAGTACTCAATTAAATGCCCTTTAATTTCATGTCTAAAAGACATGATATTAGATAATTGTCATGGATTTGGAAAGTCATGACTTTGTAAAAATGTAGTTTCTCTAACATGATACTATAAAACCTCATAAAAGATAAAGTAATAATACTAAAAAGTAACCATGACTTTTAATATTTATGGGACACTTAGTTACTATGACATAAAATTAAATCTAAAGGTATTTAATTATTATAATATAAGTATGGTTGTGATTCCATGATTATATTTTAACCATAAAGAACATATTGTGTAGTTGAAAAATTATACTAATGAGGTGGTAGAATTATTATGCACATAGATTTCTATGACTAATTAAATAGAGTTTCAACCAAAAATAGAAATTGAAACTACTAGATGATCTATAATCTATCAAGATGTCAAAAGCCTTCAAAATATATTGATTTAATAATTATTCATCAAAATCCATCAAAACTCCAAAGTATTGAAATTATTTTATTTATGTCATATTCTCGTGTTTATACAACATCTAAAAGCACCAAAATACTTATGAATATTTAATAATTTGAATATCTAACACAAAGTCATGGTCATTCTCAGTGTCTTTGTCATTCGATACATAAGAAAGACCAATGTCAAAGCTATAGCAATTCCTAGAATAATGGTTATTTCATGCAAAAGAAAGACCAAGGCAAATGATGTGACCATTCCTAGTGTCAACCATTTATAGAAGAAGAAAGATCAATGCCAAAGTCATGGTCATTCTCAGCACCATGACTTTGTGTTATAGAGACAAAAGGCATACGTCACAGATACTTCCCATCACAATGAATTTGTATTATAGAAAGATTAGAATGCATTCCAAAACTATGACTACTTTTCATAGTCATGACCTTAAGCTCAATAGACCAAGACCAAAGTAATGATATCTTTTCAAATTCATGACTTTTACTTAATACAAATATCAGAATTATAGATTATAAAAGAATATAGAGGGTAAAATAAAAAAAAACTCTTAAAATTTTTTTTCTTCTTCAAGCATCAAGACCAAAGCAAAGTACAACAACAACCATCAGAGAAATTTTTATGTTCCTTATGATATCTATGAACAAGTAATTAAAAGATGCAAGATAAGTTAACCATAGAGTTGGGGAGTATTACTCTTAACTCCTCTTCCATCTCTAAGGTTTATTCAATAAAATCAACCAAAATGGCATAAGAATAGAGTTTATATCTTAGATTTGAATGAGTGTTAACTCTTGGAAACCAAGATTCATGATACTTTTTTTTGGTACCTCATTGAATCTCTCTCTAATGTCAAACTAAATTGAGACATAGGGTTAGTATAATTATGATTTATGTGATATATGAATGATTTTGTGAATAATTTATATATTTAATTTATGTTGTTGAAAAAAAATTGATGGATATGATAATTAAACATAACTTGTATTAAGGATTTGACTATTTATTGGTTTGTGCATGTTATCATTATGGATGGTGATAATAAACCATGAGGCACACTCATACATATGGTAGAAAAGAAGTCACAACCCTTCTAACCATGATATATGAAAAAAACTTATACTTCAAAACTCAAAATTGAGGTATATTAATCATTGTGAGTATAATGCTCTTGAAGCTAAAAATATAAATAATTTTATATGTTATTCCATTATACATGTCATAGAATACTAGTTCTCGTTTGAGGTAAATATTTTATAGAATATTTTTCTAAAGATTTTGCCATAAGTATGAGAGTCACATCATCACTATGGAGAATAGTGATTGGTAATCGAAAAGATATGGATGAGAATATTATGACTCACAAGATGGTGATAGCCCTTCGAGTCTCTTTCACACATAGTTCTCACCATTGAGATTTGAGAGATCCATATATTAATTATATGTGTATGGTACTTATGAAGCTGAAAGTAAAAATATTTATTAAATATTTTAGTCCTTGGTCTTTATGATACCTAAAGTTATAAAATAAGAATGCACGTATGAAGAAACTATCAAGGGAAGTGAATGAGTTTCCTAAAATATATGGACTTGTGAATGACTCTTGAGTAGAGATGATTTGTTTTATTAGTGGTAATATACTGAGTAGATAGATATGAAGGGACCATCAATGAGATTGACTCAATGATGATAACCACCTTATATACCATCAGAAAAAATAAAAATTCTACAATAATCTAACCATCATTATATAACCAAATCCAGTATAATTCATTTATTTAAACATGTATTATATGAATTAAGTGGACACATCCAGGGATATAAAAGCTATACTAAAATTCTAAAATATCTCATCTACTATAATTATAATATCTCATCTACTATAATTATATTATCTCACTTTGGTTGATCGAACTCCTAATATAATTTTTATATGAATGATATCTAGACAAATGTCATCTTTACTACTTGTATGACCCATATACTTCTGGGTCTTTATTAATAATATATCTTCGTCAATGAACTTTTAAGATGCTATTAAACTAATAAAGTTGGGTAGCATAATACAATAATAATAATAATGTGTGAGTGAGCTTCGTAATTTACTTATCATCAACTAATATGATAATTCACACAAGCCTACTAATAGTTGAAAATTTAATTCAAGTTATATTTAGTTATCATTCATCAATATCCATATATAAAATAAATCAAACTTCATTCATTCATTAATAAATAAAATTAATGTATATCACATATCCCAATTTATACAAACCCTAGATTCACAAAAGTTTGGTATAGATTCCCAAATCTATCTCTAGAAGAGAGAGATTTGATAAATACACCTCCTAACTCCAGAGATAAGTATTAATATTGTATCTCTTTTTTACTTGTGAAACTCCTAGGAAGTATGAAACTTTCCCCTAGGGTTTGGTAGTTGTCATGGCCCTAATTATTGTGTGAGCAAGAAGAAGAGGAGTATGAAAGATTTTAGAAATTTTTATATCTTCAAAATTTATCGTGGAAAACCTTATATTACTCTAAATAGTAAATCATGGTTTTCATATGAAGGTAGTAACTTCCACCTTCATCACTTCTTCTTGAGATTGAGACTTTAGAAAAAAGTTTTGATTATGGTCTACATCTTTATCTTTCTATAACATAAAGTAATGATACTGATAATAATCATGACTTGAGCCTAATATCTCTATAATACAAATTCGCTATGTTATGAAGTAATCATGCCTTTATGCCTTTGTCTGCTTGTTCTGCATAAAAAACTATGACACTGAGAAGTGGCCACATACTTGTGATAGCTTCTCATTTTTTTATATAGTCACAAAATTGTATAGAGACTATGACATTGGCAATTGTCATTCTTGATATTTATATGGCTGTGGTGCTGATAAATTATTGTGGCACTGAGTTAGTCTTTTGTGTATTGATTATGATCACAATGTTATGAATTGATAATAACACACAAGTTTCTCTTCATATCTCTCAGATATTCTTGACACTATGAGTAACTATAGAATTAGCCTTCTTCTATCTCATATATCATGTTTCCATGACATTGTTATGATACCATGATATTTGTAAATAACATGAGCATACAAATCATAACTATGCCTTCTTTTGAGGACAAGAGTCTTGATCTTAGAAATAGTCATACTTGAGTAATATCTTCTATGACATTTAGTTTCATAAAAGTCATGACTTTAAATAATTGTATTATATATGTATGTTCTTATAAGGGTTTTATATGCTAATGCTAATCCATTATATACATATTAGAAGAACTATATCTCAATTAGGATGAACATTATATAAAGTATTTTTCTAAAGGATTCACTTTTAGTGTGAAAGTCATATCATCATTAAGAAGGATGTTGATTGGCAGTCCTTGGGATATGCATGAGTTTGTTATGATTCTTGAGTTAGTGACAATCCTTGTGAATTTCTTTCACTAGTATGATTCCCACTAGTAAAACTCGAGAGAAGCATATGTTAATTGTGTGGGTATAACACTTACGAAGCCAAAAATATAAATATTTACAAACCATGTTAATTATTAGTCTTTATAACACCCAATGAAGAAAAATAAGAGTATATATACAAAATAACCATCAAAGATAGTTGACAGATTTGCATAAAATGTATGAGATTATAAATGATTCTTGAGTAGTGATAATTTTTTATCTCAATGAAGATATACCGAGATAGCATCTACAAGGAGGCCACCATTGGGATAGACTCAATGGTAACAACCAGCTTGTATGCAATTATGGTAATTAGTCATTGTACAACACTTCAATCTTTATTCTATTTTCAAATATAATGTAATTTGAGCTAATTTAAATAAACATCACTTAAATTAAATGAATAAGATCATAGATCTAAGATTGATCCCACAATTTGAACTATGTTATGTATATATAATATACATAAAATATAATTATTATGTATTTACATATTACATATGTAATATGTATGTGTGTTTTCTTTTTTTAAAATACGTAGTATGCTAGCATGCCATGTTAGTATGATGATACATAATTATTTTAAAAAATATTTTATTATTTTTTTATTATTTTTTTCATACATATCATGATGATATTGTTAGGAACTTAAATCCTTTGTACTCGATACCACATACATATTAATAACTCAGATGAGAGATTACAAACATCCTAGAAAAAATGTTTACATTATTCTTGCAGGATCAATTTTACTTCACTCGTGTTGATTTGTTTTCAAATATATTATTGTTTTTCTCCACAATAAGTGAGAGAATAGTGTATGGGTTTCTTCTCTCCTTCACCTACCATGATTGCCACTAAACATAAGAAAGAAAAGACAAGGCCATAGAGGAAGAAAAAAAGATATGCATGTCTTCTCTCTCTTTTTGTTTTTATATTGTTGTCATAGTTTAATTTTTCCATAATCACATAAAAGTGATTTGAAAACTTTAATAAAACAAGATAATAATTAATTTTATTAGACAATCATATATGGATTTAGTAAAGATTACGTAGGGACCTAAAAGTTTTAAATAAGAGTTTGGATTCCCAATATAAATAATTAAATCTATTTATATTAATTCTAATTTAGTCCGCCAATAAATTATAATTGCATCATTTCCCCTATTTAAAATATTAATTTTATCTCTTGTTATTGAATACTTATTTATTTATCCATGCCAATTTTATAAATATTCATTAATTAAATTGATAATTTTATTTAATCAACATCTACTATTTTTTTTTGTGATCTTCCACTTTACTTATTTACTATGTCAGATTAATATCCATATGTAGGTTTGACATAATTTAAACTTATAAGTATCCTAAAAGATATATCATTAATCTAATTTAGAGTGCCTGAATTCTATTCATAATTAATATTCACTATACGATTAATATAGTTATCCAACTCACTGAAATTATTGATCTATATATAAATCTCACTATATATGAATCAAACAAGCATATAATAAATATATGTACTTATTAATTATTCTTGAGAATAGAGATTAAGAGTAATAGTATTTAAAATAACTATGAGATACTAATTATTTTATGTGTTGGTATAAAATAATTACCTTAAGTTGGTCTCGTTCAATACACTTAAGAATAATAGTATAATAAATTTAAACTTTACTATAGAGGTGTCAAAAGGGTCGCCCCTGCTCGGTTTTAGGCTGCCCAACCAGGCTCAGGCTAGCAGGCCGTGCATGGCCCGTCACGGTTATTGTGGATGTCCAACTCGACACGGGGTACGTGACCCAAAAAATTACCGAGTTCACCTAGGTTGGGTCGGACAAACCCCAATTTTTTTAGAAAATTAGGATTTCGGTAGAGTGCATCCACGCTATTGCGCGTCTTCCCCCTTATGAGGCTCGGAGAGTCTTGCCAGTCGGGCATCATCTAGTATTGACCACGTTTGGTGCGTGATCATGCATGCTGTGCCAATGTGCCTGACATGGTATGAGAGGCCGATATTGCAATGTGCCGTGCCGGGCTCGGGCATTGTTGAATAGTGCTGAGTCATTGTCGGGCCGGCCCGACCCATTTGACATCTCTACTTTACTATTCATATAGTCAAGATAACTTATTGAAATCTTATATTATAATCTTATCAATTGTATATTCAACTCTACTTAGGCTATGGACAAATAACTTATATTCAATAAGAACTAATGCTTTGATCTTCAATGGATAAACAAAGTTCTACACATCAAACCATCTACTTGTTGATTAAAAGACAACCATTTGCTTAAATGCAAACTAAGCTCTAACATATGTGACTAGGTTTAGGGTAATATTAATATTATTCATTTAATTACACCAAAAATCAAATAATTTTGATTATAGTCATTAAAAGTTAACAAAAAAAAAAAATTGGGTAATTAAAATTAATAATTTTCAGTTTGTCATACAAAAACAAAAATCATACTTAAATTTATATTGTTCATGGTAAGAATGAAAATAATCAAATATATTCTCGATATATCTAGGATATATTACATATTCATGGTTACCAACACAATACATGATACAAAAATATCAATTAATCAATAAATCCATAAGTATTACTAAAAATCCAATATATCATAGATATATGGACAATCACACATATATGACATATATGTGAATAAAATTAATATATCTCGATAAAATTAAATTTTATATATCTCGATAAAATAAAATTTTATATATCTCGATAAAATAAAATTTTATATATCTCGATAAAATTAAATTTTATATATCTCGATATATTAAATTTTATGGATATAAATATCTAAATATATCATGACATAGAAAGATATATCTCAATATATTTGTAATATATCTAGATATATTATGATATTTTTGAACTTATAATAACATATATTTGAATAAAATTAATTTAATATTAGTTATATATTATAATATAATTAAATTTACTATTATTTTTGTATTCAATAAATTTGAAAAAAAAACTATAATTATATATTTGAATCAACAATTTACTTTATCTTCAATAAATAAATGAAATTAAATTTAATATTATTCACATATAAAAATCAATAGTATAAATCATATTTTACTTTTAGTACATCAAAATAGAAAAAAAGTGAAAAGTTATAATATAATAATAATATTACTTGAACACAATAATAAAAGTAAACTATAGTTATTATTTCCTATTTTGATCAATTAAAATACAATTTTCCGCAATTAATATTTATAATAAAATAAAATATAATAAAATTTAATATTAATTTTATTTTCAATAAATTCGAATAATATTAAGATATGTATTGAGATATTTTTTTTACTATATACACAATAAGTAAATAATATTAATTTTTAATATTGATTATATAGTAAATATAATTAAATATAATATTAATTATATTTTCAATAGCTTTAAATAACATAAATATCTATATTAAAAAAATAGTTTAATATATTTCTAATTATAAAATAATATTACAAAATTAATATTTTTATTGACAACATGATATAATATAATTTTATATCATAATTCATATTTTTAATTATAACTTCAAAATATTTATTATATTTTAATTTTTTTATTATATATTTAGATAATTGAAACATAATAATAAGTTGGGAACGATGACGGAATCAGTCCTCCGCCAGCCAAACAGGGGACTGGGGACTGCTCCTCAGAAGTAAAATGGAAACTAGATGATGCTTGCAGCTTGCTTTCTGTCTATGGAAGTCACTCGGCGCCACTTCACATAATCCTCTCTCCTCACATCACATAAATGAAGGAATAACACAACATTTTTGCCCCCGCTCTGGAAACAATATATAAATGACACGATTGTTCGAGTTTTTTGTGGTTTGCGGCCTCGGCCCGGAACTTAGAACTTTGGATGGGAGTAAAGGGTTCCATGGACCTGATACAATGTACATGCCTTCTCTGCTCGATCAGTACCCTCCTGACAATCACGCCCTCTACTCCCCCCTACCCCCTCAACTTCCCACCGTATGACGTTTTATTTTCTAATTCTGCTTATTGTCATTGGTTAGCGTTCATGATCATTTCTGATTCTTTTGTTTTAATTGATTCTGATTTATTGGAACTTTACAATAACAGTGCGTTTTACCGGCTGGTGTGGAGATCTACTCGTCCG
The DNA here is from genome assembly GCA_029783825.1 of Sapria himalayana. NCBI lineage: Eukaryota > Viridiplantae > Streptophyta > Magnoliopsida > Malpighiales > Rafflesiaceae > Sapria > Sapria himalayana. The sequence continues at coordinate 5,135,609 of JAREIK010000403.1, read as the reverse complement.
GATTTGACTCAAACAATCCCTCCACGTTTCCAAGGAGCTTTCCAATTGTGCTAACCGGTATGATTCGCCACGTTGGTCTTTAATTGTTATATGCCATGCAGCGTTTGAACATTAGCCGGAGGTGTTTTCTTATTTGATACTTTATTTTAGGGTTTTATCCTTGTTGCAGTTTATTTTAATTGTTATTGTACATATTTATTTTAGGGGGAATTATGTTTTTGGGTACTTCAACTAGAAAAATTTAAAAATCCGAATCTATTTATTAATATTTGAAAAAATGGTACTATATTTTAAACAAATTAAAATTTGGGCACTCTTACGTTCATCCAAAATTGCTCTCGCCCTCTTCCAAGTCGCATTGGCCCTCACCCTCTTCCATCGCTCCTCGCCTTTCCCATTGATGAGCTCAATGGAGCTTGAAGATGAGCTTGTTGTGGAGCTCTCGGTTGAGCTCCATGACGAGCTCGACAATGAGCTCGACTGAGATAGCTCGCTAAAGAGCTCGACAATGATCTCAATTGAGAGCTCGACAATGATCTCAATTGAGAGCTCGACATGACGACGAGCTCAACCAAGAGTTCGACACGACGACGAGCTTGACTGAGAGCTTGATGGTGGGCTTGATGATGAGCTCTACTGAGAGCTTGATGGTGGGCTTGATGATGAGCTCTACTGAGAGCTCGACGACGAGCTCCATCTAGTTCCTGGAGCTCTACTGAGAGCTCGACGACGAGCTCCATCTAGCTCCTGGAGCTCGACCGAGAGCTCTCGATCGAGCTCGACCATGAGCTCTCGATCGAGCTCGACCATGAGCTCTAGGAGCTCGATGGAGCTCTCGGTTGAGCTCCATCGAGCTCATTGGTGGGAAGGGTGAGGAGCAATGCAAGAGGGTGGGGACTGATGGGACTTGGGAGAGGGCGGGGGAAATTTAAGATAAACATAATAGAGTACCTCAAATTTTAATCTCTTAATATTTGTTGATATTTTTTCAAATAATTAAATATCAATTTTATTTTTTTATTTATTACTGGAGAAATATCCTAAAACATAATTTTTTTTATATGCTATATTGACGAGAGCATCTGAACTGTGAGATGCCCCAATAAGATTTGTATGTTATATAAATACATTATATGGATGAGTTTTATAATTAGTGAATTATTATTATTTTTGTATTTTTTATTTTCTACATAGCATCATAATGATAATTGATATCATAGTGAAAATAAATATTAGGGTATATGTGTGTGAGTGATACATATCCTAGAGAGAGAAATAAATGTACTGTATTAGCATAGTGCACACACAATCCATAAGAGATAAGGGCACATAGACCATAGTTACTGTGTGCCATAGAATTTGACATGGCACACTGTGCGATGAAAGGGGTGTCGATTCTCACTAAATCTATGTCGTGAGGGAGACAAGGGCGTGCTGATTGTATAATGGTGGTGCTATGGTGCTTGGTGGTGCTCTTGTGCCTTGTGGTGCTCTGGTGCCTGGTGATGCGACATAGTGCTGGTGATGCAAAACGAAGATTCAGGAAACCTAATTTAAGATTTCAAGATCAATTTTGGTGTCAATTTAAAGTGCATATTAATTTTAGTATTATTTTGTAACCAATTTAGACTCTTTTTTATTCAGTTTAGGGAATTAGGAAAGTACATCAAGGCTAAAATTAGGATTTTCTTTTCATCCTGGGTTATATTTTTTTAGGTTTTTTGCATCATTTTTTGGAAAGTCTCATTTCGACATATTTACTATGAATTATCATAATAGAGGTAGTGATGAATTACTTCATTTCAATATACACATTGAAAAAGAATGAGTCACACCAAATATATTTGTTAGGTGTTATTTCTATACATGAGATTCCAAGTACTACATAGAAACATGTTGATTATCAGAGTTATATAAAGATTTTTATAAATTTATTCTATTTTAATACTTATTAGAGACAAGTACATAATTTTTTAAGTTAATAACAAATATTTCTCCTTCTATAGTTATTATTGATTATGTTGTTTTTATTTGTTATTCAAATTATTGAATTATTGATATATGAACTAATATTTATTTTATAGGTAATTATTGTCTATTTATTATTATTTTCTCATATTTTGAGATTATTATTGTAGCTAATAATAAATCTTTTAAAATTATTGCATATAATATCTAGGTTGATTTTTTATTTGTTGATCATATTATGTTTATTATTGATTATCCTAATAATATAAATGCTGTGAGTTGTATTTTTTGGCAATTCAATTTATTTATTAATATTTATTTACATGGTTGAAAGACTTTGAGGAAAATACTTTTTGTGTGTTTGAGTTGAATTGATTATATCATTTTAGGCTAATAGCATGGTTATTTTCTAAATATAATAAAGTTTCATATATTTTTTGTCAACTAAGACCAAGAGTGAGAAGGGATTCTTTCAATTTGATACATTCAAATGTACGAAGATTTAGTAAAACTATGATTATAAAAGATTTTAGATATTTGATTATCTTTATTGATGCCTATTTATAGTATATATGAATATTTTTTTCTCATTAATCATAATATTTTTTATTAATTTTTTTTTAATAAAATGATAAAAAAATAATTTGTTAAAAATATTAAAAAAATAAAAAATATTAATATATTAGAATACTTATAAGGTAAATTCAATATTTATAATATGGATTACATAACCATACATCAGATTTTTTGTCGACACATTAAAAATTATATGATTTTAACTATAAATTATCTTATCAAGTAAATATTTTTATATGATGGGCTAGTGCTTAAAAGGATGACATAATATGATAAAGTACTCTTATCCACAAGGTGCTTTAATACACTCTTGTTTGTATATGAGCACCCTTTAGTCAACCTCGATATGATTGGAGCATTTACAAGTTAGATGCTGCCATTTATAATGCTACAAAGTAAAAATAAACAAAATAAAAATAAAACTAAAGTTATAAACTTCAAATATCTCTTATGAAGTTGGTGCATAAAGGTTTAGAATATCAAGTTTAATGAAAAAAAAATAAGGTGAGACCTCATCTAGTTTTTAATAAAAAATATATGCTAACTATTTTTCCATTTGAATGTAAGCTATAATAATGAGCATATTCTAAATTTTCTTTTTGAAGATTAAATAATTTATTTATATATATTTTATTTACTTACAAAATATTAGATTAGAGGTTATATGTTTGATTACCTAATTATCAGAATAAAGAGTAATGAGAGAATAAAGTTGATACTCAATCACCTTGAGTTGGTGTCAGATTTAAAGTAGCTCACAGGTGACTTATTATTATCTTGGTTTTTATATTTAATTTAAATTAATTATTTGTATTTATTAAGAAATAAAATTATCTCTAAGAAAAATATAAAAATTTATTGCATATCTTTTATCGATATCATTTGAGACATAATTAGTATTTGAATATTAAACTAATTACAAGTATTTTAATTACTAAAAGAGATTTCAAGTTGTGAAATTTTTTTCATATATCTTAATATGTGAAGAGATGTAGTGGATGAATATGTGAAAGAAAATCTTAAAAATTATTAATTATTATGATTGTATAAGTTATATCTGATATGATATAAATATGATAAATAAGTTTATTTATAATTCTCTTGTAAATAGTAAACTCAACTGGATGAATATATTAGATAATAAATGAATACATGAATCAATAAGAATGCCTGCTAGAGTATAGTCCAAAAGTCTAATTTATGTGATAGTATCTATCTCATACCTCATATGATAAAACATTTTTTTTTTAAAGTAGGCAATTTTAATTGCAAAAATTATTTAAATCTCAACATCTTTTGTTTGGAATTGCAACTTAATATATTCAATGAGTTAAGAGATTCTCAACTTGTCATTTTTAAACTAGAATATTATTTATGTAAGTAATTATAATAATTAGTCTGTCATTAGAGTTTCTCTAAAAAAATAAAGAAAAACCTATAAAATACACGTGTAGACTGAACAAGATTACTATTTATAAAAATATTATAAATGAGGTTTTTGGTGATTATTTTATGTCATATAGTTAATTCCTCAATATACAAACTATATTAAATTGTGTTGCTGAAAGCTTAGGTAGTTGCTTATTATATATATTTTCTTTAAGATTTTCATAAAAAAATATATTTTTAATATCATGTTGGTATAGTATTTCCTCTATTTGTGAGATGTTGCCATACTTTTATTTTTTATAGTTTTGCATAAAAATGAGTCATGTTAAAAAATGTATTATTTGTTCTCACTAAAGTTGTATTAAACTCTGGTAAAAAATATTCATGACAAAAAATTATGAATAAATTAAGTATTCTCAAAGATTTTGTGTGATAAATTAAATAATTTTTTTTGAATGTAAGATTGAAAAAAGATCACATTGAGAAAAAACAAATAAATATATATAGTTGATGAGGTAATTTATGGTTAACTGCAAAACATTCATATTAAATATGAGTGTCAAAGTAATATTAACTAAATATTTATTTTTTTTTGTAATCCCATGCCGTGGGGTGTGATGATATATGAAGTTTGTATTATTTTGTGATTTATATAGTAAGTGATGATCTATTTTGTCATAAATATATTATATTCTTATTTCATATTTTTAAATAATTTTATTAAATTATTTTTTATCATTTTATGAAGTAATTAAAAATAGAAAAAAACTTATAAATTAACATGAAAAAGAAATATTTGTATAAATATTAAATCATGAATAATAATTAATGAAGTTAATTAAATATTTAACATTTTTTTGAGTCTCTCATCTATTTGGATTCTATTTGTCTTGGTATATCGGATTAAATATGTCCTTACTCATACTAATATAGTGCGCATGATTGCAAGTTATGATATTTTTTCCTATTTGACATGTTTCATATTTCATGGTAAAAAAAATTCATTAAAGGTAAGCTAAAAAATTTTAAACTTAGTGATGAGTGTCTAAATTGATAATTCACATGCAAATAGTCTAATATACTTAACCCTATAATAAGAGGCCTTATTATAGAAGAGAAGTCATATAAGTTATCCTCATTTATAGGAAGTTTTCTCAAAATATTCTAATATTATAAATAAATATTAATAGAAAATAATGAAGTTAATATTGGGTTGTCCTTGAAAGAACCAAGAGGAAAAATTAAATATTGTTATGGCATAAAGTTTTTGAAGAATTATTATTAACTATTATAATATTCAATGAATAGGAAAACTTGATAATAAAAAGAGAATCATAATCATCATTATCATCAGCTAAGTTTTATCTCAAATAATTGAGATTGATTGGATTAATCATGTTTTTTCATTCTATTTTATTAAAGATCATGTCAATTTATAATTATTAGGTTTTTAAATTTTTATTTATAATTTATTATAACTTTTGTCATTTTTAGTTTAATTTTTTTATTTTGATGAGAGCACCTAATATGTGGGTTGTATCAATTATTTTTATTAATTTTATAAGAATAATTGATATATTGATTTTATTCAGAGTGTCATTATATTTATTTTTTCAACCCACCCAAAATGTTGGTACACCAAATTAGGAGAGATTTTGTGTGACTATACCATCATAGTACATGCACAAAAAGTGGTTTAATTGTGTACACTAGCAAGCATGCATGGTAGTGGCACCAAGCACGTGTAGTGGTGCTAGGGGGAACACATGGTTGGGAATAATAGACATGTGAAGCTATGGTGGTGGTGAGCTATTGTATATTAGTAAGAAATCCTAGTTAGAGTTTTAGTAGTATAATAAAAAAATGAAAATTAGGGTTTGCAGAAATCTTAATTTAGTATAATTTTTATTTTTTTGAGGAATTATAATTTATGATATAAAATGAAGAGATATTATCATAGTAAAAATAGATGAATGAGTATCTTAATTTAATATATTTGCTATATGAGGATAAATCATTTCAGAAATAGCTGTTGGATATTATATTTAGAGAAGAGGTCGAGTTATTTTTTTAGATAATTTAATTTTAATTTTACTAATATTAATTTGTTAGATTGAGAAATTCTGACTAAAACTTCATTTGTGATTTAATAGGATGAATATGAGTGTATTATTTGTTAGATTGAGAAATAGTTGTATTTTCTCTCTTTGATCATAAGATTTGCTTCTAGATATTTGATTATTTTGGATTATTTAAATTATGTAATATTCATTTGATTACTTATCATTGACTAAACTAAGAATAATTCACTATAGTTTTAAAGGTATTTCAACTTTATACTATGAGATCTATCAATTAGGATAGCTTACAAAATTGTTTTATCCTACATGCTAGTTTATATTGAGTAGAAATTTTTTTGATTTGTTACGCTCGTATATATGAGGATTTAATAGAGATAAAATTAGAAAGAGATTTAGATTTTTGATTATTTTTATTGATGATTATTTGAGATATATATGGATATATATATATATATATATATATATATATATATATATATAAATATATAAATATATAAAATATATGAAAGTTCATGAGTTTTTTCTAATTTTAAAATTTTCCATAAAATAATAAAAAATTAAGAAGTACCGATGTATTAAAATATATATTAAATTAATTTAAAATTTACAGTAGGAATCATAAGATTATATACTAAATTTCTTATGTCAGTATGCAATAACAGAATGAGATTACTCAAAAGAATAATAAACATCTAATTGAGATCTTTTAGACATTTATACTTGAAGAGAGAATTCTAAAATATATCTGAGAAGATATAATTTTAATCATAATTTATTTCATCAATTGAATATTTTTTTTATTATTTTTTAATATTTACTCTTTTAGATTATAGATTTTATTTTTTTTTGGATGCATTTGTTTTATCTTTGATTTCTTTCCCGGACATGATAAGTTGATATCCCGGACTTTAAGATGTGTTTTTCTTTGATATTTTAATATTTAAAGAGGATATAATTATTTTTTATCATAAATTGATAAAATTTAATAAATGTTAATGTTGTCTATTTTAATCAGGACTATTTTTTTTTAAAAGCATATGAAAAGTGATTTTATATGTTGCACATGTATTTATTATTTTTCATCTCTTACCTATAGCATTCTTGGAGCACTAATTAGCAAAAAGAATTTTACATTTAAGGATGTTGATACTTAGTAAAATTTTACTTACATGAAATTATAATATTTATTTAAAAATTATGATTATATTGATTCTAGAGGGAGAATGAGATTTCTTGGGAAGGGAAATCTTCTTAAGGTGAGTTGTCATAATTATTCTCTAATATTTTTTAGTATAGGTTCATATTAAGTCAATAATTAGGAGATTTAACTATTCAAAACTTAGAATTTATACAAGGAGATAGAGACATACCCAGTCTACTCAGCCCATATATGAGCCTACTGAGGAACCATATATTCCTATAGTTAGTTTTTTTGATCTTGAACTTTTGATTATTTTATACAAAGGATAGAGAAATTATATTCATTACTCAATTTCATAAATTTTATTATATTTTCAATTAGTTAATTTTTTATTTCTTTTAGTATTTCTCATATTGATATTAGATTATTCTTGTTTTTTTATGAGACTTCATCTTGTTAGGGTGATGCTAGATATGATGGAAGTGTTGCATACTATTAGAGGTGTCAAACGGGCCGGGCCGGCCCGGCCCGGCACGGCACGCCGGCACGGTTTCTTTCCGTGCAGGTTAGGCTTCACCCGGGCACGCCGCACGCGTGGTCGTGAGTCCGTGACCCAGACCCAGACCCTCCGGATTCCCAAATTAAAGCTTGTGGGTCGGGTCATGAATGGACCCGATCCGTGGTCCCGACACCCGACCCAAACCCAACGGGAAAATTTTTTTTTTTTAAATTTGCTTGAATATCAGCCGTTGGATTCAACTCCAATGGCTAGGGGGCAGAATCCGATGGTCCTCATGATTCTGCCCTCTAAATATATATAAAAAATTCAAAAAAATATAAAAAAAATATCTTTTTTAATAAAAAATTAATATCTTTAATCTATAAATTTTACCCCCCTCCCAATAACAATTATGTTTTTCAAAAATATATAACCTTTCAAAACTCTCTCTCTCACATAAACCGTACATCTCTCTCTCGGGCCTCGCGATTTTGCATTTGGCTTGGATTTTCGTGAAACTCGACTTGAGTATTGAACATCAGAGCTTCCTGCGGTGTACCTTGCACGTGACTGAGCTCATTGCTTTTACCGGGTACTTTATTTAACGTTTTTATTTACTTTCTCTCTCTAAATCTTCTCTCTCTAGAAAAACTTAGGAAAAAATAAAAAACATAAAAAATGATAAATACACCTGACACGTATTTAAATTTAGAAAATGAAAATGTTAGTGTTACACAGACATCTGTGGCTGCTGAAACTTTGGTTTCTCCAGTCATCTCAATCCAAAGTTCTAAAAAACAAAAAACTAGGAGGACTTCAGTAGTTTGGACTCATTTTAAAATCATAACACAAAAAAATGTTAGGGGTGAGGAACTAGAAATGGCTCAGTGTAAATATTGTATGGGAATTTTAACATGCAAGAGTTTAAGTGGGACTGAGCACCTTAAGAAGCATGCCGAAGTATGTACCAAAAAACATGGACCCTTAGATCCTAGGCAAACCCAACTAGGCACTATATTTTTTGAGACTGGATCGAGTTCAGTCTCAAAGTTTACTCCCTTCGTATACTCCAGCGAGTTGGGTAGGGACGGCATGGCCAGACTCATCACATTGATGAGTCTTCCGAACAGATTTTCGGAAGATCCGAGGGTAGTGCGCATCATGCAGACTTATTTTCAGCATTCCTATCGTAGGATTTCTAGGTCCACATCTAGGAGTGACATACTAAAGATATATAAGTTAGAAAAACAAAAAATAATTAAGGAATTTATGGCATTTAGTGGAGTGGTGTCCAAGACGTCTGATATATGGACATGTCATGATGATTCTTCTTATGCATGTCTCATGAGTCATTATGTAGATTCTAACTGGACAATCAAAAAAAAAATTTTAGGATTCACTGAGATTCTTCATTCTCATGATGGCCCGATCATTTTTGAGTGTATGATAAAAATATTTAGGGAATATAAAATTAAAAATAAAATTTTTAGTGTCACATTTAATAACGCTTATAATAATGGAGTAGTGATCAATATGTTTGTTAGAAATATTAGAGACGCACCATTAGGAGAGATCTTTCATGTCAGATGCATGTGTCACGTGATTAACCTGATTATTCAAGTGGGTATGAAGGTGTGTTCTCCCGTGTTGGATAATATACGCAATGCACTAAAGTATATTCGCACTCCTCGCAGACAACAAGAGTTTGATACTTTATGTTTGTCTGCGAATCTTAAGAAGAAGAAATTCCAATCGGATGTGAGACATCGTTGGAATTACACATACCTGATGTTGGAATCATGTGTCGGATACAAACACGTGATATCCGACTACGTCAATAGTAAGAGCGACGAACTTATTATTGACGACACTGACTGGGCTTCAGGAATTTCATTTATGAAATTCCTGAAGATATTTTATGACACGACGAACATGTGTTTGTCGGTTTATACGCCCACCACTTGCATTGCATTCCGGTGCATATGCAACATTAGTAGCATGTTTAGGAAGTATCGAGCTGACCCGACGCTTAGCCATATGGTTGCAGAGATGGAGACCAAGTACTTGAATTACTGGTCCACAGTTCTATCTCTTTATTGCCTCGCTGCATGCATGGATCCTAGGGTTAAGGTGGAAGGGGTAGAAAATACCCTGACTTTCATTTCCTCGTGCATGAACCTGGAAGAGCCACCTGAAGGGTTCATACACGAGAAGTTGACTGACTTATTCACATACTATGATACTAGGTATGGTGGTGGTAGTAGTGAGACTGTGATTACGGACATTGATACCTTGTTCGGAGATGACGATTATTCCATTCAGCTAGCGAGGGGGAAACGTAGGGGTGGACCATCACATAGGAGCGAGCTGTCTCAGTACTTAGATACCAATTACTGCTAAATCCTATCACATTCTGATACTAATAATTTTGATTTATTACAGTGGTGGAAATCATATGAGTCCACCTATCCCGTGCTATCTAGGATGACACGGGATCTACTGACTCCTCCGGTGTCGAGCGTAGCATCGGAGTCTACTTTTTTTGTTCCAGTGAACGTGATTTCGGATAGAAGATTGAGATTACGTCCAGATATGGTTGAGGCCTTGGCATGTTTGAAGGATTAGGAGGATTCGAGGTTTAGCATCCATGATCGTGCTGGAGCTGTGACTGGGACATGCACTGGAGTTGCATCCACATCCACTACGATGGCAGAGGAGTTGATCGCCGATGATGATGATCCATATGATACTGATCTTGATGTTGCGGCTGATGATTCTCATGATATGCTGTTTGACTATTAATGATGATCTATTATTTTTTTTTCGATGTTTTTTTATTCATTGTATTTGTACGCTTTGTTTGTACGTTGTGTTGAAACTTATATTTGTTTTCTTCGGACCATCGGTTTCAAATGCATGATTGGTAATTTTTCATTTGTGTTGTTTAATTTTTTTTTTTATTTTTATTTATACTAATATAACGTATTGCTTTATTTTTTTTACGATGTAAATTTTATTTTAAAAATTAATAACTTTAATATATAATTAAATAAATATAATAAAAGCTAAACTAATTTGAATTTGATAAAAAAAATACTTTTCAAAATTTTATTTTTTTATTTAATTATAATTTGTAACATTTATAAAAAAATTTATATTTAATAATTTATAATCTACACTTAAACAATAAAATTGACATAATATAAATATTTAAAAAAAATATCAATATTCTGCCCGGGTCAGCCTGTGCCGTGCGGCGTGCGCCTGTGCCGTGCTCGGGTCTGCCTGTGCTCTGGCCTGTATGGCCAGGCCGGGCCCGAGAGGGCCCATCACGGCACGGCACGGTCAGCCGTGCCTACGGGCCGTGCCGGGCCCGCCTATAGTTAAACCGTGCCGTGCCGGCCCGGCCCGTTTGACACATGTACATACTATCAATTCTAATGAGAATTTGAAATTAATTATATAATTTTTGAGGTCTATTATTGATTGTGAGTAAATGTTCATTATGAAGATATGTTAAGATGAGAAATTAGTTTGTCATAATATGAGACTTATAATTAGGAGATTCACTCATATATTTATTATAGGCTACTAAGACACTTATTAACTAGTGGACAAAATACATTATGTATTATTATTATTTTTTGAATCATCCCATAATTGGAAGATATTTTAATTATATATGAAAAATATATTTATTCACGTCGACCTTGAGGAGGAGATGCATATGGAGATTCCTCAATTTTGGCTAACATATTCAAATATAATTTGTAGATTGCTGAGTTCATGATATGACTTAAAATGATCATTAATAGCCTGATTTGTTAAGTTTTTTTACATGTAGTTGTCTATTTTGAATTACAAAGTTTTGTTATAGACTTTTGTAGTCTTGCCATAGATTAACCTTATCATTTTTATCTTTGGTATATGTTGCTTTGTGGGCACTCAATATTTATTTCAATAAAATATGACTTAGTCATAAAAAGAAAATGATTATTAATTATGTGAGGAGTAACCCATGGGCCATGTATTGACAATATAAGAGTCCGAAGTGGATGAATGAGTAACAAAATCATTGATACTAAAGTAATGAAAAGTGTGTTATTATCTTAGATATAATTTTTATATATTTCTATTAAGTAAATGATATAGTGGATAAATTTTATGAGGATCATTGGATAACATCAGTAGTTAATATGTCTCGCTTAATACTTTTTTATGCTATCAATCTCTTTTTTGAAAATAACTAGTTACATGTCTTTTTGACTTTTGCTCCACACATTGACCTTGTCATTTTCATTTATGTTATTTTCATCTTTTGTATATATTGCTTCGTGGTCATGTAATATTTATTTCAATAAAACATGACTCCAATAATAAAAAGAAAATGATTATTAATAATGTGAGTAGTAACTTATATATCAATAATCTAAGAGTCCGATGTGGAGGAATGCGTAACAACACTATTGGTACCCGAATAATGAAAAGTATACTATTATATTAGATATAAGTTTTGTATATTTATAACTAGCAAGTGTTATAATGAATAAATTTTGTGAGAATCATTGGATGACTTCGCTAGTCAACATGTCTCACTTAACACTCTTTAGTGCTCTCAATCTTATTTTTGAAAATAACTAGTAACATATCTTTTTGACATGCTTATTTTTTATAAAATATGTGTGTTGTAGGATGAATTTTTGTGTCTGCATAAAAAGTGAGTTAGTGTTACTCACAATTATGTGCAGAGTTTTCTATGCACAGTATGTTGCAATTGTGTGCCTTGCTTCTTCTTGCATTACTGTGCATCACACATAGTGGGCGTGTGATGGTTGAAAGTAAGCAAATGGTAGATTCGCAATAGAAATAATAGAATACATAATCACGTTCACCATGTACCATGTGCATTCACACACATACTTGTGTGCACACACACATGTAGTGTGCTGCTATAACTAGAGGTGGAAATGGGATGGGTGGCTTGGGCTTGATCCATGATCGACAGTCTTGGCACTGCCAAACATGGTCAGTCCTGTGCATGTAACAAGAGCTGGCTGGCATATGTCATGGCTCAGGTCATGCTGGGCTGGGCTAATGGGCTATGGTGTTCTTCCCGCATGCTATAAAAGCATCTGTATTCCGACATGATATAATATGCAAAATTGGCTCTTATGGGCCAGTTTAGTCTTGGATGACCAAACAAGGCTAACTTGGACCTGACCTAGACTACTTATAGAGAATATATATATATATATATATATATATATATATATATATATATATATTGTTGGGCAATCGCGCTTCCACGGGTAGTGAGATTAAGAAACAGAAAATAAAGAAATACAGAAACAAGCAATATATATATATCCCAAACCACAAGCATCCACGACAGAATCAAAACGAGAAATTAACACAACAAATAACGTGGTTAGCTAGTCACTCAGTACGACTAGCTACCTCTACTAGAAAATGCTTATGCGTTACAGATTAAAACCAAATATATCGTCTTACAGTATGCAGCATGAAGCAGTCGCGAAATCGCACAGAGAGATGAGAAGAGACGATGAACAGTTCAACCGGGTCAAAAACAGCCGCCCGAAAAATAAATACAAATCATTTTTAAATGAAAATTAAACATCCGGTTCATTTAACCGAAGCGAGTCGGATCATGGAACGGGCTAGACTCTGCTCCAAAAATTTCGGGACCTCCGTTATTGTGCTATGCTGCATCCCCGGCCTTTTAATATTTCATTTCCTGCACTTACATGAAAATATTAAAACAGATTATTAAGTAAAAACAAATTACATATACAACATATATATATTCTCTCTCTCTCTCTCTAAGTCACATGGTTCATATTTTCTAGTTTTTGACTGTGATACCTTGTTGAAACTAAAAAAAAATATAATATCCAAAAAATAACTCAATAAAAACTCAGTACAGAATATGTACATGAGAGGCTCTTATATAATGAGCTAGTGGGATTGGGATAACCCATGAGTTGGGTGTGTCAATCCATAATACATCAAAGTAAAGATAATCAAAATAAAATAAAACTAAAAGTTGTAAATTGCAATTATATAGTTGCTTGCCATTTCTAAAAAACACTGGAGTACACAATCTTTATAACTATATCTATGTAGAACAAAATTATAGAGAAATTTTTTTAGTGACATGAGCATGTAAAGATAAGATTGTATGTAATTTAAATCAAAAATATTTTGAATAATAAGCTAGTTGATGATAAAAAATAATGGGTATATAATTAAAAACGTGGATGAAAGTAATGAAATAAAATTAAATTTTAGTGTGAGCTTATGAGTTGTCATCACGTCATCACGTCATCACTAAATCTTAATTTTTTTTTTCATTTAACTTTATGTAGAACAAAGTGAGTACATAAAAAAAAAATAAATTAACTTGTTAATTTCATTGTTGATGACTTTTGTTTATCAATGTGTTTATTTCTGTTAGTTTTTGTTTTCTTTTGATTTTGTAATTGTTTCTCTAATAATCATTACAATAATAGGTGCGTCCAATTTCTTTTTGTACATCTAACGTATATTACTGCAGAGGGTGATGGATCGAAAGTTTATGTTAGCTGCATCACTTTCAGGGATCCAGTCTGTCATGATATTACTGAAGCCTACAGTATCCCTGCGAATTCATTCGTGGACAAATGTATATGTGTTGTTTCACGTTCACCTTGCTTTTCTGTTCTTAGGAATGCACTGGAAGAGTTGTTTGGACTTTGCTTTTCTGAGGCAGGAAGTAGGTAAGCTTTTTTTGTTTCAAATTTGATGTTTATATGAAGTGAGTTAATTAATCAAGTTTTGATTTTGAAACTTTTTAGCCTTTTGTTGTTGCATGGAGGGGAATCATAAATATGGTTGCTGGAAGCTTATTGCTTGCTGCAACCCAAATGAAATTGTGTTCTTTTGTGTAGAATCAAAATTGTTTTGATCACATTTTACTAGTTGCTCTTCAGATTTCGTTTGGTCTAATTCAACTCTTAGATAGAAATTTTTAGTTTCCATGTCACCTATATGGTTATATCTCATGAAAAATTTCAGCAAGCCATTGTGGGATATTATAAAACACATCGTGTGCAAAGTCCCTGTTCCTACACCTGGAAAAGATAGAATTTTGTTTACAGTTGAGAATACTTTGCTTAACGTGGAATCTCCGCAAAAAGATTGGCTACCTCATGCTGATGTATAATTTTTGTATCTTTTTGGTTTCTTTTCTTCCTAAATATTATTCTGATATGTAGTTTAATGAGGCACTTATAAAAGAATGCAAGGTTCAATTTTTGTTTCATCAAATGCAGATATCTTTTCGACCTCTTGTACAATGCCTGAGTGTTGACAACTTGATCAAGCTCTTCACTGCTGTGTTGCTTGAAAGACGGATTCTGCTTAGATCCGACAAGTTTGTTTTCTATTTTTTTTATTCACAATATTCTGGAGTGTTACATGAATCATCCTCCATTGATGAATGCATATTATTTTGGCAACTTGAGTTTAATTTTTCTTCAATGCTTTTCTAGGGCGTGGCTTGGTGGCTTATTGGTGTTAATTCTTTTAAAGGTGTTTTCCCCATGCTTGTAGGGGCAAACATAACCATTTAATGTCTTGAATAAAGTTTACATCTGCTAAATTAATAAAATTGATCTTTAAAAAGTAATCTTTATTTATGGCTTCTGGGTTGAGATGCTGGCAATAATTTGGACAGCTTGAAACTATATTCCTGGCTATAACATGTTAGGATTGTTCTCCACAGGAGAAATCTCTCCTTTAGCTGTGAGATAAGTCTGTCTTCTTGCTCTTCAGGTCAAATTTGCTACTCCCACTCTTGGTCTCCACTTGTCTATGCTGGGTTATTTTTTAGTATTTCAAATTTTTAGAATGCACAATAAAAACAATGCTTTTGTTGAAAGGTGTGGCTTGTTCATGATATTATTTCTTTTATAATTTTTTAATTTTTTTATTTTATGAATGAGAGTACCAAACAACTTGTTGCCCCAATCCAAATAGTATGGTATTTTTAAGGTTAGCTATTTATACATTTTGATTATCTATTATTTATAAAAGTTTATAATATTATGATTTATACTTATTTTTATACATGATATCAGAGCTAGGGTTAGCTTTGATACCCTAAAAGAGCAAAGTTGTACAATAGGTGCACAACATGCAACACTACAAGCAGATGATATGTACACATTAGACACACACCATGCACACATCATACATACAACATGTGCCCTACATGAGCACAAGTGTATATTAGGTGCGCAATAGGATCACAAAAAACAAGAAGGGAAAGAAATTTTGGTTTGTGGTAGAATTGGGTAGGGTTCTGGTGCAATTTGTATTGGAGACATCAACTCATTATTGGTATTAATTAAGGTAGCAATGATATGATGCTTGTATGTAGATGTTTCAGATTCTTTCTATAATGCACATATTAGGAACAAAAAAAATATTAAATATAGGTATTGATAGTTATTTTTAGAGAATATGTCGATAGCACTATAGTGTATTGAGAAATATAGGTCTACTATTGAAATTATCATTGAGTCCTCACAAAGTTCATTTACTTTGATTCTTATTAGTGAGGAGTACAAAAGATTTCTTTCTATGACATCAACATATATTTTCTTTTTTTTATATTCTATAATTCGTGTGATTTATTTTTTTATCTTAAATTTTTAAATTATTGACTAAAGTGTCAATAATTACATTACAAGTAATTATTATTTATTTTTTATATTCTTTTCTTATTTTTTGAATATTATTATAATCAACAATAAGTTATTAAAAGGTTTTGATTATTATAATATGCAACTTGATATTTTATTTTTTCTATACTTTCTCTTTATTTATGATTATTTTATTAATCTTTTTTCAATGAATTATATTTTAAAATAATTCACACTCAATTTTTGACTTTATTTTTTTTTGTCTATTGAATTTGTTTTACATGATTGAAAGACTTTGAAAAAGTTTCTTCATGGGATTGAACAAGGATAAAGAGTGTGAAACGTGTTAGTTAGGATAGTACATCATAGATTTCTGTCCTGCTAGATTGATTATTAATGAGAAAATTTATTCAATTTGATATATTTAAATATATGAGAGTCTAGTAGAGATAAGACTCCGGATGGTTTTAGATACTATGTTATATTTATAAATAATTATATATGCTTTACTTGATTGGTTTGTTATTATTTTATATCATATTTTTTTTTATTTTTTTAGTAATTTCATAAAAAAATGAAAATTTAATTTAATAAAACCATAAAAATTATTGAGTAACAATACATTGTTATATAATATATGTTTGAAAGTTTTTATATTTATTGTACTGATATGATATCAAATACTATACTTCATATGCTAGTACAATTTTATTGAATGAGGTTGAATAAAGAAAAGATAAATATTTGATTGAAATGATTTGGATTATTCTTTTTAGTAGAAATGTTATAAAATTTTTAGAAATATATGATTTTAATTATGAAATCTTTCATTATTAGTTATTCTCTTTTTATTTTTTCTTAATGTGTTATTTCAAATCTTATATTATAAAGATACATTATTTATTTTATCTTATAAATTTTTTGGGAGTACTTGTTTGTTTATGATCTTTGTAGGACATGACTAGATGATACCTATAACAATAAAATATCTTTTTTGTTTCTTTAGTATATAGAAAGGATACATGTATTATTTTTATAAATTTAATATGATATTAGTGAATAATGATATTATTATTTTTTGAGTATGACTTATTTTTAATGAACCTAGGAAGAATAATAATAAAGATAATAAAGAATGTGAGACATGTTAGTTAGGAAAGAACACCTTAAATTCCTATCTTGCTAGCTAGATTTGTACATATAAGAATTCATTTGGTTTAATATACTTAGAACTATGAAGGCCTAGAAGAGATTAGATTCATAATGGCTATAAATACTTTGTTATATATATAAATAATCATAAATATTTTACTTTCTTGGTTCACTACTATTTTAAATCATACTTTTTTTTACTATTTTTAAGTCATATACTAATATCATATAAAAATTTAATTTAATAAAAATATAAATATTATTTGGAGTGACAATGTATTATTATATAATATGATATAACTCATGAACAAAATATATAATGCAATAATATTTTAATAAAAAAATATATAAGATATTTTTATATAATAAGTAAAAATAATTAGGCAAACTTCCAGGTTGAGTGTTCTTATCAAAAAAATTTAAATAAAAAAAAAGAATCAAAACCGCAACACTTCTATTAAATTAGTGCATATAAGTCAACAAAACTTAGAGATCATATAATGAAAAAAGAGAATGTATATTCGATCTCCTCGAGTAGATGTATCCAAAATATCTAACAAGTATTTGTATTTTTTTTTCCTACATTTGCATTGAGTACTAAAATAACTATTTACTTTTTTTTTCTATTTTAAAGTCAAATCATACAAAAATTCAATTTAATAAAAATATAAATTTTATTTGGAGTGACAATGTATTGTTATATAATACGATATAACTCATGCATAAAATAAATAATATAATAATAAAAATATGTAAGATATTTTTATATAATGGGTAGAAATGATTCGTCCAACTCTCAGGTTGGGTCTTCCAATCAAAAATATAAAAAGAAAAAAAAATGAATCAATATTTTAATACTTCTATCAAGCTAGTGCATACAAGTCCAGATAATTTAGTTTGGAAAAAAATATAAGTAGAGTTCTTTTTAAAGTTTTTGTGAAGGTGTCTATTAACTATTTTGTTGTCTCAATGTATGCAATAGTAGTGCTTTTATCTTGAATCTTCTTGAGGAAGAAGTATTTTACCTCTATATATTTTGTTTGCTTGTGAAATATTAGATTAGAAATTATATGTATGTTGTTTGATTATCAATGTAAAAAATAATGAAAAAAGAGAATGCATATCCAATCTCCTTGAGTAGATATATCCAAAATATTTGACATGTATCTGTCATTATTAGCTATAAACTCTACATTTGTATTGAGTCTTGAAATAATTATTTATCTTTTTTTTCCTATTTTTATGTTAAATCACACAAAAATTTAATTTAATAAAAATATAAGTTTTATTAGGAGTGATAATGTATAATAAAAAATTTATAAGATATTTTTATATAATGGGTAGAAATGATTAGTCCAACTCTCAAGGTTAAGTGTTTTTATCAAAAATACAAAAAGAGAAAAAAATCAATCAAAATTGTAATAATCCCATTAAGAAGCCTAAAAAACTTATAAACTACTTTGTTGTCTGAATGTATGTTGTAATAGTAATTGTATCTTGAATCTTCTTCCTAAGAAAGAATCAATCAACCTAACAAATATGACTTGTTATCTTATAAAATATTAGATTAGAGATTATATGACTTGTTACTTAATTATCATAGTAAATGATAATAAAAA
Organism: Sapria himalayana; assembly: GCA_029783825.1. NCBI lineage: Eukaryota > Viridiplantae > Streptophyta > Magnoliopsida > Malpighiales > Rafflesiaceae > Sapria > Sapria himalayana. The sequence continues at coordinate 5,116,479 of JAREIK010000403.1, read as the reverse complement.
AAGAGAATGCATATATGATCTCCTCGAATAGATATATCCAAAATATCTAACAAGTATTTGTCGTTATTGTTCTGGACTCTACATTCATATTGGATCTCAAAATAATAACTTATCTCTTATTTTTTTTTTTGAGATAAGATTGTCTCAAAAAAATATAAAATTATATAGTAGATCTCCTCTTAGTATATGTTAGTACCAACTCGAATTTGAATACTCGACTAATTGCAAGTATCTTTGATCCCTAAACATAATTCTAAATTTTGAAGTTATTTTTTTATATTTTAATATGTGAAGAGGCGCATCAAGATGAATCAATTGGATAGAATCTTAAAAATAAATAACTATATTGACCACAATGCTATATTTGATTCAATCATAACTTGTTAATTAATCTTTAAAATATTTGCCAGAGTATAACTACAAAGGCTAATGTTTGCAAGAGTGTCAAGTACTCAATTATTTTGTGATAATTGATAAAATGATACATCTCCTAAAATAATTCATCTCCATGTCAAGAAAACATTTGAGTTTTCCAAAATCCTTTGTTGAAAATAATTTTTAATGGTATTCATTGAGTTGAATGATTTCTAATTCATTATTCTTATAATCAAAATATCATTTATATAGATAATTGTTAGAATTATTTTGTTATCAAACTTTCTAGAAGAATAAAGAAAAAGTAGTAATACATATGTTTAATCTAAACGAGGTGATTGTCTATAAAAATCTTACAAAATAGGTTTTCGGCGATTGCTTTAGGGCATATTACTCTGCAAACTATAAATTATACATGACTCTGTTGCTCGAATTAGGTGGTTATTTCATATACACATATTTTCAACTACTCAAGATCATCGTGCTAATATTTATTCTTCACATCTAATTGATGTATCTTATAATTATAAGATGTTGAAAGAGAAATAATAATCTTGATCTTTTGAGAGTATTTTTTCTAATAGTTCACACAAAAAATAGAGTATTTTTTTATTATAAATCTCGTCTTAATGTGATTTATCTTTAGATTCATATTTGCCTTCATAATAAACTCTCACACAACAAACATATATTTTTGAATGCCATGATACTAGTTATTAGGTCCCATTAGAGTTGAGGGCTTGTATCTCTTTTATTATGATTTGATGTTATATTCGATAAGATAATATCTTAGAAGGATACTTGAATATCCTAGTAGCATCAAGAGAAATAATAAAAAAAAAGTAAAAAAAGAAACAAGATAAGAGTACAATAAAATCTGTGAAATGGGCTGTCGAGTATGACTCATCTATTTTTTTCAAGCATAATTTGAAGGTCAAGATTAGATAGACTAGTTGTAGGATCATCTGATTTCTTGATAGGCTTGTCTTTGGTATGAGAAGGCTAAACATATTTTTCTCTCTATCCTAGTATATAATCTAAGTCTTAGGTAGTCAAGTCTTCGATTACCTACTTAATATAAATTTTTATTGGTAGACTCATGGAATACTATGTCATCTAGGTCCGAATGAGATTTTCATCTTCAGAAAATCTTTTTTATATTCAAAATGATCTTAATTTTTAGTAGGTATGATGATTCATTGGGAATAACATGATAATGAGTATCAACATGCTTAATTGTAGTTAATAGATAGAGGTGTCAAACAAGTCATGTCATGTTGGCAAGACTCATTATAGTGTGGTATGGCCGTGGCATCGTCCATGTTGGGTATGTCACATTATGAATGACACGGGAACCAACTGATTGACCCAACATGGCATGATTCGCCGACATAGTGTAGGGTTGTGCTCGGGCTGCTCGTCTCATTTATTATCTCTATTGACATGTGTTTCTCTAATAACTAATGGTTCATATAGAGCTACAAGTAATGAAAGAAGAGTAATGCATCTAGGTGTAACATTTGTATTCATATTTTTTTAGGGTTATTAAAAAATAAATAAAATTTAATAGGTATTTGGAGAGCTATTAAGGATAAAATTAATATATTTAAAAATTATGTGAGATAAACTAAATACTTTTTCTATTGGATATAAGATCTAAAATAATATGCGATTACCAAAAGGCAAAATAAGGTATCGATTGATGATGTATATTGTGGTTAAAATTATATTTTCGCAAAAATATTTTGAAATATTCTTTCTAAGTAGAAATGTTTGAGTTATCTCAATTGTATGTCTATCTTTTATTTCAACAATTCAATCTTGTTGGTGGTATGTTAACACTTTACATCATCCCATAGGAAATCATCTTAGAAATTTGGGCTAGACAAAACAAAGGTACTCTGAATGCTAGCTAATGATAGAATACTTCCTCGCTTTTAAATTGGAAAATGATTCCGTCCACATACTAGGCTAAAAACAGCCACTTCAAGCAAAGTAAACTGCGAAGGAGAGTCTTCACTTCAATCCTGGGGTGAAAGTACGATCTGAAAAGAAAGAGCTCAGGGTAGGAAACCAATGAAATATGTTTGTTCAATAACGGAGTCAAAAGATCATGTGCAAGAGAAAGAGTGCCTTCAGGCTCAGCCTTTCTTTGGAATAAGTTAGATCAAAAGCAGGTCAATACATATATAAATTTCTTACTCTTTTTGCTGGCCACTATCGTAGACAGTAAGTTTTCCCTAGCTTTCAAGTCAAGGTCCACAATTTTTGTTGGCCTGGGGGACCCCCTCTGGGGATCTTATAGTAAACAAAACCTCAGTTGAATATTATACCTATCCGGCTTAAAAAATGATGAAAAAACTGACTTGCTACGGATTCTAGGAAGAAAGACTTGGAAATGGATTTAAATAATCTTAGTAATAAATTTGATTATTTGGGCGCGTAATGGGTTGAAACCCTCTTCTTGCAAAAGGATTCGCCTGCTTTCAATTGGCTACTTAGTTTCACATCATGAAAGATTCTCATGACTATTTTTTAGAATTGCACCATTCACCCAAGTCTCAATTGTTTAGTTTCAAGTTCCAGCATAGGTTTCTTATATAGGATGAATCACATTGCTGGGCCTACGTATTTTGGTCTCGCTTGAAGTATGATATATAATGACATGATTATTATAATAAATATTAAATTGGTTTTACATATTTTAATATATTATTTTTTTTAATTTTTTAATATTTTTATTGAATTGAATTTTATGTAATTTATATATCTAATTATAAAATATATAAAATATATGATTTGCCATGAAAAGTAGATATATTCATATATATTTTAAGTAATTATCAATAAATTTGATCAGGTATCTAATTTCTTTATGGTCACATCTCTATTATGTTTACATATGTCTCAGTGTATCAGATCGAATGAGTTCATATTCAAACTAAACTACATGTAACATAGAAAATTTTGATAAATTTTTTTAACTGATATGTTTCACATTCTAAAATCAAAATACTTATCAACTAGGCTAAATTATTTTTAACGTGGTCACAAATGAGTAACTGGTTGAAAATGCACAAACAACAAGTCTAAACATACTCAAATATCTAGATAAGAATTTTATTATTCAAGCGAGAACTTACAACCTATCAAACTTAATTTCAAATAAAGTATTTTATAGTGTTTCATGTTCATCAGTTCATGCAAATAAATATCAACATAAGTAAAAGTAAAAATAAATTAAGTTGAGTTGTTTGGAAAAAAAACTCACAAAGAGTAAACTAATATGCTAATCAAGATTTAGTATGACATGAGATTTATAATATGAAAAAGATTAAGTATGACACAGAGTAAATTAATATAACAAAAATTTAAGTTGAATACTATTATATTTAATGACTTAAATTTATCATTTAATATAATAATATATTTAGAATAAGAAAAAATATAGAGAATATGATTTTTAAATTTATCATTGATACGATTATTAATGATATGAATTTTTGCTAATGTATTGATAACATTGGGTATAAGTTTATTATCACATGAGAAACAAATCGAAATACTTATATATAAACATAAAATAAAAAATATTTATTTATATGTATATAAATATATGAAATAGAAATGCATATAAATATACATAAATATATGTAGATATATATATATAAATATATATATAAATTGACAAACATACACACATATATAATTATATATAACTATATAAAAAATATTTATTTATATGTATATATATACATATAAATACACAAACATATATACATATGTATATATCTATATATGTTTGTGTGTGTATATATATATATATATGTATATATATATACATAAACATATGTAAACACGCACACAGATACATATATATTGATATAAAATTATATATACATATATTTATATAGTTATGTAAATATATATATATATATATATATATATATATATGTTTATATAGGTATATTTTTATATGTTTGTTGATTTATATATACATTTTTATATCTACATATATATTTATATAACTACATATATTTATGTATACTTATATATGCATTTTCATTTATTGTGTTATATATAATTATTTTGATTTGTTTCTCATGTGGTAATAAACCTATGACCGAGTGGTTTGTTTTGTTTTGACAAGTCAAATACATGAGTTCAAATTTCATATTGTTATTTATATAACATTTAATAGTTTCATGATTTGTAATGATAGTTTTCTAAATAATTAAATTAAATTCTATATTTTTTTTCAAAGTTTAGAGGGTAAAATTGGGTTAATGAATTTTAATGCATAAAAATTTAATTATTTTAGAATTTGATGTATTTTTTTTTATTATGAAAAATTTGGTGTATCAAATACAAATATTTTGTGTTTGGTATACTAAAACATAATTTTTTCTTATTTTTTTATAATTCAAATTAAGGTTTAATTTCTTCTTTTTTTTCTATCAAAATAAAAAAAAAATCCCAAGTAGGCTTTCTCCGCCATGTCGCCATATGCACTTTCATGCACACCACTTCTTGCACCATCGTGCTCACCACCGCACCACTGCGTGCCAATTATGCCCTGTGTTACAGTTGTGCACCTTAACAGTTTTTGCATTCCTTACTAACATCCACACAATCCCAAAATAAAATTCAACACATTCTTGCTCTACACAGTAACACATACAATTGCTATTTCATGTACAGGTGTTAAACAGGCCAAGCGACTTGAGCCTGTATTGAGGCACGACTCAAAAAAGTTGTGATAGGCATGACTCGGCATGGGAAAGAACCGTGCCTGTTCTGTGTGTGGGCTGGCCCATGGTAGGGCAATGTAGTGCTGGGTTGGGCAAAATGGCCCGTATGTTGATGCACAACATGACTCGATGAATTTGGCTTGACCATGTATGGTGCATGGACTGCACATGCTTGTTCGTGCTGGATATACTAAAAAAAGGCTTGTGAAGCTGTGTTTATTTATATTATTTTATATTAATAGGGGTGCATGAAGTGCTTACCTCTTATTTATAACAAGGCCGCTGCATTAGCAACGATTGCCATTCGACAATTGACCGTGACAGTGATGTATCATGGGCCAAGAGTTTCAATTACAGGTGTCAACCGGGCCGGGCCGGGCCGGCCCGGCACAGAAAAATTCCTTGCCCGGGCCCGTGCCGTGCCCGGGTTAGGCGCGTGCCGTGCCGTGCCTGGGTTAGGCGCGTGCCATGCCGTGCTCGGGTTAGGCGCGTGCCGTGCCGTGCCCAGCTTGATCCGTGCTGTGCCTGACTTGGCACGGTTTGGCACGTGGCACGGCACCCCAGCACGGGTCAGTCCCGTGCCGGGTGTCCCGTGTGCCCAACCCCAGGAAGCCCCTCCCACATAAAAAGACCGCGGGTCGGGTCTGATTCGACCCGACCCACGGTCTTCCCGTTTCCCGAACCGCTCGGACAGGCGTGCCCGAGCGGGCTAGGCAAGGCACGCCACGGCCCGCTGTGCCTACGGGCCGTGCCGGGCCCGCCTATATTTAAACCTTGCCCTGCTGGTTAAAAACGGGACGGGCCGTGCCGGGCCAACCCGTTTGACACCTCTAGTTTCAATACAATGACTTAATCCGTGCGCAATGTTAATAATTAACTATATGTTGAATTGGTTTCACCATATTATAGGCTCATCAGGAGAAAAATTTCAGATCCCGACTAGTTTGTGCATGATTGGCTAAATTTTTTTTATTAAGTTCTCGAGTTATGACAATTTTTCTAAAGACAACAGGGTTGGCCTACTTGAAATTTTGAATAATTATATCAACTCATCCTTCATTCTTATTTAGAGTTTTCTACATCATTTATGTATACTATATTCATGAGTTAGTGATGATCTCTTCTACCCAATCTATTGTATACAATTCTTTATCAAGTTCCATGTGAATAAAATTATCAATTATTGATTACTTCTTTCAAGCCATTTATATTGCAAAGTTCGTGCTGAATTACAATGGGCCAAATGGACATCCATCTAGTGCAATCTCACTTGTCATATTACTTCAATAGCAACCCAAAATTTTGTTCTCTAAATTTTCACATTTAGCAAGCAACAGCCTTGTGCACTACTAAAATAATAAATAATACTAATTGATATGAATAAAGTACAATCATTTATAGTCTTTTTGATTGTAATGTTGATCAACAAGATAATGACTATATATTGCAACATTTATCATCAAAGTTTCATCGACTATTTTTATTGATGTTTGGAGAGATTATCATTCGGCTACTAGGATCATAAGAAAAGTTTCTACATTTGCATTGATACTTAAACCTTCTTCAATATCATTTTTCATCGGCCAAGAGTTTCAACACTTTGACACAACCCATGCTACAACCCACAAATAATTAGAGGTTCACTTTTCTTGCAATGTCAACCATTAGTTGTATGCTGAAGTTGAATAATAGGTGTTAAACAAGCTGTGCTTAGGCTATTTGACCTAGTTGAAATCTTCACGTTCAATTGGTTATGTTCGATCGTAGACTCGTTTGTGGAATAACTCTTGATCCTAACTCATTTGGGGAATAACTCTTGATCCTAACTCATTTGGGGAATAATTTATTGACTTAAGATAAATTTTCCAAACTCAATTGGGTTGGTCTGGTTGAATTTTTAAAGAATTATATTAATTCATTATACATTCTCCTTTAGATTTTTTCATATCTTTTATTTTTTTACCAATTAATATAGTAATTATCACAAATTTATTTGTGTTGAGTCATGGTCACTATAATTATGAGTTTGTGATTGATGCACAAAGTCATATTGTTGGAGTTGGATTAATTTTATAATAATTTCGAAAATAGGAAAAAAGTTAGCAATTGAATTTCTGCCTAATTAAAAAATTTTAAAAATTATTATAATTTTAAAAAATAATCTATATACATATGATGGTACTGTTTATAATTTTTTTTAAATGAAATTGTAATCTATTCTTTATCTAATATTAATCCATTCAAAATCCTCTAAATTATGAGTAATACTATTAATTATATTTTTATAATATTTTTTTAATATTATATAAAATAGAATTATTTAAATTAATATTAAAGGGAGAGCCTTGTGCACATGCACTTACACTTTCTCAGCTTTAAACTTAAGTCTGAATTTTTGTAAGATATATGATTTTTTTATAGTTATTTTTTTAAAAAATAATTTTAGAAGTGAATGAATCTATTTTATACTCAAAATTCTAAAATTTTAAAAAATAGAAAATCTTGATTATTTTGAAAATAACATATGTATTGAAAGATTTGTGATTGAGTTATCTTTTAGTAATAGGTCGGCATCAACCCTCCAACCTAAAAAATTTTAAAATACATGAATATTTTTAGTATTTAGATATTTTAAGATTATTTTAAATAAAAATTATAAAAGTATCGAAGAAGATTTGACATAATATATTTATTATAAAAAATATATATTTGATAGTGGTTAGACTAACATTTTGGGAGACATTACAAATAATGTTCTAAAAATATGGTGTATTGAATCCTAGACAAAAATAAGTAAGCAACACAGTCCTTGAATTTGGATTATTTTAAATTTGATAACCCTTAATATTTATTGTTATGAGTTTGTTAGGAAAGATATAGTTAAATCGATTACTAGTATAATTCTTTTGTTTAGATTTTTTGTAGTTCTTTGATTAGTTCTTTTAACACATAAATATATTCAGTTTGTCTATGGAAGGATAAGGATTCATAGGACTTTTAGGGATAACATAATAAAAAATTATGAAATAAAAAAATATTTAGTAATTAATTAGCTTAAAATAAAAAATAGAGTAGTTTTGATGATGTCCTACATTTGAATTTGTCACGATGACAAAATATTTGCAAACATCACTACATACTTTGTTATTTTTAAATAAAAACCAAATAAAAGAATATTAAAATTTTGTGAGTCTTATTATTTTTATGATAACTTTTTCATATATGATTATTTGTCAAGAGTCGTTATGAAATATGAGATTTAATATAAAATATTTAACATAATATTTAATAATATTTTTAATAATAGTACGATAATAAATATTTTCGTGAGCACAATTAAAAATGTAAGTTATCTTCATTGATATTTTTTATATTAGGTGTATGTATTACATAATAAATTAAATAGTACAAGTTAGATTAAAAATTATTTTCTCCTCACTGGAACAAATATGCAATGTAGTAACCTATGTTAGAATAATTATTAAATCAAATATTTTTTACAATGCTATTTAAGTCAATAAACTTTAAAAGAAAAACTTCCAACTAAATGTTATATATTATTATAATTTAGCATATTTGATGTTGAATTTATGTGTTGGCTATCAATATGAAATATTAGATTATGTTAATAATAAAATTGATGAAATAATAATGAATCAGACTTGGACAAATGTTTTTTATTTTTAAAATTCATGAAATTTTTTTATGAAATGGCTAACACGTGTTTGTTAGTATAGACTTTTATGACCTGCTTTACCCTTAGATGTATATGTAATATAATTAATATTTTTTACTAATATATAAAATACTCATATCTTGGTACCAATTATCATGATTATTGAGATAAAAAATAAATATATAAATTATTGATCTTTCATTTTATTTCTTTATTGTATTGTTACACGTATAAATTTTAAGGTAAAAGTGGAATAAGTAGAATATACTATCAAATTTATATTTATTTGTATGAATCATCCACAAAAGCTAGATAATAAGATTTATGAATAATTATATAACATATTTAAATATAATGAAAATAAGTTTAATAGTTTTAGCGAACCTTCTAACAAGAAAATTGATATCATATTCTGAGACGATAATTTTTTTATTTAATTAGCTAGAGACAAATCTCATAGAGGTCTATTAAATATGAGTGATTTGTCAATATACTTTGATATTGATTATTATTTTATCTTATCGTATAAAGATATGAAAAATTTTGATATATTGAGTTAATAGAAATAATATAAATATATTTTCTTGGTGTTATCTAAACTAATACATAATTTATGTTTTCCTCAAGTATCTAACATAAAATATGAGCTTATTTTTTGCAAATGTGAATTTGATTTTAGCTATGAGAGTATACTATATTTAAATATTATCGAAGTTATGGTGTGCTTAAAAAATTGTGAGGATACACAAATAAGTCTTTAATATAAAGTCAAAAAATTATAAATGAGTGATTATATACCTTAATTATGATATCAAGATTTGTAGCACTGATAATTCAAATCAGACAGATTAATATTATATTTATGTTATTGTTACCAACATTGTAATGACATATATTTTATTTTAGTTTTATTTTAGTTTTTTTATGCATATAAATTTATATTTTCATTTTAGATTTGAAATTAATTCTTTATTGTTATTGTAATTTTTATTCATATTTTAGTTTTTATTTTATGTTATTTGATGGAAGCACCAACATGTGGGCTTTCCTAATAGCTTTTACTTGTTATATAAGCGTGTGGTCAGCTATATCTTATTCGACAATCTTTAATAAGGAGATTGAAAGGAGACGACGGAAAATTTCTGGTAAAGGAGACTTGTTAACTCATTTCTTTCTTCAATGTCATTTTTTCTACCATAACCCAATTTTCTTGAGAAGATTTTTGTTAGTCTCTGAATAGAGCATAATGATTATGGGGTCAAAGTAATGATAATGTCGTGAACTTATAGTTTGAGAAAACACATCAAATAGTTCGTGGATCAAGTTTGTGATTGACTTATGGCTTGGTAGCAAGTGCATCTAAAGGTGCGTAACAACTTGTAACCAAGTATGTTGTGAAAGAAAAATGCTCACGGTTAAAGCATTTGTTACTGCAGCTCAATCGATCAAAAATATAGAATAGTCTTTGTTATTTATTTTATTGAGGGCTAGATCAGAACTAACATTAAACAATAATAAAGCTTGAATTTGTAGCATGAAATATCAGTTATGTCATTAGAGATGGGAATGATCTTCCACTTGTTGTATTAAGGAAATATCATTGCTTTGTGGGCTTCTTTCATTGTTCTATTAAGATATCACTCACTTTATGTTTGCAACCAAGAAATTTTTAATTAAAATATTATGTCGACATCTATTAGAAAGAAAAGGTTATTCATTATTATAAGGATAATGATGCTCTTCATATATGTATTTTTTATTCATTTCATACAAATATCAAACTAGTCTTAGGTTGAACATGAACAATTTCTTTGTTAAAGAAAGAGATGAGGTGATATGATTTTCTTTGATTTGAAGAAGGTGCTAGACTAGTGACTTTAATTCTAGAGGAATTCCTATTATAAGGGAGGAGTCCTATCATTTCTTTCAAAAGAAAAAGTTTTAAAGAATGAATACTAGACAAAGTTACTATTGATGTTTGAAAAATAGTACCTCCTATCGAGCTAGGTGAAATTAATCTTTTCTTTTTGATTTCTTCAATACCTATCATGACATAATATCAATATATCAAGTAGATGCTAGCAACCATAAGCTTTTTTTTTTTGCTCATGGGTTTTATCTCTATTTCTGCTCTATCTTGGATAAAGAGGCTCATACACATCAAGAAAGAAATTGTTCTTAGAAGATGTGCTCTGATCTTGAATTCAGATAGGAATTTGAATTCGACTCCTTTTCATCTAGAGCTAGATTGACTTATTGTTATTTGACCATGACCAAGTTTGGCTTCTTGCTTTTTCACAAGAAAGATAGTTAAGTGACCTTAGCTTCAAACATTTCTACTATGCCTGGGCATTTTGAAGAGATATTACTAGATAAGCATGCTTAATATGTTGAGCAGAGTTGTGATAATCATAGTCATTAAAGCCAAGTGCTATCATGCTTAGACAAAAGTAACTTGCCTCGTCTCGACTTGTCTTTCCTCGAGTAGCTCTCACAAAATATATTATTCTCGAAATCGCTCCCAACATATTAATTATTCTCAAATTTTCTCCTTCCCTATAAATTATATTATTCCTAAATCTATTAATTTTCTTACTCTCGAAATTATAGATAATATATTTGATATTTTAAAATTGTATATGTTAAATTATTAAAATTTTATTATAATATTTTAGAACTCTGAATAGTTGTAAATTGTGATGATGAGAAATATTAATCATGTTTGTTTTTTATGATTGATATCATTTACTTGATTATATTTTTTTATTAGATAAAAAGTATATGTAATATTTAGCAAATATGTATTATATATATATATATATATATATATATATATATATATATATATATTAGATAGAGCGTAATTGACAAAAAAAAGCTCGTGCTATTATTGTACTTTGTGCCTCAAGGACCCAAAATATTTTGTATCTCAGTGCACCTCAAATAATAATGGTAGTAATTCATATAAATAAATGTGTCATTGATCTTATTTGATGTTGAATTAGACTTTGTAAAACTGACTCTTGAGAGAAGGCTTGAAGATCCCTCATTTTGTTTTTGTTGCCATTCTAACTGTTTCATTGAAGTTCAATTTCATATAATGTTACTTGCTTTCAGCCATCCTAGTGAGTAATATTTGTTGTAATAAGTCTCGATAAGTTCTCTTTTTCTTTAGCAAGTAGTAGAATGATTCCTTCCTTTTAGATATCTCGTAAAATACATTAGTATAGTTCAGATATAACTCATAGAAAGATCAGAATGTCCCACTCATTCATTAAACAATAAAATAGAGGATATATGATAATACCAACAAAATTCTTGTTTTGTCTTTCATGTGTCAACTTAGTGTATTTGTCTTATTAAAATCAATCTCATCATGTTTGAAAATTTCCTTTTCTCTTATTGCTACCTTTGTGCATGCGATGGTGATGAGAGAAAGATACATCACATGAGGTATCACTTTTGGTTATCTTTGTGTATGATTATACAAGTGCTAATATATGAATTTTCATAATAATTCCAAAATTAAAGTGTTTGAGAGAGAATAATATTGAGATGATTGATTACTTGAGAAGTGTTCGTGTTATATACATGTATTGGATGTTATGCCTTTGTATGATTGACAAATGCTTTAGCCTATTGGTGGTAGGTCCAAGTTTGATACTTATTAGATGCAACCCCTTCAACCTAGTGTAGTTGTCTTATTAAACACAATCTCATAATCCTTTAGAATTCATTTTTTTTTTCGTATTGTTACCCTTGTGATATGTGATGGTGATGAGAGAAAAACACATTACATGAGGTTTCACTTATGTTTATCTTTGTGTGCGATTATACAAGCATTAATATATCAAATTTTATAATAATTTTAAAATTAAAGTATTTCAGAGGGAATAATAATATAGAGAAGATTGATCATTTGAGAAATGTTCATGGTGTATTGGATGTTTTTGAGGTAATGTCTTTGTATGATTGACAAATGATTTCATCTAATGATGATAGGTTCATGTATGAGACTTATTAGATGTAGTTTTTTTAATTTTTGTTGATATGATTATTGAGATATTAATCTCTCACAGATCACATACTAAAATGAGAGTCTTGTGCATTTGGATATGACTTCCAACTTAATGGCTTGTTTTAATATTCAATATCATTTTGTAATGTTATTTATCCAATTGTTTTGTTGTATCTTGTAAATAACTAAATATGAATAATTTTATTTGATTTGTTTGACATATTTTAAATAAAACATCATTTTGTTCTGGCAGGTATTCACTTTTAACACTGACTTCAGAGGCCATATGTCATTTAATTTATCCTTTTAGGTGGCAGGTATGTTGAATTAGAAGGTGCATTATTCATAAGTTACCTAATTGTTAAATTTTATATGTATAAATGTTTTGCAGTATCGATTCCTTTTATATCTGTTAACAAATTGCACTTGCATTCTATATAAATTTGTTTTGCATGCTACATAGGCCAATGCTATTTCTGTTTCTCTTTGTTGAATCCTTTAAACTGTATTCTAATGATTTTATGTTTGCTGTTCTGAAGCATGTCTACATTCCATTACTGTTTTTCAGTGGAGTAGACTACATTGATGCTCCCACACCATATATGATGGGTCTCCATTCAGGTGTCGATACATCTAATCTTGCCATGGATGGAGTAAGTTTTGTTGTATTTAGAAATGATTTCCTTTATGTTTATTTTTAAATATTCACTTTTTCCAAAGATTGAACTACTTGATGTTATATTTTGAAATGATATAGACATTTGTTGGGTCATGTTTTGCAGTATCATGAAACTAATGTTATTGATTTTGATTTTTTTTTTCTTTTATTAAGAAAAAAATGTTTCGTGAAATGTTCAATTTGTCTATGTGAATATTGCTAGGACTAGAATTTGAGTATTCACCTAATTACATATAATTTGCTTAGAGGTCAGGCAGGTACTTTAATAGAAAGAATTTATTTTAATGGCATCTTGATTCTTTTAGAATTGTCTGAGTATCTATCATATTCTAGAAGGTACTATGATATTTTAGGAAAAAATATTTTAATTTAATATGTTTTTATGATGGTTTAAAAGTTTGTATGATGTTCTAGAAGTTTATATAGTATTCTTGAAGCTTTTATAATATCTTAGAACATTCCAAAAAGTTGTAAAAGTAGCTTGTCGGCATTACCATATAAGAGTCTGGAGGAATTGATGGTGTTGTGGCGTATTGAATCTCTCAATGCCATAAAATAAAAATCTAAATTTATAAATCAAAACACAAGGTAGTAGAGGCGACCCACATATTAGGTAGAACTATCACAAATCTGAAAAAGGAAAAAATTAAATAAAACATAATAATACCTCTCGTCAACCTAGTTCATGAGTGTCTAATAGACTACTAATCTTGAAGGAAAAAAAATGAGCCGAGAATTCTTGAAAATCTTCATAAATATATCTATTGGCTGGTATGTGATAAAAATAGATTATAATAATGATTTTAATTTGCTCCTAGCCCTTGAAATTTAGGATGATAAGGAGTGAGTAAGTTCTTATTCGGTCAGAATACATATTCTCAATGATTGATTGATCTACACCCACTAATTCTTGAATTTGCATAGCTGCATTTTTTTCAATTGTTAATCATTTTTATTTTGATACTTGAGATAGTTTATGAAGGCATCAAAGTTAGTTTCCGTGGCTAAAATTTTATTTAATTCCAGAATTTCAACTTATGTCCTTTTTATAGGGTGTGATAGTTATTTTTTGTTAGTTTCCCAAAAGCAAGTAGGTGTCTTTAGCTGATTTGCCCGCCACCGATCCTTTATAAGTTGTATCCATTGTGTATCTAGCCATATAGTTCAGCCTATTAAAAAAATGTGTGCTTAATCATATATGAAATTCATGTTGGAGACAATTTCTCAATATATTTTTCAATCTATCTCAAGTATCATATAATATTTTAATTCACCTTATCTAAATTGGCTGATTTTAGCTCTGAGTTACGGGTGACTTGTGGATGAAAAAATTACATGAGAAAATAGTATACTTGCTCTCTCAAACTTTTTATAGATCACATTGGTAGGCATCAAAACCAAATTTTTACTTTATCTTTAGAGAAAATAGAAACAACTTCAACTTGATCACAAAATTGTTGACTATTGGCATCTTTACAGCATTACACATTTCTAGAAAAATTATAATATGAATAGTTGGATTTTCTGAAACATGTCTTTTATATTGATGTTGTATCATAGTTATTAGGTTTGGTTTCAATTCAAAACTATTTGCTTGTATTTATTGTCTTTTAATTCTAGAATAATTGTTAGTTAATGTGGGTCTTTTTTTTTTTCAGCACAATCATTATTTCTATCATTTTTTTTTTCATTTTCCATAATTATCTTTTCACCTTTATGGTGGTTTTTTCACTTATATGTTTTCTCAATTATTTTCATGTTTTATCAATTGTTGGATCCAAAGATAGTAGTTTAGAATTATATCTTGATTTTTGGTGTATGTGCTAAATGTTTATAAAATAAAAATAAAAAAATAAAAGAAACATGAATACAATTTATAGACAAAATCAATTTAAATCAATTTTACTAAATCAAACAATTGTTAACCTCCCACAATGGTATCAAAAATATGTTAGTTATTTTACAATGCACACAAATTATTGCAAGTATACAAGTCTAATTATTGTTGAAGTGGATTATGCGAGTTTGGATATTGATGTCATAGCAATTAGTTATTTGAATTGATTAAGCACCAAAGTCAATAAAATCTTTATCTTCTATGCTTTAAAATACGATCAAATGAAGTTGGATGTGCCCAACAAAATAAATAATTAAATTAATTGCAAGTGTGTCGTGTTCTAGACAGCTTAAAACTCCAATAAATAGTTTTCAGAGTTTACTCTCGTAGATAGTTTTAGGGTTGGTTTATATTATTCATGGGAATTTTCATTTCACAAGTTTCCTGAGTATTTAGTTTATGCATTGTTTGTTAAAATGATGATAAAACATGTGATCTCTACTCACATATATCAGTCACATTTCATAAACTTATCACCTAGTCATCGACATAATGTCATCTTCCAGTTTATATAAGTAATACGTATCATATGGTCACAAGTCTTTAATTATTTATCATAGTTCATATAGGTATTAAAAATCACACACTTCACAAACTTATAAAATATGTGTGGTCTTATTTACATATCACAGTCCATCTAAGAATCATATGGTCATGGGTAGCAAAATATTCAAAATATATTAGAGACAATTTATTGGTCGCATGTCATAGGCCATATGATGAATGCTTCAATTATCTAAATAGTCAAATAATTTTAAAGGCAATCCATCAGTTACCTGTAACAATCTTTATAATATATGTCTTGAGCATGTGTACTTATTCATTTGTCACAATTCATTTAAGACTTATATTATTTCAAAAGCTATCTTAATCCTAGTTGTAGTTATGATATCTCAATCCTTCGATTAAACTAGAATGAATATCCTGATAGAGTTTTGATGTCGAGATGCAATGATATATTGTCGTCACCAAAAAAAGATGGTGCGATCTCAAAATAATGTCGTGATGAAGGATTGATGTCGAGAACAAGTAATAATGTTGTGATCAAAGAAATGATTTTACGATTGAGAATTAATTTAGTGACTAAGAATAAATAAGATTGAAGAAAGTGTTGTGACTGAGATTTTTTCTTCTTTTCATATAATATTATGGTGACCATGATATTTGGGTTGTGATTTTATTTCTTGGTTTTTTCACATATATTTTGTACTAAATTCTTTCTTTTTATTTAAAACCTACAAAATTCTCGTATTTGGTGAAGTCTCCATATTTAGCATTTAATTCAGGTATTATGTATGAGAATAATGTCAATAATGGATAAAAAATATTATATAATTTATGCTTATTGGTTGGTGTAATTTTTATTTTTTGAGGAATTAATATTTGAAAATATTATGAAAATACCGATAGTTGAATGATAGTCTCGATTCAAGGTACATATTATAGGAGGATAAATCACACAAAGATAATTTGTTTGATATTATTTCTAGAAATGTGGTTGAAAATTATACATAGTATTAACATAGGTAAGATGACTATCGTAGCTATTCATTGGTCATCAAATAGTTCATCTACCATGATAAATACATATATTAGATACAAGTATACAATTTTTTTTAAATAATAACATTTCATTTATTTTTTTTATGTATTATTAGAGATATCAAAAGGTTAATGCCGTGTCATGCCGACACGACTTATATTTGTGTGGCCCAGCTGTGTTACCTTGTCATGCTAGGTACGACACAATTGCCAAAGCAACAAGCTTGGCACGACTAGTTTGGCATGCAACATTGCTGGTGTTGGGCCGTGCTGACTTTGATTGGGCCCCAAACATGAACAACTTGATCACTTAAGTTGAACTCGGCTTTCATGGTCATTTTAAAAACATAATCAGTCCCGTTGGGTAGTTACCCGATAGGGGTCACATGGCTTGACTCATGGCACATGATCCACCCTTGACCCATCAAGAGTCATCGTGCTGGTGGACCATGACACCAAGTTAGACATGCAGGTTATGTCTGGTCTGATACAATTCACAACTTGCTCTAGTCTAGCATTACACTAGTCATGCCTCGGGTTAGCATGATCTAGTTTCTTGCATAGTTTTGGACTATGCTGTGTCGGGTTTGGAATGACCAATTTGGGTCGTTCCTTGTGTCGTGCTTGAGCCACCTGACTTTATGACATCTCAATATATTATTGGTTATTTTGGTCACACTCTTACTTTAAATGCCTAGATTATTGACACAAAAGTTAATAATGATATTAATGATAATTATATTATATTTATTATATTTTTTTTGTTATGAAAATATTATTATATTAAATGATAAATATTTACATGTCATTAGATATATTATTAGTATCTAATTTTAATTTTTGTAATTTTCTTATATCTTATTTATTTTATATTGCCTTATTAGTTTATTGTCGGTGAGTTATTTATTTAAACAATTAAAATTTGATTTTATTTTTATTTTTATTAATATTTATCTGTAAGATCTAGAGACTCAATGAAAGATTCCATCTGAGTTTGAGTAGAGTGGGTGTATTTTTTTTACCATAAGATTTTATTCTAAATGTTTTAGTGTGTTGGACATATTATTTGTTTATTTTCAACTTGCTCATTCATTATTATTCGAGTTGAGAATAGTTGACCATAATTTTAAGGTTGTTTCAAATATAGAGTGTGAAACATGCTAATTAGGAAAGCTCACTAGTGATTTTTATCCTATATGTACTCTCACTTTTGTAGGAATCAATTTGATCTAATATACTCAGATGTATAAGGATATAATAGAGATGTGTTCAAAGTGGAATTTTTGTATTTGATCTTTTTTGTTGCTGTTTGTTAGGATAATAAGATTATATGTTAGATTTTTTGCACTAACACATTTTAATAGAATGTGTTTGCTGAAAGAAAAAATGGATATTTAATTGATACAACTCAGATACTAATATTTGGAAAGAATGTTTTAAAATATTTTTCAAGAGATATATTTTAACCATAATGTATTTTATTAAATGAATGTTATTTTTTATTCTTTATTAGTATATACTCTTTCAAATCATACATTTAAAAGAGAGATTATTTGACTTATTTTTAAAAGTTTGGAGATACTTATTTTGTCATCTATTACTTTTAAAGTTGAGATAAATTGATATCTAAGGCCAAAAGCTGTGTATTATTTAGATATTTTAGTACTAAAAAAAATATAAATATTTTTTTAGATTTTGATATGATCTTAATAAGTGCATACATTATCTTTTTTGATTTTAATTTATTTTTTAATGAGTTCAAGAAATGTGAATTTAAATATTACATCTGAATTCATTATTTTTTCTTTTTTAGACATAGTACTACATGGATTATTTGTTAGTAAAGAAAGAGTGGCCCATCGACTATATATAAGCATGGAGTTATTAATCTACTAATAAATTCAGATTATGCCGAGTCTGAAAAAAACGAGGCTTCCCAAGTAGGGAGATCTTGTTCATGTACAAATGATACATTTGTCCATAATTTTTTCTAATACAAACTGATATTGAGTTAATAACTAAGAGACTCGATTATCCAAAATGTAAGATTCTATATCAGGGGAGAGAAACATAATCACCATACTTAGACTAAAGGTGAGTCTATTAAGGGGAGTGTGAAATTAGATGTTGCACTTAGATTCATTTTTTTTTCTTTCTTATTTATTGTATTATCTAAATTACCTATTAGTAGAGAGAGTGACATGTTGAATATATTTGAGCATATTGATATTCAATATGTTGTTATTCATGTGGAGTAATCATATCTATTTACACATTTTTATTGGTGTCATGATAGAGATTGGTCTTTTGAGTTATATTTCAACACATATTTTTATTGATCCAAATACTAGTTTTATTTTTGAAATGACAGCTCCAATTAATTGTACTACGTAGAGGTATCCAATGGCCATGTCAAGACAACACATCCTGATTTTTAAGGTACACCTGAGTCACCGTGTCATGCTTCATATGACATGGTACATCTCCCAGCCATGTCATGTCGTGTCAGCATGGTGGCATAGAAGTGAGGCCTAGTATTTCTCTTTGGCACACAAGGGAAACATGGTGTGTGGTAGAGGTGTCAAATGGGCCGTGCATGTCGGCACGTGCCGGTATTTGGTGGCCCAGTCGGGCCACCATGCTGAGTCAACTAGTTCGGGCATAGATATGCCAACCTAGCTAGGACTCTAAGACGGAAGACCAACTTGCACTTGACTCACTGTCTCATTGGTTCACCCCTACCCCTCATTGGTTGTGGAATTAGGGAATAATGATTTTAATTTTTTTTATAAATTTTAAAAATAAAGTTATCTTATATGAATTATGATATTATATTATTTATTTATTTCACATAAATCACAAAAAATATATTCATTAACATAAATGATAAAGTATAATAAATAATCAAAAATATAAAAAAAATATATCCTTCAATCATCGTTCAATTCAAAAAAAAATAAAATAATATAAAGTTGCACAACATAAAATAAAATAATCAATCATAGTAATCCAAGCTCAATCTCAATGCTAATTAGTACAAGTATATAATTTATCATTATCATGTAAGGATCTGAAATTATATTGACTGTAATAAAAAAGTAGAATTTGATGTTATGCTTAACACTGGAGAAGTCAGTAGATTATGTGCCATCTTAGACAATATGAGATAGGTGGACTCATGATTTTCACTATTATAAAATATTAAGTTTCTTATTATCATTATTTGATAGGATTAAACAGTAATTAATATCTAAGTACTGAGACAGCTAGTTTCTATTTGACAGTCATCCTTGTTGTTTCTCACTTGCTAATTGAATAGAGAAATCATTCTCTCTTAACATGGTTTTCATATCTCTGCTTAGAGCCTGGCTACAACTATGATTATATCTAGTGTCATAGTATATAAATAACTCAGTCAATTTTTTGTGAATGAATCATTTATGTTGGTGTTCTTGGTTTATCCATGAGGATATATATGTCAAAATTTTATCTACTCATTTTATATTAACTCTAGGGTATAGCAGACAGTCATATAATAAAGAGATTGAATAGTTGATCATTATTTTAAGTATTTAATTCTCATCTCAACAGTTATGTTACTAAATACCAGATCATTTCTAAAATTCTAAATGTCACTAATATTGTATATATACCTAAGTATAATGTAAGTAGTGAGAGTATAAACTGACGAACATATATTTGTCGTGTCATAAAAAAATATTAGGAATTTTATAAATAAAATTTTTATATTTCAGTTACTATTGTCAATAATAAGTTAGACACTCTTACTATTGACATAGTTGAATATCACGTATTCGTATTCAATACATGATTTCAATATCAGGTATGTGTAATTCCAATGATCTCTTATATCTATTAAAAATTTTTTCATTAAATCTACACACAAATAGAGACTACCTAACTTTCGTTGTATTTTTTCAAAGATATTTTAGTGAGTTACATGTTTTTTCTAAAGTATGAGAAATAATATTCATATTTACTTATGTTATTAAGTTAATGATGTGATACATGCATCTAACATGAAAAATTTTTTATAATACCCAATTTTAAATGGTCATAATAAAATATTAATGATTATTTTATTATTAGGTGTGTTATTAAATATGATACTATATATTTTATTTTGAATATTTTATTCTCTAAAAATTCTTATTATACATTTATATATAACTTAATCATCATGAAGATGGAGAATTTCTATAAATCATAATATTTTTTTATTTAGTCTTCATTTCGAATTGACATAGTAATCGGTGAGACATGTAAAAAATGTATCGTCGTGATTATTTCAAATATCCGATATTATGAACACATCTCTATATTTCTTAAATTCATTAGTTATTATTAGTTTTTCTAACTTATAATATTTTAGTATAACATTCTTATATGTTGACCAATGAATCCTATGATATATATGAAATATTATAAGAACGTTCTTATATGTTATAATATTTTTTTAACTTATAGGTTTGTATGATATTGATTACACTTGGATTCTCTAAAAATCTAATCGAAAAATTAATCGTGATGATTAATTTTGTTACGTCTTTTCTCTTTAACTCATTGTGGTATATGAAAAGTTTCAACAAAGAAGCTGAACTAGATCTAACCTCAAACACCCCATCGCTCAGTTGGATTTATTTAGGATTTAATGTATTATATTTTTTGATGCAATGATTTACATGTCTTTTTAGGTGTCTAGTCCCACATACTCTCCTACAAGTATGTATTTTCTTTTAATGTTTATATTATGCGGATTCTTCGTCGATATCGTTAGTATTTTATTTTGTATTATATAAAAATGAGTCTACCCTAAAGATGTTCTAATTTTTCATTTTTTAGATGTTTAAGCGCAGTCCAATTGGAAATTGTCTGAAACTTAGTCCGAGCACAATAGTCTACCATTTCGCTGGATCATACCTACTAGTCAGACAGCTCGATCATGCTCGCTCTGACATGAGGCCCGATACCTCCTTGTCAAGCACGACACGAGCCGTGACTCGAGCTGGCACGACATGGTTCCAGGCATGGTTCTGGACTGTGTTGTATTGGGCCATGCATGGCTCAGTTGGGCTGTGCTTGAACCGCCTGGTCCACTTGCCGCCTCTAACATGTAGGGGCCATGACGGATCGGGTTGGACCCTTGCTTACTCCTTACATGATTTTGTGTTTGATTTTGTTTGTGGCTAACCCCGGCTAGCCTGGATTAGCCTTCTGCTGTCAACTGCATGTCCTAGGCCTTTGCAGTAGTAGACTAGGCAACTGGCAGTAGCCAAGCCAACCTCACCACTAGGGTTTACTGCCTAGGCTAGAGTAGGGGCCACTATTGTTAAGGCTCCAACCTATCTTAATTTTTTTATTGTTAAATTATTATAATTCTTTTTTAGTGTGTATATATATATAAAATGTATATATAGATAATTTTTTAAAAAAATAAAATTATTTTAAAAATTGAAATTGTACATGTAATAATTAATATGTATGAAATAAATATACATAAATTCAATCAAAAAATACACTTGATGTAATTGAAAATGTAAATCTATAATTATTTGAATATAAAATTTAAAAATAAAGAAAAAATTGAAAATAATGCATGCTAGTGTCATAAATATCATTAATATATACATAAAATGAATCACTCACACTCAACCTAGTTCAAATCATCACATCTTCAAGAGTTTATAATTATTTTCAAATATTTCATTATTAACTCATAATCTTTTTATTTTATCTTATAGATTTATTTGTATATTTTTTTAATCTGAATGTAGTATGTTCCACTTATTTAAAATCACATTCACTCTTATAAATAAAATAGACATCGATGCAATGCTTGACATTGAAATTGCTAGTAAATTATGTGCTATTTTAAATAGTATGATAAATATCAATTCATATGATTTTTATCTACTTAATATATCAAAAATTTTAATATTAATAAAATAAGATTAAACAATAAGTAATATATAAATATCCTGACAACTTATTCATATTGCCCGAACCTCTACATCTTTTACTAGTAGTTAATTAGATGAAAAAATTATTATTTGTGAATATAATATCCATCTTCATATTTGGAGTATTCTAAAACTATCAAATTTAATCCTCTAATTTTTAAATAAATTATATAATTATTTATAAGTTCTATTATTTAATGTTTGTGGTTGGTTCATGTAAATAAATATTTACTTGATAATAGATGGGATCACTCAATTAATGAGCTGCTTAGATTTGATTATCTATTTATATAAGGGTCTCTCTTGTACATTTTCAATATTGTATTTTTAATGATTTTCATATTTTATTTTGGCTTGTAATTGAGTATTTGATATACATATGCATAATTGAGTATTAAAAAAGCAAATTTTTCATGATTCAATTGTTTCTTTTTCTTTACCCATATTGCTGATAACAATGATACATTAGTATAATGAATGATTAATATAAATTTAGATTTGTTTGGAGAAACACATGATGATTTAATCTTAGATGATGTTGTACCATGTTGCAAACTAGAGTTTATGAATGATCGAGCAACTAACCTACTTTGGCGGTGATCAAAATCATGTCTAGTTTTAAGTTTGTGTATATTTTTTTTTGATGAGTGATTATGTTAATTACACTTCTTCAAATAATGAGAATATGATAATAAATCAGAGTATTGCCTTTGATAGATAGGATGATTTGGTAAGTTCGCATGATGAATGGTTTTTGGTTGTTTTTTTATGGTGTGGCAGATTTCTATTTGTTATTTTTATTTTGTTTTTTATCTTTTATCATTATATTTAATATTTTTTGAAGTTATGGCCTTTGTGTATTTTTTAAAATTATAATCTCATTTCACTTTTATGTATTAATATTTTTTAAACGATAATATAATAGATTAATGTTATTAAAATTTCAATTATATATGTGTTTTAGATAAACTCATAAACAAAAGATTGTTAAATATAATTATATTAAAAATAATAGTGAGACAAATGCCAAGCCATAATGGGAACACCTTAGATGAGGTGTACACTTTGGCACTTGGATGTGCTTGGAGTTTTTTTAAAATGTCTAATAGAAATATATTAGATGTATCAATCAAATATTTTTTCTTCTATTAATCTTATTTTTTGATGTACTATACTATTATATAAAATATGATGAATTATTCAATGGTTTTTATTAAATTAAGGCAACTCATAGATGAATATAGAAGAGTAATATTAATATTACTCATAATTTGAATATCATATCTAATGTTTTTTTGACCATTTGATGAAATCGACTAAAAATAAAAAAATTTTTGTGATGTTTCTTTAATTAATGTTGTCCAAATACAATATGATTTTTTTAATAAACATAAAATACTAAATGTCTTTGTATGGGGGAGATCTATAAGGACTCTATATATATATGTGTGTGTGTGTGTGTGTGTGTGTGTGTGTGTGTGTAGTATGAAGAACATTATTATCATATTTTTGATATTTCAAATAGTAAGTTTTGCCATATTTTTTTAGTTGATGTGTCTCAGTACATAATTATTAATTTTTGTCTATTTCCTTGAATTTTAACTTGGTTAAAAAAGAATAAATAAAGTTTATTACACTCAACCTCTAACAAAATATTTTATAAAAGTTGTTAATGTTTCTTGGAAATATCATAATGTGAAAATATTATGTTATAATTTAGTTGTTTAATAATACAAGTCACAAAAATAATTATATGAAAATGTTATATAATAAAGAACATCAAATAAATTAAATGAACCATATTGATATTATTCTATTCTCAAGCCTTAGAAATAATATCACAAACTACAATAATATCGAAGTCATGAGTTAGGAGGAGAATAATGACAAATACATTCGTCTAAGAATGATAAGTTTCATGTTTAAGATTTATTAGACATGACCTCTCTGATTTTTAGAGATAAAATTGTTGAAATATTAAATTTTCTCGGATCTCATACAAAGAGAGAACCTTGTGCATTAGGTACGACTTTTATAGTCATGAAAGTTCATGCGTCGTCAAGAATAAGGAGTCCAACATACTTTTTCCTCGAGTCTAAAATTAAGTTAGCATTCAAACTCTATGACTCTTGGGTAGATATCTTTGATGATTGCGCAACCTTTGTGTGTGAAGAATGATTCATCTCAACACATGGAAATGTCCAAAAACCATGATGGTACTGACATACCTTCCACCATGAGGATTAGTGACACCTGGACTCGTGCCATCTTGGCCCTAGTATTGATCGATGTGATTGATGAATCTGATAATTCTCTAACTAATAGCAACCGTAGATTAAAAGTCGGCGTTATCTATTGCTGGTTCTTAATCACTTTTATTAAGAACCTGATCTGTAAACACCTAATATCTATTGCTGGTTGTACATTGATAGAGAATTTCCTTCTGCTGTTCTCTCTCTCTCTGTCTGCAGCAGTAAAAATCCAGTTTGTCATGATTAAAAATAGCCACAAACTTTCATCACTCACCTGTGAAATTCCATGTGATGCATGTACTCCTACTTGACCATCAATTTGCAATCAAGAAACCCTCAAATATATGAATGTGATGGTATTTTTAATTGGACCTGTGAGAAATAATTGGAGCTGCAACTCGGCATGTTGGTTTGGGTTGAGAACCAACCGAGGTTAACCCAAATCCAACATATGTCAACCCAAAGTATGACCAAACCCAATTGTCAAACCGAAACCTTCTACTTGAGCTCAACTCAAACATTCAATAAGGAAACCTTATGTATGTGTTAATAATTAGTAATTCTCACTTTGCACACCCAAGAGTATTATTCACTTATTCTACAATTTGTTTTAATTCAGAATCTATCTCAGATATTCCTTTAGATGAAAGCATATTGAACAAACACGTGCATTATGAATGTTAAAGTT
Source organism: Sapria himalayana (assembly GCA_029783825.1). Taxonomy (NCBI): domain Eukaryota; kingdom Viridiplantae; phylum Streptophyta; class Magnoliopsida; order Malpighiales; family Rafflesiaceae; genus Sapria; species Sapria himalayana. The sequence continues at coordinate 5,090,620 of JAREIK010000403.1, read as the reverse complement.
GATTGTCATCATGAAAACTTGTCTGTGTATGGCATGTGCAACAATGTGATATCTTTTCTTGCTATATAATAATATTACAAAATGTTTAATTTTTCTTGTGTTTCATGTGCTCCAACATATGTTCATATATGCAATCATATTTAAGATGAACTCTCTATCCCTCAGAACGGCCATGTATTCTGTTTTATGTTTTGCTTCCTGATTGATCTTTGTTTGACGAGTATCTTTTGTGGTCTTGTAGGTGGTTGTTGTGGACCTTGAGTATAATCGAGTTAGCACAACAGAAGAAATACCTGTTATTCCAGAGCCCGAATTAAGTTCGTTCCGCTCTGAATTACTTCAGTTATTGTGTCCCAATGTGGTGTGGATTGATGAAATATCGGTTCCAGTTGGTTCTTGTGGGAAATATTCTAATGTCTCTCACAAGTCTTGGGGGGAGAATCATGATCTTCAACTAAGGTGATGCTTGGATGCACAAAGAGTATTCTTAATTAATCGTTGCTCTCTTTGTTTTGTTTTTCTTTCCTACTAACTAAATTGCTGATAATATCGAGTTTATATTAATTTATTTTTTTTTCAGCCAAATGAATCCTAATGTTTTTGTTATATTCACTTTGTTTTAAAATATCGAACGTGCTTTGACTTGTTATATATTCTTTTCTAAATATAGGCATAACATATATTGATATGTTTATATGAAAAAAAATGTTTCATTTATTTATCAAATAAGCATTGATGTAGGAATGGGATGAGTGATAAACAAATTCAAAAAGTAAAGTAGAATAAAATACAAAAAAAAATGCATTTTTTAAAACATAAGCAAAAATTGATGTATAGTATATTAGTAAAATATTTTATATTTAGCAATATGGAGGAAATTATGTATTATAATATATATTTTGGCAGCTTAATTCATACTTTCTTGAATGTGAAATATTATGTTACATTTTATTGGTACTAGCACACTTTTTCAAGGTGAAATAACTAAGAAAGAGAATAAGTATTTAATTAAAACTATTAGTAATTAGTTTAAATGATAAGATTTTTTTTTTTTAAATTTACAAGTTATTTGATTAATTGGATGTCTTGTTGTTTTTGATAGAATACTTATTGAGATCTTATTTCTAGTAAAAAAAAAAATCTGATTTTTCATCTTGAGTATTTGAGTGCCCTAACTTTGAAAATTTTCTTTTAGAAGTGGTAAATTAACATTTAAGACAATTAACTATGCTTTTATTGATTATTTTAGTATTAAACAAATATACATGTTTGTCACCTATGACATAAAATAATAATTACTATTGAATACTATTTACAATTCAACCTGACCCATTTATGTTGGGCTATCAGGTTGGGCCAGATACAAAAATCATAAAACTGGGATTCCACCACACCACAGCCACCAGAATTTGCTGTGCTAATACCCATCCTGTCATATTGCAACTAAGGCTGCATTGCAGTTGCATCCTTGGCTGCAAGGCAAACTACTACATTGCATTAGTGTCATCACTCTAGCCAATAGGTAATACCTGACTGAGTTTAAAATCTGCCTTGGGAAGAATCCGTGGCTTGATTAATATGTTGGGCAGTCGAAGCCCATCTTAGGAGAGTTGAAGGTCTGATTGGGCCTGGAGAGCAAACCTGTCCTAATTACTATGCAGTTTGGGAAAAGCTCATCTTAGAAGAGCTGGCGGGTTGAGTTGAGTTTCATATCAAGGGACCTCTTCTTGACCTGGTTTGCCTGCTCACTTTCCTGAGCTGGGCATCCATTGGTGCCGAACCCAGATAATGAACATCTATGAAAGTCTTAACTATATATATTATTGTGATAACACAATATTTCTCTTAGAGTAGGTCATTTTTATCTCAAATAAATATTGAAATTTCACAAAATCAATTATCTTGAAATGATTAAAAATACTTATTGAATTGAGTGATTTTTAATTTATAATCTCACATAATAATGATACATCCATGTATACAATCAATAGGATTAATATGCAATATTAGCTCTACTAGAAAAATAAAGTGAAATTTAACTTACATGTGTAATTCAAAAGAGATAATTTTTAGTAAAAATCTTGTACAAAAGTTTTCGGTGATTATTTGAGATATATATAATTTTATGTAATCTATAAATTGAGTATGACTGTGCTGATTTAAATTTGAGTTAACGTGGCATATATATTTCTTTGATATTATTATGAAGAAAAATATTTTTTATGTTTAACTAATCTCTTTTATTTATAAGATGTTAATAATATAAGAATCTGTACTAATATAATGATAATCAATACAAAATGCTTAAATGAATTTTCTCATAATAAGTTTCGCATTTAGATACTTTATATTCTCATTTTGATTGGTTTTCATAGTGAATATTCATTTGTAATTTATCACACATTTTTATAAAGATCGAGGTATAAGTTTTCAATTATAATTATAATTAATGTTTTTTATCTTTTTCTAGCATGACTTGATTATTCTAATACTATCAAAAGAAGTAGTCGATGAGTTAAAAAAATATAGAAGATGCTAGTTTGATAATATTTGTGGATTATAATGTTAAGAACTATTATCACTATTCATTTTCTTATAGAAATAGATTGAAAGACTAATTAAAAATTTGAGAGGAGAAGAATCGACAACAAAATTTATTGGATTTTCAAGAGTGAATCTAGCTTTGAATAAGTTGCGTATGTATCTTTTTTTAGTATATATTCTATATTTTAGGTGATTTAATCTTTTCATTTCTAGCTCATCTTATGTTGGGACTAGGGGTGACTTAAATTTAATGATCATTTGGATCAGATGAAAATTCTTTTTCCTATGAAATTTTACTATCTCCAGAGTGTATATTTTTTGCTTATTAGTTTATACTATGATTTCATTTAAGTGTTATTATAATATGAATCTACAAGTTCAGAAGTAATCGATGAGTGATTCTCTTTTAATTGAAGGTCCAAGTGCGACCACAAAGGAGAGAAAAAATAAATTTAGATATCTTCTGGACTCATATATACATATTTTGACTATTTTAAAATTGGGTCTAAAGAGAATAATACTTATATCCTGTTTAGGCACATGTGTAACTAAGAAATACATACTTTATCAAAGTGTTATATTGGTGTGTCTTGGGAAAATATTCTGAATAAAATAAATATTCAAAATAATTTTGGGATATATAATGCTAAAAAATCTTAAAATAGGGTGTAAAATCTGAAAAGGCACTATAGAGGTGTCAAATGGGATGGGCTGGGCCGGCCTGACCTGTTTTTAACTTGCCCGACATTGTTTTGTGGAGGTCAGCCCGGCACGAGCCCACGACACGAATCCTGCAGGGTTGGCCCGGTCTGGCTGAAACCCTAATTAAAAAAAAAGTAAGGTTTTGCTGTTTCGGCGGAGCTCTGCCGTGGTGCCGTGCCACGTGATTTTTTTTCAACTTTTGCTGGGCGAGTCTTGCTCGTTGTGCTCAACTTCTACCACTGAGGTTGTTTCTCGGCTCGTGCCAAGGTACCGTGCTCACGGGCCATGGTACAGTGTTAGGCCAGACACGGTATGACATGATTGGTGCCGTGGACAGGCATGGCATGGGCACGGAAAATTTCAATGATGGGCCGGCCTAGGCACGGCCGAATCATGCCGTGCCTCGTGCCGAACCAAGCCGGCCCGACCTGGTTGACACCTCTAAGGGCACATAATAAGAAATGCTAGAAAACATTTAGTTAAAAAAACATTTTGTGGTTTAAATTAGATATTCATAAAAATTTTTATAACATTTTATCAAAGAGAAGTATTTCAACTATTTCAACTAAATAGTTATTTTTATTTTATGCAATCTTATTTTATGAGGGTGTGTTGGTACTTAAAGTTAGATGAATGATTTCATTTTTAGTATAATAAATAGTAAAATTATATGATATATTTTAATGCATCATCACTTATAATAATTTTTATATTTCTATTAAATTAGTTTGAATGTGATTACATAAATACTAATATGTTGGATCTCATTAGATTTCAATGTTAAATATATTTATGTGAGGATATTATTTGAATGATTAATTACCTGAAAAATTTATTTATTACATTTATTTGTTGAATGTCATGTCTTAATGCGATGACAAGTGTCTTTGTCTAAGGGTGGTAGGTCTCGATTTTAAGATTTATAAGATACAACTTCTTTGAATTTTGGAGGTAAAGTTGTCGACTTATTAACCATTTTGTGATCCCATGCTAATGTGAGATCCTTATGTACTAGAAATGATCTTCATCTTCATATTAAATTTATTTGCATGCACGTGATTATATAAATATTAATACAACAAATCTTATAAGAACTATAAAATTAAAATTATATGGGAGAGAATAATACTCGGTTGAGTGATCATGTGAGAAGCCTTTGTATTGTAATTATCTATTAGAGGTTATGCCTTGATACAATGATAATTTTATTCCCCAAGAGTGATAAGTATAAAATTCGAGACTTATTATGTGCAACCTCTTTGATTTTTTAAGGTAAAAATATTGAGATGTTAATCTCTCATAGATCTTGTACTAAGCAGGAGCCTTGTTCATTGGACATAATCTCTATTGATTTGATTTCTAGATTTTTTATGAAATAACTAAAAAATAAAAAAATTTAGCCTGCAATAAAAAAGAATTAATCAAGTAAAATATGTATATTCAAAAATAAATATAATAAAATATCTAAATTCATAGAGTCTCATCTCAACTAACATCTGGTTGAAGATGTAGTTAGTGACTAAAATCATATTTTCTTAAAAGTGCTCCAGACCACTATTATTAAAGAGGAGTATGAGTTATTTAAACTAAATATTTATTTTTTTTTATGTAATTTTTTTATGAGGATATGCTATTACTTGAAATCAAGTATACGATTTTATGATCAGTATAATAAATACCTATGTTGCACGGACACGCCTAGGAACTGCCGTGTCACCGTGTCCGACCCGTGTCACCGTGTCCACGTGTCCGACACGTGGACACAGTTTGGACACAGATCGGACACGGATCGGATACGTGTCCGATATGCCACGTGGCGTATCGGATACGCTTCATAGACATATCCAATGCGTTGTTTGGAAACAGTCGTCGTTAACAACAGACGCTTCGTTTACCAACTGACGCGTTTTTACGATTTTAACACGTCGGAAATACACTATATATTAACTATTACTCCTACATTTTCAACAAATTGAGGAGCACACCGCCTACAATGAGTTGCCGACAAGCCGATTGCGAGAAATAGTTGTTAATTGTCATTGCATCAAACGGGGAGGGGAGAAGCACACCGTCGAGGCGCCGACAATACCTAAGGTAACCTAATTCTATAAAAGGAAGGGGGAGTTTTGGAATCTATATCGGGAGGGGGGAGAGTTTGAAAATCGAAACTGTAAAGGGAGGGTGGTGGGGGCATGGTGTTAGAGGGTTTAAATTTTTTTTACATTATTTTAAAATACAAAATTTTAAATTATTTTAAAATACAGGATTTTAAATTATTTTAAAATACCTAATATTTATAATTAATAATTTTTATTTTTAATTTTATTTTTTTATCATGACGTATTCTAGTCGTATCTGTATCCTAGTTTTTTAGAATTTGCCGTGTCCCCGTATCCTGCCGTATATTGAATATTTAAAATACCTATCTCCGTGTCCGTATCCGTGTCCGTGCAACATAGATAAATACTAAAACATTTAGACATGGACTTAAATATATTACCATACATATTAATTTTTATATTATTATTAGACTGATTTATATGTATATGATTACACAAAGTGATAAATACTAAGATATTAGATCTCATAATAACGATGAAGTTAAAAGTGATTGAACTAGAATAATAATGAGATGAGTAATTATCTGAGAAATTCTAATATTGAATATTTGTATTTGAAATCATATTTTGAAGTGATGATAAGTGTCTTTGTTTAGTAGTGGTAGTTTTTTGGTTCGAGTCTTATCATATGCAGCCTTTCTAATTTTTTGCAGTTAAGACCATTGTGATATTAATATCTTCTAGACCTCGCACTAAGTGGTAGCTTTGTTCACTTGATATGATCTTGATTAAATTACATTTTATTTGATTATGAGATGATTAAAAAATAAAAAAAAATATATGGCTTGAATTGAAAAAAATTAAATAGGTAAAATATATGCAGTTATAAATAAATATGATAAAATATCAAATTCCATATTGAGTATTTTCTCAATAAGTTTTTATAAATTTGAGTTTATTATATTGAATGAGTTATTCTTCTTGCATGTCTAGGGTATAAGATAAAAAATTATAATATATTTTATTAACTGATATATTTTATTCTCTAGTATAAATATATCTCTAATATCTGAATCCATCAATTTCAGTTAAACTAATGATAGATGACTAAATTAAATGAATAAATAATGAATTTATAATATTTAAGCATTTAGTGTGATGTTTTTTTTAGACAAAAAATATATATATTTTATAATTCTCAATTTCAAATAAAGTTTTTTTTTTTTTTTTTTGATATTTTTCGATCCTATAAAACAATACAAGTAGGAAAAAAATGAGTTGAGTTGTCGTGAATTAAAAGCCACCAAAAAATAAAATTAATAGGCCAAACATTATTGTTTATATTGTTATTAATGATTTTTGATTTGATAACCTATGAGTGTGTAGAATAAAGATGAGTTAAAAAGATTATAGTATCAAGAAGATGACAAATATTTGTTGTTTCTTTAAATGAAATTTTTATGTATTTATCTTTAATGACAGTAATGATAGCAAAACTCTGAGGATATATGAATGATTAATATTTGACTTATCTTTTTTAACATATGGTGATTCCAACATTATCTTTGAAAATAATTATTAATATTTTTCTTTGATAAGTTTTTTTTTTTCATACAATATGTAAATCATAGGAAGAATCTATTATATTTATATACAGACATCATATTATATATTATTTTTCTTCTAGTTGATGCTAACAATGAGTTGACATCTTCAGCACACATACACCATGCTTGCACGTACTATAGTTCACCCTATATTTCTGCCCAAATATATATTGCCCCCTAGGGAATGCTAATTCCAAGGACAGTAGGCGCCGCATGGTGGCACATGAAGCATTGAAATTTTGTTATCGTGGATGATGTTGGTGCTCGATAGATGTTGAGATCGACCCCCCATATACCAAATTAGTGATTACAAGTGCAAACAATGCATGGCACAAAGCCTTAAATTTTTAGTAATTTTATTTCCTTCCTTTATTAAAAATGAATCTTTTTAATACTATGTATGTAACCTGCTTGCTCGTAGGCACACATATTTATTATTATCAAATCTTTCTTAATTTTTTTACTCATGAAATGACAATTAAAGTTAATGTGTTTTGTCAATTTGTTAAATACTAGATTAATATCAATGTGTTGAGTTATGTGATTATCAAAATAAAATATCATTAGCCTATGAATTAATAGGCCAAACACTTTTAAGAAATGATTGATCTATCAAAACACACAAGTACTTGACACTATATCCCTGTTATGATAGGCCAAGCTGTTTGTTAAACACATCTTATACTACTATTTACATACTTAATAATCTTGAGATCTCTATCTATATGTGTATATCTGAAAGCATTTATGAAATGACTATCTATATTAACAATATAAATGATGTTTGATTTTGTCACCATTCAATAATTTTACTTTTTTATGGTTCTCCTATACTTGAATGAATTAATCGATGGTGCCAATTGACATGTCTATATTTGGTCAAGTAGAGAGTCGATTGGTGTATATCCAATGTTAGCTCAGATAAAATATTTAAAGTATTTATCATTTGAGAAAAAAGTATTCTTTTTGAGCATACACTCTTAATGCTCAAATTATACTAAAAATATTATTAATATATGTTATTTAATATCACATAATATTCTAATAAATTAATGTTAGTAAAAACTAAAATACTTAGATATAAATCTCTTAAGACTAAAAATAGTGATCGGGGTAGAGAACTTGTTGAATCATGTTCTAAAAGATTACTTTAGGCTAGGAAGAGTTTTTTGTAGTCTACTCATCATATTTCTACTCACTTGAATAATTAAACTCAATGACTATTGTATAAATTCATCTTTATTAAAATTATAATGAAAAAATATATTTTTCATATTAACTATTACATAATTTAAATGTGATATAGAACAACAGAAAATAATAACCCTCAAAGAGATTATTTTGATAATGAGAAAAAAAAAACATGTCTTGGCATAAAAAAAGGGTGGCATAATGTGGCTTGCTGGCTCAGGGCAAAAATGGGGTGTGTCGGTCTGTTTTGGCCCTGGTTCACCCTTGGTTAAAACCTAGCATGACTGGGCCTTGCAAGGAAGGTGCCTTGCCCTTCACACAACATGCACATGTTAGCTTGGACCAGTCGTGGCTCACATGTAGGCCACACTCCATAGAGAGGCTAGCTGCCGCTAGCCCAAAAGTGTCAAATGAGTTGTGACATGTCAGTACGACTCATTTTTGAGACCAATTCGAGTATCATGTCATGCCTGACATAACATAGTTTTTAGCACGGGTTGTGCCTTGCACTCATGACTACAAAAATGATATCCTGACATAGCTCGTTGGCATGTCTTTTGCTTGGGTTGTGACGGGTCTTTCCGGGTCATGTCGAGCTTGGTGAGGTTTGGTGATACTATCTTGGTTTGTTCTAGGTTAGCCTGGGTTAGGCATGGACATGCTATCTTAGTTCATTCTAGGCTAGCCTGGGTCAGCCTAACCTAGATCATATCAAATTAGTCTAAGTTTTGGAACTCTAGCCCAACATGGCCATGCTACATTTCTTGTGCTAGGAACTTTGGCCTCGTATGGATTGAGCCATGCTGTAGGCCGACACAAGGCTTTTCCAGGCATGATTTTGAACCAAGGCGTGTTGTGCCAGACATGATTGAATTCTGTTGTGCCTGGGATGCCTATCCCAATTGACACTTCTACGCTAGCATGCCTATCATAGCCTATCATATGGACTAATGGCTAGGCTTGGCATTGGCATCAAGCCTAATTGTCCACCCTAGATCCAATCCAGCCTAGGCCCACTCAGGTCAACTCACCCTTGGGCTATATATGTATATATATAAAATTTAAAATAAAATAAAATATTGTTAAAATTTAAAATACAAATACTAAATGTAATCATCAATAATGTAAATATAAAAAAAACATGAAGAAATATATTAAAGTCTGAAAATATTAGTGTAAATGCTAAAAATATACAAAAAAAAAATTATAAAATAAAATGATTGCTAGGGTACCAATATCATAATGTTATTTTGTGAAATTTGGAATAGTAATTAGAGTATGATACATTTAAATAATATCTGGTTATAGTGTAATTATCTTATTTGAAATCATATTCATAGTTTGAGAAAAAATATATTTTAATGCTATGCTAGATGTATGGGGAGCTGTTGATCACATACCAATTTAGATTATATGAGAAAAATGAATTTATATGAATTCTTCTAATTTAATATATTAATTTTTTTTATCAATATGAGATAAGATTTAACATTAATTAGTATCTAAATATCTCGATAGTTTACTTCTATTTAGCGGATCTTCCCATTATTTTCCAGTAATTAATTGAATGAAAAAAAATATATATTTTGAATATGATATGAATCTCCACTCTTGAAGGTTTTCTACACACACACACACACACACACACACACACACACACATTTGTAATATATAAACGTGTTATTTAATTATTTGTAAATATTATTATCTAGTTATTGTGATCAGTTCATGAAAATGGATATAAATTTGATTAATACTAGCAACAAAGCAATAAAGAGATGAAATAAATGATCACTTTTTAAAATTTTTTTTTTCTATTTCAATAGTAATGTTCTTAAAAATGAATATTTTCTATATTTAATAAATATACTATTCATATTGCATATCTACCTAAGTGTACTGTATGATATTAGAGTGTATGCAGACTAACACAAGTATGTTATATTATAATAGATTTTTATGTATTTTAAAAAGTATAATTTTATTTCCAATCTTATTCATTAATTATTATTTATTAGTTTTATTAATTACATAGTTTGATATTGTATATTATAAACCAACAATTAACTTGATATTTGTTATGTAAAATTCTAATAATCTTTGATATCAAGTAGGGGTTTATTATTTAAGTCTACTGACTTACATATATTGTAAAAATTTTGTTGTATGATAAGTGTCCTAATATGCAAAATTCATATGTTCAAATAAATATTTTTATAAGAACTATTAACTATGATTCCTTACATGAGATTTAAACTATTATTAAATATTATGTTATATATTTTATTTTGTATCTCATATATTCTAAAGATACTTGATAAATACTTATATATAACATAATCACCATGAAGGGTAAAGATTTTCATGAATGTTTAATATATTTTTATTAGTTTTTATCTTGAATCAATAAAATAGTTTGTGACACATATGAATACATTATCATCATTACTAGTCCAGGTGTTGAATATCATTGAAATTATTTTTTTTTGTTTGTTAAGTTTGTTAATCATTAATTCTTTTTTTGTTTTTCAATTTTGTTTTGTCTCATTCATCCAAGTCGTTATAGGGATCATTTGATGTGTGAGTTGGAAGTATTTCTGCATATGATGAACTAATTTAGGTTCTTTCGTAATTTTAAATCGAATATTCATTCTAGTAATGAATTTTATCATATCTTTTCATACAAACTCATGGTGTAAATAATGAATTATTTAACTTGAAGTTAATTAAAATTCAATGACCTTATCGCTTAGTTCAATATGCATGAGATATAATGTTATTTATTTTTTGTGTATTATTCGATATATCTATTAAATTATTTAGTATCACCACTAGTTTTACAAGAATATATTTTTAATAATATGTAAATTGTATTGAATATTCTATGACTTATTAAATATTTTTATTTTTAATAATCTTTAAGCAATTCTATGCTAAAGATACTTGTTTATTAATTTTTGGTTTTTAGGTATATGGGTAAAGGTTGACCTATCACTAAGTGATAATCTATTCTTAGTTCTTTAATTCAGGTTGTCCTTCTCTAAATTAATATTAAATTAATTTTTATAATAATAATAATTATTTATTATATAATTTTTAAAGAATTTTGAATAAAAGAGAGATTTCTTTAGTTGCTATGTTATCTAGCAAAAAAATATCGTTGAATCGAGAAGTCATGTACTTTACAAAAATTAAGATTCAGATTCGAAGCCAATCAGTCACAAGTTCTTAATTATAATTTAATTATTGTTGTTCATTAACACATGACTCGACTTGCCAATAATAATTTACACAATATTAATATCATACTATTGAAATAAAAAAAATATTTTGTGATGTAGTTTCAAGATTTTGAGAGAATTTGAAAGGAAATGGGTTACAATCAGATTGTTAAAAAAAATATAAATATTATATATTCATTTATAAACAATTTTAAAATTAAAATATTTTTTTTATTTTTTTGCGTAGAAACCCAATAATTGTTGGATTTCTGTCTAGAATAATTGGACAAAAATCCAATGTATTAAAATTAAACATAAATAAATGTTTTTTTTGTTTTTGTTTTTTAATTCCGACAATAAAGATGAGAAATAGTTTGTTTTTGAAACAGGACACATAGGTTTCAATCGCCCAATTATTAAAAAATGTGAAATTGAGTGCTGAAGTGCATGGACTTCATTTGCCTATTTTTTTTAATTCAACATGAATTGGTGCATGAAGTTCATTTGTCATGTCGATGTCTTGTTTTGGCCTTGTCTTGCCTTGACTTTGTCGTGCTTTAGCTTTGGCTTGCTTTGACTTTGTTGTGCTAGAATCTTGTCCTGAGTGCTCATGCCAAATGCTAGGGCCTTGTTGTGATTTGGCACATGAGCCAATTGCCCTGGCTCGGTGTGGCACAAGCCATGCCACAAGTTGACTCGCTCCTAATGGCAGCATGGTTCCAGGTCGTGTTCTGCCTGATACACCTCTTTTGGGTTGTACATGTTGGGTTTGGACAGATTGGCTTGTTATCCACTCCTATTATAATATTTTATCAATTCTCAATATATTAATATTGCAATTAAATTATATTTTTATCCTTTCATAGAAGTTAATAGATATAATTAAAATTTGAGATTTTTTTTTAAAAATAGCTAGTCATGTATATTTATTATAATACTTAATAAAAATAATAAAATAATTTAGAGTATCATGTGTGATCGTATCATAAGATTTTTAAATATTTAAATGAATCATATGAAATGTCTTATTTTTTTTATAATGTGGCGAATATTAAATTCTACTATAATTTATTAATTGAAATTTCTCCCAGTCAATATACATTTCTCCTAATACCCAACTTGCTGAAAAAAATTTTTTGTTAATTGCAAGCCAAAAACTAAAATATGAATTGTTAAAAATTCAATGTGAAATATGTATAAGATGTAACCTTATATAATATGATAATTAAATTGAGACATCTCTATATTGTAATAAAGTAAAAAGAAGTGAAAAAATTAAATATAACTAAATGCAATAAACTATAGAGATTATATCTAGTGCACAAGATTTATGCTTAGTACTAGGTATGTGAGAAGTTAGTATCTCACGACTTTCCTTCGATAATCGGGCAGATTGTATTTGAATCTTGAACTTGAGACATGTTGCCCTTTAACGAAGATATATACTATCACTCCATGACATAACCTCAATTTCAAACACGTAACTCATGAATTTCACAAAAAATTGTAAATTATAACATTATTTATTTTATTTTTTAATAGATTCTTTTTTTAAATATTTTATTTGACATAGAATTTTATTTGTTCTTTATATTGGCTAAAATGAGGGTTACTTTGTCATATTGGCATGTGAATAGAAATTTATTAATAATTTTAATTATAACAAATATTTAGATAAAAAAATGAAAATATAGGGAAAAAAATAGAAGAAAGTTTTTAAAAAAATTGCATAAAGTTACATCTGTGTGATATTTTGTAGTAGGTTTGTATTTTTGTAAAATTTAAAGATATCATAACTAGTATGATGTTGACACATTGATAACAATTTTTGTTTTATATTTTTTTTTGGATCATGACATTCTTGACAGTCAAAAGATACAATGAGACACAATATTAGGTCATTATCCACTCTATTATTTGTAAAATAGCATATATGTGACCTTGCATTTATGATAAATAATGAGTCACGATGTGTATCCTTGCAGTACTGGAAACTAATCATAGCAATTTGAATCAAATAATAGACCAACATGCATTAACCAAATCCTATGCATTTTGATGATGTACTAGTTTAATTTAATTTTATTTTATCTGAAATTGAGTTGTTTGCAGGTTGATATTCCTCAAATTTTTTGCATCAATTTTAAGTGGCTACCGCAATTTTATAGTATGTAGTTCAATCATCTTTGAAATATTGTTCATTTTACAACTTTTTTGCCTGTTCCTTTATATTTGTGGTAACATTTCTCAAGGAAAATTGTGGAACTAATGTGTTCAATTCTCGGGCATTCTTGAAAAAATACACTCACCCACAGTCTGCCGGCAGCGCCCCAAATCCCATGGTAACGTTTTCTTGTTGATATTTTTCTTTTCAATGATTGCTCAGAATGGATTAGATTAGACATTACCTGGTTGAGTAATCTTCAGCTTCTACTACTTTCATTATCTGCAGATGGTACAGTTTTTAGACACCCATGGTTTTTTGGATTACTTGGAAAGGCGGATGGATGCTGATGGAAACAATTATCATCTTCTTGATAAATTACAAGATGCAATTGGGAGAGGCCAAGATCCCATTTCTCTCCTCTCACCACCCTTAGTGGAGCTTGAAATCTTAACAATATCAGATTCAGATGTTGAAACTTCTGGTAAATTGGCGACTATTGAATGCAATTTCTTGCAAATTGTGTTCATATTAGGGCAATTTGTTCACCACTGTTCCACTGTCTGATGCCCCTATCTTGTCCTTTATTGTTCAGGGTTTGGTGCCAAATTTACTTATGATAGGTTTCCTTCTAACATCAGATCAGAAGAGCAAGAGGAGAAGAGGAAACACATTCTTGCTGCAGCAATTGGTGCTTCTGAATACATAAAACATGCTTCTAGGTTGTTATTTTGCCCTCAAAACACTTTTTTATTGTACTGATGCCATGTTTTGTTTTGTTCGCACAATAACAATTTTACATATTTTATTTCTAGTTCACAAGCCTTGCAAGTCGGCACAGAATCACTTAGTTCAATTGAAAGGGCTGTAAGTTTGTAGTCCATTATTCTTGATTGTGTATGTTTCTTGTTGCTCAAGTTATTAAAATAACTGATAAATGAATTTTTATATTTTTCAGGCAGAAAGGGAGCGTATGGTTTTGGACATCAAGGTTAAGCTTCAGGTAGGATCATATGTAACTGATTTTTGGTCATTTGCAGTTGTTTCTTTCCATGTTGTATATAACTGCTGCTTAATCTCAGAGGTATGATTGTGTGTTGTTAAGGAAGTTTATGTTATGAAAGCATGCAGTTGTTGCTGCATGCTTTCATAACAATATTTGCGCAACGATTTAAATTAGTGTAGAGATTGAGAATCTTTTTATACCTATTTAGATACTGCTTTATGATCCTAACTGAAAGTGTTGCCTAACCCATAAGGAGCTTTAAGTTTTTTTGTTGGGGAGCAGGATCACTTATAGGAATTTGGATTGGTCAGTAATATTAAGTGCATATATCATACTGGTGGCCACTTATTTGTTGGGTCTTGGGGAGTGCTTAAGTTTTTCCCCTCATATATCATACTAATAGTTAATCAAGCAAAGTATTGTTCTTCAAATTTGTTTTCTTTTGGATATGATATATGATACATAAATATATATTTTTTTATTTTTAATATTTCTTGAGAGTTCTTTCACATATAAATTTTAACTAACAATATTTGTGCAATGATTGTATTATGGGTGTTATGTAATAGTTCAATATTTTAAATCAATCTTTTTTTATTTTATCTAATTGATTTTAATTTTTTATTTTTTTTAAATTTTGTTTTTTTGAATTATAAATTCTAAATATTAAAATGATTACATTATGAAATTCTGATATATATTTTTTATTATATTATAAATTCTAAATTTTAAAATGAATAAAAAAATTATATAAATAAATAATAAAAATGTTTAAATATTAAGATGAAATTTAATGGTTGTCAGATTTTTGGCCATTTAAAATTTCTAAAAAATTAAAATAAATTAAAAAATATTTTACTTTAATATAAAAAAGATCTATATTGACTTCATATTTCATAATATTGTGGGTGGGGGATGCATGTTTAAATTAATTATGATAATAAATATTTTGATTAAATTTTTGGAGGATTATATGATTGTCAGTATTATCTAGACTTACTTCTTGCATGCATATTATAGAATTTATAAGTCAACAAGTAGTAATGACATAATAAAATATTATAAATTAAAAAAATGATTAGCAATTAATAAATTTAACAAATATTGTAAGTATTATTTGTGATGTCTGATATCTGAATTAGTCGTGGTGATGTATCTTTTGTATGCCTCATCTCCTATTATATAAATTTAAAATAAAAATTTAATAAAAAAATTTTTAGGATTTTTTGAGATTTTTTATTTTTATGATAGTTCTTACATACATACGTGTATGATGAGAATTATTAGGAAATATGATTTTTTAAATAAAATATTTAGTATTATTTTTTATAATGTTTCTAATAATAAAATAATCATTAATATGTTTGTTAGAACCATTAGAGAAAAGTTGTTAGATAAAATGTTTCATGTTATATTTATGTGTCACACAATTAACTTAATAGTACATACGAAAATAAAAATTATTTTTTTAATTTTATAAAAAAATAAAAAATTTATTAAAATACTTTAGGATATCTAAGAGACAATAATAATTTAGTAGTCTCTATTTGTAAGCATGAATTGAAAAGAAAAAAATTTAAATGGATGTGAGATATTATTGAAGTTATACTTATTTTATGTTATAGTCATATATTAACTACAAACACATTTAAATTTGATTAGGTAAATAGTAAGATTGATGAACTTATTATTAATAATTCATACTACGATATTAATTTTTTTTATAAAATTCTTGAAGATTTATTATGATATAATAAACATATATTTGTATGTGCATAGTTTTACTACTTGCAGTGTACTTTCGTGCATATGTGATATTTATATCATGTTTAACAAACATAGAAGATACCTTATATTTAGTATTATGACTATTAAGATAGAAATTAAGTAATTAGGATATTGTTCCTTCATTCTAACTCTGTATTGCTTGACAGCCTATATGATGAAAGATGTATAAGGTACATTAAAATATATATCGACTTGCATGAACCATTCGAATGAACTTGAATGTTTTATTTACGAAAAATTAAGTGATATGTCTACATATTGTGATATTAAATATGATAGTTACCACGATGCTTTGAGTACAAACTTATTTTTATATTTGAAGATGATTTTTTATTCACTTAATTAGGGGTAAATGATTATGTGATTCGTTGAATAAGAGCAAACTATCTCGTTACTTAAATATAAATTATTATTTTATTTTTTCACGTGATGATAAATACAAATTTAGATATTTTGAGTTGGTGAAAATCATCTGAATCTATCAATCTCATTTTATTTAATATGTCACGTGATTTATTGATCTATTTAGTATTTAGCATAATAACAGAGTCTTTATTTTTTGTAGTAATTAATGTTATTTCAGATAGGAGATCGAGACTGTTACCAGATATTATAAAAATATTTACATGTATAAAAAACTAAAAAAATTTGAGATTGAGTATTCAAAAAAAAAGTAAAAAAGTTGCTAGCAGATGATTACTCATGAGACATCAATGTCGAAGATATTGAGATCACCACTAATGCTACCTTCAAACAAATACATAATAATGATAATTTTAATCAATATTACCATACTATAGATATGAATTAATTCAGATGACTCTGAGACTTGTTCTATTTTGAATTATTTTTTTTCATAAGATATGATATTTTATTTGTTTTTAGATTTTTATTGCTTATGTTTTATGTTATGTTATGTATCATATTGATACTATACTTACATGTTATTTTTTTTTTATTTTACTAGTTTTTATTTTGGGGTTAATTCAATTCATAAATAATTTTTTAGTTTTTAATTTTATTTTAATTCAATTAATTTTATAATACATTATAAATATGTAAAACATATTACACATGTATTTTTGTTATTTTAATTATATTATTTTGATATATAAATATAACAATTTAATTTTTACATAAATATAAAATTAAAATTTTAAAATATTCTAACAATGCATATTTAATTTAAGCTTTACGTTGCCTTGCCCAAAATTAGTATGACCTGCCATATATTTATAAGGTTGTGGGCTAAATGGGTCGTGTTGGGCCTATTCAATTGGATGTCGCGTCGTGCATGCTCTGCATGAGATTCATATTGTGCCTTGCTTGGCACAACATAGTGGTATGACCGGGCCACATAAATATATGTCATGCCAGCATTGAGTACTATGACAAGTATATTTGTTCAAGGATAATAAGTATTAAGTTTGAGACTCATCAAATGTAGCCTCTTCAATTCTTGGGATTAATATTGTTAATATTTTAATCTCTCATAGATTTCTTCATTATAACAAATGTTTTGTGCACAAGTATGATCTAAGGACAAACCGATGAACATCTATGGGGGGTTTTTTTTTTGACAATGATTTTGTGCTTGAAAATGAAGTCAAGTAGCTAAGTGTATGAGTTTCATTATTACTTTTTCCGTAATAACGTGCTCCAGATAAGGTTATCATCACTATTATTTAATCATTGATAAGTAGCTCAGGTCAGATCTATCCCTGGAAAACAAGATGTCTCACTAGTTATCTTAACTGCAATAATTGCACATTTAAGTCTGTTACAATGTTCTCATTGGTGTTATAGTTAAAAAATATGAACCATAAGAGTTTAACAAGATGGTTACTGTTATGCATTTGTTAAGTTTTATTTTAGTTGTGATGCTTTTAGTATGCTAGTAGGTTGATATCTATGAAATGGGTTTCGTGTTTATAATAGTATCAAATAGGGTATCTGATTTTTTTTTTATTTCTTGTTCTAGAAAGTGAATAAAATGTAACTTGTAAATGAAAAACCTTCAATATTTTCCTCATCCATCTCAGCCTACTACCTGCAAATTGCAAACACTTAATGACTTTTTTATTTATCATTTAGGGTTTATGGCTTCGTCTTCTAAAACTGGGAGCAACTGAAGACCCACTTTCATCATTTGAATATGGCACAATCTTAGGCATGCCTTTTCCAAATCACTATTCTTTATTGAGTTTAGCATAATCTACCTTCTGTAAACTTGTTTGGTTTGTGTGAGTAGATTAGAATCAAGTTTGTTGCCTGGCTTTGCAGCTCTGATTGAGTCAGATGCAGAGGGAATTGGTGGGAGTGGTTTTGTTGAATGCATAAGAGAACATATCCACTCGGTATGTTGATGTGACTTTTCGAGGAACAAAGAGTAATCTTTAGATATATTTAATAACATTTAAAATAACATAAGATTTCAAAGAAACAACAATTTTTGTTTGTTTTTTTTTTTTTTTGTGTTTTATGATTGCAGGGTTGGAATTGTTTACTGACTGAAGAGCAGTTTGTTGCTGTAAAAGAATTGGTAATAAAAATGTTAATGATGATGGATACTTTCTGCCTTTATATGCTCATCTTCTCTTGCTTCAATTTTTTGTTTTTTTTTTTTTTTGAGTGTCTGGTAATTGTATTGGACAATTTCAGCTTAAGACAGCTATGAGCCGAGCAATTTCACGCAATGATGTATCTACTGTAAGGGATGCATTGGAAGTATCCGCCAAGATGCACAGGAAAGATGCTAACAGTTTATCCGACTATATTCAACGCCATATGATTTCACTCTCCATTTGGGATGAGCTAGGGTATCTTATGTGTTCTATGCCTTTTCTTTCTTGGATGAGCTTTGGCATATTTTTTTTTTAAAGAAACAAAGATTCATGAATCACGTCCATGCATGGTTTCCATTAAATATAGTAGAATCTCTTTAAATTACGCAATCTTAAACCTATGTGAAGTTTAACTTTTGATCGATTTTTAAATGGGGCAGATTTAATTCAAGTACAAGATCAACAGTGAGACTGCCACTCGCCATTTAATTTGGAAATATTTTTAGTTTAGATAGGCTTAACTATTTGTAAAACATTTGCTTATATATAACTATATATCAATGGAATGATGATGGTTTGATTTAAAATTTTAGTTTAGATGGAATCATGCACCATTTTAGAGCTATTGATTTATGGGAATTACTGTCACCCTGTTCACCGATTTTAGTTTTTCTTGAATTCATTTCAGAGAAATATATATCAATGGAATGATGATGATTTGACTTAAAATTTTAAATAAAGAATAACCCAATGATTCTATTAATAACATCATTGTAAAATTATAAAAAGTATGTTCTTTCTATTAAAATTTCAATTCTCATTAGGGCAAAATTAGTATTGAGATGGGTGATCTCACTTAGTTTTTGTTGTGGATCTCACTTAGGTTTTGTTTTAGTATGATGATAAATGCCTTTCTTCAAGGGCAGTATGTTTCAAGTTTGAAATTCATCAGAAGTAATTTCTCTAATTTTTGGTGATAAATATGTTCATATATTAACCTCTTATAGACCACACGTTAAGTAGGAGTTTTGTGTATTGAGTATGATTTATGACTTCCATGTTTTTTCCATTAGAATTATGAGTAAAGATGAAGATTTTGTCATATTTTTATTAGAATTCAAGGATCCTGACCTTGACACCTTGTTGAATTGAAATGTTTTTTGTAAACAATTTGCTTAATTTTAAAATGGGTGTACTATTTTAAAATGCAAAACTATTGTAGGTTTTGGGAAGCTTACTATGACCATATGGTGGAGCTTTCTCCAAGCAGGTGAGATTATAATTTCTTGATTTTTTTTTATTGGTTTTCTAATAATTTGTGTTTATTCATACACAAATTTTTGTATCTGTTTCATTAAATGTGGAATACTCACTTTTGTCCAGTAATAAAAATTTCTGATGTTTTTACTGATATATCTTCAAAATATCTTTAAATTTTAAGTATCAATATATCTATCAAAACTTATATATTTATCTTTGATTGGTACTCATATAAAAATATACACAGATATATCTATAAAATTCAAGTACCGATATATCCGTAGAAATTGATATTTTAATCATTGCCTTCGCCTCACACTTTTTTGAAAATACGGTGCTTAACTTCCTTGGTATGATTATCAGTTCTCCCAAAAATAAAGCTTCTCCAGCTGCACGACTGCATCTGCTCGCTTCACACTTGGTATTCTTGATGTGCTCTTATTATTTCCCTTTTGTTTTTCAGCAGTCACTTTTATGTTTTTTTGCTGATCATGTTTTATTTTTTTGTACCAACTAAAGGCTGGATTAGGGTTAGCGGATGCTGATGCGTGGTATGTGATAGAAACAATAGCAGTGAAAAAGAATATTGGTGATGAACATTTGGTAAGTTAAACTTTTATATAAGTGCTTTTCTTGCGAGAACCACTGATTTTTCAATGTGAATTTGTTGGAAATTTTTATTATATTTTTGTTCTCTTATTTTGTTTCAATTGCAAGTCCCAACTCCTATGGCTTGGCTGTTGGTGATAATGTTTTTTTATGAGCTTAATGAACACTTTAAAATGAATGTTGAATAGGGAAGGTGTTGTGTTCTACTCGTCCTAATGGTATGAATCAAAAGGTAATAATCCGTTGTGTTCCAACTGATGATTAACTTAGAAAACTTATATAGATACTTTATTCAATCATCTGGAATTTGTAAAAAGCTAGGAGACTAATAATGCTAGGATTTAAAAGCTGGCTGAAGCTGTAGAAAACAGGTACTTACACACTATCACCGTGAGAGTAGAGGTGTTAAACGGGCCATGTCATGCTTGCACTGTCTGTTTTTTTTTATTTGGTCCGTCTGGGCCATCTTGCTGTGTTGGGCGTAGCATGGTCCGGGACTTGGGCCGTGCCGAGCCAGCATGGTTTAAAAAGGGAAAGCCCGGCATGGCCCGTTGGCATGGATTTTGGGCAGTTCGTGCTGGGTCATGCCAAACTGGATCAGGATGGTCAGATTAACCTGGTTTAGGCCAGATTAGTCTGGGTTTAGTTTAGGCTAGCCTGGGTCAGGCCAAGCTAGATTGAGTTCAGTCCAGGCTAGCCTGGGTCATGTTGTTGTGCCAGGGGCTGTGCCCGGGCTGGCTGAAGCTGAACCATGCCAAGCCGCAGGTCGTGCCCAGGCTGCCTGGCCTGTTGACACTTTTATGTGAGAGAGAAAAAGAGCAGGTGAATGAAGAAATTGACAGAAGAAAGGGAAGATCTTGGAAAAACAGTTCCAATGGTAGTCTGACATGTTTGTATCATTAGATGATTTTGTTTGTCATTATAGAAAGATAGAACATGCTCAGAAATTTTTTGTTCTTAGAAGGTGAGGAAAATTGGAGAGAGTTGTTGGAGCCTTGCCTTGAGATAGTGGTTGTTGCAATGCATTTTGCTAGACTTACTCTATGGATCTCATCGAGTTGATCTATCGAATAAGTGATAATTGCTATGTTTTTTTTATAAATACTCATATATGAGGATAGAAGTGTCAAAAGAGTTGTTTTGGGCAGACATGATTGCCAGTTTGCCCATGTGAGCAAGCCACGACCATGTTATAGTGCCGTGCCAGGCACGATATGGTATGATTCTCGTGTTGTGCCAAACACAACATGATATGATTTCCGTGCTGTGCCAGACACGACACTAATACTAGCTAGCCTGCCCAACACGACATGGTGGCACGCTTGAATGCAAGTTTGTGCTGGATCATGTTGTATTGTATCTAGCAAGAGCTGTTGTGAAAATGCAATGGATGACCGGCCAATAGCAATCGGTCATGTAAGCAAGATCTGGTTTACTTGGCTGATTTTTTTTTTTTTAAATAACTTGTCCCTTTGGGAGGGTACCCGACAATACTTGACCCACGACCCATAGCTAGTCCCTAGTCCCTAGGTCAGTGGATTGTGGCACAAGGCCAGACACATGGGTCATGCCTAGCCATGCACAAGGTATGACTCGTGCCAACCCAGCACGACACGAACCATGCCATGAGGTAGCATGGTCTCGAACTAGGTATGATTAGAGGTGTCAAATGGGCTGGGTGGCTTGAGCACGACACATGGTATGTCCCAATTCAGTCATGCCTAACCCAGCATGACACGCTCTAGAATTATGCCGCCGCACGACATGGTTCGTGCCATGATGTGCCTCTCCATGGCATAGTTCCTGTCGTGTTGTGGTGTCTTATGGCACAGTTCTTGTCATGTTGGGCCGACATGAGCCTTGCTTTGTGTCAGGCAAGACATGACTTGTATGATTGGTCTGGTGGCATGATCCACTGGTCTGGTTAACCGCTTGATGGTGACGGGGTAGTCTAATTTTTTTTTCTTAAAATTTGGTCATGTAAGTTGGATATTACTTATGTGGTCGATTGTAATTGGTTAGTCACGTAAGTTTGTCTCTCGTTGTATTTTTACTCAATGAGTTTCATAGGCATTGTTCAGAATGGCCATTTATCATATCATGCTAGGCCTGCCCGATGAATTGTACAACATGGGAGTTATGTTGTGTCTGCATGACACGGTGATATTGTCGTGCCTAGCCAAAATGGGTTATGCTAGCATGACATGACTCGTTTGATACTTCTAGGTATAATTCTAGATTTTGTTGTGTCAGGCTAGACATAAATGAGCCATGTTATGTTGTGGACTGTGCCCTGGCCGCTCGGCCTGATTCACACGGTATGATCAGCATGATTCTTGGTAGACTTGTGCCTACAATGCTGAATCATGTTGGGTTTGTGGGTAGCGCCACCACAAGAATTTTTCATCGGTCACCGCCACCACACACTGATGACCAATCCCCATAGAATCATTAAAAAATAAATAAAATAAATAAAATAAATAAAATAAATTTAATTACATGTACAATATACATCAGACATAATGATAATGAAATATAACTAAAAGACAAAATATAAAAACTTAAACCACAACTATTATAAATATAAGAGCAATAAAAAAATAAATACAAATTTTATTTTTAATCAAGGTCTAAGAGATAGATATGAAATAAATATAATAAACAATAATTAATAATAATAGCAAAAATATATATAATCATAAATGGTAATCCAAGTATTAAAATCAAATCGTATCATACTAAATGTTAATTATAAAATAAATATATCAATAAATAACAATCAATTCTAATATTAATTAGTGTTTGTATGTAAATTATTAAATCATGTAAGTATCTGATGGTATTGCTTGTTGTGGCCTCAATATCTTTTAAGTCCTATTAGTCATCATGTACTAATAATTCTTGTGCTCATGGTCATGCTATATTCTAAATTTCTAACTTTATATCTTTCCAGTCTTTCATTTATGCAAATATCTTAATGATATTTGACTGTAATCTTGATCTTCTGTTTGAAATGACATTGGTTCTATTAAAAAAAATAGACTTTGATGTAGAGGTGTCAAATGGGTCGGACTGGCTGACCCTTTTTAGGTGGCCTTTCGGGCCACCTTGGATCTGCAAGGCACGACATGGTACAGCAATCATGCCGTGCCTAGCACAACATGGTACAACAACCATGCCGTGCCTAGCACAACACGGCCTGTCAGCCCAGTTTGTAACTGTTTCAAGTCGGATTGTTCATGGATTTGCTGGATCGGGCCTATTGGGCCAGGTTCGGGTAGTTTGGAAATGGTTAATCTAAAACTTCTAAATTATTAAAAAAAATTAAATTTTAATACTTAAATTAAAATAAATAATTAATTAATTAATTTTTAATTAATTAAATTAATTAAACATAAATAACTAACATCTAAAAACTAACTAGTAATAACTAGAGGTGTCAACCGGCCCGGCCCGGCACGAGGCACGGCACGGTTCGGTCGTGCTTGGGCCGGCCCGACACGGTTTTTAACCATGCCCGTGCCGTGCTGGGCCTCGCCCGAGCCGTGCCGTGCCGTGCCTGGCCTGGCACGGCTCGTGCCGTGGCAGGGCACGTCGGCACGGGTTCTTCCCGTGCCGGTTTCACGTGGGCACGCGTCAGCGTGACCCGTCCCCTCCCGAAAAAAAGACCGTGGGTTGGGTCTGATTGGATCCCGACTCGCGGTCTCGACTCCCGACCCGGCACGGCTCGGCCTGCCGTGCCTACGGGCCGTGCCGTGCCCGGATGGTTTTAAATCGTGCCGGGCAGGACACGGTACAGGAACCGTGCCGTGCCCAGCCCGGCACGGTGGCATGGTCGTGCCCTAAAAAAACGGGCCGGGCCGGCCCGTTTGACACCTCTAGTAATAACTACAACTCACAACTAAAAATACATAAAAATTATAAAATAATAATTAACAAAGTGAGACCAAGATTGAATAATTAAAATATAAAAAATAATATATCAAAGATAAACTTATAAATATACAACATGAATCCAATGTCAATTCAATAGGGAAGTATATGGATAAAAAAACATAATAAATAAAAAGTAGCTAGGTCAAGCCTCAAAGTAAAATGACAAAAAAATAAAAACAATCCTAAAATAATAAATAAAAATGATAAATTTTATTAGCATATGATTAATGATAATATTAGTATCAGTGTATCAATAGCAATAAGCCGTAGTCAATAAAGTAGGCTCAAGCACTCAGCTTAATCATCAATGTTTTAATCTCATATTAGTTGTCGATTATTATCAATATCCTACGAATTATTATCAATAGTCAACTCATCTATTTTTGTTGTAGTCCAAGCATGATCTTGAATATCTAAGTTTAAATCTTTTCAATTTTTCATGCATCCTAATGTCTCAATAATATCTGATCATAATCATAATTTTTTATTTGAAATCATATTTATTATAATAGAAAAAGTAGACTCCAATGCTACGCTTGATATCGGAGGAGGCAGTAGATTCATTGCTATCTTAGACATCACGATATAGATGGACTCATCATTTATATGATTTTTTTCATTGTAAAATATTAAGATTCGTATTATTTGTATATGATATGATTGAGCAGTAATCGATATCTAAGTATTGAGAGAGATCGTTCATATTCGATGGTCCACCCCATCATTTCTCACTTGTTAATTAAATAAAAAAGGCATTGTCTTTGAATACGATATCAATGTTCGTACTTGGAACATCACTATTATTATTATTATTATATCTAATATCGTAGTATGTAAAGAATTTAGTCAACTTTTCGTGAATAAATCTTTTAGGTTAGTTTTCCTAGTTTATTTACGAGGATATGTATGTCAAAATATTTTTTTTATTTTAACCCTAACACTAGAGTTCATGTATGCAGTCAGACAATAAAGAAATAAAATAGTAGACCAGTACATTACGTACTTAGTTTTTATTTCTATAATCATATCGCTAAGTGTCAGGTCATCTCTAAACTTTTTAAATATATTACTAATATTCCACATGCACTTGAGTACAATATAAGTGGTGAAAGTATAAATTGACGAACATATATTCGTAATGTCATAAAAAATCTTCAGGAATTTCATAATTAAAATTCTTGTAGTTTAGTCAGTGTCGTCAATAATAAGTTTGTCACTCTTACTATTGACGTAATTAGATATCATATGTTCGGACCCAATACATGACCTCAATATAATGTATGTAAAATTGTAATAATGTCGCACATCTGATTAAAATTTCTTTTTCTTTAGACTTGCAGAC
The DNA here is from genome assembly GCA_029783825.1 of Sapria himalayana. Classification (NCBI taxonomy): domain Eukaryota; kingdom Viridiplantae; phylum Streptophyta; class Magnoliopsida; order Malpighiales; family Rafflesiaceae; genus Sapria; species Sapria himalayana. The sequence continues at coordinate 5,064,626 of JAREIK010000403.1, read as the reverse complement.
TAATAAATAGCACAAAACTATTATTTTCTGTGAGCTGTACGAAGAAATTTTAGTAAGTTACGTATTTTTTCTAAAGTGAGAATTTTTATCTTTGTTTATTTTGAATATTATACTCTCTAAAGATTCTCATCATGCACTCATAAATAGTTGGGCCATCATGTGGATGGAGAATTTAAGAGAATCCTAATATTTTTTTATTTAATACTCATTTAGAATCCATATAGTATGTAGTGAAATATGCATAAGATGCATTATCGTGACTAGTCTGGATATCGGGTGTCACGAATACTACTTCATTATATTTCCAAAATTTATTAATTATTATTTATCTTTTTAACTTATAATATTTTAGTATATCGTTCCTAGATATGAACCTATATATCTTATGATATACAAGTTGAAAATAAGTTCGCATGATATTGACTATCATTGGATCCTCTGAAAATCTAATCGGAAGATCCATTGTTGTGATCAGTTTAATCTTGTTTTCACTTTCTAACTCGTTGTGGTATATAAAGAGGGTCAATAATATTTGAGCTTGCCTAGTATCTAATGCATCATATTTTTTGGGGCATTATTCGACATGTATCTTAAGGTGTCCAGTCCTACAGGAACTCTTACAGGTTAATATTTTTTATAATATTTGTATTGTACTGATTCTTCTTTGGCATCCCTAATATTTTTATTTTGTATTATATTAAAGTAAGTTCAAACTATTATTTTCTTCTTTAACATGGGTTGGGTTGGCCGAAATACAGTGCCTTTGGATCAGGGTACCTTGTCTGGTTCGACATGATGCTCAGGTTACTTCGGTATGGCATGACACGAGTCATGTCGAGAGCTAGCCTTGCACCGGCCCAAGCATGGTTTTGGACCATGTCGGGCTAGGCATGGCCGAATCGAGCTGTGCCTTAGGTTCGAGCTCCTCGACCAATTTGACACTTCTACTTAATACTACTCTAAATACCAGATGAGTCAGTAGATCTCGTGCTATTTTAGACAGTCTAGTATATATGAATTTGTGATTTTCATTCTAGTAAAATATTAATGTTCTTATTATTAAGTGATAGGATTTAATAGTAATCAATATTTAAATATCAAAATAACTTGTTCCCATTTGAATGATCATTCCATCATTTTTGCTTCACTTACTGAATGAAGAATGTCTCAGAATATGGTATCATATCCGTATTTGAAATTTGACTACAAATACTATCATACCCAGTGTCGTAGTATGTAAATAAGTTTGTCAATTTTTTGCGAATGAACCATTCAGATTGGTGACCTTGATTAATATATTTTGTTATATATGTTAAAATATTTTCTACTCTTTTGATTTTAACCATTTGATTCATGCAGATAGTCAGACAATAAAGTGATGAAATAGTAAATTAGTTTTTTAAATTCTGGGCATATATATATATACACTTAATATTATATATATATTGCACACAAACACATCACACCGGACACATTGCCCATGAGCCAGCATTTGGCTATGGGCCACACCACAATCCACAGGATTTCAGTGCCCTGTGTGGCTTGGACTCATGAGCCATGACTGGGTGTTTCTGCCTTGCTTGGGCACACTTGGCTCGCCTGGATCAGACCCAAGCAAACATTTATTGAACTGCACTGCACTTAAGCTAGCCTAGGTTAGGCACATATCGGGTCGGGCTTGAACCATGCCTATGGGATAAATCGTGCATATTTTTTTGGAATTACCAGAACTGGTATGATAGGCAAAACCTAGTAGAAAATCGGCCCTGCATGCTGTGTCATTATGTTTTTTGTTTCTATGCTGGGCAGCTGGCCTGCTATGTTTTTTTTTTCTGTGCAGACATGGCACGACCAACTATATAACTGTGTTAGGCCCGACATGACTCATTTGTCACCTCTAGTTTCTACACAATGTGCTGCTTCTAAAATTTGAAAATTAATTTTGGGATTTCCTAATCAAGCACATAGTTATGTGTGACACAAAGTGCTTCAAGGCACAAAAGCTTATTGGGGCATTGAGGCACAAGGACCACTTAATGTGTTAGTTTTTTTAAGTGTTACATATCATATGTCAGATATGTTTTATAATTTTTATGATGATTATTTTTTATTTTTATATGACTTTCTCATAATTTCTTGATTATATTAGATAATATTTAAATTTTTTACCTCTTTCGTAAGGATTATACATTAGGTGGTTTCTAACATAAGGATTATATATTAATGAAGAGGGTTAGAATTCTTTTTGAGTTGAAACATGCCAGAGAAATATCTAAAATAAGGCATCCAGGCCCAAACCAATGTTGTTTTGGCCTTTTTTTGTCCAAAACATCATCTTTTTGTAGGTACAAGAGATTTTATTTAAAAACAATCTAAGGCACAGCTTAAAACGATGATGTTTTGAATAACTTAAAATAATTTATCCAAAATAATGTTGTTATGGTCTATTTAAAAAGAAAATAAAATTTGTAAACCTAAAATGATAAGAAAAACCCGGGGGGTGTTTGAGGCAAGACATTACCATCAGGTTTTAAGAGTGGTACCACCTTGGCTTTAAAGCACGCCCGAGGCATACATTTGATGACTGTGATCTAGCATCTCTGAAAAATTAGGGTTTTTTGATAAATTATTGCCCAAAATAGTTATAGTCCGAATGCATTCAAATCTAAAGCCAGAGAAAGTGATTGCCATGGAAAAAATCATAGGGTTTCGGGCAATCAAATGAGTTTGTTGAAAATCATCCTAATTCTTTCTGATTTTTGGCTCTGCCACCACCTCTTGGTATCGACGTCCATCACACACAATGTGTGTACAGTGACTCATGGCCGTGCTCTTGATTCGAACTAGAACATGCACACTGTGCTGGAACATTGCTCAAGTCCCTTACAAACCATAGGTTCTGCATCTATGTGAGTTTGGCTCTAATATCATATAGAGAAATAAGTCAAACATCGATTACCATAATACTGAAAAGCACTATATTGAAAATATTACAAGGCTAATTCTTGTATGGCTACTCAGATTGGGGCACCTCACAAGCAGAGTATTATCATACATAATAGAGAAATAAAAAATAAATACAATAAAACAATCAAGTATAACAATCTGAAATGATAAATTCTTCTTGTTTATAGTCAATATATGATGCTGATAAAGTATTAGGCCTAGTGAATTGCTATCACTTGCATTAATTAGAATAATTGATATTAATATCTACTATAGAACTCATCTAAATTAAACCTATGTGAATAAATTTATTTTAGATTAAACAATGAGTGATAATCTCGATATTGAATTTTTACTTAAATTAAATCTGCTTAGATAATAATTATTTATAAGTTAAAAATTGTATATTAATGCCAAATCATTTATCTTTTAAATGTCTCTTTCTAAATATCTTTCACAACACCCACACACATGCACATATATATATATATTTACCTCTCTATCTTCTTTCGCTCAAAACCAACTCATATAATCTCTTGGTCCATATATGAGTCACGGGGATCCAATGTTAGAGCATATAAGGCTCCTATCCCAACAACATGATAAATCTTTCTTGCAAACACCCTGGGCAATGTATTTGGCATTCCTGAAGATCAAATTCGTGTCATCAGGATAAAAGTAATTATCTTTTTTGTCAACTAGAATTCATATTATTTGTGTGGGTGGGTGGGTGGGTGTGTGTGTATAAAATTGGCATTCTATTATTGATGTTTCTGATTTAAGTTTTTTATTGATTATGCAGATAAAATTAAGGGGATTTGTATCTCATGTCCAACACCTGCATGTCAGTTACTGGGGAATCTCTTCTATGAAGGCACAACCTGCCACATGTCATGTGCTGCAATCCCCACATCCAAGAAATTCTAGTGATGATAGTCAGCAGCCACCTGAAGCATCCAGCATTGGAAGGAGTTGGGTTCACAGTATGTTCAGCAGAGATTCATCAAGAAAAAATTCTTCTAGTCGTGTTCGTAGATGGACAACAGATGGAACTTCGGGTTAGTCTCTTTGCTGTTTTCGTAGTGTAAAACTCAACTTTGATGTTTGTTTTTTATGGTCGATTTAGAGGCAAATGAAGATGGAACTCCACAAAAACCAGACTTGTCTTCTGCCGGCACAATGAATGTTCAATCCAACGTTCGTATGCTTGAGGGGCACTGTGGTGCTGTTACTGCTTTGCATTGTGTAACTTCAAGAGCAGTATGGGATCTGGTGGCCGACCGTGAGGATGCAGGCTTCTTTATTAGTGGAAGTACTGATTGCATGGTAATTCAATGAAATAACATTTCATTGTTCTTGTATAAGCCAGAAGTTAATATTTTTTGCATCATCTTATCCAGAACATGCAATGTGATGTCTTCCTATTTTTTTATTTAATTCTAAATTGGTAGAACATTTTATTCTATGACTGGCTGGCTGGCTACTCAGGTTAAAATGTGGGATCCTACATTTCGTGATTCTGAACTTCGCGCAACTTTGAAAGGGCATACAAGGTTTTTCTCTTCTCTTATTAAATTTGTCGACTTCTATTTTCAGTTAACTAGTTGTTCGTGGCAGTTCATCTTTGTGGCTATTCTACCCTTTGTTTTCCTTCTTCCCCTCTTCTTTAATTTCATTTCAGGACTGTTCGCTCAATTAATTCAGATCGAGTGAAGGTGGTATCTGGATCTGATGATCACTCCATTATTGTTTGGGATAAACAGACATTTCAATTGCTGAAAGTGCTGCACGGCCACAGTTCATCGGTTTGACTACTCGTTCCATGCTAAATTGAATTGTATTTGGAAATAATGTTGGCAGGGAAATAGATGTGTCAAACAGGTAGTGCTGTGTCGGCACGGCCCGTTTGAGCTAGGCAAGGCCTTGCCACCGTGCCGTGCCAGTCTCTAGTGCAGAGCCATGCCGGGCTGTTCCTGTCAGAACCCTTAGCGTGAAAATGCAATGGATGGTCAGCATACATGGCCAGTTTTTTTTTTTAAAAAATAACCCATCCATTCGGGCAGTCACCCTGAAGGGACTTCACCAGTGACCCATAGCTGGTACCGGGTTGCTGGGCCAGGCACACGAGTCATGCCTAACCCGGCATGAAGCTTGGCTCGCACCTGCCCAGCACTGCTCGCACCTGCCCAGCACGGCACAAACCGTGCCATGGGGCGGCATGGTCCGGGACCAGGGAAAGTGATAGGCCATGCCCTTTTTATAGGCTGTTTGTCTATTTGTTGTAACATAAGCACGTGACTAAGATATGGATAGTTTTTTAGTCTTGTTTCCATTGTCCCCTGAGTATCATATCAGTAATGCTAACCTTATGAACCACAAGGAAAAAATAATTAATGGGAATCAAGTGTTTTTTGTGTTGCTCATTGTTTTCATCTGTTATTGCATGCTACTTTCCGCTACTCTTGACATAAATTTTTTGTTCTACAATGGGTATTGGAAATTGTGCTTGATTGCATTCACTGGTTTTAAATGAAGCATGATGGAGTTCCTTTTATGCTTGATTGTATCAGCTGGGTTAGGGTCGATGTCATTTTTGCTGCTTGATGTTTAGGTTAGCCATGTCCAAATGCTATCTGGTGAACGTGTCCTTAGCTCTGCACATGATGGAAAAGTGAAGATGTGGGATGTTCGAAGTGGTACCTGTCTTGCAACTGTTGGCCATTCTACTGAGGCAATCCTTTGTGTTGAATATGATGATTCCAATGGCATCCTTGCAGCTGCTGGTAGAAATGGGTATGTTTTTGTTCACCACCATAGATTCTCTTCTGTGCATTGCACTCTCAATGAACAGAAATTCTACTGTCTATGTAATATCCTTGTTTTCAGAGTTGCTATAATCTATGATATTCGTTCTGGAAGGCAGATGCACAAGCTTTCAGGTCACACTCGTTGGATCCGGTGAGTTCATAAATTTAGTAAGCTTTACTCATTCATCAGTCTTCTATTTTTGTTCCCTGCTAATCTTAGTCTATTCTACATCTGTAGAGCGATTAGAATGGTTGGAGACACTGTCGTTACTGGGAGTGATGATTGGACTGCAAGAGTGTGGTCAATTTTGCGAGGAACGAGCAATGCTATGTTAGCTTGCCATGCTGGTCCAGTATTATCTGTAGAATATTCCACGTCAGATAGAGGAATAGTCACAGGTGTTTCTCTCACACACACACACACACACACATATCATACTATTGATTTTTGAAAAATTCTCGTCCTTTATTTGGAAAAATGTCATTTGCCACTGGAAACAAGAAGTTATTGATTTGTTCTTAAATTTTGATTTTCTATCAGGTTCAACCGATGGATTGCTTAGATTTTGGGAAAATGAGGAGGGTAGGAACCTTGCTTTTTCTTTATAACTGGTGTTGCTATTTCTCATCGTGTTTTTGTTGATGTGAAATATTGGCTAACTGTCTAAGAGTATATAACTGCTCTCAAAAATAAGCAGAGTTTTATTTTTGGGATATAGTTTTTTTATCATGATGAGGCTAATTGATTTGTTTTTATTTATAGTTTTCATTTACTTATTAGAGATCGTGTAACCAACTAAGTGTTATAATTGATATTTCATAAGTCTAAGTTTGTGCCATAGATATAAATTTGTTGTTGCAAGACATTTAGATACATGTGTTTGGCTTACATTGCTGTTTTTATTTTGGAGCATATCTCCGATTGTGATTTCATTGAGGTATTGTACCATAGATGTATTTTTCTTTGGATTTATAATGCATGTAATGGTAATTACTCATTAAGTTAATTATATTTCGTATTTTATGAATTTTTATTTAGCTTGTATCTAGCTTAAGTAAGATTTCATTGAGGTATGATATTTTATATGTATATTCATACTTTTTATTTGGATTCATAAATTATATTATCTTCTTTCTCACTTTAACATGGTATTAGAGACTAGATAGTAATCTAGTTTTGTTGTTCGACCACACTGTTAGAGACCATGTCAAATAATAATTGGCACAATATTTTCTTTTCTAGTACTGTCATTTTCGATGGCAAAAGATTGTGATATGCATATGATTATTATTCAAAAAATATATATTAATGAGGTATTTTTTATTGACTTAATTGTAATTATTTATAATTACAATACTTTTGAGTTGTAATTATTTATAATTAATCTAATTAATATGTTTAAGGTCCTTGTATTATAATATTTTTGTTTTATATGGGTTTTTGAATTTAAGTATTTTAGCTTTTGAAATAATCCCAATGATAATAGGAAGTACATAGAATTGTTACAAAAGTAACTCAAGAAAAAAAAATTAAAATCAAGTGATACAAATAGTTTGCAAGCACTTGTAAAAGTTTATGGTACTGTGAACATTAATCGTAATGGAACCATTGAAAATTGTGAACTGAGTTTTTCCAATACATTATGATAGCTCTAGGATCATGATTGGACTAGGCATAAGACAATGATTAAGCCTAATTATTTGTAACACCTTAAGAACTATTCAAGACACTTTCTATGATATTTTTTGGGTTGTATAATATCTTTTTTACTTTTTTTAGCGAATGAGTTATAAATGTGTGAAATATTTATGTAATATAAAATAAAACTTGAATCTTTTATGTTAGGTTTTTTGTCATATTTTTGACTTAAGGGAGAATAGAATCACTTTTTTTATTTTTCTCTTTTTGTTCAACTTTTTTTTTTCTCTTGTCAAATATCTTCAAAAATGATAATGCAAATGATACATGAATAGTTCTTGTATTTTTCATATAAAATGGAGTTCGATACAAGATGTATAGTAATTATGTTCTCAATTTATGATTCGTAAGATATTTGATTTTGCATAGTTCCTCTTTAAGTCTTTAGATCTTTTTCTTGGAATTGCTTTGAATGGATTTTATTTGATTTTCTATTAGTTATTCTTATGAAAATTATGTATTTGCTTTTAGAACTTGTATCTTAAATACAATGGCACCATTTTGTATCCTAATTTGTTGTGGACATTGTATTTGTCAAAATCATGTTATTATACATCATGCATGATTAGGTAAATTGAGACTAGTGTGTGTATATTAGTCAATCTTATCTAAATCATGTATTTGCTTTTAGATTTGTATTTTTATGATTTTTGTTAATTTATTTATTTCTTTTATCCTTCATTTTGCTAATTAATTTTTTCTTTATTACTTTTTTTGGTAAGAGGATAATATACTTTGTAGATGGAATCTAACTTAGATGACAATAAATTATAAATTTAAATTTTATACTTAAAATAATTTATACACAATCAAGACTTAACATGAATCCACAAAGTATAAAGTATAAAATTTATGTTTATAATTTAATTTTTACTAGAAATAGAAAAGTGATTGGTGCCTCAAAGGAGGTATTTTTTTTGTGAGAATGTTTTTTTAACTGTGTGATTACACAAATACAAACATATTAAATTTTATAAGAATTTTGAAATTAAAAGTAATTTAGTATAAATATTATTGAATGTCTGATTACTTGGGAAGTCTTTGTGTTGTATGTATATATTGAAGATCATGTCTTAGTGTAGTAATAAGTATTTTCATTTAAGGGTGATAAATCTTTATTATATTTTTATATCATGCTCATTCTCAATTGTATTGTTAGTTTATTTTCTATGAGTTATTTTTTTATATAATTTAATTTTAATTTTTTTAATTTCTACTAATATTTATTTGTGTTCAAAAAATTGAGGAAAACTTTATTTGGTATTAAGAAAAATAAATTATGTATATTCTTTTTTTGTGATAATATTTCATTTTTGATATTTAAGTATGATAATTTATTTATGTATTTTTTGCTTGCTCATTAATGAATGTCTAAGTCAAGACTATTTTACTTTAATATTAAGAGTATTTTTATTCTAAGGTGTAAGGTTTGACAATTAGTAAAATATACTAGAACTTCATATGTAACATTTTAGTCTAGTGTGAGTATGAACTCATTTGATTTGATACACTCAGATATATGAGAATATAATATAGATGTGATTAAAGATAACTTATAGTATTTGATAATTGCTCATGATATACATGAATATATATATTTTTTGTGATATATTATATATAAATATTTTAAGATTTTTCATAAAATAATAAAAATTAATTTGATAAAAATATATAAAAAAATGAATATAATGTTGTGAAATATCTGTTAGAGATATTTAGGACTTATTATATGAATTTTGAGATTATATACTAGTTTTTTTTTGTTGGGACACCTAACAATAATATTGATAAAATGAAAAATAAATATTTGATAAGCTAACTCAAATTTATTTGGTAAAAATATTTCAAAATACTCTTGAAGTGATATATTTTTTAAACATAATTTACTTCATGAATCGATGTCTTTTTTTGTTATTTATTAGTGTAATTTTTTAGATTCAATATCTTGGAGAGAGATTATCTAGTTTCTATTCTAGAAATTTTAGTCGTACTTGTTTTGTTCTTGATATTTCTTTATGATAAGATAAGTTATCATCTAAGTTTTTGAGATATATTTTTTTTGGATATTCCAGTGTTCTAATAGGATATAAATATTTTTTTATCAATAGTTATTAAAGGTGTACCTAGAGCCCATACCCAGGCACAAACTCTGTCTTGTCTCATCTTAGGTGCACCCCACAAATTATATTAATTCTAAATCCTCAATTTCTAACATTCTTGAAAACTATAGATAATATGATTGATATCTTAGAATTGTACTTGTTGAATTATTAAAATTATATTATTTTATTTTAAAATTTTGAATGCGTGCAATGTTAGAATATTAATAATATTTAATTTTTATGTTTAATCTCTTTTACTTGATTATATTTTATTAATAGATAAAAATTATATATAATATTTAATGTGTGTGTGTGTGTGTGTGTATATATATATATATATATATATATTACGTAGAGTGAGCATCACAAAAAAAGTCCTCACCTTAAGTGTGTAACGTGTCTTAAGACTCCAAAAAATTTTTCTATTTTATTGTGTTTTGTATTCTAAATAACTATGTTTTCACCAAAATTAGTTGGTTTTAATGAATATATGAATTAAATTTGGACCCATTATTTTTTAGGTGTACTTGAGTATAATTTATTTTTTATTGAATCTTTGAAAATTTAAGTTTATGAATTATATCTAGACTTATTATACTTTCAATAGAGCTACATATCATATTGTGTATCATAAGTTTTTTTATAAAGTAAAAAATAAATATATAAAAATATGTATGTAAATTTTAATTGAAAGTAAGAATTATAATACATGATCTTGAAAATTAAACTTAAAACAATAAAAATTATTCTGATTTTTTAATATAAAAAATAATTGATGATATATCATTGTATCATAATATCATTTATTGTATTGTATATATTGTATGTATGTGTGTGTACAAACATACATACATACATATATATATATATATATTAAAGATATTAAAGATATTTTTTAAAATAAGATGCGAATTATGTTACATATTGAGTTTGATAAAAAATAAGTCATCTTGTATATACTAAGTGTTTAACAATTATGATCATTTTTATGGAGTCATAATATCTAACAATAATAACGATCATGTTGATTTTGGAGAGTATAGTTTTTCAGGAAAAAAAAAAATCTTTATAGGCCCAAATGATATAATAGTCCGCTAGTATTATCCATTACAAGCTCATGTTGAGTTAGAAATTATAGGACTTGATCATCCAAGATTTATGAGTCTATACTAGGGCATATGGGCATATTTATTTTTTTTAGACTAGGAATTAGCTTACCATGGGGTTAAATAATCATGTTATCATTCTCTTTGATTTTTATCTTCCATCGTTCTCTAGATGAGACATATGATGTATCGAGCACTCGACTTCTTATGTTTTGTCACATACTCGTTTTATTTTTTTCATTTACTCGTGTTTGTTCTTCTCTTGATAATAATATGATATTTAAGTTTCATTCTAAAATATTATCTCTATCAAGATGATTGAAGGCCGTGATAAAATATTTATTTGTCATTTACTCCAATAAGACTTGAAATCTAATATTATGATATTTACGAAGTGTTATTGTTGATTATATGTGAGTATTTATAATGAATAAATGTTTAGATTTAAATGTTGATGAGTTGATCACCTAAATGCAAGATTTATTATGATTAGATTTATTTAATTTTTTTTTCTGTGGTTTATCAGGACACTCTTTCTAGTGGTAAATATCACCTTAGTATTGAATTCTTTTTTATTGAAATCATCTCATAAATAGAGAATATATAAGCTAGATATGATAACTTTATTTTTACACAGTGATCTTAATGATGAGTTACATATAGAGTAATTTTTTAGATTGTGAACAACACAATTAAATATAGTTTTATATATCATGAAAGGTATTATATGGCTTAAACTAGTCATCATTAGCCTAAATTATAAAAGTTCATTCAAAAGCATTCGCCTCATCTAAGTTATACATGTGTGTTAAATATTTTTCTTTGTTTTTCTTGAGGAATCTTAATGACAAAATAATTTTATTGATTATATATGTGGATACTATTTTATAGTTGAATTTTATGCAACTTAAGGAATACATTAATGCTCAATTTTAGATGAAAAATCATAAGAAATTCAAATATTTTCTTGGTATATGTGTGACTTATTCTACGAGTAATATTATCTCGTCACGGAAGAGTATGTCATTTATATTTTTACAATGATTAGACTTTGGATTGTGTTTAGCATTCATATTGATCCATATAATGAATGAACTTTTGATGGGACACTTCTAGTTGATTATATATTGAGTCTCAACCTATTTTCACTATATTGAATTGTTCGATGATGTACCTTTGGTCAGGTAAAAATTACGTGATCACTTATAATATGGATGTGGAACACTAAAAAATTATTTGATAGTGAATACAGAAATATCATACCAAGAAGCTGCTAAATTTGTGTCACTCTCTCATTCACATCAATCTTGGTTGATAAAATTTTTGAGTTGCATCACTAGGTGTGTGAAGTGGGTAAAATGAGTAGTGGTATGATCATTCTCTATAGGCTTATTTAGTCTTAATTGCATGTGTAAATAATATCATATATATGTATTATTTTTGATGAGAGTAATAATGTTGCTAACTCTTTTATGATCTTGTACTTCGTAAGAAGTTAAAAGGTATAAATAAATTCTAATGTAATGGATTATCATATGATAACGAATAATTACAAGTCAATTTATAAATATATCTCACTTGTCTCATTATTAAGAGGTTCATTTTGTAAGGTGGTTCATAATGTCCTAATTAGAGGTGGAAAATGAATCGGGCGGCATGACCCAAAAACATTGTGGCAAGTATTGCATGACATGGAAATGAGTTGTGCCATAACTATGATCAGGCTACCTGTGGCATGGTTTGTGCTATGTTGAGCATGACCAAATCGTCGACCCAATGCCTTCGGCATGACCAACACGAATAAGCATGGCTTATGGATTTCACATGCCTGTTTTTGCTGGAAATAAAAAAAAATAGGCATTTAAAGTTCATGCACCTCATTTTTTAAAAGATGTCATTTCCTTTGCAACGACCTTTGGCTTCAACAATCCGATAGTAATTATATATAACATTAAAAATATAAAAACAAAATAATTAAGATTTTTATGAATCTTAAGCTAATAGCTATTGAATTTCTGTATATAAAAACAAAAATTAAATTAATTTTTTAATTTTAATTTTTTTTAATTAATATGAAGCTAATATTTATAATTTTTTATATTCAAATTGTAATTTGTTCTCTCTTTAACTTTTTAATTTATAATCTTTAATAATATGATGAATATATGTTCATATGTATAGATTCTCATAATATATTTTGTACTTAGATATATATATAATATGAGTAATATTTTTTTTAATATAAAGACTAATAATACTTTGGTGTCAAGAATATTGAGATTGAAAAGTATTTAAAATATTTATCTTTTATTTTATTTTTTTTATTATTTAATTGCTTATAAGAATCTTAGAATTAAATTTGGAGTAGAAAATATTATTAAGTTCGCATTCAATTGTATGAACTAATCATAAAAATTAGATGATATTATTTATAAATAATTTGATAATTTATTAAATATTATAAAAAATAAGTTTATTAATAAGTGAGTTTTTGAGTATGTAGATTGATATCATATATGGAGATGATTTTTTTATTTAATTCACCATAAGTGAATAATCGTAATATTTATTTAATAAGAGTGATCTATTAAGATACTTAGATACTGATTACTAATTCATGTTATTCAATAATGACATGAAATTCTTAATATACTAAGTTTCTTGAAATTATATGAATTTATATTTTTTATACTATCTAAAATAACATGTGATTTACTGATTCTTATAATATCTAATATCAAAATTTAAGTATATATTTTTTTAAATTGTGAATATGATTTCAAATAGGAGAGTTAAATTATAATTAAATATTCTTAAAATTATGTCATTTTTAAAAGATTGAAAATGTATACTGATTAGTCTTCATGATACAAAAAATTAATTATAAGTAAATGATGACATATATGAAAATAATGATACTGAGATTTGGAGCTATGATGATCTGAATCAAACAAAGTAAAATTATGTTATTAGCATTGCACTAACATGCATTTTATTTTATAATTCTTTTTTTGTATCTTTTTTTATTATATTTGGATTTATATTTTTAGATTTGAAATTATTTTTAATTAATTTTTCATATTGATATTTATACACATTATATATGCTGTTTAAATTTTAAAAATAATTTGATTTTTTTTTTTAAATATATATATATGGATAGGAGCCCAAGTGCCTAACTCACCTGTCCATATATGATTGATAGGCTAGTGGCCCTACTCCTAGCCTAGGGCATGCAAAAGGCTAGTCTAGCACAATATCGCTAACCAATAGCCCGTGTGGATTCTGGTTGCTAACTCAGATTAGCCTGGGTTATCTTTGGCCTTGCCAGGTTTTAATCTGGGCCAAACCAGACCCGGTTTGGCCCAGTTGGACCTCCCTTTCTCACAGGCATGGCCCAGTTCGTGTTTGGCCAGTACAACTTTTTTGATACCTCTATTCTTAACCAAAGAATCATGTCAGAACTCCTTTGGCCCCTATATATAATTCATGTGCCTGAGTTGAGTGTTCATAAAATGATGACCAGGTTGTTGACTTATTTCATAAATCAAATGTAAATAAATGTGTTACACCACACACAAATCTCAACAGCCAGACTAAAATTGCTGCACATCACACATTACTATAAACGTGCACTGTTCACTTTATTTCTACAGTCAACACCTTATAATTATTACATAAGTGCATTGTTCAATTGTGTACTATTCATGTTCATTGTTTATAAATTCTCCATGTAAATTTCTCCTTGTCAATGCAATGGACATCAACGTAGTGCATATTCACCACATTACCACACTAAGTTATTTCGCACTCACATTAGACACTTGACATGCATTCACTATCGAACTTCTGTGTTCCTGTCCTTGATCACACGTAGTGCACACACATGCACTGTTACACATGCTTACACCCACACACTTGTGTCTGTTCAATTATAGTCTTATAGGTGTATGTCTCATGTAAAACCTTTGATTGAAAATACAAATCCATAAAAAGAAATGTAGTATGCAATTGTACTAAAAATGTATACTGAAAATATTAATAACTAAATATAAAATTAAATTTTATATTTAGTGATTAAATTGTACTAAAAATGTACTAAAGAAATGAACTATCATACTAAGTGAATGGCTTAAGTTTTTAAATTTTTTTTGACCATGCCTGAAAAAGTGATTAAAATGATATCATTGCTGAGGAGAGTTTTTCTGTGTTAGAGTTATTTTTCTCTGTCTTGGTGGCATTCTGGTTCTATCTTTGTATGCTATCTTGGATGCGCAACACACAAGGAATATTGTTTAAAGTTGACTTTTATTTTAGGAGTTTAAGTGATAATTTCATTCATAATGATGGAGCATCAATAAAGTGATGAGCAAACTTATATTTGATGCCAAGAAGTGAATCATAATATATATCATTTTATGAGTGACTGCTCAATTATTTTGGTTGGGAATTTAAGTTGTTCCAAAATGAGATGATGTTTTAATTGAATAAAATATTAACCCCTACATGCTTATTCAATGTTTATGTTTGCTAGTTGATGCCTTTTGATATAAGCAATACATCGACCATTTTCCAAAGGTATATGCTTAGTATTTTTAGTGGTATGGATGAAAAAGTTATAACAATTTTTATGGAAGATTTATTTGTCTGTGGAGATTGTAAAACACATCTAAAAGGAAATAACATATTGAAATTACACTTTTGAAAGTATACAAGTTAAGTTTTTATATAAGAGGCTAGTTGAAGTAGGATATCACACAAGTTGGGTAATATCATTCATAATACATACATAAAAAATAATAATAAATAATAAATAGTAATACTCTCCTTCAAGCTAGTGCGTAAATGTCCAAAACATCAAGTTTGGATTCAAAATAGGTTAGCTATGATCTCTTCAAGGTAATGATCATGATGTTTGCTTATTGCCCTGTTATTTGAATTTATGTTATTATAATAATTTTATTTTGTATTTTTTTGTCTAAAGAAGCAGTTTATTTGTGTTTTGGATGCTTCTGAAATATCATATTGGAAGCTATATGTTTTGTTGTTTCACTGTCATATTAAAGAGTAGAAGAAGAAAGTGAATATATAATTTTTTGTAATTAGGTATAAATTCAAAAATCTCACAAGTAACAATTATCATTCTTTTGAATTTTGCTTTTATAATAGATCTCAAAATAAATATCTTTTATTTTTTCAAGAATTTAAGATTACCTTCCATAAAAAATATAAAAAAAATATTGTATATCTCATCTTAATATAATATGCTGCCTAATTACAATATGAATACTAGCTAAATACAAATGCATAATATCAATGAAAGAAATTCCATGTCTTGGAGATTTCATCATATACCTTAGTATGTGAATAATTATATCTAGGTAAATTTATTGAAGATAATCTAATAAATACTTTGATTATAATGTCGAGACTAGAAGAGTTGGTTATAAGATAATTTGGTTCTTTGCTAGACTTATTTTTTATCTAATAAGGTTGTGTAAGTCTTATTTTTATAGTATACACTTTAAGTATTGTGATGTTAATGTTTTTAGTTTTTGACTTATCGTGAGTCTAAATTGGATTATGTTTGTGAGATATTATGTCATCCGAACTCAAGGAGGATTTTCTCATGAGAAATATTGTTCTCTTCAAAGTCTTTAATTTGTACTTGTTGATACATATGCTGAATTAATAAAAATATCATTATAATTTCGACTAATAAGTTGATAGGTATCGAACGTATGACTTTATTTCTTAGCTAAAGATCTAAGTAATACTATTGAGGTGTAAAGAAAAGTAATTGGTTTAAATGTATCTTTTGAATTATTATTCTTTTCTAAGTCTTGCTAAAAAAATAATTCTTGCTCAAATAATATTATTAGTCTCTGGTAAAAAAATATCTGTATTTTTTTTGTTAGAAATTCTAATGAAGACACATAATGATATTGTGAGTGCCAACTTGTCTCATCTTATGGAAAGATCATTAAAAAAAGTAGGTACTACTAAAAAAATATGGGAGGTATGTTAAATAATCTTTCTAGGATATTTGATATGATCAGACACATACTCAAAATAAATAAAAGAAGAGATCTAAATTCAAGTTCATAAAGTAATTTGTGATTATAATTATCTCTCCAAAAATATTTTGGAATAATTCTTTCAATTAAAATATCTTAGTTGTCTCAAATTAAATATTTATTTTATTTTTCTTGTTAGTATTATGTGAGGGTCTACTTGTTATTTTATTTTGTAATCATAAGTATCTTTAGTTAACTAAATATCCAAACTTTAATTAGACTTTAACTTGTTTAAAGAAAAGATTTATTATTGATTATTATACTCTTCAAAGTGATAATCATATTACTTAGAAAAGTAAGAGGTAATTGATAGTTTTTAAATGTAGTACAAAAGTTGGGTAAAAGGTGATAATTTAATCTATATTATGATATTTAGACAAAAAAAAAAGTCTTAAATTTGATATTTAATTAGCAAACGAAATACATAGATATGAATTATTTTTTCTCAAAAAGAAGATTATGATTAAAATTATAGTCATAAACTATATTTATGCAATAAATCAGATTTTTAAAATAATTCATGAAAAATTTGAGAAAATTTTAATTTTTTTTAATTTTAAATTTGATATTTTATATATTTGCGTACTAGTTTTAGAGGATTAAAATTTATTATTATTATTATTATTTTATTTTTATGTTTGAGAGCACCCAACAAGAAGGGTGGCCTAGTCATCTTTAATTTTTATGTAGTATAATATATCACTCTCAATTTAATAACTAAGTTAGAAAACTCAGGAGCTTAACAAAATATTGGTTCAAAAATATAGATAATAAAAATATGGGTTCAAAAAGGTTAGGTTTTGTTGCCTGAAGTATAAAATTGACCTAAATACATCTCAATTTTTTTTAAAAAAAATCTTCACTTCTGACCCAAATACCCGAAGTTAAAATAATCATAATGAAAAATTACCTCAGATAGGTTGGTGATAGGCAGCCAATGTCAATGGCCGTTGTGATGGGGGGATATCATGGTGGCTTTGAGTTTGTCTTTTTTTTTTTTCCTATGATTTAATGTTAAAATCAATAAAATAAAATTAAATAAATATATGTGGAATTGTATTCACTACAAAATTTGATACAAAAATATATAAATAGAAATTAACACTGATTGAATTATTTTAAATTACATTACTCTATTACAGTCCTCCATTACAGATGCCAAATGATGTGATTGATGCAGAAATAATGCATCAGATTGGAGTGTTCCTTAAAAAAATTACTTTTGTGCGTCATCTCCATTGGCTTATTCAAATCTGTAGGATTGAACAGCCTCCGGATCAAAGAATGAACACGTGAAAAGCTTAAATCCAAAATGTCTAATGCTCATATTTTTTGGCTTCTTTTTAGTTAAAACATAAATTTTTTGACAATAATATATTTTGCATTCTAATAATCCAAAATTGGTGCAGGAGGAAGTATTAGATGTGCAAAGAATGTTGCTATTCACAGTGCAGCTATATTGTCCATTAATGCTGGAGAACAATGGCTGGGAGTTGGTGCAGCAGACAGTTCAATGTCTCTATTTCATCGGCCACCTGATGGGCTTAGTGGGTCAAAATCCTCTGGGTGGCAACTTTACAGAACGCCTCAAAGGACAGCTGCCGTGGTATCAAATTCTGGATCATCTTGCCTTTAATTCTTATTTAAATATAAATATTACTAATATAATACGAATCTAAATTTGGATCTAACACCATTGCTGCGAATTTTTTGTCTTAATTTGGTTTAGAAATGTGTTTGAGGAAGTTTGGATCATGTTTTGTTTTCTATTCAGATTCTAATTTTCTAAGTTTTAGACATCAACTTATTTTTCGTTTCGATCATTTAGTTCTAGTAGTGTTTATTGTATGCATCATTTAATAAACCCATTTTTGTGATGTTTTCTGACCCTATTTGTTTTGGTTCAAATTGGGTGACCAATGAGGATTCGCAAAGCTTCGACTACTTTTGGATTAAACAATGTTTATATTTTAAAGGTGTCAACGTGTTTTGGGATGACATGAACTTTTTTTTCTGGGTCTTAGTATACTATAATGTCAACTTAGCATGTCCCATTTCAAAATCGGGCCATGTCGGTATAATGAGCAGTCTTACATGTGAAATGAATATTTTCTTGATCAGAGTTTTCAAAGGTAGTTTTTAGGTGCGTCTTGATGCTCGACTTAGGGTGAGACATGGAGAAAATGAATTGAGTCATCTGAAAAAAAGTGACACATAATTGACATAAGCTTTCTTCAATCAAGCATGTTTGATGCGCTTTTTGATTATGCCTTTCATGCTTTGAAGAGGGATGCGTATGCATTTTGAAGAGCTTGTGTGGCCTTTAGAAAGGGAAAAAACCCTAAAATAACAACTTGATTAAAATCTTTGGCGAAGTAAATCGCAAGTTGATTTAAGAGAAAAAGCTCAAAGTCTAAACCTTGTGCATTTTGAAGAGCTTGTGTGACCTTTAGAAAGGGAAAAAACCTAAAATAACAACTTGATTAAAATCTTTGGCGAAGTAAATCACAAATTGATTTAAGAGAAAAAGCTCAAAGTCTAAACCTTACCTCAAGCATGACCCATTGCTCAGGCTCTTGTGGTGACCGTGACTGATTATCATTCTTTTTTTCTGGCATTGCTCAATCTTTTCAATGAATGCTACCACTGCTGAATCACTCCCTCTACTGTGTTCTCGTCTTGGCTTCATCTCTAGGTATGTCATGTGCTATCTTTTTTTTTTTTGATTCTTTATCTCATCTTTCTTCGAGGTCTTCCTCTCTTCATCTCTCTTGATCCTTTTTCCTTCATCTCTCTTGGTGAGATTGCTTCTCCCAAATGATTTCTCTTCTACACTGCTCATTTGTTTTCTTCATCAATTTTTTTAATCAAATGACATATGGTAAAGTTCATTTTGATTAATTAAATGATTAAGATCAATTTTTTTTATAAATTAAATAATATTGATCATTTTGACCAAATTTATCTCAGTTGTTATGTTCTTTTGTTTTTAATTTAAATTAATAATATTTGAGATGTAATTTTTATAATTAAAGATGTACGAGAAAGTTGATAGACCCAAATATTATTTAGTCAGAACTTATCATGATATGAAATTATGCACTAAAATTAGTAAAAATGTTAGATTAAAATGCAAAGAGATATCATTTAATTTGAAGGATCAAAAAACAAAAAGAAAAGAATTACTCAAAGAAATTGGTATGAGTTTAATTTCAATGAATGAAAATATTTTATCTAAAGTAATTAGTGCCTTTTGGGAGTGAGAGTGAGTGTAAGTTGGAGTGGGGACCTATTCCTTGGGGATATATAAATAAATTTATAACTTTATAATCTCTTCAAATTATTTTGAATTTAAAGTAAGAGTTAGTTGAAAGGAATAAAATATATAAAAAAATAATAAGTTTATATTTTCAAAAGGTTTTCCATTCAAGATTCAACACTATGAATGATCATCATTGATTCATATGATGAATGTTATTATAAATTTTGAGTTCGGATTTAAACCTTCATTTATATAAGAATTAAAGAACATGAATTCTTAAAGAATAGCTGAATGACCTAAGTATTTTTATGGAAGATCATAAAATAATTTTGAAATAATATGAATCTTTAATTATGTCAAATAGTTAAGCAGATGAAAATAATATTATTAATTTTTTGGTGAGTAGTCTTGTTGACATTTGTTTATAAAATTAATTTTTGTTTTTGATACAATAAAAAAATGAGGAATTGATGTTTAAATATTATGTTAACGTGATTGAATAAATTATGTAGGAAAATGTTATACAAATAATCATTGATATTACTTTTAATTACTTGAATATTGAAATATGGCTTATCGAAAAAAAGTAAAGTTTTTGGTGAACTCTTTATATTGTACATTATATTGATTTAATGATAGAGGATATTGAAAAGGTAAATATTTATGTTAGTACACTTGTTTGAGATAGATAATTAGTAAGGTTTATATATGTGCATACTTGAATTCCTTGCTTGATTAGAATATTTACAAAAAATTATAAACTTTTTTCATTCAATAATTATATAGTTTGTTATAATATTTTTTACTTTTTAAAATCTTTATAAGTAGAAGCAAGCTTTTATAACAATATTTCAGAAAAATGGTGTTCACATTCATGGACTAAACAAGTTAAATATAAAAGTTCGAAGTATAGTATTGTTTAATCTAATTTTTTGGTCTCATTATTTTTTGTATTGACAATTATTTCATTAGTTAGTATCTTGAGAATAGTTGATTAATAGAAAAGATAAGTCATATAATATATATATATGAGTTGGTAGATGTAATTATGAAGAAGATTATATTTAATTGTGGGGGTGTGAGTAGAAAATATGACTCAATTTAGAGAAAAATAATGTAAGATAGTCTCAACAACTTCATCAACCTTTACATGTAGTAAATTATTATCTTAATCCTTAATTGTGATATGAAGATAAATTTTCTATTATTGATTATGTGAGGAAGTTATTATTTAAATGCATGGATATAATATTGAATTATCAAGAATATTTAAAATTTGACAATCAGTTGGATTTATTTGACCAAGTAATATGTGAATTAGAGGTGTCAAGTGGGCTACCCAACTGAATCATGCTTGGCCTGACACGACACTATTTAGAATTGTGCTTTGACCTAGGTCATGCCGGTCCAAAGTGTGGCTCATGTTATGCTGAGCTAAAGGCTACTATGCCTTGTGCCAGGCTAGGCATGAGGTGGTGGTGGCAGTGATCATGACCCAACATGGTGGCACGGTTAGACATGAGTCTGCCCGAAATCATTCCGGTCATGTTGTGTATGGCCGGACATACTATCTGTTGTGGTTGTGTTTTTGTATTGTAATTGATTTTTGAATATTAACAAGTTCAACAAGTTGGTGGATGTGTTTTTGGGTTTAACACCGAAGTTGAAGATGTTTGTTATTTGAGTCATAGTCTTATTTGTAGTATTTCAAGATATAAAAAAAATTAAAATATATTTGAATCTTAAATATTTCTATTTTAATGTTAGAGATTTTTATTTTATTTTAATGTATAATTTTTATTTTATTTTAATATTTCTAGATCCATGCAAAAAAAAATTAGGATTTAATATTAAATATTGAATGTTCTAGTATAAGACATGATTCTAGATTGAGAGAATAAAGTCTATAAAGGAAATAAAATATTAATTCAATTTTGATAAATGAGATTGATTCGGATGATGAATAGATTGTGAAGAAAAATCTTCTTTTCT
Source organism: Sapria himalayana (assembly GCA_029783825.1). Lineage (NCBI taxonomy): Eukaryota > Viridiplantae > Streptophyta > Magnoliopsida > Malpighiales > Rafflesiaceae > Sapria > Sapria himalayana. The sequence goes on along the minus strand of JAREIK010000403.1, from coordinate 5,042,635 downwards.
TCCATTGATTTTTGTTGGATTCAAGGTGATGAGTTATTTAATATTGATGTTATTAGAGTTGTCACCCAATTCATAAGATACTCAAGTATTATTTAATTACATAATTTCTTTATATTCCTATAAAAGAAATAAAATAAAGTACCATATAAGTATTCAAAAATTAAAGTCATAAATTTGATTAAATTTAGTAAAAAAAATGTATACCATTTACACATAATTAATATTTTATATTACTTACAAGTGCAGATAAAGATAAAGAAAATTAATTTAATTTGATACCAATTAATGAAAATGGAGATTTACTTAAAATAGAGATTCATGATAATAGATATATTTTTATTTTTGGTATATTGGATGTGGATGATATTGGCTTTGGATAGGAAAATTTAATTTTTAATTAATAATTTATTCTAATTCTTTTTTCATAATTTCATTGACTTGTTAAAGTTTTAAACTATTTATATAAATGATATAATTTTCTATTTTACAATTTTATTATGATTTTTGTAAAAGTAGTAAAATTATATATATTTTTACTACTTTCATAATGAGTTTTTATGTTTTAATTTATGTTATTTTATTTTAAATATTTATTAATTATATAATGTGAGACTCAAAGCTTATGCCTCAACATTTTGTCTCGCAAGCATAAAAATGTTGTCTTTAGTTGTTGCGCTTTAAAATTTTGATTTTAATTAGTTTATCCAAGGTCACATATATAATATTGTGATTATTTAAAAAATGTACCTATTAATTAATTTTTATTATTATCTTATTTTATAACACCATAGGTAGAAGATGTGTTATGAATCTTATGATAATAATGTTTGGCATACTTATAATAAAAATATAAAAATCTAGATTTTTTTTTAAATTTCATTAGAAAACTTGTAATAAATATTGTTAATAGATAATAATGTAACTATATTTTTATTTATTATTACTTGTATATAAATGAGATCATTAAAAATGAACTACATTCAACTTTATTAATGCTAAAGTAAGATTGCTTAATGTTTAATATATCATATTTTTTTTAATTTATTATTTGTCATATTTTTTTAGGTGATTCATGTTATTTGAGTTATATGTACACACACACACACACACACACACACATATATATCGACACACCCACACATATATATCGACACACACACACATATATATATCGACATACACACACATATATATATCGACACACACACACATATATATATCGACACACACACACATATATATATCGACACACACACACATATATATATCGACACACACACACATATATATCAACACACCCACACATATATATCGACACACACACACATATATATATATCGACACACACACACATATATATATCGACACACACACATATATATATATATCGACACACACACATATATATATATCGACACACACACATATATATATCGACACACACACACACACACACATATATATATATATATATATATATATATATATATCGACATATATATATATAGCTATTTTTTTTTTTCTATTCTAATTTTTTTAAAAATTATATCAAGTGATTACATGATATAAGTATGTATCTATAAACTCAGGTTTTTTTTACATACGAAGGGAGGGATATTAGGGAATTTTCATCATCAAAAATATTACAATATTTATTACATAAAATTCATGATTAATATCATATAATTAATTATCATCAATTTTTTTTAGTAGAAAAAATGTTTAGGGATGAAAATTAGAGACTAATTAAATTAAATACAAAAATGAATACATCAACCTTGATATACTAATTACTTGTTGGCTGGAATGTTAACATTTTCTTGATGTTTTTAAGATTTTATGTTATGAAATTGTGGAATGTTTAACTCACAAGGATAAAATCGAGAGAAGAGAGTTCGAAGAGATAATTGTATGAGAAAGAATTAGAATTATTATTATTTATAGATATTTAGGAAAGAAAGGGGTAAAACCTTAAAAAAAAATCTTTATGTTGTATGTTTATTACAAATGTTATATGTGAATGGAGAGTTATTAAAAATGGGTCATGTGTAATGACATGTCTTTCAATTATTACATAACTTATAGGTGACTCAACCATTTTTATAAAATAGTTGAGTCACATGGGATGAATCATGGGTCTCAACAGTAAATTCTTGATCTCTTGAGCTAGATGTGTCAAATGGGTCGTGTCATGCTATAATTTGATCGGCCCAGCATGGCATGTTGGCTTGAGTCAGGTAGGATTTGTGTTGGGCCATGCTAGGTTGTGCCGAGTCATGGTGATTCAGGCCCATGTTTCCAGCTTATCCTATCCTTAGCATAGCTAGGTGCCTAGGTCTTAGGACTTTGAGTTCGAGTTTGAAATCAACTTCGCATAGTCTCCCTCATGACTCGGCTCACCGTCTCAGTCTTGAAATTGTGAAAATTAGAATGTGGATAAATTATTCTATATTTTTTTTTATAAATTTCATATTTTATGTTAATATTTATGAGTCGTGAGTGTGACATTATGTTATATTATTTATTTTTTCACATTATGTGAATGATAAATCACAAAAAATATTAAAAAAACACATCAATTCTTTATTCATCAATTAATGCAAAACTAAATACAATAACACAATACTATAACTCACGAATCATAATAATATTAAATAAATATCATGAATCTTAATCATAAATAATAATAATAATAATAATTATGTAAGTAGCAAGCTTAACTATCTAAATCTCAATGTCAATCGATAAAAGATTGTAACTGATTATCTTCTTCATCGCCATTATGTAAGCATCTAATGATATCATTAAGGATGGGGTCAACCTCTTTAAAGTCTCACAAGTCATCATCTGCTAGCAACTCCTCCATTCTTGTTCCAGCATGATCATGGATGTTTAACCTCGAATCATTTTTATTCTTCATGCATGCTAGTGCCTTAATGATATTTGGCTGTAGTTTGATTTTCTATTTGAAATCATATTGACTACAATAAAAAAATAGACTTTGATGCTATGCTCGACATCAAATGAGTTAATAAATTCAATATCATCTTAGATATCACGTGATAGGTAAACTCATATGATTTTTATTTTATAAAATATTAAGGTTCTTATTATCGTTATGTGATAGGATTGAGGAATAATCGATATATAAGTATCAAGATAGCTCACTCCTATTTAATAGTCTACTAAGTTTTATTGCTAACCGAATATAGAGGTTATCATCTCTGAATACGGTATCAATGTCCATACTCGGAGCCTGCTTATAACTACTACTATTCTTTATGTCATAACATGTAAAAAACTTAGTCTACTTATTGTGAATTAATTTTTCGAGATTATAATCCTGGTTCATGCATGAAATTATATATGTCAAAATATTTTATATTCCTTTCATCTTAACCATATGGTCCATCTAGATAGCTAGAGAATAAAGAGATAGGGTGGTACACTGATACTTTAAGTAATTAGTTTTCATCTTAACTATCATATCATTAAATGTCGGGTAATCTCTAAATTTCTTAAATATACTACTAATGTTGCATATGTAACTGAGTATAATACAAGTTGTTAGAGTATAAACTGACGAATACATATTCGTCGTATCATAAAAATTCTTCAGAATTTCATAAATAAAATTCTTATATCCTAGTATTCATTATCAAGTATAATAAGTTCATCACTCTTGTTATTGACATAGTTAGATATTAAGTATTCATATCCAACACATAACTCTAATATCAGGTATGTAATTTCAATGCTGTTTTATATTCATTTGAAATTTTTTATTCTTTAGATTTATAGATAAACAGATACTATCAAACTTTTATTATTTCTTAGGTATCAAAAGATATTTTCGTTAGTTACATATTTTTTCTAAAGTAGGAGAAATAAATTTTATTTCTGCTTATACTATGAGATTAATGACATGACACATGCATCTAATATGATAACTTTTTCATAATGGTTCTCTTTTAATAGTCTTAATAAACATGTTAATAGCTACTCTATTATTAGGTACATTATCAATTGTGATATTATACATTTTATTTTGAATATTATATTCATTAAAGATTTTTATCATATACTTATATATGGTCCGACTATCATTTAGTTTTTATGAAAATCTATGAAAATCCTAATATTTTTTTTATTTAGTTTCTATTTAATATCAATATAGTGGATGATGAGATATGCAAAAATATATTATCATAACTAATCCAAATATTGGATGTTACAGATATCATGCCATTATATTTTTTAAATTTATTAGTTTTTTTTATAATTTTAGTATTATAGTATATCGTTCTTAGATATGAATTTAAGAATCTTATGATATGCATACTGCAAATAGGTTTGTTTGATATTGACAATGACATTAGATCCTCCAAAAATTTAATCGAAATATAAATTGTGATAATTAGTTTGGTCATACATTTACTTTTTAACTCGTTGTAGTATTTGAAGGGTATCAATATAAAATCTAAACTAGATTTAATCTCAAAGATACCACCACTCAATTGGTTTGTTTAGGATATAATACACCTTATTTTTTAGTTTATTATTCGGTATGTATTTTTAGGTGCTCAGTCTTATATGTATTTTTATAGATTAATATTTTTTATAATATTTGTATTGTGCCGATTCTTAATCGACATTCCTAATATTTTTAATTTGAAATATGTTAAAGTGAGTCTAAATTAAATATTTTATTCTAATTTATTTTAGATATTTGAGTCAAAAATATAGGATAAAATATAGTTTTGGTCTCAGATCTTTTCTTAGGCCTAGGGTTATCAATATTAAAATTATTTATGTTTGCGTTATTGTTAATCTCATTCTTGTCATTAAATTCATTATTTGTCATTTAAATTTTATTAGTTTATTAATTTATAACTATATTCTAAATTCTATTTTTTAAATTATATATAATTGATATTTAATTATTAATTAAAATTAAAATTTTAAAACTAATAAAATTTTAAAAATAATACTTGTTTCTCCTTTTATGGAATGCCAAAAGTTGATGTCTGATGTTCGTAGTTTGCACCCGAGATCAAGAAAAAAGTTAAAATCCAAAGTAAACTGAACTCAAAGAGAAAAAAAAGTTAGAGAAACAAGATAATCAGAGAGAGGGAGAGAGAAAGAGAGAATGATATATTGTCCATTAAATTTTCTTTAATCTTTTTGTCTAAATTAGTAATTAATTTCAATATATATTGTCCATAAATAAAATACTAGATTGATAGTAACGTGTTAAACTACCTAACTCTCATTATAAAATATTATTAATATATGAATTAATAGTCCTAACCATTCTACTAGATTTGTAAATCATGATCAACTATTTATTTTTTTTAAGAGATAAGATTATTTTTCTAAAAAAGATAATCTCGATGGTGAATTTTGTATTTATGATCATTGGAGCCCAGTTAGAATTTGAGTGTATCTCTATTTAACTATGTCACTTATTTATGAATAAAATATCATATCATGATGTTTTATTCGTGTACTTGAGAAATCTAAGAATTATATCTATTTGAGTCTAATTGAAAGAATATAAAAAATAACTAATTATTTTTAATAGTATAAGTGGTTTCTGATCTGTTCATTGTTAAATAATTTAATTTTTCTATATCTATAAAAGTCAATTGAAGAGACAATGCACGTGTATAAGTTTACACTCAAATGAAGTGATGAATAGATTGATGCGCATCCCTTCATGTCACATTCAATCAATATATCAAAGAATATGTTTATTTTTTAATTTATTTTGTATTTATAAAAGAAAAATCATCTCTTAAGTTTATAATTTAAATGTCCAAAAGTATTTAAGATATTATAAATTTTTTATTCGAAACTTAATTTAAAAGAATAAGTTTATTTTATACATGTTTAACTAATTATTTTATCTAATCATATTATCATCAATATATATTATTAATATTATATAATATTTATTTAATTTATATTACTAGAAATAAGAATAATCTGATAAATCTTATAAGTTTAAAATTAATGAACATTAAAGAGAACCTATTAAATCACATTATGAGAGATGTCATGTCATAAAAAATTTTTTGTAGCCTATACATCATATTTTTACCCTCTTAAATTTTAAAATATGATAGTTATCGTATAAATATATTCTTTTTAATATTATCATGAAATAATATATTTCTTATTTTCATCTGATATTAAATTTTTTTATAAGAAATAATAACAAAAATAATAATCTAATAGTTGTTATCTTGGCAATATGTGAAAAAGTATCCTAATAATTAATATTATAAATTTATGTAAATCTCATGACTATTAATCTGATTTTAATCAACTAATATTTCATTTAGATTTAAAGTTGAAATATAATTTAGAAGATAATCAATTTCATTAGGTTAGTACTCTCTAATTTTTTGTTCTATTTTATAATTTTCTTAGTGATTGGAATTTGATAACTTATTAGGAAATCACATATATTTATTACTAAATAAGTTTTTTTTTCCTGAAGTAATTCCTCTGAATTTATTAAATGATATTATTTGGTAGACTATTAGGATCAATGGATGTTTATTGCTGGGTTCATTGATTTTTAAAATATATTATTGATGTTTTTTTAGAGCGTATGTTTATTTGTTACTATCAGTTTATTTTTTTAGTTGTTCTATTTTTTGAGAGCACTCATTATGTAAGTTGTTATAAATTATAAATAGGAAATTATAAATCATCTATATTTGTTACTATTAGTTTATTTTTTCTTTCTTCTATTTCTCGCATGACTTTTTCTAGAATCCTAATAAGGTTCTGGTCACAACATGGTATTAGAGCTATGTGGAGGCGAAGTGATGATGACACAGGGAATGGTGCTGATAGGTTCAATGCATTTTCATTAATGTCATTTTTTGGGTTTTGGTGTACATGCTTTGGTTCCGGTGGCTGCCATTTTTTGCTTTTTGGTTTTGGTGCTGATTGACTTGAGTATGTCTAGCTTGTTTGTTATTATGATACAAATAAGAAAGTTTGAGTCTTGACTATGTTTGAGTACCCGTTGATGATGATTCTTGATGCAGAAGCTGTACAACATACTACAAAACTCTCTTCCATCTATGGCCTTGTTGGCTTTGTTATGATTTTTTATGAGAACTATTCTAAATTTTCTTTTTTGGGCAATATTATCTTTAGGCGGGGCATTTTTAATGTGTCAGTATGTTTTTCTGACTACCTTATTCGAGTCTTTTATGTCTTAGCTTTAGGAGCTAACATTACTGTCACAAATAATCATGTTTTTTTTTTAATTTTTTTATTCAATTTATAACTTTTAATATTGTCATGATCAATGATATCATTGTATGTGCTAGAAGGCATGACATTGTCTTTTTTTTCTTTTGATATGTTTATTTTGTTCTAAAATTATATCATAATGTATTTTTAGTTAAATAGTTTGTTAAGCAATTTGGTTGTGATATTTTTTTTATCTTCTTATATTTCTATACAAGATTGATGTATTAGACAAATAATTTTCTAATGGATTAAGCGAGATGGATAATATTTATTTTTCTCAACTTTATAATGTTCTCTTGATACTTGGTTATTACTAATATGTTGGTCGTACACTCTCAACTTGGATATTTATTATTGGATAAATTAAAATTTTTAGGGCTAAGTAAGCATCAAGGGGGTGCATCTATTGAATGTGAGATATCACTTAAAAAAACTCACTAGATGAATATGAGGTATATTACTTAGGAAAACTTACTAGAGCTTCATATACAATATGTTAGGAAGATATAAGGAAATATTCTTTTACTCTAATTTATTTAGATATTTAGAGATATTATAGAAAGGTTATATATGATGGTTTGAGATATATTATTATTTTTATTGAAGCTTGTATTATATTAAGAATAAATACTCAAATTTTATCTATTTTTTGAGAAATTTTAATGAATAATACAAAATTAATTTAGTTGAGATATTAAATATTGATAAATACAAATATTTTGAAATATTTTTCTCAAAAGTTTTATTATTTTTTTGAGAAATATAAAATGAATCAACATAAATCCTATATCTGCTCTAATGCATGTTATGATATAACTTTCTAATTAATCACATTTCTTAATTTGATATCTCGAAACATATCTAATATCAAATTTTTATTAAAAAAAGACTTTTATTTTATAGTTAAGATTTTAAATGTATTTATTTTGTTCATACTTTTTTTTTCAGGTTGAGAGAATATAGTTTCTCATACCATCAAATGTGTATTTGTTAGATGCTCTATTATGCAAATGTGATACAAGCACAACTCACTAAAAGTTATTAGATCATGACAAGTATGAATGTGTGGTGGAAGCACCGGATATTGCTAGTATCATTGGTCTTGTGAATAGTAGTGATTTTCTTCTTTTAGATAGTAGTGAGCTTATCCTTTATTTTGGAATTTTGTGTTAGGAAGATGAGTTATGTGAATGTCCTATTGAATATGAGATGTTGAGATGTGAATATTTCAATGAAGGAAAATGAGCATTGAAAGATTTGATGATCATAACTTATAAATATATATTAGATGAATACATTCACAATATTTATTAGATGAATTTCTTATCGTGTCAGCTGATTCAATTAAGGGTAAGCCTAATATGACTCAATTGGTATGCTTACTAGCATGTCAAATCCAAATCATGCTGGTATATTTTGGGTCATGCTGAGTCATCTGGTTATCAGTGGCCGAAAGGCCCAATTAAAAAATTTTGAATTATTTAATTTATCTTTAATTTTTATTAGAAAAATTAAATATCAAAATTCAAAATAATAAAAATTATATTGTATTATAAATTTAAATGTATTAAATTAATAATTAAAAAATATTTTATATTCTACTCAATATATCATATGAAATGAGATAATATAATTTGAAATTCTAATTGATAAAATAAAAAAAACTCAATAACATAAATATTAAGGAAATAAATCATGAATATAAAATCATAAAAATGATACAAAAGTATAAATAGGAATAAAAATATATCTTATTTCACACATGACTCCTCTAATAGTCATGATATGTTTGTGTTAATAGTATATTAGTGTGAATGTAAATTATAATTCTCTTGTGTGATTTTGATGGTCGTACTAGTTGTGATTTTTATATCGTTTATTCCTATGAGTCATTTTTTGTCAACAATTATTTTTTTTTATCACGAATATTTAACTTTGAAATTTTATAGTTTTTAAGCATATAAATATTTTTATGATATTTGATTGTAATATGGATTTCTTATTTGAAATAATATTAATCATAAAATAAATTAACTTTGATACTATGCTAAATACTAGAGGGATCGATAAACATGTGTCACCTTAAATATGATGGGATACGTGAATTTAAATTATTTTCATCAATTTAAAATATCTAAATTTTTAACATAATTACATGATAGGATGAAACATTAATTAATATTTAAGTATTAAGATAGCTCATTCTTATTTGATGGATCACCTATCATTTGCTCCTAGGTAATTAAATAAAAAAGTCTTCTCTAAATATAATGTCCACATTTGTACTCGGATTATTTAATATTCGTACTCGTAATAAATAAATATATTATTTAATCATATGGCTCATGCATATAGATATGTATGTTATAATATTTTTTATTTTTTTATCTTAATTATATGATCCATACAGTTAGTCAAATGATATCAATACAAAGTTGGAATAAAGAATTTATATTTTTAATACCTAGATACTTTTTCAATAGTTATGATTTATGATACTAAATGCAAGATATTCTTTATACTTGATAACTATTTCATTAATATTGCTTTATATATCTAAGTACAATTAAGTGATGAAAGTGTATATAAATGAATGCATGTTCATTGTATTATAAAAAATCTTGAGAATTTTTATTTAAAAAAATTCTTGTATATTAGTTTAAATCGTAACTAATATTTTTTCACCCTTACTATTAATATATTTGGATATCATGTGTTAGTAGCCAACACATGATTCTATCATCATGTTGGTATAATTTTAATTATATTTTATATTCGTTTGAAATTTTTGTTGACTTATTGACAAACATAAAATATTAAATCTTTTGTTATTTATTAGGTATATAAAGGTGTTTTAGTCAATTTATTATTTTTTTAATATGAAAAAAGAATTTTTATTCTCAATTTTATTATTAGATTAATTATATGACACATATATATAACATAAAAAATTTTACCTAATGACTGGTCTATAATGATTTTGATAAACATATTAATGATGACATTATTATTTAAGGTATTATCGGATGTAATACTTAAAATTAAATTGATGTGATTGTTGGCTCTTGAATCGATAATCCAAGTACTACAACCTACATGATAGGGTGGTGGCAGGTGTTGATTTTTTATTCTTTATTTTTTTCTTATTCTTTAATGTAGTAGTCAAAGATAAATTAATGAAAATTGTTAGTTATGATGATATTCAATTTAGTAGTTTGTTTTTCCCACATATTCTTTTTATTTTTAGTTATCATTGTAGTCTTTTTTTTTTGTGGCTTGTGTTTTGGTGTTGCTCAATTTTTTTTTTCACCGATATTGTTTTGAATTATCAAAAAATTTTGAATAAGGATTTCTATGAGATTAAGCATAATAGATTATTAAATCTTACTTATACAATATGATATCTTAGTAAGTTTTTAACTGTGTTTGATTTATTACTTATTCATTCTTGATTGAATTATCTAGCATTAATCAAGTTGAAAATGTTAGTTTATAATTTTAGAAATGTCTATATATTAGAGTATGAGTTATATTAGTTATGAATTATATCATAGCTTTTTATGTTGTCCTTCAAATTCATAGGAGGTTTAATTGGCTAACATTTTAGAGTATGAGTTATATTGGCTAACGACCTATTGATCTGACACTCTCAGACTTATATTAGAGTATGAGTTATATTGGCTTATATTAGAGTTATATTTTTCTCAAATTCAGACTTATATTAGAGTTATATTAGAGTATGAGTTATATTCGCTAACGACCTATTAATATGACACTTTCAGACATATAGAAGGTTTAATACAAATGATTTTTGCTAGAATTTTAAATATTGTATTATATTTAATGATAATTTAATGTATTTTATTTGATTTTTTATTTTTTGTTTTAGGTTATATTAATACTATTTTTTAGTATATAATAAATAATTTAAAATTAATTTAATAAAAATATAAAAATTATTAATAGTGCACTGCATTTGATATATCTTTGATAGTTTTAGTATTTATTATATTGATAATGAGATCATTTACTAAATTTCATATGCTAACACACTCACATTATGAGATTATAGTACATTACAAATAATTAGTTAAAATTACTCTGCCACTTATTTGATATATATGTATTGAAATATTTTTAGGAAGATATAATTTTAGTTACAAATTATCTTATTAATTGGATATATATTTTTTGTCTTTTCTCGCTCTGTATCCTTTTATATTTTATAATTAAGTAGATTATTCAACTTACATTTCAAAATTTTTGAGATTATTTATTTTGTTTAGAATCTCTCCACAACATGTGACAATGTGACACTTAGGGTGATGACCATGTTATTTATCTTAGATTAATAAAGTATTGATAAATGTTTATATTATTTTTTTGAGATAAAGTCAACACGTGACAAAGCTAAAAAGGTGTTGGTATTATTACTCAACACATGACAATGCAACCCCCACTATATCCTCTAGTAAGGAGATAAAGTCATCTTTCAATTGTGGTTGAACTTATTAGTTTACATTATGATGATGCTCATATGGAGTCACCATATATACCAATAGATATAAAATAAATATATTTTAAAGAGAATAAGTCTTCCTTGGAAAGAAATTTTGTTTTGGGTCCAATGGATCTGGTAGTTTGCAAGTCTATTTTGATCTTTGCTCAAGATGTGTCTGGAATAAAAAAAATGTATCATTCAAGACTTAATAGTTTAGTTTAGGATAAAGCCTAATGAAATATATGCAATCTATATAGAGTGGATGAGAGTTTCCAAGAAGGTATATGGTTATAAGGATGAAATGTATATGTAATTATGGTTAAAAGTACTCTTTGAGCTGATTCATTCACAGCTTGTCATCTCATATAATCAGAATACTATCTACTTATATAATAAGTAAAATTATGTCGTCTATTAATTACGTTCGATTGTGCAACTCGAAGCTCATGTGATTGTCCATTATATACATCATCTTCAAGATACCTATAAATACATATTGTTTATATTTAGTTAGTATATTTTTTATCTGGATAATACTATTAGTAAAATAGAAATTTATTTGGAGGTCGTCTTTGATAATAAAAAAAGTATCATGATAATTAATATCAAATATTTAAGTGATTTTTCTTATTACAAGTCTCATCATTAAAGGTTATTGATATTTTTATTTTGACTTGTTTTTATAGTAACTACTCTCACCTACAATTAATATTATTCTCACGAATTATAAAATTAGTTCTCATGTCTCATTAGAATAGAAGATATCTATATTTTTCAATATGCTTTAGCTTCTAACACAATCATAAGTCAGATAAATTCTCAGGAGATGACTGTGTATCTTAATATCATTAAGAGAACTAATAAAAAATATAAATAAAAAAGAAAACACAAGTATGAAAAAACATGTTAAATATGATTAAGTACAACTCATTTGTTAATTTTAGTGGACAATCAAAATGTCAATACTATAAGGACTAGTTACATAAAATCATCTAGCTCTTCAGTGGGCTTGTCCCTCGCTTATGATCTGAGTAGACTATGTAAATTTAATTTTTCTATTATAGCCTATAAGTTTTACATGATCGAGTTTCTCTGGCTAAGGCTCAATATGAGTCTAAATTGAAATATAACTACTATGTCATTAGGATTAAAGACAGAATTTATTTTTTGGAAAATTTCATTCTTTATAGTATTAATATAATTTTTACTTTTTAATATATATGATGACTCGATATGAATGTCATTATATTGTAGTCCAACAAGTTAAGATACAATCGATATGGTTTCTATACAAACACCTGTGTGCATTGCTATTCACTACCGATGCCACCTAGGGTTTGATGATAAACAAATATCATCGTGCACCACTACCATCGCATGTGCTATCTACCACTACATTTGCATTAATTTGGCTCTTCCTCGCACATGTCTGGACAAGTTGAAAAACATTTGCACCACCTTGCCCATGATTATTCGCCATTGCACACACTTCTGTGTGCAACCCGTGCCACTGTGCATCACACACATTGTAGTCGACCACAAGATGTCCGACTACTATTTTATGCACAATAGAAAGAAAAAAAAAAGTAAGCTAAGAAGAGGGAACATGATTCATATTTTACAAGTTTTTTTTTTCTGATACCATGTTAAAAATTAAAATACAAAAATAAAACAAATAATACTTGATATAAAATATCATATAACTAAGTGTGTAACCTATTCGAGCTACTTGTGAGCTACTTGGCGTTCGGTTCGTTAGAAGCTCGCTTGAACTCATTTATTAAGTTAAACAAACCTAGCCCAAACATTATTTTGAGGCTTGTAAGTTAAACAAGCTAAGTCTGAGCACCCTCAAACTTGACTCATCAGCTCGTGAACATGCTCGCGAATAGGCTCTTGAGCAAGCTCGTGAACCAGACTCATCAGCAGGTTTGTGAATATTGCTCTTAACAAGTAATTTAAATGAGATCTAAATGAGTCTTCTAAACAAGCTCTAAATGAGTATTCTAAGTGAGCTATATAAAAAAGCTTAAAACGAGCCTTAAATGAACTATTTAGACGACCTATAAATGAGACTTAAATGGCCTCTAAATGAGCTTTTAGTCGAAAATTAAACGAGCCCTTTCTCGAATTTGCTATAAATGAGTATTTTAAGAACGAGCTTGAGCTAAGCTAAAGCAACTCATGAACGAGCTCGAGTCTACTCATTTAAAACCGAGCCAAGCTGAGCTTGCCTAATACTCGGTTCGGCTTGGCTCAGTTACACTCCTACATACAACTAATATGCTTATATAATGAGCAAAAAAATTAGGATAATTCACACACCGAGGGTTTCCATCAAAAGTATCAAAAATATAAAAAACAGATACAAGACTACAACAAATTATTGAAAAACTAATTTTGTACATATTCAGACATCTCGATATATTATTATGAATATAAAATTTTATGAGTGAATAAAATATTTCGAGATTATTATTTTATATGATAAAATATTAATGATTTTATAATTATAATTTATATTTTTATTAGTGATTAGATTGCATATATCTTTATTTATATAGATGTTTAAAAGATTCATATTTTTTTATTCCAAGCTGTATATTTGTGATATGTACTCACTTAGAAAAATTGATATTTCTGATGCTTGACAAATATTCTGATTTTTCCGTTAATATTTTGCTGATATTTTTGATATTTTTTAAAATATGTTTGTTATATTTATATTTACTGATATTTAAGGTGCGCATATGTACAAAATTATTTCATTTATTTGTTATTGTTGAGCTTTTGATATCAGGTGAGGTGCGCTGCATGTGATCTTGAAAGGAAAAGGATTTGCTGTGGTGATCGTGATGGAAATTTAAGGCTATGGGAAGCGACCATCAATATCTGATTATATGTTTTTATTTTTTTTTTTTTTTTTGATTTCTCTGGAGGGCAGGGGCAAGAAAAAGGAGTTATACACAAGCTAGAAAGTGTAACAAATACATTTCGTTCTTTAAATCATGTTTTTCACTAATTTCTTACAATTTGTTGTCGTTTTAAATTGCATTTTTTATTTATTATGGTTTTTATAGGTAAAGCTGGGCCAATTATGAATGGATTTATTATTAATAATTAATCAGAACAAATTGGTATCATGTAATATACTAAATATGAAATTACACATCTAGAGAGCTGGCAAATCTGGTGGGTTGATTGGGCTGGGCTGCCCCATGCTGTGCTGCCCCAGGCTGGGCCTAGAGCCAAATTGCTTTGCTAGGCTGGGCTTAATTTATACTGGGCCGTCATTATGCTGGCCTGGCCCTGCCAAGCTTATATCAGATTGCCGCACAGCCCAGTCTATATCAGATTACTGCATAGCAAAGCCCAGCCCAATGGAAAAGAATACAATTTTTTTTTTCAATAAACTACTTTTTTAATGATTATTTTAAGGATAATAGTTTATAATTAAGGACAAAATATCTAGCCTATACAGCGCATGCAGTGAGTTTATATGGCTACCTAAATTTTCATGCCCTATTGATTGAAGTTGAAGATCTCCATAACAGAAAATGCATGCAGTAATAATATATAATTATGAGAGTTTTGCCAAAAAGGTAGGTTAGGCTCGCTAAAAATATTAATATCGATATTTTATTGAGTGTAGTTATAAAAATAGGGCTTCAATGTACTTGCTATTTTGCTCGCGTTTTTGCCCCATCGACTTCTCGCTCAACAAATATAGCGAGCGTTTATCGCTCACCAATACTATTCATCAACTGCAAAATATTACCGAACGTTCGATAAATATTCGAAAACCTCTGCTTCCAGCGACACATCAGAGAGCTTGCCGCTGGTTCCTTTCGTCGGTGTTAATTACATTGACTTTCAATTGCGTTTGCATGAGTTATCGCTTACCCACTCCTATGCCTAACCTTCCAGTGAGGCCTCAGTAAGCGCGTTCGAACATGTTGTGCATAACTTTCCCGTCGATGTGAGCTCTTGGGGAAGATTGGTCTCCAAATTAGCGTCAGTGGTAGAAGCTGGTTCATCGGCTTAACCCAGTCAATCGACATCTTTGCTGTTCCAGGAGTTGTTGTCAAAGGTGTTTGGAAACATGACGAATCGTGTTTCTGAAATTTTATTGGCGTATAAATCTTTTTCAGCATCAACAAAAACCTTTTCCATTACAGAATCCTCATTCTGTAAATATATTTATAGAATCGTGTCTGATTTTGTCAAATATGCTTCACACCTCCTTCCTCTCATTCTTTCCTATTTCAACAACTATATCTCTAATCCTGTAACATATACTATATATGGGGTGGTAGGACATGCTCCAGTAACTTTGTTTTTTGTTGTTAATTTCAAAACAGAACATCTTCATCCAATTTTTTTACAAATACAAGTTGATAAATTCTATTTTTAGTGCTAAAACTAGTTGATAATTATTCAATAACTAGTTGCATAAACTTCTTGGTAGATGATGATTTAATTACATGTCATGTGTTAAAAATAATTTTTTAATTCTTGGATTCAGAATTGTACATAGAAATAATTTATTAATATGTTCTGTTTTGATAAATTCTATATTTTTGTTGTTCTTGAATATTTAGAATAATGGATAATGAATTTTTTGATTCAAAATTGCTTAAATATTTTGATAAATTTTGTTTATTGTTTGATAAATTCAAGTTTATTACTTTAAGCCTCCTAGTTGGATTTGATGTTACTTCTTTCTATTCATGTATATAAATATTACTTTTATGTGGATAACCCCAATTCATCGTTGTTCTTCAACAATGTAGGTGCTTTGATGGATGAACATTACTTTACTAATCTATTGAATGAGACAACAAACGTAGGTGAGTTTGACACTCAATCCGTAGAACAAATAACTCAATCTTCACCAATATCACCTCAAAAAGAATCAACCACCAAAAAGTATCGAGACGACAACTTTTCAATTGAGGACTTAGTTTTAATCTCGGGCTAGTTGAATACTAGTGTGTGTGCCGTGAATGGGAATGAGCAAAAATCTAAAAGGTATTGGTAAAGGATTTGAGATTACTTCAACGAATACAAAACTAAGTAAGATTATAATTGAAATCAAATTTCCTTGATGAATCATTTGTCTTCAATTCAACTGGTCACCAATAAATTTTGTGGTTATTTTGACCAAATTGAAAGGTTGAATCAAAGTGGACTGATTGAGAAAGAGAATGTATGAATGTATTATAATTACAAGTGTGATAATATAATTATGATACATAATATAATTGTACAATTTTTATTTTAGATATGCAACATAATGTATAAGTTTCAGGTATGTGATGTAAAGAAAGCGTACAAGAAACTTTATAAATCATCTTTTTCATTTGAACATTGTTGGAATGAGTTGCGGTATACCCCAAAATGGATGGAGGATTCTCAGTCAAAGAAACAAAAACAAAAAGTAGTGCAACTCCTAGCAGCTCTAATCTTTCAACACCAAAATCGGTATACATAGAAGATGACAGTGCGAGCTTGGAGATACCAATTGGAAGAAATATTGCAAAAAAGTGGGTAAAAAAATCAAAGAGCAAACTATCTGAAGATAATAATTCAAGTTCATCTTATTTTATTAAATTGTTTGAAGAAATAAAGGAAGAGAAAAAGAAGATGACGGAGAAGAAAATAATGGAAAAAATGGCAGTTGTCGAACAAGAGAAGTTAGTTATTGAACAATAGAAGGTATAACTCGAGAAAATGAAGGAAAAAAAAATAACGTGTATCGATACAAGTATCTTACCTCCGATTCAAGTTGAATATTTTAAGCGCCTCTAGATGGAATCATCGCAAAGAAAATGTAGTTTTTCCCTATTCACCGACTTGCAACTTGTGTTATAATCTAGATTAAATTTATGAATGAATGTTTGGATTTATTTTTTTTATTTCACTGTTTTAAATTTGATGACATGGCACAACACATATTCTTTAAGACAATTGTACTATTTTAAATTATGATATTTTTTTAATTATTTGTTTGAAAATTAGTTAAAGTTAGTTAAAATATTAATCTATTTTGCTAAGCTTGGTTGGAGTACATTTTGAAGAGTTGCTAGCTAAAATATTGAATTGATTATTTAAATATTTTTTTACTAGTTATTTTGTTAAGTATGGTTAGAGATGCTCTAAGGTAAATAAAAATACAAGATTTTATTATTGTTTGGCAAACCAAGCCATCCTGAAAATAATCAGGCCATCCCAATCTAATGTTGATTGGCCTGACAGGCCAATTGGTCCGGGCCAAATCTGGCTGATTTGAGCCCAATAATATAAAAGCCCATCATCTATAATATTGTGTTGGTCAGGCTAGCCTAACGGGTTGAGCTCAAATTGCCAGCCTTACACATCTAGTATACTAATATATTACGACTATTTTTTTTAATCATCCACAAATTGATATCAACAGTATTAAGATCATTAAAAAAATATTATCATTTAATGTATAGTTATATTCTTATATGTATTCATCAATGATAACATGGGTTAATTATGTATGGGGCTCTTATATATAATTTAATATGTATTATCATTTATCATATATGCTGTTTATAAACACACACACACACACACAGATAAGTTTTCAAAAAAAAAAAAAATCAAAAAACAATATTGTCTATGAATTTAATATGAAAATTGTATATTAAATTCTGATTTTTAATTTTTCAAGTTTTGTTTTTTTTTTAAAGATGTTGATATGTCAATGGTGTGTGGTAAAATCTGATTTTTAATTTTAAATATACCAAAATATAAAAATTTTATATTTTGATGTATGTTTTTTTAATTATTAAATATTTTTGTTTTTTGTAGATATTTTATATTTGAAGTACCAAAAAATTATTAACTCATATATATATATATATATATATATATATATATATATATATATATATCATTTTTTGAAAATGATATTTTCTTTGTGAAATCTTTTTGAAAATAGGTAACGACTTAATGTTTTATAAACACTATTCAGAACAGCATTTATTACATGCCTAACATTTCTTCCTACTTTATTTATCTATGAGTTATTGTTAAGAATCATAGTTGTTGAATAAGTCTAATCTAGGTTTTTAAGTTAGAATTAGTATCATGAATATTTTCCTACTTTCTTGAATTTTGTTTATGTAACTGTTTTTCCTATTTTCTTGTTTTGGTTGTTGCAGCACGTTAGATGCTATTAAAATCAATTGGCTATATAAGTCAATTGAAGGAATGAATAAAAGGGGTACCATCGATTATCTTTAACACTTGTGTTGACATGGAGATCAAAGGTTCCTCAATCAACTTTACTTGTTCTCAGTTATATACTTATTTCAAATCTATCATAGGGAAGTAGGAAAACCACTCCCTATATGTACCACAGTGGTATCAGAGGATTGGAATGGATTCATAAGTGGAGAAGTTGGAGAATGATGTAAACTCTCTCACTGCGGGACAACAAGAAATATTGGAGAAACTTAATGAACTTTCTATGCAGCTCAACACTCGCATCAACTCACCAAGATCCAATCTTCAACATGATCAAGGAGAAAATTCGATGGCTCTACTCCAAAACCCTAAAAGGTGATTTGGCATCACACTGGGATACATCAGCAATGATCACAATATGCACTAAGGTTAGTGAAACTCCATTTTCCCAGATTCAATGGTGCAGATGACACCACGAGTTGGTTTTGTATGGTGAGCAATTCTTTGAGTTCAATCACACCCCAGAAGAAGATCATGTGGCTCTTTCCTCATTTCATCTTAAAAGTGATGCTCAAGTATGGTTTCAATTACTTAAGCAAGAATTTCATGATGGCTTAGACAATTGTTATGGCACTACTAAATTCCAAGATATCCTCAGGGAGTTTACCAAACTCTGGCAAACCAATTTAGTATGTGACTTTCAAACTCATTTTGAGAAGTTGTTAGCTAAAGTCGGATACCTTCCTCAAAATCATTAGTTAACTATTTTATTGGTGGGTTGAAAGATTTCATCAAAGATGATGAATTAGCTGGTTGTCCTACATCTTTGTCATTTGCAATTGGGTGGCTCGCCTTTACAAGGCCCGCTATGCTGCACAACGAAGTATTGTATCAACACTTGATCTGAAGAAGGTGTTCTCGACAAACAAAGATACAACAACTAGTAACTCACATCTTCCGGTCAAACAACTTTCACCAATTGAAATGCAAGAGCGATGCGTGAAGGGACTATACTATAATTGTAACGAGAAGTTTGCTCCTGATCATCATTGCAAAAAATTATTCTTGCTCGAAGTTTGGACACATGCAAACCATTGTTTTGGTGTACTCGGGAAGCACCCATAACATTATAAATAAAAGTCTTGCTAAAAAAGTGAGCTTAAAACCTATAGAGGGAGGACAATTTGAAGTTATGGTTGCATCAGGAGAGCGACTATCCAGTCAAGGTAAGTGCACAAATATAAAATTAAATTTATAAGGAATACCAATTTTTGTGGATTTATATTTGATTCCATTAGAAGGATCAAAGATATAATATTATTTTGGGCATACGATGACTCTGTACACTTGGTCCAATCTTGTAGGACTTTGCTAAGTTACAAATGAAATTTAGGCTGGCGGATACATATGTGGCTTTACAAGGAGAATCTTGTCCTAGTGGTTAGCATGTTGGGAACTTAAAATTCATTCGAGAAGCAAGAAAATATAACTAGGAGGTCTTGTTTCAATTATTCTTCCTTGGGACTCAACTTTCAAATCCTGTGGATGGTTACCAACCTTCACAATTGAAACAGCTCCTAGCACACATCCAATATATCTTTGAAGAACTCGTTGGTTTGACACCACCAAGAGTTCATGACCACAAAATTCCTTTGGTAGTAGGGCATGGGCCGGTGTATGTTAAACCTTACTGCTATCCACACTATCAGATGGCTAAAGTCGAAAGGTTGGTGGCTGACGTGCTCTCTACATGTGTGATATGACTAGAGGTGTCAAGTAAGCCGGGCAGCCCAGACCCGACATGGGACATGACTCGATTGAGCCATACAAGGCACGACACGACATGGTCTAGAACCATCCCTGGCCTTGTGCTGAGCTAGCTAGAGGCAAGATTCATGTCATGTCGTGCTGAGGTCTCCTAGGCCTCGTTCTAGGCTAAACACTATCCGGCTGCCTTGCCCGAAGGCATGGTTCTTCGGCATGACCCAAAATGTGCCCTAGATCTTGGGCTGGGTTCGGGAACAATCCCAACCTAACCACCCATGACACCCGCTCGCCCGACTCCCATGACCTGTTGGGCCTCAACCCGACCCTGAGCCCAGAAGCTGAAGCTTCTGGAACTGCCGGGTCAAATTGATCCAATAGTCAAAAAATAAAAATAAAAATAAAAATATAAAAATAAAAAGGCACATGCGCCTTGATCCATTGGATTCATCCCCAACAGTTGGGGGCAGAAATCTAATGGCTATCAAGTTTTTGCCCAAAATAAATATTTAAAAAATTATAAAAAACTTTAAAAAATAATTTTTTTAAAATTTTTTTTCATATCTATAATTATACTTCTCTCATTCTTTAATCTATATCATATTTCTATAGATATTATATATATATCTCTCTCGTATCATCTCTCCTTCTCTCTCCTTTTGGGACTTGGGTGCGGACTATGGTGCGGACACCAAATTCTGATATTGGACATTGCACATCATCAAACAAATGAGGTTTTATTCTTTAGGAGAATTATTTTTAAAATTTTGTTTAGTTTTTTTATTTTTTTAATTAATAATTTAATATAAAATAATTTTTAAGTTTAAAAATATAATTTAGAATATAATTAATAAACTAATAAAAAAATGCTAAATAGTAATTTTAATTATGATAATAAAATTAATATTAAAGTAAACATAGATAATTTATATATTGATAACAATAACCCTACGGAAAAGGTCCGGCGCCACCGAAAATTTTTTTTTCTCCCATGGTCTCGACCCAAATATCTAAAAAAACAAAAAATTAGAAGAAAATCAATAATTTAGACTCATTTTAATACTATACAAAATAAAAATGTTAGGAGTACCAATGAAGAATCAGCATAAATAAATATTATAAAAAAAATATAAACTTGTAGGAGTGCATGTATGACTAGGCACCTTAAGAGGCATACCAAATAATATACCAAAAAATATAATATATTAGATCCTAGACAAACCTAACTCTGTGGTGGGGTCTTTGAGGTTGGATCTAGTTCAACCTTTATGTTAACTCCTTCATATGCCACAATGAGTTAGGGAGGGAATGAATGACAAAACTGATCACCACGATGAATCTTTTGATTAGATTTTTGGATATTCCAAGGGTAGTTAGTATCATACATGCTTATTTTCAGCCTGCATATTATAGGATTCCTAGATCCATATTTAAGATCGACATACTAAAATATTATAAATTAGAAAAAGAAATAATAATTAATAAATTTAGGGAATATAGTGGCGTGGTGTCCATGATATCCGATATTTGGACTAGTAATGATGATGCATCTTATTCATACCTCATCACCCACAATGTAGATTTTAAATAGACACTAAATAAACAAAATATTAGGATTTTTAGAGATTTTCCATCTTCATGATGGCCTGATCATTTGTGAGTGTATGATGAGAATCTTTAGAGAATATAATATTCAAAATAAAATATATAGTATCACATTTGATATCATATCTAACAATAAAGTAGTCATTAACATGTTTTTTAGGACCATTAAAGATGAGCCATTTAGAAGAGGTTTTTCAATGTTAGATACATGTATCATGTCATTAATCTCATAGTACATACAGGGATGAAGGTTATTTCTCCCACTTTATAAAAAATATATGACTCACTAAAAATTTTTTGTACACCTCACAGATAATAGGAGTTTGGTTGTCTCTATTTATCTACAAGTCTAAAGAAGAAAAAATTACAATCGGTTGTGAGATACCATTGAAATTACACATAAAATATGTTGGAGTCATTTGTTAGATATTAATACGTGATATCTGACTATGTCAATAGTATGGGTGAAAAACTTATTATAGAAGATACTGACTAGGCTATAGGAATTTCATTTATGAAATTTCTAAAGATTTTTTATGACATGAAGAATATTTGTTTGTCAGTTTATAGTCCAATGACTTGCATTGCTGTCAAGTACAAATGAAATATTAGTAACATGTTTAGGAAGTTTAGAGATGACCTAATATTTAGTGACATGACTGTTGAAATAGAAATCAAATACTTAAAATACTGGTCCACTATTCTATCTCTTTGTTGTATGACTACCTACATGGACCCTAGGGTTAATGTGGAAGGGGTAGAGACTTCTCCATTCAATTAGTGAGGGGGAAACAATAGGGTGGACTATTGAATATGAGCAAGCTGTCTCGATATTTAGATACTAATTACTGCTCAATCCTATCACATACCAATAACAAGAACCTTGATATTTTATAGTGATGAAAATCATATGAGTCCACCTATCCCATTTTATCTAAGATGGCACAAGATCTATTGACTCCTCAAGTGTCAAGCATAATATTGAAGTCTACTTTTTTCGTTATAGTGAAAATAATTTCTGATAGGAGATTGAGATTGCAGTCAGATATTATTGAGATATTAGTATGCATGAAAGATTGAGAGGATTTCAGTTTGGGCATCTAGGATCATGCTGCAACTATAGCAAGAGCAACAGAGTTGGTAGTAGATGATGATTCGTGAGATTTTGATGAGGACTGAGATCGAGCCTACTACATGTGATACCATCAGAAACTTTTGAGATTTATCATTGATGTATTGTGTATTAATTTTTGTCTTTTGAGCTTGCATTATTATTTTATACTAATATTAAGTTAGATGCTTATGAGATTGATCTTTGGTGTATTAATTTTTATCTTTTGAACTTGCTTTGTTATTTTGTGCTTGTATTATGATACGAAAACAAAATGATTGATATTTATAAAATTTATTTTAAGTTATTTTTGTAAGTTATGACTTGTGATTGTAATTTTGTTTTTTTTTTGTTTTAATTAATTAATTAATTAATGTTGCATTAAAATTTAGAATATTTTGAATTAGAGATTATTTGATTTCGAACGGGCGAATTCGTACATCCCGGCAGGTCCCTGCACGACATGTCACGACCCAAATCTAGAAAACTTAGGCCAGTCAAGCCATGCTAGGCCTACCCCTTTTGAGTCGTGCCATGCCCTGAACCCTGTCATACTTGGCACAGTGGCCCGAGTGGGCCACCAAAAAATACATTGTGCCGACCCGACATGACCCATTTGACACCTCTAGATATGACCTAGTAATAGCCCTTGCTCATCACCCATTATCTTAATTAAAAAACATGATGGATCATGGTGTATGTGCATTGATTATTATGCTTTAAATAAGATTACTATTAAAGACAAGTTTTCAATTTCAATCATTAATGATACCCACCATACCGTTCTACACATTATTAGAAGGTTGAGATTGAAATGTTGGTGGTTGACATGATCTCTACAGGTATGATAGGACCCAATAATAGCCACTAGTCATCACCCATCATCTTAGTTAAAAAACATGATGGTTCGTGGTGTATGTGCATTGATTATCATGCTCTCAACAAGATTACTATTAAAGATATGTTTTCGATTCCATTCATTGATGAGTTATTAGATGAATTAAATGGGGCTAAAATATTCTCCACGTTTAATTTGCAAAGTGGGTATCATCAAATTCATGTGAAACCAGAGGACATTGACAAGACTGCATTTCGGATGCATCATGAACATTACAAGTTTTTAGTAATGTCATTTGGCCTTTCCAATGCTCCATTATCATTCCAAGCTTTAATGAATGAGGTATGTATATCTATCTATAGACAGACATATATATATATATATCTATCTATTTCTTGATATTCTCATGTATAGTAAATATTGGAATGAACATCTTCAATATTTAAGATCCACACTAGCTAGACTAAGATCTCACAAGTTATATGTTAAAAAGGAAAAGTGTCAATTTGGCCAAAAAAAAGTCCAATAGCTTGGCCATGTAATTTCAGATGTGGGAGTTGCAGTCAACCTAGAACAAGTTGGAGCTATGCGGCACTAGCCTAAGCCCACAATGCCTAAGGCCATGAGAGGGTTCCTTAGATTGACCGGATATTATCAAAAGTTTATCCAAAACTTCGGTAAAATAACTAGACCATTGACCAAAATGTTGAAGAAAGATTTTTTCCAATGGTCACCCACGACTGAAATAGCATTTCAAAAATTAAAGGAGTCTATGTCTACAGCTCCTATGTTGGCATTGCCTAATTTTTCAAGCAAATTTATTGTGGAATGTGATGCTAGTGGATCGGGCATGGGAGCCATTTTAATGTAGGATCGACCAATAGTATTATATAGTCATGCTTTGAAAGGGAAGAACTTATATTGTCGACGTACGAAAAGGAAACTTTGGCATTAATATTGGCTATGCAAAGGTGGCGTCCATATTTGTTGGTCGACAATTTGTGGTGAAACCCAATCATCAAAGCTTGAAGTATCTATGGGTGCAGTCTGTGACTACCACTACCCAACAAAGGTTGTTATACAAATTGATGGGGTTTAATTTTGTGATTGAATATAAGAAGGGAAATAAAAATATATTGGCTGATGTACTTTCCAAGAGAGAAAAAGAAATAAAAGGAGAAGGAAAATGGGAACTGATGGATATCTCAACCAATTCCAAATTGGATAGAAACTATCAAATAAGAAGTAAATTCTAATTCAATTTTGAGAGAATTGGCTTAACATATCATGAATAATGAATTTGTGGGTCCATGGGAATTTAGAGATGGAGTTATTTTCTTTTAGGAATGAATTTATTTGGCTACAAATTTTTTTGTAATTCCTGACAATATTGGGTAGTTCAATAACAACACTCAAGAAGGGTACAAGAAGACTTTTCAACAAGTTCATGGAAATTTTTATTGGGTGGGAATGAGAAGACAGCAAAACAAGGCTGAACAACGTGCTCCTACTGGACTCCTCCAACCACTTCCTATGTCAAGTCAGGTATAGGAAGACATATCAATGAATTTCATAGATGGTCTATCTTTGTCAAAAGGGAAAACTACTTTTTTGTGGTTGTTGATATCAAAGTATGCATATTTTTTTCTCATATCGCATTCATATATGGTAATGAGTGTTGTACAAATTTTCTTTGATAATATTTTCAAGTTGCATGAGATGACAAGGACAATTGTTTGTGATCATGATCCTACATTCATACGTTTATTTTGGTTCGAGTTATTCAAGATGAATGGTACTAGTTTTAACAATAGCCCGACATACCATCCTCAAACTGATGGTCAAAGCGAAGTGGTGAATCTTACTATAGATATGTATTTACGATGTTTTCCAAGTTCACAGCCTAAGGAGTGGAGTAAATGATTATCATGGGTAGAGTATTGCTACAATACTAGTTGGTATTCCATCATCAAAACCACTCCTTTTGAAGTTCTTTATTGAAGACCCTCACTGACCTTATTGTCTTATGTCCCAAGTATGACTAATGTGGAATCTGTATATCAACAGCTATGAGACATAAATCAGGTTCTCATAGACTTGAAGGCCAGACTTCAAGAAGCATAGACTCATATAAAGAATGAGTATGATGGACTTCATAAAGAAAGGGACCATATCGACTTGAAGTTGACGACTGGGTTTATCTGAAGCTCCAACCACATCGACAAATGTCTATTTCAATGCAGAAGAATATCAAGCTATCTCCTAAGTATTATGGATCATTCAAGATTCTCAAAAAAAATAGGAACAGTGACTTATAAATTAGAATTGCCAATCGAGTCGCGGATTCACCCAGTATTCCATGTCTTATTATTGAAGAAAAAGATTGGTAAAAAGTATCCTATTCAAGGTGAGCTTCCTGTAGTAGAAAATGATGCAAAAACCTTATATCTCAAACCTCAATCAATTCTAGATCATAAAAATAAAAATAAAAATAATAATAATAAAGTAGTTCTAAATCATCATCAACGAAAGAACAAAGAGAAAATTGTCATACACTTGCAAAAACTTTCACCAGCTGAAGCTACTTGGGAAAATCTTGCCGGAATGCAAAAATAGTTTCCTAAGCATAACATTAAGGACAAGGCTATTTATTAAGGAGAAGAGAATTGTTCTTACTTCATTATTTATGGGTTATTGCTAAGAGTCATAGTTGTCGAATAAGTCTAGTCTAAGTTGTTAAGTTAGAACTAGTATCAAAGGATATTTTCCTATTTTTTAAAATTTAGTTCGGGTAACTATTTTTCATATTTTCTTGATTTGGTTGTTGCAGCACATTAGATGCTATTATAATTAATTGGCTATATAAGTCAATTGAAGGAAGGAATAAAAGGGATATCATTGATTATCTTTAACACTTGTGTTGGGCTGGAGGTCAAAGGTTCTTCAATCGACCTTACTTGTTCTCAGTTATATAATTTTTTTAAATTCATCATAGGGAAGAAGGTAAACCACTCACCCGGTATGTACAAGTTTTCAAAAAAAAAAAATAGTTAAATTTTTTAATGTTATTAAGGGTATTTTTGTAATTATATGTAAAATATTAACAAAACATAAATATTTTTAGTTTTGGGTACTTTATATTTAATTTTTAAAAATGGTCCTAAAACATAGGGATGTAACTCGGGTTGGGTGACCATGAGTAACTCGAATCCAACTCAAAAAAAAAATATATATGATTTAAAATTTCTAGCCAGAGCATAATTTGGTTTGGCATTGGCCCACAAACCGAGGCAATATGCTCTAGTTACTATTGCATACATGTTTATAAGCATAGTAACTTGAGTATATAGGTACTTTTTTTCAAAGTGCTCTATTAAAACAATAATTTTTTTCTCAACTAAATTTTTAATATTACTTATTATTAATATTATAAATATAAAATTTAATACTTAGAGCTTTAGTTAACATTTAAAACATGTGTTTATAATTATTATCTTTAATTTGAAATTTCAATGCAAGTTTTATTTTTATGTTATACAATTTGAGTGTTTATAAAAAATTAAAAATATTTAATAAAGAATAGCTTTTGGATTTTATATTAGTATATTAGTTAAATCAACTTCAAATCATAATGTAAATTATTAATTAATTAATTTTTATTAATTTGTTTTCTTAATTTTTATAATTATAAATGATATGATTCAACTCAACCTCGCCCAACCTAACTCAACCCAACCCACAAAACTCGAATCAACATGAGTTTAATATTATCAAAATGGATTGGGTTCGAGTTTAAAATTTTTCAGGTTGGGTTTGAGATGAGATTGAAAATTTTTAACTCAAACACAATTTAGGCTAGGTTCGGGCTCGGATTGAAAATTTTCAATTCGAGTGGAATTCAGGTTGACCCTCAACCCGATCCAACTTGCCAAGTTGCAACCCTATCAAAATATAAATATTTTTATTTTGGGACTCAAAAATATAAATTTATAATGATTAAAATGTAAATTTAAAAATAAAAAGGTAAATTTATAATTTTCAGCGTCTTTATGAAATAATATCTATAGGTGCACTTAAAATCTTCAAACCATTGAAAATTTTAATTTTCAATGGTTTGAAATTTTAAGTGCATTTGATAAAAAAATATTGGGAGCTAAAAATTTAAAATTTTAAGTGAAAAAATATTGAACATATTAAGTAGATAGAGACCTACTTAATGTTGATGGCCAAAATTGTTCAACAAATTTATTTTAAAAAAAATTATCATTTTATCATTTTTTGTTCCTTTCTTTTTTTTGTTTTCTCATTGACACTACAATTCAATTTGTGAATCTATCTTCTCCTCCTCTTTTCTTCACAACCACAAATCCTAACCCTAACTCTTTTTCATGATTAATTCAAGAGAGGAAATAGTAAATCAACTAGTTATTCATTAATTTTTGTGTTTGATTAAAATTTTGGATAGTTTTTAAGAGTTTAAATTTTATTGGTTATTTTTAAAATATTTTTATTTCTTTTTTGGATTTATGATTTATGATTTATTTATGGATATATTTTTAGGGATTTTATTTTTTTA
The DNA here is from genome assembly GCA_029783825.1 of Sapria himalayana. Taxonomy (NCBI): domain Eukaryota; kingdom Viridiplantae; phylum Streptophyta; class Magnoliopsida; order Malpighiales; family Rafflesiaceae; genus Sapria; species Sapria himalayana. Next base: position 5,013,747 of record JAREIK010000403.1, on the reverse strand, counting down.
ATAATTAATAATTGTAGTGAAAAAAAATTCATTTAAAATTCTATTTATGTTTGATTATATGTAATACAATAGAGGTGTCAAACGGGCCGGGCCGGGCCGGCCCGGCTCATTTTTTTTGAGCACGAGTGTGCCTTCGTGCCGGGCCAGGCACGGCATGGTTACTGTAGCGTGCCATGCCTGGCCCGACACGGTTTAAAATTGCCGGGCCCGGCACGGCCCGCGGGCACTACGGCCCGTGTAGTGCCTTGCCTGGCCCGCTCGTGCTGGCCTGTCCATACGGTTTGGGATTCGGGGGACCGCGGGTCGGGTCGAATCAGACCCGACCCGCGGTCTTTTTTGCGGGAGGGGCCATCGCGAGGTCGGGTTCAAGGCACACCTGACACGGGACAAACCCGTGCTGGTGTGCCATGCCACGACCCTAACCGTGCCGGGTCAGGCACGGCACGGCTCGTGCCTGACCCGGGCACAGCACGAGCCCGGGCATAGAATTTTCCCGTGCCGGGCCGGCCCAGGCACGGCTGAACCGTGTTGTGCCTCATGCCGGGGCGGGCCGGCCCGGCCCAGTTGACACCTCTATAATACAATCATAATAATAGTGAATATGTAAAATACATCATTTACATTATTCATCATTTATAATTATCAAACAATATATTTATATTCAGCATTCAATTAATAGTAATTTATCAAATAGTTTTTCAATATAAATTCAATACTTATAAAATTCGGTCTTAACTTTTCAAAACTTATTTTTCAGTATTTAATTTTTTTAGTTTTATCAAATGGGCCCTAAGTCAACAAATGTACATATAACTTCTCCCCAAGATTTCTTGGGGAGCTATGCATGAGAAAGTATATAACAAACAACTTTCCCCTGTGATATAGTTCATCCTCTCAATCATATCATTCATCAAAGGCTTCTTGGCTTGGGTACTCTCAAGTCTAATCCCATGTGATATGTAAATATTTTCAATCTGGCAATTATACTCTTACATATTATTATAGAATACTTAGATCAATTTTTTGTCAACATCTCTAAAAACTCTAATGTGGTTATCAAAATATCTAAAAGACCAAGTCTATCGTCTTTAGGATATTGGCCTAAATATTTCTGGAGGGATCATTAATGAATGTCATGAAATATAAATCTTCTTGAAGTATTCTTTCCCACAAAGAGTAGATGTAAGAATGTATTATATCAAGAATATTTGATCTCCTTGGATAGAGATGAAAATAGAAAGCAACAATATTGCAACCAATAAAATGACTCGCATATCTCAAATTATCCAACATAGTTATGGATATCAAATTCACATGAATACTTGGAACAAAAGATAAATCTTTCATAATCAACTAATACATGGTCTACATTTGCATACATATCTTTTCCCTACCACTAATCATAGAGGTGTGACTTTTATCAATCTTAACCTTGTTATTGTCACTAAATTTGTACGTAGAAAAATAATCAATATGAGAGATAATATAAAATGTTATTTAAATCAATCAATCAATCACCTTCTTGACTCGCAAAGGTAGCATTGCAAAATTATCATTACTAATCAAGAAGGTCATCTTCAATTGGAATCTTCTTTTCTCTTAGAATTATCTTTATTAATCAATAAGCATCATTACTAATCAAGATGACATCACAAAGGTAGCATAACAGAATTTTCATTTCTCCCAAATCCATCTCCTCTTGTGCACTTCTATTGGAATCACCTTCAAGCATAATAATTATGTCTGAAAGTTTGTACATAGAAAAGTTATACATCTGCATATAAAATTTGGTGTGTCCTTACTTTTTAGAATAACATAACTCCATTGTGTTCTTATTTCTTGACTTATCCTTGGAAGGATGAGTCTTTCCATCACTTTGAGTATGTTTTGTAGTACTTCTATTACATGCTCAGAGATACCACTAAATTATCTCACAATCCATCAAGTGAACTAAAGAAAAGGGAGGCAAATATCTCATTATCCAAGAATATGTTCGTAGATTCTAGGTTGTTTATCAATCCTTCTAAGGCATTTATGCGTGTCATCATCAAAAGCTCATCCTCATATTTCAAATTCACTATAAATCAATAATTAACATTTTATTCTTAAATGCATTCTTTTTATACATAAAGTCTAGCTTCTTTTATAATACATCTACTCTTATCTCTTCTAAGATATGATGATAAATATCCATATCAACCTATTGCCAAGTAGTGAAAGCAACTTTGTAATGCAAAGCTTACCAATCTTGGTTGCTCGTGTATTTGGGTTTCATCATACCATTAATAGGACTATACAAATCCTTAATATTGAGTAAATATTGTATTCTTTTTTTCTTGATAGTGTGATTAATTAGTTTGGTTAAATTTAATTATCATGGAAAAATCCCTTATGATAATGGGAAATTAAACTCAACTATATATTAATAAATAGAAATAATTCACAGACAAATGACATGGAACCCATGATACTAATAAGTTTGTATCGAATGCTCTGATATCGTTTTGTTGGGGTCACTTGAGCCCAATGGAATCATATTTTATAGACATCATTTAATCTGTTTTTCCATTTTAAGCACTTTAATTTAATGTTCAAAAAGTATGTATTTTTTTAATCGAATATCCCAAAATATTAAGTTTAAATGTATGTGAAATTGTTTAAAAGATGTTTGAGCAAAAAAAATACAACTTAATTTCACAAAAAAATATAATGACGGCAATGTTCTCATATAAAATTATGGATGCAACTAAACAAAAAATACTTTAAACATCATCAAGGACTTATTCACTATCACACAGTACATAAATGCACAGTATCCCAAACAAATACATTATCCATCAAAATCAGAAAATTATAGGATACAAGAGTCATGGATAGAGTTAATCTAGAGCATAATATTGAACTTGTTTTGAGTGTTGATTATACCACAAATATGTGAATGCTATTCTTTATCATCCTTTATTTTTAATATATGCAAACATAAAGAACATATATGTTCCCTATTAGTTTTCAAAGGTTTTCAATGAGGGGTAGAATTGTAGCAAAGATAGCTACGCAGAAATATATGATAGCAACATAAACTTGAACTGCAACATAAACTTGAACTACAACATAATAAAACACAACAACAACATCCATAAACATCATAGTAGCAAAGAAATTCAGTCATAAATGAAAACATGAAAATAACATGCAAAAACTATTCCAGAGATGACCAGCAACTATGGGAATGATGGGCCGCAAAAAATGGTAAAGAGCTGCAACAAGCATGGTAGAGATGTAAAGTACCATGATATAGAGATTGCAATGACCATGACAAAGATGTTTTGCAAATGTTATTAAAATAAAACTTTTAATAATAAAAGTTTTATTTTAATAGAAAATCCAACTTTACCTAATATAAATTTCTGATGTGGGAAATTTAAACTTTACCTATCCACAGTTGACCTTATATTCTAACACTTGAAGTTTGCCCTTCACATGTTATTTATCTTTCTATTGGGCTAATAGAAAATCAATATCATATGAACTTGTCTCTCTTTAGTAGCTTTGCAAATATAATAAAAAAGTTGTCCTCCACATGAAATTTCTGTATATTCACACTTTCTTCTTCTATATTTTTCAAACAAAGTGATATTGTACTTTAATATGTTTTAGTTTCAAGTGAACTACTAGATACTTTGCTAAGTATAGAACACTATGACTATCACAAAATAAAATATTTTTTTTATTTATGTTCGAATTCTTTTAATAGTATTTGCAATCACATTTCATCTTTATTAGCTTGTATGACTGCAATATATTATGCATCTATCATAGAAGTAGATATTTTAAATACTTATATTATGCCTCTATCATAGGAGTAGATTGACTTGTTATTGTCAATATCATCTGCATAATTTGAATCAATACAACCTCTGATAATAAGATATGAATCTCTATAATATATTATAGTATTTGAAATATTCTTGACATATCTCAAAATTCTCTTTACAACACACTAATATTTGTTGTTAGGATTATGCATATATCAACTAACAACTCTCACTGTTTATGTAATATCTAGTTTTGTACAGATCATAATAATTATTAAACTTTCATTAACTGAATCATATGAGACTTAAAACATTTCTATCATGTGTACTTCATTGCTAAGACTCATGATTATTGATAACTTGAAATTAATATAAAAGTAATTAAATTGGCTTACAATCATGCACATTGAAGCCCCATATAACTTTTTTGCTATAATTCTTTTATGAAGGCTAGATATTTCTATTTTTTTAAAAATTTTTTTTCACCCTTTTCCGATCCCAACTTTACAATCTCAAGGTAGGTGCATACAAGAAACTTGTACACTATTCAATTGTCTCAATAGTTTGATCAATCGTCTCAATAATGATTATGACCAAGCATGTTTAACTTTGGAGTTCTTATGAGATCCAGAGCATTAGTGATGGTTTAAATGCATCTAAGCTAGATATTTCTATTATTTCTATCTTAGTAAATATATATTCCTAAAGTCTTATTTGTCAGTCCCAAATCAATTTCTCTTGCCAAATATATCTTCAATTATTAGACATGATCTTTGTCAGGTCCTACTACCATCTTGGTGCTAGCACTATAACAAAAATTACTTTTATGATACTTTTTAGGCATCATAAAATATAAACTATGATGATTCTATGAAGCATAGTGTATGGAAATGGAGATCATTGTATTTGTTCATAATTTTCATAAGATCTTGATAAGGTCATTTTCACATTGGATCAAGATTGTATGCAACCATTGTCCTTATATCTAGTGCAACCAAAATTCATTGAAAATTACAATAGAAAATATAATGTTAATTACTAAATAGGCAAAATTTAAATATTTTGCTTTAAATAAATAATTATTTCATAACTTACTCATGATGATATGGTATTAAAATATATTCAACACTTTTTGCATGCATTATATGATTTACAATCAACATTGACCTATTTTCCTTGGCTATGTCACTCAATCTAGCTTTGGAAAACCAAACATAGATTAACTAAAACAAAATGTCTAGCTAGATTAGCATCAATTTGATTCTGATGTCGATACCTTTCATATTTAACATATTTAATTAGAAATGAATAATTGTTAGTTTCAAAAAAACATTAAATAACTTATTATTAACAACATTTAATATTATTTACCACACATAATATATGATACAATTGGATGATATTTTTTGAAGTCAATTATCATATTCATATATTCTTTTAAAGGAATATTTTAAAACTTAAACCAAATAAATCTCCCAGCACCTCCATGTGTTGTGCTTCTTCATATTCTTTTAGCATTACATTAACTATTGTATCAAAATTAGTAATATATTTAAGATTCTTTTCATTTAATGTTGTCTATTTTATTTAATGTCTTGTTCCTTTATTACATTACTATGAAACCAAAATATAATGTAAACAAACCTTACATACCTAAAAAAATATTATTAATAAAAACTAAACACTTGTTCCACATTAGTGTTATAATTTAATAAATGTTTGGCCATAAAACTTAGTAGCAAATTGCAACTCATACTGTTGTGACATGATCATGGATAGGATTGGGAAGTGTTGCATTTGACATATAGGAAGCATCCACAACAGCTAGATAGTTGGAACCGCATTCCATTACATATGTTCCACCAGTCACTATATTTTTATTTGTCCCTATTGCTAAATCTCATTTCTTCTTTTTCAAATTTGTAAGAAATCCATTTATTATCTTCAATAAAAAAATTATTTAAAAATCAATAATAATGTTTAAAATGCATTAAATGCTCATACCTTGAATAATTCATATTTAATTGGTATATAAAAATTATAAATAACACACCTTCTTTGTGATTCTATTTTCTACGATAATATTGTTGCAACAATAATAATGAGCTTGTCCATTAGTTGTTTAGGTAAAAGTAACTTTTTTTTATTTAATGTTTGAACTGCTCATTTCAAATTGTGGTGTCGAAACTCGTATATGAAATATCCTCGCCAATATATCAGCCTCAAAATTTGCTTGATGTTCTTTAGTTTCTTATATGGCATCTCTTACAACATGATTTGTCATTTTATTAAAGTATTGATGAAGTGTATAGTACTTTCCTTTAGCTCAAACTTGACTAGTATACTCTATAGTACACCAAGCACTAATTAGAGTTTGTTATTGCTCCTAGTATATCTTATGCCACTCTGTTGAAGTTTGAGACTCCTTTTTCAACCCATCTTGAACTAGGTAAATATTAAATATTTAATGTCCAATATTTTAAGCTAAATTAAGTATTTATGAATGTGATTTATGGTACATAATGGTTACATACTGTCTTCTCCATGATTGGTATGACAACCTCATCATACTTGCCATCATTTTTTTGTATTTCTCTTTTCCAGAGTAAATTTCTATCAATGCTATTTGTGGAACCATTTTCTATCAACTGTAAAAAAGAAAAATTTAGGAATGTTAAAAAAATACAAAGCAAAACATATACACTTGCTTATTTACCAACTATAGAATTGTATAAAAGTAAAAAATTGAAGAAGACACGCAAACTTACCATCTCTTGTTCAAGTCTAGCACATCCTTTTCTACTCAAATGGTGATTATATTTATGATTGTTCCTTCTTTAGATTTGTACTTCTTTGTATACCAAAAAATTGAAATACATGATATATCAATAGATTTATAACACAATGATGTAAATTATATATATAGTTAAGATTTTTCAGATAGCCTAGTTTTTACAAAAATCATCTACAAAATTATAATCAACTAATGGTTTCTTAAGAAGATATGGCTCATCTTTGAAAGGAATAATATATTTCAAAGTCAGCATCTTTTTAAACCCCTAAAAACATCTTCCTAATATAAGCATACAATTTCTTTTTTTTCTCTTTTCAATTGTGAAATGAGCCTACAAAAAATATAAGAAATTAAAGATTTCATCAATATTTAAAGAATTAATGTATAAATTTCATAAAATAAATTTATGCTTTTGAAATATTACAATACCTCAATTAAGTTCCACAACTTATCCTTTAACCCTATAGGTACATCTCACTATGTGTTACATATAATTGACACTTGAGTACCTAAGTAGCTTGATAGGGGCACCGAAGAATCTCCAACCTAAATACCATCATTATTATATTTTTGAGCATTTTGATTTCACCATTTATATTCCTTATAATCATTGATTTCCTCATTAAACCTCTACAAATTTTTTTAGAGTTATCTTTTCTGATGAGTCCATTGTTATAATAATACTTAAATGACAAAGAATACGTAATCACCACACTAAAAAGAAGTAACATAATGAGAACAATATTTACTTGTAAGTTATCAAAGTAATAATCCATACCTAACTAAAATATCCTTGGAGCTGATGATATGTCTCACTTTAATATCTCTTTGTTACCTTTAACAATGCTTTGAGAAAAAGTTAAATAAAAAATTGGTATACTTAATATAAAATACACAATGCCTAAATTGAGTAATTAGAAAAAACATTTATGAAAAAGATATTATCCAAAATACATAATCCAAAATTCATAATCCAAAATGAAACAGAGATTATCCAAAATTCAAAATGCAAATTCCAAAATTAAAAATTTCATTACATAAAAGATTTGATGTCGATCCAAAATTCCTCGCAGTCTTCTAGAATACAAATAAAATTGGTATCATCCATTGTATCGAAAGATTCTACTTATGGAAAGTAGTAACAAGAGGTTGATCTTCAATGGAAATATCCATCAACTCATCATTATCTTCTTTGTTATAGAAGTCTTTTTGAGGTGTTGATAAAACAATTAACTATCTAGGACCAAGTTGGTCTAGTAAAAAAAATTATTTGTCGTGTGATTCTAAAATGAAAGATTCTGATGTATCAACCATCCTTTTTAAATTAACTAATGTGAATCCAAGCTCATCCACCTACATTGATACCATTATTTTTATCAACAAACTGCACTTAAAAACTACAATGTGGAACATGGTATAATTAAATTTACATATCTTAGTAATTATCCCATATAAACATAACTCAACAAATACCAGATTCTTATCCCCCATACTTCTATTTTACATTATTGATGCTACAATGTTGACTCCAATATTCTAGATAACTTGTGATTAGAGGTGTCAATGGGCCATGCTAGGTCGGCAAGGTTCATTTTTTGGTGGCCCACTCAGGCCACCGTGCTATGCCAGGCATGAGCCGGCTCAAAAAGGGTAGGCCTGGCATGACCCGACATGCCTAAGTATGCCAGATTTGGGTTGGTTCGTGCCGAGCCTTGGGGATTTCATGCAAAATTATGTTGGGTCATGCCGAGACGTGCCATTTCAGCTCGTTCAGAATCAGATAATCTCTAATTCTAAATATTCTAAATTTCAATATAAAAGTAATTATTTATTTATTTAAATACAAAAAAAAACAAAATTACAATCACTAGTCACAACTATTAACTCACAAAAATAACATTAAGTAAATATAATAAATTTCTATCATTTTATTTTCATAATGTAATAGAAGTACAGAATAATAATGCAAGCTCAACGGACAAAAGTTAATACATCGCTGATCAATCCCATAACCATATAATGGTATCACTAACAGTAGGCTCTTGTTGAAGTTGCAGTATGATCCTGGATGCACCAGCTCGAATTTTTCCAATCCTTCATACATGCTAATGTCTCAATAATATCTGACTGTAATCTTGATCTCCTATCTAAAATCATTTTTACTATAACAAAAAAAAACAAACTCTAATGTTACACTCGACACCGGAGGAGTTAGTAGATCCATTGTCATCTTAGACAGTATGGGATATGTGGACTCGTATGATTTCTACCATTGTAAAATATCAATGTTCTTGTTATTGGTATGTGATAGGATTGAATAGTAATTGGTATCTAAATACCGAGATAGCTCGGTCCTATTCGATGGCCCACCTCATCATTTTTCTCTTGCTAACTGAATGGAAAAGTCATCTATGAATATGGTACCCATGTCCATACTCAAAGATTGACTACTACTACCACCATACCTAGTATCGTAGTATGTAAATAACTCATTCAACTTCTCATAAATAAACTCTTCAGGTTGGTGTTCATGGTTCATGCATGAGGATATATATATTAAAATATTCTCTACCCCTTCTACCTTAACCATGGGCTCCATGCAGGCATGTAGATAATAAAGAGATGGAATAGTGAATTAGTACTTTATGTACTTAGTTTCTATCTCAATAGTCATATTACTAAATATCGGGTCATCTCTAAACTTCCTAAATATGCTACTAATATTACATATGCACCTGAATGTAATGCAAGTCGTGAGAGTATAAACTGAGGAACACATGTTTATCATTTATAAAAAATCTTCAGAAATTTCATAAATGAAATTCTTGTAGCCTAGCCGGTGGCGTCAATAATAAGTTCATCACTCTTACTATTGAAATAGTCGGATATCATATGTTCGTATCCAACACATGACTCCAACATTAGGTATAAGTAATTCCAATTATATCTCAAATCCGATTGGAAGTTTTTTTCTTTAGACATGTAGACAAATAGGGACTACCAAACTCTTGTTGTCTATAAGACATACAAAGAATTTTTAGTGAGTTACATATGTTTTCTAAATTTTAGTGAGACTACCAAATAATTTTTATTCCCGCTTGTACTATGAGATTAATGACGTGACATATGTATCTAAGATGAAAAATCTTTTTGAATAGCTCACTCTAATGGTCCTCACAAACATATTAATGAATACTCCATTAGTTGATACGTTATCAAATATGATACTATATATTTTATTTGGGATCTTATATTCTCTATAGATTCTCATTATACAGTCATAAATGGCTGGGCAATCATGAGGATGAAGAATCTCAGAAAATCCTAATATTTTTTTTATTTAGTGTCCATTTAGAATTTACATAGTGGGCGATGAGATATGCATAAGATGCATCATCACGACTAGTCTATATATTGAACATCAAGGATACCACACCACTATATTCCCTAATTTATTTATTACTATTTCTTTATCTAACTTATAGTATTTTAGTATGTCATTCCTAGATGTGGACCTAGAAATCATATGATATGTAGGTTACAAATAAATTTGCATGATACTGACTACCTTTAGATCCTCTGAAAATCTAATCGGAATACTCATCATGGTGATTAGTTTGATCATATCTTCCCTCTCTAACTCGTTGTGATATATGAAGGGGACCCACATAGAGACTAAACTAGATCAATCCTTAAAGATCCCACTACTCAATTGGGTTTGCCTAGGATATAATGCATCATGTTTTTTTGGTGCATTGTTTAGCATACCTCATAAGATGTCTAGTCTTACATGCACTCCTATAAGTTAATATTTTTTTACAATATTTGTATTATGCCGATTCTTCATCAACACCCCAAACATCTTTATTTTGTATAATATCAAGTGATTCCAAACTATTGATTTTCTACTAGGTTTTTGTTTTTTAGATATTTGGGTCGAGACCATGAAAGAAAACAAAGTTTCAATGGCCTCAAACATTTCCGTAGGATTATCATTATCCATATTAAAATTATCTATGTTTATGTTAATGTTAATTTTCTTATCATCATTAAAATTAATATTTATCATTTTTTTACTAGTTTATTAATTATATTCTAAATTATATTTTTAAAATTAAATATTATTTTATATCAAACTATTAATTAAAATAAAAAAAAACTAAACAAAATTTAAAATTAATACGCGTAAAGCATAAAACACCTTTTTGCTTGATGAGGTGCAATGTTTGATATCAGAATTCGAAGTCCACACCACAGTCCACATCTGAGTCCAGAGAAGAGAGAGAAAGATATATAATATGAGAGAGAGAGAGAGAATGTCAATAGAAATAGGATATAAATTAGAGAATAATACGAGTATATTTATAGATATAAAAAATGATTTTAAAAAATCATTTTTTTGAATTTTTTATAATTTTTTTAGTTTGGCGAGAAACCAAACAACCATCAGATTTCTGTACCTAGCCATTGGGGAAAAATCCAACAGCAGAAGGTGCGCATGTCTTTTTATTTTTTGATCATTGAATCGGTTCAACTCAGTGGTTCAAGAAGCTTTGGCTTATGTGCTCAGGGTCGGGCTGAGGTCCGATGAGTCATGAGAGTTTGCAGATGAGTGTCACAGGCAATTGAGTTCAAATCATGCCTAAACTGAGATCCTTGGCATGATTTAGGTCGTGCCGAAGATCCGTGCCTTCGGGCCAGGCAGCCGGGTCATGTTTAGCCCAGAATGAGGCCCAATAGACCTCGGCACAACATGACATGAACCGTGCCTTGAGCCAGCCTAGCATGGGCCTAGGCATGATTTTGGATCATGCCATACCAAGCTAGATATTGCTCAATCAGGCTGTGCATCACAATATTTTGTATTGTAGAGACTCCCATTAATAACATATCCACAATATTTTGACACATAATGGGTAGGTAAATGTGTCATTCACCTTAGAATTTTTGATATAGGTTATTTTTCAACAATTGCAACTCCAACCTATTTGTATGTCAAGTATAGTTGATACAATTTTAATGAATATTATAAAACATTATGTAAAATGTACAATTAACCTAATACTTTTTTTCAACTAATGAATGAAATTTTGCATTTGTTCTTCTTGAAGCAATTTTTTACTCCTAGATTTATAAAAATTATTCAATTTCAACCATTGCATGTGCTCTCTAAAAAGAATTTAAAAAAAGTAAAATTAATGTTCAAATATATCTTAGGAAAAAACCAATAAAATAAAAAATTTTAACTCTTACTCAATAAAGATTGGATAATTATTGTATTCACTAAGACATAATTATGTTCTTTCAACAACATATTAGAGTCAACTTTGACAATTTTACCTCTAGATATAGGAGCCCCAACTTTTGGTCAATATTAACACTAGGAATTTCAATTGCATCTATATTTGATAAGTACTTCATACAAAATTCAATAGATAGCATTCCACAATATAATCTTCTGGATGATAAGGATTTTTCACATACTCATTTAATAGTTTCATGAACCTTTCAAAAGGGTATATCCATCTAAAATTTATTGATCCAAAATTACACCTATCTAACAAAATGAATTGTCAAATGAAACTTTACATCAAATATAAAAGGTGAGAAATATTTTTCAAGTAAGCATAAAGTCATAGCTAACTCATATTGGGCACTTGGCATATCACTTGCTAATCAAATTTTTCTCAAGTAATATGCATATTGCCACTTGCCACTTTGAAATTTGTGAAAGAATGTGCATGTCATATTAGTGACCAGCCAAATACATCTTGGTTCATAACTTATATCCACTTAAAAAGAAACATTTGTATTTTATAATGATCATAAATAGACTAATAAATTTTTGTCATAATAAATTGTACTATTTCTAATGAGGCAAAAAATTAGAAATAAAATAATTAACAAATATGCTCACAATAATCGTATTCTTTAGCCATAAAATCATTTAAAGTTCAATCATAACTCTTTGTTTACATGTTTATTACTAAAGGACAAGTGAGGAATTAAGGATGAGGGGTGACAAATTTAATAATTTGCATAATTTTCATGCTTATCACAATAATTTAAAGTTCATATTCTTGTTTTCTTTTTTATTTTAAGCATATTACATTTTTTTTTCCCTAATTCATATCCATGTGCTTAAATAAAGAAAGTAGAGGAAACGAATAGAAAGGAGATAGAGTGGAAAATGCACATTGAAACATTGCTATGAACATGACCCTCATATATATATTATAACTATATATCTTAAAGTGAATATACCTTTTTAATACCAAAAAGTAAAGAGGAAAATACACCATGGAAAAATAAAAAAAAAAATCATATGCATGTTGTCTTCCCTTAAAGATATACATTAAAAAATACATTTTCAATAGCAAATACATTTGCACATCTATAAATATATATATATATAATTAATCACTTGTTCAATAAAGATGTAATAAATATCAAAAAAAAAAAAGCTCATCTTAGATTGATTTAGTGCAAAGTGTTTGATGTTTAAATTATCATACAATCTTAAGTATCTTGGTATTTTTAGACGATATGTTAATATGAAATTAGGAAATATATGGATTGATTTTATGACTTTGGAGTTTTAGTGGATTTTGATGAATAGTTGTGAAATCAATAGGGTTTTGGAGGTTTTTAGCTAATTAATAAATTATGGATCATCAAGCATTTTTGGCTTCTATTTCTAGCCAAAACTCTACCTAATTGGTCATGATAATATCATGAATCTACCAGCTTATTAATATAATATTTCAATTGTATAATATATTCTTTGTAATTATGATATTGTTATGGAATTATAGTCATACTTATCTCATAAAATAAAATGACTATGACAATAAATTTAATGTCATAAGAGCATCTCCAACCACACTCAATAAAATAACTAATTAAAATATAATTAAATATTCAATTCAGTATTTTAGCTAGCAACACTTCAAATTTTACTCCAACCATGTTCAGTAAAATACCGGAGTGGTGTGAAGTTGGGTTTTTGTTGCTGCCAATGTAGCTAGAACCAGTGGATATCAAAGACGCCAAGAATTTTTTTAAGGGAAAAAAAATTTTCTGAGCAATAAATGCTCGCTGTATTTGTTGAGCGAGAAGCTGAGGGGGCAAAAACGCGAGCAGGATAGCGAGCGCATTGGAGCCCTAATTTTCTAACCACACTCAACAAAATATCAAATATACTATTTTTAGCTAGCCCATTGGAGATGCTCTAATAACTAAATAAACTCTACTAGTACTCAAATTCATGGTAACTTCCTAGTATCTCAACTTTATCTTTTAAAAAGCTTTTTAGTCATAAAACATGGCTGCTACATTTTTTCAAAGTTATATCTTTTGAGCTAAAAAAATTGTAAAGTGAAAATTATTTATACCAAAGTCATGATAATTATCTACTATCTATCGTGGCTTTTGGACACAATATTATAGAGAGTATCTAATCAAGTATGACAATTTTCAAATGTCATAACTCATGTCCTTAAGAGAATGTAAAACCATAATTTTTATGTTTGGACTAATTATCAGCATCACAATCATCCTAGTTTTATAGCCATATGATGCACATGAGAGGCACTTTGATGAACAAGGACTATTCTTTGTGTTGTAGTTATTCCTAGTGTTATGACCAATTAATGCACATGAAAGACTATTCCCAATATCATGATTATTTCTTGCACCATAACTATATGATGATTAAGAGTAACAATTCTTTATGGCATAGTCATTTCCAGTGATATAAGCACATAATACATATGAGAGGCTATTCCTAATGCTATAATGATTCCTAGCACCATAGGCATATGATGAATGAGAAAGAAAACATTAAAACCATGACTATTCCTAGCACTATGAAATTGAGTTATAAAAACAATAGGCCCAAGTCATCAATATTTTCCAGCACTATAACTTCATTTTATAGAAAGATAGAGACATATTCTAGAGTCTCATTCACTTTTTAGAGTTACAGCCTTGAGCTCAAGAGATGAAGGCCAAATTCATGGTTTTCTTCTGAAAGTAGCAATGAACATTCAAACATAGTCGTAACATAGTTGTAACACAAAGTTACAATGAAACAACTCATTCAAAATTCAAGCAAAATATATAAAATCATAGAATTCAATATAGTGTATGAAACATACAAACATACTCTCACTTAACTTTAAAAACATTAAGTTGTCTTCCCATACTATATCACGCAATAGTTTGATGATTATCTTACTTTCCATTTTTTGTACTATGATTTACTCAATTGTTATATGATTGTTACACAATAGAGTGAAATAAGCAAAAAAATCAATTTATTACTCTCAAATAAAGCACGTTAATACTAAATAGCATTGGCTATATTAATTTATTAAGAAAATGCTAAGCCTAGTTGAAGAAATTCATATGAACTACAATATATCTGACTTGATGAAAAAATTTATTTCAGAAGCAATACTTTATTATGTTCGTAGCTTGCAAAAATGTACTTAAAATAATAATTAAGTGTCATGATATAGTAGGAGAGATTTGATGAGATCCACCCTTACTTTTCCAATAATTGAAGCATCCTTGCTCCACTATTTTTCAATAATTTTTTTTTTGTTTTTTAAACAAAAATAGCTCTTCAAATATAAAGTAAAGATATGTTTCAATAGTACATGAAAACGTGACGTGAACTTGGAGTTTTTTTTTCTTTCTATAAAAGTTTATTTTTGTAAATTCATGTAAATAGAAGCACTTGCAGCAACATGATGAATAACAATGAGGAGGGGAGGATGGGATAA
Organism: Sapria himalayana; assembly: GCA_029783825.1. Taxonomy (NCBI): domain Eukaryota; kingdom Viridiplantae; phylum Streptophyta; class Magnoliopsida; order Malpighiales; family Rafflesiaceae; genus Sapria; species Sapria himalayana. Next base: position 4,998,349 of record JAREIK010000403.1, on the reverse strand, counting down.
TAAATGTCATGTATCATAGAGTGAGAGTGTTAGGGAATTCCATACCATGCAAGAGTGCGAAGATGTTCCAAACTAATTGAGAGTGAGAGGGTGTATTAATCAATTTAAAATCATTGTGTTATTTTCTTTCTTTTAAGAATCATATATGCAATACTATGCTTCATAGCTTACTTACATGAATGGTAATGGCACGTGCATTTTATGTTAATTTTTCAATACAAAAATCATCTTTGAACTTTTTGTATCTATGATCATCATTTCAATTGCATAATAATGCACACTCACTCACGCTCATACATGCATGTGCCCACACACACACCTTATTTAAAAACAAGGTTTAGATTTCATTTAAATAATTAAACATTAAAATGCAATGCAAATGAATTGTGATTTGGGAATAAAAGAATATCTAGACATAATAAAAGTGTACATAAGACTATAAAAGATAGTCATTCTCATTAATGGACAGTTATGATCATCAAAAGAGAAATTTGTTACCACATCAATTAGAAAGATATAAGACTTCAAGAAATAAATAATACAATAAAATAAATGTTAACTAAGTGTATCATGACTAGTAGTACTCCATTCATCATAGTAGGTCCATAATCAAAACATAATGTATAACTATAAATTATTTGTAAAGATACTTAAAAATTAATTAATTCCAATGAATTTAAATACTAAAATGTTCTGCAGTGTTATAAACGGGCTCCCTCGCCTGCCAGGTATTGTCCGCTTTGGCCCAACTTCAAGTAGGCCTCACGGGTTTAAAATATGTCTAACATGTTAAAGGGGCACCACGCTCATAAACTGCTCGAGGGCCTCGTCTGGGAGCAATGTGGAATCAACAAGATCACAATTCACAACACACCCTCTCTTCGCGAGCATCATGCTGATAATGTGTTATAAACGGGCTCCCCCAGCCACCAGATATTATTCGCTTTGACCCAACTTCAGACAGGACTCACGGGTTTAAAATGTGTCTAACGGGTTAAAGGGGTACCACGCTTATAAACCGCTCGAGGACCTCATTTAGGAGCGATGTAGGATCAGCGGGATCACAATAGCAGAAAATAAATAGCATTCCATGGATGTCATTCACGTTCTATACATTTTTCTCAATCATATTTCATAGAAAGCATCTAACAATTATCATCCACAATTAAATCATGACAAAATATTTTGTTTATTAGGATAGTATAGTGTCGTAGTAAATAAAATTACATATTAATTTACTTTAAAAGTATTTTCTAACATTTTATATGAACAATAAAAGATAATAAGTAACTATTGAAATTATGTATGACGAAACCATCACAACCACCAGCATTACTATCACAAAAGTCTCATATCAACATACTAAATATGACTATGAATGGGATATTGGACAATTGTCACATATAGAAAACTTATTTTTGGAGTTTATTTGTTGCAGTCATCATTGGATAGTTATCATCAAATGTCTATATTGCATAATCATAATAGAAAATTGTGGCAGCCATCATTTACTATGGTTGAAAAGAATAATTCATAAACTAGGGATAATTCAAAATACAAAACTCAGAATTGGATTAATTGAGTTGATTTAGTTTAATAAATTAAAATATAATCAAATTAGAAAAATCTTAGAATTTCAAATCCTAGAATCAAAATCTTAGCTTCCATGCTACAATCAAAATAAAATAACGCATAGCTACTTCAAATTAATAAATGAAAAAAAAAAGTTACCTTAAAAACAAAAAATCATAGCATACCATTTGAATTTAACAAATGTCACAACCCTAAATCCTAGAATTTCAATTACATACCTTATTTCCAAAATTGAATAATGAACTATAATCTCTCATTGAATGAAGTAGAAGAAAAATCCTAGTATGCCATGGATCTAAGCATAACAAATTCAATAGATTTGTCTATCTGTGTATTTATTTATCTGTCTATATATCTTTAATTCTATATTTCTATTTGTCAATATGTTTATCTATCTATCAGTTTATCATTCTATTATTTTATCTTTCTATCAATCAACATAGCTATCTATCTTTCTTTCTATCTGTCTATATGTCTATCAGACTATTTTTCTATCAGTCTATTTTTCTATCAGTCTATTTTTCTCTTAGTCTATTTTTCTATCTTTTTATCTATTTATTTGACTTTTTATCTATTTTACTATCTGTTTATCTGTCCTTCAATCTATTTGTCTATATGTCTTTCTATCTAACTTTCTATATTTCTATCTATCTATGTATCTATCTATTTATCAATTTTTTTATCTATCTATATATGTATATGTTTATCAGTCTAATTGTCTTTCTATCTGTTTATCTATATGCCTGTCTATTTATCTATTTGCCTATCTATCTATCTATCAATATTACTACCTATCTAGATGACTATCTAACATTCTATCTAACTATCTATATTTCTATATATCTATGTGTTTATCTTCCTATCAATGTATATGTATATCTACTTATCTGTTTATCCAAAGATCTAAGAATTAGAATACATGTAAAATTAAAAACATATAAATGTCAAGCATTTAAATTATTAAAAAATAATAATGATGCTTGTAATAAACATCATAAGAAATATAAAATTTACTTGTACAATGATGCTCTTTTGTAAGTGCCATTGTAACATTCTACTTCATGATGCTTTTACGAAAGCATCATTAATTAAAGCATCATTGTTTGTAATTTTTCTTGTAGTATTATTTGAGACCATATTAAGATTTGTTTAATATATCAGTCATGCATGCTATTGATCTACTTGATTATTGTTATTCTTGTTTTTGTGCACCCATCTATTTCCAATAGACTTTCTTTCTTGTGCTTGCAGAACAAGATCTCATGTCTTGGTTCTATGAAGAACTTTAATTTCTTCATGTATTGATGTCATTCAAAGAGAAACTTCTTGGTTTTTTGTAGCCTTATAGAAAGCTAAAGGGTCTTTTCCTCTATTAGTAAATATTTTGCAAAATTTTTATCAATAACATACCATGAATGCTAAGTTGGTTTTTTCTCTCTCAATTTGATCATTATACCTCAAATTCTATATATTTATTTGGTATTTACTATTGGAGGTTGGTTTTATCCTCTCTCCATAACAATATCCAATGAACTTTCTTGTGGTTCAATCCTCTCTCTCTTTATCTCTCATGCATTGTGCCTTGAAATCCTAAATCACTATCATGATTCCAAATATTTGGTATTAGAGGCCAGTTATGCTAGATATCTTAGATTCTTTAGATTTGATATCATAGTGATTTCTTTGATAATTGGGATCCTAATTTATGGTATCAAAGTCAAGGTTACAATCTCTAACATTTAGTATCCAAGCCAAGGGTTAGCCATAGAACATTATTTGACATTAGATCTAGGGTTTAGAAGATCTATGGAGTGTGAAACTAAGAATAGAGAGTCTAATGATATTTATGGTTTAGATCAAGAAATTTTTGGAGAAAGATTTTGAACTTTGGATATTAAAGATGAAAGATCTACTTGTTGATAGAAATTGTTGATATGCAATTGAAGATCCAGAGTCAACAACAAGTGATCAAAATTCAAATATGATATTTGTTAAAGTTTTCAATTGGGATAAGTTGGATTGAAGATCATGAGACTTTATCCAATTATGTTTGGCATATTAAGTCTTAGTAAATTATTTTTGTAAGAGATTAGCCAAGTATATATGGAAAAAGCTTGAAATATTCTATCAAAGTAAATCATTGGTCAATAAATTATATTTGAAGAAGAAATTATGCAAGTTCCACATGAAGATATTGATCAACCAACTATCATCTATCAGATGTAAGATTAGTGATAAAGACAAAAGCTATAACCCTCCTATGTTCACTATCATATTCATAGAATAATTTGATTATGGTCATTGGTAGTGGTACAATATAGTTATCCAATGAGACAATGCTTTTGTACTACTATATGTAGATATGAAGAGAAAGAGTATAGAAGGGTACTCGAAAGATATATTATTTGTGAGGGGGGAGATTTAAAAAATAAAATCAATGACAATAAAAAGACCAAAGGGCATGAATATTTTGAAATTGAAGTGTAGGAAGTGTGGTCAAGTTAGATACTTTAAGAGGAACTATTAGAAGAGAAATAAGCCAACTCATGTCATAAAATCTTTTCCAATCATGACCTAGATGATAGCTGGCTCAATTGATAAGAAGTTATCTAATAGAGACTTATATTTTGTATAAACGTATGTTGCTCATGTTGATAAGGATATCTAGTTCATCGACACGTGTGCATCATATCACATTACTTTTCATTGGAACTAGTTCAATCAAAATAAGTTTAATGATGGAAGAGATGTTACTATAGGAAACACCTCTATGGTAAAGATAATTATTTGTGGGAAGGAAGAGATGGATTAAATATTACATATTCATTCTAGAAATTTTATATATTATAGACTAAAGTAGAAATTTAATTTATATGAGTGTGATGATTGGTGCTAGTGTTTGATTCTGTTTTGATGACAAGTCTTGCAAGATGACATGAAAATAAATTATAATCAATGATGGAACAAGGTGTGGAACCTTGTGCAAGCTATTGGAAAGCATCATTAAGTCTCTAGTCAATGGCTCCTTTGTTTCTGAGAATAAGAGAAGCATGGAGAACAGTTATCCATAGAGAACAATAAATTAGTGTCGCAACTAAGTTCTAAGTCATGACTTGATAACATGATTTCATGACCTAGTTTAGTGTCATGACATGGAATCATATTGTGGCATTAGAGACTAGGGAACAAGAGTGGAGAACTCCCAACCAATCATGATGTAGAATATCTTAATGAAAAAAGTGAGTCATGATATCTTCTAGTCATGACATTAGAAAGTAAGTTGAAACATTTTCTAGTCATGACGCCACAAAATGTGCCATGACCTTATTCCACTAGTGGAATAGATACTTTTGATGAAGATGCAATATAGATAGAGTTTAGAAACTAACATATAGGGTATGTTGATAGTGCATACCATGCTATTTATGTCACAAAAGACAAGTCAGCTACTATGATGGAGACAAGAGCATCCAATGAGTCAAATCAATGAAATCATGCCATGAAAGTTTCGAGGCATTCATTCAAGAAGAACAATACTTGGAGACTTGTGAAGTTTCTCTCATATCAAAAAGTAATAAGATGTAAGTGAGAGTCCAAACAAAAGATAAAGGATGATTGAAAGATTGAGAAGTACAATGCAAGGAGGTGCTAAAGGGTACTCTTAAGTTGAACATATTGATTATATTGAGATTTCTCTCTAGTATTGAAGATGTTCTTCATTTGGGTGGTGTGGCTATTGTAATTAGGCATGATCTAGAGGTTAAGCAGTTAGATGTGAAGATCACTTTTATTCACATAGACATGGAGAAAAAGATTTATATGAAGCATTCGATTGATTTCAAGATGAAATGCAAAAAAAAACTTGGTATGCACATTGGAAAAGTCATTGCATGGGTTGAAGTATTCTCTAAGGATGTGGTATCAAAATTTTAATTTGTATGTTATGAAACTGGTATTTAGTAGATATGAGACTATCCATTATGTGTATACAAAATAATTAGGCAATAATTATGTTATTGTAATATTATATGTTGATGATACTATTAATTAGAAATAGCAAGGAGATGACCAATACTATTAAAGGATTGCTACTGGAAAAGTTTGGCATGACAAATCTTGAGGCAAAAAATATTTTACTAAGCATGCAGATTCAAAGAGATTAGGAAATGAGAATGTTGTGTCTTAGGTCACAGAATTATGTTGAAGGGATGTTTTAGAAGTACATGTTTGATTGCAAGATGATAATAATTCCTATGGAGAGTGTGAAAAAGTTGATTGTAGATTACTGCGTACTACTCAGTAAGAGAAAGAAGAGGTGGCTCTCATTCTATATGCTAGCATTATTGAGAGTTTGATGTATGCTATGATATGTACAAGACTTGATAATTCACATGCTTTGGAAGTACTTAGCATGTACCAATCCAACCAAGGGGATGAGCTTAGAATGCTATTAAAAGGGTGATCATGTATCTTCTTGGTATAGTTGATTTTATTTTTGTAGTTTGGTAGTAACAACAATAAGAAAAATTTTTGAAGTTAGTTAAGCTGTCAATACTTATAGGGGTAAAGATGTGGATGTCAAAAGATCCATGAGTGGGTATATGTTGAACATGTATGGTGGATCTATGAAGGCAAGCTGTTGTCGCCCTCTAATCTACTAGGGTAGAATTCATTGCTCTTACTCACAAATGTAAAGAATCTATCTATATAAGAAAACTATGTGCATAACTAGGCTTCGAGCAGAAGGAATTAAGGCTCAAATGTGATAACTAGAGTGTTATTCATTATGTAGGAAATCCAATATTTCATGCTCAAACAAAGTACATCAACATTAAGTACCACTTAATTAAACAACAAGTTGATCAAAGGCTGATTCAATTGAAGAAATTCAACATGAACAAGAACTATGATGATTACTTGATAAAGATAGTGGATACAAAAAAGTTTTATTGATGTAGAGCTAAAACTGAGATGAAAAAAAATATTTTTTAAGTAGGAGAATATTAGGATTGACTCATACTTTTAAAGTTACAATATGTGTTTGGTATCTTGACCTGAATTATAGTGTCATGTCATGAATGAAGGCACAACTAATCATGTGTTTTTGATGTTATGATTGACTAATATATCATCTAGAATCTTAAAAGAAAGTTGTGAAAGTCATGACCTAAAGAATAGGCAGAACAACATTGTGATATCATGACCCTATTTTTTAACATCATGATTAAATTAACATTCTACTTAACTTATAAAAGGTGCAACCTTGTTCCTTGGGTCATGACTCATGACATGAATTATAGTGTCATTACTAAAGTGGTCTTGCTTTTGTTACAAAGACACTAAACATCTGACTTTGTTGCTGCCATGATAGGAAATATACTACCATGGGTAGTTTGGTCTCGAGACACAAAATGAGCTATCATGACTACATTTACTTGTAATTCACATTTGTAATTAAGTAATTAGTAAATGTGTAAAGAGAACACACAAACAAAAAATATGTGAATGAATAGAATCATTGAAGAATAGATTGTGTGATAATTTCTTGCATGTGTTTTCCCCTCCCCCCCCCCCCCCCCCATTTTGTGTTAATATTTATGTGTATGGCTGTGGTTGTTCTTTCTCTTGTAGCTTATATTTATTCACGATGTTATTCATGTCATGAATTTTACCATAATCATTGACATCCGGTCTCACTCGATGGTGAGATGAAGCTGATCCAATGAATAGATGACAATATCATTTGAGGTTCCAATGAATAAATGAAGCTGATCCAATGAAGTTGATCCAATGAATTTTCTATGTTCATTAGCATTGGATCATGTATTGGCTTTCGAATTTGTAACATTTGGTATTGGAGAACATGGTAAAAGTGAGGTTCCAATCATGATATTTGATATCAGAGCATAGGTTACCTTGAATATTTATTTGCAAGATTTTGCTAGGGAAAATTCTGAAATGGTTGGGTCAGTAAGATTGGAGATAGAAAAATCTTTAGGCAAAGGTTTCAAACTCTTGAAGCTGAAAAAGGAAGACTTGTTGGTGGATAGGCATTTGTGATTTGTAATCAAAATCTAAAATCATTTGTCAGTGATGAAGAAGTAGAATCAAAGTCAACTATCATTGATGAATGAGAGAATCTAGACCAAAAAGCTAGAAGCTTGATTTGACTATACTTAGAGGTGTCAAATGGGCTAGCTGGCTTGGGCATGACCCGTGGCACAACACGGTTCATCTGTGCCTAGCCTGGCACAACATGGTCAAGCATCATGCCTAGTCATGGACCATACCAACCTATGGCATGGCTTGTTTCGTGTTGGGCTAGTGCAAGTCATGTTGCATGTTGGGCTAGTGCAAGTCATGTTGCATGTTGGGCTAGACATGATCTATGTGCCTGATCTAGTGGCCCAATCCACTGGTCAGGTGATATAGCGCCGGCTACAATTGAGTCTTGGGTCATGGGTCACCCGATGAGTGTTTTTTTAAATAACCATGTAACTAGATATTGCTTACGTGGCTAGTCGAAATTAGGTTTCCATGCCTCCCCTATTATTCCCCTTACATTTTTATGCAATGAGCTCTGACAGGGACAACGAAAAGCTATGTTTGTTGTTGTCCTTATTGTCATGGATAATTATAAAAAAATTTATTATATATTTAGTTATTATTATAGTAGCCATTGGATTACTTCCAATGACTATTGTAGCTAGAATCTAATGATTGTCATGATTATGATCGATCATTAAAAAATCAAAAAATTAAAAATTAAAAAAATTAAAAAAATTAAAAAAAATATTTTTATTAATAATTTCGAATTTTCTTGTTCTCAAATTTTAGAATATTTTTCTAAATTTCTTCTCCTCTTCTCTCTTTGACTCTCACTCTCTCCTTTGTGTCATCCTCTCTACTAATCTTATGAATTATAATATTTAATATATTATATTTTTTAATTATTATTTATGGTTTATGCTTATGCATACGGGATAGATAGTGGTGTGGGTGTGTTTGTGCAACACTACAACTTGCCTTGAGGTTAGACTTTACAAAAAAGTGGTCTACGATATGATACTAGTTTTTTTTTATTTATTTTTTTGTAAGTTTTATCTTTCTTTTACTTTCATAATTTATTTAAAAAATATAAATAGTTTAAACCATATCAAATAGTGAATTTAATGATGATGAATATGATATTGACATAGATGTAGATAATAATGATAATTCTACCAAAAGATTTGAAACAGAAACTATGTTTTTTTAATGGCCTCAACCAAAACTTATATGCCACCTAATACCACCTAAAAAATAAAAAACTAAGCAAATATCAGTAGTATAGATGTACTTTGTAATAATAAAAACTAAAAATTCTAAGAGTACCAATGAATCAACATAATATATGTATATTATAAAAAGATATATGCATGTATGAGTACATATGTGACTGAGCACCAAAAGAGGTATGTAGATCATTGCACTAAAAAACCTTGTGCATTATATTTGAGACAAACCTATCTTTGTTGTGGTGTCTTTCAAGATGGAACTAATTCAGCTTCATTGACCCCATTCATATACCATAATGATTTTGGAAGAAAATATATGACTAAAGAGATTATGATCATGGGTCTCTCAATTAGATTTTTAGAGGATCATAAGATAGTTAGTATTATATAGACTTACTTTTAGTCTACTTATCATAGGATTTTTATGTCCACATGTAAGAATGACATAATAAAATATTATAAGTTAGAAAAAAATTAATAATTAATGAAATTAGGAAATTTAGTAGAGCAGTATATATGATATCCGATATATGGACTAATCATGATAATGTATCATTTGCATGTCTCATCATCCACTATGTAGACTCTTAATAAAAACTTAATAAAAAAATTTAAGATTTTTAAAAATTATTCATCATGACGATCATGTCATATATGAGTGTATGATTAGGATATTTAGGGAATATATAATTCAAAATAAAATATGTATTATCACTTTCAATAATACTTCTAATAATAGAGTAGCTATTAGTTATATTTGTTAGGACTATTAAATATGGACTATTAGATGAGATATTTTACATTAGGTGCATGTGTGTCGTAATTAATCTCATTGTACAGGTAGGAATGAATATTATTTCTCGTATTAAAAAAAAATAAGAAATTCACTAAAATACCTTATGATGCCTAACAGACAACTAGAGTTTAGCATTATATGTTTGTCAGCTGGGCTAAAAAAGAAAAAAAAATTTAAATGGATGTGAGCCACCATTAGAATTATACCAACCTTATGTTGGAGTCTAATGTTGGCTACCAACACTTGATATCCAACTATCTCACTAGAAAGAGTGAGAAACTCATTATTTGTGATTCAAATTAGGATAAATAAATTTTATTTATGAAATTCCTAAAGAATATTTATGATATGATGAACATGTGTTCATCTGTGTACACTTCCACCACTTGTACTACACTTAGGTGCATATGTGTTATTAATAACATGTTTAACATGCATAGAAGTCACCCTTTATTTACTATCATGTTTTTTGAGATAGAAACCAAGTATTTGAAATACTGGTCATCCATTTCAATGTTGTATTATTTGGATGCATGTATGGATCCTATGGTTAAGATGAAAGAGATAGAAGGTATATTAACATACATATCAATATGCATGAATCGGGTACATCAACCTGAAGAGTTCATTGACAAAAAAATTAATTAGCTTGTTTATATATTATGACACTAGAAATGATAGTTGCAGTCGTACTCCGAGTACAAACACGGACACCATATTTGGAGATAATGACTTCTATATTCAGTTAATTCTTGTCAGTCAGCAAGAAAACTATGGTTTTGAGGAAGGTTGAAGAGCATGGAAAAGTCCAAAGTAAAGTGATAAAAATGCAACAAGTTAGAGCACTTAAGAAGGGACTGCCATGGCTAAAAATAGGAGAAATGGCTTGATGAAGAAGGTGGAGTCTAGAGGAAGATGTTCATTTTACTACTACATGTATTGCTCACACTTATGAGGATACATGATATTGATTCATTGATTATTGAGCATCATATCACATGATTCCACATCAAGAATTGTTATGTGAGTATCAAAATCATGATGGTGGAAAGATATATATGGGTAATAAATTTACTATTAATATTATAGGTCATGAGAAAGTGAAACTAAAAATGCATGATGGGACTATAAAGAAGCTCCAAGGTGTAATGCATGTTCAAGGCCTCGGTAGAAATCTCATCTCAGTTGGTGTGATGACAAATGTGAAGTTGATTTTCAATTGTGATGACAAGTCATGTAAAACGACTCATAGAGTAAGGGTCATTACTCAAAAAATGAGAGTTAGATCATTGTACAAGATGCTGACTACAACCATTCCTAATTTTGATAATGACTCCATTTTTGAGGATGGCACCATTGAGAGGAAGAGATTCCATAGCAAACATGTGGTCTTTAAAAAATAGAAAATGAACTCTGTTGGAGTTCACGGCAAGATTAAATGGTATTGCAACTCAAATATCATCACAACTCAAAAAATTAGAGTCATGACTATTTTTTGAAGGGCTTGCAACATGTGAGAGAAGGAAGCTATTGTAAAAGATTCAGTAGTACTGTGGCATCAAAGATTAGCACATCAATGAAAAGAATCTCATGATCACATCCTCAAACAACATGGTAAAAAGAATTTCTGAAAGCTTGCGAGGGTTTGAATTTTGTGAAAAATATTTGATAAGAAATTAGAAGAGGGTGAAGTTCAAGTTGAAAGCCATTAGAGCAACAGTAGTGATGGACTTGATGCACAATAATTTATTCAGAGAAATATAGGAAGTATTACTTGGAAAATTGAGGTATTAGGTATCATTTATTAATAATTTATCGAGATATGTTTAGGTATATTTATTCAAAAGAATTATGAGGTGATGAAGAAGTTAAAAGAACTTGTAGAGAACATATTCAACAAGAAGATAAATGTTTTGTACATTGATAATAGGGTTGAATATTTTCTGCTAGATAGATTCTATGTTAAGCAAGGAATTACAAGGTATAACATGGTGAGAATGACATCCTAATAGAATAGTATATTTAGAGGTGACAACTGGGCCGGCCCGGCACAAGGCATGGCACGGGAAAATTTCTTGCCCGGGCCTGTGCTGTGCCCGGGTAAGGCACGAGCCGTGTCGTGCCGGCACGGTTTGGTGCCCGTGGCATGGCACACTGGCACGGGTTCGTCCCATGTCCCCCTTTCTTCGCCCCTCCTGCAAAAAAGACGGCGGGTCGGGTCTGATTGGACCCGACCCGCTGTCCCCCGAGCCGACCCAATCCCCCCCCCCAACGAGCAAAAAAAATTTAAATTTCAGCCGTTAGATCTCGCCTGCAACGGCTAGGGGACAGAATCCAACGGTCCTCATGATTCTACCCCCTTAAAATATTAAAAAAAATTTAAAAAAATGATTTTTTTAAAAAAATATTTTCTTTAATCTATAAATTCTACACCCCCTCTCTATAATATTTATGTTTTTCATATACATTTTTTCTCTCAAATCTCACATTTTCTCTCTCAAAAATCTTGCTCCTGAGTCCTCTCTCTCGGGATTTCAGCATTCGGCTTGGATTTTCGGGAATCTCAACTTGAGTTTTGAATTTTGAGCTTGACTATGGTGCACCGTGCACATGACCGACCTCACTGCTTTAACAGGGTAATTTATTTTAAGTTTTTTTTTACTTTCTATCTCTCTCTCTAGTTTCTCTCTCTAGGCCAAAAATAGAAAATTTTAAAATCAGTCATCTAGTCTCTAAATAACTATTATGATTAACAAAAATCCTAAAAAATGACAAATACTAATGAAACATATTTAAATTTAGAAAATGAAAATATTACACAGAGGTCTGAGGCTGCTAAAACTTTGGTTTCTCTAATCATCTCAACCCAAACTTCTAAAAAACAAAAAACTAGGAGAACTTATGTAGTTTGAACTCATTTTAATATAATAAAACAAAAAAAAATGTTAGGAGTGAGGAAGAAGAAATGACATAGTGCAATTATAGTATGATACTTTTAACATGTAAGAGTTCGTTTGGGACTAGACACCTTAAAAGACATGCCGAATTATGCACCGAAAAAACATGGTCCATTTGATCCTAGGCAAACCCAACTTGGCACTGCATTTTTTGAGACTGGATCGAGTTCAGTCTCAATGTTTACTCCCTTTATATACTCCAGCAATTTGGGTAGGAACGGCATGAGCAGACTTATCACATTGATGGGTCTTCCGATCAGATTTTTGGAAGATCCAAGGGTAGTGCACATCATGCAGACATATTTTCAGCCTACTTATCGTAGGATTCCTAGGTCCACATCTAGGAATGACATACTAAAAATATAAGTTAGAAAAAAAAATAATTAATGAATTTATGGCATATAGTAGAGTGATGTCCGTGACGTCTGATATCTGGATAAGTCACGATGAATCATCTTATGCATATCTCACCAGCCACTATGTAGATACTAAATGGACTATGAATAACAAAATTTTAGGATTCTCTGAGATTCTTCATCCTCATGATGTCCCGACCATTTTTGAGTGTATGATGAAAATCTTTAGGGAATATAAAATTCAAAATAAAATTTTTAGTGTCACATTCGATAACGCATCTAATAATGGAGTAGCGATTAACATGTTTGTTAGGAATATTAGAGACACACCATTAGGAGAGATTTTTCATGTCAGATACATGTGTCACGTGATTAACCTGATTGTTCGAGCGGGTATGAATGTGTATTCCCCCACGTTGGATAATATACGTAATGTACTAAAATATATTTGTACTCCTCGCAGACAACAAGTGTTTGGTAGTCTTTGTTTGTCTGCGAATCTTAAAAAGAAGAAATTCCAATCGAATGTGAGACATCGTTGAAATTACACGTACCTAATGTTGGAATCATGTGTTGAATACGAATACGTAATATCCGACTACGTCAATAGTAAGAGTGACGAACTTATTATTGACGATACTGACTGGGCTTCAGGAATTTTATTTATGAAATTCCGGAAGATTTTTTATGATACGACGTACATGTGTTCGTCGGTTTATACGCTCACGACTTGCATTGCACTCCGGTGCATATGCAACATTAGTAGCATGTTCAGGAAGTATCGAGCTAACCCAACACTTAGCCACATGGTTGCAGAGATGGAAACCAAGTACTTAAAGTACTGGTCCACCGTTCCATCACTTTATTGTCTCGCTACATGCATGGACCCTAGGGTTAAGGTGGAAGGGGTAGAAAACACCCTGACTTACATTTCCTCGTGCATGAACCTGGAAGAGCCACCTGAAGGGTTCATTCACGAGAAGTTGACTGACATGTTCACATACTACAATACTAGGTATGGTGGTAGTGGTAGTGGTAGTGAGACTGTGATTACGGGCATGGATACCTTGTTCAGAGATGTCAATTTTTCCATTCAGCTAGCGAGGGGGAAACATAGGGGTGGACCATCACATAGGAGCGAGCTTTCTCAGTACTTAGATACCGATTACTGCTCAATCCTATCACATTCTGATTCTAAGAATCTTAATATATTACAGTGGTGAAAATCATATGAGTCCACCTTTCACGTGCTATCTAGGATGGTACGGGATCTACTGACTTCTCCAGTGTCGAGCGTAGCATCGGAGTCTGCTATCTTGGCATGTTTGAAGGATTGGGAGGATTCGAGGTTTAGCATCCATGATCGTGCTGGAGTTGGGACTGCAGCCGCATCCACTACTATAGCGGATGAGTTGATTGATGATGATGATTCATATGATACTGATCTTGATGTTGTGGCTGATGATACTCATGATTTGCCGATTGACGATTGATGATGATCTACTATTTTTTGATTTCGATTTTTTATTTTTTATTGATTGTAAGCTTTATTTATACGTTACGTTGAAACTTTAATTTGTTTGGTTCAGACCTTTGTTATCTAATGGCTGATTGGTCATTTTTCATTTGGTTTGCTTATATTTTTTTACTTTTTACTTTTTTTTAACATAATTTATTGATTTATTTATTTTTTGTTTTAATTTTTCAATTAAAAATTTAAAACTCTATTATATAATTCTAATAAATTTTAAACTAATGTTATATTACATTATAAAAAAATTTTAACTTTGTAATTTTAATAAATTTTTACAATTTTCATATTATAAATATATAATATTATATATTATCTATAATTTTATATATAATTTAATAATTTATATAATTAAAATAAAAATTAAACAAAATAATTAATAAAAAAAAAATTTTGCCTGGCCCGAACGGCTTGTTTTAGCCCGTATGGCATGGCCAGGACCGAGTCGGCCGGCATGGCCCGGCCCGGCCCGTCGTGCTAAAAAAAACGGGTCGGGCCGTTTGACAGCTCTAAGTATAGTTGAAATACTAAACATGAGAAACTAGGCAAACTTGGAGCAAAGTTCTAGGCAAACATGGAACCAATATTTTGGGCAGAAGTTGTTACCACAATGTGCTACCTCAAGAACCACACACACATTTATTATGAAGGATCATACTCCATTGGAAGTATTGTATTGGAGAAAGCCAAGTATGACTCACCTATGAGTCTTTGTATGTAATGTGCATGCACTTATGCCAAGAGAGAAAAGGAGCAAGAAGAACATCAAGTTTATAAAGTAATTGTTCATTAGTTACAAGAAATGTACCAAAGTCTACAAACTATGGTACTTGGAGACCAAAATAATCATCTAATCTAGAGATGTCATCTTCAAGGAATCTAAGGAGAAAACTATTTGTTACAACTCTTCTCAAATATGCAACATGAAGACAATTTATCATGACTTAACTCAACATTATGATACATAACTTGGAAGTAGGGACTTTTCTCAAAGAGACAACGAGAATAAAGGTTGTTGCAATAATATTTAACATTGCAAGATGAAACTTAATGGTTTTAACTTCTCTCAGAGGAATAACATAGAGGAAGGAGGTCGTAATATGAAATTATAGTGTCATAACTCAGACAATGTTACTACAACAACTAAGGAATTCGTGACCTAGTAAGCTAAAGCAAAAATGGACAATGTTGATTTAGTTTCAATAGTGTAGGGTGAGTCTGAAAAGGATGCTATGGAATTATACCAGCACTGAGAAGGTCTAAAAAAGATAGGAACTCATTAAAGATGTATGTATACAGTGCGTATAATATACTTCTCATTATAGAGAATGATTCAAATATTGTTGATGAGGTCATAGCCTTTGGGAAATCAAAGTTGGTGGGAGCAAACCATGGAGGATGAGATGCAATCTTTGGAGGATTGAATCACCTAGAAATTTATGGAGTTACTCAAGAGTTGAAGATAAATAGAGTATAAGTGAGTATTGATGAACCAAAAAGTCATCGTTGTTTGTCCTTTTTTTTTTGGCATGTTTTCATTTTTAAGAGAGATTTTATTGTTAATGGCTAAGATAAAAGAGTATTCATGTTTTCAATTTCTATTGCCCTTCATTGATTAGATGTTGGATAGGCTTGTAGGATATCCTCACTTTTATTTTCTTGATGGATATTAAGGATATAACCAGATTGTTATTGCACCTGAGGATTAGAAGAAAATTACATTCATATGTCCTTATGGTATCTTTGCTTTTAGAAGGATGTCATTCTAGTTATGCAATGCTCTTGCCATATTTATAATTTGCATGATGTCGATATTCTCAAATTTAATGGAGGAGGTTATGGAAATATTTATGGATGACTTCATAGTGTATGGATCTAGTTTCGATCATTGTTTGCATAATTTGGAATCGGTACTTTAAAGATGTAAATACAAGAATTTAGCCTTGAATTGGGGGAAATATCATTTCATGATAACTGAAGGCATTGTCTTATGACAAAAAATTTCTACACCTGATTTAGATGTGGACCAAGCAATGGTTTCCATAATAAAAACTATTTTACCTCTCACAATAGTCAAGGGAATTAGGAGTTTCTTGGGACATGCAAGAGTTTACAGAAAATTTATCAAGGACTTCTCGAAAATATAAAGACTCTTATGCAGATTGTTGGAAAATGACATAAGTTTCAATTTTGATGAGTCTTGCTAGACTGTATTTGAAGAGATCTAACCCAAACTAATGGAAGCCCCAATAATGGCCACACCAAACTAGAATGATGCCTTTGAAATCAAGTGTGATGCTAATGATTTTACAATGTGAGCAGCATTAGGACAAAGAAGAGACAAGATATTCATGGGTATCTACTATGCTAACAAAACCTTCAATGAGGCTCAAGAAAATTATTCAACATCTAAAAAGGAAATGTTGGCTATGTTATTTGCATGTCAAAAATTTAGGCCTTATATTCTAGGCTCCCATATTATCATCTATATTAATCATACAATAATTAAATATTTAATGGCAAAAAAAAGGATGCTAAGCCAAGACTAATTAGATAGGTGTTGTTACTACAAGAGTTGGATCTTTAAACTAAGGATAAAAAAGGTTATGACAATGTGATAACTGATCACTTATCAAGAATGGAGACAACTATTGGGAATAAAAATAAATCTAAAGTTATTGAAAACTTTCCAGATGAGTAGTTATTTTAGCTATAATTATATTTATCCTAGTATCCTGATATAGTGAATTATCTAGTTTGTGGAGTACAACCACTGGAATTTAGCTATTAGTAAAAGAAAAAGATGAGAATTAATAACAAATACTTCATGTGAGATGACTCACTGTTATTAAAAGAGGAGCTGATTTGATTATAAGAAGGTATATTCCAAAAAAAGAACAAGGCAACATATTGAAAAAATGTCATGCATTATCATAAGGGCACAATTTTTTATATGATAAGACAGCTCACAAAATGTTGCGAATCATGGTTTGAGTGTTTAAATTCATATGTTCCACTTTTTTTATAGATTATTGATTATTATTAATGCGTTTCTTGATGAGTATTTGTAGAATTTTATAGGACTGAAGAAAAATCAATATAAAATGAAAAGTTTACTAAAATAAAAAAATCAACAAGCTGAAAAAGAAGAATAGACTAAAAAGAGAGTATTCTCTTTCCTTTAAAAGTAAATTTTTAAAAAGATGATGACTATAAGGTAGGGTTAAGGAATAAAAAAAAGAGAGAAGGAATTATATGGTCCTAACTTGTGTGTTTAATTAGAGATGACATTGTTTACTCAATCAACCAAAGAGATGGACACTTTTTTGTTTGTTGTAATAAATTTGCATTGATCATGAAAAAAAAAATGAAAAAAGAAGACTTTAACTTTGGTTGCATCATAGTTTCTGAGGACATTAATAATTAGCAAGCAATGTAAACTCATGTCACAACACAATTCAGTCGTGACATCATTTTTCGATGTCGGAATAGTTTAATGTCATGATAGAAATTAGTTTTAATTTGACAGAGCAGATAAAATAATTACCTCCCAAAAGAAAACAATGAATTTTCTAAACCCTCAAAATTTTCTCTCTTCTAAAATATCCAAACCATAATAAAAGTCAACAAGTTCAAGTAATTTAATGATATGATGATTTGTTCTAAAACTCTATATTTTATTTTTATTTTGGTGGAGTCTATTTTAATCTACTTACTAATATCATATATTTACTTTGCTTAAGGACAAGTAAAACTTCAAGTTTGGGGCAATTTAATGAGTCAAAAAGTCAGTGATATTTTAGTCTATTTTTCTGACATATTTTTCATGTTTAGTAGATGGATTTCATGACTAATGTTTAGAAAATTACTCTTCTCATGGTTTTACATGTTTTCAGCTAGAAAAAAAAATGACAATAGAAATCTAAAAAATTGATTAAGTTAATTGTGTTGTGACAAAATCAACTTTGTTGCAACAAAAATAAAAAACTAAAATCAAGTCACAACCAATAAATTATGTTACAACCATTAGAAAGGAAGAATGATAAAGTTGGTTGAGACATATTTTTCAAGTGCCAAAAAGGATAAACAAGGTAGGGTCGCGAAAAGAAGAGTGTTATCACAATAAAGAAGACTTAGTCATGATAGAATAGTTGGTTGTGATATTAAACTAAATCAAGACAGCATAATTAGTCATGACATTAATATTTGATCATGAGAACTAACTTGGTCATGATAATAAAATTTGTCTGTGACATGACAATAGACTTGGTAATGATATCAACATTTAGTCATGATAACCGACTTGGTAGTTATAGTAAAATTTAGTCGTGACAACAGTCAACAGACTTGATCATAACATCAATATTTTTTCGTGACAATAGATTTGATCAAGATATCAAAAGTTGGTCATAACAGTGAAATGAGAGAAAAAGAGATGTAAAAGTCATGGCAGAGAATTTGAAGTTGGACCGATCATTCTAAATTTTTATAAAAATAACCCTAGAAGCTAGGGATGGCACAAACAAAACAAAAATGAACTTTTTTTTCGTAGAGAAAGGTTCAGGAGGTAACCAAGACAACAAGTAGTTGACAGGGCTACTTGATTTTTTTTTCTTTTAGTATAGATATAAAGTAGAATAGCTTTTCTTTGAGTCATTTTATTTGGATCTGAAATTTAACTTGTCAGAAGCATGAATTTGAACAATGATTGCATATTTTTTTATGATGTAATGATTGTATTGTATTTGAACATGAACAAATCGCACGAATATGACAATTTGGAAAGGCACAATCACTTTTTTATCCACCATATGTAGTCCATATGTGGTTGTAATTTATATGAAATCTTTGCTAAAGTAATTTAACTATTAAATAATTTTTTTTATGTGAGAATCAATGAGATTTTTTTTAAATAGAAAATTATATCTAATGGAATGATGTACTTCCAAGTTACTTGTTCCTCATGCTAGAACTGAACACTCTTAACTCATTGTATCTTGCCCTTATGTATGAGAGGCTCTCTAAGTGATACAAAAAATGTGAGATCCTGGAGGTAGAGGTGTCAAATGGGCCAGGCCGAGCCGGGCTGGGCCGGCCCATGCCCGGCACGCTACAATGTCGTGCCATGCCCCAGCCCATCATGCCATGCCGGCATGTGGGCAAGTACATGTGACCATGCACCGAACATGGTCAAAGACACACGGCAATGCAGCGGAGTACCACATAAATCCTAATTTTTAAAAAAAATTAAGGTTTTGTTCGACCCGAACCAGGCCAAACCGAGCAGTTTTCAGGCCGCGGGTCCATGCCGGGCTGCCACAATTACTGTACCATATCAATGTGCATGAATAACGCACATTGATATCCAATATCATTTTTTTAGAGAAAGTCAAGATAGTGGGGGTAAGAAATTTTAATGATGCATAGGATGAATGAGATTGATAAATAGTAAAATGAGAGAATATTAGTATGGACTCATATATCATCTGAAATCTTAAAAGAAAGCTTGTGGGAGAAAAAACAGCAACCTGAAAAAGAGACATGAAGACATGTTGATGTCAAGACCTGGTTCTTATGAATTATGATTGAGCCAAACATTCTACTTAAATTGTTAAAATCATGACCTTGTTCCTTTGGTCATGACTCAAGTTGTTGCATGACATTTATTATGTTTTCATAATTGAAGTGGTCTCATATTTATTACAAAGACACTAAATCTTGACTTAGTTGTTCCACGACAAAGTAGATGAATTCATGGTTTATTTGGTTTTGTGATCAAACTATGTTGTTATGACTACATGCACTTGTATCACATTTATATTTTAAGTGATTAGTTATATAGAATAGATGTGTTAAATGGGCCATATCATGCCCTTATCATGAGTCATGTCATTATCACTAATCATGTGCTGACACAATTCTAAAAATGAGCATTTCACCATGACTCATTGGCATGCCTTGTGACTAGGTCATGCCAAGCCAAGTAAAGCCAAGACCAAATTAAATTGATTCATTCTAAGCAAGCCCAAGTTCAATCCAAGGTAGTCTGATTCATTCCAAGCTAGCCTAAATCAAGTGCAAGCTAGCCTATTTGACCAACTAAGCCAAAACTAACTTAGACAAACCACCAAACCAAGTCATGCAATGGCACCCATGCCAAGATCTTTGGCTCAACACAACCCACATCACATATAGGCACGACTCTGGATCAAGTAGTGTTGTGCATCAATGCATGGTATGGCAGAGTCATGTTATACCTCATACCATGTCAAGGCCACTTGGCCTAGTTGACACATCTAGTATGGAGAACACAAGTAGGGTTTATATGAATAAATAGAATTGATGTAGAATAGACTCTAAGAAACAAGAATAATTTCGTTTTCCAACTCTCCTCCCCTCTCGGTGACAACAGCTTGTATCTATTCATGATATTAATCTTATAATTTTTACCCTAACAATCAAATTGCCTTGTGAATCACCAACAAGATTCATGGGCCATGTTCATCAGCATCAAACCACAAGTTTCAAACTCTTGCCATTTGGTATCAAAGGAGATACCAAGGGATAGGTTGCAATCTTGAAAATAGTAAGTACAAAGATATTAATTTTTACACGGTGCATATATTCAGAACAACAAATGTGGATGGTGTAAATAAATATTATTCAATGATAAATATTAATTTGACTTCAATTTCCTAAAATTTGATAGAGTAATTACAATGATATCATACTAGGATTATCACAAGGTAGGTGAACACCCAACATAACACTATTTTCAATGTCTATGCTTAGCATATAGATCATGTCAGATATGAATAATCAAGTGGCCATAATTGATCAAGGAGAAATAGCAGTTATGCTTGTCTGATTTATTCAAGAAAAAAGAAAACACTTGTTGCCGGAGTTGCCATCCTGTTAGCCAAGGAAAAGACCTATTGAGGAAGTAAAGCATCCTAGTCCTAGTAGACTGTAATACCATTGATAAAGCATGGGCATCGCATTTAATAGTCAAATAATACAGATAATTGGGAATCTAAATCATAACCGTGGTTGGCACTTGGCATGGATGATTAGTTAGCAAATAAACATAATTAACAGTTTAAAACATATAAAATTTCTCAGCAAAACATTAAATTGTCTTAAATAATATTAATCAAATTGAGAAGAAATATTAAATATCTTATTTATACAAATAAAGGACATTTTTCGTTCAAGTTATCAATTAGATTTTCAAGAGGAAAGGAAAATGCAGCCAAATAATTATTAACTAAATAATTATTAACTAAATAATTATTAACTAAATAATTATTAACTAAATAATTATTAACTAAATAATTATTAACTAAATAATTATTAACTAAATAATTATTAACTAAATAATTTTTAATTTAATGGCTTGTTATTAGTTAAATAATATTGCGTAATAAATTTGCTGGGTGTCATTTTATAAAAACATAATAATTTTATGCCCACCATTAAATTAATTAGAACACCTAAGAATCATTCCCAAAAAATTTAAAATAATAATAATTTATTTTCCATTTAGCCATCAATCATGAATCATAAATAATTGAGAAATTTGTATAAAATAGATTTTTTTAAAATATTTTTTTAATAATCTTTTATTGTGATTTCGACTTTTTGTCATCATTCTCAAAAATATATGATTTTAATTTTTAGGTGCATTAAAATATTGAAACAAAAAAACAATCAACTAAAAAATACTCAGACATTCAACTCAATTATTTTTTTAGTCAAACTTCCACCTTACAGGTTCGCATGCCAAATGAAATGAGAAAATTTAAAAATTGAAAATACAACTGTGTGTGTGTGTGTGTGTGTGTTTGTGTATGTATGTGTGTGTGTGTGTGCGTTTGTGTATGTGTGTGTGTGTGTAGAAATGATATATTAATAGTTATAAAATAAGTTGGGTTTGAATGAGGATAGGTGGGGAGACAAAATATATTAATGGTTATAAATTCAGGAGCATAATAACAAAATAGTTATTTTATGCAGCGTAATGTTTATAAAAGTGTGTGTGTGTGTGTGTGTGCGTGCGTGCATTGTCGTAAAGTTTAAAAAAAAAAAATTTTTATTTTATTTTTAAATATTAGAAAACATTACATTGTATTTTATCCCATATGCTTGGTCAATCATTCTTCATACCTTCAAAAAAACAAAACAAAATATATATATATATATATATCTCTCTCTCTCTCTCCCTTTTATTAAGGTTACGAGGGTGTATATATGCACAAAACAAAACAAAACAAAATATTAACAATTTTTATAACTAATTTTCCTTGATCATGAGATCATATTTCTACAAGATTGAGATTGAATGTTGTCCACTGCCTTTCCTATTTTCACAAGATGGAGGTTGAATGTTTCCAACTTTGATTTCTTGAGATCCTATCTTTATGAAATTAAGTTTGAAAGTTTGAATTCTATTTCTTATTTTCATGAGATGGAGGTTAATTAAGTTCAACCTTAATTTCACTAGATCTTATTTTCACAAGATTGAGTTTCAATGTTTCTAATATCCTCTAATTTGGGCAAGGCATGACCCAAGGGTACTCATTTTTATTGTTATTTATAATAGTAAAAAATAAAAAAAAATGGAAAATGGAAGGAGTGAATTTGTGAGTGACACCAACTCGCCATTAGTGTAGAGGTATTTTTGTATGATACTAATCTAATTTTAATGTTGAAAGAGTTGTGATATGACATTATTACATAGACAACAGTAGACTTGAGATTCTTCTTATAGTGCACATTTTTAGGAAGAATGAACATATCAGGTAATGGTGTTACCATCTATTTTCAAAGAGAATGACAAACACAATATTAAAAAAAAATTTAAAATGATTATTGAAGTCATTCGGAGCTCCTTATAGAATTTATAAATCATGAAACTTACTAAAAAGTAGTATATAATATTTCTATGGGGAATTATATTTTGGAGTATTTCCCCAGATATTTTTAACATTTAGAAACTAAACTTTTGATATTTTTAAAAAAGTCACAAACTAAAAATAAATAAAAAATAAGGGCACCCAAATTCTAAAGTCCTAAACTGCCCTCGCCCCTCTTCCCTGCCCATCACCACTCTCTCGCCCTCACCCCTCCTTCACCCTTGCCCTTTGCCCACACCCCTCGCCCTCGCCCCTCACCCTCGCCCACGCCCCTCGCCAACACCCCTCGCCCTCGCCCACGCCCTCGCCCCTCACCCATCTCTTCTCACCCATCTGCACTCACCTTTCGCCCCTCTCTCCCCACCCTTCTCCCTCCGCCCATCTCCATGAGCTCCTTTGTGGAGCTCCAGCGAGCTCGACGTGGAGCTCAAGGAGCTCTGTCGAGCTCCACGATGGAGCTCACTGGAGCTCGATGAGTTCATTCGTGGAGCTTGTGAAGCTCCATCGAGCTCAAAGTGGAGCACACTAGAGCTTTAGTGAGCACTTTCGTGGAGCTCGTCGAGTTCTAGTGAGCTCCACGATCGAGCTCCAGCGAACTTGATGGAACTCCACGAGTTCCATGAACGAGCTCTAACGAGCTCGACGAAGTTCCTCAAGCTTCATCGTGGAGCTCGATGGAGCTCCACGAAGGAGCTCATCGAGCTCGCTGGAGCTCGATGGAGGTTTACGAAGGAGCTCATGGAGACAAGTGGGGTAAGAGGGGTGGGGAAAGAGGAGCGAGAGGTGAGGGCAAATGGACGAGGAGAGACGAGCAAGGGTGAGGGTGAGGGCGTGGGCGAGGGCAAGGGTGAGGAGCGAGGGCTAGGGGCAAGGGCTAGGGGCGAGGGAGGGGCGAGGAGCAAGGGCTAGGGGTGAGGGCTAGGGAGGGGCAAAGGGCAGGCGAGAGGGGCAATGGTAGTTTAGGACTTACGAATTTAGATGCCCTTATTTTTAATTTATTTTTAGTTTTGTGACTTTTTAAAAAATATCAAAAATTTAGTTTCTGAATATTACAAATTTATGGGGAAACACCCCAAAACATAATTCTCCCAAAATTCTATCGGAAACAACAATGAATACTTATCTTCAAGTATAATTATTTTTATCACTCTACTCATACTTTCTAATAATACTTACTTTACGAACAACCTTACATTTTTATTATTTTGTTTTCTTGCTTACAAATTATTGTTGTTTCTAATAGTTCCACATCAAAAGTTATTAGATATGAAAAATATTGGTATTTAACTTTGCCATTCAGCATTTTTCCATCATCCTTGATTGTCCCATTGATTTTTTTTAATTGAGTATGATGAACTATTTTTGCTCAAGGCTATGATAAAATCACTTGTTCCAATGTGTTGGCAGTAGTGATTCATATGTAAACACCCAAATTAGAGTATTGTACCAAACTCAATGGAAGAATTGAAGAAACATCATGATAATTAAGAAAAGAAAAACAAAAGGTTTAATAGTCAAATAAAACTCAATTAGTGGCAAAATAATGGGGGATTTGTGTTTTTGTGCACCAAATACAAAAAAAAAAATTAAAATGATATGTCAACATACTAAAAAAATAAAAAAAATATATACTTCAATTGCCACAAAGAAGCATGATAGGTGCACATTCTAGCAGAAAACAATGTGGGATTCAAACCTATCCCCTAATAATTAAAACACACCCTTTAACCATCCAACTAAATGTCTCAAATCAAATTTCAAACAAATATATATGTGCATGTGTGTGTGTGCGTTTATATATATATATATCCTAATATGCATATCAATTTATACATAACAAATTAAAATTTGGTACACTCAAACATATAAATCGCAATATACATTTAATTAATTTTTACTTTCCCCCTCTCTACTCACCCTCCCCTATAAACTTGCATTCTCCATCTCCCTGTAACTTGTCCTCTCCATCGAGGTGGAGGAGCTCCTCGACCTCCTCCGTGGGGTTCCACGAGCCCACCGGAGATCATGGAGCTCCACAGGTTCCACGGAGATCATGGAGCATCACAGAGGAGCTGCTCGATGAGCTCCACGAAGCTCCTTCGAGCTCCACCAAGGAATGGAGCCCATAAAGCTCCAACCGAGGAGCTCATCGAGCTCGATGGAGGAGCTCAACCGAGGAGCACGATGGAACTCATTTAGCTCCATAGAGCTCCATCTTGGAACTCCATGAAGCAAATTGAGCTATATCGAGGAGCTAGTTGGAGCTCCAAGGAGCCCCACGGAGGTGGTCGAGGAGCTACGGTGAGCTCCTCCACCTCAATGGAAAGGGCGAGGGGATAGGGTGAGGAGATAGGGCGAGGGAAAGGGGATAGTGCGAGGGAGAGGGGATAGGGCAAGGAGAGAGAGAGAGCGAGGGGAGAGAGCAGGTGGATAGGAGGAGTAAAAATAATTAAGGGTATATTAGGATTTATATGTTTGAGTGCACCAAATTAAAAATTGTTTAGAGTTAAGTGTTATTTTTTCAAATATTAATAGATGAGTTATGTTTTTTTGATTATTTTGTGAGGAGTGCACCAAAATATAATTCTTCCAATATAATTATCACAATGAATCATTTAAAAAAATAAAAATGAAGGCTGAATTAAATACATTATATGTGTGATATAAGCACATTTAACAAGCAAGACATCTCGTATTTATAATCAAAAAAAATAAATTATTACGGAGCATTAAGCATTGGTCAATGAGATCTTGTGAATTTTCATTTTGAATACAAGAACAATTAATCTAATAGACTATGCTACAAATCAAAGCATGATTTGGAACTTTAAGGATAAACTATTTAAAACAAAAGTAAGTTCACAACTACTAATGGACTAGGTTCTAGCCTAGAATGCTAGTACCAATAATATTTTCAAAGGTGATTTTTTTATAATTATGTTTGCAGCGCATTGCCAACTGGGATTTACAAACTTAAAATCAGCTACAAGGAGAAAAAAAGGAGGAGATATTTCCATAGCCACACTTTATCCTCTGTGGAGTTAGTTGGAGTGTTTTTTTGTTTGTTTGGTGGGTACCTAAGTTGTCACAGTGATACGCCTACTATGGCATGGAGGTGTCTTTATAATCATGGTGAAGAATGATAAGGTAATCTTGTTAGAGTAGCAATTATCATCATGGGGGTAACTGATCCGTAAATTAGGTTGTAGGTTTTAGTCAAATATGTGGCTAATATTAGAGGAGCAGTTTTTTTTTTTGAAAAAGTGGGTTGTAATAGTAGAATAGTTATTTTGTATTTGCCTATATAACCAGAAAATAATGCAACGGGTTATGTATCACCAAAGAAAAATCCTATGTTTGTTTGTTTGAGTTTCAAAGTTTATTTGTTACAATGTTCAAATTTTGTTATTATTTTTAAAGAAAACCAATATTTGGTATCAGAGACAATGTTACAGCAATAGCCAATATTGAAGGAGATCAATCTAAGACGCGTACAGTTGTCAAACTAACGATAAGAAGAGCCTTAGTCCCAATCCAATATCCAACATTAAGCGAAAGGAACTAAGGTATTTGAGCTGTCAAGATGAAGAAAATCTTGTGTTCACTTGGAGTATGGTCAGTGATCGAAGGTGGAGACATAAATGAAGACAAAGATCAAGGCGCCATGGTAGCCATTTCTCAAGCAATGTTAGATGACGTGATGATGGCAATCATGGAAAAGAAGATGGAAAAGAAGGCTTGGGACGTACTCAGGGAGATGCGGGTTGGTAAAGATCATGTCAAGAAGGCACGTTTACAAGTGGTGAAATGATATTTGAACAAGCTATATGTGGAGGATTAGGAGACAATAAACGAGTTCTCCATGAAGAATATCACACTCGCAGGTGAGATTTGCTCGCTGGGCACGAAGCTCGACAATAACGAAGTTGTTGAAAATTTTTTTAGCACAGTTCCAGACATATTTCTCCAAATTATCGGGACGATCAAGTAGTTTGGTGATATTGAGAACATGTCGGTCTCAGAAGCAATTGGCCGCCACAGAATCTTTGAGGTAGGACTTAAAGGACTAGTACACACAAAGGGTGGTGAAGAATAACTACTTCTTACTCAATCCGAGTGGAAGGTAAGATGCTCAAAGGGAAAGAAAGATGAAGGTATCGGTAGCACCAAAATAGGATGACATCACAAAAGATGGCACGGCACGAGGAATGGCATGGTTTGGCCGTGCCTGGGCCGGCCCGGCACTGGAAAATCCCGTGCCCGGGTAAGGCACGAGCCGTGCCATGCCGTGCCTGACCCAGCATGGTTCGGTGCCCGTGGCACGACACACCGGCACGGGTTCATTCCGTGTCCCCCTCACTTCGCCATCGCCCCTCTAACAAAAAAGACAGCGAGTCGGGTTTGATTGGACCCGACCCGTGGTCCCCTGAGCCGACCAAAATTTAAAATCAGTCATATTGTCTCTAAATAACTATTTTGATTAACAAAAATCCTAAAAAAAGACAAATACTAATGAAACATATTTAAATTTAGAAAATGAAAATATTACACAGAGGTCTAGGGCTGATGAAACTTTGGTTTCTGCAGTCGTCTCAACCCAAACTTCTAAAAAACAAAAAACTAGGACTTCTGTAGTTTGGACTCATTTTAATATAATAAAACAAAAAAATGTTAGGGGTGAGGAAGAAGAAATGACACAGTGCAAATATTGTATGAGACTTTTAACATGTAAGAGTTCATTTGGGATTGGGCACCTTAAGAGGCATGCCAAATTATGCACCAAAAAACATGGTCCATTAGATCCTAGGAAAACCCAACTTGGCACTGCATTTTTTGAGACTAGATCGAGTTTAGTCCCAAAGTTTACTCCCTTCATATACTCTAGCGAGTTGGGTAGGATAGGCATGGCCAAACTTATCATACTGATGGGTCTTCCGATCAAGTTTTCGGAAGATCCAAGGGTAGTGTGCATCATGTAGACATATTTTCAGCCTACTTATCGTAGGATTCTTAGGTCCACATATAGGAATGACTAACTAAAAATATCTAAGTTAGAAAAACAAAAAATAATTAATGAATTTATGGCATATAGTGGAGTGATGTCCGTGACGTCCGATATCTGGACAAGTCACGATGAATCATCTTATGCATGTCTCACCAGCCACTATGTAGATTCTAACTAGACTATGAATAAAAAAATTTTATGATTCTGTGAGATTCTTCATCCTCATGATGGTCCGGCTATTTTTGAGTGTATGATGAAAATCTTTAGGGAATATAAAATTTAAAATAAAATTTTTAGTGTCACATTCGATAACGCATCTAATAATGGAGTAGCGATTAACATGTTTGTTAGGAATATTAGAGATGCACCATTAGGAGAGATTTTTCATGTCGGATGCATGTGTCACGTGATTAACCTGATTGTTCAAGCGGGTATGAAGGTGTGTTCCCCCGCACTGGATAATATATGTAATGCACTAAAATATATTCACACTCCTCGCAGACAATAAGAGTTTGGTAGTCTCTATTTGTCTACGAATCTTAAGAAGAAGAAATTTCAATCAAATGTGAGACATTATTGGAATTACACGTACCTGATGTTGGAATCATGTGTTGTATAAGAACACGTGATATCTGACTACGTCAATAGTAAGAGTGACGAACTTATTATTGACGACACTGACTAGACTTCATGAATTTCATTTATGAAATTTCTAAAGATTTTTTATGAGACGACAAACATGTGTTCGTCGGTTTATACGCCCACGACTTGCATTGCACTCTAGTGCATATGCAACATTAGTAGCATGTTTAGGAAGTATCGAGCTGACCCGACACTTAGCCATATGATTGTAGAGATGGAAACTAAGTACTTGAAGTACTGGTCCACCGTTCCATCTCTTTATTGCCTCGCTGCATGCATGGACCCTAGGGTTAAGGTGGAAGGGGTAGAAAATATCCTGACTTATATTTCCTCATGCATGAACCTGGAAGAGCCACCTGAAGGGTTCATTCACGAGGAGTTGACTTACCTGTTCACATACTATGATACTAGGTATGGTGGTGGTGGTGGTGGTGAGACTGTGATTACGGACATGGATACCTTGTTCGGAGATGATGATTTTTCCATTCAGCTAGCAATGGGGAAACATAGGGGTGGACCATCACATAGGAGCGAGCTTTCTCAGTACTTAGATACTGATTACTGCTCAATCCTATCACATTCTAATACTAAGAATCTTGATATATTGTAGTGGTGGAAATCATATGAGTCCACCTTTCCCATGCTACCTAGGATGGCACGGGATCTATTGACTCCTCTGGTGTTGAGCTTAGCATCGGAGTCTGCTTTTTCTGTTACAGTGAACGTGATTTCGGATAGGAGATCGAGATTACGTCCAGATATTGTTGAGGCATTGGCTTGTTTGAAGGATTGGGAAGATTCGAGGTTTAGCATTCATGATCATGCTGGAGCTAGAACTAGGACTAGGACTGCAGCCACATCCACTACGATAGCGGAGGGGTTGATTGCTGATGATGATGATCTATATGATACTGATCTTGATGTTGCGGCTGATGATGCTCATGATATGCTAATTGAGGATTGATAATGATCTACTGTTTTTTGTTTTTGATATTTTGTTTTTTATTGATTGTATATTTTATTTATATGTTACGTTGAAACTTTAATTTCTTTGGTTCGGACCTTCGGTATCTAATGGCTGATTGGTTATTTTTCATTTGGTTTGCTTATGTTTTTTTTACTTTTTAATTTTTTTAATATAATTTATTGATTTATTTTTTTTTTTTAATTTTTCATTTAAAAATTTATAACTCTATTATATAATTCTAATAAACTTTAAACTAATTTTATATTGCATTATAAAAAAAATTTTAATTTGTAATTTAATAAATTTTAAAAATTTTCATATTATAAAAATATAATATTATACATTATTTATAATTTTATATAATTAAAATAAAAATTAAAACAATAAATTATAAAAAAAAAATTTTTGGCTCTGGCCCAGCCCGTTTGACACCACTATGCGAGCATGGATATGGTGGAGGTCGAGGAAATGGAGAACGCACTAATGAAGACTGAAAGCCATGCAACTTCAGCAAATCTAAGCTTAAGTGTTTCAGTTTTAATGAATATGATCACTTTGCAAAAGAGTGTCCTAAGCTAAACCGAAGAGAGTGCAATTTTGTTACAACACAACCCGATGATGAACTGACACTATTAACAGCTGAAACTTGTGTTCTCAGCCACACAATATAGAACGAACATGTGTTACTACACGAAGACAAGATGGTGCCAAAGATTAATAGCACCCAACATATGGCTTAGTATTTAGATACTGGCGCAAGTAACCACATGACCGGTTGTATCAAATAATTTGCTGAAATTGACACGACCATTAAAGGGTTAGTCAAATTTGGAGATGGCTCGGCTGTAGAAATACAAGGAAAAGGTTTAGTTTTATTTGAATGCTTCACGGGTGAACATCGTGTACTAACTAATGTCTATTACATCCCAATGTTGAAGAGCAACATATAAAGCATTGGTCAGTTAGATGAGAACGTATGCAAATTTATAACTAAAGAAGGAGTGATGACTATCCTGGACATGACACAAAGGCTACTAGAAATAGTGAGCATGTTGCCATTTATATTTGCTGCACTTTGCTCACGTCCTACCAGATGGTCTCATGGCTAGAAGCAAAGAAAGTGTTTGCCGCTGGCATGCAAGATACGGACATGTGAACTTTCATGCCTTGAAAATTCAAAGTCAGAAACAGATGGTGCACGGACTACCCGTAATCAAGAATAAAGACCGCATTCGTAATGGTTGCTTGATTGGAAAGCAACACCGAAATACATTTTCAACAGTGGCAAAATTCCGAGCAGAATCACCCCTTGAACTATGGCATTGAGATTTGTGTGGGCCAATAACTCCTACTACACACGGAGGTAAGTGTTATTTCCTATTGTTAGTTGATGATTATACTAGATTCATGTTGCAGGTGTTGATCTGAATCAAAGACGAAACATTTGAGGCATTCATTAAGATCAAAGCATTAGCATAAATGGAGAAAAACAGCAAACTGAAGGTTTTTCGCACTGATCGTGGTGGAAAATCACCTCAAATGAGTTCAAGACTTACTGTGAGTTGTTGGAAATTAAGCATTATCTTATGGCACCTTATTCTCCTTTGCAGAATGGAGTTATTGAACGATAAAATCAGATGGTGGTCGGCATGGCAAGGAGCCTGTTGAAAAGCATGGTAGTCCCAGGTGAATTTTGGGGAGAAGCGGTATCAACTGTCGTATATCTTCTAAATCGAGCACCAACAAAAGACATCATCGACACAACTCCCTATGAAGCATATTACAACCGCAAGCCAATTGTTGATCAATTTCACATCTTTGGATGTGTGGGATACGTAAAAAATATTACACCTCACCTCTCAAAACTTGTAGACCGAAGTAAGTCGATGGTGTTTATAGGTTATGATTCGAATACAAAAGGCTATCGAATGTTTGATCCAAAGTCAAAACGAGTAGTGGTGACATGGGATGTCGTGTTCGAAGAGGAGAAGAAGTGGGAGTGGAGAAAATTTTCAGAAAAAGAAACAGGATCAGCAGGGAACACTCCTACAATACACTATTTTACCATAGCAGGAGCATCTGATACGACAAATCAGGATAATAAAGAGGGTATCAGCAATTCTGGTATGGATTTCCCACAAATGACACAAGAACAAACTAGTAACTGATACTAGCATGCTACACCATTGATGAACATGAGATCTAGAACATCTGTTTCAAACTCAACATATACTCCAGTAGCAAGTTTTGAAGAATCAGTATCAATCGAAACACTACAACACTCGAAATCTGATGAGAGTTCATTAGTATGACCACGGGTTATGTGTGACATCAAAAGCTTGTACAATGCAACAGTCCCAACTAATTTGCAGTATTCAAGACTGTGTTTGCTAGGAGAAGAAACCAAGGTAAATCCGATGTGGAGAAGAGCAATGGAGGAGGAAATTTCCTCTATTCAAAAAAATGAAACTTGGAAGCTCGTTCCATTACTCGACAACCACAAACCCATAGGTCTAAAGTGGGTTTACAAGCTAAAGAAGGACACTCAAGGTAGAATTGTGAAGCATAAGGCGAGATTAGTTACAAAGGGGTACCTTCAATGATAAGACATAGACTTTGATCAAGTTTTCGTCCCTATTGCTCGGCTAGAAACATAAAGGATGGAAGGTATAACATAGGGATGTAAAGTCAACCTTTCTCAATGGTGATTTGGAAGAGGAAGTGTATGTCATTCAACTGCCGGGTTTTGAAATAAAAGGAGAAGAGCACAAGGTGTTAAAACTGCACAAAGTATTGTACAATTTGCAACAAGTACCTAGAGCTTGGAACTCAAAACTGGACAAGTCATTAAGGACACTAAATTTTGAGAAGTATTCTTTAGAGCATGCTGTATAAGTGAGAAATCAAGGTAAAGGAAATTTAATTGTTGGAGTCTACATGGATGATTTAATCATCACTGAAGACTGTATTCAAGACATAGACAAGTTCAAGTTGCATATGAAGAAATTGTTTAGCATGAGTGACCTTGGGTTACTAAATTACTATTTGGGAATTTAAGTCTGTCAGAATTCTCAAAGTATTACACTCAAACAGTCTGCATCTGCAAGAAAGTTTTTAGACAAGTGCGGCATGCTATATTGCAACCCTTCGCAAATCCCGATGAAACCTCATTTGAAACTGAGCAAGAAAAGCACAAGTCTACTTGTAGACATAACTCTGTACTAAAGTATTGTTGGGAGTTTAAGGTACCTACTGCACACACACCCAGATTTGGCATTCTCTATCAGCATGGTGAGTAGATACATAGAGAAGCCCACAACGGAGCACATGGCCATAGTGAAGCACATACTACGGATGTGAAAGGAACTTTAAACCTCGGTTGTGTTTATGAGAAGAAGAAAGGAAGCTTGTAGTTGATCGGTTACTCCGATAGTGATCTACCCGGTGATACTGATGACAAGAAAAGTACCTCAGGTTTAATATATTTTCTTGGGTCAAATCCTATTAGTTGGTGTTTACAAAAACAGAAAGTATTGCATTATCTTCCTATGAAATGGAGTATATTGCTGCCTGTGTAGCAGCATGTCAAGGAGTGTAACTAGGATGAATATTCGCAGATTTGTTAAAGACCGAGGATAAAAAGGTGGTTCTAAAGATTGATAATCAATTTGCAATTGTATTGAGTAAGAATTCAGTTCAACATGATATGAGCAAACACATCGATACCCGATTCTACTACATTAGAGATTGTGTTGAATCAGGAATAATTGAAATTCAACATGTTTGCAGAGAAAATCAGCATGCTAATATTCTACCAAGTCGCTAGCAAGGATGGAGTTCTTAGAGATGAGAGAAAGGATTGGTGTGCGGATCATTAGTAGAGAACAACAATCTTAAGGAGGAGATCGATAAGTTAATCATGTTAGAGTAGCAGTTATCATCATGCTAGTAACTGATTTTAAATTAGGCTATCGGTTTTAGTCCAATGTGTGGCTAAAATTAGAGTAGCCATTTTTTTTTGAAATAGGAGCCTGTAATAGTGGAGCAGTTATTTTGTATTTGCCTATACAACCAGAAAATGATGCAATGGGTTGTATCGCCAAAGAAAAATCCTCTGTTTGTTTGTTTGAGTTTCAATGTTTATTTGTTACTATCTTCAAATTTTGTTACTATTTTTAAAGATAACTGACAAAGAAGTAATAGGCAATTTATGGATGGGGTCTGTGTGGAGGCTACTACACAACTAACTCAATTCCTTAGGTGAATCCCGCCCAAGTTAAAATTGCAAATAAATCCAAAATGGTTAATAATTGTAATAGTATATGGGATAATTATGTTTTAGGAGTGAGAAAAATAATTGATGTACGAAATAATAAGTTCTTGATAATCGATAACAGCATATCAAGGCCTCAAGGGAATAAAAACTTTTATATAAATTTTCCCTTTATGTGTTTTAATGCATTTAGTTTTGGATGGATTAATTTTAATGGATAACATATTTTTTAAATATGTTATTATTTTGTTCATAAATTATAATCTCATGTGGTAGTTTTAGAGAGGGAGCAAAGAGAAAGCTTGCCACTTTTAAATATATCTACATGTTTACGTAAATTGCTAGCTCTCAAGTATGTTTAGAGCTATGAGCAAGAAATAGAATGGAAAGAAACATAGAAAGATGAAGGAAGAGAAAAAAATTGAGAAAGAAATAGAGAGATAGAGAGATAGAGAGGTGGATAGAGAGTGAGACAAAAGGAGAGAGGAGATTGAGAGAAGAGACAAAGAAGAGAAGAGACAGAGACAAGAAGAGAGAGACCAGGAGAGAGAGGGAGAGAGCAAGAGAGAGAGAAGAGGTGGATTGAGAGTGAGACATAAAGAGAAGGAGATAGAGAGAAGATACATAGAGATGAGAAAAGACATATAAACAAAGAATAAACAAATAGATTAGAAGAGAGAGACCAAAAGAGGAAGAGAGAGAGAGGGAGGGAGTGAGGAGTGGAGAGAGAGGAGAAAGAGCTGAGAGGGGAGAGAAAGAAATTTATATGAGAGAGAAGAGAGACAGAGAAGAGAAATGAGAGCGAGAGAGGAGAGATAGAGAGAGGGGAGGGAGATAAGAAAGTGGGGAAAGGGGGAGGGAGAGAAGTGATAGGAGATGGAGGGAGAGAGAGAGGGAGGGAGGGAGGGATAAGAGTGATATGAGAAAGAGAGAGAGGGGGGGAGAGAGGGAGGGAGGGAAGAAGATGAGTGATAGAAGAGAGAGACAGAGAGAGGAGTGATAGGAGAGAAAGACTGAGAGAGGAGTGATAGGAGAGAAAGACTGAGAGAGGAGTGATAGGAGAGAAAGACAGAGAGAGTAAAGGAGAGAGAGACAGAGAAAGGAGAGGAGAGAGAGACAGAGAGAGGGGGGAGATAGACAGAGAGAGGAAGGGGGAGAAAGACAGAGAGAGAGAGGAGGGGGAGAGAGACAAAGAGAGGAGGGGGTAGAGATAGAGAGAGGGGCAAAGAGAGGAGAGGAGAGAGAGATAGAGAGAGGAGGGGGAGAAAGACAAAGAGAGAGAGGAGGGGAGAAAGACAAAGAGAGGAGGGGGTAAAGATAGAGAGAAGATGGGTGAGAGAGACAAAGAGAGGAGGGGAGAGAAATAGGAGAAAGACAAATATAGGAAAGATAGGAGAGAAAGGAAAATATAGGAAAGATAGGAGAGAGAGGAGAGAGAAAGATAGAGGAGAGAGAGATAGAGGTTAAGATAAAAAAGGTATATTTGTGATTTGGTGCACCAAACATAAATATTTATATTTGGTATTCCAAATTTTTCATAATTAAAAATAATACATAAGATTCTAAAATGATTAAGTTTTAGTGTACTAAAATTTAATAATTTGAATTTTACCCTCGGAATTAATTTGAAAAAAATAAATTTAATTTAATTATTTAATAATTGTCATTGGAAACCGAAAAACCATTTAATGCTATAGCAAAGAACAACCAAAAACCAAAACCAAACTCATGTCATCCACTTGCCAAAACCAAAAAAAAATCACTTACCACACGTTTATTATCACATAAGAAACAAATCTAAATGCTTATATATAAATATAAAATGAATGAAAACACATATATAAGTATATAAAAATATATGTAGATATATAAACATATATGTAGATATAAAAATGCATATATAAATCGATGAACACACACACTTATATATACAAACATATATATATACCTATATAAACACACACAGACACATATATATACATAGCAACATATAAATATACACACACACAGACGTATTTAGATACATATAAACATATAAATACACACACACACACACACACACACAATATACATAACTATATATATATATATATGTATGCGTGTATGTGCATTTATATATATGTTTATGTCTATATATATACAAATAAACATAAATACATACATACGACACACACACACACATATACACATATAAACACACACACATGTGTGTGTGTGTTTGTGTGTTTATATATATGTTTATGTTTATATATACATATAAACATAAACACATACATATGATACACACACAACACACACACACACATATATATATAGTTGTGTGTGTGTGTGTGTGTGTGTGTGTGTGTATAGGTATTTATATATTTGTTTATATGTATGGGTGTGTGTGTGTGTGTGTTTATATAGGTGTGTGTGTGTGTGTGTGTTTGTTTGTTGATTCATAAATGTGTTTTTATATGTAGATATATTTATGTATACTCATGGATGTGTTTATATTTATTTTGTATTTATATATAATTATTTGGATGTATTTGTCACGTGAAAATGAATGTGTGACCGGATGATTTCTCTAGTTTTGGCAAGTGGAGGGCGTGTTCGAATCCCATTTTATATTTTGCTACAATATTAAATAGTTTCTTAATTTCTAATGATAGTTTACCAAATAATTAAATTAATTTTTATTTTTTTCCAACATTTCATATGGCAAGATCAGATTAATGAATTTTAGGTGTGTGTGTGTGTGTGTGTGTGTGTTTTTATATATACATATATACTTTATACTCATGTAATTGTTTCTATTTATTTTGTATTTATATATAATTATTTGGATGTATTTATCACATGATAATAAATGTGTAACCTAATGATTTCTTTACTTTTGATATGTGGAGTACATGGGTTTGAAACCCATTTTGTCTTCTGTTTCACTATTAAATAGTTTCTCAATTTCTAATGATAGTTTATCAAATAATTAAATTATATTATATTTTTTTTCCAAATTTCAAATGGCAAAATCATATTAATAAATTTTAGTACATCAAAACTTAATTATTTTTGAATCTGGTATATTTTATTTAATTATGAAAAGTTTGATATATCAAATATAAATATTTTTTGTTTGGTATACCAAAACACAAATATCTCAAAAAAAAGATCAATTATATTTAGTAACATAATTTGAAAAAAAAATACCAAAAAGTACACCCAACTTTTAATAATTTGTTGAAGTATACAAAATATAAAATATTTATATTTTCGTAAATTCTAAAATAAGACCCCAATATTGCCTATGTGCATGTACAAGGTGGCATAGAAATTTTAAGTGAGTCAATAATCCCCAGTACAACCCAATTCGGCCATGCTTGACTCAAAATGGTATAGTCTAAAATTAGCCAAGCTGGCCTATGACATGGCTAATTTTAGCCATATGGTATTTATCCACCCGAATCCTAACATTGACAATGACATAACAATGTCTATCACTACCATGTCAAAAAATATAAAAGAAAATAATTTTAACATTTTTTTTTTTGAGTTATGATTTTTTTGGCCTATGGCATGACATAAAGATTTCTTCCAAAGCCAATGGCATGGCATAGAAATTTCTTCCAATGTCTATGGCATGGCATAGAAATTTTTTCCAATGCCTATGGCATGGCATAGAGATTTCTTCCAACTTTTTTTAAAAAATAAACTTTTAACATTTTATTTGGCATGTGGCATGACATAGAGATTTCTTCCAATGCCTCCTAGGTTAAAAATTTGATGGCTATCAGAATTTTTTTTATTTTTCATATTAAATAAATATAAAAAAATAATTAAAAAAAGTTTCTATAAATATATAATTATTATGAACAATATTATAGATGTCCATAAACTCTCCATTAATTTCTTGACTATTGATATTCTTGTGACTCTTATTATTTATAGATTAATGTGTATTAATTGGGATAGATTAATATGTATCCATTGGTACATTTATTTGTGTATTAATTGGCATGTATTAATATGTATTAATTGGCATGTATTAATATGTATTCATTGGTACATTTATTTGTGTATTAATGTATATATTCATTGATGTATTTATATACTCATTAATGTATTAGACCCTATAAATAGAAAGCCTTTGTATGAATTAGTAGATACTTGAAGGAATAAGAAATCTCTCTCGTGTTTCAAATATATCTTTCGCTCTCTTGTCCTTCTATTTCATAATACATTATACTCTGTTGGATTTTCAAGAGATATATTGAAGAATATGGAAACTCATCTGGTGGAATCCTCAAATGGTAACAATGATATGTATCTCACAGATTGTGCATCAACGCATACTATACTTAAGGATAATTTTTTTTTCTTTTTAATAATGCAAGGATCAGATGTGATTATAATATCGGGTAATGCAAAATTAATTATGGGCTCCGGAAGAGCTAATATATTATTACCCAGAGAAATAAATATTCATATTGATGATGCATTATATTTTACAAAGTCTCAAAGAAATTTATTGAGTTTTAAAGATATTCGACAAAATAGATATCAAATTGAGACTACGAATGAAGACACTCTGATTTTTTATATTATCCCAAAGTTGTCTCGGGTAAGAAAAATATATTGAAAAAATTACCTGCTTTTTCCTTTGGTTTGTACTACACTAAAATAAGTATAATTAAGGCACATGTCATAGTAAACAAGAATTGTACTGATGAAAATAATTTTATTATCTAGCATGATCGATTGGGACATCCTTAGTCTATAATGATGTAGAGAATAATTAAAAATTCAAGTGGGTATTCACTGAAAAATTAAAAGATTTTTCTGTCTAATGAATTTTCATGTGCTGCTTATTCTCAAGAGGAGTTAATTATAAGGCCATTACCAATAAAATTAAAGACAAAACCCCTTATATTTTTACAACATATATAATGTGATACATGTGGGCCTATTTATCCATAATATTGATCATTTCAATATTTTATGATTCTGATTGATGCATCAATGAGATGACTACATGTCTGTTTGTTATCAATGGGTAACAAAGCTTTTGCTATATTGCTTGCTCAAATAATTGGGTTAAAGGCTTATTTTCCAGATTATCTGATTAAATCAATTCATCTTGACAATGCTAGAGAATTTACTTCTCAAGCTTTTAAGGATTATTATATGTCCATTAGAATAACTATTGAACATCCTATAGCATAAGTTCATCCACAAAATGGTCTTGCATAATCATTTATTAAATACCTTCAATTGATTGTAAGGCCATTACTAATGAGGATGAAGCTCCCAACTTCTGCTTGGGGCCATGCTATTTTTTACGTAGCAGCACTGATTCAGATTAGACCAATAAATTATTATGAGTTCTTTCCTTTACAATTGGTTTTTGGTCGAGAACCAAATATTTCCCATCTAAGTATTTTTGGGTGTGTGGTATATGTTCCGATTACTCCACCACAATGCACTAAGATGAATCCCCAAAGAAGATTGGAAATATATGTTGGATATGAATCTCCATTGATAATCAAATATTTAAATCCATCAACTGAAAATTTATTTACAGCTAGTTTTGCTGATTGTCAGTTTGATGAATCATATTTTCCAACTTTAAAGAAAGAAGATAAATAGTTAGAAAAAACTATTAGTTGGAATCAATTGTCGTTGTCTCATCTTGACCCTTGCACAAAGGAATGTGTATTGAAAGTTCAAAGATTATTCATTTACAAAATTTAATAAATTAATTGTCTGATGCATTTACTAATGAAGAGAGTAACTACATCTTACATACCAGTTGTTAATGCTCCAGTTAGAATTGATGTCCCTATAGGACAATCTATTGCTAATGAACCTAAAGCATCAGTGAAACATGGTTGACTAGTTGGTTCCAAAGATAAAAATCTTCGGAAAAGAAAAGGATCAAGTTAAGGAATTGATGGCTCTGGAAGAGTCCCAAATTATAATTCTAGAAAAAATTCAGGTACCTGAAACTTGTGAAAATCAAGAGATCTCAATAAAATATGTAACAACTGGTCAAAGGTGAAATCAGAATAAAATCGACATCGATAAAATATTTGCCTATAATATGGCACTCAACATTGTTAATAATAATAAGGAACTTGAGCCAAAGTCTGTCAAGGAATGTAAATAGAGAGATGATTGGCCAAAATAAAAAGATACAATTGAAGCAAAATTGAATTCTCTTTCAAAACACGAAGTATTTGGTTCTTTTGTACATACACCCGATGGTGTCAAGCCTATAGGATACAAATGGGTATTTATGCAAAAATGAGATGCGACAAATAAAGTTATCAAATATAAGGCATGATTAATTGCACGAGGATTCTCTCAAAGACCTGCCATTGATTATGAAGAGACATATTCCCCTATAGTAGATGCAATTACTTTTCAATATTTAATTAGCATAGCAATACATGAAAAACTTTATGTGTTTAATTGATGTAGTTATGACATATTTATATGGACCACTTGATAGTGATATTTACATGAAAATCCCAGAATGATTAAAATTACCTGCAACACATAATTCAGGTCCCCGAGAACTTTATTCGATAAAATTATGCAGATCTCTATATGGGTTGAAACAATATAGACGCATGTGATATAATCGTCTTAGTGAATATGTATTGTGAAAAGAGTATAAG
Source organism: Sapria himalayana (assembly GCA_029783825.1). Classification (NCBI taxonomy): domain Eukaryota; kingdom Viridiplantae; phylum Streptophyta; class Magnoliopsida; order Malpighiales; family Rafflesiaceae; genus Sapria; species Sapria himalayana. The sequence continues at coordinate 4,957,375 of JAREIK010000403.1, read as the reverse complement.
AATGATCCCCTTTGCCCATGTGTATTTATTAAGGGGTTTGGATCCGAGTTTATTATAATTGTAGTTTATGTTGATTACTTGAATATTATTGGAACTATGAATGAGCTTTCAGTAGTAGGCAACTTAAAGAAAGAATTTGAGATTAAAAATCTCGGAAAAACAAAACTTTGCCTTGGTTTGCAGATTGAACACTTAGAGAATGAAATTTTTGTTCATCAATCAGCTTATATATCAAAGGTGTTGAAATGGTTCTATATAGATAATGATCATCCATTAAGCACTCCAATGGTTGTAAGGTCATTAGATATGAATACAGATCCTTTTGACCTCGGATGGATGATGAAGAGCTTCTTGGTCCTGAAGTAGCATATCTTAGTGCTACTGGAGCACTAAAGTATTTTGTAAGGCATACATGACCTGATATATCATTTTTTATAATTTATTAGCAATATATAGTTCTTGTCCAACAAGAAGACATTGGAATGGAGTAAAACGTATAGTGAGGTATCTTAAAGGTATGATGGATTGGGCCTATATAATTCCAATGTACCCAAATCAAAATTAATTGGTTATGCAGATGCGGGATATACATCTGACCCTCATAATGCTCGATCACAAATGGGCTATTTGTTAACATGTGGTAATACAACCATTTCATGGTATTCTATGAAACAATTAATTACCACCACATCTTCTAATCATGAATAGATCTTAGCAATTCATGAAGCAAGTTGAGAATTCTTTTGGTTAAGATCTGTAATACATAATATTCAAGAGTCATGTGGTTTGTATTTTAGCAATGAGGTCCCAAAGACCTTGTATGAAGATAATGCTGCAAGTATTATTCAATTAAAAAATTGGTAAATTAAAGTGGATAGAACAAAACATATATCACCAAAATTATTTTTCACTCATGATCTACAAAAGAATGGTGATATTAATGTTCAATCAATTCGTTCAATTAATAATCTAGTAGATTTATTTACCAATACTATACCTACTGCAACATTTGAAAGGCTAGTTCATAGCATTGGAATGTGCAGACTCAGAGATTTAAAGTGATATTTTATACTATACTCTTTTTTTATTCACTATGGTTTTGTCCCACTGGGTTTTCCTGGTAAGGTTTTTAATGAGGCAGTATCTTGAACATCCAAGGGAGAGTATTATGAATAATATTGTGGATGTCCATAAACTCTCCATTAATCTCTTGACTATTAATATTCTTGTAACTCTTATTATTTATAGATTACTATGTATTAATTGGCATAGATTAATATGTATTCTTTAATACATTTATTTGTGTATTGATGTATATATTCATTGACATATTTATATACACATTAATGTACTCATATATTAAACCCTATAAATAGGGAACCTTTGTATAAGTTAGTATATAATTGAAGGAATAAGAAATTTCTCCCCAATTTTCTCATATATCTCTCATTTTCTTGTCATTCTATTTCATTATAGATAGAATAGTAATTAGAAACATTTATAATAAGCTAATATTTGGTACAATAATTAAGGTTAGAAGTTGATAACTAGACTTGAAATTATGCAGGTAATACAAGTACACAACTTCACAATATTAATTGACAATTTTTTTTTAAACTGTCATTATCATGTGATAGATTTTGAAGAATAATGTGTAGGTGTAAGATTGGGTATAACTTATTCATAAATTCAATGCTTGAATTTTTTGGAAAAAGAGATGGCAGAAAAAAAAACTTATTCAATATTCACATAATTTCTTGATGAACAATTGAGAAAATATACGTCACTTAACAAAAGCTTGTTTACCCCTTTTATAACAATCACAATTATTTATTTGAGCACCTCTAAATCAACCTAAACACCTAGATTCCTAAAATATAAAGCATTTATATTTTGAAGATTTTTATTTTAATTCACCAAACACAAAATATTTATGTTTTTGTACACAACTTTTTATAATTAAAACAAATTATATCAAATTCTAAAATAATTAAGTTTTGGTGTAATAAAATTTATTAATCTAATTATGCCATCAGAAAAAAAAAATTAATTTCATTATTTAGTATGCTATCATAGGAAATCATGAAACTATTTAATATTGTAGAAGGGGCAACATGGGATTCAAACCCATGTCCTCGACTTGCGAAAATCAAATTAACAACTTAATCACATGTTTATTTTCATATGAGAAACAAATTGAAATACTTATATATAAATACAAAATAAATTGAAACACATATATAAATTAAATATATATAAATATATGTAGAAATAAAAACAAATATATTACATTGAAAATAAACCACATAACTCTATCGAGCTCATGTTGTCTACTAGACATCCGAAGATATTTTACTGAGTTATGTATTTTTTTTAAAGTGATAAAAATAATCTTCATCTTTGTTTGTACTATCAGGTTAATAATGTGACACATGCATCTAATGTAAAAAATCTCTTATAATGGTCCGTTTCTAGTGGTCCTAACAAACACACTAATAACTACTTTATTATTAGATGCGTTATCAAATATGATACTAAATATTTTATTTTAAATATTATAATCTCTAAAGATTTTCATTATTCACTCATATATGGCTGAGCCATCATGAGGATGAAAAATCTCTAAAAATCCTATAATTTTTTTATTTTAGTGTTCGTTTAGAATTTACACAGTGGGCAATCAAGTATGCAATAGATGCATTATCACAATTAGTCTAGACTTAAGATGTTATGGATATTAATCCACTATATTGCCTAAATTTATTAGTTATTATTTATCTTTCTAACTCATAATATTTAAGTATGTCGTTCTTATATGTGGACTTATGAATCATATAATATGCAGACTAGAAATAGGTTTGCATTATACTTACTACCGTAGAATCCTCCAAAAATATAATAGCATGACTCATTATAGTGATAAATTTGACCATGTCTTCCCTCCTTAACTATTTATGGTATATGAAGGGGCTCGATAGAGTTACGTGGAGGTGCAAGGAGAAAGGGGAGAGTGGGGGTTGATTAATGATTAATTAACTATTCAAGTATTAAGTTAAGAGTATTTTGGGATTGCTATATTTGAATGCATTAAAAGTAATTAGTTAATAGTTTGGTGAACTATTTTTTAAAAATTAAAAATTTGGTTTATTTTTTTCAATTATTCTATAGTAAGTATACCAAAACATAATTTTCCCAAAAAAAAAGTTTCAAGGTATATTGAAATCTACTTTTCTCAAATTATGATTATCAATAGAAAATATATTAACATTACATTCCATACTTAAGAGCACAAATTTGAGTTTTTCAAAGTGATATATCATTAAAATTAGATTATTATGAGTACTCATATTTCATTATATTTCATTAAACTTGAAAGTAACAAAAAAAATATTGAAAAATAAAAAAATAATATTTGAATCACATTGATAATGATGAATTATCAATATGTAAAAAAAATTGAAATAATATGATCCAAATCTACTTTCCACAAGATATCAATATCAATTAATGAATTCTCTTCAAATTTGTATTCCATGATTTATTTTTCAAACACGAGCAAGTCATCAGACTAATAATTCTCTTAATATTATTTTTTTTCTTCAACTAAACACTTAGACTTAGTTCCTGTTTGTTTTTTTGGCCTAAACACATAAAACAAGTTGCTTTCTGTGTTCAACTGTTTATTTTTCAAAAAATATATAACTTAATGCTGCATTTTTATTAAAAAAAATCTAAATAGAAAAAGTTAAAATATTTGGTTTTTCTATTCAAAAAAAGTCATTTTCTATCAAAATAAAAAGATTCGTCAGTACCTAATAAGAAGAAGAGCTAATAACAATTACTATTATGGATGGCAATGGGGATTTGGTACAGGGCTGCCTCATCTCGACCCAGCTCATTTATTTTTTTTAATTTCGTCTCATTACTATCCTACTCATTACCAAATGTTAAAAAACAAACAAATTATTACTTAATGCTATTAAGTATCATTCATCATTTAACTCAAAAAAAGTTATATTAAATATTAAGTAAAAAAATAAACACCACCTTAGAGAAATTATGGTTCAATAACGTTTTGAATAGTATGAAAATGTGAGAAAATATTATCATATTAGAGTAGCTTTCATATCAAAATTACAAAAATTATGAAAATATGTAAACATTGAGGAAACAAACATTACCAATGTCATCAAAAAGTATCCAAGGGAAGACCCCATAGGAAGTATGTTGGTAGGAGTGTTTTAGAAGTAATTAAATAACCTTCGAATTAGAGAATTTGCACCCCAAACTCAATTGAAGAATAGGCCCGCATCATGATTAAAAAAAATACAAAAAATACAAAAAATTCAATTTTTTTGATTTTTTTTTGTTTTTTTAAGGGACTTTCTGACCAGCACCATGCCATTGGAAGACTAATTGATGGCATGGTCAAAGTTCATTTGTTCTTATGGGGACTTGGCGTCGAGTTCTCGCCATGCTACTTACACAAATGGTTGTTACCCTTTTTCCCTGCTTCAGCGATGCACATCAAAAGCTGAAAGATTTTAGCAATTCCAGAAATTCCTCAAATCTTCAAACCTACCTACAATGGCATTCATAGGCACAAATTGCACATATGATCATGTGAACCAAAAAGGTTACTTATGGAGTGACAATCATGGGCACAACTTCAAAAAAGGCTTCTCCAATTGTGACCATGGACAACACTATTATGGGCAATGACATTGCCCCTCGTGACTTCATATTTCACGAACTTAAGGGCACTATATTGATTGCTACAACAAGAGGTCTCCTCGACAAGAAAGCGATGCTCATCTTGCTAAGTATTTTAATGTTTCATGCTCCATGAATGAAAATGAGGTCGCTAGGAGGTATTTGGACTTGGGGGCGTCAACTTACATGACCACCAATTCATTCATTCTATATTGCTCAATAATCACATTTGCAAGGATTATGTAATTATAAGAAATGATTGTTACCTTAATATACCTCACACTTGTTCCATCTCTTCAAACCTAAATCTTCATGTACTTGATATTTCGATCATTACTTGTTTTACCACAAAGTATTTTTTCAATTGGGAATTAACTTTATTTATGTTTAAAAAATAAGTCACTTCTTGCCTCATATGATTTATGGTGTGCTCATCTTGAACATGTGAATCAATTCATTATTTCTTTTTAAAATAAAACAAGTCATCTTTATCTTATATACATGTTATACCTTCTAAAAAAATGTGCAATACATGCCAAATTGTAAAAAAAAAAAAATCATCATTTGCTTCATTGGCTCATTAGCATAATGAACATTGCTCGTCTAATGTGTTGGACTTGATTCATTGTGATATATTGAGTCTTTTTTTTTATTGAATCCAACCTAGGCTTTGTTTATTATGTCATATTCATTGATAATTTTTCTCACTTCTCTTGGCTATACGCATAATGTTTCAATTTTCAAATCTGAATTTTTGATATTTTTGTTTAATTTCAAAAATGTATAGAAATTCAATATTCTATGTATATCAGAAATTTTCAAGTGATTTGAAATATAATCATGCCTCTGCACTTGTGCCATCCATCAACTATCTTGCCCATAAACATCTGCTCAAAATAATCATGCTAAAAGAAAACATCTTCATTTAAATAAAATTGGCATCACTTTTTTTTCCACTCACATTTTTTTCCTCATTTCTAGGTTGATTCTTTAAGCACTGTAGTCTACATCATCAACCACTTTCCCACATCAATTCTTGGAGGTAAGTCCCCTTTTGAACTCCTTTTTAGTTCCTCTCTGAATAATAAAAAATTTCACTCCTTTTAGTTATCGTGGTCATCCCTATTTGCATGATTAGAAGAAATTTTCTCATCGTAGTATACCTTGTGTTTTTTGGGGTATAGTTCCTCCTGCAGAGGGCTATGTTGTCTCAATCCCACTACTTCTAGATTATACATTACTAGACATGCACACTTTGAAAAACATTACTTTCCCTCTCTAGACTTCTATTAGGCCTAGCCTCTCTCATCTCTCCAATTTTTCAACTTTTTTGAACCTAGCTTCTCTCCTACAAACACATCTTCCCTCTGCCCCAAGCACCATTCTATTAACATTAATCCATCTAAATCTATTCCATGTTTTATTTGTGCTAACCCAATAGATGTGTATAATAATGATATTAATTCCATTGAATATTCTCATTAAGTACACCTAGACCATAAACCATTACTTGTTGACCTTGATGGTGCTTTTCTAGTTCATGATCTAGCTCCAGCTACAAATTTTCATTTGTGTACTGATCATATGCTCACATGGGCCAAATCTAGTAATTTCAAAACTTACCACCCCAAGAACTTTGGTGTCTTGGGCTCATCTAGCCATCTTTCTTCTCTTCTTATTTTAACTAAACCCAAAAGTTTCAAATCTACTACATTACATATAATAGTCTATGGTTTGCTGCCAAGGATGAAGAGGTGTATGAGCTTGGTTGATCTCATTCACAAATTCAATTGCAATCTCAACTTTAAATTTGTCACTAAGAATCTATGTTCTCAAAGCTACTCTCTTGACTTTGAAGTTTGCATGATAATTTATCCTTTTAATTATTCTCAATCTTATTCTTCTTCTCTTTTTTTTCTTTTTTTTTTCTTCTTATCCACCACCACCCTCTCCTTATTCTTTTTTTTCATCTACTTTTTGTACTTATTTTTTTTATTCTTCTTGATTTTTTTATTCTTCTTATTTTTTTTCCCTTTCATTACTTCTCCTCCTCCTCCTCCTTCTCCTCCTCCTCCTCCTTTCCTTGTTCTTCTTCTAATTATTCTTTCTCTATTTACTATTTTTCTTTTTCTTTTTCTTTTTCTTTTGCTATTACTTCTTCTTCTTATTTTCTTCTTTATTTTTGTATTCTTTTTCTACTTCTTTTTCTTATTATTTGTATCATTTTTCTTCTTATCCTTCTCCTCCTCCTACTCCTCCCCCTCATTCTTGTCATTACTATTATTATTATTATTCTACTACTACTTCTTCTTTTTCTCTTTCTTTATTTTTTTTTCATCTTCTTATCCTCCTCCTCCTCATTATTATTATTATTATTATTTTACTTCTTCTTCTACATATTCTCCTTCTTTTCCTTCTTCTTCTTATCCCTTTCCTCCTCCTCATCATCATCATCATCATTATTATTATCATTTTACTTATTATTCTATTTATTCTCCTTCTTTTCCTTATTATTTTTTTTTCTTCTTCATGATCATAATCATCACCATCATCATTATCATCATCATCTAATTATTTTTCTTCTTCCTCCTATTATTCTTAATCACCTTCTTCTTTTTCTACTTCTTTTATGATTCTTCACATTTTTCTTATTTTTTTTCTTTTTATTTTTGTTTATTCTTCTTTTTTTTATTTTTCTTTTTCTTCTTTTTTCTTCTTCATCTTCTTATCCTTTTGTTCTTCTTCTTTTCTTGTTCTTTTTCTTCTTCTTTTTCTTTTTCTTCTTCTTCTCCTCATCCTCAAATCACATCCTTCTCCTCCTACTTTTTATTATTCTTCTTATTTTTATTCTTTTTTTTTCTTCTTATTTTTCTAATGCTTCTCCTCCTCCTCCTTCTTGTTCTTCTTATTCTTTTTGCTTCTTCTATTACTACTATTACTTCTTCTTCTTCTTCTATTTCTTCTTCTTCTACTTTTCTACATCTTCATCATCATCTTCTTCTTCTACTTCTTTTTTGGTTTCTTCTTCTTCTTCTACTTCTTATTCTTCTCTCTTTTGCTTCTCCTTCTTCTTTCTCTTTTGCTTCTCCTTCTTTCTCTTTTGCTTCTCCTTCTTCTTTTTCTCCATCTTATTGTTCTTCTTCTTCTTCTTCTTCTTCTTCTTATGCTTCTTCTTCTTGTTCTTTGTCTCATTTTCTTATTATTATTATTATTATTATTATTATTCTTCTTCTTCTACTTATTTGACATCTTTTTTTTTTCTTTCTTCTTCTTCTTCTTCTTGTCCTTCTTCATCTCCTCCTCCTCCTCTATATTTTTTTTCTCATTCTCCTTCTCTGTTTTTTCTTATTCTCCTCCTCCTCCTTCTCCTTCTCCTCTTCCTTCTTCCACTACTACTTATTATTATTATTATTATTATTATTATTATTATTCTTCTTCTTCTTCTTCTTCTTTTTCTCCTCTTCCTCCTCCTCTCCTCATCATCATTCTTCTCTCCTCCTCCTCCCTCCTTCTTAATCACCATTAGTATTTTCTTTTTCTTCTTCTTCTTCTTCTTGTTCATCATCATCATTTTCTTATTCTTTTGCTTATTCTTCTTATTTTTCTTATTCTTTTATTTTTAGGTATTATTCTTTCTTCTTATTATTCCATTTCTTCTTCTTCTACTCTTTCTTCCTCTTGCCACTAAGAATTTATGTTCTCAAAGCTACTCTCTTCACCTTGAAGTTTCCATGATAATTGATTTTTTTAATTATTCTAATTCTACTGCTACTTCTTCTTCTTCTTCTTCTTCTCGTTCTTCCCTTTATTTTTTTTCTTCTTATCCACCACACCTCCTCCTCCTTTTTAATCATCATCTTCTTCTTATTCTTTTTTTTCTTCTACTTTACTTCTTCTTCTTCCTCTCTTTCTTCTTTTTTATCTTATTCTCTTTCTTCTTCTTCTTATTCTTATTGTTCTTCTTATTCTTCTCTTTCTTCTTCTTCTTTTCCTCCTCCTCCTCCTCCTCATCGTCTTCCTCCTCCTCCATTTTTTTGTTCTTCTCATTATTCTTCCTCTTTTTACTCATCTCATTCTTCTTCTTTTATTGCTACTTCTTATTATTCTTACTTTATTCTTTATTTTTTTATTCATCTCTTACTTCTTCTTCTGGTTATTTGTGTCCTTTTTCATCTTATCCTCCTCCTCCTCCTTATTCTTGTTATTATTATTAGTATTATTATTCTTTTTCTTCTTCTTCTTCTCATTCTTTTTTTTCTTCTTCTCCTTCTTCACCTTATTTTTCTTCTTCTCCTTCTTCACCTTATTTTTCTTCTTTTTCTTATTATCCTTTTCATCCTTCTTATTTTTATTATTATTTTACTTCTATTAATTCTCATTCTTTTCCTTCTCATTCTTCTTCTTATTATCCTTTTCCTCCTCCTCATTATTATTATTATTTTACTTCTTCTTCTATTTATTCTCTTATTTTTCCTTCTCATTCTTCTTCTATATTATGATCATGATCATCATCATCATTATTTTCTTCTTCTTCTTTCTCCTCATCTTCTTAATTATCTTCTTCTTTTTCTACTTCTTTTATGTTTCTTTTCTTTCTTCTAATTCTTCTTTTTGTTTCTTCTTCTTTTTCTTCTTTCTTTTTCTTTTTTTTTTATTATTCTTCTTATTCTTTTGTTCTTCTCATATTTCTTTTTCTTCTTCTACTACTAATACTACTTCTTCTTTTTCTTCTTCTTTTTCTTCTTCTTTTTCATATTATTATTATTATTATTATTATTATTCTTCTTCTTCTTCTCCTCCTCATCCTCCTCCTCCTCCTCCACATCCTCCTCTTCCTACTCCTCCTTATTATTCTTCTTCTTATTATTCTTCTTTTCTTATTATTTTTTCAATCCCCCTCCTTCAACTTCTTCTTCTTCTTCTCTTCTTATCCACTTCATATTGCTCAACATCCTCCTTCTCTTCCCCCTTCTTTTTCTTGTTATTATTATTATTCTTCTTTTTCTTATTCTTCTTCTTATACTTCTTCTACATCATCATCATCATATTCTTCTTCTTCTACATATTCTATTTCTTCTTCTAATTCTTCTTCTTATTTTCCTTTCACTTTTGCTTCTCCTTCTTCTTTCACTCCTTCTTATTCTTCTTCTCATTCTTTTTCTTCTCCTCCTCCTCCTCTTTAATTTTTTTCTTCTCATTCTTTTTCTCCTTCTCCTCCTCCTTCTTCTCCTTCCTCCTTCATCTACTACTTATTATCTTTCTTCTTATTCTCTTCCTCCTCCTCCTCCTTCTTAATCAACATTAGTATTTTTTTTTCTTTTTCTTCTTATTCCTATTCATCATCAGCATCACCATCAACATAATTTTCTTATTATTTTGTTTATTCTTCTTATTTTTCTTATTTTTTTCTTATTTTTTATTCTTCTTCTTCTTATTCACTTTTTTTGTTCTTCCTCTCCTACTTCTCCTACTTGTTTTTTTTCTTCTCTTCCTCCTCCTCCTCCTCCTTCTACTACTTTTTCTTCTTCTTCTTCCTATTTTTTTCCTCCACCCCCCTCCTTCTACTACCCCTCCTTCTACTACCCATCCTCCTCCTCCTCCTCTCCTCCTCCTCCTCCTCCTTCTTTTTCACATTATTATTCTTCTTCTTTATCTTCTTCTACTTATTATTATTCTTTTTTTCTTCTTTTTCTTATTTTATTTCTTCTACTACTTCTTCTTCTTCTTCTGCTTCTTCTACTACTACTTCTTCTTTTGCTTCTTCTACTACTTCTTCTTTTGCTTCTTCTACTACTTCTTCTTCTTTTGCTTCTTCTACTACTTCTTCTTCTTTTGCTTCTTCTACTACTTCTTCTTCTTTTGCTTCTTCTACTACTTCTTCTTCTTTTGCTTCTTCTACTTCTTCTTCTTTTCTTTATTTTTCTTCTTCATATTATTCTTCTCTTTCTCCTTATCATTCTTTTTGTTCTTATTCTCCTTCACCTTCTTCTTTTTCTATTTATTTTATTTCTTTTTCACCTTTTCTTTTTTCTTTTTCTTTTTTTTCTTATTCTTATTCTTCTTCTCGTTCTCCTCTTTCTTTTTTTTCTTCTTTAACTTTTTATTATTTCTCTTCTTCTTCTTCTTCCTTTTCTTCTTCCTCATCATCCTCTTCTTCTTCCTCATCTTCCTCCTCCTCCTCTTCTTCTATTTATTATTATTATTATTATTATTATTCTTCTTCTTCTTCTTCTTCTTCGTCCATTTATTCTTCTATTTTGTCTTCTTCTTCTACTCATTTTTCTCCTCCATCTTTTTCTTCTCTCTCTTATTCATCTTTATATTTTTTTTCTTATTTTTCTTATTCTTCTTCTTATTATTCTTTATCTTTATCTTCTTTATCTTTTTCTTCTCCTTCTCATTCTTCATGTTTTTCTTCTTTTTCTCTTTCTGCTCCTTATTTTTCTTTTCCTTCTTCTTCACCTTTTCCTATTTCTTATTTTTTTTCCTTCTCCTCGTCCTTCTTCTGCTTTTTTTCATCTTCTTCTTCCTTCTCTCCCTCCTCCTCCTCCTCCTCCTCTTCTTCTATTTATTATTTTTATTATTATTATTATTATTATTCTTCTTCTTCTTCTTATGTTCCTTCCACGTATTCTTCTTTTTTTATCTTCTTCTACTTATTTTTCTTCTTTTCCATCTTTTTCTTTTTCATCATCTTTATATTCTTTCTTTTTCTTGTTCTTATTGTTATTCTTCTTCTTATTTTTCTTCTTCTCGTTGTTCTTCTTTGTCTCCTTTTTCTTCTTCTTGCCCCCCCTCTCTTCCCTCCCCCTCCTCCCCTCTTCCTCCTCCTCTTCCTCATTCTTCATCTTCTTCATCATTTTCTCTTCCTCATCATCTTTCTTCTTCTTCTTCTTTTTCTTCTTCTTATCCTTTTTCTTCTTTCACTCCCTATCCTCTTTATTTTTCTTATTATTCTTCGTCTTCTTTTGTTTCTTTTTCTTCTTCATTTCTTATTCTCTTCCTTTTTCTTCTTCTTTTATTTCCTCCTTTTCATTATTCTTCTCCATCATTATCATCTTTTTTTTATTCTTCTTATTCTTTAGTACTTCTTTTTCTTCTTCTCATTATTGTACTTCATCATCATTGTTATTATCTTCTTCTTATTATATTGCTTCTTCTTCTTTTTCTTATTTTTATTCTTCTTCTTTTCGTCTTCTTCCTTGATTATAATATTAACAAAGAATTGTATTTATACTTAATGTAACATAATTTATTATTTATAAGTTTATTTTTATTAAAATATTAATTATAAAATTTAGTATGCATGAGACAAATATAAATTAAAAAATTTATTATTACCCATAGGCTATATATCCTTCATGAAAGTAATAAAATTCAAAAATCAAAAATTATTATTTAGTAAATTTTCACTTAGATTTTGAATTGCTTTTTTGTTTTAATGATATTTTAATATCAATCAAAAAACTAGTTTATAAAACTAAAATGATGTTACAAAGTTTTGTAACTAAAATATTAAGTAGAAATTGTGATTTCAAATTCACAAAAAAATATTTTTTAAAATTATTAAATTTCCAAAGGCTATAACCTTAATAAATGAAGAAAATTTCACAATATGAACTTTCTTTCTTTGTATGGTTTTAAAACTAAATTTTTTTAGTTATTTTATGTATTCATCTTATATTTCTAATAAATATACACCTAAATTTAATATTTTATTTTCGTATCAAAAATACAATATCTATTAATTAATTATTCTACATTTAAACTAACATAGAATATTGTTTGTGAGTTTATTTTTAAAAAATATTGAGTATAAAATGTAATTTGAATAATACAATTTATTTCAAAAAATTTACTTAATATTCAAAGGTAATAACCTATAATGAATTAAGCTAAAAATTTAAAAATAAAATTATTATTTTTAAGCTATTCACTTAAAATGTGAATGATTTAAAGTATTCTAAATGTATTTTAAAAATTATTTATTTTGTTTAATATTATTTTTGGTCATGATTATTATATGCTTCAATAAATTAGTCGGATGTGGTTATCACCCTTATAATGTCACTACTAAGGATAGTAATTTGTCATATAATATGATTTTGTATATTTGTTTTGTTCATCACTGAAATACTAGAAATTATTTTTCATGATACCATGATTAGTCGGATGAATATTAGTGTGATACTTGGTTGTTGTGATGTAAAATGAAAGATATGGCCAAAATTATTTTTTAGTACTAATATGCCACAACTCTTTAAGATAATGTTACAACCATGAAAAAAGTAATGCATAGTAAAAAAAATTATGTTAACTATGTGGTAGAATTTTCATAACTTATTTATAGAGTCACTACCAAGAAAGGCTACCAAAACTACTCAACATGTTTGTGATAGTGTAACCAAGTCACAATATTAGAAATGTTATGAATTTCAATTACTTTTCTGCTTTCCAAGTTAGCTTTTTACCAAGTTATCTAATTCTAATCAAATTACATCCGATTTTACTACTTTTCATCTATTTCCATCTGAATCATCATTTAGTTAAGTATTTTCATTATAAGCTCATATTCTTTACAAATACATCATGAAATAAATATAAATTAACCTAAAATAATTGTTAGTTTGAGTACCTAAAAAATAACTTGACTAGAAGTATTGCTCATCCTTGATTAAAGAATATCACTCTCACTAAAAATCAATGAGAGAGCAAGAGAGGAATACAACATCATAGAAATAAAAAATATATACATGGCATTGATCCTTAAACTTTTCTTGGGCAGACAGGATAAATATTCTTTTATCTTAACATGCATTTCTCATAATGCATCATGATGATATGCTATGACTTTGTCTTTTTATTCCTTTTTTTTCATATAGTCTTCCTACTTGCTGTCTATTTTCACCAATTTCACCACTAAAGATTTATGCATCAACATTAGCTCCAATCATAGCTTTGTATCATTAGCCTCAAATTTCATATTCTTCAAAAGGGTGAGAACTTCTTCCAAATCTCCTTTCTATCTACCAGTTGGAAAATCATATCCTAGCATTGATTTTTCATTAAATTTTTCTTCAATTCCTTCCTTTGCTTCTATGTTGACTTTGAGGAAGGTTGATATTTCTTGCTCAATATATTTTTTCCCTTCAAGAACTAAGTTCTTATTATCTCTTTCAAGCCCTCTCTTCATACCCACTAATATCAGAAGGATATCTATGGATACATTTAATCTCTATCGTCAAAAGCAGAGATTCATTTGGCTTAGCATAGCATCGCTATGAAGGAGAGATGAATGATGTGACCTGAGAATTTTTATCCTTAAAAGTTGAGAATTAACTTAACCAAAATCTTCCCCACATGGATCTTGTAACTTCTCATCGAAACATAATGTATGATTACCCTATCTTACATTATGGTGGTGAGGTGGAGAGTCTGTGGCAAAATATAGCATAAAAAGTATGACTAAATCTTCTCTCTTCAATTATTTCTCCCCTCACTATGTATCTATAGACACTTTTTAACAAAAATCTCAACTACCCTTAACATCAATCAACTCCTTATTAATTTTGTTATAGTTTGGTTGCATTTTCATAATTTTGAAGGTTTTACCATCCATAGATAATTTCAATCCAAATACTTTATTAATATAGTCCCTTTGAATATACCAAAACTCATCATACATAATATCACTTGTCTCGAACATCTTCAATATTGGAGTAAAACTTCCTCATGATCATCATGTTATCCCTTTCTGTGTGGATGTAAATTTTATTCCAATTCCTCATTTCTATTATCTGCAGAAAGGATGTGATAAATTCTATGAATTCTTGCTCTCCTACAAAGCTCTTCTTAGCTAGAGTAGATATCATTCATCTCGTTTCCCTTTCTATAAAAAAATTAGTGCTATTAGAACTTGGGAGGAAGTCTCGGTGGCATGTGGCTTCTATTATTTCTCTTAAGCCTTACAATTCAGCTTAGTCTCCTAACTTCTAGCTAATCTTTAAAATTGACATTTCATCATCCATGTTAGCTTTGATTTTTGAAAATAGGTGTTATAGAAAGTTTGATAAGAAGTAGAGAAGGGGAAGAAAAATTTTTTCACAAAAAAAGTTAGGGTTTATGCATTTTAATAAGGTTAGGATTTTAGTCATGGTTAGTAAAATATAGCCACAATTTTGTGCATGATCACAACATTTCTATAAAAGTATAGTCATACTAGAGTTTGAGAGTCATGACTTTATTTGTCATATAAGAAAATCATGACTAGTTTTGAGTGTCAAAACTTCATTTGACTTGATAGAACGTTAAAACTGAGTTTGAGTATTGTAACTTATTTGATGTATGTATAAGTATTTGAGTTGGTGTATATTTTAAAAAAAATAAAAATCTAGGTTGCCTTTCAAACAATGCTATGTTTAATATTTTTATCTAGACAAATATTTTGACCTTCATTTCAAAAGTTAATTTTAGAACTCTAGGCAATCTTCTCAATATACTCATTCTTCTAAGCATGTCTTCTAAAATTATCTTTTACCATGGAGAAATTTATAAGGGTCCTTCTTTTGGGATGTTCTTCACTAGATGTCATGACTTAAGGAAAAGTCATGGCATTGTTAGGTGTGCTCTTCATCAATAAAGCCGTGACTTTTTGTGAAGTCATGAAATTGATATATCTTTTCTAGAATTGTAAAGTAATGGGTGTAAAAAGAGGCATGGCTTCTTCTTTAAAATTCTATTTCATTAATGTCATGGATTTTTCTCCTATCATGACTTATTCCTTTATCAATCCAGCATGTAAAATCATGACATTTGTAAAAGTCATGACTTTCTTTTGCATTACAACTTTTATCTTTTTTTCCTTTTGATATTCAATAATAATTGTCTCTACTTCATATTTCTCTTCTGGTATATCAACATTTAATAGTGGACTTTCTGCTTCTAGTAATTTTTTTATAGTCTTGAAAGATCTCTTCATAAATCCATTGTGTTCTAACTTTGAGAATTTTGTAATTTTATCCTCTTCTTTCACATCTTCAAAGTTATTTAATTTTGGTTTTTCTACTATCATAACTTTGAAAAATATCATGACTTCCAAATAATCTTTTTCATCCTAATCTATAGTAACATTTTCTACACTTAGACTTTCCTCTGTTTCATTAGATTCTTTATTTTATTTGGGCCAACAATCCTCAATGAATTCCTTCAATCTAAAATCAACTTTTTATATTTTGGTTATGTGTAGGAGGCTATCTATTCTCCATCAATTTTTATAGTCATCATCTTGAATATGTAGGCCTTTATACTTTCTAGAAAAACTTACCTTGGACCAAAGTGGTGGTTAAGCATAATATCTAACCTTGGAGATTCACCTTAGTGTGTGAGTCATGTGTTGGCTATGGTAGATAATGACAAATATGTCATGGGACACACACAAGTAGGAAAACTAGTATGATGCTGATAACCTTATAAGTCTTTCTCTCTTAAAAGACTTCCATAAATAAAATTTATGGGAAGACGTATGTTAATTATCATGAGTATGATATATATGAAACCAAATGCACAAACTCATTTAGTATCATATTATCTTACATCTTTAAGATAATTAGAGGTCGAAGAATTAAAGTATATATTTGAAGCAATCATCAAGGATAGTTGATTTATTACCTAAAAGGAGTAGATAAACGAATGATCCTTGCATGGAATGATATGTGGCTTTAGTGTTAAAATACTGAGAGGACAAAATCATACTTTGTAGTGACAGTCCAAGGATGGAAACCATCATATATGCTAATAGGGCACACATGTATTTTCATACTAATAGATCCTATGTCCAACAATCAAACATGACATTGATACAAAAGAATAGAAACATTATAAGACACGAGGATGTGAGTCAACCTTAAAGTTTGAGTTTCTTTACAACGATCAAGTATATATATTCAATTTAAGTTGTGGTTAGTTCACTATTGATTGATTGAACTACATACACAATCTCTATGAGATCGATATTTAGAGTTACATCTACTTTATTACTTGATGACTCATATACAGTGGAGCTACGTTGGATGAGAAATCCTCACCCAATATGAATTTCAAATCATGTCACTTAATGATAGTTTTGAGAGCCTCATAAAGTCAATAAAAGTTTTTAGCAACATTGTTAAAGATTATTTTATTATAATTTGATTGGTCAGCTTGAGTTGACATAACTCTACTTGTGAAATAATATTTGTATTTATAGTTGTGTGGATGTGATTATTGCTTAGTGTTTATATTACATTTGTATGTTATTTTTTATTTTTCTTTATATTTGTTTATAGCCACTACAACTTGCAGGAACAAAACTTTTGGGATTGAGTTAAAATCTCTGGACCCAAAAATTTAGAGACTAAAATGATCAATTCATTTCAAGGTAGTAGGTGATATTTCATTTTAAACAATGATTTGCATCCGTACTATCATCCTTATGTTCAAAGTTATGAAAGTCTACTATATGGAAGTCTAGAACAACCATCACAACACTAATATACATACTAGAAAGACAAATCATCATTTGAAGACATCATTTTGGCATTATTGATGGATACAAAGAAGAGTAATGACATGAAAAAAGATAAAATAATATAATTGGAAGAAAAACTCAAAGACATGAGAATGATTTTGGAAGTTATTTCACCTGAAGCTATATAATCTATAAGAAAGACATGAAAAAAAATATGGGCAAAAAAAGGATGAACAAAATAATTATAAGGTTGAGGTTGAAGTGCATCAAAAAATTGTTACACTTAAAAAAAGTCAAGACCAGCATAGCTAGATCTATAAGGAACAAAGTCATAGAAAAAACTGAAGAAGCCACAAAATATGTTGATACGACTACCCAAATAAAGAAAGGAAGTTTGAACATCTTTTACTTAGCATCATTAATTGATGCATAAAGTACAAGGTGAAATAAAAGAAAAAATTAATTAAGAAAAAATAACATGAAGATATGAGAACAACAATGAACAAATTTGACCCAAAAAATAAGTCTACCTATGGATGTTAAATATTGTGCTACTTGGGAGAACCCTTTTTTTTTGCATTACTTGATGAACAAACATGTTATACCACAACATATATACTTCATAACAAATCCCAAAGCTCTAGATCCCATTTCAAAAACACAAGTTCATCACAATATTCAAACCAAGTCATAGTTATCCAAGATGTGTGCTTCTTTTGGTATGGTTGTTTGGAGGGAAACTCATTACTCAAGGATGATCAATTCCTTTAGTATGAGAGTTTGTTTTGAACTCCATGTACCGACTTTATTAAATCATTTTGGTTTTTTGGAGAGATATCACTAAACTCTTTTTTTTTTTGAAAGAATATGACATATATTTGTGAAATCATATTAATTTTAGAAAAAATTGGTAGACTCAATTGAGCAAAGGTTTAGGAGGGAGATAAGTGATAGAGTCATGAAAAATCCTTTGTCATGACTTGGGACACATTCCACATTTATTCTTGAGTAGTTGTTGCATCCCTTTTTGGTCATGGTTCTACAAAATATAGTCATGTCTTTCTTTGTATGTCATAACTTTACCACCAAGTTGACACAAGTATTTAACTATATAACACATTCATTGTGGTTGTGATATTATCTTGGAGTCATGGCTGTAGTATCTCAAAAATACTTAATGATCATACTATTATTTTTTCATCATAGAAACTAAGTACCCCACGAGTTCAAATAGTCACAAAAATTTTAAGAGCTAGGACTTAATTATTTTGAGTACTAACTTTATTTTGTACCATGACTTTTCATTCTATAAAGCATTTACTTTTGTCATGACCTTTATAATTTCATGACTCAAAATATTATATATTTTAGCTTTTCATTAAATAAGTCATAACTTTAGAAATTATCATGACTATTTATACTAGTGGAATACTTGGTTGCCATGTTAGGCAAATAATATTGTGGGTATAAATAATCCAAAAATTATCGTAGTCATGATAAATATGTTACACAGTAAAATACTTATGTCAACTAGGTGATATCATGACATACAAAGAAAGTCTTGACTATTTTTTATAGTTATGACTATGAAGTGAAGCCACAAGTATTCAAAAATAAGTGCAGAATGTGTTCGCAAGTAGTCATAAGGAATTATCATGACCTTCTATTACTTTTCTCTCCTTCAATACTTTACTCCATCGAGTACACTAATTTAACTAAAAATCACTATGATTTCACTAATATTTCTCAAATTCGCTCAAAATTAGAATTTATTAAAATATCTCCAATAAAAACTATAATAAGCACAAACACAACAATATATATACTTGCTAAATAATCCAATAAAATTTGAACATAGAATGCCAAACAACATTCTACATAACTCACAAATCATCTTAAGGTCAGTTTTTTAGAATATGAATAACAAAATTTATATAAATTTATTTGTATTTTTAACTTCATGAGTACTATACTTGTAATAATTAAACTTTTATTAACTTAGAATTTCCAAACATATGTTTATTTAGAGGAGTCAAGTGGTTTGGGCAATTCGGGCACAACATGGTCCAGAACCATGCCTAGACTCAAGTTATGCCAGCGTAGAGGTGTCAAACGGGCTGAACCTGCCTGACCCGGCTCATTTTTTTAAAGCACGGTCGTGCTTTCATGCTGGGCCAGGCACCGCATGGTTACTATACCGTGTCGTGCATGGCCCGGCATGGTTTATAAAAGCCAAGCCTAGTTGGGCCAAACTAGGCCGTACGGACCAGGTTAAAATTTTTTTTAAAAAAATTTTTAGAGTTTTATATTTTTGTTTAATTAAAAATATATTAAATTATATATAGAATTATAGATAATATATAATATATTAAATTTATAAAATGAAAATTGATAAAAATTTAATAAATTACAAAGTTTAAATTTTTTTATAATTTAAAATAAAATTAGTTTATAATTTATTAGAATTAAATTATAGAGTTATAAATTTTAAAATAAAAATTTTTAACAAAAAAATAAATTAAGCAAAAAAATTCGTTAAAAAAAATTAAAAAATAAAAAAAACAAAAGCAAATAAAATGAGAAATAATCAATCAGCCAATAGATACCAAATGTCCAAACAAAACAAATTACAGTTTCAACGTAACGTAAAAATAAACCATATAATCAATAAAAAATAAAACATCGAAATTAAAAAGCAGTGGATCATCATCAATCGTCAATCGGCATATCATGAGCATCATCAGCCACAACATAATGATCAGTATCTATGGATCATCATCATCAGCAATCAACTCCTCTGCTTTCACAGTGGATGCAGTTGTAGCCCCTGTCTTAGTCATGGCTCCAGCACGATCATGGATGCTAAACCTCGAATCCTCCCAATCCTTCAAACAGGCTAAGGCCTCAACAATATTTCGACGTAATCTCGATCTCCTATTTGAAATAACGTTCACTATAATAGAAAAAGTAGACTCCAATGCTACGCTCAATACTGAATGTGTCAGTAGATCGCGTCTCATCCTAGATAACACGGGAAAGGTGGACTCATATGATTTCCACTACTGTAATATATCAAGATTCTTAGTATCAGAATGCAATAGGATTGAGCAATAATCGATATCTAAGTACCGAGAAATCTCGCTCCTATGTGATGGTCCACCCCGAAGTTTCCCCCTCGCTAGCTGAATGGAAAAATCGTCATCTCCGAACAAGGTATCCATGTCTGTGATCACAGTCTCACTACTACCACCACCATACCTAGTACCGTAGTATGTGAACAGGTCAGTCAACTTCTCATGAATGAACCCTTCAAGTGGCTCTTGCAGGTTCATGCACGAGGAAATGTAAGTCATGGTATTTTCTACCCCTTCCACCTTAACCCTAAGGTCCATGCGTGCAGTGAGGCAATAAAGAGATGGAACGGTGGACCAGTACTTTAAGTACTTGGTTTCTATCTCTGCAACTGCAACCATATGGCTAAGTGTTAGGTCAAACCGACACTTCCTAAACATGCTACTAATGTTGCATATGCACCTGAGTACAATGCAAGTCGTGGGTGTATAAACCGACGAACACATATTCGTCGTGTCATAAAAAATCTTCAGAAATTTCATAAATGAAATTTTTGATGCCTAATCAGTGTCGTCAATAATAAGTTCATCACTCTTACTATTGACATAGTCAGATATCACGTGTTCATATCCAACACATGATTCCAACATCAGGTACGTGTAATTCCAACGATGTCTCACATCTGATTGGAATTTCTTCTTCTAAAGATTCGCAGACAAACAGAGACTACCAAACTTTTGTTGTCTGCAAGGAGTTCGAATATATTTTAGTGCATTACGTATATTATCCAACGTGGGGGAACACACATTCATACCCTCTTGAACAATTAGATTAATCACGTGACACATGTATCTGACATGAAAAATCTCTTTTAATGGTGCGTCTCTAATATTCCTAATAAACATGTTAATCGCTACTCCATTATTAGATGCGTTATCGAATGTGACACTAAAAATTTTATTTTAAATTTTATATTCCCTAAAGATTTTCATCATACACTCAAAAATGGCCGGGCCATCATGAGGATGAAGAATCTCACAGAATCCTAAAATTTTTTATTCATAGTCCAGTTAGTATCTACATAGTGGTTGGTGAGACATGCATAAGATGATTCATCGTGACTTTTCCAGATATCAGACGTCACGGACATCACTCCACTATATGCCATAAATTCATTAATTATTTTTTGTTTTGCTAACTTATATATTTTTAGTATGTCATTCCTAGATGTGGACCTAAGAATCCTACGATAAGTAGGCTGAAAATATGTCTGCATGATGTGCACTACCCTTGGATCTTCTGAAAATCTGATCGTAAGACCCATCAATGTGACAAATCTGGCCATGTCGTCCCTACCCAACTCGCTGGAGTATATGAAGGGAGTAAACTTTGAGACTGAACTCGATCCAGTCTCAAAAAATGCAGTGCCATGTTGAGTTTGCCTATGATCTAATGGACCATAATTTTTGGTGCATAATTTGGTATGCCTCTTAAGGTGCTCAGTCCCAAACGAACTCTTACATGTTAAAATTTTCATACAATATTTGTATTGTGTCATTTCTTCTTCCTCACCCCTAACATTTTTTTGTTTTATTATATTAAAATGAGTCTAAACTACAGAAGTCCTTCTAGCTTTTTGTTTTTTTTAAGTTTGGGTTGAGATGACTGGAGAAACCAAAGTTTTAGTAGCCTCAGACCTTTGTGTAAGATCTTCATTTTCTAAATTTAAATATGTTTCATTAGTATTTGTCATTTTTTAGTTTTTTTGCTAAGCATGACACTTATTTAGAAACTAGATGATAGATTTTAAATTTAACTATTTTAGGACTAGAAAGAGATATTAGAGAGAGAGAGAGAAGTGAGAGTAAAAAAAACTTAAAATAAATTACCGGAGTCGGGTAGATCACATCCACGGTACACCACAATCTAGCTCAAAATTCGAAACCCGAGTTGAGATTCCCGAAAAGCCAAGCCAAATGATAAAATCCCGACTTTCCGAGTCACGAGAGAGAGAGAAGCAAGAGTTTTGAGATAGAGAAAATGTGAGATTTGAGAGTAAATATTTATGAAAAATAAAAATGTTATAGAGAGGGGGAATGATTTTATAAATTAAAGAAAATAATTTTTAATAAAAGTCATTTTTTTGTTTTTTTTTTTTTTGATTTTTTTAAATATTTTAGGGAGCAGAATCATGAACGCCATCGGATTCTGCCCCCTAGCAGTTGGAGGCGAGATCCAATGGCAACATTTTAAAAAAAAAAATTTTGCCTGTTGGGGGGGTGGGGGGGGACCTCGAGTCGGGTCTGATTGGACCCAACCCCGTGGTCTTTTTTGCGGGAAGCTTGGCTTGGCCCGACTCCCGTGTCCCGAGTCACCGTGAACCCACTCGTGACTCATGAGGGTGCAGGAAGTCGGGAGCAACCTAGTCCTAGCCAGATCTGTGAGTCATGGCTGCGGGATTACGAGTGCGGGATGCCGAGGCTGGGTGTGAAATGTGACCCCGACCGTGCCTACGGGCCGTGCCATGGGCCACCGAACCATGCCGGGTTAGTCACGACATGAGGCCTAGTTGGCCACGGCACGACACGGGTTGTGCCTTACCCATGCACGGCACATGCCCGGGCACGGGATATTCCCGTGCCGGGCCGACCCAGGAACGGCCAAACCATGCCGTGCCTCGTGCTGGGCCAGGCATGATTCGAGTGCCTAGCCCATAGGAATGGTCCAACAGTATGGGTACTATGCCCCAAAACTCAAATCAAGTATCGAGCATGGTTCAATCAGAGCATGCCCGCCCCACCTGGTATTTAAAAAAAATATTAAAATATTTGTAAAAACTCTTTCGTCCTACATGGTATACATGGTAGGTTTTTAAATTAACCCGCCAAGTGATTGAATGAGCACGTCCTCGTGGCATGACCTAGGTGCACGTGAAAGTGCCCCCCTAGAAAATTTAGGTGCGGGCTCGAGCTATGTCTTTTTCTCTCTCTCCATAAACCTAACTAAGTATTATTTTTTATTTAGTTTTTAATTTTTTTATATTATTTAATTGTTAATTTAGAATGAAATTCATAAACAAAAAAAAATTAAAATAATGATAACCTTATAAAAAGGTCTGAGGCTGAAACCATGTTTTCTCCCATGGCATTGACCCAAACATAAATGTCTAAAAATAAAAAACTAGAAGAAAATATATAGTTTGGACTCACTTTAACATAATGCAAATTAAAAATATTAGAGGTATTGATGAATAATTGATACAGTGCAAGTATCAATTCTTGTGCATGTAAGATCATTGCACTCCTAAATGTATAAAAATATATACATATAGGAGTGCATGTAAGACTGGACACCTTAATAGGCAAATCAATCATTGCACCAAAAATCATAGTGCATTATATCTTAGGCAAACCCAAGTGAACTAAATGGTTTTTTGAGGTAGGATCTATTTCAGCTTATATGTTGACCCCTTTTATATGCTGCAATGAGTTAGAAAGAAAAGGCATGACCAAACTTATCACCACGGTGGGTCTTCCTATTAAATTTTCAGAGGATCCAATGGTAATCAGTATCATACAAACCTATCTGTAGCCTGCATATCATAGGATTCCTAGGTTCATATCTAGGAATGATATAATAAAATATTATAAATTAGAAAATTAGATGGCAACTAATGAATTTAGAGGAATATACTATATATTGGTGTGGTGTCCGTGATGTCTGATATCTAGACTAGTCATGATGTTATATCTTGTGCATGTCTCACCGCACACTATGTAGATTCTAAATAGATAATAAATAAAAAGATATTGGATATTTTAGAGATTATTCATCATCATGATAGCCCGGCTATATATGAGTGCTTGATGAGAATCTTTGGAGAATATAATATTCAAAATAAAATATATAGTATCACATTTGAAAACACATCTAACAATAGAGTAATTATTGACATATTTGTTAGGACCATTAAAGATAGACAATTAGGATATATTTTTTATGATAGATATATGTTTCACATCGTTAACCTGATAGTGTGGGTGGGGATGTAGGTTATTTCTCCTATTTTAGAAAAAATACATAACTTGATAAAATATCTTCAGATGCCTAGCAAACAACAAGAGTTTGATAGTCTCTATTTATCTATGGGTCTAAAGAATAAGAAATTCCAAATGGATATGAGACAGCATTGAAACTATAAATATCTGATGTTGGAATAATGTATTGGATATGAACACGTGATATTGGACTATGTTAATAGTAAGAGTGATGAACTTATTATTGATGATAGAGACTAGGATACAAGAATTTCATTTATTAAATTCTTAAAGATTTTTTATGACATGACAAATATGTGTGTATCAGTTTATACTCTCACCACTTGTATTACACTCAGGTGCATATGTAATATTAGTAACATATTTAGAAAGTTTAGATATAACCCGACATTTAGTGACATAGTTTTTGAGTTAGAAAGTGAACCTAGGGTTAAGGTGGAAGAGATGGAGAATATTTTGACATATATATCCTCATGCATGAACCATGAATACCAACCTGAAGAATTTGTTCACAAAAAATTAACTGAGTTATTTACATACTATGTTACTAGGTATGGTAGTAGTTTTAGCCATGCTCCAAGTGTGGACATGGACATCATATTCAGAGATGATGACTTCTCCATTTAGATAGCGAGGAGGAAATGATGGGTTGACTATCGAATTAGAACGAGCTATCTCGGTACATAGATACAAATTACTATTCAATTCTATTATATAATGAAAACATGAACCTTGATATTTTATAATGATGGAAATTATATGAGTCTACCTATCCGAATATTGTCTAAGATGACATGAGATCTACTAACTCATCCGGTGTTGAGAATAGCATGCACGAAGGATTACGAGAATTCAATGTTAGGCATCCAGGATCATGTTGGAACAAGAGCATAGGAGTTGCTAATAGATGATGACTCATGAGACTTTGAGGAGTTGCTGGTAGATTATGACTCGTGGGACTTTGAAGAGGATGAGCCAACCGCTAGTGATACAATTAGATGCTTACGCGATGATGATCAATTGCATACTTATATTAGTTGGCATTGAGATTGAGCTTGCATTATTAGGATTGAAATTGATAATTTTTATTTTATGTTGTTGTTGTGAGTTGTGACTTTGTATAATTTTATTTATTTTTGGATTGAATGATGAATGATTGATGTATTTTTTTTATATTTTTGATTAATCATTCTACATTGTCATTTGTGTTAAAGAATTTATTTTTTGTGATTTATATAAAATAAATAAATAATGTAATATCACAACTCATAAATGGTAACTTAAAATATGAAATTTGCAAAAAAAAATTTAATAACTAATCTATAATTCCACAAATGGTGGGGTGGGGGTGAGATTGAGATGGTGCGTCGAGTGCGAGTCGGTCTCAGACTTGGCATCCTGGCAATGCTAGGTCAGGCTGGATCTGGAAGATTTAGGCCTGAACTAGCCTAACTTAGCATGACCCAACCTGAATCCAACCAGACTTAGGCTAGTGGGCCATGCCTGGCACGACACGACTATCGTACCATGTTGTGCTTGGCACGAAATGCTGGTCATACTAGGCCACCAAAAATTGGGTTGTGTCGACATGGCAAGGACCATTTGACACCTCTAGGTTTGCATAAGATCTAATGCACCATATTTTTTGGTATAATATTCGACATGTCCTTTTAGGTACCTAGTCCCACATGCACAACTACAAGTATATATTTTCTTATAATACTTGTATTGTGTCGATTTTTCATTGAAACCCCTTGCATTTCTATTTTATGTAATATTAAAGTGAGTCCAAACTACAAATATTCTTCTAGTTTTTAAATTTTTAGATGTGTTTTAGTTTGGGTTAAGGTCATGGAAGAAAGTATTGTTTTGGCTTCGAACATTTAGCTTCAGACCTTTCAATAGGGTTATCAATATTAAAATTGGCTATGTTTATGTTAATATTAATCTCGTTATCATTAAATTCAATATTTTTCATTTTAATAAAAATATAAAACTAAATAAAATTTAAAAAATAATATCCGTTTATGGAATGCTACATATGGATAGGATAGAAAAAGCAACACCCCACATGTCACACTGCAATATGTTGTCTACACCCTAGTCCCGAATGCAAAGTTGAAGCAAAATAAAATAGCAAAATTAATAAAACTAAGAGGAGGGGGGGTGGAGAGACAGAATTGAGACATTTAGTTGAGGAGAGTGAGAGTGTGAGAGTGAGGTAAGAATGTTAGATTGAGAGAGAGAGGAGAGAAAAGAAACATTATATAGATTAGAAATTCAATAGGGCAGAAATTCAATAGAAGAGAAACATTATATAGAGAGACAAAATTCAATATTTTTGTTAATGATTAAATAGGGCAGAAATTCAATAGCCATCGAATCTTCTTTTCTAGCCATTGCATCCGACGTTCTAGATGCACTCAATTTTGTATTTTTTTATAATTTTGGGCTATAAGGCTTAGGTTAGCCATTACATACTACATAGTCTAGGTTCCAGAAGGTTTGATTGATGACTTGGGGTTTGGGCTTGGGCTCAACTCATGCTTTCTGGGGGGGGGGGGGGGGGGGGGGGGTGCAAGAAGGGTGCGCACCATGCCTAGGGGGCATCCACGTGGGAATGGACCATCCCACATGGAAGCCCTTAGCCAAACACTATGTGTAAAAGGTGGGGCTGGTTTTTTTAATAAAATATTAATTTTTTTAAAACTGGGCAGGGGGAGTGGTCCGATCAGACCTCACCCAAAACCTAATTCGAGCATGATAGCCGACTGTGTCACTTGACCATGCCAATGAGCTAGGTCGTGCCTGGCTTGGCACGAGGCCTAGCACCTCTAACCCATCACGACATGAGCCATGCCATGAGCCACAACAAACAAGGCATAGGTCCAAGCATGATTCTAGGGTGTGCTATGTCGAGCTAGACACAACTCAGTCCAGTCGTGCTATGGCTGCCATGCCCATTAGACACATTTAGAGGATAGTCAGTATCATGCATACCTATTTTCAGCCTGCATATCATAGGATTCTTAGGCACACATATAGAAATGAAATACTAGAATAATATACGTTAGAAAAATAAATAATAATTAAAAAATTTAGGCAATATAGTGGCATAGTGTATGTGACGTCCGATATATGGATTAGTCATGATAATGTATCTTTTGTAAGCCTCACCACCCACCATGTGAATTCTAAATGGACCCTTTAAGAAAAAATATTAGGATTTTCAGAGATTTTTCATCCTCATGATGGCTCTGTCATACATAATTGATGAGAATCTTTAGAGATTATTACATTAAAAATAAAATATTTTGTATCATATTTAATAATGTAACTAACAATGGAGTAGCTATTAACATGTTTATTAGAATCATTAGTGATAGGTCATTAGGAAAGATTTTTCCCGTTAGTTGCATGTGTCACATCATTAACCTAATAGTACAAGTGAGGATGAATGTTGTTTCCCCTGATTTAAAAAAAAATACATAACTTACTAAGATATCTTCAGAAGCATAGCAGACAATAAATATTTGGTAGTCTTAGTTTGTCTACAAGTAGAGGTGTCAAGTGGATGGGCAACCCAGGCCTGACATGAGGCACGACCCAATTGACCCTTGTTTGGCCTGGCACAGCACAGTCTAGAGTCGTGCCTGGGCCTGTGCTGTGCTGGCTCGAGGCACGACTCATGCTATGCTTGGCCACGGAGTGCAGGGCCTCATGTTGGGCCAAGAAAGACCCAACTACCTGGCCTAGAGGCATGAACTAGAGGCACGACCTAGTACAGTGCCTTGAAACATAGGCTAGGTTTCAGGCATGGTCCGATTGGACGGAGCCAGACTGCTCGAGCTCCTGTGACCCATTGGACTCAGGCATGGTCCTTGGCTCTCATACGATTCTAAAACCTTATGGAACCATCGAAGTGGAACCGACTCAATGGTCCAAAAATTATATATATATTTAAATTCATATGCATTTAGCCGTTGGATGCACTCCCAATGGCTAAGACAGAAAATCTAATTGATGTCGAGTTTCTACCATAAAAAAAATTCTTAAAAATTTATTTTAAATTTATTTTAAAATTCAAAAAAAATGATTTTTTTAATCTTAATAATACACACACAAACACACTTTCTCTCTCTAATATCTAATCTCTTTCTCTATCCTCAACTTTCTCTCATCCAGGTGTTCAGTTTTTAGCTTTCTTATTGCGTCTCGGTCTCAACACTCAGGTTTGTAAATTGGATATTATACCTTGGCTTTGACAATTGGGCATTCTATAAACATCCAATCGTGTATTATTTTTTAATTTTATTTAGTTTTTTAATTTAATTTTACTGAATAATTTAATATCAAATATTATTTAGTTTAAAAAATAGAATTTAGAATATAATTAATAAACTAATAAAAATCTAAAATAATAAATAGTAAATTTAATGATGAGAATGAAATTAATATTAACATAAATATAGATATTTTTAATATTGATAATGAAAATTCTATTGAAAAAACCTATTTTTCCTTGGTGATGGTGTTAGGAATTCAATAGGAAAAAGATAACAATATTTTAAAAACACTTTCATAATTTTGTGAGGTAACACAAAAAAAAATAAACAAGAGAAGAAGATTTAAGTAGTTTGCATCACTATATATAAATTTAAAATAATATGAACTTCTATTTTGGAGGTATCCATAATAAAAGTAGTTATCCACTCAATAATATGAACTTCAATTTTGTTGTTATTTTACTTCTTTCAAATCCTAAAACTTATCATGTAATTTTTTTAAAAAAAATAACACATTCCATGCATAATGATTACCACTCAATTTTGCATGGTAATTTTTCTCATTTTTAGTCATTTTGAGTCATAGTTATCTATAATTAACCCAATTAGCATGCTAAGGGTCATGAATTTTAACATTTCTATATTTGTGAGAGTTCTTGTATTTTTGGAGATTTTTAAGTCAACTCAAGGAATTGTGAGAAGTATAATAACAACAAAAGGAAGCAAATATCATGGCAACTAAGCTAGAAAAGAAGTTGTGAAACCCTACTAAATTTTACAAATTACTATAAATTTGAGAAAAAATGAGCAAGATTAGTCTACGGAAATGACATTGATGTTGCACCTCGTTATATCCACAAAAGTCCTCGAAGAAACTGGGTAGAAGATGTTAACAATTCACAACACCTTGCATACTACTTTTGATTATTAAAATAAGGTAATTTTCATGCTATTTTTTAAAATTTCTCATTTTCTTAATGAACATCAGTGGCTTACATGAGGTTAAATTTAATTGTGATATAAAATGAGTGATGAAAAGAAAGAATGCATTTTCATTACTTATCTCCAACTTTTTCATCTCCTTCACATCTCAACTTCATCACCATGGATGAGTCATTTGAAGATGATGATCTAAAGGATAGAAAGATAGTCTCATATATTTCATATAGAAGAATGGATTTAGACATAAGTTTTTTGCTAATTACTATTTTGAATTACCTATTGAACCTTCATATTTCTTTCTAAAATTAACTTAGATGAATATTATTTGATATGTTATCACGATATTATAGATACTTATTAATGGATCCATTGCTTTTCGAAAAAAAAAACATATATTATTCATTATTAGGTCAATCAAGATGATGGTATATGGATTTTGGAACTAACACATGAAAAATACTTATCCAAAAGGAATTACTTCGAGTGCATGATAATTGATAAGCTTTAATGATTCAACATATTCTTATTCCATGATACATTGATGCCTAAAAATTATCATTTATGCTAAATTCAAAATGGGAATTTCAAACTCTAATTGACCAGAAAAATTATGTCTGACAAATTTTAATTACTAGAATTTTTTATATGTTCGCTTATCCCTTTACAATCTCCATTATCTAGTTTGTAGATTAGAATTCATGATATTAATTGAGTTTCTCACATACCTACAAAACATATCTTTCAATTTCTACTATCACAAGGTATTACAAAATCTTGAATATCCTTATGAAAATACTATGCACCCTTTCCAACAACTATTTCAGTATAACTCATCTTTTTAGTCATTTAAATGAAGAAAACCCATTCCAATGGATGACCCCAAACAATTTTGTTATGGGGTTCATGTTAGTTTATCTCTGATTTTGCACAACCATAACAATTTAAGATATTAAATGGTGACATTGTCAAGATGGTGCCAATGTATCTATGCTTTTCTTATAATCTATTCTCCATTTGTTTTATTTACCTTAATTTCTATTTATTTTCTAGATGTTCTATGTTTGCAACATTGATATCATGGAACCCAAAGAACAACATATTCATAATGATTCCTATAAGAATAACTTTAGCGAGTGTTGTTCCATAAAAGAATATATTTTTTGATCTATGATGTCTTTGTTAGCTAGGAGAGTGGATGACTAAAACTTGGAGGACTTGATGATATGAGAAATCTAATTGTGTGCTCGACTTCTTGAGATAAAAAATAATCTATAAACTTAAGTGTTTTACCAAGTGTAGTTCTTGTTTGATAAAAGATTAGTTACCTTTTAACTCCCATTATATATTAGTTATTGGTCACCCACTTGGGTGGATTAACTTAGTATAGATGTTGAAAAAAAGATATGAAGATAAAGTTAGTTGGTAATTGAATTGTTTGAAAAAAAAATAAAGTATTTTGCGAAATAACCATGCAAAATCAAAAAACACATGCAATAGAATACCTACAACCCTAAATATCATATATCCGACATCTAGCCTCATAATTTTACAAGGAAAATACAAGATCTAGCAATAATCCACAAGATTATCACATCCCATGAATATGCAACAAGGGTTATAAAGAGGTGGAGAATATAATGATGATGATGATGATGAACTATGAAAATTATTCTAAAACTATAAAAATGAAAAAATAGCTACAATGAGAATTTAATTGACACATGTTTATAATCATTGAATAAAAAAAAGCAATTATGTACAAAATAATCTCATAATTAGGTTATTTATATACTTTTTGAGTATTACACACATGATTGCTAACTGATGAAGCCTTCATGTAACGAGTATTCCTTTGGATTTCTCAAGTGCTTGTGAACTATCAAACTTTTTTGCCCTCAAATGTTATCTCTAAAATTTGACAAGTGATTGAAAACTTATGATACTTTTGGCTCTACCTTAATGACATGGTTCCTTGAATTTCTGAAGTACTTGCAAGCTTCTTAAGTCACACATCCAATTAACACAAAACCTCATATTTTGCAAGTGCCTAGGCATGTATAAATTTTTTTCTAGCTGATCCACTTTATAGGCCTTCTTCATAGCTCCTTACAAAATATCATTTGTACCCACACATTCCTTTTTGTTATGATTTCAATGTTTAATGAATTTACCTGCTTCCATTGCACTTTCACAATCTCTTAAGCCCAAATTAAGACCAAGAATACGGCTAAAATACTTTTTATCAAATATTTGTGACCTATCAAACCATTATGCCCACAAATGCAATCTATGGCATTTGATAATTGTTACAAACTTATGGTATCTTATGCCCAATTGATGTAATTTCACAAGTGCTTGCAAGCTTCTAAAACCTAAAGACCAATTGACTTGCAGTTAAAATTTTGTAAGTACTTGCAAACTTTACGTCCAAGTTCATTATTTCTTGAAATTTTTCACAAGTACTTGCAAATTCCATTTTTCTAAAGGTGTCAAATGGGTTGGGCAGCCCAAATGCGACAAGATCTAGAACTGTACATGGTCCTAGATCATGTCAGCTTGAGGTATAACTCATCCCATGTTGGGTTGAATTCAGTTGTGCCTTGTACCAGGCCAGACATGACCCATATGTGGCTTGCTCTGTGATCCATGGTCGGGCATGGGTGGGTTTTGGTTCATGGGTCATGTCGCATCGGTTAATCGATTGATAGGGGTATGTTTTTAAAAAACCAGTCACATAAGCCAAGTTTGACTTACATGGTTAGTGGCTTCAGCCTGCCCAATGAAAGCCCATTGCATT
Source organism: Sapria himalayana (assembly GCA_029783825.1). Lineage (NCBI taxonomy): Eukaryota > Viridiplantae > Streptophyta > Magnoliopsida > Malpighiales > Rafflesiaceae > Sapria > Sapria himalayana. The sequence goes on along the minus strand of JAREIK010000403.1, from coordinate 4,925,002 downwards.
CTCATGAAATGGGCACTGATAGCAATTGTGACATGCATTGTGTATCGATGTCATTGCCTTTAAAAAAAAGAAAAAAACAATTTTTTAAAAAAATCCATAGCTATCGCATTATTTTCAATAGCTACATTCCAGAAATCCAATGGTTATCGAATTTCTAGCATAAATAAATAAATAAATAATATATATATATATTTTATCATTTTCAAATCTCTATAAATAAGGATTAAAAAATTTAGAATTTTTAATCTAAATTTTCTCTCACCAATTATCAACCTCTCTCTCTCCTCATTGCTCTCTTCTCTATTGACTAAATTCTTAAATTTAGTGTTGTTTTTTTTGCAACATTTTTTATTGTTTAATATTTATTCTATGGCTTTTGCTTATGCATACATGCTATGACATACATGGTGTAGCTTTCAAATTATAGATGAAGTCTGAAAATTTCAGTTGAGCCTTGATGATGGAAGTAGAGTTGTATATAGTGCAAATGATAATATTTTACAACAAATTAATTATGTTGCACTTATTAAAATTATTTTTGAGTTTTTATTTTTTATTAGTTTTATTATTTATTTAATAAATAGAAAATAAAAAATTATAAATAATAAATTTAATGATAATGAATTTGAAAATAACATTGATATAAATAATAATAATTATATCGAATGGTATGTGGCTAAAACTAGGTTTTCTCTAATAATCTTGGCTCAAACCTATTTGTTACCTACAAAATAAAAAATTATGTGAATTTCTGTAGTATGGACACTTTAAAATAATAAAAAAAATAAAAATTATAGAGTATTAAAGAAGAATTGATACAATGTATATATTATCAAAAGATATATATGTAAAACTGCATGTGACACATGCCACCTTAAAAGGTATGTCGATTAATATACTAAAAAATATGATGCATTAGATCCCAAACAAATTCAACTAAGTGATGTCTTTCAAGTTGGATCTAGTTTAGGTTTAACTTCATTAATCTAATTCATATACCATAATGATTTTTGGAGGGAAGTTCTGGCAAAACTAATTATGATCTTGTGTCTTCTAATTAGATTTTTAAAGGATTATATGATAGTCAGTATTATGCAGACCTACTTCTAATATATTTATCATTGGATTCCTAGGTCAACAATTATGTATTATATAATAAAATATTATAAATTGGAAAAAAATTAATAATTAATGAATTTAGAAAATATAGTTGTGTATTATTTGTGATATCTGATGTATAGACTGTAACGATGATGTATCATTTGTATGTCTTATCACCCATTTTGTATATTTAAAACAAAAACTTTATTTAAAAATTTATGATTTCCTAAGATTTTTTATCCTTTTTGATGGACATGTCTAAAGGTGTCAATCAAGTTGTGTCATACCAAGCATGGCCAGACGAGCTCCTTTGTGATGCACGACAGAACTCCATGAGCTCCACGAAGGGGCTCATGGAGCTCCAGTGAGCTCCACGTAGAGCTCCAGTGAGCTCGATCTTGGAGCTCGATGGAGCTCCACGATCGAGCTCCTTTGTGGAGCTCGTGGAGAATGACCTTAATTTTAATTTATTTATAGTTTTGTGATTTTTTTTCAAATATTAAAAGTTTAGTTTGTAATTAATAAAAATTTTTGGGGAGCACCCCAAAACATAATTCCCCTTATAAATTGGTAAATGATAAATAATTACCATTGAAAAGTGAATAAACCAAAGAAAAGTCAACGTGTACATTTACATATTTTGAGTATTAATCAGTATGGAAAACATATACTTTGATAGCCCCTTCCTAATAATAAAAAATGAAAGGAAACCACCCTAGAATTCCTATTTTTCTGCTTTTGTTTTTTTTTTCTTTTCTTTCATTTTTTTTGTTTTGCTTTTTTTTTTTAATGTTATTCTATTGTTTTTCTTTCATTTTTCTTTTTTTTTCTTTTTTTTTTCCTTTTTTCCCTTTTGTTTCCATGATTTCAAAATGAACACAACCAACAAGAAATAATATAGTTCAAGCAAATACATCATCCAATGATAAAATCATCTTACTATACTTCCTCCACCAACCAATTCAACATAATTTCCAATCCCACATAAACAAATATAAATGGAACGGAAGATAATCCATTGAGACAAATATTAAATGTATGAGATCATAAAATAAATCCATTTGGTGATACATAATTATGCTCTAAACGTTCAGCAAAAATAGTTCTACTTAATATAGCTTTACTTCACAATTAAATGTATTGTCATCTCAAAATATCAAAGACTTATATGCAATGGATCTTCTCTTCATGCTCAAGTATTGCTAGGAAATCATAATACTCAAAGATAATGCTCAACAATCATGAAATTATAATGGATACATAGATGCTCGATATACTTATTAACATGTTCTTTCTACTTGAAATAAGATAGGTTAGTCATAACAAGATGTACATGGAAAACCTAATATTCATCAATTATACAAATAAGTCAATCTAGGAAATCATTAGATTGTTTTGTATTATCTTAGAAAATAAAAAAATTGAACTAGAGAATATGATCTATAAATAATAAATATGAAAGAAAGTCTTTCATAAAAATGTAATTAGAGTTACAATCCTCAAAAAAGCATTCCCCCCATTTGTTAGGTGGTCAACTCTTTATCAAGTTCTTTAAATTGTTGTCGGTGCAAACAATGAAAGTATATCTTCATGGAATTAAATATTCATTTCGCATCCAATATAATTTTTTTCTAATTAAAAGTAAAATAAATAGTTGAGGGATGAGATATCTTATGGGAGGTTATGATGTGATAAAACTCCAACACAATACAAGGGTAATTAAAATGTTTTTGGAAGCATAAAAGATTCAAAAAAATACTTCTTGCATAAATCAATCAATCACATGTTGTTAAATGTCTCAAAAGCTTTAAAATCATAGAGGAAGTCATCTTAGAATTCCATTGATTGGCAATCTTTATTGGAAGGTACAAGAATTACAAGAATAATTATACTATGTAAGGTAACAATGGTCGGAGGCTTGGAATAAATAATAATAGACCTAAGACCTAGAATACTGCTTATTTGGAATGAGCTATGTGAAAATGATTTTTTATGGTAATACTCACATGTGGGACAAAAAAAAATGCACATCTATAGACTATGATGTTTTCCATTAGTATTCAACACTCCATTTTTCAATTTTTTTGGGTTATTTGACATGTATTTATTATAATATTTATATGTATTTGAGTATTTATTAAAAATATTTTGCTAAATACCTATTTAGAGAAAATTTGGTGAATGTTTCTGAATCATAGTTATTTTGTGTAAAATTAGTAAATTTGATGGAACACATACTTAAAGGGGAGAGAAGTAATGTAGAGTCATAATATTATTTATGTCACAACTTGGGTATACAATCTATGATCTTATTGAGTAGTTATGATATTCTTTCTTGCCTATAACTCTACCAAATTAATCATGATAATTTTTTTATATCATGATTTTATCACTGAGATGACACAATCAATACATTGTGTAACATAGTTTTATTGTTGTGATATTTTCTTAGAGTGGCAGCCATACTATCTCTTAAGTACCTTCATCGACATGATATTATTTTATATCATAGCAGTCAAGTACTTGATTGATATAATTCGTTATAGTAATTTTCAGTACTATGACTTATTTAATATATAGCCAAAATACCAAGAAATTTAAGTTGTGATTATTTTTGACTGCCTTTTCATTCTAGAAAGTATTGACTTTGATTGTGGTATTTCTAAAACCATGACTTTCTTCCAATAACAAGAAAATTCTAAAGTTATGATTATTTTCAATATCATGACTATGTGTTCTCACTACTAAAAATTACAATAATACCAACCAAAATATTGACCAAAAAAATTGGTCGATAATTGCAGTCCAAAACACAACTAATTAGAGACCAAAAAATAGTATCGAAAAAAAAAATTATTCAACCAAATTTCTGACCAAATACCAACCATAATTACTAACCATAATTACCGATCAAAATTTTCTTTGGACGGAAATCGGTCTGTAGTGTGGTTATCGAATATATTATCAACCATTTAATGACCTATCAATATAATTGGTCGGTACAATATTTTTTCAAATTATTTATAGCTTCGTACATACTGATCATTTACCGACCAAATATATAAGTCAATAATTACTGACCAATTCATGACCAATTCATGACCAATTTAAAGATCCAAAGAGACGCATTGGAAAAAAATACTTCCAACCAAATTCCCGACCAAATATATTTGGTCGATAATATTGTCTGCAAATAAAAAGGGAATTAGTGAAAAACATTCCCAAATGATTACCGACCATTTAACAAGCAAAAATATATAACCATTAAAAATTGTCGGTACAGTAATTATCCAATATATTTATAAGGTTGTAATTACCGACCAAACTACCGATCAAATATTTAGGTCGATAATTACTGATCATTTCATGACTGAATACCGATCATAACTCCAGACCAAGATATTTTGGTCGAAATTGGTCAGTAACTTTGGATGGAAATAGTGAATAGAAATTGCTGATTAATTACCGACCATTTAACGACCAAAAATATATTATCCTTAAAATTGGTCAGTAAATTGGACTTCCAAATACTATATATTTTTTCTCATGACCGTTTGCCAACCATACTTTTGGTCGATAATTCATTATTTTAATTTTTTAATTTGAAAATCATTTGTTAAGTCATTATAACCTATAATCATCGAAACTTCATCGTTTTTGTGAATCAGAGCCAACTATAAGCATGAAATCGAAAAAATTTTGATATTTTTTTTGAATCCGAGTAATTTTTTTTTGTTCTTCTCCTTCAAATTGCTTATACACAACTCCGTCTCTCTGAATTATATATAAACATTCAGAATTTCATTTTTTTAGTATATTCGGATATTAGATTTTTTTTTCTCTTAATTTCTTAATTTTTTCTTCGATTTCATTTAACATAACATGATTTTGACTCAACACAATTAATTAAACTATAATTTTTCAATTTTTAAAATTTGTTCATTTACTGTTTATATTTTTAGGGTTTTAGTGATTTTGATTTTAAATTCATGATGTTTGTATCCGAATATTCTTAATGTTAATGGTTTATATTTATATAGACGTATGACATTATGTATAAATGTCTATACTTTAATATATATAATGATTTATGTTAAACAAAACTTTTATTTAATGTTAATCTTAAATGTCTATAATAGTATATATAAACTTTTATACATTTATATAAACGAATGATATTATGTATGAATATCTATACTTTAATATATATAAATGCATTACATTATAAATACATATTGATATTTTTATATAAACATATAATGTTACACACACACACACACACGTATTAATGTTTATAAATATCTATACAAAATTTACATTAAATTATCTATTTATATATTTTCTTATATAACAATTATGTAATATTAAATGATTATACAATTTTGTAAATATTTATATTACATATTATTTTTTATATAAATATAGAATATTTATAATGTTTATATAAATGTGATATATATACTATATATTATTTATATAAGTGTTACATATAAATATAATAATATTTAAGTAACATTTATAAAAATATTTTATTCACAAATATTATATAGATACACGTGTTTACTTATATAATCATTTGCCATTTTATATAAAAGTATTTATAACTATATTTATAATAAAGTAAACTACTTTTATAGCTATATTTATAACTTTATATAACTAATTTGTAACTATATAATAATGTATAACTAAATGTATAATTCTATATAACTATATTTTTAAAAAAATATACTATATGTATACTAATATATAAATATATATAATTATATTTTACTAAATGTATACCTATATAAATGTTAAATATAATTAATCTTTAACTACATACATATTTATAACTATATGTGTATAACTATATGTGTATAACTATATATAAATATTTGTATAAATATGTAACACTCTATATAATTAAATATAACTATATTTGAAACTATATAAACATATATGTATTCATATAATTAAATTAAAATATTTGTTTATAACGTTGTATATATTTATGTATAACTACTTATCACTACTTATATTAATATATCTATATATAACTATTTATGACTATATATATTATATGTAAAATAATATATAACTATAAATAATTGTATCTTACTGTGTATAACTTTAAAAGTTTTATTCATAATTATATTTAAATATTAAATTTACAACTTATATTTAATATATATTTGTATATAGTAGTATATAAAAAAGTATTTTACTATATCTATTCCTAAATATAACTATATGTATAAATATATAAAATTAAATTAACAATTATATAAACCTACATGTATAAATATACGTTTAACTATATGTGTAACTATATGCAAAATCACACATAATAATATTTATAATTACATGTATAACAACATACAACATTATGTTAAACTATATGTATATAACTATATATAAATATTTCTATAAATAAATAAATATCTATATAAGTATATATAGCTATATTTGTACCTATATATACATTTATCTATTAATATAATTAAAGCAAAATATTTTTTATAACGTTGCTTATATTTATGTATAACTACTTATAACTACTTTTATGAATATATCTATATATAATATAATTATATATTTAATTATATATAACTATTTATAACTATAAATATTATATGTAAAATAATATATAACTATAAATAATTGTATCTTACTATGTGTATGACTTTAAAAGTTTTATGCATAAATATATTATAAATATTAAATTTACAGCTTATATTTAATATATATTTGTATATAGTATTATATAAAAATGTACTTTACTATATGTATACCTGTACATTACTATATGTATAAATATATAAAATTAAATTACAAAAATTTAAACCTACATGTATAAATATATGTTTAACTATATGTGTAACTAAATGTATAACCACATGTAACTATATTTATAATTACATGCATAACAACATACAACATTATTTTAAACTATATGTGTATAATTATATATAAATATTTGTATAACTATTTAAATGTCTATATAATTATATATAACAATATTTGTAACTATATATACATTTATGTATTAATATAATTAAAGCAAAAATGTTTTTTATCATGTTGTTTATATTTATGTATAACTACTTATAACTACTTGTATGAATATATCTATATGTATTATATGTTTAATTATATATAACTATTTATTTATATTTATTATATCTAAATGAATATATAACTATAAATAATTGTATATTACTATGTGCATAACTTTAAAAGTTTTATGCATTATTATATTTAAATATTTCATTTATAGCTTTTATTTAATATATATTTATATATAGTAGTATATAAATCTACATGTATAAATATATGTTTAACTATATGCGTAACTAAATGTATAACCACATGTAACTATATTTATAATTACATGCATAACAACATACAACATTATTTTAAACTATATGTGTATAATTTTATATAAATATTTGTATAACTAAATAAATGTCTATATAATTATATATAACTATATTTGTAACTATATATACATTTATGTATTAATATAATTAAAGCAAAATTTTTTTTATAATGTTGTTTATATTTATGTATAACTACTTATAACTACTTGTATGAATATATCTATATATATTATATGTTTAATTATATATAACTATTTATAACTATATATATTATATCTAAATGAATATATAACTATAAATAATTGTATATTACTATGTGTATAATTTTAAAAGTTTTATGCATAATTATATTTAAATATTACATTTATAGCTTTTATTTAATATATATTTATATATAGTAGTATATAAAAAAGTATTTTACTATATCTATACCTATACATTACTATATGTATAAATATATAAAATTAAATGAACAAATATATAAACCTACATGTATAAATATATGTTTAACTACATGTGTAACTATATGTATAACCATATTAACTACATTTATAATTACATGTATAACAACATACAACCTTATTTTAAACTATATGTGTATAACTATATATAAATATTTGTATAACATAATAAATGTCTATATAATTATATATAACTATATTTGTAACTATATATACATTTAGTTATTAATATAATTAAAGCAAAATATTTTTTTATAACATTGTTTATATTTATGTATAACAACTTATAACTACGTGTATGAATATATAAATATATATATATAACTATAGGTTTTATTATATATAACTATTTATAACTATATATATTATATGTAAAATAATATATTGCTATAAATAATTATATCTTACTATGTGAATAACTTTAAAATTTTTTTGCAAAATTATATTTAAATATTAAATTTACAACTTATATTTAATATATATTTGTATATAATAGTATATAAAAAAGTATTTTATTATATCTATACCTATACAATACTATATGTATAAATATATAGAATTAAATTAATAAATATATATTTAACTATATGTGTAACTATATGTATAACCACATGTAACTTTATTTATAATTATATGTATAACAACATGCAACATTATTTTAAACTATATGTGTATAACTATATATAAATATTTGTATAACTAAATAAATGTCTATATAATTATATATAACTATATTTGTAATATATATACATTTAGTTATTAATATAATTAAAGCAAAATATTTTTTTATGATGTTTTTTATATTTATGTATAACCACTTATAACTACGTGTATGAATATATCTATATATAACTATATGCTTTATTATATATAACTATTTATAACTATATATATTATATGTAAAATAATATATTGCTATAAATAATTATATCTTACTATGTGTATAACTTTAAAAGTTTTATGCAAAATTATATTTAAATATTAAATTTACAACTTATATTTAATATATATTTGTATATAATGGTATATAAAAAAAGTAATTTTCTATATATATACCTATACATTACTATATGTATAAATATATAAAATTAAATTAACAAATATATAAACCTACATGTATAAATATATATTTAACTATATGTGTAACTATATGTATAACCACATGTAACTATATTTATAATTATATGTATACCAACATACAACTTTATTTTAAACTATATGTGTATAACTATATATAAATATTTGTTTATCTAAATAAATGTCTATATAATTATATATAACTATAAATTGAGACAATTGCGTTTGTTAAATAAAATGATTTTTTTACTAGTTATGAAAGACGATCATGAATGGATGTACAAGGGTCGAATAGTGAATGGAATGTTCTCTAATGAATGGGGGGATAAAGTTGATGAATTTGTTGAGTTTGCTCTGAGACACCCTGAGTGTGTAAATACTGGTACGGATATAAGGTGTCCTTGCACTTAAGTTAAATGTCATAAAAAAAATTTTTTGAATGTTGAGACTGTGAAGATGCATTTATATAGAAATGGTTATGTATCGGATTACTATGTTTGGATATACCATTGTGAGAATCAAGTCCACCAAAGGTATTTGAGTTTAGTACAGGTGTCAGTAAGTAAAGCTGATCAAATGGTCTCGGATAATATTAATCACACTACATACCATAAAATAGTTTTTGGTGCTGTGGGTCCTGAATTCAACCCGAATGAGGAACCCAATGTCGAGGCAAGGAATTTCTATGATATTATTCGAGCTAGAGACAAACCTATATATGAGGAAAATTCTAAGCATACTCAACTTTCTGAAGGCGTGAAGATATTAGAAATAAAGTGCAAACACAGGTGTTAGTAGTCATGGTTTGACATTCAATAATTATTGCCAAAAGATAATCTGATGCTATTGGATTTCTATAGCATGAAGAAGTTAGTTAGAGGCTTGGGATTACCCATACGGGTCATTTATTACTGTATGAACAACTATAAGATATACTGGGGTGATAATAGCGACCTTAATAGTTGTAAAATATGTGGGCATGCTCGGTACAAGAAAATGGTTAGGGGTTTGGAAATAGATTGTATATATGTAAGTTGAAGGTGCCTTATAAGACATTTGCATTATTTTCCAATAACACCCAAATTGTAGAGATTGTAAGCATCAACCGCAACTACTAATGAAATGAGGTGGCATTTAGAGCATCATATGGAGGATGGTAAGATGTGTCACCCTTCTGATACCCCTGCTTTGAAATATTTTGATGGGTATTTTCCTGATTTTTCTTATGAAGCTCAAAATGTTAGGCTAGGTTTATTTATTGATGGTTTTCGGCCATTTAGTCAATCTGGACAGCAATATTTTTTGTGGCTTGTGGTGGTGACCCTGTATAATTTGCCTCCTGACTTATGTATGAATTAGAAATTTATATTTTTGACTGTGTTTATGTTGGGGCCTGCGAATTGAAACGGGAAGATAGATATTTTATTGCAGCCATTGAATACGAAGTTGAAAAGTCTTTAGGGTGTTGTGGTTCAAACTTAAGATATTTCCAAACGGCAAATTTTTAAATGTGTGCTGCCTTCATGTGGACCATAAATGACTTTCTAGCATATTCTATCATGTCTGGGTGGAGTACAACTAGTATATTGACATGCCCGCATTGTGTGGAAGATTATGATGCTTTTAGATTAATTAAGAGCGAAAAATAGTCATGGTTCAACAACCATCAAAAGTTTTTGCCCATTAATCATCTGTATCAACGTAACACCAAATACTTCATTAAGAATAGAAAGGTTACTAAATAATTCCGATGTTTGATCTGGAGATGATATTCTGCAGGAATTGAATAACAGAGGCTTGAGGAAGGTGATAGATGTTGATGCTGAGGTTATGAATACTACTATATCTAAGACTTGAGGGTGGAATAAGAGAAGTATTATCTGGGATTTACCCTACTTGCATGAATACTTGCTCAGGTAAAATCTTGATGTTATGCAAATCGAGAAGAATGTGTTTGATAATATTTCCAATACAGTGTTTAACATTTTAGGAAAAACTAAGGACACTTACAAGTCAAGAGATGAGTTGAATAAATATTGTCGTCATCCTCAATTTGTAAAAAATCTTATCACCAATAAATATCTTGATGTGTCATTTATTCTGAATAAATTACAGAAGAATGTTGTGTTACATTGGGTAAAAAATCTTAGATTTCTAGATGGGTATGCTTCTAATGTGGGGTGATGTGTTGATGTGAAAAAACTTAAGAAATTTGGCATGAAGAGTCATGATTGTCATGTATTCATACAAAGATTATTACCAATTACTTTTCGAGAATTCCTGCCTAATAGAATAAGGGAGCTGATAACTTAGATTTTTTTATTCTTCAAGCAATTGACTTCTTCTTCATTGATTGATGAGGAGTTGAGGAATCTCAATGAACAAATTTCATTTATCTTATGTAATATTAAGAAAATCTTTTCTCCTAGTTTTTATGACTCAATGGAACATCTTCTGGTACACTTGGCTTATGAAGCTAGGATTGTTGATCCTATCCATTATTGTTTGATGTATCCTCCAGAAAGATAATATTAATTCACTAAACAAATTCTTTTCATATATATATATTTATATATACACAAAAATGACTTGTAATTTTTAAAAATCTTTTTTGTAGATACTTGAGGAAAATAAAGCATACAATAATGAATAAGGCTCAGGTTGAGGGTTCTATATCAATAGGTTATATTATGGATGATGCTGCAAAAATTGTATCATTCTATTTCAAAGAAGGAGATCCAACTTTTCCACTTAAGAAAAAAAAATGAGGTTTATCTTTATGACAATGTGGATAATGGTATTTTTGAAATTTTCAAGCCTCAAAGTAAAGCAATTTGTGCTGAATGAAAAATGTATCTAAAAAACTATGAATATATTGTAGCTCATCTATATGTCCTAATTAATTGTCCATAGGTTCAACCATTTATTAAGTAAATATTTTCTAATAGTCAAATGACATCTATTACGCATTAAAATTTATTATTTCCTATCAATGTATCAATTATTTTTAAATTCTTTTTTTAGTGATTTTGTTACAGATAAACGTAAAGAGTTTCCAAACATGTATGAAAAAGCAATCAATGCCGTGATGGAGAAAGAATTTCCATCATTTTTTGAAAAATATGTATGTTTACTTATAATAAAAATCACAAAATAATTATATTATTCTAATAAAATTTATAATTGCAATCTAAACAATCCACTTAATTTTGATAACAGGTTTATAATCGTGCAAATAAAATTTCCTATTATTATCTTCAATGTATAGCACGAGGTCCCCTAAGAGAGGTTAAAACGTAAAATGGCCACTATGTGAATGGTTTTAAATTTTACACTAAATCATATGGTAGATACCATGCATCAATAATAAGGGGGAATGCATAAAAGGATCCATATACAATGAAATTGAATATGACTATTACGAGAATCTGGTCGAAGTGATCGAGTTAGAATTTGAAGCTCTCCCGATTAAAAAAACTATGTTATTCAAATGTGAATGATTTGATCCAATACTACGAGTTGTCATTGTTGTCCATCCTCGATATAAACTTGTCGATGTGCACAATAAAAAATGATTCAACAAATATGAACCTTTTGTCTTAGTAGTACAAGCATCACATGTTTATTATTGTGAATATCCAGGTCGGACTGGCCTTAGAAAGGATTGGAAAGCTGTGTGTAAGATAAAAATAATGGCTCAAATTGAAATCTATGCATCACCAAGTACTGATTTCATAGAATTAGCTTTTCAAAATGATGAAAATGATATTATAATCGAAGCTATGGTGGGGGAGGAAGATGTCCTTTTAATCACATCTTCTGAGATGTATACAAGTGGGGATGTAGATGTTGATAAAAATTTAATTGATTATGAGGAAGAAACTAGTGATGAAGATGAGTTTGAAAATGATGTTGCTACATCTAAAGATTAAGACGAACCAGATTAGGATGATTCTGATAAGAATGAGTAGATAGTGAGTTTTATGTTATTTTAATTATTAATTATTTTTTGTTTATTTTCATTACCTTATGTATTTTTTACAGGTATGGCACATGGACAAGATAGATGCAGCATGTTGCAAGGTCATAAGAGTTATGGTATAGGCAGCACGGCCTAAGGTATGCCCAAAACTAGTAGAGGGTCATGGGTGGAAGAGACGCCACATCAGACAGAGAAGGTTGTGAATGTACCACAGCAGCAGCATCAGCTGACTGATCCATATAATGGTTCTGAGATTTTGATGGATGATCAAGAGATATGGGGGGAAGAGGAGGGAAAGGATGGAGATGTTGGAGAGTCTTCCTCAGAGCACCCTACAGATGAATGATCCAACAATTAATATTCCATAAGATATAAAACTTAACAAATAATATGTTAATTTATTTCTTACTTGCTAATAAATTTTTTGTTACAAGACGAAGTTAGAGCCATCTAGTTCCATTTCTAGGGTTATGAGGATAATTTTTAGGAAGTCCTTTAAAGCTAATTGACATAATTAGAAGGCACTCACGCATAGAGACTAATTGATGATTTAGAAAAAATTTAAGGTAGATATTACTAAACCTAAAAATTTTTACATATTTTATTTATTCTTTTTATTCACTAATTAAAAATTATATATTTACAATTGCAGAAAGTTTACAGGTGGACACAGCCAAAAGAGTCAGTCAAAAGTGTGTTCTACAAATATGTTGCCAGTCAGTATAAAAACATCGTGTATGAGATCAAAGATAAATGGCTGAAAAAGAAAGGAAAAGATTTGTGTGTCCTGGATCAAGTTTTCGAAGAGTGGCACAGCAGATGGGAAGATATGGATTATAGGAAGAGGTGTGATGGGTAGAGCGGCAATCATCGCTCAGAGCAGGCAGGGGAGGGTAGTGGCATGTCTACACACACTTGTGGATCTCGCTCTATGCATGAGCACAGAAAAGCATTGGTATTATTTCTAATATATACTTTTTATGTTTATTATTTTGTGAATTATGTTCAATTATGCCTAAATATTATTTCTCATAAAGAATTTTTTTCAATATAATTAACGTATGTATTGTGTGTAATTATAAACACGTAAGGAGGGTAAGAAGCTCAGTGCTCCTCACTTATTCAGATACACTCACACGAATGCTTGTGATGATCAGACTTTTGTTGATTAGAGATCTCGTGCAGCAAATGTAAGTTTAAATTAAAAAAATATTTTTTCTTTTTTTTTGTTTGAATATAAATTGAAATACTTTTCGTACGTTTTTATTAGGCGAGATATAAATAAATATTAGTTGCTGCGACTCAAGTGTATTCCTAGTCTACTTCAAGTTCATGTGATAGTACATGTAGTTCTCATTCATCAGCTCCACCAGTTAATGCAAATCAAATTTGAAATGTGACTGTTGATGACAAGGAGAAGATGCCCGTCAATGACATCGATTCATCGAATTATCATTCTACTCGCATAGATGACTAGACTATAAAACTGAATTTTCATGACTAATTTCGAATTTGTTCTCAAAGATGGAGGAATTTCAGGATGAGATATACAATTCGATATAATTTTAGTTGGCCAATACTGATCAACGCATGATCGATTATGAGGATAATAAGGATGAGTTGCATATGCATTTTGACTGGCTTACAAAGAAGTTTCAGGAAGGGGGACTCTAGTTCAACCCTAATGATCTACCTCGGATTGTTCAGCATAATGCTCCAGCTACAAAATCTACTTCATCACCTACAGCAGCATCCGCAACAACCAGATCAAGACTAGCAGAAATAGACAGTTCTACCCCAGTACACGACATCTCACCATGTAGACTAGAAATGTCACGGTATAACGATTATGAAATTAGGTTGGATGATTGGGTGTAGTACATATTTTTTTTTCAATGCCTTAAACATTGATTTTGAATTTTATTTTTTTATTTTATTTTGGTGTTTTTAATATATATATATATATATATATATACATATATATGCAATATATATAGTTAATTGTTGGAATTAATTGGATTTGGATTTTTATTTTGTTGTTTTATTTGTAAATGTTTCTACAGGAACTGAATCATAACTAGAAGCAAAATGATTATTATTTTTTTGTGTTTTATGTTCTTGTTTTACCTGCAACTGCAGAATAACTGCAAAAAAAAAATTAGGTCGGTAATTACCAACCGACTTATGACCAAACTGACCAGAATTTTTTAATATCAATAATAGGTAAACGATCACCAAATAATCAATAAATCATTTGGAAATCAATTACCAACCAATGATTTTAAAGATTTTGATCGATTTTTTATCATAATTTTTAAGGTTTTTACCAATCATTTTGTAACCATTTACCGACAATATGCTTTTAGTCAAAAAAATAGTTAAAATATAATCAAAAATTATGTCGGTAAATAGTCTGTAAATTATCAGTAAATTACTCACTATTTGGAGATCATTTACCAGCCTAATTCTTTTGGTTGAAAAATAGTCGGAATATCATCAGATTTTGATAGTCAGTAAATGATTTCTAAATAAGTGGTAATATACCAACGAATTATTTTTGGTCAGAAATTAATTAAAATTTAGTCAGTAATTATTTGTTGGTAATTGATATGTAAATGATTATTAATTACTGATCATTTAGAGACCATGTACCGACCTTATTTATTTGGTCAGTAAATTGTCAGAATATAGCCGATAAATCTGTCGGTATAAGATGAGTAATTCATCAAACTAATTTTTCATTGATAAAAAATTTAGCAACGAGCAAGATTACGATCACATATTTTGGTTGGCAAATGATCGCTATTTTATTTACCAACCAAAAAACATCTAACTAGCAATCAAATTTTGATCAATAATTCAGTAAATTTTAGTAGTGACTGGTGAGTAAATATATTAATCAGTCATTCCACGAGGGACAATATTTTACTCAATAGAAAAAAGATTAGTCAAAAATTTAGTTGCGCAACTTTTTTGCAAAGAGCAATGATTGTCAGTCATTCACGGTGTTAGGCCTTTGTATTTCACATAATTCATCTCAATCATGGTCTCCCCAATGTTACTATATAATACCTTAAGAAGGGAATTACGAGTCACATGAAACTTATTGCCAGAAATTTAGTTATAGAAGATTCTATAATACAATAAAGTTGAAAATTCAATCTAATACTAACTTTCATCTTAAAGTGTTGTGGTTCTACTAAGTATAAAAGCAACTCAAACATTTACCAAAATGAGTGAATAAATTTCAAACTAAGAGCAAACAAAAATCATAGATGGGACAATTTTAATCCCCAATTAAAAGCGATTCCTAGGAGAAGATGATCAATATTTGTTAAGATTAGGATTCAAAACTAAGATGCTCACAAACTTTTATTGGGAACCCCAAATTTTATGAGATACATCACAAAATATCTTGCATAAATGATTATTCAATATTAGCCGAATTTAAGACGGTTATTTATATTCTGGTATAATGATTTGCGGTTATATTAGCTTAATTTAACAATGGGATAACCGATGAGCAGAACAGCTTTGCTAGTCCATAGATTAGGTACACATTGCTAGAGAATCCAAAAACAAATATATTATCCAAATGTTAATTGAAGTAGCTTGATAATTAGTGGGTAGTTTTATTTATGAAACATAAAGACTGACCAAAAACTATTGACTGACACATTGGACCCAAAAATTAATAAAGTAAACTCGCCGAGAAATAATATAAAACATTGATCATCAAGATTAAAAAAAAGGCTATCAAATAGTTAAATCTTAAATACACTGGATGATTAGACAACTAAGATTTTATTTAGTATTCATTACACTGCAATTAATTTAATCTTGCGAACGAGTTTATCAAAATGAAAATTGAGACAAGATTACACAAATGGGGAAAGTTTAATCTAAGAGATGCTGTGCGATGATGAGATAAAATTAAAAATAACTATAAATTCATAATTCAAAACGCTGGCTTTTAATGTTCATAATTATGAAGCATGTCTTTTATTTCAATAGATGATAAATTATCTAACTATTTTGTAATACTCGAAAAGTAGAATACTAGAATTGAATAAACTAATGAAAATGGAGCAAAATTTGATATCATAAAATCTACCAACATCATAACTGCGCCATTATGATGGTTATTTTTGCTAGTGTTTGACTTACGTTTAAGGATTTAAACAAGGCATAGAATACTTTAATATAAGGTGATACAATGCATTGCAGAGTATGCAGCATTAGCTATTGAACATTGGGTATACGAGGTGTCAAAAAGAAAACTATTTTATTTCAGATGAGAAGAGGTAAAAGTAAATATTGATTGGCAAAAAGGCGAATTAATTGGAAAGGAAAAAGGAAAGGTAAATTTAAAATTGAATGAAATAAAAAAAAATTGATGCAAACTTTATTCACAAACTCGATCTCATTCTTTTGGGGTAGAGAAAAGATACCAATCAAAAATAAATAATTAAAAAATTTTAACATTTAAAATGTTGAATGTGAGAAGATCTAAACTCGCATCCCCCATTTATAGAATCGCAATTATTATTTTTGCACGTCTAGCGATTAGAACACAAAGGAATTAAAAAAACTTTAATCATTATCGTTAAAAGATTTTGTTTTATTTTAGCAATTAGGCGGTTAGGCACCAAAAGTTATTTACCTTTGGATACAATTTAATGTATAACTACGAAAATACCCTCATAAATTAAAAAAATTAATCATTTTTCAGAACGTGAAGAATATTTTCAAAAAAACAATATCCATAAAAATGATATCATTTCCAAGAAATGATATATATATATATATATAACATTTTAAACATAGTTATATAACATATTTATAAATGTTTTAAATGGTATATAAAATATAGTTTATTAACAAAACATTTTTATGTACACACACTCGCGCACGCGCGCACTCACACATTTTATATATATATATATTTATTTATTAATTTATGTGTGAATCATCATACTAAAAAAATATTTGAGTTTTAATACATTTAAATATTGAAACCCAAAGTCATGTTTAAAAACATTTAGTGACGTGGTTTGATATATGAGATATAAAATAAAATAAAAAACTTTATTTTTTAAAATTTAAAAATTCACTAAACTTAAAAATTATAATTATATTTTGTGTACTAAAATTCATGAACACCAATTTGCACCCCAGGTATTTTTTTTCAAATTAAATCTTAATTTTGAAAATTTTTAAAGCAACCTTGTAGTTTCAAAATCATTCAATCAAATTCAAAAATTAAAATTTGAATTTGAAAACTATTTTTTTTTTTAATATTCATTTCATGGTGGAGATCCATGGGTTTGAATCCAAGACACCTTCGCAGAAAATGTTAAACTACCAAATCAAAATTTTTAATAAGAGATAAAAATATAAATAAATAAATAAATACATACATGCATACATACATACATACATATATATATATATATATAATACAAAATTTACAAAATAAAATATACAGAATGTAATTATGTATAAATATATATAGATAAATCATATGTGTGTGTGTGTGTGTGTGTGTATCTATATCTATCTATAAGCATATATAAAAATATTACTATGATATATATATCTATATATATTTATATGTGTGTGTGTGTGTGTCTTCATATATTTATAAATAAATAAATACACACACACACACACACACAATATTATATATATATATATATATATATATATATATATATATATATATATATATATATATATATATATATAATGCTAATTAATGTAGACTTAGTTTGCTTACTAGGATTTGTTCACTTGTTAGGTTACCTGCTGAGATATTTAATTAAATTTATAAATATTAAAATTTAGAAGGTTGAAACATTATCACAATGAACAACTTTAAAGTTTAAGTTAATTATCTTATAAAGTTTGAAGGCATGCAATTTGTATGTTAAAATTGAAGGTATGTAACTAAAATAATGAAATATATATATATTAAAAAATGTGCTTGTATGCAACTTTAATAATAAATAATTTATAAATATTTTAACAAATACTAAAAGATTAAATGTAATAACAATGAATAGCTTAAAAAATTTTTAAGGTAAGCAATTCAAAAGTTGAGATGTAAAAACAAATGAACAACTTAAAAAAATAAAACTTAATTTCAAAATTTATAGAGTTGCTTGATCTACACTTTACTAAAGGTGTAATCCAATAAATAACACCTCTCATTATTCTATATTTTAGAAAGCATATTATATCATATAGCTAGTAGATAACTATTATACTACACGCTCTGTATGGATTAGTTAATATCCCTATTAATTTATTAATATTCTCCATTACTAGCTGACCTTTTTTTTTTTTTGTCATTTTTCATTGATATATTGATATACATTGGCATTGTGATTTTTTAGGATTTCAATTAGATAAAATACTTTTTATCAAATTAGTTTGTACATATTATTAATTTGAAATCATGAATTATCACATTGTAAATTATTCTTTTTTGCTTAATTAATATAATTTTAATCTATTTAGATAAATATCAAATATTTAAATTTTATGTATATGAGAAAATTACAACTAAAGATTTTGATAAATATCTAAGAGATTGAAGCAACCCTCCATATCTCATTTTAATTCAATCTTACCAAATAATGATGTGACTATACCTTTTTTATTAGATTTATGTAATATTTTAAATATGTTACTACAACTTTATTACAAATAGGTCTTTATCTACATTATTATAATTTAAAATATATTTTTGTTATGTGTTACAGGAATGGAAAATATTATATGACCTGATCATCAATTAATGAATATAAGATTGATAAATGAGTTTTTGACTAATGAATTTATAGATGGGATAGAGGAGTTTATTGGCTTTGCTGAAAAATAACCTGAATTTATATATGAAATAAAAATAAGATGTCTATGTAATGACAATAAATATCAAAAATTAAAGTTTCCAAGTTGTGGACATGGTGTAATATTATCTTGCAAAATATATATTTATTAAAGACTATTATATTTGGTATAAACATAGAAAAATAGTTGTGCCAAAAATAATAAAACATTATGTACATAGAAGTGTCGATTCAAATGTTACAAAGGAATATGCCAATCCAGTGCATGTGAAGCAATTTTTGGTAATTCATTCAATCCCGATGTTATTGACAATATCTTAATATCATCAGTAAAATAATTTTATGAAATGCTGAAAGCATCAAAATAAGAGATTTGGTCATCCATATGACTACTCAAAGTTATCTGTAGTGTGGCCAAACTGTTGAATTTAAAGGAAAAATATTATTTTTTAGAAATGTATTTTGATGAAATATGCGAGTTGTTATCTGAATTTTTTCCAAAAAATACCATCTTGATAGATAGCTTTTACAAAACAAATGAATTAATACGAGATTTAAGTTTTCATATAGAAAAAATATATTTGTATTAATAACTGCATGATATATTAGGGCATAGATAGTTAAGCAATTGCATATAATTTATATAACTACCCTTGGTATAAAAGAAATATATCGTGTAAATAGTAGAAAACAAATATTCTTTATAAAAGATATATTATCACTATAAGAAATAAACTATTTAGAAATGAAAAATAGAAATGTCCAAATCCATTTCAAAAAATATGAAAATATTTGAAATGGATTAGAAACAGAATAAACAAAACCAGGCAAAAACTGAAATGGATAAAAGTTTCATTGCTATTCAGCGATGGAAAATTTTGAGTTATTTTATTCCATCGCTAAATGATTTGCAAAGAGAAAAGTGGATATGCTTGCATAGAATTCATAGACAAAAAGTATTTGCATCTATTTATAATCAGAAATGAAAATCATATCCATATCTATTATTGTGAGGGATATTAAATAAGTCACTAAATAAATTTAAATGATTATGTGATGGAAAGTCATTCCGTCACATTTTTAGCAGCGCAATTAAATTCAATCACTAAAATTTTATAATTAATTCTAAAGACTACTTTGAAACTTCAAAGTATTCTAAGAGTTTTAAGGTTTATTTGGTTTTGTTGTGATTTCATCTGATTCGTGTTTGGTTTGCTTATTCTCCATTTATTGTTCGACATGATTTTCATCTGAAATTGAGGTATGAAATTATGATTTTTATTATATTTCATATGTATTATATTTGAGAATACCTCCATGTGTGCATTTTCATGATAAGTGTAATTTTTTTTCCATTTTTAACATTTATATTGGGTTCTATCTAATTGTTTTGCTAAATTATTATAAATATAATTGATAAATTATAAATTATTTACATTTTTTTACATTTTTTCCATATCTTTATTTGTAAAAATTTTTTTAACCTAATTGATTTTTGATAGTTTTGTGTATTTTGTTATTGACCTATAGTTAATATCACCAAATTTATATTGCATTTAGTTTCCTTACTAAAATTAAATGATATATAATAATTTCAAAATTGAATAACTCATATTAATTACATTACCTCAACAATACATAATTTATAATTATTAATATAATTACTAAATGTTTATCTGTAATAATAATAATAATGGGAAAAAATATAAGTAGGGTATGCAATTAGATTAGTTAAATGTAACGAATTGACAAAATTATATTGTAACAACCCTCCTTTTTTGATTTTAATCCAAAGTTATCTAAAACTTATTTTACTACAACTTAGTTGTTTGATTTATGCAATTTCATAAAAATATTACATCTTTATTACAAACATATATATATATATATATATATATATATATATATATTATAATTCCAAAAATATTAATATTGTGTTATAGGAATGAAAATTATTATAGGATCAGATCTTCATTGAATGAATGTAGGACAGATAGATGGGTTTTTAACTATTGAATTTATAAATGGTATTGAAGTTTTATTGTCTTTACTAACACTACAAAAAAAATATTGATTTAGCTAGGGAATTTTAGCTAAAAATTTATCCCTAGTTAAATTGTCAGAGATTCACTAGGGAATAAAAAGAGATTTTTGATTTTTCATTGAAATAAAAATTTGTAACAGATTGGCTACGGAATATTTTTGTAAAATTCTGCTCAAGATAAAATGGGAATTTGGCAACAGATTATTGACAGATTAGCTGCGGAATATTTTCATAAAATTCCACTCAAGAAAAGCGTGGAATTTAGCAACGAATTAGCGACGAAATATTTTTGTAAAATTCTACTCAAGAAAAGTGGGAAATTTAGCAACAGATTAACAACGGATTAGCGATGAAATATTTTCGTAAAATTCCGCTCAAGATAAGTGGGGAATTTAGCAACGGATTAGCGACGTAATATTTTCATTAAATTTCACTCAAGAAAAGCTGGGAATTTAGCAACGGAATTTTTCTAGCTAATAAAATCTGGAATTTAGTGATTGATTTAGTGATAGAATTTTCATAGCTAATTACATCCAGTACATAGCGACAGATTTCAACGACGGAATTCACTGACTAATTACATCCAGAACATAGCAATAGGTTTTAGCGACCAAATTTCGCTAGCTAATTACTTCCCAAAATATAGCGACGGATTTAGCGATAGAATTTTTCTAGCTAATAACATACTAAATATAGCGACAGAACTTCCTTAGCCAATTACATACTGAACATAGCGACGTATTTTAGTAACGGAACTTCCCTAGCAAATAAAATCCATAATATATCAATGGATTTAGTGACGGTACTTTCCTAGCTAATTAAATTCGGAATATAGCGATGAATTTAGTGACGGAACTTCCCTAGCTAATTAAATATTGAATATAGGGACATATTTAATGATAGAATTTCTCTAGTCAATATTTAATTATTTAAATTTTTTAAATTTATTATTAGTTTTAATATTTTATTTAATTTTGTTTATTAAATATATGTTAATGGTCTATAGATGAGTGATCTTTGAAAAATACATCCTCCTCCTAAAATTATAAAAAAATGATATTATAAATAAATAATTTAAAATATATAAAAATACAAAAAAAATTATATTAATAAGGACTAAAATAATTATTTTTATGATGTATTAATTTTTTAAAAAATTATACAAAAAAATTTTCTTACATTTTTAATAAAGAAACCTAAATTTTTGTATTAAATTAACATTAAATAATTAATTCAATAAGTATACTAATTTTTTTTCGATATTATAAAAATTAAATTAATACACATTAAAATTTCTATTAATATAAATGTAAAATAATTAATTGTATGATAAAATTGAAAATATTTTCAAAAATATTTGAATTGGCGAATAAACTATTAAATATTAATATTATTTTATGGATAAAAAATTTATGATTATAGGAAACTTTTAAAAAAATAATTAATAAAAAATTTGAAAATCTTGAAATATATTAAAAATATAAATATTTTCAATTATGTTAAAAGAAAATAAATAAATATTTATAAATAAATACATAGATATTTACTCCAACTAAAATTTATAAGAATTAAACAATTGAGTAAAATTTTTACTATTAGCTTTTAACATTAAGTTTTTATTAAAATAATAAATATAACTTTTTTTAATTATCTTCCCACTTTAAGTAATTTTTAAAATTTTAAAAATTATTAATGATATCAAATAATATGAAATTTTAAGCCTTGAAAATTATTTCATATTATCTTCATACAAATTAATATGAATTCTTAAAAAAATTACAACCATAAAAAATAAATATTTATATATATTTTAACATTAAGAGTATTTTATAACTCTTAGGAGAGTGGCTAGAAGACAAATCATCTTTTCATAAATGTCTTATTATATGAAGTTTGTTAATTTTGTAGCTATTTGATATTTTTTTTATATGGCTAGACATATTTTTTTAAATTATTTATATATTTATTGTTTAATTAATATTATAATAAAAAATTGTAACGTGTTTTTTTTTCATGTGTATCTTGCTACACGCATATTAATTTTGTTGAAAAAATTTTGATAGTAAATAAAATTAATGAGTCTTTTTGTATTTTATATATATTTTGTTTATTTAATGTTTTAATAATTAAAAATATAAATATTTTGCTAATATTTATATTCACTTCTTGTCGAGACGTGAGAATCTCTAACAAGTGAAGCGCAAGTCTTCCGCAGACCGCCATTATCTCTCGACACTGACACATCAAAATTTAATTAAAGTTTAAGTTTTAATTTGTTTTTAATTTGAGGTGCACTTTATACATTTATTCTTTATCGATTATCTTGGATTGCTTAATCGAAGATTAAGCATTTTGATTATGTTATTTTTTTTTTCCGAAATTCTTCTTCTTTAATCACCATGGTAAGCTTAAATTGCTTGTATAAACTTATTCGTATACATACTTCATGCATTTGTGATATAATGCATTCTCATTGTGTGGATTTTGATGGTAATAGTAGGTATGCCGACTTGACATCTACATCAAATTACATAACTATATATAAATAGTATACATAAATAGTAATCATAAACATAAGTGTATTTTATATAAGTGTATTTAAACATAACTATACATCAATATGCATGTGTGATATAATTCGAATTTCTTATATAAGTGTATTTTACTATATCTATAACTATAAAAATAGTATACATAAACATAACTATATAAAAATACAACATCATATATTTAATATACATACATGCATACATACATACATATATATATATATATATATATATATATATATATATGTATGTATATCATCATATTACTATATATAAATGTATTTATCTACATTAATATACATAACTATATATATATATATATATATATATATATATATATATATATATATATATAGCATACATAAATAGTATATGGTATGCCGACTTGATATCTATATCAATAGACATAACTGTATATAAATAGTATACATAAACAGTATACATAAACATAAGTGTATTTCATATAAGTGTATTTAAACATAACTATACATCAATATGCATGTGTGATATAATTCGAATTTCTTATATAAGTGTATTTTACTATATCTATAACTATAAAAATAGTAAACATAAACATAACTATATATAAATATAACAACATATATTTAATATACGCATATAAATAGATATATAACTATATATAATATATTTTTACAATATGTATATCAACATATTACTATATATAAATGTATTTATCTACATCAAATATATATACATAGTCATATGCATAAATATATATAATTACATGAAAAACTATATATAACTATATCTACAACATGTATAACTGCATGCTTCAGAAACTTAGTATCCATTCATCTCATTCATATATATTTTTTTTTGGATATTGTATAAATCTTTATTATTTTCCCATATATTTTTGGAACTTAAATTTAATTATTTCAATTTTAAATATTTTTTTATTATATTTTTATATATTTGTATAAATCAATATGATTAATATGTTTAGGATTTTTATTTTTGTTTTACATAATATCATTTAACTAAAATTGATTTCTAATAAAATGTTTATTTGTTAAAATTCATTTTGGAAATTTCAAAAAAAAAATATGTTTGTGTAATAAATATTATAAAAATTTTTAAAATACATGTGTGATGTAGTTTTTATTTACAAAGATAAAACTTTAAAAATAAAATTTATTTAGAAAATAAAATGTTCACCTCATAATATTCAATATGTTATATTTATTATAAATAAACAATGTTTGAAATGTATCTATTTAATTCCAAAAAAAAACATTGTAATGTATTAAATTTTAAAAAAAATTAAAAATACTTATTATAAAAAACAAATTAATATATTTATATGGTTATTTATATATTTTGAATAAAATAAAAAAAATAATTACTTGTAGAAAAATTTACTCTTGTATTTTTATGACAATCTATTTTGTTTGAACATAATTAAAGAAATAATTGATTTTTTACAAAACATCAAAGGCATGTATTTATATGCACTACATTATATTTGTTTGAATTTTAATATTTCTAAAAATTTATTAATAACAATAAATAATATGTAAAAATTTATCATAGATATTAATATTTTAATAAAAAATTATATAGACAAACAAAAACAATATTATCTATTTATGAACTATATTTTCATTTTTAACATTATTGTAAAACCAACATAATTTACAAATATGCCAACTTCATTTATTTATATGAGTATAATGATAGTTATTTTAATATATATATATATTAAAAAAAGAACCATTTGAATATAATAGAAGCTCATATATTTAATTCATAATTTCATTTTACGTATTAATATGCTTCACGAACACACACACAGCACACACACACACACACACACAAATATTTGTTTTAAATATAAAGAATGTATAATATTTTATAAATTATGTACAATATTAAATAATTTATTTTAATTAAATTTCAAAATCTAAAAATTTTAAATATATTTACACACACACACACACACACATATATATAATAGTTTCATGTGTAACTTTAAAAATACATTACGTATATATGTATATGTGTGTGTTTGTGTGGGTGTAAAATAGTATATGCATGCATACAAGTATATACATACTATTTTGAAAATGTAGATACATGTGTGAATATATACAAAAGTACAAAAATGTCTATGCTGATATATAATGTATAGTAAAGTATATGGATGTATAAATGTGTGTGTGTGTAGGGAAGTGTATATGCACATATATATTTATGCATATAGATGTAAATATCAACATTAATTTTGAGAATAAAAATACTTGAGCACATTAATATTAATATGTTCCACAAATTCATGAGAATGGGAGCAAAAAGTGACATTTTTGCAAGATACTACTAATCTTCCATCTATAACACTTTGTCTCAAAATTTGATCAGAGTACTACTTGCAATGATAAGGTTCATGCAATACTACATACAATGAAGTTATATTTTCATTCAATACTATAATTTGTTCAAATAAAAAAATCTATCTAATATCTTCTTCAACAACTCTTCTATCTTTTTTTTTCTAGTATTGATAAGCTATTTTCAATTTTGATTACATATACATTTCTTATCTAATATCTCTAGTTCAAACTATTATAATAGAAAAATCAATCAAATCAATCTAGGTCAGACATATTTCTTTTCTATGAGATATTTGTTTATAGAATATTTAATATATACCATGACATTGGGTTCCCACTAAATATGATATTAATTTTCTAAAAGAAAAGATTGTTAATACATGTTCTTTCTCTATAGTGGTGTAATTCAATTGGGCATTTTAGAGTGTGTTGTTATCATAGTATATGATAATTATTTATAAATATTTATATAACTATATAAAACTCTTCATAATTATATTTAACTATATTTGTAACTATGTAAACTAATTTATAACTATATTAATAACTATATATAACTATTTTTTAACTATATAATATTTTATAACTATATGTATAATTCTATATAACTATATTTTTAACAAAATATATCATATGTATAATAATATATAACTATATATAATTCTATTTTACTATATGTATAACTATAAAAATGTTATATATAACTATATTTTTAACTACATACATATTTATAACTATATGTGTATAACTATATATAAATATTTAAAAAATAGCCTGAATTTATTGATAAAGCAAAAATAAGATGTTCATGTAATGCTCTTAAATATCAAAATTAGAGTTTCTATGATGGGGGCACAGTGTGAAATTATCTTATAAAAAATAGATTTGTTAGTGACTTTTATGTTTAGTACAAACATGGCAGAATAGTTATCCCACAAATAACCAATCATTATGTATATACAAATATTGATTCAACTGTTGCAATAAAATTTGCTAATCCTAATGATGCATGTGAAGTAATTTTGAATGATATTATTGGTCATTCATTAAATTTAGATATCACTGATGATATCCCAATATCTTCAGCAAAATAATTTTTTGAAATGCTAAAAGCTTTAGAAGAAGAGGTTTGGAAAGATAATTCGTATGGTCACTCAAAGTTATATGTGGTGGCTAAACTAAAAAATTTAAAGCAAAGCATCATTTTTCAGAAAGGTGTTATGATAAAATATATTTATTGTTATTTGAATTGTTACCAAAGAATAGAGTAATGATAGATAATTTTTACGACATAAAAAAGTTAATGCGAGATTAGGGTTTACCAGTGGAAAAAATAAATTGTGGTAATAATGGCTACATGATATATTGGGGCATAGACAGTGAAGTAATTGTATGTAATTTCAATAATTATCCTCGGTATAAAAAAATACAGCATGTAAAAGGCAAAAAATATATATTTCTCACTAGATAATAGATTATTTTTCATTGAATCTTGTTTACAAAGATTATTTGTATCTAATACTACTACTAATGATATGAGTTAGCACAAAAATTGTTTATTAAAGATGGCATGATGTGAAATTGCTCAGATTCTCCACAAAAATATTTCGATGATTGTCATCCATCATCTATAGATGAAAGTCAAAATGTTAGATTAGGGTTGTGCATAGATGGATTTTAGTCATTTAAACAAATAGGGTAATAATACTTTTCATAGCCAGTTATTACTACACCTTATAATTTGCCACCTTTGATGTGTATGAAAGATGAATACATGTTTTGTGTGTTATAATGCCTTGTCCAAGACATCCAAAATATAAATTGGATATTTTCTGAAACCCCTTATAGTAGAGCTCAAAAAATTATGGAAGGATGATGTTGAAACATATGATATATCTAGAAATAAGAACTTTAAAATATGAGCAATGCTATTGTGGACCATAAGTGACTTCCTACATATTCAATATTGTCCGGATTAAGTATTATGAAAAAATTAGCTTGTATTTATTTCATGGACAACTTGAGTGCATTTTATCTAAGCAAAGGAAGAAAAACTTCTTGATTTGATAATCATTATAAATTATTACATGTGGAACATCAATTTCAGATCAATATTAATATATTTTAGAAAGGCCACAAAGTTATTAAAAGTACATCATCCTTGAGGTCATTGATAAGGTATTAGAAGTTTGAAAGATATGGGTTCAAAAGTGTTATGAATATTGATGCAGATTGCTTCAATATGCAAATTTCAAAGATTTATCACTGTGGTTAAAAGAAAATTATATATATTTTAGGATTTGCTATATTAGAAAATAATTCTTATTAGACACAACTTAGATGTGATATATATTGTGAAGAACTTTTTTGATAATATTTTTAATACTATAATAAAAGTGGAAGGAAAAACAAAAGATTATAGTAAATCAAGAGAGGATTTTAAAAAGTTATGTTAGTGTACAGCGTTACATAGGGATGAATCAATGAATAAATTCCCTAAGTCCCGTTATAGTCTTGAAAAGGATGAAAAGGAAGCATTATATAAATGGCTTATGGAGCTAGGTTCCTTGACAGATATGCATCTAACATTAGAAGATGTGTTGATATAAAGAAGCATAAGTTATTTGGAATGAAAAGTTATGACTATCATGTGTTCATGCAGAGACTAATACCCATAGTATTCCATGTATTACATCCACAAATATTTGGAAAGTATTTGCTGAAATAAGTATTTTTTTTAAGAATCTCACTTGTAATGTCATAAGAAATATAGAAATTGAGCAATTACAAACTTATATTTCTATAATTTTATGCAAACTTGAACATTTTTTTTCTCCTAGCTTTTTGGATTCCATGTAACATCTTCTAGTTTACTTGTCTTACAAATCCATGATAGTAGGTCCTATGCAATATAAATGGATGTGTCCATTTGAGAGAGAGTATATTTTTCATTTGATAATATAAAAATTTTAATTTATCTGCCGATTATTTTTTTGTAATATATATCAATTTCAAATATCTTAGAAAATTAAAAAATAATATTCAAAATAAAGCCAAACTCAAAGAATTGATACGTAATGCCTAATTGGTTAAGAGGCTTCGATATTTTATGCGCACTACTTTCAATAACAATTATATAATTGACATAAAATATTATCACCAAAGAATGTATATCGCATGGGGATGGATTAGACAAAAATGATATACTTTCTATTTTCATAATAAGGGGTAGATGATATAGTAAAATAACATCGAGATATTTTTTGGATGATTGAGATTATCATACTGTGCACACATATATTTTGTTAAACTATAAAAAAGTTACACCATATACTAAGTAAGATTTATAATAATTTCATATTCTTATTTTTGTCATTGTATACGATATAAAATTTAAATTAATCAAAATATCTTCAATTTTATTCTTTAAGAATATTTTCTCAAGAATTATGGCAAAGAGAATCTCATATTGATGACGAATCAATTGATGCAAAGCATGAAAAAGATTTTGCAAATTGATTTGAAAAATATGTCAGTATATAACTTATCATTCATAGTTTAAAAAAACTACTTGTGACATTATATATGTATGAATTTGTCATTAATCATTTTGTAGGTATAATCTTCTTTATAAAATATATATAACAAAAAAATGAATGTTCTTGCAAACAAACCATTATAGTTTACAAATGTAACTCATACATTATATAAATAGATACAAATTTCATACTTTGAAATATAGTTCAAATAGAGCTAAAATGAACAGTGATATTTGAATTAAAGGGTCTAACTATACTGCACGTACTACTAATTTTCACGGTCGACTAATTGAAATTTTATATGTGGAGTATCATACTTTACCAATTAAGAGGAATATTCTATTTATGTTTGAATGGTTTGATCCATTTCAAAATATGGATACTAGAATTAGAGGTGTCAAAGAGGTCGGGCCAGACTGGCCCAGCCCAATTTTAAGCTGCCCAACCAAGTTACCATGCCGGGCTAGGAATGTCATGGTACAGTAATCGTGTCGTGCCTGGCCCGACATGGTTTAGTGGAGGTCATGCCTGGCACGGGCTCGTGACCCCAAAATTTGATGGGTTCGTCCTAGTTCGGGTTGAGCTGTAACCCTAATTTTTAAAAAAATTAAGGTTTTGATGGCACACCAACACGCCGCCATCACCCTTTAGAGGCTCTGTGAACCTCACTCGTCAGCATCGACTCGTCGTGACCATGCTCGGTGCGTGGTTATGTGTCCCGTGCCCACATGCCAAGCATTCATGTCGTGCCTAGCACGACATGCAGGCTAAAATCCTTCGGCCAAGCATAACACAACTAGTGCCGTGGACAGACCTAGCACGGGCATGGGCACGGGTCATTCCCATGCCATGTCGGGCCAAGCATGGCCAAACTGTGCCATGTTTCGTGTTGGGCTAGTTTGGCCCGACCTATTTGACACCTCTAACTAAAATTCATCATCTATACAACCTTATTGATGTGCACTATAATAAATTTTATCATAGGTATGAGATATTTTTTTTGTGGTACAAGCCAAACAAGTGTGTTATACTGCTTACCCAACCACAAGAAGAAATATGCGTTACTGGTGGGTAATATGTAAAATAAAACCAATCACCTTTTAAATTGTTGAAAAGGATGTTATGGTCATTATATCATGTATATTCGCATTTCAAAAGAATAACATGAAAGTTTATTCAATCATTCATGGGGCAGATGATGGCCTTAAAATATTACTTGGTGAAAGTGAAAATTATTTAGATATTGATGATGACAATGTTGAAGAAAATAATGAGGATGAATTAATTGCAGATAGATGGCAATGAATATGTAGATATAGATAATTTCTTAGAAAGTTTTGATTATGACTAGAAATTTATTGACTATCTTATTATTTTTTCATTATTATTTTATAATTGTTAAAAAGTTGATAAATTAAAATATTTTAATTGTTTTTTCTAATGTCAATATGTTTTTCATTAAGTAATGTTATTATGAGATTTCATATAATATTTTTATTGCCTATGTATATTTTGATATTTATGTAATTTGATTTAAGTATGAGAGATAATCATTCGAGTGATCGAGGTTCTCAAAGTGTGGGGAGGGGTAGAAAAAACCAACAAATAGTTAATGAAAGAAGAAATCTTCATGTATTTAGTGATGACAATACTACAAATGTCTTTCTGAATTCCCCTACACGTATGAAAGAAACTATGGCATCACCTCATCATGTGATACATAGATTTACTATCATAGATATTCTATCTTCATCTCATTTCTTCACTAGAAGATACTAATAGTTCCGATCAACCTATCTTAGGAGGCCCATACATTGATACTATAGCAGCGGCACTTACAAGATATTCATAATCTTTAATTTGTATGCCAATCAATTATAAAATCTTTATTCAGCCCACAATTGATAGTAAACCATATATAGCATTCTAAAATTTACTACATGGTAAATCTTTGATACATTTATATGTTTTTCATTTTGGCATAATATGATATACTCTTAAAATTAATGCATTATAATATATTTTTGTTTTATATGGTGTTTGCAAAAAAAATACAAATGGAATAACACTTGGTGGTATCCATGAAAGATACATGGAAACATGTGGCATGTGTGAGATTTAATGACAAGCTTAGTAAATGAAGAAAAAAGTATAGTAAATATGCAAAGTCTAATAGTGTTCCCCTTAAAGTCTGGATAAAGTAGTATGATTATTGGAATAGCGAGGAGTTCAAGGCATTGTTCCAGTTGGCCTCACACATTCGTCGATTAGAAAAAGAAAGTGAATGATCAAGCCCTTCAAAATATATTGGAGGTTCAAAGGAGACCTACCAACATTTGGTAGATTTGGTATAATTATCATTTATTTTTTGTTATTATTCATATTTTTATAATTAAAATGATAATATTTGTGTCATAATGAATGATGTACCTTAATATAAACTAATTTTTATTTACAGAAGGCTGAATTGGTATTTTCACCGATACTATTTGAGATATTCAAGCGAATGCACAAGAAGAAGGATAGATCATTTTTGGAAACATGCTCAAATGATATTAATGTGAGGTTCTTATTTTGTACTTATAGCTTACTTTCATAATGGAAAATACTAAAAAAAATTAAAATTCTTTATTTGGCATGAAATGTAAATAAAATGCTAATACAAATATATTTTTTTATAATAACTAATAATTTATTTTTTTATTAACTCATTTAAATAAAATTAATAATATTTTTAATATATATTTGGTAGTAGGGAGAGGATAGTTTGTTTTGCTAGTATAAAATTTCTTTTAATATAGTAATTGATATGGTATATTGTATTTTAACAAATAATAAGAAGCTATAGAAAATATAGTTATAATTGCTTCATAATTAATAGATCCTTTTGTAGAGGTGCAAGAGATTGATATTGCACATATTTACCTTCAGGCTATCAGAGTTGAGCCAAAAAAATGGCTAGTGTAAAGTCTAGGTACCCATACATCTACATTTTATCCAGGTTTTGTTTAGAGTTCTTCATCATCATCTCCAATTACAATAACATATTTGATGAGAGTTGGCATGAAGAGATGCAGGATATCTAGGATTCATTACAAAGGAAAAATGAGGATATGTAATAAAAGAATAAAGAGATATAAAAAGAAATTTTAGAATTGAAAAAAAGAGTGGCTGAAAGATTTAAAAGAGTTGAGAAAATACAACAAAAAGATTTTGAAAATGGTGGAAATAATGTGTAAGTTGAAAGAGACATCATTGATTTTTCATCATTCTGAAGAGGATCCATCCAAATCTCCAAAGGATAATACTCATTAGGAGAAGGACCCGTAGTTATTTGTGATGAGTTATTAATTTTTCGCAACATTTTTTTTGATCTAAATTAATGGTTTTGTGTTAATGGGTTTTAAATTTTTGTTATAAATTGTTTATTAAAATTTATGAACATTTTTTTTGTAATTTGACATTTTATCTTATGGTGGGTGTTATGTAAATATTATTTGATAAATAATATGTAGATATGCATATTTGGTTGCAGGTCATATAGTTTGTGTATGTAATTATATATTGTATACAATATACAAAAATAGCATAAATACTACTTAGACCTATTGCAGACAATAGACATGGATTTTAGAAACAAAAATTATGTTTCAATTGATTCAGTCGTATAATTAGTGACGAAATCCAAGATCCCTTTGCTATCATAATATTTATTGATAGAATTCTTTCCATCGCTATTTATAGAAATGCCATTGTGTGTTCTGTTTCTAAAAATTTAGCATGGAGGATTATATAAATGGAACTATTGCATTTCTAAATCCATTACTATTCACCCATCATGACAGAAACAGAAATTGATTCGGTCATTTCTGATTAAAGGATTTCTTGTATTATATTTTTCATTGACTCCTCAATTATAAAGATTATTTGTATCTGAAGCCACTAATTAATGATATGAGTTGACACAAAGAGAATATTATTGAAGATGATATGATAATATATTATTCAGATTCCCCTTCTTAAAATAATTTTGATGATTATCATCCATTTATAGTAGATAAAAGTTAAAATATTAGATTAGGGTTGTGCATAGATGGACTTCAACCATTTGGATAAACAAGGCTATATTACTCTTCATGGTTGGTTATTATTATACCTTATTATTTACCACCATGGATGAGCATGAATAATGAGTACATGTTTTTGTGTATTATCATGCCTAGTCTAAGAAATCAAAAAGACAAGTTGGTAGAGACATAACAAGCCACGAAGAGATGCAACAAAAAGAATGAAGAGGTACAACAAAAGAATAAAGAGATGCAAAAATAAATCGAAGAAATAAAAAAAAAAGAGAGGCTGAAAGAATAAATAGAGATGAAAAAAGAATAAAAATAGAGGAGGAAATATAATAGATTTTGAAGATGTCGAAAATAATATGCAAGCTGGTAGAGTCATCATATTTTTTTCATCTTTTCAAAGAGGATCCATCGAGATCTCTAAAGGACAATACTCATCTCAACAAGGACTTGTAGTTTTTTGTGATGTTGTGTTTTAAAATTTTTGTAACGAAAGTTTTTGTTGTTAAATTTTAGTTTTTGTGTTTTTGTTTTTTTAATTAAGTTAATAATGTGTACTGTAATTGATGTGCCTTTATATTTATTATCTAATGTGTTACTTTGTTGTGGATGTTATGCGAATATCATTTAATAAATAATATGTGCATGTACTTATTTGATTATTGGTTTTATGGTTTCTAAATATATTTATATATTATATATGGTATATAGAAACTACAACAAATGGGACATGTTCCAGTTGCAGAAATTAGAAATGGAATTGATGTTTCAAAATCCTTCTTATTTAGAAACATATCTTGCATTTCTATTTTATTCCATCACATATTTTAGAAATGCATGGGCATTATTTGTTTGTAAAATTTAGAAAATAGCACTTAAGAAATCAATGTTTTCTATTTCTAATTATGCTGCTATTTGAATATTACGATGGAATTAGATATGGAATTGGGCATTTCTATTTCCATCTTTTCTTATAGTGATATATATATATACATACACACACATACATACATACATATATACATATGTATGTATGTATGCATTTATGTATTTGCATATATTTATATATAATTATATGTTTATATATATATATATATTGTGTGTGTGTGTGTGTTTAATACACACACACACACACACATGTTTAATATATATATATATATATATATATATATATATGTATGTATGTATTTATGTATTTATGTATTTGCATATATTTATATATAATTATATATATATATATATATATATCCTAGAATATTAATTGGTGCTTGTCATTAGGTGGTTGCGTGTTTTTTGTTAAGCTGGTGGTCCTCAGTACAAACTATTGATTCACTACTATTTGATAGGTATTTATTTACAAAAAAAAAAAAAAAGAATAATCATTTGCTATTTCAAAATCAAGAAATTTATAAAGAAATTTTGAAACTTTAAAATTGGTTGCTGAATTTTAAAAATTGAGATTTATTCTTTTTAATATTCAATCGGAAAATTTGGATTATATATTTTAATGTACCAAATCTTAATAATTTTCTAGTGAGGTATATTTTTTAAATTTTTAAAAATAAATTTTCTTTTTTTTAATTACTTTATTTTTGATGTAAAAAATTTTTGTATGTCAAAATACTAAAAAAATTGAGTTTCACTTTCAATACATTTTAATATTCAAACCCAATAATTATTATTTAAAATATCAACCCAACTATTCTTTTCGTCATCTCACATGATAAATCATTAATGAGCCAAAAGTTATCTATGTTTTAGTTTATTTTTTTTGATATGTTTTCATGTTTAAAAAGTGAATTTCATGGTTGAAAGATAGAAATTTACCATTCTCATGGTTTTGCAGGTTTTTAGTTAAAAGAAGTAAAATTACAACAGAAATTTAGGAAATTGATGAAGGAAAATGTGTCGTGATAATCAAATTAATTATAACAAAAATTTAAAGAAGAAGTAAAAATCAAGTTGCAACCAATGAATAATATAGCAACTAACAACAAGATGAAATAAAGACAAAGTTGTCATGACATATTTTTTTAGTTTCCAATAGAGAATGATCTATGCAAGGTCATGACAATACTGTCGCAACATAGAATACTAAAGAATCCCAAGATAAAAATTTGGTCACGATATCAAAATTGGTCATGACATCAGAATTTAATCATGATAGTAAAATTTCTCACGATATCAGAATTTGTTGGAATATCAAAATTTGGTCATGACATTATAAATTAGTCTTGACAATAGAATTGATCGTGATATGAAAAATTTATCTTGACAGCATAATTGATCGTGATATTAGAATTGACCATGACATCAGCATTTGATCGCGATGGAGAAATGAGAAGAAACAGAGATTCATGGCTTGCAATAATGAATTCAAAGTAAGGCCAATCAATCTAGATTTTACAAAAATAACTCTAGAAACTAGGGCTAACACATACCGTATAAATATGCATACTTATTCATGAAAAAGGGTTCAGGAAGTGACCCAAGATACTGGTAGTGGATGACTTTGCTTGATTTTTTTCTTTTAGCATAGATCTATAGTAGAAAAGCATTGATTTAAGTTGTTTTATTCTGGATATGTAACTTTGCTTGTTAGAAGTTTAAATTCTAACAAGCATTGGTTAATTTTTATGATATTTTGATTGTATTGTTTTTAAAAATGAAACAAATCATATGAAATCTAACGAGTCAGCTTTTTTTATTTTTTATATTTTTATTTATTTTTATTTATTTTTATTTATTTTTATTTATTGTTATGTATTTTTATTTATTTTATTTATTTTATGTATTTTATGTATTTTACGTATTTTATGTATTTTATGTATTTTATGCATTTTATGTATTTTATTTTTTTATGTATTTTATGTATTTTATGTATTTTTATTTGTTTTTATTTGTTTTCATTTGTTTTCATTTGTTTTCCTTTGTTTTCCTTTGTTTTCCTTTGTTTTCCTTTGTTTTCATTTGTTTTCCTTTGTTTTCCTTTGTTTTCCTTTGTTTTCATTTGTTTTCATTTGTTTTCATTTGTTTTCATTTGTTTTGATTTGTTTTGATTTGTTTTCATTTGTTTTCATTTGTTTTCATTTGTTTTCATGTGTTTTCATGTGTTTTCATGTGTTTTCATGTGTTTTCATGTGTTTTCATGTGTTTTCATGTGTTTTTATGTATTTTATGTATTTTTTATTTATTTTTATTTATTTATTTTTTGTATTTTTATTTATTTTTATTTATTTTTATTTATTTTTATTTTTTTTTTGTATTTTTATGTATTTTTATTTATTTTATTTATTTTTATTTATTTTATTTTTTTATTTTTTTATTTGTTTTTATTGATTTATATTGATTTTTATTGATTTTTATTGAATTTTATTGATTTTTATTGATTTTTTATAGGTTTTTATAGATTTTTATATATTTTTATAGTTTTTTATTGATTTTTATTGATTTTTATTGATTTTTATTTATTATTATTATTTTATTATTATTATTATTATTTTATTTTTATTTTAATCTAACGAGTCACTTAAGTGCAATCACCTTGTTCTTCACAATATGTAGTCCATAGGTGATTGGAATCTAATAATATCTAAGCGAAATCTTTGCTAAATCAATTTAGCTACTGAGCATATACTTTTCTGTAGGAATCAGTGAGAGTTATTTGAAAGTCGAACGTTAAATCTAATAGACTAGTATGCACTTCAAATACTTGCTCCCAATGTTTGTAGCGAATGTAGAATGCCCAAATTTCATTGTATCCTACCCAATAGGCTCTCTAAGTAACATAAAAAACGTGATTCCTAAGAGTCAATGAATAGTCTATTAATTGGATATATTAGGTTAACAATAGCGAATAAGGGAACTCTATTAGTTTTTGTAGATAATTCCCCATTTTACTCATAGATAAAAAAATGGAACAAATGTCTGGATAAATCACCATAGACATCACTTTAATTTTTCGAGTGCTCGATATCCTCGTGTTGGCTTAGATCCAATCATGGGAAGAGTAAACTCTCTAAGATTTAAAGAAAGGGGCATCAATCATTTGTAGAGACTTGTAGCACCCATATATTGTGAAATAAGAGACTTTGAGTTATCAAAAATGGCTATGAAGTATTGAGAAAAAAAAAATCCAATTCTCATAAAATGACTCAAACTACCAGTAACCACTTATATTCTAGACTCCTAGTAAAGCAAGGTAATTTAGGTGGTGAAAAGTATAGCTATAGGGAGTGATCTAAGATTTTACAACAATGGCACTTGATAGATTTTAACTTTTCTCTAAAAATAAGCCATTATAGATATGCCTATAGGAATTGGCCATACCATAGCACATTGTGTCAATGTCAGCTTCAATAAGAAAATTAATCTAGTCTAATTTATCTTTGTAGATTTTAATTGAATTCTATTTAGAGTTTTAGTCTTTAATTTTTTTTATCTTTTAGTTAGTATCTAAAAACTCCTTTTTGATAGTCTAAATAGTGCAAATCTTTAGTAGTTTGGGTTGTTGGTAATTCAATTTTTATTAATCTCTATAGGAATGATATGTAAACTTAAATCTATTAATTATTACTTGTATGACCTATGCACTTGCAATCTCATAGACTAAATTCATTTACAATATCCATAAGATAGTGTCAAAAAAAGTGATTTAGTATAAATAAAAAAAAGACAATCAGGTTTTATGGTATCATTGCCAATGATAAAAAAAATGGTTGGGCTAATATTCTAGTAAAAAATTGAAACACTAGTTTGGACATGTTTTGAAAAAAAAAGATCACAAAAATATGAATTAACAGCAAGGTCTTATGAAGAAAGTGACATTTTGAACTTAATGGACACACACACACACAATTTTATTTGATACAATTAATTTCCTTTGATCTTAGTGTATTTCAATTTCAAAAAGTTATTCATACACTGGAAGCAATAAGTAGATCTATTTCTACTAGATACTGAGATTAAAAAAATACTGAGAAGCCAAAGGAAAGCCAAAAGTATAGAAATAATGGAATTAACAGAAGAAACAATGACTCCAATGGTCCACCAAGAACACACAACAATACCTCTAAGGCAAGACACAATGGAAAATTTCTAGAGACCAGTAGTGAGGCAGCAAGGTATTGAGACAAATAATTTTGAGCTTAAAACAACTCTGATTATGATGGTCTAGTAGAATTAGTTTAAAAGCCATCCATTAGAGGATCTTAATGAATATCAGGGTAGAATTTTGAGTATTACCAACACTATAAAGCTAAATGTTATTAAGCTAGAAGTAATGAAGCTGCAACTATTCCCATTTTTCTTAAGGGATATAGTAGCCACATGGTTTGAATCTCTACCATATGGCTTAATTAACACTTGGGAAGAGTTGATGAAAGCATATATAGGAAGGTTCTTTCCCCCATCACTCACATCTGAAAGAAGTAAAGAGATCACAACTTTCAGACAAGGGGATGGAAAGATCATGTATGCTGCTTGGGAAAGATATAAAATGCTATTGAAGAGGTGTCCAATTCATGGAATAGATCTAAAGACTCAAAAGGACATATTTTACCACTCGTTAAATTATACCCCGAAAGGGGATAGTTAATGCAGCCTATTGTGAAGCTTTTAAAAGAAAATGTGTAGAAGAAGCAAGACAAATGATCAAAACCTTGCTAGATGTAACATGAGGCTCCATCAAAATCAATTAGGAGCAATAGCAGAGCAATAAAGAGTTGAGTTATAGAGGTGAATAGAATGACTACTATTGAAGCTAAGCTTGATGTACTTATGAATAGGCCAGACAAACAAGAAAGAAGAATATATTATGCCCTTGAAATTCGTTGCATGGAAAGAGATGGAAATAAGAGTGTTGAGGGACAACAAGAAGAAGGTCTATAAGTAGTTGAGGAGGAAAACTACCCGAATGAACAAAATAATTATTATTTCATGCCCAACCCCAATCCACCAACACATTACACACCAACACTAAGGAACCATGAGAACTTTTCTCATGGTAGAGGAGGACAACATGGCACAAGGTATGGACAACATTACTAGGATGGGTATGTTCCACCAAGTTACAGTATCAATAGTAGTAAAGAGGAGAGAAAAGATTGATCATTAGGGTCAAAAGAAGACCTAATCATTCAAGGAACAAATGTTGTAGTTAATAGGGTACAACAAGAGGATGTTGAGCCTCCATGAACATAAATTAGCTGAATTAGAAGCTTTCAAGTCCAACTAATGAACCAAAAGTCATCAATATTTTAGTCCATTTTCCTGGCATGCTTTCATGTTTTGGAGATGAATTTTATGGCTAAAGGTTAGAAAATTATTCTTCTTATAGTTTTGTAGGTTTTAAGCTAGAAAAAGAAAAATGATAGCAAAAAAATGAAAAATTGGTTAACTCAATTGTGTCATGATAAAATATACCCTATTGTGAAAAAAATCAAAGGAAGAACCAAAATCAAGTCACACTAGTTAATGATATCGCAACTATCAGCATTATGAGTATGAAACTGATCATCATCATGTAAGCATCTTATGGGATCACTAGTGGTGGGCTCAACCTTCTCAATGTCATATGAGTCATCATATGCTAGCAACTTCTCCACTCTTGTTCCACATGATCTTGACCCTAGAAGCCCAATCTCAAATCCTTTCAATCCTTAATATATACTAGTGCCTCAATAATATCTGGTCAGTCTCGATCTCATATCCAAAATTATATTGACTATAATAGAAAAAGTAGACTTCAATGTTATGCTCGATACTAGAGGAGTCCGTAGATCTCGTATCATCTTAGACAGTATGAGATAGATGGACTCATATAATTTCCACCATTATAAAATATCAAGGTTCTTATTGTCATTATGTGATAGGATTAAATAGTAATTAGTAACTAAGTACAAGATAGCTCATTCCTATTAGATTGTCCACCCTATCATTTTCCTCTCGCTAACTAAATGGAGAAGTCATTATATTTGAATAAGGTATCCATGTCCGTACTCGAAGCCTAGTTATTGCTACTACAATACCTAGTTTCATAGTATATAAATAACTCAGTCAACTTATCATACATGAATCTTTCAGGTTAAGTGATTCTAGTTCATGCATGATGATATGTATATCAAAATGTTCTCTACCCCTTTCACTTTAATAGTAGGGTCCATGCAAGTAGCCAGATAATAAAAAGACCGAATGGTGAACCAATACTTTAAGTACTTGGTTTTTATCTTAAAAGTCATGTCACTAAATGTCAGATCATCTCTAAACTTTCTAAACATGCTACTAATATTGCATATGCACATGAGTGTAATGCAAATTATTGGAGTTTAAACTCACAAACACATATTTATCGTGTCATAAAAAATATTTAGGAATTCCATAAATAAAATTATTGTAACTTAGTCTCTCACATTTAATAATAAGTTCATCACTCTTACTATTTATATAGTTAGATATCACATATTTGTATCCAATACATGACTCAAACATCAGATATGTGTAATTATAATGGTGTCTCACATCCATTTGGAATTTGTTCTTTTTTAGACTTGCATACAAACAAAAACTACCAAACTTTTGTTGTCTGTTAGGCATCCGATGATATTTTAGTGAGTTACATATTTTTTTTAAAAGTGGAGAAAACAACATTCATTCCTACTTGAACTATGAGGTTAATGACGTGAAACATGCATCTAATATAAAAAATCTCTCCTAATGGCCAGTCTCAAATGGTGCTAATAATATGTTAATGCCTACTCCATTGTTAGATGTATTTTTAAATGTGATATTATATTTTTATTATGAATATTATATTCTCTAAAGATTCTTTTCATGCACTCATATATGGCTCAATTATCATAAGGATGAAGAATCTTTAAAAATCATAATATCTTTTTATTTAGTATCCATTTAGAATCTATATAAAGGGCAATAAGGAATGAAAAAGATGCCGCAGCATGACTAGTCTAGATATTAGACATCACGGACACTACGTCACTGTATTCCTTAAATTTATAATTATTTTTTTTAACTTATAATATTTTAGTATGTCATTCTTAGATATGGACATAGTAATCATAAAATATTAGATTACTAATAGATCTGTATGATATTGATTAATCTTGGATCCTCCAAAAATCTAATCAAAAGAGTCATCGTAGTAATCAATTTGGTCATATCTTTCCTTTTTAACTCATTGTAGTATATGAAGAGGGTCTACATAGAAGCTAAACAAGAACTAAACTCAAAGACCCCACTATTAAATTAGATTTTCCTAGGATCTAATGCACCATATTTTTTGGTACAAGATTTGGCATACCTCTTTAGGTGTCGAGTCCCACATATACTCCTACAAGTATATATTTTCTTATAATATTTTCATTGTGCTGATTCTTCATTGATATTTCTAATATTTTTATTTTGTATAATGTTAAAGTGAACCCAAAATATAGATGTTATTTTAGTTTTTTATTTTTTTGATGTTTATATGTGGGTAGAGATTATGGAAGAAAACATAGTTTCGACCTCGGACTTTTTCATTATGTTATCAATATTAAAATTATATATGTTAATGGTAATGTTAATCTTATTATCATTAAATTCACTATTTTTTATTTTTTAGTTTATTAATAATATTCTAAATAATTTTTTAAAATTTTTTTTTCTAAATTAATTTGTGTATATTAAATTATTAATAAAAAATAAAAAAAAAATAAAAAATAAAAAACTAAGTAAAATTAAAAAAATAATAGCCATTTGGCCGTTTATGGAATACTGAAGTAAGATTGTCCGAAGTGCATTGTAGTCCACTATCTGCTGTTCACACCCGAGAGGTAAAAGTAAAGCAAAACTTCGACTCCCAACTCCAAAGCAAAAGAAAAGATGAGAGAGAGCGAGAGATAAATAAAAAAATTTGAGAATGGAGATAGAGTGGAGAGTGCGAAATTGACAATGTGAGATTGAGAGATAGGAGAGAAATTATATATAGATTACAAAATAAATTTAAATTTTTTTTTGTATTTTTTAATGATTATTTAGAGTAGACACTTGACAACCGTTAGATTTTCTACCTTAGCTGTTGGGAGTGCATCCAATGTCTAGATGCATCTCATTTTTATTTTTATTTTTTGGACCGTTGGGATTTGGTTCGGCCATTATGTCGCCTTTCGATTCCAAGTGGTTGAGCGATGGGTGCTCAACTCGGGCATTTGACTTAGAGGGAGGGGCACGCCATGTGTTTCAAGTTCACACAAGCCTAGAATGTCCCACACGGACATCCTCAACTAAACATGTGGCGGTTATTTAAAAAAAAACCGACCACCTGCAAAAAGAGGGGTAATTTTTTTAATAAAAAATAATGTTTTAAAAATATAAGTGAGCAAGTTGGATGAGGTCCAATCAAAACGTGCTCAAAATCTGGCCCGAGTTCTAGGTCACGGTAGCCAACCATGCCTCTGGAAAGGGCCTACACACTAAGCAATTGGGCCATGCCTGTGCTACCTGACCCACTAACCACTTCTACAAAAGATGACTCAAACTACTAGTGACCACTTAGATCATAGACTTTTATAGGAAGCAAGATAATCTAAGTGATAAAAGTTGTAGTTACAGGAAGAGATTCATGGTTACATGACAATGATGCTTGATAGATTTCTATTTTTCTTAAGAAATAAGCTATGATAGATAAGCCTATAGAACCCGACCATATCACAGCACATTGTATCAATACCAGCTTCTATAAGAAAACTGATCCAGTACAATTTATCTTGATAGATTTTAGTTGAATTTTGTTTAGAGTTTTAGTCTTTAATTTTTGTTATCATTTAGTTAGTATCTAAAAACTCTTTTTTAATAGTTCAAATTGTACAAATATATTGTAAGAAAACTTTTATAGTCCACTCCATTATTCATGTCATAGAGGAATTGTTGCTCAATTGAAGTTGAGGGAGAAATATAATATTATACTAATGGTTTCACATTTGGTGTAAGAGTTGCCTATTATAGTGTAGGTTGATGACAGGTAAGCCATGTGATCGGAATATAATGATGTAATTCATACGGTGAGATAATTTTATGAGTTACATATAGTGATATAGCTATCAATAGTAAAAAATAAAAAAATGTATATGTTAATTATGCTAGTATAATACTAATGAAATTGAAAGTTGTACAGGTGTCATACCAATTGTTATTGAGAGTGATACCAGAGGATGAAGAATAAAAATGTATATTTAGAGTAACCAAAAAGGACAGCTAACGAGTTGTATAAAAGATAAGGACTTTTGAATGACCTCTGACACAGATGATGGTTGTGTCGATGGTAAAGTTCTACGAAGACAATAATGAGGAATTATC
This sequence comes from Sapria himalayana, assembly GCA_029783825.1. Taxonomy (NCBI): domain Eukaryota; kingdom Viridiplantae; phylum Streptophyta; class Magnoliopsida; order Malpighiales; family Rafflesiaceae; genus Sapria; species Sapria himalayana. The sequence goes on along the minus strand of JAREIK010000403.1, from coordinate 4,880,253 downwards.
AATGAGAATAACTCAATATTTGATAACCACCTTGTATGATGATATGAAAATAGAATATTTCACAATTATCAAGTATTCATTCTATTACTAATATAATTACAACAAGATTATTTATGATTTCCATCATAAATAAAAATATGAATTAATTTTGAAATATAGGATGTATGACATAAATTGTCTATATTATGCCTATAACAACTATTAATTATCATTAATTGATCTAAATTGAATGTGTAATCCCTATGAGATTGATAACTAGAAAAAAGATCATCTTTATTGCTTGTACAAACTATATAGCTGAGAAACTATGCTGAACAAGATAATCTCACCCTACTATCTTTTGGGATACACCAAACCATTTAATTAGATATTATAACAAATCTTTTATTTGAAAATAGAAAATCACATGAGAAAATTGGGGTTGAATTTTTTGAGTTTTGTTTTTGGGATAATTATGTTTTGGTGAACTCATCAAAAAAAATTTAAAAAATTTAACCTATATTTTAATATATAAAAAACTAGGTGAACCAATTTTTATTAGTGGAAAAAAGCACTAAAGAATTGCATGTATTTATGTAAATATTTTTACAGATAGCAAAATACAGTTAAAAGACTATAAATTTCATCACGATGAATCGAATTACTTTATTTTGGACCAAAATTAAAAATAATTACAAAATGGCAAACTTATCAACAAACTCAAAACATTATAACAAGAGGGTAATGAAAGGGGTTAATAAATATCATAACTTTGATGGTATTTACCCACTCACATGATTTTAAAGTAAGTTATACTACATGAAGAAATAGCATAATTGGCATCCAGAATTTATAGAAATAATTATTTATTTTTGCACCTTTAAAGCAATTAGAACACTAAAGAATCCTTCATACCAAATTTTTATTGGTGCATCATTTTAATCAATATCATTATAAAATTAAGTTATACTGATCTAAAATTATTGAACACCAAATACAATCTTATATATAATTACTTTTCAAAAAGTGAATAATATTTTCAAAAAATAATATCGATGAATACACACACACACACACTCACTCACTCACACAAAAGTTAGACATTTTAAATATTTTTAATGTTTTTAACATATATACAACATATATAACTATATATAACATATTTATAAATGTTTTAAATGATATATATAGTATAGTTTTTAACAACATTTAATTATAAATATATATATCACAATATATATCTATATTATAGATTTGTGAGCGTTTGTCACAAAACTCAAAAATATTAGGTTGATTTATTTTTTTTAAAATAAGGATACTTTTATATCTGCCTAAAATAGTGTATCAAAAATTAATTACTTAATATATTGGGGTATCATTTTTAAAATATTAAAATATGTTTTAAAAAAAATTTTTTTTAGAATGATATACCAAAACAAAACTCATACCAAATATTTATTTTCAATTATTTAGGTTGATTACATTGAATGGTCTTCATACTATGAATTTTCATTGATTACCCAAAAATATGAGTACCAACAATCTCTATTATAATTTGTAATCTAAATTGTGCAACTAGATAAATTACAACAAATGAAAAGATATTACTCATGGCATAATTAAATTTACAAATTAAATAAAAAGAAAAGATAATAACAATACTTTAAAGGGTAATGTTATGAATCATATTTTATTTCACAAAAAACATAAATAATTACCTATCATTCATCCATCAAACAAATTAATAGTTTAATATTTAATTAAAATAACTATTATAAAATTATAAACAATCTTGACTTTAATTTAATCAATTAAATTAAACAACTTTTTTCTAACATTATATAACATATTAAAAAAATGAGAGAATAATATTTTTGTATAAAAAATGATGGAGCAATATTATTGTAGACAAAATTAGAAAGAAATATTTGTGTAGAATAAATTATAGAGCTACATTTTTATAGAAAAATGTGAGAGCAATATCTTTGTAGAAAAAAGAGAGACATTTTTGTAGAAAAAAAATTAGAGAGCAATAATTTTGTATAAAAAATGACAATAATATTTTTGTATAATAAATGACAGCACATTTTTGTAGAAAAAATGAGATCAATATTTTTGTAAAAAAAAATTAGAGGGCAACATTTTTGTAGCAAAAATAAGCGCAATATTTTTGTTAACAAAATGAGAGAGCAATATTTTTGTAGAAAAAAAATGAGTGCAACATTTTTGTTAATGAAATGAGAGCAACATTTTTATAGAAAAAAATGAGAGCGCAACATTTTTGTAGAAAAAATTAAAGAAACAATTTTGCATAAAAAATGAGAATATTTTGTAGAAAAAATGAGAGCAATATTTTTGTATAAAAAAAATAGGAGAGCAACATTTGTGTAGAAAAAATGAGAGGGCTACATTTATATAGAAAAATATGAGAGCAACAACTTTGTAGAATAAATTAGAGCAACATCTATGTATAAAAAATTAGAGCAAAAATTTTGTAGAAAAAATGAGGGCTATATTTTTGTAGAAACAATAAGAGATCAACATTTTTGTAGAAAAAAATGACAGAGCAACATTTTTTTGAATAAATAAGAGAGCTATATTTTATTCAAAAAAAAATACAAGAGCAACATTTTTGTTGAAAAAATGAAAAAAATAATATTTTTGTAAAAAAAAGAGAGCAATATTTTTGTAGAAAAAATGGGAGAGTTATGTTTTGTATAAAAAATGAGAGAGCAACATTTTTATAGACAAAATTAGAAGGCAACATTTTTGTAGAATAAATGAGAGACAAACATTTTTCTAGAAAAATAAGAAATCAATATCTTTGTAGAAATAATGAGAGAAACAATTTTGTATAAAAAATGAGAGTGCAAATTTTTTGTAGAAATAATGAGATTAACATTTTTTTTTGAAAAAATGATAGCACATTTTTGTATAAAAAATGAGATCAATATTTTTGTAGAAAAATATGAGAGAGCAACATTTTTGTAGATAAAATAAGAGCAACATTTTTGTCAACAAAATCAGAGAGTAATATTTTTGTAGAAAAAAATGAGAGAGCTACATTTTTGTAGAAAAAATGAGAGCAATATTTTTGTTGAAAAAATGTAAGCAATATTTTTGAAGAAAAAAAAATGAGATAGCAACATTTTTGTAGAAAAATTGAGAGCATCATTTTTTTAGAAAAATGAAAGCGATATTTTTGTAGAAATAATGAGAGAGCAATATTTTTTGTTGAAAAAAAGAGAGGCAACATTTTTGTAGAATAAATGAAAAAGAACTATTTTTATAGAAAAAATGAGAGAGCAACATTTTGTATAAAAAAAAGAGAGAGCAACAATTTTGTAGAAAAAATTATAGCAACTTTTTTGAAGAAAATATGAAAATATTATTATAGAAAAAATGAAAGCAGCATTTTTGTAGAAAAAAATGGGAGAGAAATATTTTTGTAGACAAAATTGGAGAGCAACATTTTTGTAGAAAAAATGAGAATGCAAATTTTTGTAGAAAAATAACAGAGCAACATCTTTGTAATAAAAATTACAACTTTTTTGTAGAAAAAAGTATACCAAAATTTTTGTAGAAAAAACGAGAGAAATATGTTTATAGAAAAAAATGAGAGATCAACAATTTTGTAGAAAAAAAATGATAAAGCAACAATTTTTTAAATAAATGAGAGCAATATTTTAGTCGAAAAAATGGCAGAGGAACATTTTTGTAGAAAAAATGAGAGTACAACATTTTTGTTGAAAAAATGAGAGTAATATTTTTGTAGATAAAAATAAGAGAGCAACATTTTTGTAAACAAAATAACATCAACTTTTTTCTTAAATTTATGAGAGAGCAACATTTTTGTAGAAAAAATGAGAGTGCACCATTTTTATTGAAAAATTGAGAGCAATATTTTTGTAGAAAAAATTATAGAAACATTTTTGTAGAAAAGATAAGAGAGCAACATTTTTATAGAAAAAAATTAGAGAGCAACATCTTTATAGAAAAAAAGAGAGCAATATTTTAGTAGAAATAATGAGGGAGCAATATTTTTGTAGAAAAAAATTACAGAGCAACATTTTTGTAGACAAAATGAGAGAGCAACATTTTTGTAGAAAAAATGAGAGAGCAACATTTTGTAGAAAAAATTAAAGCAACTTTTTTGGGGAAAAATGTGAATATTTTTGTAGGAAAAATGAGAGTAATATTTTTGTAGAAAAAAAAAATGAGAGAGCAACATTTTTATAGATAAAATAAGAGAGCACAACTTTGTAGAATAAATTAGAGCAACATCTTTGTAGAAAAAAAAAGAGCAAAATATTTGTAGAAAAAAATGAGAGCTATATTTTTATAAAAAAAACAAAAGATCAAGATTTTTTTCGAAAAATGACATATCAACATTTTTTAGAATAAATAAGAGAGTAACATTTTAGTCAAAAAAAAAAGGCAAAGCAACATTTTTGTAGAAAAAAATGAGAGAGTAACATTTTTGTATAATAAATGAGAGAGCAACATTTTTATAGACAAAATTAGAAAGCAACAATTTTGTAGAATAAATGAGAGAGGACCATTTTTCTAGAAAAATGAGAGAGCAATATCTTCTTAGAAAAAAAGAGTGAAGCATTTTTGTAGAAAAAATGAGAGAAATATTTTTTTAGAAAAAAATGAGAGAGCAAAATTTTTGTGCAAAAAATGACATAGCAACATTTTTGTAAAAAAATTAGAGTGCAACATTTTTGTAGAAAAAAATGAGAACATTTTTGTACAAAAAATGTGAGAGCAGCATTTTTGTATAAAAAATGAGAGCACAAAATTTTTGTAGGAAAGAGGAGAGAGCAACATATCCGTAGAAAAAAAAAATAAGAGAGCAATATTTTTGTACAAAAAAATTAGAGCAACATTTTTGATAAAAAATGAGAGCAATAATTTTGTAGTAAAAATGAGAGTAATTTTTTTTTTTGTAGAAAAATAAGAAAACATCTTTGTAGAACAAATGAGAGTAATATTTTTGTAGAAAAAATTAGAAAACAATTTTTGTAAAAAAAATGAGAGCCCATACTACTTCTATAAGATAAATCATTAATTTTGGAAGAATTAAATAATAAATACAATAATTTTTTCACAATTTTTTTTTCTAAAACATGGTTATAGGGATACTACATCCAAGAGTCGCCAAGCATGTTTCTTTGAAAAAACTAGAATTTTTTTAATTCCCATTTTTTTGAATTTACAACTTAGAAAATTAAAAAACTAAAAAATAGTCTTGACTAAAATAAACACCATGTTTTAAATAATAAGTATATGTTGATTTTTTTAAATTAATACTAACAATATAAGAAAGGAAAATTATATTTTTCTAAACCATTCAAAAAATAATTCAAAAAGGGGAACATGAGTTTGATTATTTAAAATATGGTGCCCCAAACTCTTAACTAATTGAAGTTTAGTGCACTATTTTATGCTAATATGAATTTTCTTTTATTTTAAATAAACTAAGTTAACTACCTATGTCCTACTAGAATTCAATTAAAAAAAACTCCACATACGAGCTCGTCGAGCTCTAATAAGCTACATCTACCTTTTCGATGGAGCTTTGTCGAGCTCGTCGAGCTCTACCGAGGAGCTATATTGAGTTATATGCATCGATGGAGTTATGGGTGTGGGGAAGGGATGATCGCCGAGGAGTGAGGGAAAGGGGTGAGTGAAAATTGATTAATGATTAATTAATTAGTTAAGTTAAGGGTATTCTGATATTACACTAGGAGGGGAAAATTTTTTGATGTCACAAGCAAACTAGCTCAAAACAATTTAATGACTATGATATTAATTTCATTTAACACCAACCTAGTACACCACAAGTGGTAGAAGCTATGGTAGCCTCCAAATACCATGACTTTATTTTGATAAACCATAAAATACTCAAGTAAAAGCTACAATGCTAATCTAGAATAGTGTCTCTTGGCTACAAAATATTACAAAGCACCAAACTTGATAAGTAACCAACACAAGCACAACGTCTCCCAGCTCAAAAGAAAAAGCAAAGGCATAACCATTCTTCAATTTCACGACTTTGGGTTATTGAAATGAAATACAGAAGCCGAAGCCGCATTCAACTTCATAACTTTGTTTTTTAGAGGCTAAATTAGCTGTCATGACTTTTTATAATACCATGATTATCAAGTATTATAAAGAGACTAAACTTGTGACTCGTATCCAACACCAATACTTTGTTTTATAGAAGCTAAATAAGTTATCATAACTTTTCCCAATGTCATTACTATTAAGCTAAGGACAGAGACTATAGTTGTAACTCATGGCTAGTGCCGTGAATTTGTATTGCAATACCAAAGGGCCAAAGTCATTACTTTTATTTAATGCTATGACTTTCAATTGAAGAAACTTGTACAAGATGCTTAGGTACATACCGAAACCCCAAAAAAAAATCAAAAAGATTCATGAGATGTACAAATACGATTTAAAAGGCTCCAAACCTCCATTTTTATTGTGAATCATGACCATTAAAGATGCTACAAGGCACAAAAATAAGCCCTAGGAGATGAGCACATATTCTAAAATCCTCCTTGGGAAAAATAAAAGTTAATTTGAGCAAGTTTTGGAGATTTAGTTTTCGAAGCATATATTCTCTTGAGGGTTGAAATTGGGCATTTGAATACATGCAAAATGAATCTCGACTTGTCTCTTTAGTTATTCTCCTCAATTTTAGGCTAAAAAGAGAATGTATGGATGGTGTAAATAATTTTAACTTGTCTCATTACTTTAATGTAATATATTATTATGATATTATATAATTATTGATAGATTCTTAATTAAATAGAACTGAGACAAGAGTTTGACAATTGGTGGTTGTTTGCATGATTAGAGTCATTGATGGTGATAGGTAAGTCATAAAATATACTCAAGTATATGATAGGAAGGAGGTGATAGCCCTTTCATTTGTAATGCATTAGATTGACCTAAATGCTAAAACTTGAAATTGAGATATAATTATTCATTATGAGTATGTTACTTATGAATCTAAACGTAAGAAAGCTTTTATAGTCCATTCCATTATCCATAATTGAGGGTAAAATATAATATTATACTAATGGTTTCACCTTTGGTGTAAGAGTTGCCTATTATAGTGTAGGTTGATGACAGGTAAGCCATGTGATCGGGATATATTGATCTAATTCGTATGGTGAGATAGGTTTATGAGTTATATGTAGTAATATAGCTATCAATAGTAAAAAATGAAAAAAAGTATGTTAATTATGTTAGTATAATACTAATGAAATTGATAGTTGTACAAGTGTCATACCAATTATATTTGAGAATGATACTAGAGGTTGAAGAATAAAAATATATATTTAGAATAACCAACAAGGACAGCTAATGAGTTGTATGAAAGATAAGGACTTTTGAATGACCTCTGACATAGATGATGGTTGTCTCGATGGTAAAGTACTACGAAGACAATAAGAATAAAAATATATATTTAGAATAACCAACAAGGACAGCTAACGAGTTGTATGAAAGATAAGGACTTTTGAATGACCTCTGACATAGATGATGGTTGTCTCGATGGTAAAGTACTACGAAGACAATAATGAGGAATTATCTGAGAATAACTCAATATTTGATAACCACCTTGTATGATGATATGAAAATTGAATATTGCACAATTATCAAGTATTCATTCTATTACTAACATAATAACAAGATTATTTATGATTTGCATCATAAATAAAAATATGAATTAATTTTGAAATATAGGATGTATGACATAAATCATCTATATTATGCCTATTATAACAACTATTAATTATCATTAATTGATCTAAATTGAATGTGTAATTTTTATGGGATTGATATTCTCACCCTAATATCTTTATTAATTATCATTAATTTTGAAACTATAGCTGAGATTGAATGTGTAATAATCATTAATTTTGAAATATTGGATGTATAATAAAAATATTAATCATCATTAATTAAGAAAAAAGATCATTTTTATTGCTTTTATAAACTATATAGATGAGAAACTATGTTGAACAAGATAATTCACCCTACGATCTTTTGGGATACACCTAACCATTAAATTAGATATTATAACAAATCTTTTATTTGAAAATAGAAAATCACATGAGCAACCCGGGGTTGAATTTTTTGAATTTTGTTCTTGGGATAATTATGTTTTGTGAACTCATCAAAAAAAATTTTAAAAATTTAACCTATATTTTAATATTTAAAAAACTAGGTGAACCCATTTTTATTAGTGGAAAAAAGCACTGAAGAATTGCATCTATTTAAGTAAATATTTTTAAAGATAGCAAAATACAGTTAAAAGACTATAAATTTCATCACAATGAATCGAATTACTTTATTTTTGAGCAAAATTAAAAATAATTGCAAAATGGAAAACTTATCAACATCCTCAAAACATTATAACAAGAGGGTAATGAAAGGAGTTAATAAATATCATAACTTGATGGTATTTACACACTCACATGATTTTAAAGTAAGTTATACTACATGAAGAAATAGCATAATTGGCATCCAGAATTTATAGAAATAATTATTTATTTTTGCACCTTTAAAGCACTAGAACACTAGAGAATCCTTCATACCAAATTTTTTATTGGTGCATCATTTTAATCATTATCATTATAAAATTAAGTTATACGGATCTAAAATCATTGAACACCAAATACAATCTTATTTATAATTATGAAAACACCTTTAGGAATTAAAGATTTATTTACTTTTCAAAAAGTGAACAATATTTTCAAAAAACAATATCGATGAAAACACACACACACACTAGTTAGACATTTTAAATATTTTTAATGTTTTTAACATATATATAACATATATAACTATATATAACATATTTATAAATGTTTTAAATGATATATATAGTATAGTTTTTAACAACATTTAATTATAAATATATATCACTATATATATCTATATTATAGATTTGTGTGCGTGTGTCACAAAACTCAAAAAATTAGGTTGATTTATTTTCTTTAAAATAAGGATACTTTTATATCAACATAAAATAGTGTATCAAAAATTAAGTACTTAATATTTTGGTAATCATTTTTAAAATATTAAAATATGTTTTTTTAAAATTTTTTTTGAATGATATACCAAAACAAAAATTTAATAAAATATTTATTTTCAATTATTTAGGTTGATTACATTGAATGGTCTTCATACTATGAATTTTCATTGATTACCCAAAAATATGAGTACCAACAATCTCTATTACAATTTGTAATCTAAATTGTGCAACTAGATAAATTACAACAAATGAAAAGATATTACTCATGGCATAATTAAATTTACAAATTAAATAAAAAGAAAAGATAATAACCATACTTTAAAGGGTAATGTTATGAATCATATTTTATTTCACAAAAAACATAAATAATTCAAGTCATTCATCCATCAAACACATTATTAGTAATACAGAAAAATAAAACCCAAAAATTGGTAATACAGAAACAGAAAAATAACATAAACATAGGGTTTTTTTGAGAGAATGTGATCAACATTTTCGTAGAAAAAAAATATAGAATATTCTTTTTTAGAATAAATGAGATAGCAAAATTTTAGTAAAAAAAATAGCAGAGCAAAATTTTAGTAGAAAAAAATGAGAAAGCAATATTTTTTAAAATAATTGAGATAGCAAAATTTTTGTAGAAAAAAATGAGAGAGCAATATTTTTGTATAAAAAATGAGAATACCATTTTTGTATAATAAATCACATCAAATTTTTGTAGAAAAAATGAGATCAATATTTTTGTAGAAAAAAAGTGAGAGTGCAACATTTTTGTAGAAAAAATAAGAGCAACATTTTTGTAGAAAAAATAAGAGCAACATTTTTGTTAACAAAATGAGAGAGCAATATTTTTCTAGAAAAAATGAGAGAGCAACATTTTTGTAGAAAAAAAATGTGTGTGCAAAATTTTTAAAGAAAAAAATGAGAGAACAAAATTTTTGTAGACAAAATGAGAGAGCAACATTTATAGAATAGATGAGAAAGTAATATTTTTGTAGAAAAAAGGAGAGCAATATTTTTGTAGAAAAAAAATAAGAGAGCAACATTTTTGTAAAAAAAAAATGAGAGGGCTACATTTATATAGAAAAATAAGAGAGCAACAACTTTGAAGAATAAATTAGAGCAACATCTATGTTTAAAAAATTAGAGCAAAATTTTTGTAGAAAAAATGAGGGCTATATTTTTGTAGAAAAAAATAAGAGATCAACATTTTTATAGAAAAACATTGACAAAGCAACATTTTTTAGAATAAATAAAAGAGCTACATTTTATTCAAAAAAATAGCAGAGCAACATTTTTGTTGGAAAAATGAAAAAGTAATATTTTTGTAAAAAAAATGAGATAGCAACATTTTTGTAGAAAAAATGGGCGGTTTATATTTTTGTATAAAAAATGAGAGATCAACATTTTTGTAGACAAAATTAGAAAACAACATTTTTGTAGAAAATTTGAGAGATCAAAATTTTTGTAGAAATAATGAGAATAACATTTTTGTAGAAAAAATGATAGCACATTTTTGTAGAAATAATGAGAATAACATTTTTGTAGAAATAATGAGAATAACATTTTTGTAGAAAAAATGATAGCACATTTTTATAGAAAAAATGAGATCAATATCTTTGTAGAAAAAATGAGATCACTATTTTTTGTTAAAAAAATGAGAGTGCAACATTTTTGTAGACAATAAGAGCAATATTTTTGTCAACAAAATGAGAGAGCAATATTTTTGTAGAAAAAAATGAGAGAGCAGCATTTTTGTATAAAAACATGAGAGAGCAGCATTTTTGTACAAAAAATGAGAGCAATATTTTTGTTGAAAAAATGAAAGTAATATTTGTGTAGAAAAAAATGAGAGAGCAATATTTTTGTAGAAAAATTGAGAGCATCATTTTTGTAGAAAAAATGAGAGCAATATTTTTTGTAGAAATATTGAGAGAGAAATATTTTTTGTAGAAAAAATGAGAGATTCAACATTTTTGTATAAAAAAATGAGAGAGCAACAATTTTGTCAAAAAAATTATAGCAACTTTTTTGAAGAAAAAATGAGAATATTATTATAGAATAAATGAATGTAGCATTTTTGTAGAAAAAAATGGGAGAGAAATATTTTTGTCTACAAAATTGGAGAGCAACATTTTTGTAGAAAAATTGAGAATGCAACATTTTTGTAGAAAAAAAAGAGAGCAACATCTTTGTAGAAAAAATTACAGCAACATCTTTGTAGAAAAATTTAGACCAAAATTTTTGTAGAAAAAACGAGAGCAATATTTTTATAGAAAAAGATGAGAGATTAACAATTTTGTAGAAAAAAATGACAAAGCAACTATTTTTAGAATAAATGAGATGGCAACATTTTAGTCGAAAAAATGATAGAATAACATTTTTGTAGAAAAAATGAGAGTAATATTTTTGTAGATAAAAATGAGAGAGCAACATTTTTGTAAACAAAATAACATCAACATTTTTATTTACAAAATTAAAGAGCATCATTTATGTAAAAAAATTAGAGTGCAATATTTTTGTTGAAAAATTGAGAGCAATATTTTTTTAGAAAAAAATTATAGAAACATTTTTGTAGAAAAAATAAGAGAGCAACGTTTTTGTAGAAAAAATTAGAGGGCATCATCTTTATACAAAAAATGAGAGCAATATTTTTGTAGAAATAATAAGAGAGCAATATTTTTGTAGAAAAAAAATTATAGAGCAACATTTTTGTAGACAAAATGAGAGAGCAACATTTTTGTAGAATAAATGAGAAAGTAATATTTTAGTAGAAAAAATGAGAGAGCAACATTTTTGGTGAAAAAATGTGAATATTTTTGAAGGAAAAATGAGAGCAATATTTTTGTAGAAAAGAATGAGAGAGCAACATTTTTATAGAAAAATAAGAGAGCAACAACTTTATAGAATAAATTAGAGCTACATCTTTGTAGAAAAAATTAGAGCAAAATATTTGTAGAAAAAATGAGAGCTATATTTTAATGTAAAACATAAGAGATCAACATTTTTGTAGAAAAAACTGACAGAACAACATTTTTTAGAATAAATAAGAGAGCAACATTTTAGTCAAAAAAAAAAAAAGGCAAAGCAACATTTTTGTAGAAAAAATGAGAAAGTAACATTTTTGTATAAAAAATGAGAGCTACATTTTTGTAGAATAAATGAGAGAGCAACATTTTACTAGAAAAATGAGAGAGCAACATTTTACTAGAAAAATGAGAGAGCAATATCTTCTTAGAAAAAATGAGAAAGCAACATTTTTGTAGACAAAATGAGAGAGCAATATTTTTGTAGAATAAATGAGTTAGGAATATTTTTGTAGAAAAAAAATGAAAGGGCAACATTTTTGTGCAAAAAATGAGATAGCAATATTTATGTAAAAAAATTAGAGAGCAACAATTTTGTTGATAAAATGATATAGTAACATTTTTGTAGAAAAAAATTAGAGCAAAATTTTTGTAGAAAAAAATGAGAACATTTTTGTACAAAAATGAGAGCAATAGAAAATATCAGAGAGCAACAATTTTGTATAAAAAATTAGATAACAATATTTTTGCAAACAAAATGATATAGCAACATTTTTGTCCAAAAAATGAGAGAGTAACATTTTTGTATAAAAAATGAGATATCAAAATTTTAGTAGAAAAGATTAGAGAGCAACATATCCGTAGAAAAAAAAAGAGAGAGCAACATTTATGAACAAAAAAATTAGAGCAACATTTTTGTACACAAAAATTAGAGCAAAATTTTTGTAGAAAAAAATTAGAGCAACATTTTTGAGAAAAAATGAGAGCAATTTTTTTTGTAGAAAAATGAGAGAACATCTTTGTAGAACAAATTAGAAAAATGAGAGAACATCTTTGTAGAAAAAATTAGAGAACATTTTTGTAGAAAAAATGAGAGCCCCTACTACTTCTATAAAATAAATCATTAATTTTCGAAGAATTAAATAATAAAAACCATAATTTTTTTACTTTTTTTTTCTAAAATATGTTGATAGGGATACTACATCCAAGAGTCACCACACATGTTTCTTTAAAAAAACTAGAATTTTTTTAATTCCTATTTTTTTGAATTTACAACTTAGAAAATTAAAAAACTAAAAAATAGTCTTATCTAAAATAAACATCATGTTTTAAATAATAAGTATATGTTGCTTTTTTAAAATTAAAACTAACAATATAAGAAAGGAAAATTATATTTTTCTAAACCATTCAAAAAATAATTGATAAAAGGGAACATGAGTTTTAATATTTAAAAAATGGTGCCCCAAACTCTGAACTAATTGATGTTTAGTGCACTATTTTATGTTAATATGAAATTGCTTTTATTTTAAATAAACTAAGTTAACTACCTATGTGCTACTAGAATTCAATTAAAAAAACTTCACATACGAGCTTGTCGAGCTCTAACAAGCTACATAAACCTTTTCAATAGAGCTCCGTCAAGCTCGTCGAGCTCCACCGAGGAGCTAGATTGAGTTATATGCATCGATGGAGTTCTGGGTGAGGGGAAGAAATGATCGGCGAGGAGTGAGGGAAAAGGGGTGAGTGAAAATTGATTAATGATTAATTACTTAGTTAAGTTTAGGGTATTTTGATATTACCGTATGAGGGGAAAATTTCTTGGTGTCACAACCAAACTAGCTCAAAACAATTTAATGACTATGATATTAATTTCATTTAACACCAACCTAGTACACCACAAGTGGTAGAAGCTATGGTAACCTCCAAATACCATGAATTTCTTTTAATAACCCATAAAATACTCAAGTAAAAGCTACAATGCTAATCTAGAATAGTGTCTTTTGGCTACAAAATATTACAGAGCACCAAACTTGATAAGTAACCAACACGGGCACCATGTCTCCCAGCTCAAAAGAGAAAGCAAAGCCATAACCATTCTTCATTGTCACGACTTTGGGTTATTGAAATGATATACAGAAGTCGCAGCCACATTCAACTTCATGACTTTGTTTTATAGAGGCTAAATTAGTTGTCATGACTTTTTATAACTCCATGATTATCAAGTATCATAAAGTGACTAAACTTATGACTCATATCCAACACCAAGACTTTGTATTATAGTTGCTAAATAAGTCATCATAACTTTTTCCAATGTCATTACTATTAAGCAAAGAAAAGAGATTAAAGCTATGACTCATGGCCAGTGCCGCGAAATTGTATTACAAAACCAAAAGGCCAAAGTCATTACTTTTATCCAATGCTATGACTTTCAATTGAAGAAACTTGTACCAGATGCTTAAGTACATAAGGAAACGCCAAAAAAAAAAATTCAAAAAGATTCATGAGATGTAAAAATACGATCTAAAAGGATCCAAACCTCCATTTTTATTGTGATTCATGACTATTAAAGATGATACAAGTCACAATAATAAATCCTAGGAGCACATATTCTAAAATCCTCCTAGGGAATTATAGAAGTGAAATTCAGCAAGTTTTGAGAGATGTAATTTTTGAAGAATATATTCTCCTGAGGGTTGAAATTGAGCATTCGAATACATGCAAGATGAATCTCGACTTATCTTTTTAGTTATTCTCCTCAATTTTAGGCAAAAAAGAAAATGTATGGATGGTGTAAATTATTTCAACCTGTCTCATTACTTTAATGTAATATATTATTATGATATTATATATTTATTGATAGATTAGTAATTAAATAGAACTGAAACAAGAGTTTGACAATTGGTGGTTGTTTGCATGATTCGAATCATTGATGGTGATAGGTAAGTCATAGAATATACTCAAGTATATGATAGGAAGGAGGTGATAGCCCTTTCATTTGTAATGCATGAGATAGACCTAAATACTAAAACTTGAAATTGAGATATAATTACTCATTATGAGTATGACACTTATGAAGCTAAAAGTAAGAAAGCTTTTATAGTCCACTCCATTATTCATGTCATAGATGAATTGATCCTCTATTGAAGTTGAGAGATAAATATAATATTATCCTAATGGTTTCACCTTTGGAGTAAGTGTTGCCTATTATAGTGTAGGTTGATGACAGGTAAGCCATTTGATAGGCATATAATGATCTAATTCGTATGGTGAGATAGTTTTATGAGTTACATAAAATACTATAACTATCAATAGTAAAATATGAAGATAAATATATGTTAATTATGCTAGAATAATATTAATGAAATTGAAAGTTGTATAGATGTCATACCAATTGTTATTGAGAAAGATACTAGATGTTGAAGAATAAAAATGTATATTTAGAATAACCAATAAGGATAGCTAACGAGTTGTATAAAAGATAAACACTTGTGAATGACCTCCGACATAGATGATGGTTGTCTTGATGGTAAAGTACTCCGAAGACAAAAATGAGGAATTATCAATGAGAATAACTCTATAGTTGATAACCACCTTGTATGATGATATGACAATAGAATATTTCACAATTATCAAGTATTCATTCTATTACTAAGAATAATCACAACAAGATTATTTATGATTTCAATCATAAATAAAAATATGAATTATTTTTGAAATATATGATTAACGACTTAAATCCTATATATTATGCCTATTTAACAACTATTAATTATCATTAATTGATCTAACATTGAATGTGTAATTCCTATGGGATTGATATTTTGATAAAAGATCATCTTTATTACTCGTATAACCAATATACTTGAGGAACTTTATTGGACAAGATAATTTCACCAACTATCTTTTGGGATGCACCTAACCATAAAATTAGGAATTATAACTAAGGCACAACATCTAGCAGCTTGTTTAATACAATAAAAGCTTTTTTTTTTGATTTTGCATTAGAGATATTCTTTCCCTTCTACTATGAATCTTTCAGATTGATCAATGTTTAGAATCTTTTAAAGGTTACCATGAAAAAATATTATCTTCACATTGAGTAAAAAAAATTAAAATCCAACCTAGCAACCAAATTTAAACTATTTGAATAGAAAATATCTTCACAACTAGACAAAAAATATACCATCAAGATCAATTCCATTCTTTTCACTAAACATCTTAACTACTAATCAAGCCTTGTGTCTCCGTTGAGAATCATTATCTAATGGTTTTAGTTTGAAAAGCAAATTATTTTTTCAAAGCCTCTTTCTTTTAGGTAAGTGTATTATATCATAAGACTAGTTGATATGAAAAAATGAGACTTTATCTCTACCTACATAGTCTGAAGTCATTCCTCAATATTTTTAAAAAATATAGTTTCCTAAAAATTCATAGGCTTTTATGCATCTATAACTAAGATATAACCACAGAATCTAAAGAATAATTGGTGGGCCTTGATAATTTTCATAGCTCAAACTTAGCTATACTATCAATAAAAACTAAGTCTTACCTAGTTATAGATAAAATATAGTTCCCAACCTTTTCAATAAGTGAATCATGGGGCTTATAATCATCTGATAAATTATGTGGCTTAGAATCATTAGAAGACTATTTAATTCCTAGGCTTTAATCAAACTAATCTTTAGAAGGAACTAGCATTAGATTTGTATAAATAACTATCTATATGTTTCACTATGCTCTATGTTCAAATAATTTACAACCACTAATTGGTCCTTTAAAAAAATCATATCTATACTTTGAACAAGTTTTTTGGCTCCTCATGTCTATAGTTAATGAAGATGCATGGGCATGCAATAACATCAAGTTTTGATTGTTAATTATTTGAAATGCAAATGAAGGCTTTGTGGCAGAATACTCTCAAGTGATTATATGATATATTTTTCCTAATGTAAATTTTATTGGTAACATCTCTCAAAGGCGGTAATATAACATATGTTGATTACATTAATAACCATGCATATATAAACTCTTTTCAAATTTCTTTGAGAAGAAGTTTGTGAGAAATTATGTAACAGTCCCTCTCCTCAATAGTTTAGTTCATACTAAAGTCATACCATTTAATTTAGGAATTTTGGTTAGTATCTTATCATATCTATTGTTATGGGATATATAATAGCTCTCAAATTCACCTCAATATTCTATCTATTATTAGAGAAAATGAAGATCAATTTCATACTAGCTTTTCTTTGAAATATAATGTGGAAAACCTTAAAGACGAAAAAGATTTAATCTTTAATTTTTCGCATAAATGATCACACATTTCTAGAGTGATTATCAATAAAAATGACAAAGTAAAGGGCACCATTTATTGTTCTACTCTACATAGAGCAAATATCTATATGAATAATACTGAGAATATTTAATCTCCTCAAAAGTGTAAGAGAGTGAAAAGGTAGTATTTGGCTTTTACTAGCTATATTGTCCACACATTCATCAAGAGATGATATATGCTCAAATGGTAGGATATTTCTTCTAGTTAGAACTTGAAGGTCCTTCTCACTCATATTATCGAGTCTCAATTGTTAGAGACTAATATTTACATGATCTATTGGAATTTTAGCTTGAGTGGCATACAAAGTACTTTTCTTATTACCCCTCATTAATTAATAACTAATTAGCACTTGGCCAATTTCTATTAGTAGCCACCAAAATGATAGA
This sequence comes from Sapria himalayana, assembly GCA_029783825.1. Lineage (NCBI taxonomy): Eukaryota > Viridiplantae > Streptophyta > Magnoliopsida > Malpighiales > Rafflesiaceae > Sapria > Sapria himalayana. The sequence continues at coordinate 4,862,691 of JAREIK010000403.1, read as the reverse complement.
TCTATCACATGTCATCTAGCATTTTTATAGATATTAGGTTCACATGAATATATGATACATTTTAAAAATCTTTCATTATTAGATGATGTCTCATCTATATCTATAGACAATTATCTTTCATGCCAAAAATCTACTATGTTCCAAAATTTCCATTTTTACTATATCATTATAATCAAGTATATATGTATAAAAAAGTCAAAAAAAAATGTTGATTGATATGAATCTCCCGAGTCAAAATGCCAATCACCCTTTTGATTTGAAATGCCAAAATTATTATCACTTTCTTGAATCAAGTTACCTTCAAAAATGACATTATTCTTTTGCTTGAGTAAATATATTCTTGTACAATATTCTTACAAAATATCAATCTTTTCCCATATATCTCATCTGGTTACATTAGTAATACTTAAATACATTTCTATTTTGTAACTTATTTTTGGAAGAACATGTTCTTCCATCACTCTATGTCTAAGTAGTCATGCTCCTATCATGTCTCTCAGAAACAAAGTTAAATGAGGATCACTTTTCTCTTTTCTTCTTATTTCTTTAGATAATAGGTTTTTTGAGGTAACATGTGTTGATACAATACCTCATAATGGTGACATACTTAAGATAACCACAAAGATATCTCTAATGTCCAGATGTGAACACAACATTTGGTAAAATGTAGCTCATCTTCATATAGCGTCTTCATATATGAAAATTAGTTCACTAGCCCTCCAAAAAGATTAATATGTGTCAACATTAGATTTCCTCTCTAAACATTAAATTAAATAGATATATAAAGCTCAAAATTTTAGTTAAAATGTGTTCTTTTCAAACATATACTCTAGTTGTCATCACATTTTGTTTGCTCTAATTTCATCAGCAACTTGTTGATAAGTATAATTACTTATCTATTGCCAAATAATGGAGATAGTTATAAAATGCATATACTTCATTTTTCTTCACTCAATTTTTGATTTTTTTATCTTTATTATTACATAATGGTCTTTCATTATAACAAAACTCAATGTCAACTATAATAAAACCACATAATATCATTGTTTTGATGGTATCGGGAACCAATCTTCTGATATCATATGTTAGGAATGTCGTTTGATTAGTGGTAAATTTGAAACTACTATAAAATATATTTTATTTGGCACAATAAAAACTTTTAAATTAAAAACTGAATTATAATTTAAATTTTCTATTAAGTAAAATTCACTCCAAAAATTTTATCTTAATTAAGACCAATAATTTTAAAATGCGAATTTTAAATGCACTAAACAAAAAATCAGAATTCAATTATGGGCAACCACAATTCAAAATATTAGAAAATCCACTATATATATAAATACCCTAGTCCAATATACGACTCCAATATGAACATGTACTAAAAACTTATTCACATATACTAAAATTCATAAAACATAAAATGTTCAATATTACATTTTGAATTATAATTATATTTATATAATTTAAAATCTCAAAAATTGATAAAAATTTAGAATAATAACATAAAACTATGAGTTTTTTGAAAAATGTTTTGGATATTATTTTGTATTATTCTTTAACTAAATATTCAATACATTCACTTCATGTCAAGGATTTGAAAACTTAAGTTCTTTATATATTAAATTTTGGACAAAAAGGAGTTTTTATCTAGAAATTCATCTAAGCAAGCACAAAGAAGAACATCTACCATAGGAAAGGTGAGCACGCCCCTCTTTGCCTTTAATAAAAAAGAGAAATGCATTGCTTCTCTATTAATAAACATGAAGCCCCATGTGGAAAAAGAACTAGCACCTTCTTTTGTAAGAAAAACAAGCAACCTATTATGTAAGATTGTATGGGGTTGAGTTTGAGATTCATCACATTCTGGCACGGGGGAAGTTGGTTTTTTCTGGTTCTCTTGTATGTTAGGGTGGTTTTAAGAGCATTTCTTTCTGTACTTATGAAATTGATTTATGTAAAAGAATTGGGGTCTGTAAGGGTGGTTTTAAGGAAAGTTCCTCATGTAACTAACAAATCGATGGTTGTAAAAGGCTTGGAGTCTGTAAAGTGGGTATTTGGGGTGCCAGCTTTTTCTTCAACACGCATGAGCACGAATAGAAAGTCTCTAATGGTTGTATGCTATGCGGTATTTTTTTTGGTAAATATCTTAATCTCGGCGATTCTGCATATGTAGAACAAATATAGAATGGAAAGAGGCATTTTATTAAGATAGCATGTTTGAACTTAAGGAGTTTTAATTCTCCCTATAAATAGAAAGAAGTACTCAGACTTATTAGTGCTCACTCAATCGACATTTTTGCCATCATTGAAGCCAAGCTTAGCCATGAAAAACTAGCTTGGCTTATGAAAATAAAATTTAAAAAATTAAGTGTTCAAGAAAACTTCTCCTGCCATAACAATGGAAGGATTCTAGTATTGTGGGACAATCAGACCACAGATATAATCGTTCGCTCCTATTCATCCCAGCATATATATCTTCAAGTGAAAGATATTGAAAAAGGGAAATCTTTTAGGCTATAAGTAACCCAAAGCCTCCACTATTTTGTTTGTAGAAGGACTCTTTGAAAAAACTTAATAGAAGATGGAAAGGGAAACTCATCTCCATGGGCTCTTATTGGTGACTTTAACTCCTCTCTATATGGACTAGATAAGGTAGGAGGCATAATCATCACAAACAATGAGTGCTAGGATGCTCTAAATTGTGTCTCCTCGCTTATTTTCGAAGATATTCCCTCCATAGGGTGTTACTTTACATGGACAAATGGTAGAGTATTAAGCAAACTTGATAAGGCAATGGCTAATAGTGAATGGGCTAACCTCCAATTAGATAGTCATGTAAGATTCTTAACCCCAAGCACCTTCTCGGATCACTATCTTATGCTTATGTCCAAGGAGATCACAAATAAGGAGAGATTGACTTCTTTCAAATTTTGTAACATGTGGCACGCTCACAAAGAGTTCACTCCCATGTTATTTAGTATATGGAAGGAGGAAATAGCTGATCAATGATGTTCAAACTAGTTAAAAAACTAAAATTATTAAAAGCTCCATTAAAAAAACTGAATGAAAGACATTTTAGACATTTTAGCACAAGGGTAGCTGTAGCGAAGAGTGCTATTCAATAAGTTCAAAAGGAGGTGTTAAAATTCCCCAGCTTAGCTTTTAAAGAGGATGAATTAGCTCTGAAAATTGAATTAAGAAACCTAGAGGAGTTTGAATTATCTTTCCTTAGACAAAAAGCCAAAATTAAGTATCTTAAAAAGAGAAATAAATGCACAAAATTCTTTTACGCTCTAAACAGAGCTAAGATATAAAAAAGCAAAATTGTCACTATCGTCAAAGAAGATCGAAGATACACGACCTCTAAAAAATGATATTGCCGAGGCCTTTGTCTCATATTACTAAGGATTTTTGGGATCATCCAACTACAGAATAGGAATCAAGAAAAATATTATAGTAAGCAGCCCAAAGCTAAGTGAAGAAGACTATAATCAACTCTCTTTAAATTTCTCTCCCGAGGAAATAAAGTGTAGTTTTTACCATGGACGATACAAAATTGCATGGATCGGATGGGTCCACGGCAGAATTTTCAAAGCATCATGGAGCCATATCAGGCTTGATGTGATCAATACTGTAAACAGTTTCTTCCATTCCAAAGAATGCTTAGGAAAATCAATCATGCCTATATAGCTATAATTCCAAAATCTTCTCATGTGACTATGGTTAAAGATTACATGCCAATATCAAGATGTTATGTTAGTTATAAAAGCATGGCCAAGCTCATCGTTTCGTGGCTGAAATTGGTGTTATGCGGCATAATCAATCCAGAACAAGAAGCTAATGTCAAGGAGAGATTAATTTCAGATAATATTCTACTTGCACAGATTTATTTAGGAGATATGCCATAAAAAGGATTTCTCCAAGATATTTTTTCAAAATTGACATTCAAAAGGCTTTTGATTCTATGGATTGAGATTTTGATAGAAGTTCTAGCTGGCTTAAACTTTTCTAAATGCTTCATAGAAGTTAAGTTATCTATGAATGTATTAGCTCAACATCTTATTCGATGTCAATAAATGGATAGCTCCATGGATTCTTCAAAGGCAAAAAAAAGGTATTAGGCAAGTAGAATTTATTTTTCCCTATCTTTTTGTCATATGCATGGAATACCTCTCGAGGCAATTGGCTATTGCGGCTTCCACTGATTGGTTCTCATGTCATCCATGATGCTCTCCTCAATAAATTTCACATTAATGTATGGAGATGACTTGATCATCTTCAATAGAGGTGATTTGTCTTCCATTGGCACTATTCTAGAAACACTCAATGCTTTCTTTACAACTTCGGAACTAAATGTTAACTCTTCCAAATCAAATATCTTTTTTAGAAGAATAAATAAGAAAACTAATGTTGAAATTATAAAACTACTCGGCTATGAAAAAGGGGTTCTACCATTTGTCTTTCTTGGAGTCCCTCTCTCTTCAAGTTGCCTCATATAAATCAATTCTCCATCATTCTCATCAAAATTACATTTGTCATCCATCAATGGGAGGGTAAAATCCTCTCAATTATGAATATATTAGAGCTCTTACATACTGTGATTCAAGGAATTGAAGGATAATGGTTCTTAGTTTTTTACCTACCTAGATTCATCATAAATGCAATTGAAGGTGCATGCAGAAGATTTTTATGCGGAGGTCCCAAGATTGGTAGATACATGCCCAAAGTCTCTTAAGAAAAAGTTTGTTTACCTATATCCCTAGGTGGCCTTGGTATCTTAAATATCTTCTTATGGAATAAAGCCTTTTTTATTAAAACTCTATGGCGGATAGATAGAAAGGAAGACTCACTTTGGATTAAGTGAGTCCATCACTTCTACCTCAAATCTCAGAATATTTGGGGCTATCAATTATCCAAAGGGACGCCCCCTTCTAGAATCCCTAATCTCTATAAGGGACATCTTGATTAGCAAAGTAGGCTCCAAGTAACAAGCAAAATCAAAGCTGAATATGTGGGGCGACAAGAGCAGGATCATCTCCAAATCATACAAATTTCTAATTGGGATGAAGAATAAAAAAGATAAAAGCTAGACAAAAATTATATGGATACGGAATTATATGCCAAAGCATAAGCTTTGGATTGCCAATTGTGGAAGGATCAATACCAAAGATCGTGTATACCCAACACCCACAAGAATCACTAGTGAATTCTATGATCACGCAAAATCCATACAACATTTATTTTTCGAATGCTATTTTTTCAGGTTTATCTGGAATGAGTTGAAAAGCTAGACCGATATCAGAGAAGATATGTACATGATCTCACAGTGTTTCAAGGATATGATAAAGCTGTACGTGGTAGAAAACCCTAAGAATAATATCTGAAAGGAATGTCTAGAAGCCTATGCATATCATATTTGACAGGAAAGAAATCGAAGACTTTTTGAAGGAAAAACCCAAGATGCAGATTCTTTAGTTAGGAAAATAAAAATGAAAATTTATATTATATTCATAAAGGAATATAATAATCTTAAACACCCTCAGGTAGTAAAAAAAAATTTGATATTTAAGTTTTATTACTTATCAAAAAAAATATGCAACCATTTCTTTCTTCTAAAGAATTGAAAGATCAACATTTTCTAAAAAAAATGAGAGATCAACATTTTCTAAAAAAAAATGAGAGCTCCTACTCCTATAAAATTGAGTACCACGCAATGCTAGAAAAGAAAAATAATAAAAACTATTAAAAAACAACTACAAAATTATAATTAAAAATTTGCAAAGAAAAATATAAAGAAATAAAGAATAAAGAGAATTTAGAGAAAAGTTTTATTTAGATTCTCAGAGATACCTTTCATATGGAATTGGTGCATTATATATATTTTTCGAAGTTACAATTCACACATTGTTAGCATACTATTCACAAATGCATGCACATTATTCAATGTGGTACATTGTTCATGTGATCATTATTCACATAGGCACTATTCACGTGGTACCTATTTATGAATGATACACTATTCAATGTTGGACACTATTTACATGGTTACTATTAAAATCATAATATCTCTCTCATGTTACATGTTTAGGATGATGTATTCTAATCATGAATATTAACTCCTTAAGTGTTGAAGTTGGCAATAATTTTGTGAACATGTCTGCTAGATTATCAATTAAGCAAATTTATTGAATATCAATTTCACCATTCTTTCAAAGTTCGTGTGTATAAAATAATTTTGGTAAAATATGTTAGGTTTTATCTCCATTGATGTAACCACCTTTTAATTTGTACAATGCGCACTACATTACCTTCAAATAATATTGTTGGGTTATAATTGATAGAGGAGAACCCACATAATTTTTGAATATGATGGATCATAGATCTTAGTCATATAGATTCACGACTTATCTCATGAATTTTAAGAATTTATGAATGATTTGATGATGAGGCCATCATTATTTTTTTAACAGATGTCTATGATATGGTAATTCCATTTTAACTAAAAATATACCTAGTTTGCAACCTGGCTTTATGCATATATGAAACATAGCTAATATATCCATATTAGAGTAATTGTTGCTTTGACTCATTTAAGTAAAATATGCCCCTATAGATAGTTCCACAATATAACATAATATATGTTTTATTTCATTCCAATGCTTCATGATTGGAGTAGAACTGTATCAAGCTAATAAATTAATATAAAAAAATAATTTCTGGATGAATACAATTAGCAAGATACATAAGTACATCAATAGCACTAATATATGTTACTTCATGACCAAGTATATCTTCATCCTTTTCGCAAGGTTGAAATAGATCATTTTTCATATCAAGTGATTGGACAATCATTGAATAACATAATGGATATACTTTATCCATATTAAATTACTTTAGAATTTTTTTAACATAAGTTGATTGATAAATCAATGCTTCATTTGAAAAATGCTCAATCTACAAGCTGAAATAAAATTTTATTTTTCCAAGATCTTTATTTCAAATTCTTTTTTCAAATACTCTATTATATTTGTGAGCTCTTCAAGAGTTCTAACAAGATTTAAATCATTAATATAAACAAGAATAATTGCAAATCTAATTTTTGATTTCTTGATGAAAACATATGGACATATAGGGTTATTCACATACTCTTATCTTAGTAAATATTTACTAAGGTAATTTTAGCATATTCATCCAGGTTTCTTTAGTCCATATAAAGATCATTGTAACTTGATTGAGTACATGTTATGAGATTTTGTAGTTACCACTTAATGTAGAAAATTTTATGTGTATATCATTATCTTTGGATCCATATAAATATGCAGTGATAAAGTCAACATGATGAATAAATAATCTTTCAAAGACTACCAAGCTTATCAAAAAGTAAAATGTAATTGTGTCCATGATAAGAAAATATATTTCCTCATAGTCAATACTTGGTCTCTATGAAAAGTCTTGAGCTACTAATCATGTTTTACATTCTATGACATAATACTTTCATTGTACTTTTGTACAAATACCCATGTATACTCAACTTTCTTTTCATTTGCAGGCATTGAAACTAAAGGTCTGAATGTCTGATTGACTTATGTTTATTTATAATATTTTGTGCAACATGACATGTAAAATTATTATTGGTGATTATCTTATTTCAGTTCTATTATTTTTTAGCTAATGTATAATTAATAGAGATCTCTCCATTTTCCTTAATTTTAAGTTGATAATTCTCATTGGTGATTGATTCTTCTAGAGTCTCATTAAAAAAATTTTCTTAATCAATATTTTTTTTGATTTAGTCTTTTGTATGCTTTGCTCTTTTTCTTATACGAAAATTTTTATTTTTGAAATTGATTGGTCTACCATGCTTTAGTTATCCCATTATATCATTAGCTATGATAGGTCTTCCTTCATAAAAAATACTTATTATTTGAGTATTTGCTGCTATTATATGTGACTTAGTCTCTCTTTTTGTGTTAGTAAATCTGTCTAAGTTGTTGATTTACAAAATTTTATAAATAAATTATCTTTTGAATATCTTGTTTACATTATTTCATGTGAAGATCATAATGGGACAATGATAATTCATTTTAGCTAATATTTTTTCCCCATCTACTTAGTTTCTCCCCCTAATGTTTGTAAAATTATTTTATCAAAATGACTATCAGCATAATATGTCATTTTAAAGATGGTTCGAGATATTTAATTATAGATGGAGATTCATACCCAACATATATTCTTAATATACTTTGAGACTTAATTTTACTGGGTTGTGGTGGAGAAATTAAAACATAGACTGCACATCCAAAAATTTTTATATGGGAAATATTTGGTTCATAATCATAAACCAATCATAATCAAAAGAATTTATGCTAACTTATTGGCATGATGTGAATAAGTGTAGTTACATGTACAATATAATACCCTCATAAAAATATAGAAAGCTTTGCTCTCACTAGTAACAATCTAGAAACTAAGTGAATTCATTTTATGAATGATTCAACAAGACCATTATGAGCATAAACATGTTCTACATGATATTCAATACTCATTCCAATAGTGATATAATAATCATTTAATTTATAAGAAATGAACTCACCAGCATTATCAAATCATATTAATTTAATAGGATTATTTAGAAAGTGAGCTTATATGCAGTATTAGTTAAGATTAGAATCTAGCAAATGCCAAGTTACGAGTAAACAATAAGCATACATGTGACCATCTAGTAGAAGCATCAATTAAACCCATAAAATAATTCCACTTGATAGTTGTATAGGTCCACAAATGCCAACATGTATGCATTCCAAAAATCCAAGGGATTTAGTCTCAATATTAGCAGGTGATGGTCAAAGAATTAATTTACCTTGAGAGCAATCTACACATGAGAATTTATTGGACTATAATATCTTTTTGTTTTTCAAAATTTGTACACATGAATTCTCTATAATTTTTAGCATCACAATTGAATCGGGATTACCCAACTGATTATGCCAAATTATAAACTCATAGTAATTAGTGAACTTATGGTTTACTATAACATGTACCTCAATATTACCAATAATGGCGTAGTATAAATTAGAAGGGAATGCTGGTATTTTTTTTAGTATACAAGTCATTCCTGAAATAATTGTTGTAACACACAAATATTCTACTTTGGCTTTATTTGTTGTCTCGACATAATATCTATTTTTGCGAATATCCTTAAAAATAAATAAAATTTTGTTGTACCTTTTCAAAACATAAGGCATGAAGAATTACAAATGTGGTTCCATTAGGCAAAATGATATGAGCCCTTCAAGAGCTTTCATTTAGTTTTGAACTATTATAAATTATACTTACTTTTGTTGTATTCCTCTTTAAGGATGAAAAATATTTCTAACCATTGAGTATAATGTGTATTGTTGCATTGTCCATGCAGGAAAATTTTTTGTTATAAATAAAAGGTTTAGTTAATGATAGTTTTATCTTAAATATTGAAAGTCATATGGATCAAAGTAAAATTAAATAAATGAATAATAATATATAGATAATGTGAAAAAACTTTAATTAATATTGTTTCTAACACGTATTAATTAAATAAAACTTTTTTTATTATTTAGGAATTTATTTGACAGCATAAATGTTACATACTTGTTTCAAACACACTCTTCTTAGCATGATCATCATAATCTATTATTATTAAATGGTCATAACTTTGTGCTGATAAGAGAATTGAGACATTTATATATTTTTTTCTTTTGATTTTAATCATTATCTAGAATTATAACTAAAAACATACAAAAGAAATATAGAGAAAGTGAAACTTAAGAGATTTGAGAGAAAAGTTTTCTTTTGATTTTCAAATGAATATCTTTCATATGAAATTAAGACATTTATATATATTTTTTGAAAGTTACAATTCACGCATTGTTCAAATTTTGTTCACACATGTAGACCCACTTTTTAGCATGGTACACTATTCAATGATCATTATCCACATAGTCACTATACATGCACGATGAATTGTTCAACATCGTGCATTATTAAAATGATCACTATTCATGTAGTCACTATTTTCGAGAACAATATTTTCTTGAAAAATGAGAGCCCCTTGTCATAGACTTAGTCTTTTTGCTAAGTTCCTGTGCGGCACTTAGACAACTTAACCCGTTTATGTTGTTAAGTCGATGTTGTTTTTGCCTTACTTGTTATGCTTGGCGTCTACCCACAACTTGGAACGAAAAGAATTTGAGAAAACACTTGAAAATAAATAAATTACTTTATTGAATAATGAAATCTTACAAGAAACTCTTAACTTGGTGTTTTACAAATGAGACCACCTCCTCCTTATACATGCATAGGGAAGGGTTTAGAACCTTTAAATTTCTCTATAAGTCTAGAGAATTCTTGAATAATCTAGGATAATCTCCTTCCTTCCATACAAGTGTAGACTTCTTCGTAATATTTTAGAATATTCCACATTCTTTGAGTGAGGGTATGACACCATGCTCCTATAAAATTGAGTACCACATAATGGTAGAAGATAAAATAATAAAAATTATGTTCATTTTTTTTATTTTAAAACAATTTTGATGGGGCCACTCTCTCATCAAAGATGCAACATACGTACATCTTAAGAAAAGTGAAATTTTCTATTTTTTTTTTTTTTGAATTTAGAATGTGAGAAATTATCTCACTTTTTTTGTCCATTATAGTCCACCATACTTCACACTGTAAAGAAATACAAAAAATCAAAAAGTATTAGCAGCTGAAAAATAAAATATATAAATTAAAATGACCAAACATGAAGACAAACCAAATAAAATCAGTCTAACCCAATCATAGGGAAACACAAAACACACACACACACACACACACATATATATATAGTAGTTATATTTTACTAATTATATATATATATTAATATATGTATATAGTTATATATAGTTTTGTATAGAAAACATTTTCAAAAATTTTGTGTATTATGTTTTGGAATGTGTTTTGAGCATAATTTTTCAAATATGACACACACAAACACATTTTATTATTTTAATTTATAATTTTTTCAGTATTATGATGGAGCATATTGTTATCTCACATGGAAGGTTATGTATCTTAAAAAATAACTGAGTTGAATATTTTCAAAGAGATTTTTGCGTTTGAATATTTAAGTGTATCAAAACTCAAATATTTTTGAGTTTGTTGACCCAAACTTTAAAACCAACATTTTAGGTTCATTACAATTATTGTTTTTTTTTCAAAATAGGACACTTTTACATATTTTTTAGTTATAATTTAGTATGTTTTGATAATATTCCATTAAGTTTTACAACATTACATATCAACAATAATATTGATACATCTTGATGCATTACAATGATACTAATTTATATTTGATATATTAAAATGCATAATTTATGATGTTTTTGCTATTTCATAATAATGTAAGACAATCATATCTAAGCTAATTACACTTGGCTATCTTTAATTGATTAAATTTTTTGGTATTATTATATAGATTTAATAGAATTTGATGTTTATTCAATAATAATTCATTTGTTTGTTGGTATTTAATAAGTATTAAATATTATTCTTGATTAATATTATATTTATTTGAAATCTAATCATTGTATGAAGGATGATATGTCTTTCTCAAATCACTTACTTGAGTTCATCACGCGTATGAGTCAGCTTGTAATTTGCATCTATAAGCTATGAAATCGGAGATGATAATATAGTGGTGAAGATGGTTTGTTCATTTCTCTGAATTGTTGTAGAGCCTAATAGTGATCATTGGAAATGATTTGATGAAGTTGACATATGAGGGTGTGATTACAACTCTTTTCTATGAGGATAGGGTGTAGTAAAATATGAGATTATCCTTGTGTGAAGTGTTACTTGTGAGAGTTAGAACTGGTGACAGTAGATTCTCTTAGTTAGCAAGCAAACCATGATTTAAAGAAAGATCAAAAAGCATGGGAAAGTCTCAGGTCAAGTACTAGAAATGCAACATACTAGGATATTTTAGAAGGGACTACCGAGGAGATCTTTCAAAGGCTAGAAATGATAGAAGTGGGTCAGTCAATGAAGAGGGTGAAGTTTGGTGAAAATGTTCACTTCGAAGTTGCATGTGTTGCTTATATTTATAAGGACACATGGTTCATTGATTCTAGAGCCTCATATGACATGATTTCACATAAAGAATAGTTTTGTATATGGGAAACAACTTTACTGTTAAAAATGTAGGTCATGAGAAAATGAATATTAGGGTGCATGATAGAATTGTGAAGAATATCTTAGATGTAATATTTGTTCTAGGCCTTATCATAATCAAATCCTAATTGATGTCATGATAGTCCCATATTTGATTTTCTCTTATGATTACAAACCAAGTAGGCTTATTCGTGGAGCACGGATTATTGCTTGAGGAAAGAAACAAGAGATAAATCATTGTACAAGTTGATGCCTATCATTATCCCTAGTTATGTTAGTGGCTCCTTCATTTTTGAGAAAGAGTACACCATTGAGAAGAAGAAATTGTATAACAAGCATATGGATTCTATAAAAAATAAGGATAAGATCATTGGAGGTGATAACAAAATCTAATAGCATCATGACTCAAATGTTGTTAAGACTTTGAAAACTAGAGCCATGAATTTATTTTCTAAATGGATTACATGTCATAAGTATGCTATGGTAGAAATTTTAGTGGTGCTATGGCATCAAAGACTTGGGTACATCAGTGAGAAAAATTTTGCAATTGTATTGACAAACAAAATGTTGAAATGAGTTTCAAATTACTTATAGTCCAAGGAGGAAGATAAATGTCAAGACCCTTCTCAAATGGGCATAATGAAAAAATATGGTTATGGCTCAACTCATCATCATAATTTGCAACTTGGATGTCATGGTTTTTGTCTAAGGGGAAACATGAATAAATGTTGTCATGGCTCTAATCAACTTAAAGATATGAAATGTGACATCTCTTCTCAAAGTTGCTACATGAAGAAATGAGATTGCAACATTGAATTATGACATCATGCCTCAGACAATGCCATGATAACAAACTTTGAAGTCTTGACTCAAAATCTTGAAGAAGAAATGTAGAGTACTAATTCAGCTTCATCAGTGCATGACAGATATGGTAAGAAAGATATAAAATTTGCACCTACACTAAGGAGGTCTACAAGGTTCAGAAACCCATTGATGTGGTATATAGATAATACATATCATTCACTTCTTATCACGTGAGATGATCTAAATACTATGAAAGTGGCATGCCTCTACTAGGAATCAAATTAGTAGGAATAAGCCATAGAGGAACATAAGTAGTCTTTGATGAAAGTAATACTTTGTAGTTTTTTGTGTCGCCCAAGGGCCAAAAAGAAATAAAATACAAGTGGATATTCAAGTGAAAGATCAATATTGATCATAATCTTGAGAAGCACATGGGTTCTAACTAGAGATGACATATACCAAGGGGGTAGATTATGATTATGCCTTCTCCCAAATTACCAACATGACATATATTCAAGTGGTTCTATCAATAATATATCAATATGATTTAAAGGTAGGGTAGCTAGATGTAAAAATAATTTTTCTTCATGGTGACATAGAGGTAAAGATTTATATGTGGCAACCAGAAGGCATCGAGATAAAAGAGAATGTGGACTTGGTATGTAAGCTCGAGATGTCGATATACGGTTTTAGCAAATTTTCAAGAATGTATTACTAGAAAATTTATGTGTATATCCTTCAATTAAATTTCAGAAGGAGCAAGGCATCAATATGTATACATAAAGAGGTTCAGGGTAGATTGTGTGATTCTTACTCTATATATGGATGATATGCCACTAGTTGGATAAAACAAGAAAATGATCTTTACTATAATGGAATAGCATGCAAGGAACTTCAACATGATTGATCTAGAGGAAACTAAAGAGTTTTTTGAGTGTGCAAATTACAATGGATCGAGAGAACATACTACTATTTTTTGGGTATTATTAGTATCATATGCTTGTTGGGTTAATTTTGTCTATGGATCTATGCCCACCTATATGGGATAAAAGAGAGTGAATGGGTTTTATATCATATGTTAGTATAGTCGAAAGTCTATTGTATGATATGATGTATACAAGACCTAAAATTTGGCAAGCTATGGAAGTTCACAATAGATTAATGACCAACCCAGAAAAGAAGTATTGAAATGCAGTGAAAATGGTGATCATGTATCTTCATAGAACTTGTGATTTTGATGTGCAATTTTCTAGAAATGACATTGAAAATAACTTTGAAGCTAATGGTGTTGTGGATGATGATTTGGACAGAAATATAGATACCAGAAAATCCATAAGTAGATTTATATTCAACTTGTATGGTTGATCGGTAAGCTGGTTGAGTAACCAACAACTTAATGTAGCTATGTCATCAACTAAAATAAAGTACATGACCCTTAATTAGGCAAACATTGAAGCTGGTTGAATTGGAAAAATATGTGTATAACTTGGTTTAGAGCAAAACGACATAAGGCTCAATTGTGATACTCAAAGTATTATTCACTTATCGAAAATCCAATGCTTCATACATGAATAAATCATTTTGATACCTGCCATCATTTTATCAGACAATAATTCATAAAAAAAATATTGTTTGGCTAGAGAAAGTCAATTCAAAGATGAATCATGTGGGCTACATGACAAATCTATTGGGAAATGAATAGTTTAGGTGGTGTACAGTTAATATAAGATTGATGAAGTATTCACTAAGGTCCAAGTGAGAGAATATTAAGATTGACGCAAATATCATTCAGAATCTTGAAAGGTAGTTTTTGTAAAGAAAGAATTTGCAAGCTAAAGAATATGTGTCACAACATGTTGAGGCCATGACATGGTTCTTGCAATTGTATCAACCTTCTGCTTGACATGTTAAAGTCACAACCTTATTCTTTTGGCTACAAGACAAGTTGTTGTCATGACATGAAACATATTGTCATAACTAAAATGATCTCACGATATGAAACATATTGTCATGAATAAAATGGTCTCATGACATGAAACATGTTGTCATGACTAAAATAGTCTCACAATGTGAAACATGTTGTCGTGACTCTATTTGTTACCAAGATACCAGGCAGTTTATTATTGGCATGACAATTTGTGTGTTATTGTGATATCATTTACTTGAATTTATGCTTAGAATTTAAGTAATTAGTAAATGAAAAATATATATATACACATGTATAATGAGTGATATGAGAGCTAGAATAATTTAATATACATAGCATCAACAATACCAAGATTGTTAATGAGTTCAAGTCACTATATGTTCTCTCTTCCTTGCTCCTCCCCTTTCTATGTGAATTTGTATGTATGTAATGATTGTGTTTCTTCTCTCTCCTACACTCATAATAATTCCAATGTTAATCATCTCGAGGATTTATCCTAACATTTACAATTCTGATCACATGGCCGAAGCTGATGAAGATATGAAGAAATGACCATAAGATCTTGGGGCAATTCGATTCCTCTTAACATTCATATCAAACCCTTCCTCATTGTATTGTATCTACTTTGATTTAGAGTGTTTGTTAGCATTGCTAATTCCTAACAGTGGTATTTAAGGTTACATTTAGTATCATTGCTTGCATTCAACATTAGAGATGAACTTGACATTTGGTTTTAGGCTCTAATTCCTGAAAGAATATTTTCATTCATTCAATATTCAATGTGATCAACTCGCTACAATGAGTCACTCGATTGATGATATAAACAAAGTTCACTAGTTTTCCAAAGGATTGGGAGCTTATTTTGCTACTTTTTCTATTTCTCATGTCTCTCACTCCATTACCCACTTTCAAAGAATTAGTTCCAAAAGTTGAATTCTTTGAGATATTCCAAAAGTTATAGTTTGTGCCCCAAAATCATTATGTGAAACTTCTCTACTAGCAACCCCTTCACTAAATTGATAATCTTCTTATTTTCAAACAATAGCATATCATCCACATACAAGGTTTGAATAACAAAGTTTTTACCTAACTTTTTTATATACACACAATGGTTTGCTTTATATCTGCTAAATGCTAGCTATAAGATATATGAGTCAAACTTTAAATACCATATTCTCAAATACTACTTCATCCCATACAATTATATTTGTAGTTTTCACAATATGTTTTTTTTTCACCTTAAAATCGGTCAGCTACACCATGTAGATTTGGTCCTCTTGGTCATCATGAAGAAAACCTATGTTCACATCTATTTGCTCAACTTATAAGTCATACATCATTATAACAACCAACATCACTTAAAGAGAGGGCATCCTCTCTACTAGTGAGAAGAGATCATCATAGTTAAATAATATCACAAAAGCTCATAGATGAGAATATTATATCAAAAAAGATATGTAAGTATACTGGTCATACAAGTAGTAAAGAGGATCTTCATCAAAATATCAATTTTATTGAAATTATATCAATAGTTCGGTCAACTAATAATGAGATAGCATAATTCTAATATATAGAAGATAATTAGGAATTTGTGTATCTTAGATCCTTGGATTATTCACTTTATCAATGTGATGATTATTTAAATAATGAAAATTATATTGCATTTGGATACAGAATGAAGGTAGGGTTGCTATGCAATGACTATTTGCTATGACATCATAAAAGGCAATTATAATCTTTGAGCTTGACCTGATGATGGTGCCCTCGTAGTTGTCCCCTTAATATTTTAGTGAAATAATAAATCATCTCTGCTCAAGAGTAATTTAGAAGCCCATTTCTTTTATATATCTCATTAATTACCCTTGATAGTTGTTTCGTGTATATATTATTATTTTTCGACCTCATATATCACTAAGATTAGGAACTAATATGATTTATAAGTATTTATACATTCAATTTCATAAGCATCATACTCACATAATTATCATATATTTCTCTCAAGTTTCAGTGGTGAAAGCTATATGAATAAAAATAACTCAAATGGCTATCATGACTTGTTAGTCACAATATACTCACACATATCTCTTGAATTATTTGTTACCTTTCTCCAAAATGACCAAGTGACTTAAATACAAAAAATGAAACCCTTAAAAAAATATTTTATAAAATATGCATCTTAATTAAAAATCAATTCTTGTAATACATATATAATGGATTCAGGTATAAAATTATTCATACTTTTGATTTCATAATCATCGTACTTAGAGGTGTCAAGTGGTACGAGTGGCTCGAGCATGAAACAAGGCACGACCTGGCTGAGCGGTGTCTGGTCCAACATTGCATGGTCCAAAACAATACCTAAACCTGGGTCATGCCATCCCGAAGCAAGGCACTTGTCTTGCTAGGTCAGAGTCTGTCGTGCCTCGTGCCGGGCTAGGCACGAGGCACGATCCACTGATATGGTAACCATGACTTGGGATAGTGGACTAGGAAGAAGGTACAATGCGCTTGGTCCGCACCCACCACACCCGAACCCATTTTTTATAAAAAAAATTGATAATTAAATTTTTTAAATAAATCCACCACTTACACGTGGTAGGTTTTTTTAATGGAACCCGCCACTTGTACATGGTGAATCATTCGGGCTGGCATGTGCATGCACCTATACGCAGACTACACACGTGTGTATCTGTGTGTGTGTGTGTCTATATGTGTGTGTATATAATGTTTATATGTATATATATAGACACAAACATATATAAATATATATATTTATTTATTTATTTATGTGTGTGTGTGTGTGTGTTTATCAATTTATATGTGTTTATATATCTACATATATGTTTATATATCTACATATAGTTAATATACTTATATATGTATTTCTATTTATATTTGTATGTATATACAGCTATTTTGATTTATCTTTCAATCAATATTAACCTTGTGATATGTTGTCGAGTTGGCAATTTGTGGGACATGGGTTTAAATCCGATCTCAACACTTATAGCATTATTGAAATTTTTAAAAATGTCTTTCAATAAATTATGATTTCCAAATTCATAAATATAGTTTTTAAGTTTACAATAATAGTTTCCAAATTATTTAATTAGATTTTATTTTCTAAATATTGGAGGATAAAATCAGGTTAATTTTAATGCACCAAAACTTAATAATTTTAATTTGGTATTTTTTTAAATAATTAAAAGTTTGGTGCCCAAAACACAAATATTTTGTGTTTGGAGCAACAAAACACAAATCTCTCAAATAATAATGCATATCAAAATAAGGTAGCCAGCATTCCCATCTTATAAAAAAACATAACATATAGTTTTTTACATATAAACTATATATATATATATTAATAATTTGTGTTTGTGTAACCAAACTCATATTTGAGTTTTTAACAAATATATCTTATTGTACTTGAGTTTTGAAGGTGAACACACACACACACACACAAACACACACATGTGTCACCAAACTCAAATATATCAATTTTAATAAATGATATAAATTTATGTCTCACCAAACTCAATTATTTGACTTTCAATAATACATTTAAATATCTAAAACCAAAAAGACTATGAGAAGCAACTTAATTATTGTTTAGTCATTCCACTTGACATGTATGCATGCCACATAATATGACACATAATTAATAATTAAAAATATAAACGAGCGTGTTATACTAAATACAAATATAGAAAGTTATAATATAGTTATTTATAGTAATAATTATATATACATATTTATTTGAATATTGCCAGGAAGACTAGTTGATGAGTGATTAATTCGAAACAATTGAAAAATATAAGAAAATATATTTTATTTGCAATGGCAAAAGTTTTTATTAAAAAAAAACTAATTGAGATTAATATATTTTATGATTTGAAAAATTGTTTTTATTAAATAAAATTCCACCCATAAATTTATTTTTAATTAAAACTAAGTTTTAAATGCACTATATACAAATTAAAATTTTAATCTTGCCAAATCACAAAAAAAAAAAAATAATCCAATATAGATATATATATATATATATATATATGACCAAAATCTAATAAAATACTAAACTGCAAAAAGAAATTTAAAAAAATCATATATTTTATTTAATAATTATTTATTTATTATTTAAAATAAACAAATTTAAACCAAAGCATAAAAAACTGACCAAGCTAAATATTTAGTAACATAATCAAAAATATTTCAATCTATATATTCCTTGAATCTGGTCCATTCTGTGTCGGGCCAATTAAAGGTAGTCAAAAATACCAATAAATTTCACATTCAATTAGTAAATATAAAAATAATCAACTTTGTAAATTTAAGTAAATTAGCACGTCGATTTAACTGACTATTCAGAATTATGTGCCTAAGTATTAAATAATATAATTTTAATTTAAGTGTAAAAATAATATAAGTATGAAAATAATAAAGTCATTGAGAAATCATGCAAAAAAGAAAAATATAGTTTGGTGAAGTTAAGAATCACATTGATTATTAGGTCAGATAAAAATCATTGAAATATTAAATTATTAAAAAACAATTTGCCAAGCCATCCTAACATAAAAAAAATGGGAGAATTATATTTTGGGGTGTTTTAAAATTTTTAACAATTAAAAACTAAACTTTTGATATTTGTAAAAAAATAATAAAACTATAAATAAATTAAAAATAAGAGCAATCGAATTCGTAAGTACTAAAATACCCTCGCCCCTCTCTTGCATCTCGCCTGTCTCCCTTCGCCCTCGCTCGTCTATGCTCACCTCTCACTCCTCTCTCGCCACACTTCTCCCCACGCTTGTCTTTATGAGTTCCTTTGTGGAGCTCCGTCGAGCTCCGGCGAGCTCGAAGTGGAACTCCTTCGTGGAGCTCCACAAAGGAGCTCGTCGAACTCTAGTGAGCTCAATCATGGAGCTCACTAGAGGTCGACGATCTCATTCCTAGAGCTCCATTGAGCTAGATCGTGGAGCTCAACGGAGCTCGACGAGCTCCTTCGTAGAGCTCCGTCGAGCTCCATGACGGAGCTCGAGGAGCTCTAGTGAGCTCCTTCGTGGAGCTTGCTAGAGCTCCAACGAGCTCGACGTGGAGCTCGTGGAGTTCCGTCAAACTCCACGATGGAGCTTTAGTGATCTCCTTCGTGGAGCTTCTAGAGTTCCATCGAGCTCGACGTGGATCTTACTAGAGCTCCATGAGCTCCACGGAGGAGCTCATCGTGGGAGAGGGTAAGGGGCGAGAGGATGGGTGAGTGCTAGGGGCGATGGCGAGGGCGATGGGCAAAGGTGATGGGCGAGAGCGAGAAGCGAGAAGC
This sequence comes from Sapria himalayana, assembly GCA_029783825.1. Taxonomy (NCBI): domain Eukaryota; kingdom Viridiplantae; phylum Streptophyta; class Magnoliopsida; order Malpighiales; family Rafflesiaceae; genus Sapria; species Sapria himalayana. Next base: position 4,842,457 of record JAREIK010000403.1, on the reverse strand, counting down.
GAGGGGCGAGAGCGAGAAGCGAGAGCGAGGGGCGAGAGTGAGGGGCTGGGGAGAGGGTCGTTTAAAACTTACAAATTCAAGTGTCCTTATTTTAAATTTATTTATAGTTTTATGAAATTTTTACAAATATCAAAAGTTTAGTTTCTAATTGTTAAAAATTTATGGGGAAATACCCCAAACCATAATTCAGTATTCACCCAAAAAAAAATGAAAATGATTAAAAGAAGCAACAAAGGATTAAAAGGTGACATGTTGATTATTGTCATTTAGAATGTGAAATTACATATTCAGAACTTTACCAAACTTATCAACAAACTCAGCATTATAATTTTTGGATTAATTGACAAGCCATAATAAATTTAGAACTTAATTACATAATTTAATAATGAATAACAATTCATATACAAATATTATAGTGGCAATTGGCATCCCTTTTTGCACCTTCAAATCGATTAGAACACTAAGGAATCAATACCAAAATAAAGTACCGAATTTTTATTCACCATTTTGTCATTATCATTGTAAAATTATGTGTTAAGGGATCAAAAATTATTTACCTTTTGATACAATTTTATGTATCAATTATTTTTTCAAAAAATTAAATAATTAATTATTTCTCAAAAAACAATGTTCATGAAAGAAATATCATTTCCAATAAACGATATATATATATTAGTTTTATTTTATAGTTATATACACATTAAGATATTTATATAGTTACATATAGTTTTATACAAAGATAACATATCTGAAAACGTTGTGTATTATGTTTTCAAAGAAGTTATGTACATAATATATTTGAAAATAATATACATACATACATACTTACTTATATATATATATATATATATATATATATATATATATAAAGGGGGAGAGAGAGAGAGACATTTATTTTTTCAATTTTTATTTTTTTTTAGTTTTAGGATGTGGCATGATGTGTCTGAAAAATAAATGACTTTAATAATCTTAAAGGCGGTTTTGGGTATGAATATTAAAATGACTATTTTGTTGAGAATAATCACTTTTACATATTCTTTATTTATCATTCAATATGTTTTGATTATATTACATTAAGTTTTATCTCTCCATAATATCAATAACATTGAAACATATTGAAGCATTACAATGTCACTAATTTATATTTGATAATAATGTGTGCAATCATATCTAAGCTAATTACACATTGATGACCATTCATATTGACTAAATTTGTTGGTATTTTATTACATATGTAATAGAATTTAATGTTTGTTCGATAATAATATATATGTTTCCTCATTTCAATTAGTATTAATTATTGTTATACATTAATACAATAATTAATACTTATTGCATTAATGAATACATATGATGACATTTTCTAATTTTGAATTAATAAAAAAGACTAAAGGACTCCTAAAAGTTCCAAGAGCTCTGGAGCTCCTCGATTGACGAGTTCGATGGGGCTAGTTGAGTTCCAAAAGATTTTTTTTTTACCTGGAATTCTAGCACAACACATAGAAAGTTAGGTTAATTTATTTAAAATAAAGATAATTTCATATTAATATAAAGCATCACACCAAAAATTAATTACTTAAGAGTTAGGTGTTTTATTTTTTAAATATTAAAATTTCGGTTCCATTTTTTTTCAATTTTTTTTGAATGATGCACCAAAACATATTTCTCTCCCATGGAATCCTTCCCAAAATATAGTATCCCATTTTGTATTCATCATTTTAATCATTTCATTATAATTTTATGTTTAAGGCATCAAAAATTATTTACCTTTAGATACGATCTTATCTATAACTATGAAAATACGCTTATAAATTTTAAAAGTTTATAATTTTTCAAAACATGAATAATATTTTCAAAAAAAAGGATCCATGAAAATGATATCATTTCCAAAAAATGATATTACACACACACACACGTTACACCTTTTAAACATTTTTAACATTTTAAACATATATATAACATGTATAACTATATATAACCTATTTATAAATGTTTTAAATGGTATATAACATATAGTTTTTTGACAACATTTATGTGTGTGTGTGTGTTATAAAATTGTGTGTATCACAAATGACCAAACTCAAAAATATTTGAGTTTTATTACATTTAAATATTCAAACCTAAGATTACTCTTAAAAAAATTGGGTGATTTGTATTTTGGTATAACAAATATAAAATAATTTAAAAAATTATTATTTTATAAATTGGGTGATTTGTGTACTGAAATGCATAAATATGATTTTGCTCTCTAAATATCAAAAAAAAAAAAGTTAAATCTTGATTTCCAAAATTTGAAAACCAATTTTAATGTTTTGAAATCATTCTTTCAAATTTAAAAATTAGTTTTAGATACAAGAACTATTTTTTTTAATAAATATTTATTTGATCGTGAAGATATAGGGGTTCGAACCCAAGACCTCCACCTTGACAAAAAAAAAGGTATAACTACCAAATCAAAGGGATCAACTAAATTTTAAAAAGATAAATAATGTGTGTGTGTGTGTGTGTGCGTGTGCGCATGTGTGTGCATGTGTGTGTGGGTGTATATTTAATTAAAAATTAAAAAATATTTTATATACGGCTCAATATATCAATCATATGAAAAAAAATTAAAAAAATTTGAAATTCTATAAGACAAACATTTAAAACAAACTCAAAAATATAAATAATAAAAAATTACTCATGAATATAAAATCATAAATATAATACATAAGTAAAAGTAGAAATAAAAAAATATGCATTATATTTTCATGTGAGTCCTCTAATAATCTCGATCAATTCGTGTCTATAGTATGATGGTATAAATACAAATCATGATTATCATATATGATTATAAAGCTAGTGCTAGTGGTAGCCTCATTATCCTCAATGTCACATAAGTTATCATCTACTAGTAACTCTTTTGTTATATTCTAAATGTCTAATCTTAAATCTTCTCAGTCCTTAAAGTATACAAGTGTTTCTATGATATCTAATCTCAGTATAAATCTTCTATCTAAAATAATATTTAAAACCATAAAAAAGTAGTTTGTGGTACTATGCTAGACATTAAAGGGATATGTAGATCAAATGTAATCTTAGATAGTATGAGATATGCAGTATCATATTACTTCCACCAACAAATTATATTAATTCTTATAGTCATAATGTGATAGAAAAAACAATTATAATTAATATCTAAGTACCGAGATAGCTCACTCATAATTGATGGACTATTCTGTCGTTTCCCCTAACTAACTAAATGTAAATTCATTATATCTGAATATGATGTCCATATCTATACTTAGAGCTTCCTTATAATTAGTGTCTTACCTAATGTCATAATATGTAAACATGTCATCAAATTTTTCTGAATCCAACCATCATATTTTAGTTCTACCACTTTGTTTATATTGTACTTCCACAATCTCTTAAGCCCAATTAAGACCTAGAATATGGCTAAAATACTTTGTCAAATTCATGTGACCTATCAAACCATTATGCCCACAAATGCAATCTATGGCATTTGATAAGTGTTACGAACTTATGATATTTCATGCCCAATTGATGTAATTTCATAAATGCTTGCAAGCTTCTTAAAACTTACATCCAATTTAACTACAATCTTAATTTTGCAAGCACTTACAAACCTTACATTAAAGTTCATCATGTCTTGAAAATTTTCACAAATGTTTATAAATTCTATTTTTCTTAGAAGTGTTAAGTGGGTCAGATGACTCGGGAATGACATGGTCCAAAACCGTGCATGGTTTTGGATTGTGTTGGCCTAAGGCATAGATCATGTAGTGCTGGGCTGGATCCGATCATGCCTTGTGTTGGGTGGGTCTCAGTTCATGGGTTATGCCTCATTAGTTAATCGCCCAACATGGACAGTTTAAAAAAAAACCAGCCACATAAGCCAGATTTAGCTTACATGGCTAGTGGCTTATGCCTGCTAGATGAAGCCCATTGCATTTTCACACAATTGGCATCACCAGTGATAGTGACTAGTATGGTGTATCACTATTGTAGTTTTTTTTAAAAATAGTTTTTTTAAAAAAAAATCCATAGCCATCAAATCATTCCAAATTGCTACAGGCTAGAAATCTAATTGCTATTAGATTTCTTGCCTAAATTTAAAAAAAAAATATATGTTTTCAAATCTATCTAAATAGGGATCAGAAAATTTATAATTTTTTTTCTAAATTTATTCTCAACAATTCTCAAACTTTATCTCCTCTATGCTCTCTCATCCACTCACTAAATTCTTAAATTTAGTGCTATTTTTTACAACTTTTTTTTATTATTTTATTATTTACTTTATGGCTTACACTTACTCATACAAGCTACAACATATCTAAAGCAACTTCAAATTATAATTATATTTCAAAAATTTTAGTTGAGTCTTGAGTTTAGAAGTGGTTTAGTGTAGTGCAAAGGATACTATTTTACAACAAAGTTGTTACGATACACTTTAAATTTTTTTTTAGAGTTTTTGTTTTTAATTAGTTTTACAATTTATTTAATAAAAAAAAATATTTTAAAAATCATAAATAATAAAAATAATCTTAATGAATTTGAAATTGACATGCATATAGATAATAATAATAATCCTACCAAAATGTTCAAGACCAAATCTAGGTTTTCTCAAATGGTCTCAACCAACACTCATTTGCCACCTATAAAACAAATAATTATGTGAACTTTAGAAGTATAGACACTATAAAATAATAAAAAATAAAAATTTTAGGAGTTTCAAAAGGGAATTGACACAATGTATATATTATCAAAAAATATATACATATAGGATTGCATATGGCATTAACTACCTTAAAAGACATGTTGACCAATAGACTAAAACACATGATATTTTAGATCCCGAACTAACCAAACTAAATGAAAGAGTCATTCAAGTTGAATCTAATTTAGGTTCGGCTTCATTGATCCCCTTCATATGCCATAATGATTTTGGGAGTAAACTCTTGTTCAAACTGATTATGATCATGTGTCTTCTGATTAAATTTTTGAAGGATCATAGGATAAATAGTATTATGTTGGCCTACTTCCAACCTACTTATCATAAGATTCCTAGGTCTACAAGTATGATTAACATAATAAAATATTATAAGTTAGAAAAAAAATATTATAATTATGAATAACATAGAGTTGAGTATTGTCTTTAATATCTGATATATAGACTAGTCATGATGATGCATCATTCGTATGCCTTATCGCTCACTTTGTAGATTTAAAATAGAAATTTAATAAAAAAAATTTGGATTTCTTGAGATTCCTCATCATCATGATGACCCTATAAATATATGAGTGTATAATATGAAATTTTAGGAAATTTGATATTTAGAATACAATATTTAATATTACTTTTGATATTACTTATAATAATGGAGTAGTTATCAGTATGTTTGTTAGATTCATTAGATTTGGGTCGTTAGGTGAGATTTTTCATATTAGGTGTATCTATCACGTAATTAACTTGATAGTATAAGCAGGAATGAAAGTTATTTTTACCAACTTAGAAAAAATAAGAAATTTACTAAAATTCCTTAGGATGGCTAGCAACTAATAAAAGTTTAGCAATCTTTATTTTTGTGAGCCTAAAAAAATTCTAAATGGATGTCAGACACAGTTGGAATTATATATATTATATGTTGGAGTCATTTGTTAGCTACCAATACATAATATCAGGCTATATCAATATTAAGAGTGACAAACTTATTATTGATAATTCAAATTGGGATACAAAAATTTTTTCTATAAAATTTTTAAAGATTTTTTATGACATGATGAATATATATTTGTCTATGTACACTCCCACCACTTGGATTACATTTGAATGTATGCACGATGTTGGTTGCAAGTTTAGCAAGTATAAAGACTACCATACATTTAGTGACATAATTATTAAGATAGATCACGAGTATTTAAAATACTAGTCTTCTATTCTAACCCCATATTGTTTGGGTGCCTATATGGATCCTAAGATTTAAGTGAAAGTGGTAAAAATTCTTTTGACATAAAATATATGAGCATGAACTAGTAATAACAACCTGAAGATTTAATTAATGAAAAATCAACTAACTTATTTATATATTACAATACTAGGTATAATAGTTATAGCTAGGCTCCAAGTATAGATATGAACACTATATTTAGAGATGGTGACTTCTCTATTCAGTTAGCTAAGACCAAATGATGGTGTGGTCCTTAGAATAAAAGCGAGCTATATTGGTACTTAGATACTAATTACTGCTCTATCCTATCACATAATGATAATAATAATTTAGACATTTTTCTTTGGTAGAAATCATATGAATTTATCTATTTCATGCTATCTATAATAACACATGATCTACTAACCCCTATAATATCTAGCATAGTATTAGAGTCTATTTTTTCTATGGTAGCCAGTGTTATTTTAGATATGAGATCGAAACTATTACCAGATAGCATAGAGACACTTGCATGAATGAAGGAGTAGAAAAATTCAAGATTAGACATTCAGAATAAAACACAAAAAATAATGGTAAATGATGATTTATGAGATAGAGATCGAGGATATTTAGGCCATCCCTAGCAATATCTTCAGATGTATATATGATGATGATCTATATCTACATCTACACTACCATACCACAGACACTGATTGATAATTTATGTGATTTTTTATTTTTTTATATAATTACAATATAATGATACTATATTATCATTATTTTTTTATTTCTACCATTAGTTCATTTTATTATGAAATATGCATTATTGCTGTAATATATTTATTATCTTATGAGTTATGTTTCACTTCATTATATTTTATAAATATATATTAGTCCGTGTATGTATAATATTCTATTTTGTTAATGAAATCAAAAAAAATATTATTTTATTTGAGTCAAACATGATCACGAGATGCAAATGCTGAATGTCTATTTTTTTTAATTTCTACAATTTTTTTAAAGTGTGATATTTTAAAAAAATAATTCAATAAGAAAATGAAATTTTTTAAAAATATATATTTTACCTGAATTTAAAATTTTAATCCAAAAGGCCAAAACAATATGATCCAATTCGTATCGGGATGACGCAACATGGCTCGGTATGGCCGGCATAACCTAACATTTTGTTGGCCTAATGGGTCGAGCCATTAAAGGTGCAATCCTTATCATTTCATACCTGACATGACTTGGTGGCATAGTTGGGATACTCTATAATGGGTTGTTTCTGATATGATACGATGCATTAGACACCACTACATTTTGCTTTAATTTCCATGCTTCATTGTTGCACCCATTGTCATTATACAGCCACAATCATTTAAGTCTAAATTTAGAGATAAAATATGTCAAGAATACTAAAAACTAATTCAAAATTAATCTATTTCAATCTAACCCACTTAATATATTAATTGGGTTAATAATGAATAATTACCATTAAATAGTGAATAAGTCAAAGAAAATTCAACGTGTATATTTACATCTTTTGAATATTAATCACCATGCCAAACATATACTTTGATAGTCCCTAATAATATTAAAAAAAATCACCCTAAGATTCCAATTTTTCTGCTTTTGTTTTTTTTTCAAATTTTTTCATTTATTTCGTTTCATTTGTTTTGCTTTTTTTTTTTCAAGGTTCAGAAAAAATAGTTATACTTAAAGTAGTCTTTCCTCACAATCAAATGAATTGTCATCTCAAAATATCAAAGACTTATATGCAACGGATCTTCTCTTCATGTTCAAGTATTACTAGGAAATCATAATATTTGAGATAATGCACAATAATCATGAAATAATGATGCATAGATGCTCGATATACTTTTTAACATGTGCTTTCTACTTGAAATTAGATAGGATAGTCATAAGAAGATGTACATGGAAAAACTAATACTCATCAATGATACAAAGAAGTCAATCTAGAATATCATTAGTATGTTGTGTATTGTCCTAGAAAATAAAAATATTGAACTATAGAATATGATCTAAAAATAATAAATATGAAAGAAAGGGCGTAAAAATTTAACTAGAGTTTACAACTCATAAAAAAGTATTCCCCCCATTTATCATGTGGTAAAATTTTTATCAAATTCCTTGAATTGTTGTTGGTGCAAACAAAGAAATGATATCCTCAAAATTAACTATTCATTTCGCACCCAATCTAGTTTTTCTCTAATTTATAATAAAATAAATAGTCGAGGGCTGAGATATCATTTGAGGATTTTGGTGTGATAAAATTCCAACACAATGCAAGGGTAAAAAAATGTTTTGGGAAGCTTAAAAGATTCAAGAAAATACTCCTTGCATAAATCATTCAATCACATGTTAAATATCTCAAAAGCTTTAAAATCGTAGAGGAATTCATCTTGTAATTTCCTTGAATGGCAATCTCCATTGGAGGGTACATAATACTAGAATAGTTATACTATGTACAATAACAATGCTGGGAGGCTTAGGGTAAATAATAATAGACCTAAAATTTGGAGTAATATTATCTGGAATGAACTATGCGAAAAAGATTTTTTTGGTAATACTCATACGTGGGGAAAAAATGCACATCTATGGACCATGACGTTTCCCCTTAGTGTTCAACACTCCAGTATCATTTTTTTGGGGTGATTTGATATAAATTTACTTTTATGTTTGCATGTATTTGAGTATTTAATTAGAAATATTTTACTAAATATCTATTTAAAGAAAATTTGATAAATATTAGTGAAATCGTAGTTATTTATATAAAATTGGTAGACTTGATTGAACGAAGTCTTTGATGAGAGAGAAGTGATTGAGACTCATGATATTTTTTATGTCACAACTTGGATACACCTATGATCTTATTGAGTAGTTACAATATATTTTCTTAATTATAACTCTACAAAGTTAATCATGACAATCTTTGTTAGTAATAATTTTGTCACTGAGTTGGCACAATCATTGCATTATGTAACATACTATTCTTAGCTATTATATTTTCTTGGAGGGGTAGTCATACTATCTCTAAAATATCTTCATGGACACAACATTATTTTCAAATAATGATAGCCAAATACTTCATTGATACAATTAGTCATGGTAATTTTCAGTATCATTACTTATTTAATATAGAGCCAAAATATCACATATTTTTAATTGTGACAATGTTTTACACTGACTTTTCATTTCAGAGAACATTAACTTGGAGCGTGATATTTCTAATGCCATGACTTTGTGCTACAGTGAGAAAAATACAAAAATTGTGGCTATTTTTAGTGTCGTGACTGTGTTCTGATGAGTAAATACATCAATCATGATCATTCCTAAAGCAATAATATTTTATTCCATAGACAAAAGATCAAGTCGCGATCAAATCTAGTACTACAATTTTTTCCCCATGGAAAAAATATGTTGTCGTGGTCATTCCCAGTGTCATAGCTTTGTGTTTCATATAGAATTCATTCAAGTCATAGCCTTCCTAGTGTTGCTACATCATGCTCTAGAGGGGTGTTAGTCACAGTATTACTTATTACCATGAATTCATTTCTCATAGAAGATTCGACAAGACAATAAAATTATAACTTCATGTCAGTACTATGACTTACAACTTCAAGAAGCACGTGGATCTCTAGAGTATAAAAGAAACAATTAAAGAAATTCATAAGGAGGAGTGGGGAAATAGATTTCAAACCAAGAGCACATAAATATCCTAGGCAACACAATAACAATCACTCTAGATTTTATATAATTTCAAATAATCTCAGTCTGAATGTCCAACTCCAATAATTTCTAGATAGTCGTAGACTTGTTTCTATCAGATAACATAATAATTAGCAGCCTTATCAGAATTTATTGATAACCAAGGATGCAAACAGAGTTTATTGTGAAGGTAAAAGCAACAATATTTTTAACATAATATAATTTTAATTTATTTCTTTTAATATTCATTTATTTCTCATAGATCCTTTTAATAAAATATGTTGAAATTGCATTTGATCTTGTGAGAGAAGTTTGAATTTTCCAAATAGTGCCACCCTAATGATATGATCATTGTTTACATACAGCTCACGTCTTATATATGAGAAAATTTGAAGGTATCAATAAAAAATTAGGCGAATTGTAAATAGTATTTAAAGGTTGTAGCAATGATTAAAAGTCTCACAGGTGGATTCTAATCGGCAGCAATACCATTTGAGATGTATATCAGCACACTGATAAAAGGGAATACAAAGTTTGAATAACAAATTGCAGGGTTGTCAATTACAAAAAAATGTCCTTGTAGTTTAATGTCGAAACATCTTTAGTAGTTGGGTTAATTCAAATAAACCAAGAATTACGAAGAAAATATTTCTTTAGTGAGCATAACGAGGAACTATGCAAATAATTTCGAAATCATGAAACAAGAATGCCAAGAAGCATAAGCTACTGAGTTACAGATGACAAAGAAAGCAATCTTGATGGCTGCGGTGCGTCACCTAGGTTACTTGAGGCTAACAGAAACAAAGAGGCATGCTAAATTGTAATTACAAGATTTTTAATAATGATTGTTTAACTTTAACTTATTCACAACCTCAAAATTATAATTTTTGGGCAAAGAAAGGAGTAACAAATCATTTTTTATACATATTTTACAAGTTTTACTATATGCAATTTTGAGAACTGGCATCCTCCTTTTATATAAAACACACGTATTTATTTGGACACCTTTAAATCGATTAGATCACTAAGAAATAATTGCCAAAAATATAGTAGGGCATTTTTTATTCACTATTTTATTATTATCATTGAAAAATAATGTTGAAGGCATAAAACAAAAATAATGTTGAAGGCATAAAACAAAAATAATGTTGAAGGCATAAAACAAAAATAATGTTAGCTTTAATTTTTATATAACATATTATTATTGTCTAAAAGCATCTCCAATATGCTAGCTAAAGCTTCCCTTTTAGCTATTTTACATAGTTGACTCATAAATTTTGTCCCTTATCACGCTAGCTATTTCCCATTACCACCATTTGGCTAGCTATTTCTAGCTAGGGCAAAGACGCTAGCAATTTTCATTTTAGTTATTTTTAAAAATATTTTCTCAAATTTATCATAACCATGTACATTAAATATTAAATAACCTAAAAAATATTTTTTTTTGCATAAATGTGTATAGCACAAAAAACAAAACATATTGTTACTCTTGGTTCAAATTTAAAAATTTTTTATTTCATGATTGTTGTAAATAAGATCGTCATTAAAAAAAATAAAAAATTTAAAATTTTGATGACGCAGCTTAATATATAAACATGTGATGTCATCGATATAGTGATACCAAAGCATACTATATATTATTTTAGATTTTATTATTGAAAGTTATTAAAATTAGTTAAAGTAGATAGCTAAAATATAGTGTTGTTATAGTTACTTTGAAAAATTAGTTAGTTAAAATAGATAATATAATATTTTAATATATTTTGAGTAGCTATTTTAGATAGCAATATTGGAGATGCTCTAAGACATGATGTTTTATTTTTTAGTTTTTTGTTTTTTTTTTGCATGTGCAGAGCATGGCGAATCAATAATATTTCATACTTCTCCTCCACCTCTCTCCTTCCCTAAATCCCCTTGAAACCCTCATCTTCTTCCTCAATTTTCCTAAAAATCTAGCCTAGAAGTCTTGGATTGAGCTAAGATGATGTTTGGATTAAGGATTTGTAACTTAGATAATTATTTGAGTGGTTTTTAATATTTTAAGATGGCACTTACGGAATCGACTGAGGCAAAACGATGCCACTATCTATTGAAACCCTAATCTGTGCCAAAGACTCGCCAAGACAAAGCCGCCTGTCTCACCATTACAAAGGCAGCCGAATATATTCCCGAGCCAAATCCAAAGAAGAAGGCTCCTAATCTACTTGAAAGAGGATTCGGATGCCACATAATTCATTATTGACAAAGGAGAAAGCCAAAATTTCTCTACGATAAGATTTCTTTGAAGCTGATTAAGTTTTGTTTCACAAAATCTCATCTTCTTCTGATATAACCGGAACTCTTCTATTAATCTTCATATCATTGGAATTTCGAGTGATTTAAATGATGTACTTGGGGAAAACAATGGAAAATCTCATGGTATCTATCTCCCGAATACAAATGGAGGTGAGAATGAATACACTACCGATGGTTTCAGTCGTGATAGATGTATGTCTCCTTCTTATGGATATGCAAAAGGTCAAGATATAATTAGGATCTCTCCTTCTACTTCTATTAACACAAATTCTAAGTGAAAACATTAAATTCTCGAATGATATGAATAATTTAAATGATATATATGACCAAGGGAGAGCCTCGGCTGATTATAACTCACATACCTCCAACCTTATCCACTGAATGGAACGAGTATCTAAATGATTCTCACTTGAAACCTCAAAATGACAATTATGGTATTCCTTCCGTGTAGAATTTCAACTCCACAGAAGATATGGATGTACTTCCTGGTGCACTTCCTGGACACTTGAATAACCGAGGCACTATAGGCAGACCTTATGTCAAAGGCCAAAATACCAAAGTAAAACCAGCTAAAAAACAAATTGGAGGGGATAATGAGAATGCCCCTAGCCCCAAAACTTATGGGAAAAACAAGGCTCCTTGGAGCAATTTGTTTCTGGCAATATATTCATTGCCAATTTCACTAAATTGTCCAACCTCCCCCCTAAGCTACATGGGATTGCCCACTTTGAGGAACACGTCTTGCTCCTCGGGATATAACATTAGAAGCATTGTTTAGTTGGATATTTTGTTAGCCAAAATCCTGGCCACCTCTTACTAAAGAGGTTTATGGATGAACAATGGAAGATAACTCATTTAATCCAGCATCCGAGTGACTGGATTGTCTCCAAATTCAGAAACTTGAAAAATATGGACGAGATTCTCAAATTCGCCCCTTTCTTAGTTTTTGACCGATCTTTGTATGTCAAATCATTTTTTGTGGGGTTTCACTACGGCCTAAAAGAAATGACTGAGGCTCCATAACTTTCCAAATCTATTAGTTCTTCGTTTAATAACGAAAAACTAATGGATGAAATCTATTTAAACTTTCCGAATGGATCTAGGATATGCCAACTGGTCTTTTATGAAAACCTTCCTCTATTCTATAAATGTTCTTCTTCTTTTGGGCATATTTCAAGTGGATGCCGAATGAAGGTTAAAAAACAGGAATAGTACCTTATAGCAAGTCCTCCAACCTCTACCTACTCCAAGAGAGCAGAAATTTGGCTCCCCTTTGGAGGAAGGCCAATGTCCGTAAGAAGACCCAACAAGGGATGAAGAACCACCTATTCGGCTGGATTTAAGAGACAAAAAAATCCAAAAAGCTGATGATGAAGGCTTCATAGTGGTCAAAACAATGAAGAAAAAGAAAGATCCACTCAATCCAAGGGAAAGGCCCTCTTTGAACCTCCGGAATAAAGGCAAGATTAAAGATATACCTAATAAGGGCACTGCCTCATATGCCCCAGCATATGAGTTATCAAGGGGTCCTCAACCCCTCAAAAAAATGAGGCTCTAGAATTTGGTTAATCTTGTTGGGCTTTCTGTTCTTGGTGTTTTGGAGGGTGAAATATGGAGAGATCTTTTAGACTCTCGCACTTACATTTTTAAATCTATCATCTGGAGTCATATTGACCATTTGAATGTATATATGGGCAGCCCTCAAAAGCCTAAAATGAGTTTACAAGTGGCAGTACATATTTTGCCGAATGTAAAAAATAATTTTGACTATTCTTATATGATGCCTACTGAGCATGGATGTATGCTAAAGCTATGATAGGAAGGGTAATTGTACCATGGATGTAATAAATGGATCCAATGTGTATATTTAAAGAAAAAACTAGTTTTTAGGCTTTTGAGGCAAGCCAATAAAAATGCTTGGATGATTGTTTGCGACAAATTTGAATTTTTAAAAAGTTATAACCACGGTGCTGCAATGCTCTTGAGTAAGAATTTCTAGTATGATTGACATGCTCATGAAATTAAAAAATATGGACACTATACATTGGAAATGCGTGGAGATGGATGTGCTCCATGCAAAATGATAAGAAATGGAAGGGAAAGGCAACTAAAACCTCTCCTTTCGGAGAGAAGAAATTGACTCTTTGGTAATTTTTAAGGTGAGGTATTGCATGCAAATTCTGCTTGATATGTATGAATGCATGGAGCCACTTATGGGATTTCTTACACGTTGCCAGGAAAAAATTGGATTTATGTGGCATTTCTAGTTTGTAAAGGTGGTTGTATGGATTTAGTCTTACCATGTACTGGTGATATTTGATGTACCTCACTGGGGGAATAAACATGTAATTGTATTGGTATGGGAAGTGAGGAATCATGTAAAAGAATATATCCTCCAGTACTTATGGGCACTTACGAGGGATTTGTTGCATGATATGTGGTGTATTTATTGATATATAAATCATCAAATGGAATTAAATGGTTAATGCTCCATCAACCTGATAATTCAAATTGATTATGGCCCCTATTGTATGGAGGCAACAAGTATATATCTGAACTTATAAAAGCAAAAAGATATGTGCAAGCTTTGGTGTAATACTGCATGGGGTATCTTTTGAGTTTTCTTACACGTTGGCACTGAGAATTTGGGGTTTCTGTTGTAAGGGTGGTTTTAAGGGCTTTTATTCTTTATGTAGTGGCATCAATGTCTATTAAAGATTTGTATTCTCTGTACAATAATATTGGGATGAAGAGTGAAGGGTTATGTAATGGAGTTTCCTATCCAGCACTAATGGGCACTAATGGGCAGATTCTAATTGATGCATGCTATGGTTTGTATTTTTTAGAAGATAAAATCTTAACATCAATGAGACTACATTTGCAGTATAGTGAGTGGATGGAAAATGGCAACTCATGAAGATAACCTACTGGAATCTAAGAAGCTTTAATTCCCCCATCAAGCAAAAAGTTCTTAGACATCTTAATGCCCACTCGGTCGATATCTTTACAATCGTAGAGGCTAAACTTAGCCATGAAAAGCTAGCTTAACTAATGAAAATAAAAGTTTAAATGGTTGAATGCCTTGGACAATTTTTCTTGTCATAATAATGCAAGAATCCTTGTCTTATGGGACAATCAGACTACGGACATAAATACTCTTTTTTGTACTTTCTAGCACATCTACCTTCAAGTGAAAGATAAAGAAAAGAGAATATCTTTCAGATTATCTGTTATCTATGGCCTTCATTGTCAATAGGAGTCTCTGGGAGAACTTGATTGAAGAGGTTACAGTTGACTCATCTCCATGGACCCTTATAAAAGATTTCAATTCTCCCCTATCTGGACTAGATAGGGTTTGAGGGAGAATTGTCACTAATTATGAATGTCATGATGTTTTAAAATGTGTTTCAATACTAAACATGAAAGATCTTCCCTCATCAAGAAGTTATTTCACTACTAATGATAGGGTATCTAGCAAATTCGATAGAGAAATGGTAAATAGTGAATAGGCAAATATTCAGCTAAATAGTCATGCTTTGTCTACTAAAAATTCGGACAATGATAGATTAATTTTTTTAAATTTCGATAACATGTAGCTCTCCCACAAAGAGTTCACTCCTTTGTTACATAATATTTGGGAAGAAAAAATTACTAGTGTAAACATGTTTTAATTAGTGAAAAAACTGAAGCTACTCAAAGCACCCTTAAAGAAATAAATGAAAAACATTTTTGGTACATTAGTGTTCGAGTAACTATTGCCAAGAATGCTCTTTAATCCATTCAAAAAGAAATTCTAAAGTGCCCTAATGCATCATTGAAAGAGGATGAATTAAATCTCAAAATTAAATTGAGAAAGTTAGAGGAATGTAAATTATCCTTTCTTAGAAAAAAGGCCAAGATAAGATATCTTGAAGAGAGTGATAAATGCATGAAATTCTTCCATACTTTAGCTAGTTCAAAGTTGCAAAAAGGTAACATAGTAATTATTGTTAAAAAGGATGGGAGCTACACTACATCTAAAAAAGATATAGCAGACATGTTTGTCTCTTATTATAAAGGGACTATTGGGGTCATCTGGTACTAAAATTGGAATCAATGATCATATTATAGCAAATGGGGCGAAACTCAATGGAAAATACCAAAATATGTTTCCTTATCTTTCTCCTCTGAGGAAATAAAGAATGTTGCCTTCACCATGGGTAATTCAAAATTGCCCAGGCCTGATGGCTTCATTGCATAATTTTTCAAAGCATCTTGGAATTATATTGGGCAGGATGTGATTGATGCTGTAAATAATTTCTTCCATTCTAGAAGAATGTTAAGTCAAATCAATCATGCATATATAGCCTTAATTCCTAAATCTTTGCATGCTTCCATGGTTAAAGAGTACAGGTCAATATCATGATGTAATGTGATTTATAAAATAATTGTGAAACTTATTGCTTCATGGTTGAAACTAGTGTTGGGTAGCATAATAAATCTAGCACTAGGGGCTTATATTAAGGAAAGACTAATTTTTGATAATTTCCTTCTAGCATAGAGTCTAATTAGAAGATACATGAAGAAATGAATCTTCACGAGATGTTTCATCAAAATCGATATACAAAAGGCCTTCGAAATCGTGGAATGTGACTTCCTAATCGAAGTCTTAGTTGGCCTAAACTTCCCCTCAAACATTTCATAAAGATCATCTATGAATGTGTTAGTACTACTTCCTATTCAGTGGCAATAAACGGACACTTTCATGGTTTTTTAAGGGCAATAGAGGTCTTAGGCAAGGAGATATCATCTCCCCTTATCTCTTTTCCATATGCATGGATTACCTTTCAAGGTAGCTAGCTATAGCTATATCCCTTGAATGATTCTCATTCCACCCGGGATGTGCTCCTTTAGAAATTTTTCACCTTATGTACGCGAATGATTTGATCATCTTTTCTAGAGGTGCCTTGTTGTCCACCATCTTAATCCTAGATACTCTCAATGCATTTACTACTATTTTCGGGCTAAATGTAAACTCCTCCAAATCAAATATCTTATTTGGAATAGTATACAAAGAGACTAAAGAAAAGATTATAAATAATTCGGAATATGAGGAAGGTATTTTTCCCTTCATTTTCCTTGGAGTTTCACTTTATTCAAGTCGATTAATCTTTTCTCAATTCTCAATCTTTTTGGCAAAGATTACCCGGCCATACATCAATGGGCCGAGAAAATAATTTCCATTACTGAAAGATTAGAGCTCCTACATATGATTGTCCAATGGATTAAAAGATATTAGTTTTCTATTTTTCTTCTTCCTAATTACATCATTAATGTAATTGAAGGAGCATACAGAAGATTTTTATGGGAAGGGATAAAACTGGTAGATATAGGCCTAAGGTCTGTTGAGAGAAGGTTTGTTCGTCTATCTTTCTTGAAGGCCTTGGTATTCTAAATATATCTATAAGAATTAAGGTGTTCTTCGTTAAAACATTATGGCGCAGAGATAAAAAGGAGGATTCACTTTGGATTAAGTGGGTCTATAAATTCTACCTCAACTCCCAAAATATTTGGTACTACCAGACATCAAAGGAAGACTCCCCCATTCTGGAAATCCCTAATCTCCATTAGGGATGTCTTGATCACTAAAATGGGAGCTAAGGAGCAAGCTGAAACTTTATTGAATTCATGGGACGAAAATGATAAAATTAATTTTAATTGCCTAAAAATTCTTAATTTGAATCGATAATAAAAAAGAGAAAGCCTGGACTAAAGCAATTTGGATGACACATCATGTGCCCAACCATTGTGTTAATCTATGGATCGCAAAGCATGGAAGACTCTAGACCTAAGATCAAGGATTCTCAACACCAAGCAACACTAATTGTGAATTTTGTAATCATACAGAATCATTTCAGCATATTTTTTTTTTGATTATTGGTTTTCCAGATACATCATACATGAACTAAAAATCTGGATTGATTTAAAGGAAGGCATAAGCTCAATTTCATTGGGCTTTAAAGTCTTCTTCAAGAGATTCTATTCGGGTGAAACTCCAAAAAATAATCTCTGGAAAGTGTCTTTTGCAGCAGCTGTGTATCAAATCTGACGAGAAAGGAATAGAAGATTCTATGAATGAAAATTATAAAATACCATATATCTTAGCTAGGAAAATCAAAATTGAAATTTACATTGTTTTCAACAAAGAATGTAATAGTTTGGTTCTTCGCTAGGTTGTACAAAAATTTTTGATAATGAAATTATATATTTATAAAAAAAGAATATTACATACTTTTCTAAGTTGTAAATTAAAAAAATGGAAAATTAAAATATTTTAATTTTTTCAAAGAGACTGCGTGGTGCATCTTGGATGAGGAAGTATCCCCATCAAATATGTTTTAGAAAATAAATGAACACAAATATGGTTGTTATTATTATTTTTCTTCCATGTGCAACAATCAATTTTACAAAAGTAGTAGGGGTGCTTTTTTTCTATAAAAATATTGTTCTCACATTCACATTTATTCCAATTAAAAGAAAGTGATGCTTGGTTTTCTTACAAATGAATGTTTTTTTTGAGGTGTTGCATGTTTAGTCTTTGAATTGAATATAGAATAAGCACAGTTTTTGTTTTCACAAAAGGCAAAGAGACGTGTGTGTGTGTGTGTGTGTGTATGATAATATATATATATATATATATATATATATATATATATAGTTATATAATGGGGAACTTTATTGTGGAAAGCATTCCATAGTATTCTTATAGATTAAAAGGTGCACATATAAATAATTTTGATTTTTATAAAATGGGGGTGCTAATAAAGTTAGTTACCTGCTTGACAAAGTCTTGTATATCAGATTGTATTATTTGAATATACTTAAGCTGTATATATCTATCATCTAGTGATATAGGAGTTAATTTACACACCTTCCTAGTTTGTAGGATCTTCAACCACTATGGGTTATTCTCATGATGTATTTATACGATCAATTAACCAATAAGAAATCATTCAGTTCTGCAATTGTATTATGGTATTAAAGGAAAGCTAGAGATAACAAATTCCAACAAAATAATCTCTCTTTTTTAATCTCGAAACCATTATCATCTCTTCACCTTCTATTATCAACGCCAATGAATCACACAACACCCTTATCAACATTAATATTGCCGCCCAAATCCCTCTTAAACTCACCTCCACCAATTACCTCTCTTGGAAACTGTAATTTCAAACCTTTTTCTTTCGTTATGACCTATTATGCTATATAAATGGCTCAAAGCCATATCCCTCAGCTAATCTCACCCAAAATAACACAACCATATCCAACCTTGCTCACACCCTTTGGATTTGCTAAGATCTGTTAATCTTGAATGCTCTTATTGGCTCCTCCTACACCATCATCCCTTTCATTGCACAAACCAAAATTGCTCGTGAAACATGAACAATCCTGGCCACCACTTATGCCAAGCCTTCTCTTGGCAGCATCAAACAAGCCAAAAGTCAACTCAAATTGATCACCAAAGGCTATGACAGCGTCACATCTTTCCTACAATCTATCAAAGCAAAAACTATTGAGCTTGCCCTTCTCGGAGCACACCTAAATGCAGAGGATCTCACTGAAAAAAAATATTTGATAGCCTTGGTGATGAACAGAAAGAGCTAACACATGTTGAAAAAACTAGAGACACACCTATAACCTTTGAAGAACTACATGAAAAGTTGCTTACTTTGAAGAACACACCTATAACCTTTGACCATGCACCTACATGCCCCAACAATCATTCATGGTGCCCCACCCATAGTCACCAAAATAGGTATCCCACTACATAAAATAACAGCCAACTCACAGCTCAGGGTAATCTCCCATCTCGGCCATACCTGGGTAATTGTCAAATCTGCAAGATACAAGAACATATAGCAAAATGATGTCTCTCATTTCGGCTCATCCCAGTCAACACATCTATCAATTCCTCTCCTACCCCGAACAATTCCTCTTCTAGCCCATGGCAACCAAGGACTCATTATGCATCCAATACTCCTAATCAAACATCTTGGCTCTTGGACAATGGAGTCTCCCACCATGTTACAACTGATCTAACCAATCTCTCCAAGCATACCCAATACAATGGCTCGGATGATATTATGATCAATGATGGCTCGGGGGCTCTCCATTACTCATACCGGTTCTTCTCTTCAAATAACTCACACTTTTCAATTGAACAATTCCTCTGTGTTGCTACTATGAAAAAGAATCTCATTTTAGTTTTTCAATTTTGTATCTCAAATAATGTTTCTATTGAATTCTTACATCTTGCTTTTCTAGTAAAGGACAATCACATGGGACAATGTTTCTGACGGGCCAAACTAAAGATGGCGTTTATGAGTGGCCGATATCTCCACCATTTCTTGCATTTTTCAGCATCAAAATAACCTTATTCGAGTGGCATCAAAGATAGGGACACCCAGCTTGCCACATCTTAAAACAAATTGTTTCCAATAATAAAATCAATTTCTCTTCTACATTATCCAAAAATTTTTATGTAATGATTGTCTCAGCAATAAAAATCATAAATTATCATTCTCCTAATCCACACTTGTCTCTTCTCAACCCCTTGAAATTATTTTTTCGAATGTCTAAACTTCTCCAATTCTATCAAATAATGGAATTAAATATTATGCCATTTTGTGGATCATTTTAATAGATATATTTGATTATATCCTATTTTAACCAAAGTTAGAAGTCAAAAAAAAATTTATTTGATTTATATTTATTGTTGGAAAATACTTTGATAAAATAATCAGAACCCTTAATTCTGACAATAGTAGTGTATACATTGTACTTGTCTATTTTCTTTCCACAAATAGTATTTCTCATCTCACTACACCACCTCACACACCTAAACACAATGACTTTTCTAAACGTAGACATCTTCATATTGTAGAAAATGGATTAGCATTATTCTCTCATGTTTCTCTTTCTTTAACTTATTGGCCTTATGCCTTAGGCACGACATTTAATCTATTAAATCACATGCCACCAGCCACACTAAACATTTCTTCACCTCATGAAAAAATATTTTCAACTCCTAATTATTTAATATTCAAATGTGTCTTCTTAGACCATATACAACGAACAAATTAGACACTCGATCCTTACCATGTGTCTTCTTACAATACTCTAACTCAGAGTGCCTACTACTACCTTGATCCAACCACATCCAAAATATGTCTCTAGGCATGTTCAATTTGTTGACTGTATTTCCATTTACTCATTTATTTACTCCTACCTCTTCTCCTCAGTCAAACTCTTTCTACTTGAATCCGTCCACTAGGAATTCCCAACATGCTTTTGGTACCACCACTCAATCCGTCATCTGCAATGGATGCCCAACAACAACACCCAAGTGAAGCTTCATCACCAAACCTAGTTGCCACAACCATTATAGCACCATCACATGAACCTCCCCCTACCAACAATCCCCAACAAGCACTCACTTACAAACCAACCTGAGCCTCGGCCACAACCTACTCACCAGATGACAAGAGCTGAAAACAATATTCACAAACCTATCACCAAGCTAAATCTTTACACCCAATTAACAAGTGATGATAATAAAAAAAATCAGACTTAAACCCTCAAAGATCATAAATAACAACTTGCCATGTTTTAATAATATGAATCATTTGTTAAGAATGAAACATGGGCTCTAGTTCCACTAGAAGACAATATGATTGGGTGTAAATAGATTTTTATAACTAAACTCTGGTTCTATTGAAAGGTACAAGACCTGATTGGTTGCATAAGGATTCCAACATCCTGGAAGACTACAAAGACAAATTCAGTCCAGTTGTCAAACCAATTACTATAAGAAATATTCTCAGTATTGTCATCAGCCACGTTGGTCCTTAAAGCAACTTGATGTCAACAATGCCTTTCAAGGCCATCTTTTAGAGAATGTGACAACCACCAGGATTCATTTATAAAGACAACCCATCAACTAAAACTCACAACTGGACATCTCAAGCTCCATCTTAAGGGGACAGTTAACCAATTGACAAAATCTCAGGTATCAGTTTGTATTATTGAAATATACAACAATATATATATCATCCAAAGATACAAGAGTCACACCTAGGGCTGTAATTGAGCCGAGTTACTTGCGAGCTGCTCGGCATTCAACTCATAAGAAGCTCGCTCGAACTCGTTTATTAAGTCAGACGAGCCGAGCCTGAACATCATTTTGAGGCTTGTAAGTTAAATGAGTCAAGCCCGAGCACCCTCAAACTCAACTCGTCAGCTCGTAAACAGGCTCGTGAATAGGCTCGTGAACATGGAGAAGGCTTGATGCACAATAAATTGTTCCAACAAATAAACATGATGAATATTTTAACTATTGAAATTCAATCAAGTTAATTGAACTTTTATTATCTTATCTTTTTAATTTAGTTGTATGTTGACTATTTTAGATGAACATTTTCTTTAATTCCCGAACATCATTTTGAGGCTCGTAAGTTAAACGAGCCGAGCCTGAGCACCCTTAAACTCAGCTCGTCAGCTCATAAATAAGCTCATGAACATGCTCGTGAATAGGCTTGTGAGCAAGCTCGTAAACAGGCTCATAAGTTAAACGAGCCGAGCTCGAGCACCCTCGAACTCGACTTGTCAGCTCGTAAACAAGCTCGAGCTTACTCCTTTAAAACCGAGCCGAGCCGAGCCTACCTAATACTCAGCTCGTCTCGGATCGGTTACACCCCTAGTCACACCAACTAGTTTGTAACTAATGGTTACTGTACCTATGGAGAATTAAACAAGAATTGAAAGAGTTCCGAGGTTAAGACTAAGTTATCATAGTTAATACGGCAGATGTGATTTGGTAGTTTAGCCTACCCATGTGCATGTATTCTGAGGGTTTTTATTGACGAAATAAAAACTATAGTAGTAAGCACATTTAATCACAGTTAATCGCCCAATAGCAAGGATTCAGTAACCTTAAATAATTTTGTAGTAATATTGTTACCATTTGTTGGATTACGTGAGTATGGTAAGTTGCCTCAAATGTTGTAAAGATTACTCTAAAAATTATATTTTAAAATCATCACTTATCCAGAATAATTTCAAATTATCCAGGTGTGCATGTTACTCGTTCAAACTCAGCATTATGTTTTTACTATAAAATCACATAACCAAATACTCAAGTCTTTGATAATCAAAGACACAATTACATAAATAAATACATAAATATATACAATTTTAAAAAAAAAGTTAACATTCAAAATCAGGCATGCTAGTTTTAAAAACCTATCAAGAACTTTTATTCCTTTAAAGAGATGTGTGTGTGTGTGTGTGTGACTAGTTGGAAAAGATAAAAACCAAATGATAAAATATACTACCATTTAATAAAAATTTTGAAAAAACATTTACATGAACCTCATTACAAACAAAATAATGGTTAGACTTGATAAACTGCTAATAAACTTACTCACAAATTCAACACTAGATTTGATAGGTGAAAGTGAAGCTAGGTAAAAAAAATTTAATTTAAATTATATTTATTTGACACCTCTGGCATCCTATTTTATATAAAATATAATTATTTATTTGTGCACCTTTCAATCGATTGGAACTAGAGGTGTCAAACGGGCCGGGCCGGCCCGGCCCGGCACGAGGCACGGCACGGTTCGGCCGTGCCTGGGCCGGCCCGGCACGAAAAAAAAACGTGCCCGGGCTCGTGCCGGGCCCGTCCGCACGAACCACGTGCCGGGCCGTGCCCGGCACGAGCCGTACCGTGCCTGGCCCGGCACGACTCTTGCCTTGGCACGGCACGACTCAGGCACGTCGGCCCGCGTGCCTGAGTCGTGACTCGTGAGTCGCGACTCACGAGTCACGAGTCACGAGTCACGAGTCACGACTCACGGTCACGACTCACTGAGTCGTGACTCGTGACCCAACCGGGCCCCGCCTTCGGTAAAAAGACCGCGGGTCGGGTCCAAACAGACCCGCCCCGCCCCGCCCCGCCTGCCCTGCCTTGCCGTGCGCCCGTGCCCGAGCGGGCCGGCACGGCACGGCACGGCCTTGCCGTGCCCACGGGCCGTGCCGTGCCCGGCACGGCACGCCAGCACGGCTGGGCACGTGAAAAACGGGCCGTGCCGTGCTGGGCCGGCCCGTTTGACACCTCTAATTGGAACATTATAGATTCCTTCCCAATAAAGTACCTCATTAATTTTGTTAACATGCATTATTATAATATTATATTTTGGATCCAACAACTAAATTATTGGGACTTTTCAAAAAATTTTAATAAAGAATACCCAAAACCAAAATTATTTACATTTTATATATGTATAGACATAAATACACACACACACACACACACACACACACACACACACACACATATATATATATATATATATATATGAATATTTATTTATTATTTTTTGATTAAGAAATTATTTGATGTTGTTACTTGATGATTTAAGGCATGAAATAAATCTCTAAGGCTTGGGATCAAATCTTCCCAATGTATTAATATCAAATTTTGTAATCTATTTTGAAATGTCTAGATTTTGTTTTAAAAACGGAAAATCACATGTGCAACATAGGATTTTTGTTTTTTGTTTATTTAAATAGAATAAAAATATATACCAAAACATAAATATTTTATTTTAGTGACTTTAAACATAATTCTCCAAGATGATATATATTGTGGAGTGCTCCTATCAAACATCTTTGAGAAAAAAATATGACATAAAAATGATTTTTTTGAGGTTCAGGTTCAGCTGTGTTTTTTTAATCAAAGAAGAGGGATAGCTCCCTTTCTCATGTGTTGATGTTCTTCCTCTCTCAATTTTATAAGAGGTGTTGTGTTGTGCCATGTTGTGATGTGACATGTTGTGTTGTGCCGTGTTGTGATGTGACATGTTGTGAAGTGTGTGCTTTCGTTATTACTTTGAATTTCTAGATAGAAATTCCTATTTTGTCCAAATTTTAACACAATGAAAATGTCAATGTTCGAGTCGATTAATGCTGAAGGATTGAAGAGAGGTGTCAAACATAGCACATAGCATGCCTTAGTTTTTTATAGCTCGATCAAGCCAACATGTCATATCATGCTGGCACATACTCATCAAAAGTCAGCTTGGCATGACCTAATTAGCCAAAAACCTTGCACTTATGTGCTGGGTTGTGCCAAGTTAGTTGATTCATGTGGGGCATGTTGATTATGATCATGTCAAATGATACATCACTATGATAAGTTAGATATTAGATATTAAAAAAATTATTATATTATATTTTTTAAATTTATTAATTATTAATTTTTCTTCTAACTTATAATATAATATTATATTATATATATTAGTAGACATAGGAATTATATGATAAACAAATCAAAAATTCTATCTATTAATTATCCTAAGATTTTTTATAAATCTAAATGGAAGACTCATAATAATAATTAATTTGATTATATTTTCCCTCTTAACGTTATTATTGTAAATGAAGAAAATCCATGAAACTAAAATTGATCCAATTACAAAGACTTTTCACTTGATTAGGTTTGTCTGATATCTAATATATTATATTTTTTTAGTATATTGATTGGCATGCAACTTAAGATAGACAATAGTACCAATACTCCATGTTTATTTTTTTTAATATATATATTGTGTTGATAAGCTAATTCATCTTTGATACCAACATAATTGTTAGTTTTAATCATGTTAAAATGAGTCCATACTATTAAAGTTGGCCCATTTTTAGGTATTTTATGTAAATAGGTTAGATCATTCAAAAGAAGCTAGTTCTTGTTTGGACCATTTGGTCGAGATATCATTATTATCAATATCTATGTACAAATCATAATCATTAAAATTATTATTTATCTTAGTTTATTTATTATCTTAAAAAAATTTATAATTTTGAATTTTCAGAACACAAACTAATAAATAAAAAATAAATATGAAACTTAATAATATAAATGTGTGTATAAGCCCACCACTTTTTCTAAACTAGTAATAGAGTAAACAACAAAATAGATAAGGAAAAAAATCAAAAAATAGAGAAAGAGAGAGGGGGAGAGAGGAGAAATAATATTTATAAATATCCAAAATTTTATGTTACACATATGTAATTTTTTTACATTAAAATATTATTTTTTTTATTTTTTTATTAAATATAATGGGTAAATTTCCATCAGCCAGACTTCTGCTTAGTTGCCATTGGAATCAAATTTGACAACTACAAAAAAATATATAATTTTTTATGGAAAAAGACAATGATGAATTTGTACTAGTTGTTGACTTTGTTAGGCCAGACTACATGCTTGTTTATAGGTGTCAAATGGGTCGGGTCATCCAATTTTTTAGAGCACGGCCGTGCTATCGTGCTGGGCCAGGCACGACACGGTTACTCTATCGTGCCGTGCATGGCTCGGCACGGTTTATCAAATCCGGGCCCGGCATGGTTGGCCGTGCCATGCCGGCTTGGCCTGGTCGGACCAAACCATGCCGTACGGGCCTGGTTTAATTTTTGTTTTTTTTACATTTTTAAAGTTTTATATTTTAGTTTAAATAAAATATATATTATATTATATATAGATAATGTATAATATATTAAATTTATAAAATAAAAATTGTTAAAACTTTAATAAATTACAAAGTTTAAATTTTTTTATAAAAAATATAATATAAATAAATTATAAAGTTTAATATTTAAATTGGTAAATTGATTATTATTAAAAATTTGAAACTTGAAAATATTAAAATAGTTTAACTTTTTTTTTATAATTTAAAATAAATTTTGATTATAATTTATTAGAATTAAAATATTAAATTATAGAGTTTTAATTTGTAAATGAAAATTTTAAACAAAAAAATAAATTAAACAAATAATTTCGTTAAAAAAATTAACAAAGTCAAAAAAACAAAAGCAAACAAAATGAAAAATGACCAATCAGCCAATAGATACCGAACCAAACAAATACAAGTTTCAAGTTTTAACATAAAGTAAAAATAAAATATACAATCAATAAAAAATAAAACATCGAAATCAAAAAGTAGTGGATCATCATCAATCGTCAATCGGCATATCATGAGCATCATCAAATGCAATATCAAGATCACTATCATATGAATCATCATCATCAGCAATCAACTCTTCCGCTTTTGCAGTGGATGCGAATGAAGTCCCTGTCCTAGCTTTAGCACGATCATGGATGCTAAACCTCGAATCCTCCTAAACATTCAAACAGGCCAAGGCCTCAACAATATCTGGATGTAATCTTGATCTCCTATCCGAAATGATTTTCACTATAATAAAAAAAGCAGACTCTGATACTACGCTCGACACCGGAGGAGTCAGTAGATCCCATGTCATCGCATGGGAAAGGTGGACTTATATGATTTTTACCACTGTAATATATCATGATTCTTAGTATTAGAATATGATAGGATTGAGCAGTAATCGGTATCTAAGTACTGAGAAAGCTCACTCCTATGTGATGGTCTACCCCGACTTTTCCCTCTCGCTAACTGAATGGAAAAATCATCATCTCTGGACAAGGTATCCATGTCCATAATCACAATCTCACTACCACCACCACCACCATACCTAGTATCGTAGTATGTGAACAAGTCAGTCAACTTCTCGTGAATGAACCCTTTAGGTGGGTCTTCCAGGATCATACACAAGGAAATGTAAGTCAGGGTGTTTTTTACCCCTTCCACATTAACCCTAGGGTCCATGCATGCAGCGAGGCAATAAAGAGATGGAATGGTGGACCAGTACTTTAAGTACTTGGTTTCCATCTCTGCAACCATATGACTAAGTGTCGGGATAGCTCGATACTTACTAAATATGCTACTAATGTTGCATATCTACCTGAATGCAATGCAAGTCATGGGAGTATAAACCAACAAACACATATTCGTCGTATCATAAAAAATCTTCAAAAATTTTATAAATGAAATTCCTAAAGCCCAGTCAGTGTCGTCAATAATAAGTTCGTCACTCTTACTATTGACGTAGTTGGATATCACGTGTTCGTATCCAACACATGACTCCAACATCAGGTATGTGTAATTTCAATGGTGTCTCACATCCGATTGGAATTTCTTCTTCTTAAGATTCGCAGACAAACAGAAACTATCAAACTCTTATTGTCTGCGAGGAGTACGAATATATTTTAGTGCATTAGGTATATTATCCAATGCGAGGGAACACACATTCATACCCGCTTGAACAATCAGGGTAATCATGTGACACATGTATCTGACATAAAAGATCTCTCCTAATGATGCATCTTTAAAATTCCTAACAAACATATTAATCACTACTCCATTATTAGATGCATCATCGAATGTGATACTAACAATTTTATTTTGAATTTTATATTCCCTAAAGATTTTTATCATGCACTTAAAAATGGTCAGGTCATCATGAAGATGGAGAATCTCAAAGAATCCTAAATTTTTTTTATTCATAGTCCAATTAGAATCTACATAGTGGCTAGTGAGACATGCATAAGATGATTCATCGTGACTTGTCCTGATATCGGACGTCACGAACACCACTCCACTATATACCATAAATTCATTAATTATTTTTTATTTTTCTGAGTTATACAATTTTAGTATGTCATTCCTAAATGTGGACCTAGGAATCCTACGATAAGCAGACTAAAAATATGTCTGCATGATGCCTACTACCCTTGGATCTTCTGAAATTCTGATCGGAAGACCCATCAATGTGATAAGTCCGGTCATGCCGTCCCTACCCAACTCACTGAAGTATATTAAGGGAGTAAACTTTGAGACTGAACTCGATCTAGTCTCAAAAAATACAGTGCTAAGTTGGGTTTGCCTAGGATCTAATGGACCATATTTTTTGGTGCATAATTTGGCATGCCTCTTAAGGTGCCCATTCTCAAACGAACTCTTACAAGTTAAATTTCTCATACAATATTTGATCTATGTCATTTCTTCTTCCTCACCCCTAATATTTTTTTTGTTTTATTATATTAAAATGAGTCCAAACTATTGAAGTCATCCTAGTTTTTTGTTTTTTAGATGTTTGGATTGAGACGATTGGAGAAACCAAAGTTTCGGCAGCCTCAGACCTCTATGTAAGATTTTTATTTTCTAAATTTAAATATGTTTCATTAGTATTTGTCATTTTTTATGATTTTTATTAAACAATACACTTATGTAGAGACTAAATCATAGATTTTAGATTTAACTATTTTAGGACTAAAGAGAGAGACTAGAGAGAGAGTGAGAGAAAGTTAAAAAAAAACTTATAATAAATTACTCGATAAAGTAGTGAGGTTGATCACGTGCAGGGTGCACCACAGTCTAGCTCAAAATTCCAAACCCGTGATGAGATTCTCGAAAAACCGAGCCAAATGATGAAATCCCAATAGTGAAAATGTGAGATTTGAGAGATATATATTTATGAAAAACATAAAAGTTATAGAGATGTGGGGAAGATTTTATCAATTAAAAAAATAATTTTTTTAAAAGGTATTTTTTTGTTTTTTTTTAATTTTTTTTAATATTTTAGGGGGCAGAATCATGAGGGCTGTCAGATTCTGCTCCCTAGCCATTAGAGGCGAGATCCAACGGCTACATTTAAAATTTTTTTTTTGCCCGTTGGGGTGGGGGGGGGGGGAATCGGTTCGGGTCTGATAGGACCCGACTCACGATCTTTTTGTGTGGGAAGCTAGGCCCGAGTCACTGGGGGACCAGGGTGAGCCGTGACTCGTGAGGGCGCGAAAAGCCGGGAGCCAAGGACTGTGGGTGCAGGTGCGAGTTTGCGTGTGACCCCGACCCGTGCCGACGAGCCATGCCGCGGCCACCGAACTGTGCCGAGTCAGGCACAGCACGAGGGTTGGTTGGCCTCGGCCCGGCACGGCACGAATTGTACCTTACCTGGGCCCGGGCACGAAAAAATCCCGTGCCAGGCCGTCCCGGGCTTGGCCGAACAATGTCGTGCCTCATGTCGGGCCAGGCCGGCACAGCTCGGTTGACACCTCTATGCTTGTTACATTCATATAAGAGCAACTCTAATGGGAGTTGCCATCGGGTGTCATCCCCGTAACTGCCAAAATAGTATCTAAATCACAAAAAATCTTACTCCAACAACGATGATATCGAAGGTGGCAAAATATCATCTAAGATCTTAAGGTGCCATATTTGTCAACTTTGGAGAGAGAAATAAGAGAATGCAAAATAGATGTCTATTGTGCATCTCATTGGCTCTTTCAACATGGTTGAAAAAATAACTTTAAATAAAAAAATATTTAATTATTAAAATGACACTCTATTTTGACACCTATCAATGGAGCAAAAATACTGCTTAAGGGTGTCATAACATTGTTCAAGGTTTCAAATTGATATTTGACCACATTTTTGGCAACTACCATTGTAATTGCTCTAACAATCAAGGAAAGGGAGAAGTGAATTTTTTTTTAAAACACACAAGGCCTTAATTCATTCTCCATGCATTATGTTTGTGTGGATCATGGCAACACATACCTAGCCCAACATGAGACACTATTAGGTGTCACATGCTGGGGACATGCCTAGCACCACACAATTGCCAGTCTAGCATAGAACTAGTGCAAATCATGTGTCAAGAAACAAGTGGAAGATATTTATATAACCATGTGAGTAATTTTTTCATTTATGATTTTCATAAATGAAATTTGAGAAAACATAAGAATTATCATGAATATAATACATAGGAATCTAAAAGCATAAATATTTAGTAACAAATTATCTTACATTCTTAAGATATTAAAAGTAAAGAAAACTATAGAATCAAAATAATTATCAAGATAAATTGATTTGTTGCATAAAATGAAGAAATACAAAACCCAAAAATAGAATAATATGAGGTTTTGATAATAAAATATTAAAGATATAACTAGAAGGGATCATCTTAGATAATGAAGTATCATGAATATGAGCATTCACTCATTTTTACCTTTTGTCCAATAAACAAATTTGGTATAATCTAAATTCTTAAGCAAACATCAACATATTTTTGAAAGTAGAGCCATGGTTAAATTGAACTAACTAAACAAAATGTATGTGATAGATAGAGTTAAATTTTCTAACTATAATCAAAAAACTAGAGTTAATTGTAGAAGATAATGTAATCTATGTGATACAAATAAAATTGAGTAAAATAAAGTATTAGTTGCAAGAGATAATAATAAATAATCTATAAAACAAACTTTGGGAGCCATGCTACAAATGAAAAATTTGGTACCATAACGAGATCACAATAGCAAAAAATATGGTAGCATGGTGAGAATCATATGAATAATGTAGCTCATAATATGGCAAAAGATTATATTTCTAGGTTAGATAATTTCATTATAAGCTATATAAATAATAAAGCACATAATGTTGCTACTATGTAATTGTTTTAATAATTCTCGTAAATGATTTTTAAGTTTTCAGAGAAAATTTTACATTTGTTGCAGTTGTATACTAAACAGGGGTTATAAAAATAGTTTAAGATAAATTTATACTTAGGTTTGATAATAATTGTGGGTATGCAGAAAATTGACCAGCATGAAGTGTCAAAAGGATGTTAGTCTCAAATTCATACATTGGTTAAGTGATGAGGAAAAATTTAATTTCTGGTGAAAAAGAAAAGAAAAAAAGAATAAGTGAGGGCGATAAGATTTGAGTACCATAATAAAAGAGAGAAAGCAGGGTAAGGCACTATGTATTCGAGAAAATGGAAAGAATAACATTGATAAAATTTGCTAACTTAATTTACAAACACAAAATCACTTTAGGTTAAGAAGGTGTACAATTAAAAATTAGATATAAAATTATATTCTATCAAAATAAATATAATGAAATGAAAAAAAAAATAGAACTAGCATACCCTATATATAGAAAACAATGTTAATTATTTGTGCACCTTTAAAGTGATTAGAACATATAAAAAGTAGCCAATTTTTAATA
This sequence comes from Sapria himalayana, assembly GCA_029783825.1. Taxonomy (NCBI): domain Eukaryota; kingdom Viridiplantae; phylum Streptophyta; class Magnoliopsida; order Malpighiales; family Rafflesiaceae; genus Sapria; species Sapria himalayana. Next base: position 4,810,539 of record JAREIK010000403.1, on the reverse strand, counting down.
TAAAAAAAATATATCAAATTCTTAACTAATTAAATTTTGGTTCACTCAAATATAGTAATCCCAAAATACCCTTAACTTAATCCCTAATCACTTAATTAATTATTAATGAATTATCAATCTCCCCTCTTAACTCGCCCACCAGCCCTCTCTCATTTAACTTGCCCCTCGCCCTTTGCTCCTCTTCCATGTAACTCACTCATCATGTTAGAGTATATCATAAAATTTAATTATTAGATTATTCTTTTGGGCCTTTTGTATCATATATTATATGTAAAAATACATCATTTTATGATTATTATATTTATTTAGATCTGTGCAAATATTATATGAATATAATAATGCCCTAGAGTGATATATTTTATTGAATACTATAAATTATCCCTAGTCAAATATTAATATTTAAGGGCAATATTAATACATTAAGACTAGTATGTAAGCTAACTAATATGAGATATTAAGTTAATTAACACATGAGTATATGTTGGAAAACATATACTGAACTGGCCTGCTATGAGAATGTTGCATTGATTGTTATATAAGTGTCATGCACATTCTCATAATGACTATTAGTATGAATTATCCTTTGACCTGAAGTCAATATGGTTCTCTACATAAGGAATTATATATTTTAGATTCAGCAAATGCCACCTGTAACAAAGATGGTTATAAAACCATTTACTATGTAAATAATAAATTATACAGAGGAATGTGATTGATTTAGATGGAATATGTTCCTTCTATATAAGAGAAGTGATATCAATTAGCCCCTTAATTGAGGAAGACTACTAAAATACATGACCATGCTCAAATAAGTCAATATGAGATATTGAGTTTATTTGTTTAACTTATTCTACTCAAAGATCAAAAAATATATCGATTGATGTGAGGATGACATGATTCATGCCTCGTAAATCAATCTAGATATCATGAACAAAAGAACTAAGTCATACAATAAAATAAGTCATGAAATTAGGTTAAATCAAATCTATTATATTTTCTTCACTTGGATAGCAATGATGTATTGCTAAATGCTGCTCATTGCTTGTTTCTTTAAAATGAGATTTTAAAGTCACTACCAACATTGCTAGAACCTATTTGGTCACACACATAAAAACGTATATATATTTTGAGTTCATTTTATTTTAGTTAGACTAAAATAAACTAGGCTTAATCTTATTTCTAAAATTTGTTTTAGATCATAAGATGATTAGACTAAAGAGTTTGGTCCAAACATAAAGCCCATGTTCTCTCTTTTAGAAAGGTGTGTCATTAATGACACATCCTTTTAATTAATAACACATTCTTTTAGAAAGATATTTGAAAAATCAAAAAGTTTCATTAATGACATATCTTTTTACCAAGATATGTGAAAAATCAAAAGGTTTCATTAATGAGACATCCTTTTAGAAAGGTATGTGAAAAAACTAAAAGGTTTCATTAATGACACATTCTTTTAGAAATGTGTATGAAAAAATAATAAATTTTATTAATAACACATCCTTTTAGTTAATGACACATCTTTTTAAAAAAAGTTATGTACAAAACCAAAAGGTTTCATTAAATGATATATCATTTTAGTTAATGACATATCTTTTTAGAAAGGTGTATGAAAAACCAAAAGATTATATAAAAGAGGAGAGATAGAAAATAAAAAAATAATAATGATACGTTTGTGTGGATACCGCTAGAGGTAATGAGACTTGACTGTACTAGGATTCAATCGAACTATTCTGAATCAAAAGTTTAATTTTGCGATACAATAGGTAACATTCTTATCCAATATTTAATTGTATCCACTTTGATCATTGGTGGGTTATTTGTCTGTTGTGAAGTTCTGATATAAAATTTATTGGAACACCAACAATGATATCAGAGGGAACTTGCGAATCAATTAAATCATTTTTATATATTTGTTTATATTTGATATGAACAAACATATTATCATGATTATACGAATGATTTATGGGTATTTTGATTAATCATGCATGAAATAGATTTATAATATTAATATGATTAATATAATAAATAGTTTAATATAATTAAACAATATTGTTTGTAACTTGTTCATGTTAATTCATTTAATACGAACACTAAATTTTATTTATGTGATAAACGAGATTAAAATATGATTAAATCTATGAATTAATATATGACAGTTTTTTAAAGTGATTAGAGATTCATATAATTTTTATACGAATAAGTTTAAATGTTAAATAGTTTTATAAATAAAACTATGATTTGATTACAGTCAAAAATCAGTTTTATAAATCATTTTTTTATTAAGGTAATATGGCAGCAACTCATTCAACAAGTTAGCAATTTATTTTTGTTTCGAGTGCTCTATCCCTGATTCCCTGAAAGGAGTGCTTCCCCTGGATCCCACTAGGGTTGATGCCTTTAAGACCCCAAAATTTAAATATCTCATAAATTATTACTTTGATTAATTATAACCATGATAAAGTGATGTTAGATTTATATTTTGCATAGTACATGGTTATCGCCCTTTATCCCATATGAATTGATTATGTGTGTTGTTGCTATAAGTTAAATATGGTCTATGTGTCATGCCTTTTAATTTATAATTCAAGTTATAAAATTCTTTTCTTAACTAATTCCTCTCAAATGTAACTCGAGGTTTCTTTCTAGTTATATAATATATGATTAGAATAGTATTCAATTAGAAGGTTATTCTATATGAGAAAGCAACCAACAACATATGACAACTGAGAAAGCACTTGGAGAAGATACAATCCCTTTAAGTTGATCTTTCTATTTTCTCATTAGCTTGGGAAAATCATTTTTATTGGCGCCATAACTATGTCACGTTTATTGGAGCTAATTTTTTGGACTGGTATAGGAATTTGAGAATTATCCTCAAACAATAAAGGAAACTAATGTCCTAGAGTAGCCTATTCTTGAATCACATGCTCCTAATACTTCTCGTGCTGATAAGGATGCTCATAAAAGGTACCAAAATAATGTTTTGGATGTAGCATGCCTTATGCTTGCCACCATGAACTCTAAGCTTCAGAAGTAACATGAGAACATGGATGCTTATGATATGATTGAACATTTAAAATGACTATATCAAGAGTAGGCAAGGCATGAGAGGTATGAGGTATCTAAGGTCTTGCTTCAATGCAAGATAACAGAAGGGAGCCCTATTGGAACTCACGTGCTCAAAATTATTGGGTATATTGAGAATATAGAAAGGTTGGGCTTTCCATTGAGCCAAAAGTTAGTTATTGATTTAGTTTTGCAATTTTTGCCTAAAAATATAATCAATTTGTCATGAATTACAACATGAACAAATTTGCCAAAATTTTGCCTGAATTGTTAAGCATGTTGAGAATTACTAATCAAAATCTAAAAAAGATCAACCCCATAATAATGGTGCAAAAGGGTAAAAAAAATGTAAGCCCACTATAAGGGTAAACCCTAAACCAAATGCAAGGCAAAATCTTCTGCATTGAAACCTAAGAGAAGGGTGGCTAAGGAATGTACTTGTTTCCACTATGGTCAGAATAGATATTGGAAGAGGAACTACAAACAATACCTGAAAGAATTGAAAAAGAAGAAAGGAAGTAAAACTTATACCTCATGTATTTATGTGATTGAAGTAAGCCTATCTACTTCTTAATCATGGGTATTAGATACTGAATATGCTTTTCATATTTGTAATAATGTGCAGGATCTTAGATAGAGTAAATCATTGACAAAAGGCGAGGTAGACCTACATGTTGGCAATGGTGCAAGAGTTGCTGGCATAGCTGTAGGATCCTATATTTTACATTTGTCTACTGGGCTTATTTTAGAACTTGAGAATTGTTATTATGTGACTGCTTTATTTAGAAATATTATTTATATTTCTTGTTTGGACAAGAAATATTTTTCATTTATAATAATAAAGAATAAATGTTGTTCTATTTATTTAAGTGAGTTATTCTATTATAGTGCATAATTAATGAATGGTCTCTAGGTTATAAACCATGAAAGCCCAGTTTATAATATAAATACAAAATGGTTAAAATGTAATGATTCAAACCAAAAATATCTCTGGCACTATCACTTAAGCCATATAAATGAGAAATGCATATCTAAACTTTATAAAGATAGACTTATCGACTCATTTGATCTTGAATCATATTAAGTATATGAGTCTTGTCTATTAGGCAAAAAGACTAAAATTTCTTTTACTCGTCAAAGTGAACGGGAAAATGAATTGTTAGGACTTATACATAATGATGTATGTGGGTCCTTTCAATATAACAGCTAGAGAAGGCTAGCTATATTTCATTAAATTTATTGATGATTTTAGTAGATATGGCTATGTGTATTTATTGAAACACAAGTTAGAATCTTTTGAAAGTTCAAAAAATTTAAGAATGAACGACAAAATCAACTTGGAAAAAGTATTAAGATATTTTGATCAAATTGAGGTAGTGAATACTTAAGCCAAGAGTTTCATGATCGTCTAGTTCAGTGTGAGATCATATCCCAACTCACTCCACCTGAAACACCATAATGGAATGGTGTATCATAAAAGAGGAATCGTACTCTATTAGACATGGTATGATCAATGATGAGTCATGCAGATCTTTCTTCTTCCGTCTGGGGAAATGCTCTAGACATAGGTGCTTTCACACTTAACTGTGTTCCATCTAAGACAGTTATAAGGACACCATGTGGGATATGGACATGAAAAAGTCCTAAAATATCTCTTATGAAGATTTGAGGTTGTGAAACTTATGTTAGATGTCAAGTTTCAGAAAAAATAAGGCCCATATCTGACAAATATTATTTTGTAGGATATCCCAAAGAAACAAAGGGATATATCTTTTATATCCTCGCACAAGGCAAAGTGGTTATCACTAGAAATGGTGTGTTTCTGGAAAAAAAATTATTTCTAAGCAAACTAGTGGGAGAAAAGTAGATCTTGAAAAAATTCAAGATACACAAACCAACATTGAGACTTTAATGGAACCAGGACATGCACCACAAAGTATTGTGGATCATGAACTTGTTGCACCATAAGAAGTTGTGGAAGAATAACCTGTTCGAGTAGAACGAGCTCACTGTAGATCTGATAGGATACGTCATCAGCATGAGAATTTTTCTTTTCTCCTATTTAATCATAGTGATGTAATGCTTGTTGATCAAAATGAGCCTACATCATATCAAGAAGCTATAAAGAGTCCATTTTTAAGAAATGGCTAGATGCCATGAAATCTGAAATAGAATCCATGTATACCAACCAAGTATGGACTTTGATTGATCCATGTAAAGGGGTAAATCTCATTGGGTGCAAATGAATTTTTAAAAGAAAAACTAACATGAATGGTAATGTGCATATCTTTTAAAGGTTATTGGTTGTTAAATGTTTCAAACAAATTTATGGTATAGATAATGATGAAACCTTTTTCACCAGTTATGATGCTTAAATCCATTAGAATCTTGCTTGCTATTGTATCTTACCATGATTATAAAATCTGAAAAATGGATATCAAAACTACATTACTTAATAAGAATCTATTTGAGGATGTGTACATGACACAACCTAAAGATTTTGTTGATCAAAAGGATGCTATAAAGATATGTAAGTTACAAAAGTATATTTCTAGATTAAAGCAAGTTTCAATAAGCTGGAATCTTTGATTTGATGATGCAATCAAAAAATTTAGTTTCATTAAGAATGAAAATGAACCTTATGTCTACAAAAGAATTAGTGGGAGCATAGTCATCTTTCTTATTGTGTATGTAGATGACATATTTCTCATTAGAAATGATATCCCAGTCTTACAATCTATAAAGGCTTGGCTTGGAAATTGTTTCTCAATGAATAACTTAGGTGAAGCTGCCTATATATTAGGTATAAAGATCTATAAAGATAGATCTAAGAGATTGCTTGGCATGAGGTAGAGTGTATATATTAACAAAGTGCTTAAACATTTTGCCGTGCAAAATTATAAGAAAAGATTCTTGCTAATGTCAAATGGAGTAAGTATTTCTAAGGCTCTATGCCTCTCTACTAAGAGGAAAGGGAACACAAGGATAAGATTTCATATACAACTATTAGGTCTATCATGTATGCCATGATTTGTACTCATCCTGATGTCTCGTATACATTAAGCATCATGACCTAATACTAGTCAGATCCATGTGAGAGTCACTAGAAAGTAGTCAAGAATATTCTTAAGTACTTAAGGACTCAAGTTTATTTCTTGATATATGGAGGTGACGAAAAGCTCATTGTAAAGAGTTACAGTAATGCAAGCTTCCAAACTGACAAGGTTGATTCAAGATTGCAGTCAGTTTACGTGTTTTGCTTAAATCATGGTGCTGTGAGCAGGAAGAGCTCAAAGCATGATATAGTTATTGATTCTACTACAGAAGTTGAGTATATTGCTACTTCTGATACAGCAAAAGAAGTTGTTTGGATCAAAAAGTTCATCATAGAACTTGATGTAGTTCCAAGCATAACTAATTCAGTAGACATTTATTGAGTAATGGGACTATTGCAAAAACTAAGGAACCTAGATCTCATCAGCAATCCAAACACATACCTCGAGGGTTCCATCTCATTCTAGATATTATTAATAAAAGAGATATGAAGATATGCAGAGTACCAATAGTTGACAACATAGCAGATCCACTGACCAAGACTTTAGCATAGAGGAAACATGATGGTCACACTAGATCACTAGGTATTAGATACTTTAATGATTGGCTTTAGTGCTGGTGGGAGGTTGTTAGAGTATGCCCTAAAAAGTAATCATTAGATGATTCTTTTGAGATTTTTGTATCATATCTTATATGTAAAAAGGTATTATTTTATGATTATTATATTTATTTGGATTCGTGCAAATATTTGATGAATATAATAATGTCCTTGAGTGAAATATTTTATGGAATACTACTCTAATTTGTATATAGTCAAGTATTAATATTCAAGGGTGATATTAATACATTAAGACTAGCATGTATATTAACAAATATAAAATATTGAGTTAACATCTGAGTATATGTTGGAGAACGAATACTTAATTGACCTATTATGAGAATGTTACATGAATTGTTATATAAGTGTATTCTCATAGTGACTATTAGTATACATTGTCCTTTGACCTGAAGTCACTATGATTCCCTACGTAAGGAGTTGTATACTTTAGATTCAACAAATGTCACCTGTAACAAGGATTATTATAAAGTTGTTTATTAGGTAAATAATAAATTATGCAGAGGGATGTGATTGATCGAGATGGAATTTGTCCATTTTATATAACATAAGTGATATAAGTTGGCCCCTTAACTGAGTAGGAGTACTAAAATGCATGACCATGCTTAAATAAGTCAATATGAGTTATTTGAGCTTATTTGTTTAAGTTGGTCTACTTGAAGATCAAGAAACATATAGATTGATATGATGATGACACGATATCTGCATCATAAATCAATCTAGATATTATGGACAAAAGGACTAAGTCATACAATAAAATAAGTCACAAAATTAGGTTTAGTTGAATCTATTATATTTTCGTCACTTGGGTTGCAATGAAGTATGTATAAATGCCGCTAATTACTTATTTCTTTAAAATGCGATTTTAAAGTCACTGCCAATATTATGAAATCCTATTTGATCGCACACATAAAAAATATATATATACTTGGAGTTTATTTTATGTTTATTAGACTAAAATAAACTAGGCCTAAGCTTAAGTCTGAAATTTATTTCGAATCTTAAGCTAATTGGATTAAAGAGTTAGGTCCAATTAGTAGATGTTTGGACCTTTAAAACAGACCTAAACTTAAATCTCATATTTCTCTTTTTTATTTAGTGAAAAATCAAAATGTTTCATTAATGATACATTATTTTAGAAAAGTATGTGAAAAACCAAAAGGTTTTATTAATAGTAATCTTTTTAGAAAAGTATGTGAAAAACTAAAATATTTTATTAATGACACATCCTTTTAGAAAGATGTGTAAAAAAACAAAATGTTTCATTAATGATATATCCTTTTAGTTAATAACACATCCTTTTAGTTAATGACACATTCTTTTAGAAATATGTATAAAAAATTAAAAGGTTTCATTAATGACACATCCTTTTAGTAAATGACACATTTTTTAAGAAATGTATGTGAAAATCTAAAAAGTTATATAAAATGAGATAGATAAAAAATAAAAAGATAAAGAAGATATATTTGTGTGGATACCGCTAGAGACACAGACACTAGACTATGACCCGTTTGATAAAACTGAAAAAATTATGTGCTGAAAAATAAATGGTAAAAAACTAAGTCTGAATTTTATAAGTATTGAATTTGTATTAAAAAACTGTTTAATAATTTACTATTAATTGAATGCTGAATATTAATATATTATTTGATAACTATAAATATTGAATGCTAAAAATGATGTATTTTACATATTTATCCTTATTATCATTGTATTACATATTATTCAACATAAATAAAATTTTTAATAATATTTTTTTTCACTACAATTATTAATTATTAAAAAAAATAAAATTCGTAAAAACATACCCATAAATAAATTATAAATCTAAAAATAAAAAATAAAAATATTTAAAAAATAATCAATAAAATCTAAAATTTTTAAAACTATTCAAATTTTTTATATATAAACAAAAATTAATGAATAACTAGTTAATTTTCTATTTTCTCTCTTAAATTAATCATGAAAAAAAATTAGGATTAGAGTTTGTGGTGACTGAGAAAGGAGGAGGAGAATACAGATTCACAAACTGAACTATAACGTGAATGAGAAAACGAAAAAGAAATGAAAAAAAAAGAACAAAATAATAATTTCTTTTTTAAAAAAAATTATTAAAAATTTTGAGCCTTCAACATTAAGGCTCTGTCTACTTAAAATTTTAAATGAATTTTCACTTAAAATTTTACTTTAACACCCAATATTTTTTTTTATCAAACACACTTAATATTTAAAACCATTAAACATTTTAATTTTCAATGATTTAAAGATTTTAAGTGTGTTATCAAATAGCCCCTATGTTAGGATTCGACTGAATCATTAGTAATCAAAAATTTAATTTTACGCTACAAGTAACTTTATTATCAACTGTTTAATTGTATTCACTTGGATCATTTGTGAGTTTCTAATCCGCTATGAAATTTTGATATAAAATTTATTGAAACCCCAACACATCATCCCTCTTTCCTATAACTCATCCCTCACCTATCTTCACTATAAATCATCCCTTGCCCTGCCCCCTCACTCAATACTCCATTGACACCCATATAAGAGTGATGGAAATTTCAAAATTCTATCTTCTTTGAAGTTACCAGAATCCAATAAAATGAAGGAGCTATCATCTAAAATTACTCTTTATTCCTTACATCTTCCATGAGGTGGCAAGTGGGTCAGGTGGTTCAGGCACAATCCATCTAAGTCTTGCATGGCATGGTGCAAAACCATGCCTAGACCCGTGTAATGCTAGCTTGAGGCACAGCTCATGTTGCATTGGGCTAGGGAGTGCCAAGCTTTATGCTGGGCGAGGCACAACCAGAATGCCTAGCTTGTAGGCACGGGCTAGCAACACAATAGGCTACCATGATCAAACAAGGTTTTGGATGAAGTCCAACCTACCAATTTTTTTTAAAATAGTTAAATAAAAAAATTCCCCCCCATCTTTTACACTGTTTTTTAAAAGACACACCACGTGTTTGGCTGAGGTTGTCTATGTAGAACAGTCCGATACCACACCACCCACATGCAAAAACATACTAAAATATTCAAAATAAAATATATAATATAATCAATTACATACATATCAATTGACATTAAAATTAAGATTGCATTATTTTATGTTATCATTGTGACTTTTTTTTTTTTGGATTGAACAATGATTAATAGGTGCATTCTTTTGATATTTTTGATTATTTTTTACTCATTTATGTGAAATAAATAAAATTTGAAATTAAAATTTAAAATTTATAAAAAAATAATTGTAAAACATTAATCCACAATTCCACAATCAGTGTGGGGTGTGGCTATGTCAATGAGACGATGAGTCAAGTGCAAGTTGATCTCAAAGTCCTAGCTAGGACGGCATATCTAGGCACAAACCAGCCATATAGATCATATCAAGCAAACCATTATTGAGCCACCCTGGCATTGCATTACATGACATCTATTTCTTGATTTCACTAAATATCAAGGGTATATGTACAAACATACATCTGAAATGCATATAGCATCTTGCCCACCAATAACTCACCTCATGCTGATATTCTCAGGACTTGGTGGGCTATGAATGTTAGGTTGTCCATGGGTTAAGATATGAAGAATAAGTTATGTAAATGTATTTAAAAGTTTGATATTATAAATTTATTTAAAATAAATTATTGTAAATTAATTATATACCAAAAAAAATTATATATCTATGTTGAAATTACAAGTTAAGAAGCAAATAAAACATTTTAATAAAAAATAATACAAAATCAGTTCAAAATAAAACTTCGACACCCCAAATATAAAGTTAAAACTCAAAAGCATTCAGCATATTTTTCTGACACTATTAATTTGGACATGCCACCCTTACAAATATCATATATATTGTTAATGTTTATTGAATAACCAAGTATGATAATTTTAGAGAATCACCTCCCTTGTCAAACATCATACCTACCAGCCACATGATAACTTATTTGATAAAAAATAACCCTAATGAGAAAATACTAATAAAATCATTCAAGGTACCATTATTTATTCAAAATTAGAGGTAGATGATAATTAATTAGAAAAACGAATATACCATAATGCTAAATTATGATACTCATACTGACAGCATACAAAAAAGTAAGGAATATTGTTATTAAAATAACTATGAACATACAAAAAATTAAATCTCATTTAATAAATTCATAATCAATAAAGATCATAATTAAGCTGCCTAAATAACGAAACTCATTAAATTTCAAAATAAAATTAATGTTGTTACTTTTATTATAATTACTTTTTAATACTAAGCGGGTAAATAACATCTTACGGAAGATAATACTTGTAAGCTCTATCATACTTTTCAACACACTCAAAATTAGAATCACATGTTAAAGAAAGGAGCCTGGAAACATTAATTACATAATTATATAATTTAAAAATAAATAAAAATGCATAGACAAACATCGCAAGTGGCATCAACATTTTAAAGAAACACAATTATTTATCTGTGCACCTTTGAATCGATTAGAACACTAAGGAATCATTATCCCATTTTTTATTCACCGTTTTATCACTATCATTGGAAAATAATGTATTAGGGAACAGATATTATTTACCTCTTGATAGAATTTTATGTATCAATTATTTAATTATTTTTCATAAAAATAATTAATTAAAAATATAAATTATTTTTTCAAAAAATGAAATAATTATTATTTTTTTAAAACATGAGCAATAATTTCAAAAAACAATGTTCATAAACAATATATCATTACTACAAAAATTAGAAAAGGAATAAATAAAAATATTCATGAACAAAATTAGAAACGAATTAGAAATAAATAAGAAATATTACTACAAAATTTAGAAATGAAATAATAATTCGTCGTTATTAGAATTCGTAAATGATTCCACATTATATATAAATGAAATTAGAAAATAATTAGAGACAAAAATTTAAATGATTTAACCTTCCATCACTATTATCATGCTGGGTCATAGATGGATTAACTTGTGTGACAAATAACGACAAAAAAATTAATTTACACATGTATTTGTTATTAAAAATAGTAACTTCACTAAAAATTATGACAAAAAAGAATTACATTTCAATTATTTTTAAAATTAATTTCAGATCCATTTTAGAATTTAGCGACGGAATAGAATTCCTTAGTTCTTTTTGCAATAGAATGTCAGACTATTGTAATAAGACTTTAATAATTTCACTGATTGAATTCAATTCCATTGATGTGTTTTAAATAAGTAACTTTTTTGTCACTATTTGACATTAATTATTTTTTCGAGAAAAACAATTCGTCTATTCGATACTCATCTTAGGGTTTGGACAAAATTTTCACTAATCTTTCATCATCCATCCACTTAATCAACATTTATTTTCTTCATGCTTTTATTTGTTGCCCTAATAATCTATCATTGAGATATTTTTTTAATCTCCCCATATATACTCAGTAGAAATTGAATAATTCTTACCATACATAATTTTATAAAAATTTTAAAAAATAATTGTAGTTTGATCATCTCTAAGGCTTGAGTTCAAATTTTTCCACTATCAAATTTTGTAATCTATTTTGAAATGTCTAAATTTTTTTATGAGATAGAAAATCTCATGTGCATAGAGGTGTCAAACGGGCCGGGTAGCATGGGATGCCTGGCCCGAGGCACATCACGGCATAGTCTGGACTCGTGCCCATACCCATGTCGAGCCCGTTCACAGCATGGCTCATGTCGTGTCGTGCCTGGGTCTACTATGCCTCATGCCGGGTCAGACATGGCCTGATACCATTGCTCAAGAGCATGCGAATTCGGCATGGCCCAACTCAGTGATGAGTTTTTTGAGGTTGGATCCAGTTCAGCCTCAATGTTAACCCCCTTCTTATACCACAATGAGTTAGGAAGGGAAGACATGACCAAATTGATCATCACGATTCCGATTAAGTTTTTAGATGATACAAAGGCAGTTAGTATTATGCAGACTTATTTTTAGCATACATATCATAAGATTCTTTGGTCCACATCCATGAATGATATACTAAAATATAATAACTTAGAAAAAAAATAATAATTAATGAATTTAAGGATTATAGTAGAGATGTGTCCATTACGTCTGATATCTGAACTAATCATGACGATGCATCTTATGTATACCTCACCGCCCATTATGTAGATTCTAAATGGATACTAAATAAAAAAAAATATTATGATTCTTAAAAATTCTTCATCCTCATGATGACCCAACTATTTATAAGTGCACGATAAAATTCTTTAGAGAATATAAAATTAAAAATCAAAATTATCAACAATTGATGTTAATCAATGACAATTGAGATTAATCATCCAATGTTGTCAATAAAGATAAAAAATGTGTAACCCAATAAAAAAATGAATATAATGAATTCTTGTGGCAAGGAAGGACTAAAGATCAATCAAATATTTTAGTAAGTATGGTTTAGTAGATTATCATTATTATAATGTGTAAATGAAAATAGCATATACATTTTAAGGAAGTAGACAAAACTTATATTTTCTACAAAACTTTTCAACAAACTCAACATTACAATTATTGGAAAAAGGAAGGAGCCTTAAAATATTAATTACATAATTATATAATCAAAAATATTAATAATAGATATGCATGCATCGGAAGTGGCATCCACATTTTATAGAAAACACAATTATTTATTTGTGCACCTTTAAATCAATTAGAACACTAAGGAATCATTCACAAAAACAAAGTATCCTTTTTTTTTATTCACCGCTTATCATTATCATTGGAAAATTATGTAATAGGTAACAAATATTATTTACTTTTTGATACAATTTTTTCTATCAATTAAATAATTATTTTTCAAAAAAAAATAATTATTTATTTTTTAAAACATGAGAATAATTTCAAAAAACAATGTTCATTAATAAAATATCATTTCCAAAAAATGATATATATATATATATATACGTATATATATATCACTACAAAAAATTGATGAAATATAATTGAAAAATAGCGACACCTAATTCCATTTCTAAAGTTGAAAATAAATTTGAAATGAATTAGAAATAAATAAAAAACATTACTACAAAATTTAGAAACGGAATAATAATCCGTCGCTATTGGAATGCATGGATTATTTCACATTATATGAAAATTAAATTAGAAATGAATTAGAGATAGAGATTTAAACGATATAACCTTTTATCATTATTATCATGCGGGGTTGTTGGCGGATTACATTGCATGACATTTAACGACAAAAATTCTGTTTATACAAGTATTTGTTATTAAAAATAGTAACTTCTCTAAAAATTATGACAAAAATAAATTCTATTTTGATTATTTTTGAAATGGATTTTGGATTTGTTTTAGATTTTAGTGATAGAATATAATTCCCCTACTCTTTTTGCAATAAAATGTCAGTCTGTTGTATATAGACTTCAATAATTTCTACGATTGAATTCAATTCCATTGATGTTTTTGAAATAGTAACTTATTTTGTCACTTTTTGACATTATTTATTTTTTTGAAAACACATTGTCCATTCGATAATCATTTTAGAATTTGGGCAAAATTATTACTAATTTTTCATCACCCATCCACTTAATCAATATTTCTTTTCTTCATGATTATGTTTGTTGCCCTAATAATCTATCATTGAGGTATGTAATTTATTTATTTTTTTCATCTCCCTATATATACTCAATAGAAATTGAATAATTCTTACCATACATTATTTTTTAGAATATTTTAAAATAATGGTTAGTTTTATATTCTCTATTTAGGCATTACCTTTGTTGTTGTATTTTGATTGGTATAATGATAAGTATTTGCATGGTGTTTTTTAAAGATCACTATTATATAAAATGTTTTAGTCCATATTGTTACTACATGATTTTACTTTTATAGGCATCAATTATTATGAAACCTTAAACACAAAAGCACATAACTGCATTGGAATATCATATATTTGGATTCGTGTAATCATTTTTTAATAGTTTTATTAATCTCCAATATAATAGAATCTCAATTTGTTGGTTTTATTAACCACAAATGAATAAATAATAATTTAATGAACAATCACTATTTTTATGCATCTCAAGAGTGAATCTTTTACCCTCAACATAATTTTATATTGTGATTTTTTCATATATAAACTAAATTGAAAAACCTTTTCTAGCACAAACACAAGTTTTAACATCATAACATTAGAATCCTATTAATTTCAAACATCTTCACCATGCATATAATCTTGAAATCAAAAAGTACTATTTGTTGTAATAATTTGTAATCGAGGAAAATTAATCTAAAGTCCCAATAATTGGAGGGTAAATTCTATGAAAAATATCACCTAATTATTTTAAAGTATTTTATGTGCATATATACCCCACACACTATAGACCATTCTTCAAATATAGTGTGATGTTGCATAATGTGATTGTTTTAGTTAGAGTCACCAACCTAGCATTTCTAGATTATACAAGAAAGATACATCTCAAACCAACATTATATATATATAAATTTCTTAACATCATATAGATATATATTTACATACACATCGATTATGATTTTTTCTACATGGACAAATCATATTGTGATTCAATGTAAACCCAAAAATTTTTTAAAACCACATTAATTTCTATCACCAGCTCTTTTTCTCTTGACTTTTAGATGTAGAGATGATTTTTTTAGCATTTTCTATCAAATTCATTCTCCACTTCTAAATAAATTGAGCCTATTATGTATAAATATAATTGTGTCTTTATACACAGACACAGACACGCATACACATATATAAATATAAAGTTTTGGCTGAATTTAGTTCGATGTACTTTAAAAAATATTCGTAAACAATATAGGTATGTGAGTGTCAACCAACTGAATGTTAGAAAAGTGAGCATTCTCGTTAGTTTCATGTCCATACAAGTTGAGGAGAGCATTACTTTTATGTGATATTGATTTTTTTTTTGCCAAAATAATTTTTCATTTATTCCTTTATAATATATGATCATGTTTTACTTTTATGTGATTTTTACTTAATTTAATCCTTAATAGATAAATATGAAAAATTTACTTTTTTACATATCAGAAAAATACAACTAAAGGCTATTGATAAATATCTAAAATATTAATGCAACCCCCATCATCTCGTTTTAATGCAAACTTACCTATTAATGATGTGACTATAATATTTGTATGATATTTATGTAATATCATAAATATATTACTACAACTTTATTATAAGTAAATCATTGTCTACATTATTATTATTCAATATATATTGGTATTATATGTTGTAGGAATGGAAAATATTATACGAAATGATCACCAATGGATAAATATCAGACTAAGAGATGAATTTTTGACATATAAGTTTATAGCAAGGATTGATGAGTTTGTTGGCTTTACTAAAAAGTACCCTTAATTAATAGATTAAATAGAAATAAGATGCTCATGTAATGACTGTACATGTCAAAAATCAAAGTTTTCATGATGTGAACATGGTACAATTGATCTTGTAAAAAATTGATTTGTTAGAGATAATTATGTGTGGTATAAATATTCTGAAATAGTTCTGACCCAAATAATAAAGTATTATATACATATAAGTGTTGATTCAAATATTATAATGAAATATATCAATCCCAACAATGCATGTGAAGCCATGTTAAAGCATGTTATTGGTCATTCATTTAATCTAGATGTCATTGATGATATCCCAAAATCAATAATAATAAAAATTTATGAAATGCTCAAAGCATCGAAAGAATATGCTTGACCAGGTAATCCATATGGCCACTCAAAGTAATTTGTGGTGGCCAAACTTATGAGTTTAAAGGCAAAACATTATTTTTCAAAAAGATATTTTGATGAAAAACATGATAGACAGCTTTTATAGTATAAAAAAGTTAATATAATATTTTGGTTTAGCTATATAATAAATATATTACTACATTAATGGTTGTAGGATATATTGGGGTGAAGAATGTAAAGTAATTATTTATAATTTCTATAACTATTATTGGTACAAAAAATATGCTACATGTAAAAGATAGAAAATAAATATTTCTCATAAAAAGATGTATTACTTTATATTGACTCCTTATCTGTAAAGATTCTTTGTATCTAAAGCCACTGCTAATGATATAAGTTGGCACAAAGAACATACTATTAAAGAAGACATAATGTGACTTTGCTTAGATTCTCTATTTTAGAAAAAATTTAATAATATTCTTCCAAGTTTTGTAGTTGAAAGTAAAAATATTAGATTAGGGTTGTACACAAATGAAGTTTAGCCATTTGGATAATTAGGATAACAATACTCTTCATGGTTGGTGATTGTTATAGCATATAATTTATTGCCATAGATCTGCATGAAAAGGAGTATATATTTTTGTATGTTATTATTCTTGGTCTAAGAAACCCAAAAGATAATTTGGATATTTTTCTGCAACTTCTTATTGTGAAGCTAAATAATTTGTAAGAATATGGTATAGAATCATATGATATATCTAGAATGAGAAACTTTCTAATATGAGTAGCACTTATGTGGATGTGGACTATAAGTGATTTTATAGCTTATACAATATTGTTAGAATGAAGAATTGTAGAGAAATTAACTTGTCCATACTGCTTGGAGGACTCTAATGGATTGTCTCTAAGCAAATGAGGAAAGACTTTATGGTTCAATAATCATTTTAAGTTGTTCCATATCGAACATCCATTTCAAAAGAATATTAAGACATCTAGGAAATACTAGATAATTATAAAAGATGCACTACCTTTGAAGTCCAGTGTTAAAATATTAGAGGTAATTGAAAGATGTGGCTTCAAAAACATTATAGATGTTGATGATGATTGTATTAATGTGCATATTTTGAAGAATTATCAATGTGATTTAAAGAAATAAAGTATCTTTTGGGATTTTCCTTATTGGAAAATCAACCTAATTAGGCACAACTTAGATGTGATGCACATTAAGAATTTTTTTAATAATATTTTTAAATACTATAATAAATGTGGAAGGAAAAAAAGGCAATGCCAAATCAAGAGAATATTTGAAAGAGTTTTTTTCACATCTAGAATTATATAGGGATGAATCAACGAATAAATTTTCCAAGGCTTGTTACAATCTTGACAAGGATGCAAAGAAAATTTTGTGCAAATAGTTGATAGAGCTCAGGTTTCATGACGGATATGCATTAAACATGAGAATATATATTTATATGAAGAAGTATAAGTTAGTTGTGATAAAAATTCATGACTGTCATGTCTTAATGCAGAGGCTAATACCTATAGCATTCTGGGAATTACTTCTAAAAAATGATAGGGAATCATTGATTTAAATAAATATTTTTTTAAGAATCTCATTGGTATTATCATAACAAAGGAATACATGGAGCAATTACAAAACAATATACCCATAATTATATGCAGACTTGAGCATATTTTTCCTCCTAGTGTTTTCTACTTCATTGAACATCTTCAGATCTACTTGCCTTATGAATCCATGATAATAGGTCATATGTGATACAAATACTTGTATCCATATGAAAGTTTATATAATTTTCATCTATTCATCTAAAAATTTAAATATATCCAATGGATAAATATTATTCTAATGAATTATATATTTTTTAAATATCTTAAAAAATTTGAAAATAATGTTCAAATAAAAGCTAAAGTTGAAGGATCGATATGCAATGCCAACTTGGTTCAAAAAGCTTTATCATTTTATGTTCACTAATTTCAGCCACAAGTGTATAATTCACATTATGAAATATCACCAAATAATGATTATGTTATGAGGGATGGATCAGAAAAAGATGATATGCTTTTCATTTTAACCTATGTAGGTCGATCATATTGTAGAGCAAAATCAATATATTTTTTAGTTGACAATGAGTATCATACTTATCACACATATATCTTGTTGAACTATAAAAAAGTTACACCTTATATTGAGTATATTTATAATCATTTTACTTTGTCATTCTATGTGATATACCTATTTTAATATTCAAAATAACTTCGATGTTATTTTTGTAGAATTTATGCTAAGGAATTTAGACAAATAGAACCACATATTGATGATATTGTGATTGATGCAAATCATGAAAAATATTTTGTATTTTGGTTTGAAAAATAAAAGTATCATTTTATTTTATTTTATTTTAATTTTCATATATTGTTTATCATCAATATATGTAAAAGATTAATAAAAAATCTTGCAAAAGGATCATTATGAAGTTTACAGATATATCCCACGCATTATATAAATAGATACAAATTTTATACTTTGAAATATAATTCAAATAGAACTACATTAAACATTGGTGTATGTATTAAGTGGACTAAGCCTACTACATCTAATATTGATTTTTATGATTAATTGATTGAAATTCTATACTTGGAGTATCATGTTTTACCAATTGAAAGGATAATTCTGTTTAAGTGTGAATGATTTGTTCTTATTCCAAATTTTTGGTACTAGAATTCATCATTAATACAATTTTGTGGATGCACACCATAAAAAATATTATCCTAAGTATGAGCTATTAATTCTTATGGTACAAATAGAACAAGTGTGTTACACCACTTATCCAACCATAAGAAGAGATACTTGTGACTAGTGAACTATTTATAAAATAAAACCTAGATTAGTTATGAAAGTTATTGAAACTAATGTCATTGTTACACCATCACATGTACTTTCATTCCAAGAGAATATTATGGAACTTTATACAATTAATCTTGTGGCAGATGATGAGCTTGAAATATTGGTTTGTGAAGATGAAAACTATTTGGACATTGCTGATGCACATACCGAAGAAAATAATGAGGAAGAATTAATTTTACAAGCAGATGAGGATGAATATGTAGATAAAGATTATTTGTTAGAAATTTTTAATGATTAGTAGACATTTATTGACTTTGATGTTAGGTTATATTACTTATTGTGTAACTATTACAATTTGGGTGTTAATTAAAAAAATCATAATTTTTAAATATCAATATGTTTCTCATTATGTTTTGTTAGTATGAAATTTTTATTACATTTTGTTATTATATTTGTATTTTTAAATATTTATTAAACTTGAATTAGGTATGAGAGGTGAAAATTCATGTGGCCAAGGATCTCATCCATGGGAAGGGGTAGAGGAAGTCAACTAACAGTTCATGAAAGAGAAATTCAACATTAATTCAGTGACAACAACACTATGAATATCTCTCTATATTCTCCTACACATATAAAGGATATACTAGCATCACCTTATCATAAGACACAAATATTGCTGACAATTAATATTATATCTTCATCTCATTCTACACCAAATGGTAATATTTGTTTTGTCCCACCTATCTTTGGAGGTACATGCTTGGCTACTGAAACTTCGACAATAGTTGAATTAGGAAGAATTTAAAGTATAATTTTATTGTATTTACCAAAATGTTAAATTCTTTTTTATTAAATACTATAAAAAGAAATTCATTACAATGTATTGTTGTTTTTTGTAGAAAAAATATAAATAAAATAATACTTTATTGATCTCTTTGATGCATACATGGAAATATATGACTAGTGTCAGATACAATTATAAGCTTAAAAACAGAAAAAAAAGTTTGATAAAGATGCAAAGCCAAATACTATTCCCCTAGATATTTGAATAAAATGGTGAGAATACTAGCATAGTTGGGAGTTCAAAATCTTGTCCCAAATGACATCACAAAATCATTAATCAAAGAAAGCACATGAATGTCAAAACCATTCAAACATATTGGAGGTTCTAAAAAGACTTATCAATATTCAATAGATTTGGTAAAATTATCTCTCCTGATTTATTTTGATTTTTAACTTTTTGAATACAAATGGTACCAAATTTATGATAATGTATCATATACATCATCAGTTAATATTATTTATATTTAGAAGGCTGAGTTGGGACGTCCTCTAACGCTGTTTGAGGTATTCAAGTGAATACACAAGAGGAAGGATGAATCATTTATAGACAAGCGATCAAATGCCATTAGTGTGAGTTTCTTATTTTGAACTTTCATTGTGTTATGTAAATTACAATATATGAAACAAGAAAATATTAAAAAAAAATTAATTTTTAGCAATCACAAGAATTCATTTCCAAAGTCAAGTATCTTCTTTTTATTAATATTACTGATGAGTTTCTTATTAGGATGAATCCCTTTTTTTATATTAGTTTTTAGAAGGGTGTTGATAGTTTGATATGCTAGTTTAATAATTATTGTTGCTAACTAGTATATAATTTTTTTTGTCAATATTTTATTGATAATACTAGAATATAATGGAACCTCAAATATTTGTGGTACATGATTTATCTTTAAAATATTTGTGGTGCCCAAGTCAATTTATGGTGCTCTAGTCAATATTATTTTTGGAAGGTTTATAGTGCTCTGTACAATTAATTTTGTTTGCAAATGAATAATTGTGATATTTATAAAAGATCTCTCCTCTCTTTGTCAAAGTAATTTAATATTTTAGTAATGTAATGTTTTGTATTTTAAAATTAATGTGTTGACTACTTTCTTCTCTAAACAATAGACATGATGTATTAGTGAATATGTTTTGTATCCAATTTTATTTACTATTTTTGAAGAAATAAAACTCCGTGAGTGTTTCTTCTTCTCCTTCATTTTTGTCTTCTTTTGATAAATTGGTGTTTGAATCCACGTCTAAGTCAATTTGGTCCAATTTAATTCACAAAATAATCCTTAATATGTAAGGCAGATCATTTCACAACATTTTGTTGGGTAAGATGAGGTGCAACCCGGAAGCTATATATGATTTATAAACCAAAATATTATTGTTATAAATAGGTTAATTAATTTTCTCCCATGATTAAATATTTTAATCTTTTGTCCATGAATCATTTTCGCAGCAGAAATCACATTTTTAATTTTTCAAAAATATATTTCTTTATCTTTTTAAATTAAAATTGTTTTTTATTTTATTTTAAACATGATGAAATATTAGTTAACCCAAATTATGTATAAATTGAGTATTTATAATTTTCAAAAACTAAAAATCAAAAATCAACTCTGCCTAAATATTTTATTCTTAAAATTGATATTTCTAAAAATTAAATCCACTTTTTTTTGATAATTAAACACACATCAATTCAAATATTATTCTGCTCATTCTTGATAGAATAGATATATAATTATAATTAAAATAACATCAAAATAATAAAAGATAAAGCCCAAAAACATAATCACAATCCATAATTCAAAATTGAAATAGTGTAATATATTTAGAAAATGCCGATAAATATTTGGAGATTTTATTATAATTTTGGCATAATATTGAGTCTCAAGCATAACATGTTCATAACACATCACCACATGATCCCCACACGACTCCACACAAACACCATGTATAGGAGAAAATAAAAAGTATTAGGGATTAATAATTTAAAGAAAATCTATTTGACCTTTAAAAGTATTTGGAAACCAAGCATTTTCGAAAAACTCTTTTTGTCCATCTCAAAAACACTCCCTTCAGCCTCCTCATGTACTCTTAAACAGACAAGAGGTTTTCAACAATCTTCTACGAATGTGAGGGAAGTGGGAGATCCACACAAAACTACACATTTGAAATATGGGACATCCCATTTTTTAGTTTGAAAAATGAAGTTGTGCCCATTTTTCAAACCATGGCACCCACCATACTTAAAAATATATCCATTCTCAATTTGTTCCAACATTATTTTTGTTTGATTTTATTTAAGAAAAATATTATGAGCACTCCATAATAATATGAGCACCTTATTGGCTATATTTTAATTAAATAAGATAACACATTTTTATAGAATAAAAAAACATATTTTTGAAGAATCATCACCCAAGAGTTAAATTTTGTTTGTGATTTGCTTGGTTGTGAAAAACAAAACACGAATAGCATAAAATTTCATGTAAATACGCTGTTGCAAAAAAATTTTTTGATCAAAAAGGACTAATAAAAGGTATTTTTGGAGTTGCAAGATTGTGAATCTTAATGTAAATAATATTGGAAAAGATAAGAACCTGAGGCCTGAGCTATAAGGTACTTTGTATATCTCGATGATCGTCACCTTTTCCTAGTATTCTATTATTTATTTAAACCAACTTCAAAAATAATAAGGGGAATTGTGTTTTGTTGCACTCCCACAAAAATATTTGAAAAAAGGTTACCCAACTATTAATATTTCAAAATAATTGTACGAAATTCTTAACAAATTAATTTTTGGTGTACTATAACATAACAATCCAAAAATACCATTATTTTTCATCTCCTCTAACCCATCTTCCCCTGTAATTCTATCCACACCTGAGTCAATGGAGCTCTCATCGAGCTCCATGGTGCTTGTGGTCAGGAGCTCATCTCCATGGAGCTCCCGTCGAGCTCCATGGAGATAAGCTCCTGGAGCTAGACAACGAGCTCCATGGAGTTTGTTGGGCTCCCATAGAGATCTAGGGGCTCGTCTCCATGGAGCTCGAGAAACACTTGTCAAGCTCCTCTTGAACTCTAAGGAGCTCTTGGACACGAGGTCCATGGAGATGAGCTCCTGGAGCTCGACAAAAGTTCGTTGAATTCCATGAAGATGAGCTCTAGGAGCTCGACGAACTCCATGGAGATGATCTCTTGTAGCTCGTCGAGTTCCAGTAGAATTCTAGGTGCTCGACAAGCTCTCGTTGAGCTCCCATCCAACTCCATGGAGCTCAAGGGCTCCAATCGAGCTCCAAGAGCTCATGTCCAAGAGCTCCATGGAGCTCGACGAGCTCTCGTCATGCTTCACGGAGCTTGATGAGCTCCTTGGAGATAAGCTCCTAGTGGAGCTCGAAGAGCATTTCGGGCTTGGCCCAAAGCCCAACCTGGTTCAATAATGTCTGGCCCAAAATGTCAAGGATCGTGCCCGGGCCCAAGCAGGGTGCAACCTCGGCACTACTCATATCGTGCTATGCCGAGGGAATTCATCCCTTGGCACAACATGTGTGCATGGCACGTGGGCACTACACAGGCGATGACATGACGCAACGATGGGCAATGCTGCAACGGTGTGATCTATGAGAGCTCATAGAATCAATTTTCCTAGGATTTCTAAAATAATTATATTTTAATTCTAATTTTAATGTGTAAAAATTTTTATTTTTTCTCAAATTAAAATTAAAACTAAATTTTAAATTTTCAAAACTCAAAAAAATTTACTTATAATTAAAATTTAAAATTTCCATGACACAAAATATATGTAATCACATATTTGTTTGGAATATATTCAATAAAATCAACAAATGTCTAAAATATTAATATTTTCAGATTAAATAAAACTATAATTTGAAATTGAAACACCTAATATGAAATTGATGAATTTTGATTCCAGAACATAAAATTTCTTTCCCATGCTCCTCCATGCATTTCGGCAAATATTCCAAGTAACAAGCATGAGCAAACTCTTCTACACATCTTCCTCATGATCACCACACTAGCTTAACATGAACTTCGTGCATCCTTTGTATGTTTTTCGTAAATATGAAAATATTAGGAAAAAAAAATCTCTTTCCCTTTCTCATTTTGTTACAAAAAAGGTTTAGAAATTTTCTATAAGCTTACAGAAGAGAAACCATAGAAAAATGGGATCTCTTTCTATTTTTCTTTATCTTTTTATAACATGCATTACCCACCTCCCTTAAACATTTTAGAAGGTTTTTAAAAACCTTTTGTAATGAGGTGATCCTCTTGAAGACGACACACACACACACACACACACACATGAGAGACAACATTCTACAAAAATGAGAACCCATTTTCTTTATCAAAAATAAGACTTGTTCTCCTCTTCTATGCTTGGATGCATATACATGTAAAGAATGAAATGAGCTTAAACTATTTCATTGTGTAAAGTAATGATATAGGAAGTTCCATGCATCTACATGTGGACTTTTCTATTTTATTATGCTTGGACCCATCCACTCTTAATAAAAAAATAGGGGCTCACCCCCATTTTACAATTCGAATAAAGTGGGTTGTACTCCTCACCCCTTTAAATTTTTTTTTCCAAAAACCTTATATATATTATATATATAGGCACACCAAAATAACTCTATGGTTTAAATTTTTAGAACTATCATCGAGTGTTCTCTCCTACAAATTATAAAATTAATTATCATTCCTCACACAAAAAATAGTTTACCAAAAATAATTTTTGCTGTTATTTTTTTTTTTTTTTGGAAATTTAACTTTTTTGAAAATTCAACTTTTTTGAAAAATAAGTTTTTTTTTTTTTTGAAAATTAGATTTTCCTATTAATTACTCAAACTCCATTTTTTATTCCAAGCCATACGTTTCTCTATGATTTGATAGATCTTTGTGAGTGACTCAAGTAAAAGTGTCAACTTTTACATCTGACTCATATATTTTCCTTGATTTGTCTGATCCCTAGAGTAATTAGATTAAAAGTAATATTTAAAAAAATTCATTTGAAAATCTTACTTGTCTCGAAGCAAGCACATGAGAAATTCATATTGATCAATTTCGATCTCCTAAAATGTGGGGGTACAAACAATATAGTCGTATGACTTTCCAAAGTCATGCTTATTATCCTTTCCCTACTAAATAATTTTGGGATAATAGTGGACTACTCTCAAGTCTCAGTGTCTCATGTAGAAAATGAATTATCTACATAGACATATCTGGGTCTATGCAACTTAGAAATAGTGTTTACAGTTCCCCACTATACACTTATCCATTCCAAACTAACTCTATATTGAGTAGCATACTTCAAATGTACCATTTATGCCTCACTTTAAATGATGACTCTTTGACTAAGTCTACTAGTCTTCCAATATGACTCATTCTGTCTAACATTCATATGGATAATAGTTTCATCCAAATATTCGAGATATCCAAATTTAATTGACATTTTGTGATTGTCTCTAAACAAACACTCTAATGTCAAACATACTCAATGTCCCACAAACTCACTTCATGAGTAATACATAGCTCAAAAGCATAGATATCAAAATCCAAATAGGATTCAAAGTAATATTTAAAATGACTATCAAATCCACAACGCCAATTACTCTCTTAATTAACTTTATCAGACAGTTCAACCACTAATTTTTCCAGTTTCAATTCCAATAGTTAAATAAATTCAATTAATTAAAAGATTTATATTTTATTTTTTAGATAATTCCAACTAATTATTTATTTAATTCCTAAAACATTAATTTAGTTTCAAGACAAATAAAATACCAAACTGCCTAAAAATCAATGAATCTCGATATGATAGCACTTGTTGATGACGATTGAGTTGGATCCCAAAAATCAAAAATAGTTTTGAAACTATTTTTCAGTTTAATAATTATGTTAATTAAATTTCTTTGTCACATTAAATCTTTTAATTTGTAAAAAAAAATGGAGTAGATACCAAACCAATTTTTTCTAGAATTCTCAAATAAATTCTCTCTATTTTAAATTGAGATTCTTTTTTTTGTTTTAATTTTTTTCCAAATTAAAATCTGAATTAAATTATAAATTTTCAAATTCTAAAAATCTTAAAATAAAATTTACCTAATTTTAATTACTTTAAAATTGAAAATTTCAATTTACATATCACATAGAATATATGTGATTTACAAATATGTTCAATATATATATATATATAAACAAACCCTAGATTGTTCAAATAATAAAATACAACCAAACAAACAAATATCCAAAACAACCACATTTTAAAAATAAATAATATAGTAAATTAAAATAGAAACACCTATGAAAAATTAGTTAATTTTGATTCTGGAATGGGCAATCTTTATCCAATGCTCCTCCATATGTTTCAATGAATATCCTAATTGTTGAGCATGAGCAATATTCATCGTGCGTCTTTCTCACAACCATTGCATGAGCACAGAACGAGTAGAACATGGACACCACACATCCTTAACAAGTCCCTAAAGATCATAAAAACATTAAAAGAAAAATACTCTTTCCATCTTCTGTTTTGTTACATAAGGTTTAGAAACCTCATGTGACATGTTATCCCACATATATGAATTATATTTTAGATGTTATGCCACATATACAAATTA
Source organism: Sapria himalayana (assembly GCA_029783825.1). Taxonomy (NCBI): domain Eukaryota; kingdom Viridiplantae; phylum Streptophyta; class Magnoliopsida; order Malpighiales; family Rafflesiaceae; genus Sapria; species Sapria himalayana. The sequence goes on along the minus strand of JAREIK010000403.1, from coordinate 4,783,729 downwards.
TTTTTAAACCAAATAAATAATTAAATCATACATCTAATTAAAATATCTAGTCTATCCAACCCAAGCAGATGCAATAATTAGAACTATATATTTATGTATATATAGTTTAAAATTATATACTTTAACTATATACATTAAAACTACATAGTTATATGTGTGGGTGTGGGTGTGTGTGTGTGTGTGTGTGTGTGTATTTTTTGTTATATATAGTTTAAAATTATATATGATAAACTCTATGTTAAAACTATATAGTTATATATATGTGTGTGTGTGTGTGTGTGTGTGTGTGTGTGTGTGTATTTAAACTATATATAACATATACATATAAAGATATATAAATCAAATGTCTAAAATAATATATGTATGTATAGTTAAATTATATGTTAAAATTATAAGTTATAGTTAAAAATAACATATGATAAATCATATGTAAAAAATTATATACTTTAAGTATATACATTTACAATTTAATGTATACATACATATATTGTTTAACATATATACATATAATTTAATTTATATAATATAACATATTCATATATGTATAGGTAAACTATATGTTATATATAGTTTAGAACACACACACACATATATTTTTATATTCATATGTTATATGTAGTTATATGTTTAAAATATTAATAAAAGTATATAGGGTATAAGTTTATGCTAGCATTACATGTCCATCTTGACTCTTGAGTGAGTTATAGGCTTGTGGTCAAAAAATATCATCACGATCTGAACATTCAATGAAAGACCAAATGATATTTATGGGTGATAAAAAAGTTTTAAATTTTTGTCCACACTCAGCCTATTATTTTGGCATCGTTATCAAATGGAACACTTGAGTCTTCATGACCGAGTAGCAACCAAGTTTTATTTTTTTCAAGGAGTAGCTTGTTGGGAGTATAAAGTTACAAATTTCAACTCTAGTGAACAAGTTCTTGAACTTCACAAAGTTTGAATGAATTTGCATCATTTTCAACATTATGGATATAAGTTCTTGCACTTTAAGGAGTAGCTTGTTATGGGTATAAGGTTATACAAAAATCTATTTTTTGGTTGTTTCTATTTTTAATAAGTTTGTAATGTTTTCTTGTATTATTGAATAAATTTGTAATGAGTTGAATTTATGAAAATATATATGTATCCTTTATTCTTCATAGTATATGATTTGTGGCATAGAGTTTGACTTATGAAAGAAAGACTGAGTCATTAATTCTTATGAAATATAATTTTGTTGTTCACATTTTAGAAAGAAGTTGACAATCTATAGGTAAGATTATTGCACAAGATTTCAATAGGTCAATCTTGACTATGAAAAATAGTGAAACTCTAACATTAAGTACACTTATTGAACGAGATCACTACGGCATGATTATTTTGTACTGATACATGAAATAAAATATATTGTTGTTATTATAAATATTGTTACTTTTATTCTTGTAGTTAATAATCACATACACTTATTAATAGTTATTTTGATACGTAAAAAGTATAATCTATAAATAGATTTATGAATTATATGAATTTGATATTTTTATCAAGTATATGGTAAATAATTTATTAGTAATGAAATCCATGTCCTGTTAGAAAGATTGATGATGGTCCCTTGAGAAAGCTTAAAAAGTTTTGAACTTATCAAACCTTGCAGGCAAATTATGATATAGTATTTCAAATGAGTTAAGTGGAAAATCTCAAAAAAATAATTAGAGATTGATTGAATTAGATCATCAGTAATTTAATTTAATCAATGGGGATTAATAATTTTAATATGAGAAGTTTAATAAAAGTTAAATTACATAAGACATAAGTTATTTTGAATAAATAAGAAAGTAAAATTATAATTCTATAGTAGTATGAATTATAATTAATATAAATTATGGTGCAATATAATTTATATTGGGAGCACGAAATCTTATTTAGGTCAGGTTGCCTTCATTAGTTTTATCTAGTATCATAAAATATATTATAAAAATTTTGTTTGTTTGTTTAGAATTTATGTGTATATATAATTACTAAAATTAATTTGATTATAATCCATTTTTTTATCATTAAATCAAATTAATTGATTTATATTAAATAATTTTGATTATACATGTATATATAAAATAAATAAATATTTTTTTGAAATTAGAATATACACTAAATATCATGTTATTAATTGTTATTTAAGAATAATATAACATGTCATCGGTTTATATTCTAATAATACAAATATATATTTAATGGCACAGATGATGTTATTCATGGTAGAGTTGTCTTCTTCGACAATATTGAATGGAGGCATACAAGAGAAACTTCTAGCTATTCTATGTAAGGTATTCCTTTGAACAAACTCTCTTCATCTTTGTGTAAAAAAACTTAACTCTAAAATAATAGTGAATATTTTTTATATGTGATATATCTGAATCTACAAGCTCCAACAAATGGTATAGAAGGGAATTTGACATTAAGATTATACAACTATCATATTTCAATATGCATAAAATTAGGTAAACATCCTTGGTTTTAATAGAGCCATTCTAACTTTTGTTAATCGATACCTACTACCCAATTTTTATCTTTTTATGCATTTGGATTAACTAAAACATGGGTATGGATTTAGTTAAGTATGTGATGGTGCTTATTTATTAGGTTGTAAGTTTGTGGGGATGCCTATTTACCAGGTTGTAAGTTTGTGGGGATGCCTATTTACCAGGTTGTAAGTTTGTATTTAATTGTGTGATATGATGATTGCTTAATCATAGGGGGATGTATTATCATTTACATTTGAGCATTCTAGAATGAACTTGTGTTGTCTTTGGTGGAGTTTGTGGTGGCCGTATATAACTTTAAAGAAGCTTGCGGTGCTGAATCATTTGTGTTGGAGCTCATGGTGGCTGGGCATAACCATGGAGAAGCTTGTGGTGATGAACCACCTATGGTAGAGTTCGTGGTGGTTGGATGTAGCTGTGAAAGCACTTGCGGTGATGAGCCATCCATGGTGGAGCTCATGATGGCTGACAATAGCCGTGGAGGAATTCATGGTGGCCGACATCCATCCATGATGGAGCTCATGGTTGTGCCTGGAGGAGATCTCAATAGAAACAATTTTTTTTTTATTTTGGGGTTGCTGTCCCTAAAACTATGAAAAAAATTTATCATAAATAAAAAAAATTGGGTTGTTAATCCTAGGAATTATGTGATGATATATTCATCATATAATTAAGCAATGGGTGTATGCGATAACATAGTCATCACATGAATATCTAAATATATATGTTGTGGTATATAAATGTTGTCGCATGTCTAGTGAATGAATATATTATAGCATATAGTTTGGATGTGATTATATCATTTGATCGATGTGTGTATATGATATAACATGAAATTTTTAGTATTTTATATCCTAAAAAATATTTTTTAGTCTTAAGTATAAATTTTAGCAATTGTATGTTTTATGGACTTTTTGTTAGAGGTGTCAAACGGGAAGTGTCATGCCGGCACGTCCCATTTTTTCTCGGCATGGTTGTGCCATCATGTCATGTTGTGCATGCCCGATCTACCAGCCCAGCACGGCACAGTAGGCACGGCCATGTCAATCATGCCGCAAGTACAAAAAATGATCATGTGGCCAACCAATTGCAATTGACCACGTGACCGAAATTTCAAAAAAATGAACCACCCCATGACAGGGTAGTCGAATTTAAAAAATAGTAAAACAACCCTAATGGCACCGGGCCGGGCCTAAGGCATGGTTCCAGACGGTGCCATGCCGGGACAGGCACTACTGAACTGTGTTGTGCCTAGGCCATGCTCAGGCCATCCGGCCTATTTGACACATCTACTTCTTGTACATAGGAAAAAGTCATTAATATATATTATTTGATTTGACTGTATTATAATTTGGACTTTACTGTAGTAAATTTTTAGATTTTTTGTATTAAGGTTTTTTTTTTTAATTTTTGGATCATTTTAATTTATTGCATATGTTCCTTAAATAACTAAGTATCATTCCTGATTTTATGTTGTTTCAAATAATCACAATCCAAATGTCCTACTCCAATAAATTGTAGATAATCATAGACTTGTTTCTATCAAATAACATGGTAATTAGCAACCTTGTCATAATTTATTGATAATCATTTACGCTAACAAATAGTTTTATGGATGTAAAAGCGACAACATTTTTAATATGATATAATTTAAATTTATTTCCTCATGTAATAGTCATTTATTTTTCTCATCAATTCTTTTAAAAAAATATATTGACATTGCATTTGATCTAGTGAGAGAACAAATTTCAATTTTCCAAATAGGAGCACCCTAAGGATATGATCATTGTTTACACAAAGCTCATGTCTTATATATCAAAAAATTTGAAGGTATATAATAAAAAATCATGCAAAAGAAAAGCATAGTCAGGTGAAACATATGAAAATATAGTTAGGTTAAAAACATTGAAAATGAGGATGTCATGATGCTAAATATTATAATATTGTCATATCTCATATTAGTAGGATGTAGTTTTGCTCAAACAAAAAAGTCACATGCAAGAATTTTACATTAAATAATGTGATGAAACATATGAAAATGTTAGTAATTTAACCATATTCCATTTAAATTTTACATAAATATTCTTTTTTGTTTTTATATATTCTATGAACAATATTTTTGTTTTGATTACAATAAACATTCTTATTTGTATGTCATAGTCATTTTAATTTTTGTTTTGTTGTGTTGTTACTATATGAATTATGTAACTATATCATGTAAATATGAATAGATGATGTGTTTCTCTGTGTATTACATGTATTTATTGTGATTTACTTTTATTTTTTTTTTTTGTTTTTTAACTCACATTACAAGTTGTCTCAAAACATGTGTTATATCCATTCCATAAACATAGTTGTGTATTTTCATAAAATATATATTTTACAAATCATCTCACTATTTTAAAGATAAATCTCATTTAATAAAATCATAATGTATTAAAACAAACATTGATGTGTTATTTTTAAAATACAAACATCATTTAACAAAAATCACATTTTTATTAAAATAAACTATTTTATTATATTCCAAAAAAAAAAAATAAATCATATTTAACTTAGTATTAAAATCATATTTTAAAACTATATATAACATGGGTATAACTCAATCTTTTTTTAAAACTATATATAACATGGGTAAAACTATATATAAATCATATATATAATATTTGATTTACAATCCATTCTAAGTGTGTGAACTTATAGCTTCATATAACATTGATAGTGCATCAAAATATTTTTTTCAGGGTCATAAATCATAGGTGTCATTTAACATGATATTATGACTACTAAAGTTATGTGAATGACTACCATAACCTAGTTCATAATCTGACTAATTGAGGGGTCTAAAGACATCTTTCTTTTAAAGAGGGGTCAACTCATTTTCATTCACACATATCTCACTACATGATTTCTTCTATATTGAATCATATTTTATATTGTCTCTTCATATATATGATGATGGACTATATCAAAATATAGAGCTTCTCATATTGGAATTCATTGTGATTTCAAGATTGAGGATTAATAACATCACTATAATAAGAACTACTTATGATATTTAATTTCTATTTTCTCTTAACAAGTTAGTCATGTATTTTATTTTCCAACATGTTCTTGTGATCATAAATATTTATGATCAAATATTAATAAAATATAATTATGATTTTTTTTCTTCATATTAATTTTTATTCATTATTGTTCCACCAATAATAAGTGACACGATACATTAACAACTATGATGACTTTGTCTATATTGTTTTGCTAACATCTCACTACTTAATGGTCATAAACAAATTTGTTATTCATGGAATTAATTGTCAACAAAATGCTAATAGAAATGTCTCTAATTTAATGAAGTGTCAAATGATGATAATGATACCATTGTTCAATGGAACATCATTCATAATTTCTACCTTTCTATAATCTCAATCAAACATGTATCTCATTCCCATTATGCCAGTAGACTCATTTTTCTTGAGAGAGTGGCTTAGTTAGTGGATTGATAATGTTATAATTTAGAGATATTCTACATATATAAATATCATATTTATCTATGATCTTTTAAGTGAGATGAAAATATTTAAATATGCCTTTTGATCTTTCATGTAATCATAGTTCCTTAGCCTGTATTATGACCCCATTGATTCCAAAATATAAGTCTTCTAGGTTTGTAATGTAAGGTATCATTCCAAGACTACGGATGAACTTCTTGATGCAAATGATCTCTTCAAATGCTTATGATACACCAAGAGGAAAATGGGATGGGTGGCCTAACATGCCCCATGGCTAATCATTTGCTTATCACATTAAATAACAACATGCTCAATGACGTTGCCATGGTATCTATGATTTTTCATAACAATTTCTATGAAGTCAACTATAATGATTATCATTCTATAAGAGACTAAATTGTTTGATCTAAAATGACTTTCTAGGCTAGGAGGGTGGATGACTAGAAGTTGCAAGATTTAATGATATGGGCAGGCTATTTGTATGACCAACTATGTAAGGTAAAAAATAATTTATAAACTTACAACCTTTTACTGATTGTAGTTCATGTATGATCACAAATTAGTCAACTTGAACTCTCATTGTTATGGGTTAGGGACATCCACTAGGATGAATTAACTTAGTGTAAATGTTTAATAAAATAAATGAGAAAAATTGGTTGGTTGTTATTTTGTTGGATTACAAATTACTTCACAAGAGCTTGTGAAATTCGCTGAAATCTAGGATTTGAAAAGTATAATTTGGATGAGGACCCCAGTAGATAGAATTCAGTAAAGGCCAATTTCTTTCCTAATTATGGTGCCAAGTTTCTATATTTTAATTTAAGTATGAGTTGAAAAGAGATGATCACTTTTGCAGAATAATTGATATGTTTATAAATATCTAAGATATTTTAGCAGAATATCAAATAGAATCCATTTGACAATTTAAGAAAGAGATAATGTTTTTAAATGTAAGCATGCAAAATCATAAAATATACAAATTAAAATTTTTAATACTAATTACCATTGATTTTACGTAAAAATTCATAATTCTCTAAGGAAAATATAAGTCTAGTTATGCATCCCATGGATTATATCATAAACCAAGAATATCCAACTAAGATTATAAGAATGTGTGAAGAGACGGCGCATTAGAGAGATTGAGAGAGAGAGAGGGAGAATATTAATGATGATGATGAATTGTAAGCATTATTCTACAATTGTAAAAATGATGAAGTCTCAATGAGAAATTTAGCTTTTACTATATAGTTTTCATACAATTGATAGATGTTTATATCCCATTGAATAAAAAGATATAAAAAATGAACATAGTAACTAGATAATTAGGCTATTTCTATGTTTTTTAAGTTGTGCGCACATGATTTTGAACACCTTATACTTTTTGCCCAACTAATGTTGTTTGTTGAATTTCACAAGTGCTTGCAAACTTGGGAAACATTATGTCCAATTGACACATATCCTTGGATTTTGCAAGCAATTGCAAAATCCTCTTGAAAGTGTTTCCACTATTTTTGAGTTGGTTAAAATTTCTAAGTTCCTTTAATTATTGTAGGCATAAAGGTTGAAATGACGTCCTCATGGCAATAACCATTCACTTTCTCCAATTGCAAGGTCCAACGCAAGTGCTATTATTAATTTACAAAGTATTCCATGGAGAACAATGAATGACAAGTTTCTTTTCTAACATATGGTCAAAACAATAATCATATGTTGAAAAATTGTAATTAGTTTTAGCAAGTTATTTCAAATTTTTTGTAAAAATGGACTAAGAATATTCAAGTTTTTTGGGTCAAGGTAAGAATGGATAATAAATACAATTATTTTAAAAGAGATGTAAATACCTTGCAAATCAATCCCACCCAAAAAATTAATAATGTTGAGCATTTTATTTCTAATCTTGCATGTTTTCATTTGATGCAAGACCAAAGGTGATCACCAGCATAAACAAAATGTGATCGCTAGCCATCCCATTTTACAAAAAAACACAAATATTTATATGTGAACCTTTAAATTTATAAGAACATAATGGAATGCTTTCCAAAATAAAGTTCCCTATTTTATAACTATGCATAAGATATATTTTTTAACATATCATTTAATTATACACACACACACACATCATAATTTATATAAATGATATAAATTTGTGTACATGTGGATCACCAAACTCAGATATTAATTTTTTAGTCATGTGTGTCACCAAACTCAGATAATAAAAGTTCGCTGAAAAACAACTTAATTGTTTTTTTAGGCATTCCATTGACATGTCATCATGCCACATTAGACTAGAAAAAATATAAAAACTAAAAATATTAATTTGTGTCTTTGTGTGTTATGTACACACACATATAAGAATTTTAAAAATGTTATACACATAATATTTTTGAAATCATTATGTCTATATAAAATTAATAAGTTTTACAACATATGATATACATATAGCTATACAATATGTATGTGTATATACATACATACATAAATGCATGCATATCGATATACTACATAATTATATATAGTTATAGTTTTACATAGATATATTTATTTATATATGTATATTATTTATATATATATGTGTGTGTGTGTGTGTGTGTGTGTTTATTGTTGGGAAGAACGATCGAGGAGCAGTTATTCTAAAACCATAGAAAAATGCTGAGAAATATAGTTTGTTTGGTGCAAAGGCAACATTTAAATTAAAAACCTAATTGATATTTAATTTTATATTTTGAAAATTCAAGATATTTATTAAAATAAAATTCAGTCTAAATTTTTTATTTTAAATAAAACTAATAAATTTTGGTTTTGAATTTTAAATGCACTAAATACAAATTCAGAATTCAATTAAGGCCAATCAAAAATCAAAATTTTATAAAATCTTTTACGCACATAAATGCCAAAAGTCAAATATATAACAATTATATTAACATGTGCTAAAGACTTATTCACACATTAAAATCCATAAAATATAAAATATACAAAAATTATGTTATGAAATAAAATTATTTTTTGTATAAAATAAAACACAAAATTTGGTAATCCTGAACCACAACAATAACGTAAACATAGGATTTTTTTGGAGATAATGTTTTGGATATCATTACATATTGTTCTTTAGATTAGATATTTAATTCGTTGGCTTTGCTTTAAAGATCCAAAAAACTACAATTCTACAAAAGGGGAATTAATTTTAGGGTGCTCCAAACAAATTTAAGAATTTGAAAATTATCTTTTTTAAATTGAAAAAATGGCACCAAAATCTTAAAAAATTAAAATTTGGAGGATTTTATTACACTTATACTAAATTACCCTCGCCCTCTTCAATCAAGCTTGATGGAGCTCTCGGTCAAGCTTCAGGAGCTCATCGTTGAGCTCCAGGAGCTTGGTGTCGAGCTCTAGGCGAACGACTACAAGCTCTTGGAGCTCGACCGATAGCTCCGTCGAGCTCAAGGAAATCGCGCCTAGCTCCTGGAGCTTGACGATGAGCTCGATGTGCTCTCAGTCAAGCTCCATGAGCTCGATGGAGCTTGACGTCAAGTTCCTCGAGTTCAATGACGAGCTCCTCGAGCTTGACCATGAGCTCTATGGAGCTCTGGTCATTCTCCTAGAGTTGGGCGTCAAGCTCCTAGAGCTCGATGGTGCTTTCGTTCAAGCTCCAAGAGCTCGAAGGAGCTCTCGGTCAAGCTCCAGAAGCATGACCTCGAGCTCCAGGAGGTTAAAGGAGCACTTGGTATAACTCCATCAAGCTTGATGGGAGAGGGCGAAGGTCGATGGGAGAGGACGAGGGTAATTTAGTATAAACGTAATAGAGTTCCTCAAATTTTGATTTTTTAAGATTTTGGTGATATTTTTTCAAATTTAAAAATATAATTTTCAAATTCTTAAATTTTTCTAGGGAACCACCCCAAAATATAATTCCACCTTCTTCAAATATTGAATTTTAGATAGTAGAATAATACTTGTCCATATATTACTCTAAAAAAGCACTAATAAGAACAATTTCTGTGTGAAAGGTGAGCACACCTCTCTTTGCCTTTTTGTGAAAACAAGAATTATGCTTCTTCTCTATTCAATCCAAAGAAGAAACATGTAATCCCGTAAGTTTTGTACAGAAATAATACATTAAAATAAAAAAATCCAAAATTTAATTATAGTTTTAAAAATATGCCCAAGCTAGTGCATCTGAAAACAACGTGGAAATGATCGTCACTAGAATGGCAGACATTGCCACGTTGTTGATTTTTTAAAATCAGAGGTCGGCATTGTGAATGCCGGCTATTAAAAACACGGTAGAGATACCATTACGGCCCTCGACCCTTGCCCCTCCCCCCTCTACCTTCGCCCATTTCCCCTCACCCGTCTACCCTCACCTCTCGCCCCTCTCTTCCCACCATTCTCTCCCTGCCCGTCTCTAGGAGCCCCATGATGGAGCTCCTAGAGCTCCAGCGAGTTCGACGTGAAGCTCAAGGAGCTTCGTTGAGCTCTTTCGTGGAGATTCATCTTGCTCCATGATGGAGCTCTAGTGAGCTCCTTCGAGGAGCTCGTGGCATGGAGCTCCGTCAAGCTCCAGCGAGCTCGAAGTGGAGCTTGATGAAGCTCCACGAAGGAACTCATTGGAGCTCCATCATGGAGCTCGACGAACTCATCAAGCTCCAAATTGAGCTTGCTGGAGCTCACTAGAGCTCCACGTCGAACTCGACGGAGTTCCAACGAGCTCCACTTCGAGTTCCCTGGAGCTCGACGAAGCTCCAAGAAGGAACTCATTGGAGCTCCATCGTGGAGCTCCACGAAGGAGCTCTTGAAGACGGGCGAAAGGAGAGGGGTGGGAAAAGAGGGGCGAGATGTGAGAGCAGATGGGCAAGGGGAGACGTGCGAGGGTAGAGGGGCGAGAGGTGTAATGGGATCTCAACCTTATTTTCAATAGCATGCATTCACAATGACGACCTCTTATTTTTAAAAATCAACAGCGTGACAATTACCGTCGTTCACAGTGACGGTCATTGCCACGCTGCTTTCAGACGCACTAGTTTGGGCATATTTTTGAAACTATGATTAATTTTTGGATTTTTTATTTTAGATGTATTATTTCCATACAAAACTTCAATCTTTTATCAAAAAATAATATTTATAATAAAACTGAGCATCACTTTCTTTTGTCTGAAAAAATGAAAGAGCAATATTTTTTTAGAAAAAAATAAGAGGCCCTACTATTTCTATAAAATTAATCATCACATTTGGAATAATAAAATAATAAAAATCATAATTTCTTCATATTGTTCTTCTAAAACATATTTGTTGGGGACACTCTCCCATCTAAAAGTCCCCGCGTGTCTTTGAAAAAACTGGAATTTTTTAATTTTCTATTTTTTTGAATTTACAACTTAAAAAAGTAGCTTATATTCTTGATTCACCATGTTCCACATGTAAAAAAACAAAAATTAAAAATAATCATAACTAAAAAATAAAACATCATGTTGTAAATAATAATTATATATTATTATTTTAAAATTAAAACTAACAAAATAAGAAAACAAACTAAATAAAACTCGATTTAACTAACTAGGGCAGACCCAAGAATATCTCCTTCTACTCTAGGTGGAAAGACTTACCATAATGTGATTTAAAGAAATTAAATTATACTGACAACAAATATTTAGTAATCATATTGGTGATATTTTGATTTATCTATTTATTTTCAATCACAAGTAACTTTTTCTTTATTATATTTCATGTCCAATGATAATGCATATGATTGTATTTCAATACTATTATGAATGGTTAAATTTTTAGAAAGATATATAGCACCATGACTATCAGACAATGTAGTGTAAGTATTATATCGCACATCAAAGTCTATAAAAAACTTTATAATTGAAAAAGCTTATTTGAAATATTTAGTAGCTAAAATGAACTCATCATAAGTAATGGATGATGCTACATACTTCTACACCTAAGATAAATCAGTGTAAATAAAAGTCACTAATCATATTGGAATAAATGTATATGAGAAGTATGTGTTTTAACAAGCATAAACACAAAGATAGTTAAGAAGTCTCTTATAGGTACATTAAGATATATTTAATTAAAGTCCAATAATATTTACCAGGTTCAAGAGAAGATGAGTTACAACACTAATAATGTGTTGTATTTGATATAGTGCAAACCACAATATACATAAGAATGTCAACAATTAAGGTATCGAGAACACAACTCATGTTTTTCCTTTCCACATTAATCTTGGGACTTTACTCGGTAATCAACATAAAATATTTAGCTAAGGAGGTTGAGACTTACTTAGCCTCTCTCATAAAATATCACTTAATAACTTTATCAATATAACTTTCTCATGAAAACCAGATATGCCTATAAAGCTTATCCCGAAAGATGCTAATCCCTATAATATATATGACTTGGCCTAAGTCTTTCATAAAAAAAGCTCTTTTCCCAACTTCTCATTAAGATTGTGAACATGTACTCTATTATGGCCACATATTAGCATGCTATCAATGTATAGTAAAATTATTATGTCAATCATCACTTAACTAATTACTGACAAATATACAATGGCTATAAGAGATCTATTGAAAGTCATGAGATTTTATGAATGAATAAAATTTCTTGTGCCACTTTTAGTATTTTATATAAAAAATACAGAATAATACTGATTATTTGGTATAATTTCATACTATATTTCATGGAAAGAGGGGTTTATGTGTAACAATTTCATAAAAAATTAATTTTTCTGGATTTTAATGAATAGTTATGAAATCATTAATTTTTAATTTGAAATATGTAGTTAGATGGAGCCGATGACCATAAGGGGATATGCAACAACTTGATAATATCTTTGAATACTAATAGATTGGCTTTAGTATTAATTATTGGCTGAAACTCTACACACATAGTCATGATAATATTTATACACTATAACTATACGATGCTAATGGTATAATTTTTTCATTTTGTAATATATTCTTTTGGATGCGAATATTTCTTGGAGTCACAGCCAAACTAGCTCAAAACAACTTCATGACTATAACATGAATTGTCATTTCAACTTAGTGACCTACTAGTGCTAGAAGCCATGTCAACATCTAGATGCCACAACTTTTTCATTACTAAACAACAAAATGATCAAGCAAAAGCTATGATGTTAATCTGGAATCGTGACTTTTGCCTACAAAATAATATAAAAAGCCAAATTCTAGCCATAACTAACACAAGCTCCATGATTTTTAGTTTAAAAGAGAAAGCAAATCCACGACCATTCTTCAATGCCATGAATTTGGGTTATAGAAGTGAAATGCACAAGATGCAGCCACACTCAACATTATGACTTTGTTTTATAGAGGTTAAATGAGTTATCATGACTTTTCCCAACATTGTGATCATCAAGTAGAGAAAAGAAACTAAATCTATGACGTGTATCTAATACCATTACTTTGCATTATAGAAGCTAAATGCATCATCATCATTTTTTCCAACATCACAACCATCAAGTAGAGAAAAGATACCAAAACTGTGACTCATACCAATGCTATGATTTTGTGTTATAAAACTAAAAGTCCAAAGTCATGACCTTTATTCAGTACTATGACTTTCAATTAAAGAAACTTATACCAGATGCTCAAGTATATTAGGAAAATCCTAATAAGCCAAAAAGATTCATAAAAGATATGAGGAAGACAGTTTAAAAGGCTTCAAGAATTTATTTTCAAGGTGATCCATGAGCAATAAGGATGATACTAGGCATGACATAAATCCTAGGAGGCAGGCACATGTTCTAACTACCTCCTAGGGGCAAATGGAAGTGAAATTTAGCGAGTTTTGAGAGATTTATGTTTTAAAGCTTAGAATCTCTCGAGGGCTGAAATTGGGCACCTAGATACATGCAAGATGAATTTTAAGTTATCTCATAAGTTATTCTCCTTGATTTCAAGCTAAAAAGTGAATATATGGATGGGGTAAAATGTTTATTATAATGGATACTATATTTAAAATTGTAATTTGATTTTTTATTTGGATATTATTTGGTTATTAATAGGTTAGTAATTAAATAGAATTGAGAGAAGAGTGTTGGCTATTAGTTGGTTCATGCATGAGTGAAGTGGTTGATAGTGATAGGTAAACCACAAAATATATTAATACCTATGATAGGAAAGAAGTAATAGCTCATCCAATCATGAAGCATGAGACATATCCAAATGCCAAAACTCAAAATAAAAACATTTATAATCATTGTAACTATGATACTTATGAAGTAAAAAGTATAAAACCTTTTATAGTCCACTCCTTTATACATATCTTAGAGGAACTGACCCTCAGTTGATATTGTGGGATAAATATAACATTCTCCTAAGAATTTCACTTTAGTGTGAGAGTTGTCTATTATAGTGAGGGATGATGACATGTAAGCCGCATGACAAGTATATGTGGATATGATTCGTAAGGTGGTGATAGTCCTATAAGTTATATTCAGTAGTATAGTTATCACTAGTAAAATATAAAAGAAAGTATATGTTAATTATTCATATATAATACTAACAAAGCCAAAAGTAATATTGCTGCCACATCAATTCTTGCCAAAAAAGACCCTAGAATTCAAAAAATAAGAATGTATATTCAAAATAACTATTAAGGATAGTTAATGACTTGCCTAAAATGTGAAAACTTTTGAATCATTTCTAACAAAGATTATGTATTGTCTCAATACTAAAGTACCAAAAGGATAATAATGAGAGGACTATCATTAACAAAGGCTCAATAATTGATAATTATATTGTATGCCGATATGGTAAGAGATCATTTTACTATTATCAACTATTGATTCTATTACCGAGCATGATCATAACAAATTATTTTTGAATTCTATCACTCATAAAAATATGAATCATTACAAGAATCTAAGATTTATGACTTAAATCCTATATATCATGCCTATCATAATAACTATTATCATTGACCATTCTAACCATTGCATGTGTATTTTCTGTGTGATTGATATTTTGAAAATAGGTCAACTTTATTACTTAAGCAATGATGTTGGACAAGAGATCCACACCTAACTAGATTTTGGGATGCACCTAATCTTAAAAGTAGGTATAATAACAAAGTTGCAACATATGGCAGCTTGTTTAAATCAATATAAGCTCTTTTTTGAGTTTGCATATGGGACATTTTTTCCCTCTAATATGAATCCTTAAGGTTGATCTATGTGGAGAGTCTCATGAAGGTCACTATGAAAAAATATTATCATCACATTGAGTTTAAAAAATTTTAAATCTAAGCTAGCCACCAAATTCAGAACTACTCGAATAAAAAATATTTTCACCACAAGAAAAAAATATGTCATCAAAATCAATATCTTTCTTTTTGCTAAACATCTTAGCTACCAATTGATCGTTGTGTCTTAGTTGAGAATCATTATCTATAGATAAGGGTATCAGATCATAAGACTGATTGATATGATGAGACTTTATCTTTACCTGGATAGTCTAGAGCCATTCCTCATTATTCTTAGGAGAGAGTCTCCTAAAAAATCTCAAGCTTGTTTGCATCTATAACTAATATACATTCATAGAATCTAGATGATAATTGGTGGAGCCTAGATAATGTACTTAACTCAGACTTAGCTATACTATCAATAACCACTATGTCTTGATTTGTTCTAGCTAGAATATTGTCTCTCACCTCCTCAACATGTGTATCATGGTGCTCAGAATCATCTGATAAATTATGTGGCTTAGAATCATCAGAATGTTGCTTTATTCCTAGGTCTTGATCAGACTAATCTCTAGAATGAATTGGTTCTAGATTTGTATAAATAAATATATATATATATATATGTTTAAACTTTGATCTATGCTTAGAAAATTTGCATCCACTAATTACTCCTCTAGAAATATCACATCTCTACTTCGAACATTTTTTTTTGGCTATTGGGTTATTATTTATACCTAAACTCCTCATGTCTATAGTTAATGAAGATGCATAGACATGCAATATCATTAAGTTTTGATCATTAATCTTTTGAAATACAAATGATGGTTTTGTGGTTGAATATTCTCAAATGATTATATAAGATATTTTTTCCAATATAGATTTTATTGGTAACATCTCTTTTCAGGGTAGTAATATAGCACATGTTAATTACATCAACAACCATGAATACAGCTTCTCACCAAAATTATTTGAGAAGAAGTGTGTGAGAAAACATGTAATAGACTCTCTCCTCAATAGTTTATTTCATCCTCAAAGTCACACCATTTATTTGAGATTTTAGCTAGTATCTTATTATATCAAATACCATGAGATACATAATAGCTTTCAAATTGAAATTGATATTTTTTTTATTATCAAAGCATATGAAGATCAGTTTCATACTGGGCTTTCTCTCAAATATAGTGTGGAAATCCTTAAAGGAAGGAATGACCTAATCTTTAGTTTTCAACATACATGATCACACATTTCTAAGTGATTATCAATAAATATGACAAAGTAAAGGGCACCATTGATTATTCTATTCTGCATAGAGAAAATATCTATATGAATAAAAGCATGAATATTCAATCTCCTCAAGAGTGTAAGAGAGTGAAAAAGTAGTATTTGACTTTTTCTAGCCATATTGTCCACCCACTCATCAATAGATGATATATGCTCAAATGATAAGATATTTCCTATAGTTAGAAATTGAAGGTCCTTCAAACTCATATTACAAAGTCTCAAGTATTAGAGACTAATATGCTCTTTTGATAAATATTATTTATTTGATCTCAAGGTATTTTTGCCTAAGTGACATAAAAAGTACTTTTTTATTACTACTCGTATAACTAATGAGTCATTAGTTAGTGCCTTTTAATAGTCACCAAAATGTCAGATGTAACACATGTCATCTAGCATTCTTATAGACAATAGGTTCATATGAATATATGATATGTACTAGATCTCTTGCATCATCAGATGATATTTCATCTATATCTATAGATAAATATCTCTCATGAGTCATGCCAAAACTCTATGATGTCTCACTAGTTATAATTTTTACTATATCATTATCATCACATATATATGTAGTAAAGAAGTCATTAGAAAAGATGATTAGAAATGAATCTCTCGAGTCAATAAGTCAATCGCCCTTTTGAGGTAGAAAATTAGCAAAATTACCAACGCTAACATGCATAAGTTACCTTCTAGGATGATATTTTTTTCTCTCTTAAATAAATATATTCTTATAGAATATTGTTGCCAAAAATATCAAATTTTCTCATATATCTCATCTTGTTATAATTTTAAAACTTAAATACTTTTCTATTTTGTAACTTATTTTTGTAAGAATATGTTCTTCTATCACTTTACGTCTAAGTAGTCATACTCTTACCATGTCTATTAGAAATAAGGATACAATGAGAATCACTTTTCTCTTTACTTCTTACTTTTTTAGATAATAGGTTTTCTGAGACAACATGTATTGATACAAGTCCTTTTAGTGATGAGATAATTAAGAAAACCACAAAGTTATCCCTATTATCCAAAAGTAAGCTCAAAACCAGCTATAAAAGTAGCTCATATTCCTAGAGCATCTTTATAGATACAAATTGGTTCATTAGACCTCTAAAAAAGATTAATATGTTCCAACATTAGATTTCATCTTTTAACATTTAGTTAATTTGACATCTAATGCTCAAAATTATATTTCTAAATGTATTTTTTTCAAATATATACTCTAATTTTTGTCATAGTCTGTATGCCCTAATTTAATTAGTAACATGTTGATATTATAGCTACTTATTTATTACCGAATAGTAGAGACGACCATAAAGTGCATATATTTTCTTGTTTCTTCACACAATTTTTCATTTTTTATGTTTATTATCACAAAGTGGTCTTCCATGATTAAAAAACTCAATTTCAATTTTCAACTATAATAAAACCACATAGAGAAAAATATCTTAAATCACATCCAATACCACATCAATATCATTGAATGATCTTCCCAATAGAAGTTCTAATATCACTATTTGGGTGGTACTAAGAAGTTTTTTGTTATCATATGTTAGGAACGTTGGTTGATTAGTGGTTAATTCAAAACTACTAAAAAAATATTAAGACGTGTATTTTATCTAGCACAACAAAAGGTTTTAAATTAAAAACCCTATTACAATTTAAATTGTCTATTTTGAAAAATCATGTTTAATTAAGTAAAATTCACTCCAGAAATTTTATCTTAATTAAGACCAATAAATTTAAATTGTGAATTTTAAATACACTAAAAAAATTAGAATTTAATTATGATAAACATAATTCAAATTTTGAGAACATCCAATATATAAACAAATACCTAAAAGTTCCAATATACAACTCAGATATGAACATGTGCTAAAAACTTATTCAAACATACTAAAATTCATAAAACATAAAATACTAAATATTACATTTTGAAGTATTGTTATTTTTCTATAATATAAAATGAAATCCCAAAAATTAATAATCTAGAATAATAACATAAACCTGTGAGTTTGTCGAAGAATAATTTTGGATATCATTTTGTATTATTTTTCGGTTAAATATTTAATTCATTTGCTTCATATCAAGGATTTGAAAACTTTAGTACTTCAAATATTGAATTTTGCAAAAAAAAAAAGGAATTTTTGTCTAGAAATTCCTCTAAGCAAGCACAAAGAAGAACGTCTACTATAGGAAAGATGAGCACGCACCTCTTTGCCTTCTATAAAATTGAGAACCACATTGTTTCTATTTTTTTTTTCAAAAGAAGAAACATGAAGCTTCATATTGAAAAATAACTCACTTTCTTTTGTAAGAAAAACAAGCAACCCTTTCTTTCTTCTAAAAAGATGAAAGAGCAATATTTTCTGGAAAAATGAGAGCCCCTACTCCTATAAAATTGAGTACCATACAATGCTAGAAAAAAAAATAATAAAAAGTTTTGTAAAATAATTACATAATTATAACTAAAAACTTGCAAAGAATATAAAGAGAAAGAAAGAACAAAGATAATTCATATGAAAAGTTTTATTTTCATATGGAATTGAAGTATTTATATAGATTTTTGGAAGTCATTATTCACACACTATTCACATACTATTTACACATGTAGATTCACTGGTCAACATGGTGCATTGTTCACATGATCACTATCCACATGGTGTGGTCACTATCCAAACACAACACATTATTCAACCTGGTGAAATATACAGGTGGTCACTATTCATGTGGTTTGCATTTTCATGTCTGGTATAATGCTCTCCCTTGGATGAACAACATAAAAGCAAGAGAAATCAGTAGAATTGCCTCGTTAAAAATCTTGCCAGTAAAACTCATTGTCATATAAAATCTAGATGAAGGAAAAAAAAGAATATAGTGCCCCAACTTCAAACCATACTCACTCTCTTATGTCGACATCCTTAGGATGACGCATTCACATGTTATAAATTTCACTATACTTTTGAAGGTCATGTGTATAAAAGAATTTTGGTGAAATATCATTACTTCTCTATTTCTTGATGTAACCACCTTTAATTTGAATAATGAATGTCACATTATCTTCAAATAATACTACTGGATTACCTATATACATTCATGACTTGTCTAATGAATTGCAAGAAATTTTGAATGATTTGATGATGTAGTCATCATTCTTTGTTTAACAGATCTCTATGACATGACAGTTTCATTATAACTAAAAACATGCCTGAGTTAAAATATGATTTTTTGCGCATCTGAAAGATAGTATATATCTACATATCCGAGTAATTGTTGTTTTGACTCATTTGAAAAAAAAATAAACTCATACCAATAGTTCCACAAAGATAACATAATACATGTTTGAGTCTATTCCAATGCCTTCTATTTGGTGTAGAATTATATCTAGAAATTAAATTAATAGAAAAAAATAATATCTAGATGAGTACAATTAGAAAGATATATAAGTATATCAATAATACTAAAATATGATACTTATGGATCAAGTATTTCTACATTTTTTTATAAAGATTGAAATGAATCCTTTTTTACATCAAGTGATCTGACAATCATTGGATAACATAATGGATGTGCTTTATCATTATTAAATTATTTCAAAATTTTCTTAATATATGTTGATTAATGAATCAATACTCCAATTGAAAAATGATTGATTTGTAGGGCAACAAAAAATTTATTTTTTTGAAAATATTTCATTTCAAATTCTTTCTTTAAATATTATGCTATTTTTGTGAGCTATTAATGAGTTTAAACAAGATTTAAATCATAAACATATACAATAATAATTGCAAATCTAATTTTTGTTTTTTAAATAAAAATACATGGACATATATGATTATTCACATGTCTTTCTCTTAGTAAATATTCACTAAGAGAATTATACTATATGCATCAGGATTACTTTAATCCATATAAAGATTATTGTAACTTATTTGAGTATATATTATGAGATTTTATACATACCACTTCAAGCAATTTAAATCATTCAAGAATTTTCATATATCTATCACTATCTTTAGACCCATATAAATATGCAGTTATATCCATAAGATTCATATTCAGTCTTTTAGAGATTACCAAGCTTTTCAAAGAAAAAATATAATTGTATCTATGATAGGATAATTATATTTACTCATAGTCAATACCTAGTCTCTATGAGAAGTCTACTATTAATCATGCTTTACATCTTATAATATTATTACTTTCATTGTGATTTCATACAAT
This sequence comes from Sapria himalayana, assembly GCA_029783825.1. Classification (NCBI taxonomy): domain Eukaryota; kingdom Viridiplantae; phylum Streptophyta; class Magnoliopsida; order Malpighiales; family Rafflesiaceae; genus Sapria; species Sapria himalayana. Next base: position 4,762,965 of record JAREIK010000403.1, on the reverse strand, counting down.
AACTCATTCATACCCAATATACTTTACACTTGCAAGCATTTGGACTATAGGTCCAAAAATTTCTCATTTCACTAGTGAATTTAATTCACAATCTATAGCTTCTTTCCATTTTGGTCATTCCTTTCAATCTCTACATTCTTGTATAAATTTTGCTTCAAAATCCTCATTGTATTTATATTATATTGTGTAGCATGATACGCAAAAATATTATCAACATTTATATTATTTCCATTCCATCATTCCCCAATAAATACATAGTTGATAGGTATCTCTTTCATTTTCTTTAATTTATGATACCTGATTCTCACTGGTAATTGACTCTTCTACAGCCTCATTAAGGAATTATTATTGATTAATATTTTTCTCAACTTGGTCATCTATTTGCTTTGCTCCATTTTTCATACAAGGATTTCTATCTTTAAAATTAATTGATCAGCCATAATTTAGTTGTCCCTTTATGTAATTAGTAGTGAGTGGTTGTCCTTCAAAAATAATAATGATAATCATTTGTAGATAGTAAATGTGACTTCGTCACTCTTTTTTTTTTTTTGTTATCTGATAATTGATTTCCTAAACATAATAAATGAAATATCTTTTGAATTTATTGTTCACATTGTTTCATGTGAATATCATAATGAGACTGATAATTTATTTTAGCTAATATCTTTTTTTAGCTGTTTAGTTTCCCCCTAATATTAGAAAAATTATCATCAAAATGACTATCTATACAAGGTTCAAGATATTTAATTATAGATGGAGATTCATGCCCAATATATATCCATAATCTTCTTTGAGATGCAATCTTGGTGCGTTGTGGGAGTAATTGAAACATAGACCAGACATCCAAAAATTTTTTGATAGGAATTATTTTGTTTTTAACCATAAACCAATTGTAATAGAATGTATTTATGATAATTTATAGGTTTGATGTGAAGTATCATTGCACATAAAATAGCATGTCCTCATAAAAATATAAATTATTTTGGTCTCATAAGTAATGGTCTAGCAACTAATTAAATTCATCTTATGAATAATTCTGTAATACTAAATATAAAAATGTGCTACAGGATATCTAATACTTATTATAATAGTGGTACAATAATCATTTATTGCTTGATAAGTGAACCCACCGATATTAAGTCAATATTTTAATTAGATTATCTAAAAAAGTAAGCAATTTTAAAACCATAAATGTAAGCATACATGTAACCATATATCAGTTAAAACCATATAAAGGATGCATCAATTAAAACCATAAAATTTCTAAATGTTTAAATTGATGATTATTTAGGTCCACGAATATCACCATGTAAGCATTGCAGGAATCCAAGGGATTCAGTAACAATTTTAGCATGTGATCTAATAATTATTTTACCTTAAGAGCAAGAATCAAAAGATAATTCAATTATAACCACCACCAACCTAATTACTAAATTGACCTAAATGGCCTCAACAATATCGGTGTCCGACCATAACAATGGCCTTAATTTGGAAATAGTGCTAATATGGAGAGTAGAATTGGAAGGATGTGCTTCATGATGTTCCTTTGTTCATTATTTTGTAATATTCAAGATGATTGAAGAAATACAAGATGAGCAGAAAATCTTATTTATATTATACCAAGATTTAGACAAATATTGTTTGTCTAACAAAAAATATTAACGACTAACAAAAAAATATTGTTTTAGCAATATCCCAAAACCAAAATTTCTTAAAATACTGAGAAAAAAAATCTCATATTTGTGCATTTTAAAAAAGTTGAAATCTATAGAAAGTGTTGTTTTGCAACAACAATTTCTTGTTTAACACAAGAAATTATCAAGAACAGAAGCTTGAGAATTAAGAAGAAGAGATGAACAGAGAAGAAGAAGAGAGGAAGAGTTATCGCGTAGCAGAAGAATTCAAAAACAATAATAATGATCCAGCGGCTAGGTCAAAAAAAATATCGGCTTATATATCAGTCCGATAATAAAAACGCGTAAATTTATTAAAAGAAATACTTTACAGTAATTCACGATAATTGCTCATTAAGGGCAAATCCGTAACTTCACTTCCCTATCCTAACATAATCGAACAGCCCGTCAACAATCCCCCCGATTCGATGTAGTTGGGGTCAATCCAAGCTTTTCTCTCAGATAGATAAGCTTTTCTCTTGGTAAAGCCTTTGTGAATATATCAGCTACTTGATCTTCAGTCCTGCAAAAAACCAACTTTACTTCATTAGATTCAATCCTATCCTTAATGAAATGATATTTCAAACCTATGTGTTTGGTTCGACTGTGCATTACAATATCATTCGCAATAGATATAGTGGATTGATTATCACACAGAATTTTTGTCGGATATTTTTGGACTTTATCTAAGTCACCCAACAATTTTCTAAGCCATAGGGCTTGAGAGGTTGCAACTGAAGCTGAAACATATTCAGCTTCAGTAGTGGACAAAGCTACAGTTGATTGTTTCTTGGACTGCCAAGAAACTGCAGCAGTTCCAAGATTAAATATATATCCAGAGGTACTTTTGTAATCCTCTGGATTTCCTCCCCAATCACTGTCACAGTAACCTATGATTTCAGTATGGTTAATTCTATGATATTTCAAACCTAAATTCAGTGTACCTTTGAGATATCTCAATATACGTTTAGCAGCACTTAAGTGTATATGATTCGGACAGTGCATAAAACGTGATAGCAAATGAACTGAGAAAACTATATCAGGTCTAGTTGCTGATGCATACAGCAGACTGCCTATTAGGCTTCTGAAATTTTTTATATTTACTGATTTACCCTTAGCTGAAAGAAGTTTCTGATTTACTTCTAAAGGGGTAGACACTGGTTTACAGTCACTCATTCCGAAATTTTTTAATATTTGTTTAATGTATGAGGTTTGAGAAACAGACACACCACTTGTGTCTTGAATTATTTCAAGTCCTAGGAATTGTTTTAAACTTCCTAGATCAGACATTTCATATCTAGACTCCATTTCTTTCTTAAAATTAATTATCAATTCTGTTTTATTACTTGTGAATATTATATCATCAACATACAACGACACAATCAAAATTCCAGAATTGTTATCCTTTTTAATATAGAGTGTAGGCTCACTCTTGCTTCTACTGAATCCTTGATTCAGAAGATAAGAGTTGATTTGGTGATACCAAGCACGAGGAGCTTGTTTCAACCCATACAAGGCCTTATTTAATTTATAAACACAGTGTTCACTACCCTTTTTCACAAACCCAGGGGGTTGTTCTACATATATCTCTTCCTTGAGTTTTCCATTTAGAAAGGCAGACTTTATATCTAATTGGAATAAATTCCAACCTTTCTGTCCGGCTAAGGCTATTAAAAGCCTTATGGTTTCTAACCTTGCCACTGGAGCAAAGGTTTCATGGTAATCCAGTCCAGGTTTTTGTGAGTAGCCTTTGGCTACTAATCGAGCCTTGTATACAGGCCAATTTGAGTTTGATTTAAATTTAATTCTATAAATCCACTTAACACCTATACTGTGTTTATTTTGGGGTAAGTCAACTAAAGTCTAAGTGTTATTTTTCTCGATAACGGACATTTCTGTCTGCATCGCTTTGAACCAGAATTGATGTTTTACAGCCTCTTCATAGTTGAGTGTCTCAACTGAGGTGTAGTTACATCTCTGATAAATGTCCGATAGGTCTCTATACTTTACTGGAGTTAGTTTACTAATTTCAGTTATCGATTCAGAATTAGATGTTTTACAGTCACTACGTTCAGAAACAGATTTGGACTCATATTGGGAATCATGTTCAGTAAAAGAATCACAATCAGAAATAATTTCAGAAGTAAGAGTTGAGGGTGAGCCGAAATCATACCTTGGAGCATTTTTAAATTTATTGCAGGTTGCACCAGCTTCTGTGCAACCATTTTCGGTTCCAGAATTAGCTTCAATTAAATTCTCATCCCACATGCTGTTTTCATCAATCAGAATATCTCTACTCACCAGAAATGTCTTTGTTTCTGGTGAGTACAGTCTGTAACCCTTGGATTGCAGACTGTAACCTACAAAAATACATTTTAGACTCTTGGAGTCTAATTTGTTTCTATGTGCACTTGGTATATGGGAGTAACACACACTCCCGAATACCTTTAGGTGTTTAGCACTAGGCTTCCTACCAGTCCAGGCTTGCACTGGAGTTATGTTTTCCAGTGCTTTGGTTGGGCATCTATTGAGCAAGTACACAGAAGTGTTCACTGCCTCTGCCCAAAAAGACTTTGGTAGGTTTTTCTGTTTTAATAAAGTTCTGGCCATTTCCATTATGGTCCTATTTTTCCTCTCCACAACTCCATTCTGTTGTGGTGAGTAGGCAGTGGTAAGTTGTCTAATTATTCCATTCGATTCACAGTAATCTGTGAATTATTGAGAGAGGAATTCACCTCCTCTGTCTGTTCTAAGTGACTTGACACTTAGACCAGATTGTCTCTCAACTAATGGTAGAAGTTTCTTGAAGCATTCAAGTGCTTCAGACTTGTGCTTCAAGAAAAAGACCCATATATGTCTTGTGCAGTCATCTATGAATAGCAGAAAATAACTGCTATTGCCCAAGGATTTTACTGACATAGGACCACATATGTCAGCATGTAGTAATTCCAGAGGTTGAGAAGCTTTCCAGACAGAGTGTTTCGGAAAGCTTCTTCTGGATTGTTTTCCCAGTGAACATACTTCACAGATGGAATTAGGTGGTGTAAGGTTAGAGGGCACACCATTTACCAAATTATTTTGAAAAATATTTTTTAGGTCATAGTAATTCAAATGCCCAAACCTTCTGTGCCACAGAGAGGTGACAGATTGGACATTCATTGAGAATGCCTTATCTGTTTTCTCTGCAAATGTCAGTGGAAAACTTCTTCCACTTGACATTTTTACAATCCAGGAAGGTTTATTGCTATTTTGGTCAAAAATTTTACATATTTTATTTTCAAACATTAATTTATAGCCTCTTTCAATTAATTGCCCGACACTTAGTAGGTTCTGGTCCAAGGCAGGAACCAGAAGCACATCCTTTATGAACTTTGTTCCAGAACAGGTGGGTACAGCCACTCTGCCCTTGGCTTGCGCCTGAACTAGTTCACCATTCCCCAATTTGACTTGTGAATTTACTACTGGAAGTAAATCCACAAATATCTCTTCATTTCCAGACATGTGATTTGAGCAGCCACTGTCCAGAAATCAAGTGTTTATTGAGTGTGTTTTTTCTGTTTCATTTACATAAAACAGATGTTCTACAGAACTTACTTGTTCTGTAAAACCAACACTCTGATTGTAGTTATTTTTACAGTTCTTTGAACTGTGCCCAAACTTTTTACAGTTTTGGCACTGATTTTGTTTTCTAAACCAACACTCTGTCGCAGTGTGGTTTAATCTCTTGCAAATAGTGCAAGAGATAGCTTTTTCCTTAGATGAGTCTGAAGAGGGAGTAGAAGGAGAGTGTGTTTTAATTTTATTCTTATTTTTATTTTTAGAATCATACCTTGATGTAAATTTTTTGTTCCTCATATCTCTGTATTGCACTTCAGCCTTATTGGGGCTGCCTTCCCATCTTGACTGCATTGCAGTCTCTGCAGAATTTTCTGCTCTCTTCAGTAGTCGACCTTCGTAGGACTTCAGTGAGCTCAAAACTTGCTGGATGGAGAGCTTTGATAGGTCTTTAGTCTCCTCAATAACTGCCACAATAGCATCAAATTTATCAGGCATGCATATTAAGAGTTTTTCAACCAATCGAGTCTCAGAGACATTTTCTCCATGAATCTTCAGTTGATTAACAATATCTAAGAACTGGGTTGAAAACTCAGTAAGAGAATCTGAGTTTTTCATACTCAGATTCTCAAAGTCTTTTCTCAAGGAGTGCAGAAGAGCTCCTCGAGCCTTCTTATCTCCTTGGTATTCCTCGATTAGGAGGTCCCATGCCTCCTTGGCTTGAGTACAGCCAAGTAATCTAGGAAATATCGCATTACTTACACCCTGTTGGATGAAAAGTAATGCCTTATCATTTAATTTCCTCAATTCCTTCTCTTGTAACAGCTCTTTACCTTCCAGAATAGAGAAATTAGGAGCTTCTTGATATCCAGAAACAACTATTTCCCATATATCTTGGGAGATAAATAACGTTCGCATTTTGACAAGCCAATAGTCAAAATTATCACCATCAAACAAGGGAATAGGAATCAAACCCGAGTTTGATGCGTTTTGAGTTTTTGAAAACATATCTTTAATAACAGCTTGAAAAAATATGAACAGATAGTTCAGGCTTTGTAAAAAATAAGTTTTAAAAAACCACAAACCCTTTAGATCTTGCTAGATCTGGTTAGATCTATGCTCGATCTTAAGAAATTTGTGAAATATATTTAGGTTTTCAGAGAACGCCCAACTGGAGAAATTAGATTTGAATATTGCTCAAAAATAATTTCAATCACAGTTAAGAAACAACGCTCTGATACCACAATGTTGTTTTGCAACAACAATTTCTTGTTTAACACAAGAAATTATCAAGAACAGAAGCTTGAGAATTAAGAAGAAGAGATGAACAGAGAAGAAGAAGAGAGGAAGAGTTATCGCGCAGCAGAAGAATTCAAAAACAATAATAATGATCCAGCGGCTAGGTCAAAAAAAAATATCGGCTTATATATCAGTCCGATAATAAAAACGCGTAAATTTATTAAAATAAATACTTTACAGTAATTCACGATAATTGCTCATTAAGGGCAAATCCGTAACTTCACTTCCCTATCCTAACATAATCGAACAGCCCGTCAACAGAAAGGTGGGGGTATAAATTTAAGCTTAAAGAAATTCAAGGGCTAGCAAATGGTAAACAGATTATTGAACCAGATCTGAAAACCATTGTTCAGAACAAAGTAAAAGTCAAATAATTTATGGGAACAAGAAATAGTTTATGGAGTAACAACGTGTTGGCTTCGTGAATCTGAATGCCAAAATATGATTTTTATCGATCATGAAAAAAAAAAAGACATCTTGGGAGATATTAAAACTGAATGATGAAATATTTATTAAAGGCATAGACAAGGCTATCACAAAGATTTGTCAAAATATTATTGATGTCTGTACATATAAAATTATATATAAATAAGACAATGTACTTGTATAAATTATTACACAATACTTTGCAAGTCAATAATGCACCATTTCCAAGCTAGTAGAGAACCTAATTTACAAAAAAGTGATGCAGATCTATAAGTAAGAGATTTTATATTTTATTCAAAAAGTAAATCGTGTGATACTTAGTAAAATGCAAAAGTAGAATTTATATTAAAAATATTTGACTTAAGAAAAATTGATTACAAACTTTATCACAAACTCTCCTTCAGACTTGATAGATGGAAGAGAAGCCTGATAATATAAAAGTTAGTTTTCATTGCTCTTTATAAAACGTAATCCGGCATCTCCTTTATTAAAAATACAATTATTTATTTGTGCCCCTTTCAATGGATTAGAACACTAGTGAATCCTTCGAAAAATAAAGCATTTTAAATATATGTATCATTATAATATTATATTTTGGATCTAACAACTAAATTATTGGTATAATTATATTTTGGTACTATTCCTAGGTAATATTAAAAAAAATAACTGAATCTTAAATATTTAAAAAATATATATATCAAATTCTTAAATAATTGATTTTTGTTGCACTCAATAATTATGATACAAAAATATCATCTCAATTTCCCTTTTTCTTACCTCTCTCCTCTAGCCCATTACTCCTCTCTCTTCACTAGTCGCAAATCTCTCCTCGCCCCTCTCACATCTCCCCTCTTCACAAAAGAGTTCATGGAGCTCCATGAGCTCCAAGGAGGAGTTGCAAAGAGCTCGTGGAGCTTCAACGAAGCTCCAACAAGGGGAGAGGGGTGAGGGGAGAGGGGAGAGAGGAGAGGGAAGAGATGGTAATTTGGTATAAATGAGTACAATAAAAATTAAGTATTTAAGAGTTAGGCATACTTTTTAAAAATTATTTAAAATTTAGTTATTTTTTTCAATTATTTTATAGAGAGTGTACCAAAACATAATTCTCCCTTAACTTATTTATTTTTTGGGATTTTTTTAAAAATTTTAATAAAGAATACCCAAAACTAAAAGTATTTATATTTTATATATGTATAGACATATATATATATATATATATTATTTTTATTTATTTATTTATTTATTATTTTTGTTTAAGAAATTATTTGATATTAGTACTTGGATGAAATAAATCTATAAGGCTTGGGTTCAAATTTTTCATTGTATTAATATCAAATTTTGTAATATATTTCTTTTTTTTTTTTTTGGGTTTTGTTTTATTAAAAAGAATTAAAAAAATATACAAAAAACATAAAATTTTATTTTGGATGCTTTAACCGTGAATATTCTTGAAAGAATTATGTTTTGATGTACTCTCTATAAAATAATTAAAAAAATGAACTGAATATTTTATAATTAAAAAAATATCTATACTTTTAACTAAATGATTTTTGGTACACTTAAATATACGAATACAAAAATACCATTAACTATCTCTTTTGGTACAGACTCATCAAAAGTGCTTGGCATGGCCTAATTTGCCCAAAACCTTGCACTTATGTACTAGCTCATGCCAAGTTAGTTCTGAGTTATGTTGAGCTTGTTGATTATGGGCATGCCGAATGATGTATCACCTAATTATTATAGACATCAGATATTGCAAACATACTAAATTATATATTTTAAATTCATTAATTATTAATTTTTCTTTTAACTTATAATAATTTGTTATGTCATTACCTACTAGTAGACATATGAATTCTATGATAAACAGAGAAAAAATATTAATCAAATACTAATTATTTTAGGATTCTTTATAAATTTAATTGGAAGATTCATGATAATAATTAATTTGATCATATTTTTCTTCCCAAGTCATTATGGCAAATAAAGAGAGTCAATAAAACTAATGTTGATCCAACTATAAAGACTTCCCACTTGATTAGGTTTGTCTAGTATCTAATATACCATATTTTTTAGTGTATTGATTGTCATGTAACTTAAGTGATCAATGCCACCAATACTCTTACATGCTTATTTTTTTATATAATATATATATATTATGCTGATTCTTCTTTGATACTCACATAATTTTTAGTTTTAATTATGTTTAAGTGAATCCTTACTATTAAAGTTCACTTATTTTTATATATTTTTTAAGTAAATAGATCAAGATCATTGGAAAAAAACCAGTTTTAGCTTCTAACCTTTCGGTCAATATATCATTATTATCAATATTATTTAAGAATCATTATCATTAAAATTACCATTTATCTTTATTTTATTTTATTTATTATCTTAAAAAAAATTAAAATTTTAAAATTTTAAAATTTTTAGAAATAAACTAATGAATAGAAATTAAATATGTACCATAACAATGTAACTTTATGTGTGTAGTAGTCCACCTCTTTTTCCTAAACTGGTACCAAAGTAAGCAACAAAATAGATAAGAATGAGAGAAAAACCAAAAATGAGAGAGAGAGAGAGAGAGAGAGCAGAAAAGAGAGAAGATGAGATAAAAAAATTGATGAATATCAAAAAATATATGATCCACATTTATAATTTTTTTTTTACATTAAGATTTTATTTTTTTAATTTTTTTATTAAATATAATGGGTAGAATTCCATTAGCTATCAAACATCTACCTAGTCTCCATTGGAAGTAAATTTGACAACTACAAAAATAAAATATATAATTATTTTTATAAACAATGACAATGAGAAGGTTGCACTAGTTATTGTCTTTGTCGGGCCATGTATTAGGCTTGTTACATTTATATAACAATTAAGGAAAGGAAGAGGATGTTTTTTTTAAAACACATGAAGCCCTGACTCTTTCCCTGTGATCAATGCTTGTGTAGACCATTCCAATGGGCCACACACACATGGGGTACCTGGCCCAACATGAGGCTTCGTTAGAGGTGTCAAACATATTGTGCCATGGAGTCGTATCATACCCAGCACTACACGATTGCAAGTCTGCTTGACTTGGCATGGCATGCTTTTGGGCAAACTTGCACCTACCATGCCAAGTTGTCTTGGGTCATGTCGGATGGTAGTTGTACCGGCACAATCTGTGAATACCAACTGGGACTTTTGTCCAAATGGACCAATCCACAACATCAACATAGCTGATTGGATTTAAATAAAAATTTAACAAACCTATATCATGTAGATGAGGTGGATACAACACTAAAAAAAATACCTAATATTTTTTTAAATAGATCTGAGCATGGTCTAGGGTCACAGTGACTTGTAACCCCATTCTTAGGACATATTACAGGGTCACCATCATCAAGTCGATGGACTATGCTAACAAGTCGGGCACGTGGGTCACGCCTAGCTCGACACGAGGCAGGACAACCTCTAGCCCAGTTTGGCTTGAGCCATGCACTGTGCCAGCACAACCCAGATCTAGGTGGAGTTCTGGACAATGTCATCCTAGACTAAGAACAATTCATTCAAGTCATGCCTCATGTTGTGCTTAGGCTGTCAGCCCACTTGACACCTTTAGGGACCATGCCATGAGTTGGCACGACTTTGATCCAAGCATGAGTTTCAACCATACCTCGTGTAGTGCCAAGACCTCTTGTCCTAATTGACACATTTATAAACCTAAAATTTGGAGAACTACTTATGTGGACTGAGCTGTGTGAGAATGCATTTCTTCTAGATAAAACTCACATGTGGGGCATAAAAATGCATATCTATGGACCATGATGTTTCCCCTTAGTGTTAAGAACACTATGTAGTGATTTTTTGGAGTAATTTGATATTAATTTACTACTAGGTTTATATGTATTTGAATATTTATTAGATACATTTTTCTAAATATCTATTTAGATAAAATATGATTAATATTAGTAAAATTATGGTTATTTTATATAAAATTAATAGAAATGATTGAGCACAAGCTTGGGGGGAAGAGAAATATTGAAAAGTCATAATATTTTTTATGTCATACCTTAGGTATACCTTTCAAAATCTTATTGATTAGTTATGATACCTTTTTTTTACCATAAATCTACAAAGTCAATCATGATAATCTTTGTAAGTCATAACTTCACCACTAAGTTGACACAATAATTTCATTGTACAATATAGTCTTCTTGGTGATGATATTATTTTCATATCGTGATAGCCAAGTATTCCATTGATAAATCTAACCATGATAATTTTCAATATCATTAATTATTCAATACAGAGCTAAAATACTATGTATTTTAGGTCATGAGATATGACAATATGTTCCACTACGACTTTTCATTTCAAGGAGCATTGGCTCTAATCATGATATTTATAATATTATGATTTTTTGCCACGATGAGAAAATACTACAGTTATGGTCATTCTCAGTATCATGACTATGTGTTCTGATGAATAAATATATCAATCATAGTCATTCCTAGAGCCACGCTATTTTTCTCCATAGAGAAAAGATCAAGTCGTAACCATTCCTAGTAGCGTGATATTTTTCTTCGGAGATAAAATCTTATGTCATAGTTATTCCTAGTACCATGACTTTGTGTTCCTTATAAAATTCATCTCATATGTGGCCTTCCTAATATTGCTAAATCTAGAGGTGTCAAATGGACTAGGCTGGCTCGGTCTGGCATGAGGCACGGCACAATTCAGCCATGCCTAGCCCGGCACGACATGCTACAGTGCCGTGCCCGGGCCCGGGCACACTTACTACATGAGTCGTGCCGTGTAGTGTTGGGCCGAAGTTTTCAGCTTGTGTGCCGTGCCAAGCACGGCACGACATGCCTGGCACGTCAGCACGACATGCGTGACCACACACTAAGCATGGTCACAATAAGCCGATGCCTAACAGGCGAGACTTGCTAAGCACCAAAAGGGCAAAGAGGTGTGGTGGCGCAGTAGCATGCTGGCAAAACCCTGATTTTTTAAAAAAAAAATTAGAGTTTTGGGCCGACCCGAACTGGACTGAACTAGGCCAAACACGACGTATTTCATTCCATGGGCCCATGCCGGGCCTGACCTTGACAAAATCGTGCCGTGCCTGGCCTGGCACGGTAGCCCAGTTGGGCGGCCTAAAAGGCTAAAACCATGCCATGCCGGGCCGGCCCGGCATGGCCCATTTGACACCTCTAGCTAAATCATGCTCTAGTTAGGAGTTACATAAGATACGACATTAATTATTACCATGAATTTAGTTCACCAATAAGATGAGATAATAAAGTTGCAACTTCAAGCTAGTACTATGAATTTCAGCTTAAAGTATCACATAGATCTCCAAAATATAAAAATAACACAAAGATTTTCACAAAAAGAAAGGTGTGAGAAATGAATTTCGAAACAAGAGTGCACAAAGATCCTAAGTGGCACAATTCAAATCTCTAATTAGGAAAAAATCTAGTGAGAACATAAGTATTTTTTTTTTTTTGAGATTAGGTTTCAAGACATAGCTTCTCAATTGGAATTTTATTGGAAACCATCTATTTAATGTGATGCCTCTCAAAAAATCCCGCATGAATTATTACCCAAAGTAAAGTTATATTGAGACCTAGAGTTTATTATATATTCTTTTATAATGATGATTTGAGTTTATAAATATTATATTTTTTATATTGTTATAGTTTGAATGTTGATAGATATAGATAGTATTTAGAACTAAAACTTATGATTAATATAATATTATAGATTTATGCATATCAATCAAGATGGCTGATGACGGGTAAACCACACAAAACACTCAATAGTTTGTTAAAAAGGATGTGATAATCCTTTTAATCTTAATGCATAAAATAAACCATTATGTGAAAACTCAAGATTATGATAAGTTTCATCATTGTTAGGAATGATGCTTAGGAAACCAAAAGTAGAAATATACTTATGTGTATATCCCATGAATGAAATTATATGTGGTTTTGATTATAAAATATCGAGTGCACAACAATGATGAGATTATATTTGGTAGTAATAGTCTAAAGATAATAACCACCTCGTATCTTATAAGGGAAAATGAGTATTTTCAAACTCATCTTTCATTTGTCCAACAAACAAATATGACATTGTCCAAAAACGAAAAAAATATCATCATACATAAAGAAGTAATTCAATCTTAGAGTCAAGTAGTACTTTAATCATTGGTGAATTTAACTACCTATATAATCTCCGTGTGATGGATATATGGACGTAAGTCCATTTTACTATTTGTATACTCATACACTTACGAAACTCCATTGCATGAGAAACAATCACCTAGGGGCTTTTGGGATGGTGTCAGTGTCACAAACAAGAAGTTTTGGCATCATAACAAAGTTATAACAATTTTTTTATACTACTACTAGGGATTACTATTTTGATTTGTCGACTTGAGTTGGTATAACTATCCTTGCAAAAGGATAGTTATGTATCTAGATGTTTAGATACAGTTATTACCTATAGTTTGTACTACATTTGTATTTCATTTTTCTTTATTTTTTTTGTTAGTTTTGTAGCCACTATCATTATATGAATAAACATTTTAGGTCTAAGTTAACACTTTTGGACCCAAAAATTGAAAGAACAATAAAAAAATATTGAGACTAAAAGCTAAGAGAGAGTTAATGAAAGAAATTGGTAGCAACAAAGATCACCAAGGTGATAAAAATAAATTATCCAATAGCTCAATCCTTTTTGTACATTGCATGATTATTGATCGTCAACTACGATGGACAATTACTATATGATTCGAATACAACATATGCAATTGAATTACTTTTAGTTGAAGTTGTGTTTGATAGCTATCTTATAATAACAGTAGTATAGTGAAAGAATTTTAGAAAATCTAAATAGCCACATCACAACTCTTTTTGAGTTGTGCAACATGGTGAAGATGGATAGCGTTAGCTTCGATGCTATAAGATTATGACTATTTTCTTTTTATTTGAGTGACAATGCTTGAAGCTAATTCTTGTGTGTGACTAGAGGCTTAATTTAGAGTTAGGATAAATTTCTACAAGTCTTTCTCACCAAGTTCTTGCCACCTCAAATCACATGATGAGACATATGATTGTTGTGGTCATAGCTGATTCTATTATGAAAAAGTCTTCCCAAGAAGCATATTATCTATTTTAATAGCTAGCAATGAAAAAATATCAAACTTTAAATTATTAAGTATTTGGAAGAAAGCATGTTAGAATATTGGAGTTAACAAATTGAACATAATGAAGTGATGTTAAACATGTTATTCAACAAGTTTGGAGCTAAAAAAGGATAAATACTAAGTATGGGAGAAATGTATATTTTGCTATTGCATACAGCAAGAAATTTCAACCCCATATATCAAATGGGGGAAGCAAATATTTTATAAAATAAGAGTTCATATTCTAACCCAATAACAATGTCCCCACATACTATCATCAAAATATGAGATCATATTGATTTTCATACTGACATACAAAAAAGAGTGAGAGCATGAGTACTTTTCATACTAACATGCTTATGTTTATACCTTAGTACAAAAAGGTAGATTTGAACATTAATGATCTAGATTTTTTTTTCCTGATGTTCATTTTCTTTGTTAAAGGATTTCAAATATGCATTTCTAATGATGTCCCTAGTGGTATTCTACCTTTTAGAGGCATAAAACATTAAATTGATTTCAATCATATATTTTAAATTCAAAATCAACCTAGTTATTGGATTAATCTCAAGTAGACAAAGGAGCTTCCTAACTAAGTGGATAAATTATTGAGCAAGGATACGTGAGAGAGAGCGTTAGTCCATGTGTTATGTATATTCTACATGTGCCAAACATGATGGTTCATAGAGGATGTCTATTGATTTTCATGTTCAACAATATTATGGTAAATTATCATCATCCTATCTCAATGTTAGATGATATACTTGAGCAACTTGAATCATATTCATTTTTTAAAATAAACATGAATAGAATTTCAGTATATCCATATTAGTATTAATAGTTAGTAATGTCATGTTTAGCATGTTTTTAAAAAAGATGAATGGAAACCTATTTTCAAAAATAAACAAGGATTGTATTAATAGTTAGTATTGTCATTTGGATTAACTAATATACATAGTATATTTATGATGTTGACAAAATTATTAAGAATCACGTTTTTGCATGTTTTTCTTGACAAAATTATTATTATGTGCATCAATCACATTTTTGCATATAGCAAAGTTTTAGAAGAATATGTTGAACATTTAAAATATGTTCTTTTAATTTTAAGGAAAGAAAAACTACTTACCAACTTTAAAATTTCCTATTTTCATAATGAATGAGTAATATTTTTGAGATTTGTTATTAGATCAAATGTGATTGAAATGGACGATGACAATGTAAAAGTAATCAATAATAGACCACTATCAAATATCATATTTGAGGTAAAAAGTTTTTATATTTTAGCTAGTTATTGTCATCACTTCATTCAAGAATAACATGTTAATTGTGCCACTCACTGAAGTGATAAAATGATTTTGGTTTTTAATGGTGAGCAGGACAATATGATTTTATTTAATTACTTTAAAATTAAATATTACGTTCATCCACATTATTTTCTTTGCTAGATTTAATTTTAAACTTGTGAAAATGAGTGTGATTAATTTGATTGCACACTTTAGTGAATAGCTCAATGAAACTACCCTGAAGCACCCTGCCTATGTGAGAGTTTTATGTTTTGATGAGACCTTTCTTTACAAACTTGGCAGTATTACCTTTGCCTGAAGTATTTAACCATCTATATGGATCATGTGAATGAAACACTTATGAATTAATGAAATTGAACAAATAACAAGGTAGAGGTGGGTGGCGTACATTGAAAGTTAAGACAACATAGTGGCTAATATTTTGTCAAAAATATAGATACTTCTTACTATTCAAGTCAGAGATGCTTGATTTTGAGCATGTGAAAGAAAGGTAAAAATAATGACACTAGAACTATTTATATTGAACGAGGTAAGTATGTAGTTGAGACGTTTTATAGGCAAGATGAATAATTTTTAAAGAGAATAAACTGTGGGCCTAACAACCCTATTAGAAAATTGTGTTGTGGAAAGAATCTATCTGAGATACATGGCAAGTAAATATCCATAAAGGGGCTTTACCTCATTGCTTATACACACTATTACTTGTACCAACAGTACGTTGGGTAGATATTTCTATGGACTTTCTATAAAGGTTGACTAGATGAAAAGTTAAATATTCTATCTCTGTAGGTGTAAGTAATTTTTTGAAATGGTACATTTTTCATAACTTATGATTCAGCTAAAGTGGCTGATAATTAAAAAATATTATCTTTGATTAGGATAGCACCAGGCTACTTTTGGAATGTTGAGGAATTTAAAAAATAAATTTTTATTTTCAATAACTTAAGGCAGTTAATGATTGACCACTAGTTAGAATATTAATTCACAAATCTTAAAAAAATTGCTAACTTAATTATATTTGATGCAGTTATAAAGAATGAAATACAAAGTTAAAACACTCAATTACTCTTTATTCTACATAGTTTAGAGACGCATAAAAAATAAAAGAATAAAAAAAAGAGAATCAGAGCTTAAATGACTCTAAATTTGTTGAATAATAAAAATAAACTAGAAAATAGAGTAGACCAGAGTTGAGATAATTACGTCTGACTAACTAAAATAGCCAAGTGAAAATATAGCTATTACGTTAGAGATCTACTAGAGCATGGCATAAACTTAAACTAGAAAATATAGTACTTTTTTTCGGGGGGCTTCTAGATAAACTTAAAGATAAAAAGAATTTAAAGGATGCACACAAAAATGTCAACCTTGGCGTGCTGGGAAAAAACTTTAAAACTTTGTTCCTAAAGTGACAAACAAACTTAAAAACAATAGTTAACCAATTGAGATCACGCAATCAGTGGCATCCAAGGGGTTTCAATGTATGTTTATTTATTAAAATACTAACGTATTGTTTCAATCAATTAAGGGCAGAGAAAAAATCAACCTTGGCAACATTCCAACGATATTGGTCGAAATTGGTTTAACAATGAGGAGAAATAATATAATGGTTTACAGATTTAATAGAGAAAATAAACTTAAAATTCACAAACCCACTGTTTTAGTTTTTGGTGCACAGAGATGAGCTAAAGTAAATTATTAACACTCCGTGACACTTTGGAGCATATCAATAAGCCGCGCCTGGCATCCCAATTTTATAGAAAATACAATTATTTATTTGTGCACCATTCAATTGATTATAACAATACCACTAGTGAATTCCCAAGAATAAATTATACCTTTTTTTTTTATTTTACATTATAATCTTGCATCATTATAAAATAATAAAATTGATAAACATAAAAAATGTATGTTCCATATTTATATAAAATTATTTTACGTTAAAATATTATTTTTTTTTTATAATAATGGGTATAATTATGATAACCATCATATTTATGCTCAATTGCACAAATTTGACATCATCACGACATGGGTCATGCCATGGGTCGGCAAAACCACGATCCATGAATGAGTTTGGACCATGCCTCATGTAGTGCCCAGGCCGCTCATCCCACTTGACACTTCTATGAACATGGTGTTTAGAGTACCACTCATGTGGACTAAGCTATGTGAAAATGATTTTTTTTATTGGTAATACTCACTCACACATGGGACGAAAAAATGCATATCTATCGACCATGATGTTTTTTTTTTTGTGTACATGTGAAATCCCAGAAAAAAATCAAAAAATTAATAATATAATTTTTTTTTAGAAAAAAATAGAAAAAATAGTAACTTTGTAATAAGAAAAATAAGCTGAAAATTTTAGAACCCTGTTGATAAAATGGATTTCGTTATTAAATTCATCTTGAAAAATATAACTACGATGCCAAATTTCATCAGATTCTGAGAAAGACAGAATTTAGTTTTTTTTTAATTATTTAAATAATTATTAGAATAATTAGAAAAAAAACGAAAAGACCACGCTACAACATCAGCACGTGGCCGCGCATGCGGGGTCCAAGCGTCACACATACAAAAAAATAATTTTTTAATATATTATTTTAATAAAATAAAAAAAATGGTGGGAATTCAGAAAAATGGGATGACGAAAAAAGAATAAAAACATACTTCAAGGAGAGAGAGAGAGACATTGCAGAAGAAAAAAATAAAAATAAAAGTAACATAAATTTTATTTTAATCATAACGGATTATTGTGGAGTCGGAAAAGAATATTCAAAGTACTAAAGTTACTCTACACGACGAGATCTTTAGTTTGATATCAAATTTATAAAGTTTCCGTGAAATATTCTAAGAGGTAATGATTTTCTCCTATCAGAATTTTTCTATTAAAATATCCTAAATGATCATAATTTTTATTTCAATTCGAATTGTATGGAAATTTCATTGAGAATAGTTAATTGATGAAAATTTTCTATGTTTCATTTAATAAAATATATTGCATTATGAATTGAGTTTTGATAGTTATAATTGTATCTGGAACGTGATTTAATCATAAATAACATTTTTCATTTCATGCGCATGAGAATATTCCATATAAATGGGTGGGTGCATTATATACATACACACACACACACACACATAAAGGTATAGTAGATTATATTTTTTGAACTCAATTTAGGACAGTGTCCAGCTAGAGTTGCATGGTATTTTTTTCAGAAGTATGGCTAATATAAATATACGAACTCGAATTGAAATAACGTCCATGATGAGTTACGTGGCGATTTTAGGAAAAAATCCAAGGAAAAAAATATTTTATCTGAAAATATCCAATGTGAATTTTCGGAGGTCTATATACCACGAAGTATGTCCAAGAAAAACATATTTTGTTCGGAGAATATTCAATATTATTTTTTGGATGAGGTTCATATTTTTTTGAATAATTTCAAAAAAAATAAATATTTGTATAGACTCACACACACACACACACACACACACACATATATATATATATATATATATATATATATATATCTACATCTATATACAATATATCACACTTAGCTTCAGCATGTATGAGGAAGTCGATGAAACTCATGAATATGAGCATATAAATATTTCATCCATAATTGCATTCATATAAATATTGTACTTGAATGGGCGTTGATATATATGCATGATATTTTACAAGTAATTAGGTAGGGAGTAGCCCTGTAGGAGTTTACCTCTACTTAACTTTTCTAACTCCGTTGTGGGACCCCTTTCAGGTACAGGTCTAGGACAGATGATAAACCAAAATGCGGGATCACACGTGTGAAGAGAAGCCGGTTGTGACATGAATAATATATTACGTATTTTTATTCTGCTGAGCATATAGAATAAGAAAAAAATGTATGTTATATTTATGGAAATTTTATTTTATTGCATATTGTGCTGTGTGATATGATGAATGAAACCCCTTGGGGGATCAGATGTCACAGCTTAGTATCAAAGGTTATGTATATGAGTACCTATAACTCATAAATCGGTACAAGTTGCATAGTGTGGCAGAAAAGTTAGATATTTAAATATCTAATACTCGCGAAAAAAAAAGAAGGAACATTAGGGTAAATAAACTTAACCTTGGTGGTTCAGAAAATAAAAAAATATTTTCAAAATAAAAAGTCTATTATTAGTTGGCATATGCACTAAAAATATGAAATAAATGTGATTCTTAAATTATTATTTGACTTATGTAGATAGTAAGTAGAGAACGAGGACAAGAAGACGTCTATGAAATGAGGATCAACCCCCAACCATCTTTGACCAACAGTCTTTCATTGAGGCTGTGGGTGTTGTCATTGCTAGAGTTGCACAAACTAGTGCAGCTGGAGGTCAATAAGGGCCAAGTAACCTACAAAGGTTCAAGGCATATCACCCTCCGATATTTATGAGAGGAGGGGACCCAATAACCGTAAATCATTGGTTATGACAAGTTGAGAATAACTTTGACAAGCCATTGCATGTGACTTCTCTCTTGGGAACTAAGGTGAAAATTTGTCAAATATGTCAAGATTATGAGTTAAAAATCTCAGGTATTCTACTAATGGCAGACCTTAGGGTCATGGACATATTAAATTTCGATGTAATATTTGGCATGGACTAGTTAACAGCACATCGAGTCATTATTGATTGTGATCATAGAAGAATTATTACACACACACAAGACGATGTAGATGTTGTATTTCATGGGGATAAACATGATGTTATACCAAGACTATATATGATTATAAATGGCATAGAAAACTTATGGGTTGGCTGTCATGTCTCACCCTAGAAGAAAAGCAAACATCGAATATGGATCTTCCTCGGATAGTTTATAAATACGGGGATGTTTTTCTAGATGAATTATCAGGATTATCCCTGCACAAGAATGTGGACTTTAGTATTGAGTTACATCCTGATACATCACCTATTTCTATGACTCCAAATAAGATGGTACTGATTGAATTACAAAAACTCAAGGTCCAGATACAAAATTTATTGAACAAGAATTTCATTAGACCCAGTACTTCACTTTGTGGTACTCCAGTTCTATTTGAAAAAAAAATAAAAATCTTTGACTGTGCATTGATTATTGATAGTTTAATAGGGTTATGATAAATAATCAATATTTATTACCAATTATTGATGATTTATTTGACCAGTTAAAAGGGGTATGCATCTTTTACAAAATAGATCTTCATACCGGATATCACCAATTGCGAGTTAGGAAGACTAACATTCATAAGATAGGATTTAGAACGTGGTATGTGCATTTTGAGTCTATAGTAATGCCTTTCAGATTAATGAATACTCCAGCAACATTCATGGATCTCATGCATCAAATATTTTAACCATATTTAGATCATATTGTTGTGATTTTTGTAAATGACATTTTGATCTATTTTAAGTCCGAAGAAGAGCATGAATATCATTTAAATATTGTTCTCCAAACTTTAAGAGAACATAAGTTGTATGTCAAGTTTGACAAATATGAATTTTGGTTGACAGAAGTAAAATTTTTGGGACATGTAATATCATCTACTAGTATCTCAGTTGACCTTGAAAAAATCAGGGCAATCATGAGTTAGGAGAAACCAAAGTTAGTATTTGAGATACGTAGTTTTTCGAGATTTGCTTAGTTTTATAGTAGATTTATTGAAAATTTTTACTAGTTAGCTATTCCAATAACTAGATTGACCAAGAAGGAAGTCAAGTATGAGTGGACTAATTCACTTGAGAAGACATTTCAATAATTGAAAATGTGACTTACTTTAGTTCTTATTTTGTAGTTCCAGATAGGAGATATAAATAAGTGTATTGTGATACCTCAAAAAATGGATTAGGATGTATTCTGATGCAATCTGAAAGAGTTTTAGCATATGGTTCAAGGTAGTTTAAGAATCATAATATAGAATTGGCAACTATTGTCTTTACTTTAAAAATATGGCGTCATTATTTATATGTGGATCATTTTGAGGAATATTTAGACCTTAAAATCTGAAATATATATTTACACAACAAGACATTAATGTGATACATTGTTGATGGATGAAGTATCTAGAAGATTATAATTTTATATTGTATTACCATCTAGGTAAGGCAAATGTGGTGGCTGATGTACTTAGTCGGAAGTTACGAGGTACACTAGCAGGTATATCTTCGTGGGAATGGGATATGCTTGAAACTATGAGATAATTCAGCTTATAATATAGCAATCAAAGTCGGGGTGTTATCAGAAGTTTAGTAGCCACACCTTCCCTATTAAATAAGGTGATTGAGATCCAGAAATAAGATGCAGAAATATTATTCATAAAGAATCAAGTAAAGACTGGTACATACGATGAAGGTTGGGCTATTCATATGGATGATAGTCTTCGGTTTAGGGGATGGATTGTGGTTCCCCAAATAGTATAATTGAAAGAGAAGATTCTTAAAGAATTCAACTATTCTCATTTTACGGTGCATCTGGGTGGCACAAAAATATATAATGATCTACAACGTCAATATTACTAGAATGGGATGAAAAAATACAGTGGGGATTTTGTTCAATGATGCCTAATATGTCAGCAGATAAATGCTAAGCATTAGAAGCTAGCATAATTATTCCAGCCATGGGGGTTGGATGTAGCAAAGTGGAAATGAGAGCATACCACGATGGATTTTATGACACACTTTCCACGGACATCATGAAAATATGATTTTGTGTGAGTGATTATAAATCAACTTACAAAGTCAGCACATTTTTTGGTAATGCGGATGACCTTTACACGCGAGGAATTGTGCAAATTATACATATGATAAATTATCTGATTACATGGAGTGCCAATATCTATTGTATCGGATAGAGATCTCAGATTTACAGCTCATTTTTGGAAGAGTTTCAGAAAGCAATAGGAACATAGTTGATAATAAGCACTACTTTTCATCCACACATAGATAGTCAGTTGAAAAGAACCATATAAGTTTTGAAAGATATGTTGTGAACATGTTATCTATATTATTAGGGTAACTAGAAAGAATATTTTTTTTTGGTTGAGTTTGCCTATAACAATAGTTATCAGACAAGTATACAAATGGCACCATATAAAGCATTATATGGAAGGCTATGTCGATCTCCAGTTTGTTGGGCTTAGGTGGGAGATAGATCCATCATGAGTCCAGATGTGATTAGAGATACCTCAGAGAAAGTAGATTTGATACTGTAACATCTTTTTATAGCTCAAAGTCGATAGAAAATTTATGCTGATGGACATTGGTGACCGCTAGAATTTGAGGTGTGAGATCATATTTTCTTGAAAGTAATGCCAAAAAGGAGAATAATCAGATTTGGCAAGCATGGAAAGCTATCACCAAGATATATTGGGCATTTTGAAATACTCGAGAATGTGGATTTGGTTGCTTATCGATTGATATTACAACAACATTTATCTAGTGTCCATGAGATATTCTACATCTCTATGCTTTGAAAATACATTTCTGATCCAGCTCATGTAATGGATTGAGGCGAACTCATTATTATTAATGCAGATGAAATATTTAATGAAATACCATAGTGTATTATTGATAATCAATACCAAGTTTTGTGATGCAAGACTATGAGGCTAGTAAAAGTGATATTGCAACATCAAGAAATAAAAGTAACATGGGAATGTGAATACATGATACGTGTTGCTTATCTTTTTTTATTTAAAAATAAATGTGTGTTTTAGTTTTTTAATAATTATTTAACTTAGGATATGTTTATAATTATAAAGTTGTAACTGTGAGAATTTTACTATGAAATTCTTCAAGGAGGAGAGAATGTGAAATCCTAGAAAAAAAATGAATACATAAATAATATGATTTTTTTTCTGGAAAAAAAAGATAGAATGGTAATTTTGCAATAAGAAAATAAGTTGAAAATTTTAGAACCTTTATGATAAAATAGATTTCGTTATTGAATTGAATTCGTCTTAGAAAATTTAGCTGCGGTGATAAATTTCGTCAAATTATGAGAAAGTTAGAATTTTGTTATTTTTTTTATTATTTAAATATTTATTAGAATAATTAGGAAAAAAATGAAAAAACCATGTCACGACGTCAACACGTGGCTACGCATGCATGGTCCAAGCATCACGCATACAAAAAAAATAATTTTTTTTAATATATTATTTTAATAAAATAAAAAAAATGACAGGAATCCAAAATAACGGGATGATGGGAAAAAAATAAAAACATACTTCGGGAAGAGAGAGAGACAAAGTGTAGGAAAAAAAATAAATCTTTTGTTGATTTTCATTTGATAAAAATGGATTATTCTAGAATCAAAATAGAATAGTTTCAGAACTAAGGTTGCTCTACATGATGATATCTTCAGTTTGATATCAAATTTATAAAATTTTCATTAAAAATTCAAAAAGATGGTTATTTTATCCTATCAGAATTTCTTTCTGTTTAAAGGCTCTAAATTATCATGATTTATATTTCAATTCGAACTGTTTAAAGATTTCATTAATAATGATTAATTGGTAAACATTTTTTGTGTTTCATTTAGTAAAATATGTTACAGTATGAATTATGTTTGTATAGTTATAACTATGTCTAGAACATGGTTTAATCATAAATAGAATATCTGCATTTCATATGCATGAGAATATTTCATATAAATGGGTGGGTGCATGATATATATATATATACACACATATAAATATATGATAGATTATATTTTGCGAACTCAAATTGGAGCAATGTCCAAACTGAGTTGCGTGGTATTTTTTTAGGAGCATGGCTAATATAAATATGTGAACTCGAATTAAGACAATGTCCAGTCTAAGTTACATGGTGATTTTTGAAAAATATCCAAGGAAAAAAATATTTTATTGGAAAATATCTAATATGGTTTTTCGGAGGAGGTCCATATTTCTCGATGTATATCCAAGAAAAGCATATTTTGTTCGGATAATGTCCAATATTATTTTTCGGGGAAGGTCTATTTTTTGGAATTATTCCAAAAAAATAAATATTTCTACACACACACACACACACACACTACATCTATATATATATATATATATACACTATATCTATATATAATATATCATACTTGGCTTCATCATGTGTGAGGGAATCGATGAGACTCAGGAATATGGACTTATAAATATTTTATCCATATTTACATTCATATAAATATTGTACTTGAATGGGTATTGATATATATGTATGATATTTTACGTGCACTTAGGTAAGGAGTAGCCCTGTAGAAATTTACCTCTTCTGAGCATTGCTTACTCCATTGTATGACCCCTTTCAAGTACAGGTATAGGACAGATGACAGACCCACAAGCGGAATTGCACGTGTGATGGAAAAATTAGTCGTGACATAAATTTTATAGTATGCATTTTTATTTCACTGAGCAAATAAAATAAGAAAAAAAATGTACATTACATTTGAGAAAATTTTAATTTATTGCACATTGTGTTATGTGATAGAATGAATGAGACCCCCTAAAAGATGGGGTATCATAGTACAGCACTCCATGTATTAATTTTTTGGAGTAATTTGACTTGTATGAACTGTTATATTTATATGCATTTGAGTATTTATTAGAAAGATTTTATTAAATATCTATTTAGAGAAAATTTAATAAATGTTAGTAAAATCTTATTTAATTTGTGTAAAATTTGTAGACTTGATGGAGTAGAGATTTGAATGGGAAAGAAACAATGAAGAGTCATGATATTTTATATAGTAAAACTTGGGTATACCTTTTACAATCTTATTAAGTAGTTATGATATACTTTTTTGGTTATAATTCTACAAAATAAATCATAATCTTTATAAGTAATGACTATACTACTAAGTTAACATAATCATTTTATTATACAACATAGTCTTCTTAGTCACGATATTATTTTTATATCAAAGAAATTAAGTACTCCAATGATATAATAAATCATGATAGTTTTTAGTACCATGACTTATTCAATACAAAGAAAAAAGTAATTTAAGTCATGAAAATATGTTCCACTATGATTCTTCATTCCAAAGAGCATTAACTCTAATCATAGTATTTTTAATGCCATGATTTTGTGCAACAATGAAAAAATACTAAAGTTGTGGTCATTAGCAGCATCATGACTATGTGTTCTAGTGTTTAAATACATTAATCATGAACATTCCTAGGGTCATAATATTTTACTCAATAAAGAAAAGATTAAGTCACAGCTATTTATAGTATCACGATATTTTTCTTTAGAGAGAAAAATTTATGTTTTCTTCACTTCTGGTATCATAATTTTTTGTTTCATATTAAATTCTTCTTAGTCACAGCCTTCCTAGTCTTACTACATGTTTTAGAGAAGAGTTACATGAGTCACAACATTAGTTATTGCCACAAATTTAGTACTCAGAAAAGATTCGATAAGGCAATTCCAACCCCCGATTAAGGCTAAATTCAAGGATAACATGAGCAATTTTTATTTGAGATTAAGTTTTGAGACTTAGTTTCTCACATGGACTTGTATTGGGAACCCTCTATTTTATGAGATACATTTCAAAATTTTTTACATAAATTATTATCAAAGTCAAACTAAATTGAGATATGATATTTGTTTTACATGCTTGTATAATAATGATTTGAGTTTATAAGATTTATATTTGTCGTAATGTTGTGATTTGAATGTTGATGGGTCTGAATAGTGTTTAGAATTAATTTTTTTTAATTTTAATAATGTTATAAATTTATGCATATCGATCATGATTTGTGATGACAAGTCATACGACACACCAAGTGATATGTTAAAAAGGAAATGATAACCCTTTTAATCTTAATGCATAAGAAAAATATTTATGTGAAAATTTAAATAAGATAAATTTAATCATTATTAGTAATGATGTATATGAAACTAAAAGTATAAATATATTTGTGACAAATCTTTAATGATTATTCTATATGAATTGAACTTTAGGTGATACGAGTGTGGTAGAATATCTAGCCTATAAATTTTATCATATTGTGTAAATTATGTGTTTATCATGTTGGATAGTAATAGGTATATTAGGATACGGGACAAACACAAGTGTAGGAAACTAATATAATGATGATAATAATGTGAATCATTTTCTCTTTTATGATTTTCATATGTGAATTTTGAGAGGAGATATGTTAATTGTCATGAGTATAATATTTATAAAACTAAAAGTACAAATATATTCATACCACATTATTTTACATCCTTAAGATATTAGAAGTCGAAAATAAAATTATACTCTCAAAACAATTATCAAGAATTCAAGATCAATTGACTCATTGCCTAAAATGAGTAGATATGTGAATGTCACATTAATTAAATAACACAAAATTGTGGTTGTTAAATACCAACGTACACTTATGAAAGTACACCTATGAAAATTTTTGTTTATGTGCCCTCTTGTGATTGCCACCTTATCACAAGAGGGCACATAAACATTTTCAAACTCACATTCCTTTCATCCAATAAACTAATATGATTATCCAAATTCTAAATAAAAATTACAAGTGCAACACTAGAGCTAAAGTAAATTTTTAAAAATTGAGATGTATCTAATCAATTCAAGTAGTTCATTATTAGTTAATTGAACTATCTATACAATCTTCAAGTAATGAACATACAAACTTAAGTCCACTTTACTAAATACTACATATAATTTATATTCTTAAAAATTCTAATGAATGAGATAATCACCCACAAATTTGAGACATAAAAAATCTAGCACTATAATAAAATCATAATAAATGTAGTACCACTACTAGGGATTGTTTATTTGATTAGACTTAAGTTGACAGTATTATACTAGCAAAAAAAAAATAGTTTTATTTATATATTTCTAGATACAATTATTACCTATTGTTTGTATTGTATTTTTATTTTATATTCTTAATTTTTTTATTTGTCGTAGCCACCATCATTATATAGTATAAATTAAAATGAGTTATACGTTGACTCAAATTAAGATAACAAAAATTGGACGATGTTGCTTGGAGAAATTGCTAATAGCATCAAACAATTTTTGATGGTTGTACTAATCTCCAAAGGATCTATTATATCGTTATGTGTATTGCTTGAAATGCTTTATTTGTTGGTGTTTTAATTAACTGAGATCATAGAAAAGAAACAGGGCATAACTAAAATATGAATAGTCAAGAATGGTGGATAAATCATGAGAATAAAATCATTATTCTCATTAACGAGATAATCATCAAATTATCTGTCAAACTTCTATATTCGAAATATAATATCCAAAAATAGTTTTTTCCCAAAAACATCCACATTTCACCAAGCTGCACCCCCAAAAAAATATAAATGTCATTTGAAATGGTAATCAACAGTTTAATTTTAATTAAATGTAGATAGTGTTGATATATATACATATATAAACCCAGTCAAACATTAATAAATAACTACACAGATTTGTTGAGCCATGAAAATAACCATGTGACCTTGAGGTAGTATATACCCCACTATAAATTGTGTATCATTGAATAATATTAAAAACTTTCTGGGTGAGATTAATTTGATTAAATGATTTGTTATATTTGCTTGAAATCCTAAATTTATTTGTGTACCACAACGAAATGAAAAATTAAAAATTAGGGAAAGCAAAAGAGGGCTATGGGAATAGGTTATTCTGACAACAAAGAAAACAAATAATTATAATAATATTTTTATCCGACTTAATCCACAAACAACATTACACTTAAGTAAAGAAGTATGCGATTAAAAATTAGATTCAAGATATATTATAATAAAACTAAAAGATATAGAACTAGCATTCCATATATATAGAAAACACAATTAATAATTTGTGCAAATTGATTAGAACACTAAGGAATTCATCCCTTCATTATTTAACCCATTTTTTATTCATCATCTTAATCACTATCATTAAAAATTTATGTTATAGAGAGGAGGGACATAAATTTATGGGGGAATTGTGTTTCGGTGTACTCTCCTTGAAATATTTAAAAAAAGTTAACCTTTTTTTATTATTTCAAAAAAAAGGAATAAACTATTAAATAATTAAAATTCATGGCATTCAACTACATTAATCATAACTACCATCACCCCCTCGCCCCTAGAGGTGTCAAACGGGTCGGGCCGGTCTGGCCTGTCCGTTATTTTTTTGAACACGAGCGTGCTTTGGTGCTGGGCCCGCTCGGGCTTGGACTGGCCGTACGGGCTAGAAATTTTTTTTTTTTTTTATTTTATTTTATTTATATAAATTATTAAAATATATATATATATATTTTTAGATAATGTATAATATTATATATTTATAATATTAAAAATGTTAAAATTTATTAAAATAATAAAGTTTAAAATTTTTTTTAATGTAATATAAAATTAGTTTAAAATTTATTAGAATTACATAATAAAGTTATAAATTTTTAAATGAAAAATTAAAACAAAAAATAAATAAATCAATACATTTTGTTAATAAAAATAAAAAAAAAACATAAGCAACTCAAATTAAAAATGACCAATCAGCCATTTGAAACCGAAGGTCCGAAGCAAACAAATTACAGTTTCAACTCAACGTACAAACAAAGCGCACAATCAATAAAAAAATATTGAAATCAAAAAATAGTAGATCATCATCAATCGTCAATCGGCATATCATGAGCATCATCAGCTGCAACATCAAGATCAATATCATATGAATCATCATCATCAGAAATCAATTCATCCGGCATCGCAGTGGATGCGGCTGCACGATCATGGATGCTAAACCTTGAATCCTCCCAATCCTTCAAACAAGTCAATGCCTCAACAATATCTGGACGTAAACTCGATCTCCTATCCGAAATCACATTCACTGCCACAGAAAAAGTAGATTCCGATGCTACGCTCGACATTGGAGGAGTCAATAGATTCCGTGCCATCCTAGATAGCACGAGAAAGGTGGACTCATATGATTTCCACCACTACAATATATCAAGATTCTTAGTATCAGAATGTGATAGGATTGAGCAGTAATCAGTATCTAAGTACCGAGAAAGCTCGCTCCTATGTGATGGTCCACCCCTACGTTTCCCCCTCGCTAGCTGAATGGAAAATTCGTCATCTCCGAATAAGGTATAATGTCTGTAATCACAGTCTCACCACCACCACCACCATACCTAGTATTGTAGTATGTGAACAGGTCAGTCAACTTTTCGTGAATGAACTCTTCAGGTGGCTCTTCCAGGTTCATGCACGAGGAAATGTAAGTCAGGGTGTTTTCTACCCCTTCCACCTTAACCCTAGGGTCCATGCATGCAGCGAGGCAATAAAGAGATGGAATGGTGGACCAGTACTTCAAGTACTTAGTTTTCATCTCTGCAACCATATGGCTAAGTGTCGGGTCAACTCGATACTTCCTAAACATGCTACTAATGTTGCATATGCACCGGAATGCAATGCAAGTAGTGGGCGTATAAACCGACGAACACATGTTCTTCGTGTCATAAAAAATATTCAAGAATTTCATAAATGAAATTTTTGAAGCCTAGTCAGTGTCGTTAATAATAAGTTCGTCACTCTTACTATTGACGTAGTCGGATATCACGTGTTCGTATCAAACACGTGATTCTAACATCAGGTACGTGTAATTCCAACTATGTCTCACATCCAATTGGAATTTCTTCTTCTTAAGATTCACAGACAAACAGAGACTACCAAACTCTTGTTGTCTACGAGGAGTGTAAATATATTTTAGTGTATTGCGTATATTATCCAACACGGGGGAACACACCTTCATACTCGCTTGAACAATCAGGTTAATCACGTAACACATGCATCTAACATGAAAGATATCTCCTAATGGTGCGTCTCTAATATTCCTAACAAACATGTTGATCGCTACTCTATTATTAGATGCGTTATCGAAGGTGACACTAAAAATTTTATTTTGAATTTTATATTCCCTAAAGATTTTCATCATACACTCAAAAATGGCCGGGCCATCATGAGGATGAAGAATCTCAGAGAATCCTAAAATTTTTTTAATTGATTGTCCAGTTTGAATCTACATAGTGGCTGGTGAGACATGCATAAGAAGATTCATCGTGACTTGTCCAGATATCGGACGTCACAGACACCACTCCACTATATGCTATAAATTCATTAATTATTTTTTGTTTTTCTAACTTATATATCTTTAGTATGTCATTCCTAGATGTGGACCTAGGAATCCTACGATAAGCAGGCTGAAAATATGTCTGCATGATGCGCACTATTCTTGGATCTTCCGAAAATCTGATCGGAAGACCCATCAATGTGATAAGTCTGTCCATGTCGTCCCTACCCAACTCGCTGGAGCATATGAAGGGAGTAAACTTTGAGACTGAAATCGATCCAGTCTCAAAAAATACAGTGCCAAGTTGGGTTTTCCTAGGATCTAATGGACCATTTTTTTGGTGCATAATTCGGCATGCTTTTTAAGGTGCCCAGTCCCAAATGAACTCTTACATGTTAAAAATCTCATACAATATTTGCACTGTGTCATTTCTTGTTCCTCACTCCTGACATTTTTTTGTTTTATTATATTAAAATGAGTCCAAACTATAGAAGTCCTCCTAGTTTTTTGTTTTTTAGAAGTTTGGGTTGAGACAACTGGAGAAACCAATGTTTCAGCCGCCTCAGACATCTATGTAATATTTTCATTTTCTAAATTTAAATATGTTTCAGTTGTATTAGTCATTTTTTAGGATTTTTGTTTTTAAAAATACTTTAATAGAGACTAGAAGACTGATTTTAATTTTTTCTAATTTCGGTATAGAGAGAGAGACTAGAGAGAGAGAATGTTAAAAAAACATAAAATAAATTATCCGGTAAAAGAAGTGAGGTCGGTCACGTGCACGGTGCACCACAGTCAAGCTATAATGTTCAAAACTAAAGTTGAAATTCCCGAAAATCCAAGCCAAATGCCGAAATCCCAAGTCTCGAGAGAAAGAAGCAAGATTTTTGAGATAGAAATTGAACGATTTGAGAGAATTTATGTTTATGAAAAACATAAATGTTAAAGAGAGGGAGGTGGAATTTATACATTAAAGATAATAATTTTTTTAAAAAAATAAATTTTTTTAATTTTTTTGAATTTTTTAGGGGGCAGAAAACAATATTAAAAATTTAAAATAAACAATATTTATTTTTTAATATACATGAACATGAACAAAATTTACAAAAAACAATATACATGAAAAAAATATCATTTCCAAATAATGATATATATATATATAAAACATGTAGTAATAATACACACACACACACACACACTAAACCTTTTATATACTTTTTAATGTTTTAAACATATATAACTATATATAACATACTTATAAATGTTGTAAAAGGTATATGCTAGGGTGATTTGTGTTTTGATATAAAAAAACTTATTATTTAAAATAAAAAAAAAACACTAAACTTAAAAAATATTAAGTTTTTGTGTACATAAATAAATAATCCTGATTTTGCTCCACACATACTTACAAAAAATTTAATATTGATTTTCAAAATTTGAAAACCAATTTTAAAGTTTTGAAATCATTCTTTCAAATATTTAAAAAACATGTATTACATATACATAAGATATATTGTGACACCCTAATCCACATGGGATTCCCTTCATTCCAACATACAACAAAATGTGTAATAAAATAAATTTTTTTCTCAAATGTAACATACACATTTTTTCTTTTATTTGCTTAGCGGAATAAAAACACATAATATACTAATCAAGCCACCACTTGCTTTCTTTACATGTGTGATCCCACATGTGGATATATCATCTATCCTAGACTAGTACTCGAAAGGGGTTATGCAATAGAGTGAACAAAATTCAGTTGAGGTAAACTCATACAGCGCTACTCCATACCTACGTGCACATAAAAAAATCATGCATATATATCAATACCTATTCAAGTACAATATTTATATGAATACAATTATGAATAAAATATTTATATACCCATATCCTAAGTCCCATTGACTTCCTCACACGTGTCAAAGCTAAGTATGACATATTTTATATATTTATATATATATATAATGGAAATACTTCAAAAAATATGGATATTCTTTGAAAAATAACATTGGACATTCTTCGAACTAAATATATATTTTTTGGACATACTCCAAAAAATATGGACATCTTTCGAAAAATAATATTTGATATTTTCTGATAAAATATATTTTTTCTTTGGAGATTTTCCAAAAATTATTGCATAACTTAGTCTAGACGTTATCCCAATTTGAGTTCGTATAATAATATTAGTCATGCTCCTGAAAAAATATAGTACAACTCAGTCTAGACGTTTTCCTAATTCAAGTTCACAAAAAACTATCCATTATATCTTTATATATATATATCATGCACTCACCCAAATATTTGGAATATTCTCATGCATATGAATTGTAAATTGTCATTTATCATTAAACCATGTTCTAGACACTATTATAATTATCCAAACACAATTCATACTATAATATATTTTACTAACCAAAACATAGAAATATTTTACCAATTAACCATTCACAATAAAATTTCTAAATAGTTTGTATTAAAATATAAACCATAATCATTTATGTCCTTTAAATAAAAAGAAATTCCAATAGAATAAAACCATGACATCTCATAATATTTCATAAAAACTTTATAAATTTAATATCAATCTGAAGCTTTAATTGCATAAAGTAACTTTTGTTAGTAGACTATTTTATTTCGACTCCAAAATAATCAGCTATTATCAAAAGAAGATCAATGGACACTTTATTTTTTTTACATTGTATCTCTCTCTCTCCTGTAGTATTATTTTTTCCCTTATTTTTCTAATTCCCATCAATTTTTTTTCTATTATTTTATTAAAATAATATAAAAAAACTTATTTTTAATTCTTTTTTTTTGACACATGGGTTGTGCATGCTGCATGCGCACACCCACATTGCTGACGCCATGACATGGTCCTCTTTGTATATATATTTTTTATTTCCTATTTATTATTATAATAATTAAATAATTTTAAAAAAAATAACTAATTTCTGACTTCCTAAAATTTGACAAAATTAGTCACCATAGTTATATTTTCCAATATGAATTCAATGATGAAATCTATTTTATCATTTGGATTCTAAAATTTTCTGATTATTTTTCCTTATTGTAAAGTTACTATTTTGTGCATTTTTCTAGAAAAATCATATTATTTATTTATTTATTTATTTTTCATGGATTTTACATTCTCTCCTCCTTAAAGAATTTCGTTCTGAAATTCTCATAGATACTCCTTTACAATTATAAGCATACCCAAGAATTAAATAATTATTAAATTACAAAAACACATACCTTCATTTTCAAATAAAAAAGGATAAGTAGCATGCATTGTGTCTTCACGTTCCTATGTTACTTCTTATATTTCTTGATGCTATAATATCACTTTTATTAGCCTCATAATCTTGCGTCGCAAAACTTGGTCTTGATTATTAATGATACATAAATATTCTATTTGTATCAATAATGAGCTTACCCCGATCCACTACATGAGTTGGATTAGAAATATATTTCCTAAGCATATAGACATTGAAAGGACACTAGATAAATGTGGTGGTAATGCCAATCGATAAGCAACCAAGCCAACTTTTTTGAGTATCTTGAAAGGTACAATATATCTTGGCGATAGCTTTCCATGCTTGTCAAATTTGATTACTCCCCTTTTTGGCATTACTGTCAAGAAAATAGGATCTCTCACCTCAAATTCCAGAGGTCGCTGTCATCTATTAGTATAACTTTTCTATCAAATTTGAGCTGTAAGAAGATATCGTATCAAATCTATTTTTTCCTGAGGTGTCCCTAATCACATCTGGACTCATGATGGATCTGTCTCCCATCTCAGTCCAACAAACTGATGATCAACATGGCCTTCCGTATAATACTTCATATGGTGCTATTTATATACTTGTCTGATAATTATTGTTATAGGCAAACTCGACCAAAGATAGATATTCTTCCAACTACCCTTGAAATCCAGACAATATGCTAGTTGCATATCTTCCAAAACTTATATGGTCCTTTCTGACTAATCATTTGTGTGTAGATGAAAATTAGTGCTCAGTACCAATTATGTTCTCATTACTTTCTATAAACTCTTCCAAAATTGAGCTATAAATTTGGGATCTCTGTCTAATATAATAGATACTGGCACACCATGTAATCAAATAATTTCTCATATGTATAAATAGCATAATTTCTTTAGTGTGAAGGTCATCAGCATTACTAAAAAATATGCTAACTTTGTAAGTCAGTCCACTATTAGTCATACAGCATCATGTTTTGTGATATTCGTGGCAAGTTAGTCACAAAATCTATCATGATATGTTCCCCTTTTTACTATGCTACCTCCAAAGGCTAGAGTACCCCTTCTGGATTTTGATGCTCAGCCTTTATCTGTTGACGCATGAGGTTTTATCAAACAAAATTTCTAATATGTCTCTTCATCTCATTCCAGTAATATTGGAAACAAAGATTATTATACATCTTTGTGCCACTCGAATGTATCATAAAAATGAGAATAGTGGAATTCTCTAAGAATCTCATCTCTCTCAATTCTGCTATGTGGGGAACCACAATTCATCCCGTAAATCGAAGACTACCATCCATATGAACTGCCAAACCTTCATCGCATGTACCAACCTCTACTCAATTTTTTATGGATAATATTTTTATATCTTGTTTCTTGATCTCAATTTCCTTATTTTATAGAAAAGGTATATCTGCTAAACTCTCGATAACACTGACTTTGATTGCTATATTGTAAGCTGAATTGCCTCATAGTTTCAAGCATATCCTATTTTTGCGAAGCTATACTAGCTAGTGCACCTCATGACTTCCGACTAAGTGCATCAGCCACCACATTGGCCTTACATGGATGGTAATAAAAAGTAAAATCATAATCTTCTAGGTACTTCATCCATTGGCATTGTCTCATGTTAAGGTCTCATTGTGTAAAGATATATTTTAGATTTTTTTGATCTAAAAATATCTCAAATTACTCACCAAACAAATAGTGGCGCCATAGTTTTAAAACAAAAACTATAGCTACTAACTCTATATCATGTGTGGGGTAATTTCACTTGTGATTCTTTAAATACCATGAACCATAAGCTATAACTTTCTGGATTACATCAAAATACATCTCAACCCATCTTTGGAGACACCACAATACACTGCATATTTCTTTCATTTGTTAAGAACTATCAGAATAGGAGGTGAAGTAAGTCTCCTTTTTAATTCTTGAAATACCTTCTCACATGAATCAGTCCACTCTAACTTGATTTCTTTCTTGGTCAATTTAGTCATTGGAGCGGCTAAATGTTAAAAATTTTAATAAATCTTTTGTAATATACAGCCAACCCCAAAAAACTATGTAACTCAAAAATTGACTTTGGTCTCTCCCAACTCATGACAACTCATCTTTATAAGAGTCCACTGAGAGACCAGTAGCTAATACTATATATTCCAAAAATTTTACTTTTATCAACCAAAAGTCATATTTACTAAACTCGACATACAACTTATATTCTCTCAGAGTTTGAAAAATAACTTTTAAATGATCTTCATGCTCTCATTTGGACTGAGAATAGATCAAAATATCATCCACAAAAATTACAATAAAATGAACTAAATATGGCTGAAATATTCTATGCTTGAGATCCATGAATGTTGCTGGTGCATTCGTTAATTTGAAAGGCATTGCTCATACTGCATTCTAAATGCTATCTTAAAGATGTCAACCTTTCTAACTCACAAATGGTAATATCTAGTATAAAAATCTATTTTAAAAAAGACTCATACCCCTTTTAAATAGTCGAGCAAAATTTCAATCTTTTGTAACACCACAAGAAAAATCCCATATAGCTAGGGACAATTCCCTAGCTAAATGGGCATTTTTCGTCTCTAAACGAGATATAGCGACGGATTACCGATGGATCGCTTTCCTATCTAAAGTGCCTCTTGCTAAATTTTAGCGACGGAATTGTCTGTAGCTAAAAAGTTAGCAACAGAAAAATCTCTTGCTAAAAATGAAAAATTCCATAGATAAATTAGCAAGATTAACGAGATATTCCGTTGCTAAACAAAAATAATGACAGATGATTCCCTAGTTAAAATGCTGGTATATAAATTTTAGCGACAGATATAATCCCTAACTAAATAAATTTAACGACGGAATATTCGTCGCTAATTTTAATATTTCCCTAGCTAAATGAGCGAGGGAAATTTCCCTAGCTAAATGAGCTAGTGAAATTTCCCTAGCTAATTTATCAGTGGAATTTTCCCTAGTCATTTTAATTTCACAAATAATTTCAGCATTTAAAAATATTTAACATTTTTAATTAAGTAATTTAATATTTTTATATCAAAATGAATACAAATTGAAACTATAAATAATTTATAATAAACAAAAAATAAAATCTTTATGTAAATTCAATATTCTACATAATTGAAACAAAAAAAATAACAAACATTTATTTGATCTTATTCATCAATGTATCTACTGACAATGCATAAAGTATAATATAGTCATTCATTGACGTTGCTTTCTCTCCCTCAACTCCTCCAATCATCATTTTTCTACTGCGACAAAGCTGTCTGAGTCACGACACGTAATATCTAGTGAAAAATCCCATTAGTTATAGAAGTCTCGTATGAGAAACAATGCAGTATCATATAAGTAAGAAAATTAAATAACTCAGTCAAATTAACAAAAAAAAATTATGTTTTGATACATATATAATCCTGCATTATATGTAAATATATACTATCATTTCACTCGTATATATATTACTATAGTATTTGTACGTATAAATAGCAGTATTATGTGTACATATAAACTAAGTACAAATATACTCTATATATAGGTACATAAAATACCGCATTATTAAATGTACGTATATACTGACTATATTCGTACGTATATATCTCATTTGGTGCTATTGTAGCTGCTCCCGTTGTCGCTCCTGCCACTACTGCCATTGCCACTGTTGCTCCCAATACCACAGCTATTGTCCCTGCTGCTGCCACCGCCGCTACGGCTGCTGCTATCACCATTGGCCGTAGAGGTGGTTGCCGCCATTGTCGGTGCTGCCGTTGCATGCCGCTGGCGCTCCCGCCGCTGCTGTCGCCATTGGCCGTAGAGGTGGTTGCCGCCATTGTCGGTGCTGCCGTTGCATGCTGCTGGCGCTCCCGCCGTTGCAACTGTCGTCGTCGCCGCCGCTGGCCGCATAGGCAGCTGCCGCCGCTGCTGCTGCATGCCGCAGCTGCCACTGCCTTTCCTGTCGTCGCTGCTATCGCCACCACCACCCCCGCTGCCACTGCCGCCTCTACCGCCGCTGCCACTGATTCTTGTGTTGTTGCTACTTCCGGTGCTACTGCTATTTCCGCTGCAACCACTGTTATTGCCTCCGATGCTGCCACTCCCACCGCCACCACTGCTGCTACTGCCGCTACAACTTCCACCACTGCCACCACTGCCACCCAGAGGTGTCAACCAAGTTGGCCCGGCCCGACACGTAAAAATTCCGTGCCCGGGCCCGTGCCGTGCCCGGGTTAGGCACGAGTCGTGTCATGCCGTGCCGTGCCTAACCCGGCACGGTTCGGCCCGTGGCACGGCACACCGGCACGGGTTCGTCCCGTGTCGGGTGTCCCCCAAGCCCGACCCCGCTATCGCCCCTCCCACAAAAAGACCACGGGTCGAGTCTGATTGGACCCGACCCGCGGTCCCACGAGGCCCGAACCGTATGGCCAGCCGGGCTCGACTTTTTAAAACCCTGTTGTGCCTGGCCCGACACGAAGGCATGCTCGTGCTCAAAAAAAAAAATGGGCCGGCCCGGCACGTTTGACACCTCTATTGCCGCCACTACCAACGCGGCTACTACTGCTGATAATAGGTTTTTACATACCCATAATAGGCTAAAATTCCACCCAAAAAATTCGGAGACACAAAAACATTTTCACATATATATAAAAATAGTTATTATAAATATGAACAAACACAAATTAAAGTTGATTGTCATACAGCTTAAACTAAAATTTAATTAAATAATTTAATATATTTATATTAAATTTAATAAAAACAGAAACTATAAATGAAAATTTTAAATTCAACAAAAAAATTTCATTTAATAACTTATTTTAATACAATATTTTAAATAACTAAAACAAAAAAATAACAAAAATTATATTACATCTTATTAATCAATGTATTTGCCAATTGTGCATAAAGTATAATCTATCAATCCATTGACGTTGCTTTCTCTTACTCTGCTCCTCTGATCACAAACTTTTCACTGTGAAAAAGTTGTCCGAGTCACGGTACTTCATGTCTGTTGAAAAATCCCTTTACTTATACAAACTTCGTATGGGAAATAATGTGGTACCACATCTGTAAGAAATTTAAACAACTAAATCAAATCAAAATAAATTAAAAAAAATTATGTTTTAATAAATATAAATCACTGCAGTAAATATGTACATATATGCTAGCATTTCACTCGTACATGTATTACTCTAGTATTTGTACATATAAATTGTAGTATTATGCATACATATATATCGAGTACATATGTACTCAGTACATATGTACATAAAATACTATGGAATTATATGTACGTATATACTGACTATATACGTACGTATATATCACATATGTTGCTGTTCCTGCTGCCCCCGCTGCCGATGCTGCCACTACATGTCCCTACCGATGCTGCCACTGCATGTCGCTGCCAATGCTGTCACTACATGCCGCTACCGAAATATTTTTTCTGTAATGGGAAAAATATTCAGAAGGCTATGAAGCCATTTTCTAGTTGTCATGTTGCAAATGGATGATTGACCCTATTTTGATTAAAGAAAGTTACATGCAATATAAAATGACATAATAATAACATTTTCCCACATAAGTCATAAGAAAAAGGAAGGACTGACATGCACTTTTTAGTTCATTACCAAGGGAGCTTATTGCAATCGAGGAGCACCAACTTGATCAGAGAATAGCCGTAGCTCTGATTTAGTTTTCAAGTTGAAACTAGCAGATGATGCATTTTCACACTCGAACAACCGATCTTGTTTCACATCAGCAAGGTGCACATCAATTGCTC
Organism: Sapria himalayana; assembly: GCA_029783825.1. Classification (NCBI taxonomy): domain Eukaryota; kingdom Viridiplantae; phylum Streptophyta; class Magnoliopsida; order Malpighiales; family Rafflesiaceae; genus Sapria; species Sapria himalayana. The sequence continues at coordinate 4,723,348 of JAREIK010000403.1, read as the reverse complement.
TCAATAGTTTTTTCCTACAAGAAAAAAAAAAAAGGTAACACTGAAGCTTAAGATTGAATCAATGAACATGTGCATACACTTCTCAAGTTATTTAATGTGTGGAAGAACATAACCTCCAGATATCCGTTATGGCCTTAGGATAGTTTTAGATTTAGATAATCCTATTTGTGCATAAGCCATTTCCATATGGAACAAGACATCTGCGTTGATCTAGCTTTGTGCACAAATAGAGCAAACAACAAAAATAGACTCATCTTAGAGTTATATCTATTGTCTTTAGTCCTAGAACATTTGCTACAATTAGTAATAGTCAATTCTAAAACATTTTTTCTTCAAAATTTTGGTTATTCATGGTTGCAGTATGTTTTTCAATTGCATCTTTAAACATACAACACCCACTCCAATCATCCATTATTTTCATTCTTGGAGATGGTATTTGTGCATCTGAATATGCATTAAAGAGGGACTATTAGGTTGAGAAAAAAATGTTTTTGTTCGGGAGTAAGCATCAAAGTCTTCTAGAATGTGACTGATTGCTTTGTAAAGGCTGATTGTTCTAGACTTCACTCCCTCTAAGTTGAGTTACTGCAGTATTGCTTGGTTGAGCTTCTTTGTGGCAACAACTTGCTGAAGGTTTTGCTGCTGCTTCTCTAGCAAGCCAATTTCTAATTATTTGAGTTTTTGTGCCTACTATAAAATGAATGTAAATGTAATGCATGTGCTGTTTACATTCAATTTTGTAGAGAATATAATACATTAATGAAGGTGAAGCACGCAAGAAGCTTGCATGAACTCACCCGCTTGATTCTTGATTCCCACTTCGGTCCCGTAATGTAGTGCTCCGAAAGTCAGAATTATTTTTTTGATATAAATTTGACATAATTTTGATCAAGGAAACACTATAAAAAAACCATTTGTTTGTAAAGAAGCATTTAATGATTTAGTGCAGAAGCTCTAGAGATAATCTCCATCAATTCTATCATAATTGAAGCTTGATGAGTCCTGTGGCCAAAAACCTAGTTGGTCGATACTAGTTCGGAAGAAATGAACTGAGAGAGCGAGTGAGAGAGAGAGAGAGACCTATATATATGAGAGCGAGGCGGTTGAGTAATTCCCTGGCATTTTTGCTAAAATTATCCGTGGCTACCATCTTGCTCCCTATTCACTGCAGGCATTCTCATGCACTACGTTGATGGTTGAACAAGACATGGAATGAAAAAAAACATAATAATAATTGTTTTTTATGGGAGATGAATATTACGGCACAATTGCTCTATTTGGGAGAGCGAGATTGCTTACACAAGATAACTAAAACTTGGTCAGATTTTGAAGCACCTCGCCCATTGTTTCTCCTCCTTCAATCTCATAAGAATCTAACTCCCTCATCTTCCCACCATATTGGCTGATTCACATTCTTTCTCCACCACCTGTCACGTACACAAATTTGACAACAAAATCTGGAAGGGACACATACAAGCAATATGAGTAATGAGGGAATAAAAAAACAAGCCTGCATATTGTAACAGTAATGGTGAATGAAGTATAAGCAATCAAATTCAAGCAAAATGAGTTCCTCCAATCAACTTTTGAATTTTCACTAGCTAAATTATCCAAAAGCTGAAAAAAAAATAAATGGAGAGATCAACAACATACACAACATTAAATATTAAAAAATATTTTAATAACAAAAAGATAATTCAAGTATGTTATGATCAAAATTAACTAGGATAATTACACTTACACAAATTACAATCAAATAATCACATGTCAAATAATTGCTAATATTATACTAAAAATAAAACTTTCAATTAAAAGAAATATACTATAACTTTCAATATATCATTTCAATTGCGATAAAAAAAATAAATCATATTAGAAAAAACAATGTTATAGAACTCACTAATAATACTTACAAAGAAAAAATGATAAAAATACTTGCTAACTAAATATGGGCAACTCAAATATTGATTAATCTCATTCGAAGAGTAAAAAACTAAAAACACATTATAACATTCCTCAAAAATTCAAAAATAATCATAACACCAAAATTTAAGGAAAGATAAGTAAATTGGGGTTTCTTCAAAATATTCATAAAGAAATCGATTTGTTATAAGAACACAAGTTGTAATAATATTTTCATCTCAAATTATATCCTTAAATAAGAAGAAATACACACGTATACTTTATCTGTTTGTAAAACTATCTCCTTAAAAAAGCCTATATGTTTTATTATCTACTTATCATATTAAAAAATAATTAAAAAAAAGCATGTGAATATATGATCTCAAAAAAAAGTATGATCCAAACTATTTTACAAATAATTTTTATTATTACTCAGAACTCAATTTTTACATCTTAATAATACTATTTGAATCTTATTTTTTTAGTATAAGTGAGTGTCTTTATGAAAAATATACAATTTTATAGTTGAAATCATCTTTATTCAAACTAGAGTCTAAGTTAGTTATGAAAAATCAACTAGTCGAAATTGTAAGTGATCATTGAAAGAGAAACCAAAATCAGAATTTTTTTTACATACATCGATATGTGAGGAATTACATCTAGGTGAACATGTTATTAAAAATCTACGAAAAAAACTAAATATATTGATTGAATAAATTATATATAATTATGTAATTATTAATTATACAATTAATTTTTCCTACAATTTTGTTGGATGTCATCGAGTCAACTAAAACTCATACCAAATAAGAAATTAGTATCTTAATCAATAAAAGTATGAAAAGGAGCAGAACCTTAAAGACCACCTTCTAGTTTTATAAAAATATCAATCACATATCACCTATATAAAAACATAATATGTATCACATAGTAGTTCACCTCTATCTTAACAAAGTATTTGAGTGTTACAAAATTCTTTGATAAAAAACATTATGGAAGATCATTGAGTAAGAAAATTCTAATGCATAAAACATCTTTCACAATAAAAATTGTATTCATATACACATTTAGTAATATAAACTTATCTAAACTCCTATAAAAAAAATAAAGAATATCAATAACTAGCAGAATATGCTTGTATGGCACTAAATATGAATGTAATGCATAAAATATAGGTGGTTGCATCATATGTACATTCACCTCAAGATCACCAAAAAGAAAAACAATTTTCATGTCTAATTGATATATCTTTTATCTGTAAGAAATTTCTATAAACATAAATATTCAGACAAATACCATTATTATCACGAAAAAAAAAATATCTTAATAATTTATTCCAAACATTGAGAAAATTATCTGATAATAAGTTTCACTTTGAAATAATTTGACATTACATCTAGATTGGTATTCATAATAAACACACTTGCAACTAACAACAAATAACTTTATAGATTAAGATACTAATATCCAAATCTCATTAAAATTAATGATATTTAATTCTTTCAACTTGATCTAGTATCATCCTGCATAAAATAATATCTCGTGAGAAAACTTGTGCATCATGTTATCATTGAGAAGTTCTAAAATAAATAAAAAAGTAAAAATATGAGTACGATAGTACATGTGAAATATGATGTTCAATATAACTCACACATTTATTCCTAATAATGATCATAAGATCAAGATTTGAAGAATCGATTGTGAAATCATATGATTTCTCAAGACACATTCATTCTAATTTAAGTTGTTTTGTTCTCCTAGAATAGTCCAAGTCTTGATTAGTAAAATCTCATCATTCCTCGCTTAGTCTAAGAGTGAAAGAAAATAGACTTGGGAGCTAATAGATCAACCAAATTCAATATATGTTCCCTTTCTAGAGAAATATTACTCTCCAAAATTAATTTGTTTTAGACATATTGGTACATATGATGGTTCTAAAAAAATCATGATGTGAACCAATTTGTTTAGATGTGGCAAATAGATAATTCTCTAGCTTGGCAAGAAACTGAAGTAGAAATTTATTAAAATAAAGAAAAATAATAAGCTAAAATATATTATATATATTCTTATAATGCCTATACTCATTAAAAAATAAGTCTTGCTCCAAAAAGGCTATATTAACACTCAGATAAAAACATTTTGTATTATCATATATATCATCTTACATCCTATGTTGAGTTCATAAATAAAATAAGTAATTCAAAAAACTTCAAGAGGAACGCCAAATAATTTCTCCAATGTGCAAGATTTGAAAAAATATGATGCAAAATAACAAAAGAAAACATTTGATGCAGATAATTTTTAATTAAAAATATATCTCCCAAAAAAATATCTATAAATACTCTTAACAAAGAAATATTTCAATCATTTAAACTATAAATTTATTTTTACATTTTGTAATCTAATTTTTTAAAAATGTTAATAGAAATAATTTGATGTATGGTTTTATTATAAATATAGTAAATATTAAAGTTATAAAATATATGCTACATTGCCACTCAAAAAAAGTTATATTTTAAATAAAATATTTATTTGTTAATTTACAAGATAATTAAAAAAAAATTGTGACCCAAAATATAAAACTATTCATGATGCAAATCTGAAAAGACACACAGTAAGAAATGATGGAAAAAATATCTATTTTTTGTGATTCAAATAATTTCTGATTAAAATTATCTCTCAAAAATATCTCATTAAACTTATATCAAATGAATATCTAAGTCATTCCAACCAAATATTTATTCATCTTTTTTTAATCTTATTATGTGGGAGTATACTAGTAAGAAATTTGATATATCATTTTATTTTTAGTACTACAAGTATTAAAGTTATTAACTATATTGTATAATATATTGTGACTCATAATAATTTATATGTTTTTAATAAAATAATTTTTCATTCACCTATTAAAAAATAAAAAAAAATCTATAACATAAAATATTAAAAAACAAATAATATATATATAATTATCGATAAATATAATGAAGTACCTGCCTCCATTTCAAATCTTCTTTCTACAAAGTCAACATACATCTTAGTGAATCAAATCTATATGATTCTCACTTACACATTTCTAGGGAGCAATACAAAAACTCTTGTATACTTTTTAAATTAACAAGTTTCATACTCTAATATAAAGATATAACTAACACTAAGATCAAAAGTTTTCAATTTGATCAAAAATTTATGACTGAGTTAAAAATAAACAAGTAATATATCAACTATATTTAAAGATCTAATGAAATACCTTATCATAGAAATAAAAACACAAATTCAAATCAGCATTTGTAAAAGAAAATAAAATAATATATTCTTCTTCACTATGAGAGCCCCTAGATAATTATATAAGTGAACATTATAAGATATATGTAAACATTATATATTTGTCAAATACATAACACAAGTTCATTGAGTTTATTATTATTTGTGAAATACATAACACATACTACTATTATGTGAACATTTAAAGATATATGTGAAAATTATATATGTGACCAATATAAGATTATTATTTATGATACTTTTTGTTTATTATTTTAATTGATAATTTTTTTGAAAAATATGAACTTTCTTATTTAAATAAAGGATATAATTTTTTTACTATTTTCATGATTTTATAATATAACTAAAACATAATTTGATTGTGATTTTTAAATTTATTAGACTAAAGCACACTTAAGTGTGGTTTGTGGGAGTTCATCTCGTTGTCTTAGCATGAAATAATATGATAAACATTTTATGCAAGTATACCACCCAAAAATTTGAAGATTGTTTAAATTAAAAAAAAATCTAGCTGAAACAATTAGCATATTTCTTTTACATAAAAGCATTCCTATGCATTTAAAAAAAAACAATTATCACTAATTATTTAATCAATCAAAAGTAATCTTTTATTTTTTTAAAAAAAATTTTATCATTTATTTCATCCAAGAGGAAAATTGTATTATTTACCACCATGAGTGTTAAAACATATAATTTTTGTTTTGAATTTCTCTTCCTGAAAGATACAAAATGGACGATTTAACTATAAATTGTATTTTTATGTGATTCTCTATTTTGATTAGGTGAGAAGTATTTATACTCATATGACTTTTTTCAAGAGAGAATCTTTTATTGGAATTCACCTTCTAATAATAACACATTGGAGAGGAGTGAGGTTACACCATTGTCAAGTCTTATTGGAATATCCTGACAAGTTCCAACAATGTCTTACCTTATGTCTTCTTCTACCTCTAATGTGTTTCGATTTCAAGCAACAATCTTAGAACACTTAATTTGATCCATTAGAATTGCAAACAACCAAACATACAAAAAAAAGAGATATATCAACATTTTCTTGCCTTACATATATTTGTGTCTATTATAGTGAGATAGATCACACATAAAGTGTTTTTCTCTAGGAATGTGTTCTCTAAAATTAGTTGCCAACAAAACATCTATGATTGTTTGATCAGTTTGAGAATATTAAATTTTGAAAATGTATCTTGCGTTTTGACTAACAATTTGACTATGTATCAAAGATTTGTACAAAAAAAGTGATTTCTCATGGAAATAACAGTGTTCTTAGAGCGTCCCCATATACATATATGTATCATTATATCATTTTATTAATAAATTAATAGAAATTGTGAAAAAGTTTACCACGTACTAAACATCGAAGCAATGGATTGTAAGCATAAAAAAGAGCAACACTTTCTCAATAAAAATTCATAATAATTGTGCATTTATATACCCTTTGCTCTTTCATATATTCAACTTAGTTATCCCCAGCATCTGTGTGTTCTAGAAAGTCATTAATTATCACAATGAATTGATTTCAATCCATGCCTAAGCATGCAAAAAAACAACATGCAGAGCAATTGAATTGACATTTTCAAAAGTAAAATCTTTTGTCATTGACATACCGATTAGGCATAGTAAATGTTCAGCTCCATACACAGTTGATGAAAAGACATCACTTGTAATAAAAGCATCATATTGTTGGCGCTCATTTTTGTACAAAAGCATAGATGATAACCCTTTATCAAAGTAACAATGAATTCCTTTCAACATTTCACTTACTAAATCAGTCATTCTGAGGCCAGAAAATTACATCATGGCATACCCAATAAAAAACCAGTGATAAGATACCTAATTTGAAGAACAATAATAAAAAAAAGTATATTTTTGGTAAATATGTTTTTAAATGCATACATTCAATTTTTTTTTTGATATATGAACAACAATGATAAACAAAACAAGTGCGTGGTATAAAAAAATAGATTGCAATAGCCCACATATTGGGAGTTCTTATTCATAAATCAAAAAGATATAAAAATTAAATATAAATCGTAATACACCATTCAACAAATACATGTTAATGTGTAAGTATTCAAAATATCAAACTTGGTAAAATAGATGTGAACTAAAACTTTTTCAAGATCTATATCAACATATTTATAAGATAATTTGTTGTGATAACTTAAGTTACAAGAATAAAGTAATAATTACATATTCAATCTTTTCTATGAGAAACAATCAATTCATTACATATTTCTTAAGCTCATGAAACACCAGATTAATGACTATATATAATATATCCCACAATCTATCTTTTTCTGTAGAGAATAGAAATAAATGAAGAACATAAGAACCTAAGCTTCTCATGAGGTCCAACCCAAAATAACTCACATATGATGATCAGAATCTCATTAAATTATGCAGATGCACAAGATCTTAAAATAACTATATGTTTATTTTTTTCAATCAGATAAATAATTTCAAAGAAAAATATAAAAGTTGATAGTTGATCCTCATTCGGTACAAACTAATACCCAACTCGAAATTGAATATTGCATCAACTATAGATCCTTGTTTGTTTAAAAAAATCTCAAAGTCAAGATATTTCTTTATATATCTCAACATGTAAAAAACTACAACTAAGAAAACTTGTAGCAAAGAATCTAAAAAATAACTAATTATACTAATTATATAAATTAAATTTTATATGATAATAGTCAAATAATTAATCTTTCTTATAATTCTCTTATATATAACACAATCAAGAGGATGATTACATTGGATAAAAAATTAATACCTAGCTAAATCTAAATATCTAATTAAGCACAACCCAAAAACCTAATCTGTATAAGAGTATCAACCATAGTAAATCCTCACTCGACACAAATTAATTCTCAACTCGAATTTAAATATTAATCAACTATAAGTGCTTGTTTATTTAAGAAAATCTCAAATTTGGATATTTCTTTATATACCTCGACATACAAAGAGTTTTGACTATGAGAACTTGTAGTAAAGAATCTAATAAGTAATTAATTATACTAATCATATAAATTTTATTTAGTATAATAATAATCAAATAATTATCATTTCTTATAATTCTTTTGTATACAATACAATCAAAGAAATAAATTGCATTGGATAAAAAATAAATATCTAACTCCATAAAATATGTAATTAAGCACAACCAAATAAATTAATCTTTATAAGAGTATATTTTGTATATCTCTTTTATTATAATACAATACAACTGTTAGAATAGGCTATTTTTATTTTATGAAAGCATTTGAGCATCTTAAGATGTTTCATCCATAATTATAAATGAAGTCACTCCATTAGTTGGATGATTCCCAAAGCATTCTCTAATAATAAGTATGGAATCCATGTATACAATTAATAAGATAAAATTGTCATCTAAAAACCTATAATATACTTATACAACACACAGTAAATAATTGTTAGGAAAACCCTTGAAAACCAACCCATCGAAGAATTCTTCAAGACACATAATGAATCCTCAATGAAGTCTTCACGCCATATAGTGAAAATCTTGGGTGATTCCCAATTTATTCCATAATTTGTAAATTATCTCATTGTGCAACGCAAAATCCAAGTGGTTGCTCAATATATATCTCCTCTTCAAGATCATCCTAATAAAATATTTTATAAGTATAACAAATGAATCATCCTTTTGTGATATGTTGTGAGGAGAATAAAATGTGTTTTAAGATCATCTCGACCACTAAAATAAAAATATATTAATAATTTATATCAAATATCTAAGTAAATTATTTCAACATATTTTATCCAATCTTTACCATATATACCGACATGTAATTAATAACAAACTTTCACAAATATCAAGAAATTAGTTTCCAAATTTCTTTGGATGGAGACCATTTCTCTTTCAATGTGATCTTACTCCATCCAAGAACGATAATCATCAAAAAGGGACTTGAATATTATAATCTTCAAACAAAACCATGTGGCTGTTTACCACAAAGTTGGAGATTCAGTCCCTCCTAGCACCAAAATAATCATTGCTTTTTTGGGTGAATTCACCACATAAATACTGCACCTATTAATTATGCACATTGCCAACACATATGCTGCACAACTATTGGACGAATTAGATGGGAATAAAAAATTAAGATTTCTAAAAAAACTTGAAAATGATTATGCTGATTACTATGTTTAATCATCACCAGAGTTGTGGCAGAACAACATAATATTGACACAATGTGTGTTAAAGCCTACACATGCAATTCTGTCACATAGTGAGTGTGTGACATTAGGGAAGAGTAGGCAAAATTCTTCCATGGTGTCAACAAAGTGAGCATTGATGCCAACACACATAGAAATGGCACACATAGTGGGTGTGCAACAATGAAAGAAAAATTGTAGAAAAAACTTATATTATTCTCCTCTAACTAATATTGAGAGAATAAATATCAAAACATGCGATAAAATATCCTTCTCTCAACCTAATTATGAATAATATTTTATTTCAGAAACAAAAATAAGAATCCCCTTTCTTTTCTGAATCAGATGGGTGATTAAAAATTTCCATTACTGTCAAAGGAACCCCCAGGCAAGAGTTCTGTTGAACACAAATTATAAGTACCAAAACATGGTTTCATCTAACAAATTGCTTATCATTTCACCTTTTGCATCAATTTTCCAAGAAGTGCATACACAATTACAGCCAAGACTTTATGTAACAAGCATGCATTTGCAGTGGGAGAAATCAACTCAATTTCAGTAATCTTATTTCTGTACACGCTATTAAATAAGCAATTAGTTCTACCACTATACCATCTTGAGAAAAAGTATCAACTATGAACAACTCTTCCAAACTAGGTAGATCGCTCTTTCCCAAGGTTATAGGTAAAGTTAATCACATGCTATTGCACAGAAGACTATAAATCCAATGACCCCCATAGAGGAAAAGGTGAGCGTCTTAACCGAATCTCGTTGAATCAGCAGAATCTTGAACAACAATTTTTGATTTCACTTAGAAGAGATTGTAACTCAAACTTCTCTTTGGATTCCAGATAATTTTTGTACCATGTGCAAATATAAAACTAGTAACAAAAAATATGGATATCATCACCTGAGACAATTTGAGGTAATTTAATATTTATCTATTTGACAATTTCAACTTTTATAATATAACAGGATTAAAAAAACAGAGATGGGAAAAACCCCAAAAATCTATAAGCAAAACAATCAAAGGTTGCTTCTCCAAAATTTTCAAAAGTCAAATTTTCCAACGAAGGGATTTTAAGATTGTTGGCACACAATGTTATGCCAGCAGCAGAAAGCAATGATGAAAGATAGCAAACAAAAATTTGTGTTTGTTAACCACAAGGTCATAGGTTCATTCACTCTTAGCACCAAAGAAATCATTGCATTTTTGTGAGAATCCACATCACAAACACTGCACCCATTAATTGAACACATTATTTACACAGATACTGCACAACTATTGCATGAATTAGATAGAAAAAAATAAGATTTCTAAAAAATAAGAAATTATTCTGCAAATTACCATGTTCAACCACTATATGAGTTCTAACAGTGCAACTCTACATCGACATAGTGTGCGTCGAAGACTACGCAAACAATTATGCCGTACAGTGACTGTACAACATCGAGGAAGAATAAGCACAATGCTTCCACAGTGTCGATGCAGCAGGAATAGATGAAAACACATAGATATCACACATAGTGGATGTGTGACAATGAGGAAGACTTAGCACACAGTGAGTGTGCCCTGTCCCTTAGGGTTCTTGACACTTTTCCACGCACAATGATCAACTAACATAAATTTCTTACCTATCCCAATAGGCAGGCATGTACCAAAATAAAAATCATAAAAAAATCAATAAAAAACTCATAATATAGCTAGGGAATTATGTTTTTGGCACCACACAAACCCTTATTCTGAGTAGAAACTATAGCTATAATCTTTTAATTTGAGATTTCATTTAAATTGAGGTTTCAATTAAGAAATTATGATTTCTAAATTATGTTCGCCCTAATTTATCTAATCTTCCAGAAATTTTTTGATGGAATCAAATAATATATAAATTAAACATCAACTTTTTAAAATTGTTAGTTATCTTGTTATTATACCATATGCTTTTGTAAAAATAGTCCATGTTTTCAAATGTAATAAACAAAGTTTGGGCAATATTAAGTAATTCATATAATATCAATGATGTGTGTTTGCTCCAAATAAAATATCTTTGATAGTAGATAAACTCTTGAAACATATCAATATTAATATCAAATTGTGTTTTAATATTTGTATCTATGAAATATAAAGAATAATAATATATGACTCATCATATAATAATGTGATGAAAAAAATATTATGGCTAAAGTTATCATTCTTTAAAAATTTTATTAGCAAGGAAAAATTCGTCGCTAAATCTGTCGCTAAATCCGTCGCTAAATCAAGGATTTTATTAGCAATGAAAAATTCATCTTTAAATCTGTTGCTAAATTCACCGCTAAATCAAGGATTTTATTTGCAAGGAAAAATTCGTCCCTAAATCTATCGCTAAATCAATGATTTAATTAGCAAGGGAAATTCGATCACAAAATTTGTCGCTAAATCAAGAATTTAATTGGCTAGAGAAAATCCGTCGCTAAATCAATGATTTAATTAGCTAGGAAAAATCCATCGCTAAATCTATTGCTAAATTCATGCTTTTATAAGCGAGGAATATTTCATCGCTAAAATCCTTGATTTTCTTGAGTAGTAGTTACAAAAATATTTTGTCGCTAATTCATCGCTAAATTCGTCACTATATCCCCCACGTTTCTTTAGCAGAATTTTCGAATAAATTTCCCTCGTTAATCCATCGCTAATCCGTTACTATTTTTTTTTCATAAAAAAAATCATAATTCCCTAGCTAATCCCTTGCAATTTAGCTAGGGATTGATTCTTAACTAAAATTCTCTAGCTAAATTGATAATTTCTTATAGTGAAATTAATTAATTAATAATAAAAAAGAGTTTTGGCCAACCCTATTTAAATAGATCAAGATCTAGAGCTATTCCTCAAATGAGCCCATTATAGGATATAATTAATTTAATCAATATTTGACAATGCATGGAGGCTGAGTCCCTCATGAAATACTCATGGTGTGTTGCATGGGTCATGCCTCGATGTCATAACTATAAAGATCATGAGAAATCATAACGAGTGAGGCAAGAAGTGTCCAATTTGAATGTGGAGGTTTTTCTAATGATCTTGCTAGCTGATATATAATCTCTTTTTGTGGTTATATGTAACTAATGAAACTTGTGGTAGTATTTTAAATATGAACAAAGCCTTGTGGATCTATATTGTGGTTGAAAGACATTTAATTTATTGTGGATTTCTCTAGATCCTTCAATGTAAATGAGCAAACTTTAAGGCATTGTCGAGTTAGCATTAAAAATTAATATAATTGATCATGCTACTAAAATATTATACAAGGGTATGCAATTGATTAAGTGTGATAAAGTGTCATGAACCATTAATTATAATGTTTATCACTCATCACAAAAGACATGGAGTTTTAGAGATACATATTAATTAAAGCGAACTTAATCTTCAAGAATTTAGGCATGTCGTCGTCGACTTTGTTAAAATTTGAAAGCTTATCACTTGTCAAGTACATGATAATAAAAAAGAATTTTAGCCCACTCCACACAAACTAGTTGGGATATAAAGATGATGAAATACTAATTAGGTGCCACGTGAGCTATATCGCTGTGCCAAAACTCAAGGCACGTGACACATGTTTGCCCTAAGACTATTTTGAACAATCATGATGGGTTGTGGTCTAATCAAAACAGAAAAGGTATGTGTGTTAATTTAGATATCATATTTATAATTTGAAAAAATTATCAAAAAATTATGGACTAGGTAGATAATTACTTAGATTCATACTGACAAAGAATTCTTCTAAATGATACTCCAAATTGATGAGATAGATTTACCATTAGATATTATTTTTTAAAATACAATATATTTTAAAAAAAGATCTTAATCATCCACAGATAGAGGATTATGAAGCATTTGCAGCTTCAACTTATGTTGTTCATCTCGTTTTGTTTTATCAATGTTATAAATTTTAAGAGGACCACACTTACATGTATGATGATTGCCAATTGCTTCATCATCTAGCTCTGGATGAATCGTTCATCCAGCAATCATACAACTTCAATCTATTCCTAAAAATCACATTCACATCAAACTAATTTGTGACATATCACCTAGTTTTTGCGAACACACATTTGGCTTTTTCTCCAATTGAGGACCCAATTCTTTTTTTCTTATGTACTAGCACATGTTGGTTCAACTACTTAAACTACTACACTCAATCAGCATGTCCTCTTCGAACATATAAGGCAAATTTTTAAACAAAAATGTAGTTTCTTTTACATGGATCATTATTGTTTTCGTCGCATCTTAAAACTTTTACAAATTAAATTCCTTCTTCACTTCACCACTAGTGGTATTTTAGACCATATTGGCGTAAGGTAATCTTTTCCTTTCTTTACTGTGATTACCACTTGTAACTTTCACTCCAAAGCAAGGTGCACACATGGCATTATTATATTAAGAGTATATGATGATTCGAGTTTAGTTGATACACTAATTGCTTAATCAACAAATATTGTTTATTTCTTTTCAAAAACTATCTTTTATGAGCATTATTATAGTTTTTCATGGGAGTCTCCAAGAAGCTGACCCATGGACCAGCTTAGCCTCAAGCTTGAGCTTGACCTAGCCCCACTGAGCTAAAAGGCAGACTTGAGTTAAAGTGTTTAACATGCTTGAGCTCAACACATTTTTGGGCGAGCCAAGCCACGACTTAAATTTTGAGTTTTGTACGAAAATAATGCATATAAAATAAAAAATCCAAAATTTAAGTCGGGTTTCAAAAAAATGCCCAAACTAGTACGTCTAGAAATACCGTGACAATAACCATCGTTGTGAACGGTGACCATTGTCATGCTATTAATTTTTTAAAATCAAAGGCCGGTATTATGAATGCTGGCAATTGAAAACATTGATGCAATGGTTCGTCCCTTGCCCGTTTGCCCTCACCTCTCGCCCCTCTTTCCACCCCTCTCCCCCCGCTAATCTCCAAGAGCTCCTTCGTCAAGCTCCAGCGAGCTCGACGTGGAGCTCCATGAAAGAGCTCCTGGAGACTAGCGGGGCGATAGGGGTGGGAAGAGAGGGGCGAGAGGTGAGGGGAGATGAAAGAGGGGTGACGGGTGAGGCTAGAGGGGTGAGAGGTGAGGGGAGATGAAAGAGGGGAGACGGGCGAGGGGAGATGGGTGAGGCTAAAGGGGCGAGGGGCGAGAGGCGAAGAATGAGGGGCAAGCCATTGCCACAGTGTTTTCAATTGCTGACATTTACAACACTGGCCTCTAATTTTAAAAAATCAATTGCGTGGCAATGGTCACCGTTTATAATGACGATCATTGCCATAGTGTTTCCAGACACTCTAGTTTGAGCATTTTTTTGAAACTCGACTTAAAGTTTGGATTTTTTTTATTTTATTTGCATTATTTTCGTACAAAACTCTTGAATTTTAGTCTAGTCCTAACATGTACAGTTTTGACTAGTCAACATTATTAATGATCGAAGCATATAAGATTTATTATTATTATATATAAAAATTATTTAAAACATAACACAAATTATTAGTAACATAGTTGATGATTGCTTTTATTTCTGGTGTGAGAGTTGGAGTTAAAATTAAATGACATTCAAAGTTTTTTTTTTATTGGGAAGTTGTAAGAATGAGTTTTGTGATCAGGCCATCTTGTGGGCCATGGGCCTAAAAAAGTAATGTGACTTGGCCGGCCCATTAGAGACTCATATTTTTCCTCGGTGTTTTTTTGTTGTTGCTGTCTGGTCGATGGTCCATGGCTTTGAATTCGCGGACATGGGATCAAATAAAGATCTTTTGTGGCGCCCTTAATGGAGGGATTATCGGTTTCTACGTCATGCACAGAATTGAACTTCGATACAAGGTCCCAATGGCAACTCATTTTCTCCTTAATCTCCATGTTTCTGTAGGAGCGTGGCAGCGTTATGCAAAATTCAATGTCGTTGTACTAGGAGAAGATGAACGATAACTTGAAGAAATACGAGAGTGAATTGAAGAAAAAAGAGGTTGAGTCTTCTTGAGGATTCTAGCACACTTCGATTCAAGTGTTTTCTAGTGAGTCTATTTTTTTTTAAACTTTTGTTACTTTGAAACACGTTCCAATCCCATTTTCTAGTGGATTTAAGCGTTGTGGCATTTGGGTAAGCATGAAATGATTATTCTGCATTCTATTTTAAATTTTCAGTTGAAATACTTTGTCAGTTCAGTGAGTTCCCGTAGGAATTGTTGTGCTTCGTTTTACGTGAAATGAGTGTTTTGATTCTCAATCCCACATGCTTTTCTGCCAAGGTGTTGATCAAAAGTGTTAATGTTTCCACGCAGGAGTTTCTTACGGAATTAATACGTTTGAAAATTTGTCTTAGCTCAATCCAAATCTAACAACATTTCCTCCTCTTTTTTCTATTATTTGTTACTTGTTAGTAAAAATGGCAAATGGGTCAGGTGTCCCAGTGCTGCATGAGTCACATTCACAGCCTGGAAAAATGTGGGTCTGATATGGCTGTCCTCCACGATGCATCCCACATGCAGTTATTAACTATGATTGGAACGGACACCCTTGAACTCATTGCCCAAGCACATATGGTATTGAGTAGGATAGATTAAAAATGTGGGTTAGGTCTGTTAATAAATAAAAAGCACAGTAATAATCTGAAATAAAAAATTTTTTAGAAATACTAAATCAATAAAATCAAATACAAACTAAAGATATTTAGGATTGAGATGATAATAAATGAAGAGAAATCTTTTTTATATAGAAAAAAATTAGAATTTAACAAGGAATTTTTGATATGGGCATGGTGAAATTCACATACCTACATATGTTGTTACATTATTTCACTTGAAGATAATCTTTTACATATCACTTATATTTTTAATAGGCTAACAGAAAAAAATATCATATAAATTTGTTTCTTTTTAATGGTATTGTGAGTATATTAGCTATGGTGTACTATAAATGATTATTTTGTATTTTCATAATTTTTTCTTTTAATGTTTCTCATATAAAATAATATTGTATAAATAAATATATTTTATTTGAGTAAAATGTTAATTTTTTTGCAAAGCATAGGGTATTATAAAATTAAGTAATTTTTTTTTTATTAAGTTCTTCTAATGGTATCTACAATTAAATTGATTCTTAATATTTTGCATAATTGTAATATATTGTCTCTATCATAGATATAGACATCATAAATTATCTTTATCATGGAAGATTTATTATTGTCAATATTTTAGATGTAGTCTAAATCAATATAGTTTTAAATAATAATAAAAATCTTCATAATATATTATAGTATTTGTTGTATTTTTGATATATCTTATAATTTTTTTTATAGTATACTAATATTCCTTATGAGGATTTATCATGTATAGACTAATAATTTTTATTATCTGTATAATATTTAGTTTTGTACAAATTATAAAAAATATTAAATTTCTAACAACTGATGCATTTTGTAATTGAGATATCTTCATCTTATTTGCCTAATTTATACGAGCCATATTTATTGTTTACTTGAAATTAATAAGAAGAACAATAGAAATTGACTTACAATTATATATATTGAATCATCACAAGAATTTTTATATAGTTTTTTTGTTAAAATTAGATTTTTTATTATTTTTATCTTGATAAATTTATATTATCAGGATCTTATTTATCATACTTAGATCTTACCTGTCATACTTTTTGACATAAATGTGTCTTTAATTTTTTGGACAATTTTTATTGGGTCATGCTATTAATATATTATTCGCATACAATAGCAATATAATAAAATTATTATTATTAAATCTCTAGTAATATTTATAAGGATCTTAATTAAATTTATTCTATCAAAATTTTGTGATAAATAAATCAAATCTCTTATATTAGTATCTTAGTATAAAAGACATACATATTTTTTCATTGAGTTCCCCATGAAGAAATATTATTATAATTTTTTATTTAATTAATTATAATTAAAATATAGTACACATTATTAGAATTATCTGAACTATTATAAGTTGAACAACATGAGACAATATTTTGTTGAAGCTGTTTTTTTTTGTACATATCTTTTGACTATGAGTTGCTCATGATGCCGCTCCAAGTATTGATAATTGTTGGTATGCTTTATCTTGTAGATTCAATTATTTTTAATGATCTTTTTATTGTTGTGGTAGCAAAATTTGATTTCAAGTTTTGATTCTATGGATAATTTTTATTTTTTTCTGCATTACTATCATTCAAATAGAAGTTTATTATTTTTTGTAGTCTCATAAAAAGTTAATTTTTTATTCTGTATTAGTAAATAATATGCATCATTTCTCTTTATAATCTAATTTAAATGCCAAATTAGTTCTCTTATCTTTTGTGATTTGATCGACATACCTCAAATGTCTTAGACTTATTTGATATTTTTTTGTTATGCTCTAATGTTTCAAGTATTGGTTATCTTTTAAATGAAATATATAATTTTTATATTGTTGCTTTCTTCTCCTTTCAACATATCTTCTTGAAAGATGTCATATCTTCATTGAAAATGGCATCTTGGGTGATAATAAGTTTGTAGATAGTTATATCTCACAAATACTACTTTTTTATTTTATTTGCATATACTTTGAATACTTATAATTTTGATGTTTTTTTGGTATCATATAAAATGTACATAAGATTTCCAAAATGATATAGATGAAAATAGTTATCTTGTTTATTAGTTCATATTTTTATCATTATTTTTAATTTAATTGCAATTGTAACTGATGGTGGCTGATTGATTACAAAACAAGTGATCATAATTGATTATCTTCTTAATGACTTAGTCATCCCTTTTGTTTTTTAGCATGTTTTTATTTGTTCTAACAAATTTTTATTTATGTGTTCAGCTAATTTATTTTGTTGTGGAGCATATATTACTGTGTATAATTTTTTGATGTTTTCTTATTAATAAAAGATATCAATTTAAGTATTAATATATTATTTTTCATTATTAGTCTGCAAGCTCTTGATCTTTGTTTCATATTTAAGATCTACTTGTGTTTTAAATATTTTCAAAAATAAAAATATATTTGTCTTTATCTTGAATGGAGATATACATCATCTTTTGGAGTAGTTATTAATAAAAGATGTGAAGTTTCTTGCTCATCCTAGTGATAGAACTAGTATTTTTTAAATATCAAAATGAATTAGTCGGAAGATAAATTTTCTTTTAGTTTTTAAATATTGAATTCCAATGTATGTTGTTTAATAATTATACAATGCTCACAAAAAGGTAATGAAATCATTTTTGAATCATATAAATTTTTTTTTTTTCAATTATAATTTTAAAATTTTATTTTGACATGTGGTTAAGTTTATTATGCCATGCCATCATCATTAAGTGTTCTATCAAACTTGTTGAAATTATAGATTTTTTTATTTTTTGTGCTTTTTCATTATTGTAATCAATCATTTGATTATTTTTATGGTCTTATTTTGAACATCAATTGTGCACCTACTTTATCTATTATTTTAAAAGTAACATATTTTTATAAGATATTTTATATATTGTACCTCTTAGATGATGCATAACATATTATCATATATCTTAATTTTGATGATACCAATGTCAATAATTTCTAAGGCATGTTTATTGCCCATGAACATAGATTCTCTCTATTTAGGTTTTTTTTGATGAAATCATTTTTTTTTTGAGAAGTCATGTGTTATGTTGCTTTGGAGTTCATTAATTATACATCAGTAAATCTAAATCTTCTTTTTTTTGTATATAGTAATTTTTACTTAATAAAATTTTGTTGTTATTTATGATACGTGACTCAACTCTAAGTATTTGATGAATTATATTTTTTTTTGGAATTTTTCTTTTATCAATTTTATAATAGTAATATTTTCTTTTAACATATTTTTGCTTTTTATAATAACAACACTTCATTTTTTTTCTTATTGATTTAATGATATTTTTATATTGACAACCTCTAGAAATATGTTGTATCGATCTTTCTTTATAGACAATAAAAGTATTAGTTTTCTAAGAGGAAAATATATTATTTTTATTTTTATATTTATCTTCTCTCAAATACATTAGCTATAACTTTATTAAAGATTAATTATTTAATTTTGCTTTAAACAGTATAATTGATTATATTTATTTTGAGATAGTCATATGAATATGGTAGATTTTAAAGTAAAAGTTTAGCATATTTTTTTTTTCTTTTATGTTGTGATTTATAGTTGATAATTGAAAGAATATTATTTTTTAAATATTAATAATGTGTTTAATCATTGAATTGGATTCGGGCATTCAAAGAATATATAATTTTTTTTTTGAGAAAATTTGTTGTGTGATGAATTGACTTTATATATATTTTATAAGTATCTTCTTTTGATGATTGTAATTTAGATATGCTTGATAATATATTATTTGTCATTGTCATATGTAATTTTCTAAAAATTTCAACAATTTATTTGATATCATTTTTTATCTTTATTATTTTTTGACTTTATTTAATTGTTTATAGGCAATTTTTTTTTGTTATAATAGTCTTTATCTATATTTTTCACATTTTAAACATGTTTTCATTATTTTTTTTATTTCAAATTTTTATTCCTATTTATTTTATTTTTATAATGAATAATATGTGAGAATAGTATTAATTAATAATATTAAATATATCTAAAAAGTTTTCAAGTGGATGAGTCATACTGGTCCCTCTTAAAAACCATTTACTTTCAGCCTCTTATCATCTTTTTGATGGAAATTTTGTAGATGTATATAAATTATAAAAGTTATTATCATATATTTTGTCTTTGATATTGTTATTAAACTAAATCTAGTAGTAATAATTTAAAATAAAAATTCTACATCAATAATATAAAATAAACTATATAATAAGATAAAATATAAGTTACATACACTTAGGATGAGTGGGTAAGGTGAAGTTAACCTACCCACATTTGACACTACCGGGTCATGTTAGGATGAGTGCTTTTGATTACTCATGGACTTGAAGCTTGGTCTTTTTAATGCAATGATTATTTTAGGCATTTGATTTTTGCATTGCAATAGTGAGAATCAAATTGTTAGATTTTTTCAATTCGTAATACTTTAAAAAAAGTATAATTTTAAATAAATTTTGTAATTTATCAATATATATATAGTTAGCTAAAATTTATATTAATATAAATATCTCTATTCTTCTATAATCTTTCAAATTTTTTTTTAAAAATTAAATTTAAATTTTTACTACACACTTTCTTTAATACGTAGGATGCTTGCTATCGTGTAATAATGGAAGTTGCATATTTGAAACTTGTAAGATATATCTATAAGTGGGCTATATTTTTGGGTAAAATATATGTTTTTTTATTTTATTTTTTGTATTATCTTCTTTTATTTTACTTTTAAAAGCTTATATTAAGATTAGTTTTGTTAAATTTAATTTATAATAATACTTAAATTGAATCATAATCAAGTAAATAATATTAAATTTAATATTTTAGATGATTTAGTTTTAGAGATCATAAATTCATCTTGTTTACTGATTATTTATATAAATCCATTTTAATATATTAATAAAATAATGATACAAAATTAAAGAAAATTTAATCTAATATAGATATGTTAAAAAATATATAAATGTTGTAATTTAATTTAGTTTATTAGTGTATTTTATTTATTTATTATTTATCCTATATGGAAGCATGTAACATCATAGTTGAGAATGATGTGCTTAAAGAGGGCCTAGGTTGTTTCAACTTGGCACCTCATATTCCTAACTCCAGCGCATCATGTGAGCACAAGTGACATGACTTTACAAAAGTGTCACTTAGGCATTTGCCTCTAAGAAGCTGAAATGACCATATTGCTTGCAAGGCACAATGACCATCAAATGTGCTATCTTTTCTCTCATGGTGATGGTGTCTAGGTTTTTTTTTGTCTTGTGTATTCAAAATCTTGTTTGTGTTAAGAGAATAGCTAAAATGATATTGTTTTGGACTATTTTATTTAAATGAAATTTAAAAGTGAAAAATAAATTGTTTTAGTCCCAAATAAGTCAACCTGTTGTTTTGCTTGACATGAATGACATCCTCCACCTTAGCTTTGTCTAATACCTAAAAAATCAAAAAAATCACACACACACACACACACACATGTGTTTAGGAGAAATGAAATTGTATTAAATGTAATGATATTATATAAAATTATATTTATAAAATTGAATGTGTCTTGCTTCACTAAAGCTTATGCCTTAGATATGTTTCGTGCCTTAGGTTTCTAGAGAAATTTGTGTCTTAAACCTTATAAAACTATGTCTGATGAATGAGTTGACTCAACATGAGTATACATATATTATTGTGATTTTTTTATTCCTATCACTTTTTTTGTTCTTTTTTTTTCTCTTTCCTAAAATTTAACATGACCAAACTTGAACATGGTATTAGGGGGGTTTGATGATTGAAGGTGGATGGTGCACTATGTTTTGCATGGTGGTGCATCATGCTCCAATGATGATGACATCTTGCATTGGCATTCATCATTAAAAACAATATTGTGATTATTTTATGGGGCTAAAAGTGAGGTTTTCTTATGTTCTTTGCTTTTATGTTGGTGTGGATAGTGGCATGATGGTAGTTTCACGGTGGTTTAGTGAGTTTGAGGTAGTTTTGGTAGTGGTTTGCATTGTGGTTCATCTGGTTGCACTGGTAAAATGAAGTGGTGTGTGGTGGTGGTCCATGAAAAAATTTACATGTGTGTTGATTGTTTTGGTGTGTGGTGCTTGTTTTAGTAGTGACATGAAGGTGTTGTGGCACTTTGCTCTAGTTTTGATGTTGTGATATTACATGTACTATGTTGTACATCAAATTTTTAATTTATTTGAAGAAGATTATTTTTCTTGTCTCATTGAAAAAAATTGATAATAATGAGTATGATATCATTATAAATAATTCATTAGAATTAAAGATAACACATGTTTATCTATAGGTGTCAATTGGGCCGGACGACTCGGGCACGACCCAAAACACGACACAATTTAGCTGTGTCTGGCACGACACAACATAGTTTAGAACTATGCCTGAAAGTGTCATGGGCCAGAATGTTGCATGGCTCAATCTATGTTTTCACGAGAGGCTTGACATTGCACGACATGGCATGATTGTCCGTGCGATTTGTCCCATTGACCAAACCGGTTAGCTTGGCCTGACCTAGGCTAGCCTGGCCAGTCCTTACCCATCTTGATACAACATGACATGACCCACCCAAAAGTCATGCCAACTGGCTATGTCGGGCTGTCTCTTTTTTGAATTGTGCCGGCAAGACATGACTTGTGATAAGCGTCATCATAGTGCCATGTCGGGCACTACAAGGTGGACTGGACAGGTCCAACAAAAGTGGGTTGTGTTGGCATTGCCCATTTGACATCTCTATGTTTACTATGAGTTATTTTGACAAGGATTTGATTCTTTGGCTAACAGTAAGTGAGATACTTGTTGGATGAGTAATTTTTGATTGAGTCAAATAATCAGATGATAATTAATGCATGTTTATTAGTTTATTTATTATAATTGATTGATTTGAGTATAATTAATATATATTTTTTTCACACATTTAAGAAGAATTGAGATTTGAATATGTCGATGTGTTTGTTAGTGATGATCTACTAATATGATAATATTATTGAGTTGTTGACATACAGATTGACTGATCAGGATAAGATGATTGACTTTGTAATTTGGATATTTTTATTAAAGGATTAATGGGATGATACTCATGTCGATAGACTCGAATGCATGGAAAATATATAGTGATTAGATTTGTAATGTTTTATATTTGTATTCATTGGGAGAGTGCTATATCATTTGGCTGACATCGATCCTTAGTGAGAGGATATTTTGAGTTATCTCCCATATAATTAGATAGTTTTTTAAATATTTATAGATATGTTCATATGAGTAACTTATCTGCATGATGACAATGAAAGAGTCGCTAGGGGTGCTTTTAGAGAGAGGATGCTAATAGTGATTTATTCTTTTTGTGAGAAGTTTGAGAAACATTCATGAGAGGTCTTAGCCATTACATTAGTGGCCTTGACTTACAAAAGATATATGCTTTTCAATAAGATATTAGATCCTACTCAAATAGAATCTTCTACGTGTATATCTAATGGTTTTGTTATGCTTGTTCGTGAGAAATATGTCAATATTTTTTCTTTGGGCACTATTAGCTCATGTTGGTGTACATTTATTTCCATATGATCTTCTCTCCATCTCATTTTGTGCTGTTGGGATATAAATTAAGTGTTAATTTTATGTCATAAGTGATTATAGAGGTGTCAAATAGGCTATAACATGTTGATATGAGCCAAATTTTGATGGCTCAGTTAGGCCATTGTGCTTTGTCGGACACAACACGAGGGGGTGCCCGGGCCATGCTATGTCAGCAATGGCTGCCTCATGGGAGGTCAACCCGGTACGATCCAATGGCATGCCTTCCTCAATTGATCATGTCAAGTCATGATGGGTTGAATCGAGTGGGCAGTGACACGACACTGACATTGGTGATTATCTAGTGGCTAGGCTAATGTGGATTGCATAGTGCACACTATAGTGCCCACTAGGAAGCGGGCACTCGACACCGGCTAGTGTAGTGTTTGAGTCTGAGTGGAGTGGCACTAGCCAATTTAGTCACCATTGGCCAGTGGTTGCGTGGCAATGTCAAATGTCGATGTCACTGTTGCATTGATTTTCATTTTTAAGGTTAAAGATATGTAAAATTTCTAATATTTACCAATTAATTACTAAAATTAAATTGTATTATAAATTAAAATGAATAAATTTTAAAACTCAATCAAAAAAATATTTGTTTTGATTTTTAATTTCGTGGTATGAGTTATGAAAAATAATAAGAATTAAAAAACATAATGTCAACAAAGTATATGTTTGTCATCTAATATTCATTATCAGTTTGTGTCTGTGCTATAATTTGAATTGTCATGTCTAATTTTGAAGCTAACACTAGTGGTTATCAATATATCGATGTTGCATGAGTTATCATTCATCAATAATGTTTTTACTAATTTTGAATATCAATTCTTAATTTCCCTAGTTATTTAAGTATAAAAATATTTTTATAATATCTGATTTTAGTAAGAATATTCTATCTAACATAAAATTTATAATAATAGAAAAAATAGATTTTTTGTTATTTTAGATATTGTATGGTTTAGTAGAGTACTTGTTAGTTTAGATAATACGAGTTAGGTAGATTTATATAATTTTTATTAATTAAATATATTTAAATTTTTATTATCATCTTGTGATTTAATAAGTAGTAATCAATATTTAAATACAAAGATAGTTTATTTTTATTCAATAGATCACCTTGTCTTTTGTCCGTAGTTAACATTGGAAAAATTATTTTTTTTGAATATAATATTTATGTCTGTAGTTAAATACTTAATTTTTATCTCAATGATCGTGACAGTAAAATTAACATGTTTTCTATGTCTGTTAAATGTATTACTAATATTATATATATACCTAAATATAATACAAATGGTATGCCTATTATCCAAATTAACATATGTTTATCATATCATTAAAAATTATTATTAATTTAATTATTTAAATTTTTTCTCGTTGTTTGAACTGTCAATAATAAATATATAATTTTTATTATTGACAAAGTTGAATATCATATGTTGGTAGTTAACACATGGCATTGATATAAAGTAAATATAA
Source organism: Sapria himalayana (assembly GCA_029783825.1). NCBI lineage: Eukaryota > Viridiplantae > Streptophyta > Magnoliopsida > Malpighiales > Rafflesiaceae > Sapria > Sapria himalayana. The sequence continues at coordinate 4,698,262 of JAREIK010000403.1, read as the reverse complement.
TTTTAATAGTATATAACATTCATTTAGATTTTTTTCTTTAGGCCCGCCAACAAATATCGAGTATAAAAGTTTTATTTTAATTAGATGTCCTAAAATATTTAAAGTGAATATCTTGTTTTTTCTAATGTGTGAAAAATATTTATTCAGAAAAATATTATTTAAGGTTTAATCATTAATAATTTTGATAAATATGTTAGTAACGTTGTTATTTAAAATATTATTTAATATAGTAAAAATTTATTTTGTACATCATCTTCCGTGAAGATCTTTGTTAGATACTCAGGTATGATTGGGCTATTATGAGTATAAAGAATATTATAAAATTATAATTTTTTTTAGTTTTGAATTTTTATATAGGTCATTATTATTTATGTATAAGTCTAATTTGTTTTTATTAAATTCATTATATTATATATATATATATATATATATATATATATATATATATGAAACTCAATTGGAAGTAAGAGAATGTAAGTAGTAATTTTTAATTTTTAATTTTTTAAAATTTCTTTATAAATTTAAAATAACTAAATAAAATTAATTAATTTAAACATAATTATAATGTGTATATGCATTTTATATGTGTAATAGATATTTTGGATATTCTGACTTTCAATTGCTATTCTCATGAATGTCATTACAGAACTAAAATTGTTGTTTTGTCAAATTAAAATTTTAATTATTAAAAAAAATAAAATTAGCACAAACGTAGCACAATGTTAATTTTAGAGCAAGGAAAGAAGCTTATAGGTTAGATGTGAAAATATAAATATATCAATAACGCATTTATTTAAAAAAAATATTAAAAAAAAATGTGACCAAGTCTAGCCATATTGTCACTGGACCAGTGGCACAATCTGCTGCCCAGCTCACCTGTGCCTGGTCTACCAACCTAACTTGGTGGGTTGGCACCTGGCACAATCTAGCCACGAGCTTGTGCCCAACACCAGCACCCAATAGCCCATGTGTGGCACATGCATGAGATGAGCCGTGCCACGTGTCAGGTCGTGTAAGTCTGTGATATGGTCAAGTTGACATTCTCGACACAAACCCAGTTGACCAACCGGCTGTGCATGGTTGCGTCAAATGTGACACTTGACTGCCTATAGACATAACTGATAATACTGACTCTGCATCTCTCTATGCTAGACAAAAATGCCCAGCTTGAAAGTTGAACTTGAACCTGACCCAGCAATGTTTGACCCATCAGGTCGAACCCAGTTCAAATTTGTGAGGACCAACTTGCAGGCAAAGCTACACCATGCAGACCCAAGCCAAACCTCGTTCCCCTCGCCCCTAGTATTGCAGTGCGGTTGCAGTCCTGTTGCAGTGTGGTTGCAGCCCAACCTGTGCTGGCTTGCAGACCTGGGTCAGGCTAACCCATCCCAGTTGGGTGTGGCATTGGGATGGGTGATACATCCCTTGGGCTAGCCATCGGAATAAATTTTAGTGAGTAAAATTATAGAGAGATGTTAGAAGTCATCTTTTGGTATGATAAGAAGTTTTTTTGTCCGAGTGCAATAAGTTTTGGGTTAGAGATTCGTCAAACGCAATATCTCTAATTTTTGTGGGTAAGATTATTGAGATATTAATTACTCTTAAATATCATATTAAAATTGGAGTATTGTACATTAGGTATGATTTTCATTGACACTAATTAGAAATTGTTAGATTATTTGGGTGGAAGTAAGAAAACAAAAAAGAATTTGTTGAAAGCATACGTATAATTGAGTAATATTACTAATAATATTTTTGAAATTTAAGTGAATTTAATATTACTAATTGTATTATCCTAATCATATTATAAATATTTTTATTGTGAATAAAAAAACAATGATAAATATTGAACAATAATTATATTATATCAATCATTATGAAGAGGTGAAATTGATAAATAATGATGTTTAATATTTGTAATGCTCTTATTTATTTTAATAATTATTATTCTAATATTAGTAATTGTATTATCTCAATTATGCTACATGTTTTTTTTTTTTTTTGCAAAATAAAAAAATAATAACAAGTATTGAACAAGAATTAACGCAATATATTAATGATTGAAATTTAGTTCATTAATTTTGTGCATATTATATTAGTGACATCATCATAATGAAAGATATGTGAAATTCATAAATAATAATATTTTTTTTATATCCATAATACTCTTATTTATACAATTAATTACAATTCTAATATCGTCAATATAAAGAGATATTAATACGATGTTTTAAAATCTGATGCAGATAAATTGAGACTCAACTTATTTAATATTGAAAGATATAAAATTATATATTTAAAAATTAATTTTTTTTTATTTTAGTATGTAAAATATAATAAGGTTCTATCAAGTGATGCTTATAAGCCCATGTTTATAATTTTTTTTTTTGATATTATATTTAATAAAAGTATATGTTTATAAATATAAGCTCACGTTAATGAGCCCGCAATCTTTTTATTCTCTAACATGTCCATAGTTAAAATTATTACTTATTTTTAATAATGAAATATTTGATTTGAAATAATATAAACTGCAAATTATGACAATAATTTGTAATATAATTAAAAATAAATAAAATTAACTTTAATTAAACTTTGTTATAAATATAAATAATTTAATTATTAAATATTTTTGATCATTAATGTGAGATTCTTAAATAGTAATAACGGAGATATTTTTTTTGGCGTATTTTAGAGATTAGAAATAATAATAATAATAAAAGAAATAATTTTATTTTTATGAGATGAAATCATTTTATAGTTATGTTTTTTTTATTGGAAAATAGTTATTTTTAAATTTCTGTGCGCCGACAGTTTTCCCGTATTTAATGAAAAATTTTCCTACGTAATTGACCGACGACAGACCGCACGAGGCAGAGTGAATATTATTATCTGTTAACCGCAAGCACATGGCGTCCTGTCTTGTCCCCCCGTTATTCGGCTGATTGGGCGTGGATCACAGCTGCCATTGGAGAGGTAATTTGGTCACTGTGAGCGTAAGGGAGCGATGCTGCAATTCGTTGATACGATTATCGCCATCGCCAAAGAGTCAGTTCTCTTCGCTATAAACTGCCCAATTTTCACTCAAAATGGTCAATACTGATTAAGATTTGGATTAGGATTTTTTCATTTACATGTTCTTACACTCTGATCGATCGATTTCAGATATTTTTTCGCTGTTCTTTCTATTTTTATGACGATAGTTCTTGATTTTCACATCTCTGAATTGCTGACCGCCTTTCAGTAATATCGATTGAGATTAATATGAATTATGCTTGAGAAATTTAATGTGTAGTAATTTCCAAGTATCTATGTGGATCATCGTCAAGCATCGGAACTTGGTTGATGCTTTTTCGTCATCAACCATTCTTTCCCGTAGAAAGCACGGATTCTTAGTAATGGAGGTTTTTTATTTTATTCTTCTCCCTGATAACGGAGGTCGGAGTTTCTGTAGATGCGAAATTCTCCATTGATATTTCTGTTTTGATGTTTTCCTTCTGGTTTCTAGTGCAGATCTGTGAAAACATTCATTTATGAATCTTTGAACAATACTTTGCGATTTATAAATGGAGTATCTGCCTTCCTGTTAACAATTTTGCCAGGGAAGGCTAATATTCTTGAGGGCCTCACTGGGTGGGAGCTTAGGCCAACCCTACATGCCCCACGATTCCCCTGCTGGATGGAAAAGTAAGCTCTGAACACCCTTAATGTTTCTTCTTTGATTATGCTTCTTGCTGACAGCTGCTCACAAACTTCATGATCATAGTGGCGTATCATCTTTCAACGAATTCATTCATAAGCTTTCTCCAGACCATCGTACTCCAAGCTGTGATTATTCACCAGAACATACTTGTCAAACATACGCCACTCCATCATCAAGCCATGGTTCATCTGCTTCCTCGGCAAGCACATTTGGTACTGACAACAGGTTGAAGATAGAATGGGTCTCTTGTATGTTTTCATGGATCATGGGTTATGTAAAATCTCTGATTAGCTTACCAAAGGGCAGGGGAAGCCAGCCTTTGCTTTCACAGTCGGCCAATAAAGTGTGCAGCCTGAGGAATCATGGAATTCGCCACACCATGGATAGGAGACGAGGAGTCATTGAGGTTGCATCTATGGCTTTTAGTTCTGTTAATCATAATGCATTCTCATCTTCTCCGTTGGTTCTGATGTACAGGATCTTCACCTAGCAATCGAGATCTTGATAGAAGCTATATTTGATCGTTTTCATAAAGCTGCCTCTTTCCTTCTCTCGCCATCAGAAGTGATCAATGCAATGTATAGGTGTTTTTCGTTTCAGTCCAGCTGCAATGGAGATTCCCCTGATGGTGTTCTAGCTCCATCTATCCCAACAGATATAACCAGTGACAACAATCCGTCTCACGCAGAAAGGAAAACTGATACCTCCCATCAGTGCCTGAACACCGATGCTCGAACATGTCAGGATCTCATAACTGAGCTTGGGTATTTTCCCTTCATTCCTCTCTTGAAAATGCTTCTCGGCAAGCTCTCCCGACTTCTGTTCTCTGTGATTTAGGTACCCATATGAAGCCATCCGCGTGATCACGACCGATGGTTATATTCTTCTTTTGGAACGAATTCCTAGGTGCCATTCTTCGATTTTGAATTGGAATTCGGAATTTGTTTCTTGAGCCGCGTGTCTGCGTTTGCTGATTCCCATTTTGCTGTCGCAGACGTGATTCACACAAGGCTGTTTATCTTCAACATGGAGTCCTGGATACGTCTTTGGGGTACTGTCCTAACATATTTCTGCCACTGTTATTAAAACCCATAACTTGTCTCTAATTTCCCTCTTTTGCCCATGTTTGTAGCTGGGTGTCCAATGGAGTCGTCGGCTCTCCTGCTTTCGCAGCCTATGATCAAGGTTTATACATTGTTTTTTCTTTGCGAAAATTATTCTCTATAATTTTAATTTTTTAAAAAAATTTAAAAATATGTATTTATATGTGTGTGTCATTACACAGTTCTAATACACTTAATCTCATAAAAATTTAAAAATAAAAGCTATTTGGATAAAAATAATATTTAGATAACACACTCAATCACATGAGTAGTACTCGTGTATCATACATTGTGCGATATGTTTAACTATGTTATATCTCATATTTAAAGACTCATCAGATATAATCTTTTGAATTTTTGAAGATAACATAGTTGAGTTATTAATATTTTAAAATTTCATGCTAATGTTTGAGTCTTGCGCACTAGAATGATCTTTATTTTCATATATACCTATATCTTGATATATATTTTATGATACATACATATATATATATATATATATCATTATTTACTCATTTTCTCATTCTTAAAATATACTTAAATTTATCATGTTAACACGTGTAATTTAAAAAAATAAAATATTTTAACATGTGTGTATATATATATATAACATATGTATCTATAATTGATAAAAGTTTAGGAAAAATTTTTTGGGGTTTTCATAGTATTGTGTGGGATGATGATTTCATTTTGAAGGGTATTTTCGGAATTAGGAAAAAGAGTATACGACTCAAAGATTGTGTTTCTAAAATGTCATGTTTTCAACTGGTGGAATGTTACATATTGGGTTACGAATATGAACAGATGGGAACTTCATGCATGGCGTACTGGTATTATTTTTGCAGGATTTGATGTTTTTCTAGGAAACTTTCGGGGGTTGGCCTCTCGAGAACACGTTAACAAAAACATTTCTTCTCGGAAGTAAGATTCATGTTCTTCGGCTGCCCTGCACTTGCAATCGTTGTTAGTTTTGGCAGGTGAGGGCGAAATGGATGGTTGATCCGGCAAAAAAAAAACGCAGGTACTGGCGATATTCGATCAACGAACATGGAATTGAAGATATCCCGGCAATGGTAGAAAAGATTCATGAAGTGAAAACTTCTGAATTGGGCGTTTCCACCCGTCGTCATCATGGGGAAGATGAAGAACGCGGCGTCGAGCAACCGTACACACTCACGGCCATCTGTCACAGCTTGGGCGGAGCGGCCATGTTGATGTACATCATCACGTCACGCCTCATCCTCGAGAAGCCACACAGACTGTCAAAGCTCATCTTACTTTCCCCAGCCGGTTTTCACCACGACTCGAACTTCGTCTTCACTGCGTTCGAGTTTCTGTTTCTGAAATTGGCTCCAATTCTGGCGCCGGCAGTCCCCGCATTCTACATTCCGACTAGATTCTTCCGCATGCTGCTCAACAAGATGGCTCGAGATTTCCACAACTATCCTGCAGTCGGCGGGCTCGTCCAAACCCTAATTGGTTACGTAGCGGGAGGTGATAGCTCAAACTGGGTGGGTGTCTTAGGGTTGCCGCATTACAACATGGACGACATGCCTGGCGTTTCGTTCTACGTGGCCCATCATCTTGCTCAGATGAAGCGCGCGGGAAAATTCACCATGTTTGATTATGGAAGCTCGTCTTCCAACATGGAGGCGTACGGTTCGCCGGAGCCGTTGGATTTGGGCGATCACTACCGGCTGATAGACGTTCCGGTCGCCCTGGTTGCTGGCTGCAGGGACAACGTGATTCGGCCATCGATGGTGAGGAAGCACTACGACTTGATGAGAGATGGAGGCGTCGATGTCTCGTATGAAGTCTTTGAGTACGCCCACTTGGATTTCACCTTCTCTCACCGCGAAGAACTGTTGGCTTATGTTATGTCACAGTTGCGTCAGTAAATTGGAGCTTCACAGCTTAGTAATGGAGTCCCATGCTGATCGACGACCATGCCTTTTTTAATCCTCCTGCTGGTTGTTGCTCATCCCTACCATCATCCTGTTGTGTAAATTAATTGCCACCCAAAAGCCCTATTCTGTATTCATGTGTTGTATCGTATATTAATGTACTTGCTGTGTGCCATGCTCGATGTTACTAATTACTTGTTCTTAAAGATATGATTTATATTAATGTATTAGTTTCCCTGCCGGGCTATAGATGTGTAAACTGCCCAAAAAAAAAACGTTTAATTTAAAATATAATGTATGAAACCCCTTTTCTGATTTTTTTTGGGATCAAAAACATATATATTTTGCATTTTAGGCTATTTTTTCAACTTAAATAAATTAGACTAAAATATAAATATTTTTTATTTTTTGGCCTCAAAATATAATTGTTCCAATAGAATTAAAAGTTATTGTAGTTTCAAAATCTTTTGCTCATGACAATTTTATGGGAGAATTATGTTTTGAGTTACTCTCTTAGAATTGTTTAAAATTATGAAACTAATCTTTTAACATTTTAAAAAAAAATACCAAACTATAAATAAATAAAAAATAAGGACACTCAAATTTATAAGACCTAAATTACCCTCGGTCCTCTCCCCTGCCCCTCATCCTCGTCTTTACTATTGCCCGTCTTCCCTCGCCCCTCTACAAGAGCTTCAGGATGGAGCTCGTCAAGCTCCATCGATGGAGCTCATCGAGCTCCAGTGAGCTCCATTATGGAGCTCATGGAGAGGGGAGAGGTGTGAGGGGAGATGAGCGAGGAGTAAGGGCGAGGACTAAGGCGAGGGGTAGGGGAGAGGGGCATGGGGGATGGGCGAGGAACTGGGGAGAGGAGCCAGAGAAGAGACAAGGGTAGTTTAGGACTTGTGAATATGAGTGCCATGGTTTTTAATTTATTTATAGTTTGGTGTTTTTTTTTTCAAATATTAAAATATTAATTTCATATTTTTTTTAAATATTTCTTGGGGAGTACCTCAAAAATATAATTGGGTGAATTATGTATTGGGGTCTTGGGAACCCAAATAATTAACCTTAAGGCCTCATAACACTTATATTTGACTTTAAGGATATAAACATTTCCAGGACAAAAATGCCCTTAATGATATTAACATTTTAACATGAAATATATGCTGCTTATAATATTTAGTTAGGTGAACACTTTACAGGACGAATTATAGTTAGGTGCACATTTTAACATGATTCAGTTGGATTTCTCTGACCGACGAGCTGAGGATTGACTTTGAGAACAATCGACGGCGCGCAGAGAAATTTGAAACGGAACTGAGATTCGAGAAGAGGAACGTGAGCGAGCTCGATGACATGCTGCAGCGCGCAGTGCTAGGCCATGCGAGAATGGTCGAACACTACGCCGAGCTGCAGGAACAGCACGAGGAGCTGGTCGCCAAGCATCGCTCAGTGATGGAAGGCATAGAGGAAGTGAAGAAGGCGGCTTCCAAGGCCGGATGTAGAGGCGGGCCTCGCTTCGCGAAATTGCTGGCCGCAGAGCTTTCCTCTCTGAGAGTGGAGAGGGAGAGAGAGAGGGACCTGCTGAAGAAAGAGAACGCGAGTCTCAGAACCCAGCTCCAAGATACAGCAGAGGCTGTTCACGCCGCCGGAGAGCTCCTCGTTAGGCTGAGAGAAGCCGAGGAAGCTGCCTCGGTTGCACAGGTGATCGTCTCCTTCGATCAGTCGCGCAGGTGAGATCCAAACCATGAAATTAATATTTTTTTCATGCCGCCAGGAAAACTTGGGCAAGGCGGAGCAGGATAACGAGAAGCTAAAGAAGCAGATGGAGAAGCTTACGAGAAAACACAAGATGGAGAAAACACAAGATGAAGAAGCTTTCTTGCTTACCAGGATGGTCTCGAGGGGCTAAGACATATTGTTGGATATGCTGTCAAGGCTAACAGCAACTTGAAGGTCTTGGAGCATCTCAGGATGCTGGGTTGTGGGGCTGTTCTAAGCGACTCAACAGACACGAAAAATATTATAAGCGGCTGTTCTAAGAGAAGATGAAATACTTTTCTCTCTTTCTTAATAAATGTAACATTTATTATTTTCCACATCATCAGGGGTAAATGAGGTATGACAAAAATATTATATCCTTAACATTAATTTTTGTTTGTTTCATACTTTTGAGGTCAAATATAGGTCTTATGAGGCCTTAAGGTTAATTATTTGGGTTCCCAAGACCCCAAGACATAATTCTACCAATATAATTCCCCCCAAATTTATCTTTTTTTTTTCGTGTTTGAACCATGAACTTTTCATCATTGATTTGTCGTATTATTTTAAGATCATAGTATGCAATTTTATAATAATAAAGTATTTAGTGAGTGACTCATTCAAAGATAAAATGATTTTTTTTTTTTGGATCTAGGGACTTTGTATAGGCAACTATGAATTTAGATATAATTGACTATCTAAAATCATCTCCAACAATGCACTCTAATTTAACTGCTTAAAAAATATTATAATATTGTATTATCTACTTTAGCTGTTCACTTTTTTAAGTTTACTCCAGCAATGCGATCTATTTTAGCTATCCACCTCAACAAGTTATAACTAACTTTTAAAAAATAATTTTAAAACTAATATATAAAATGTCATATCATTACCAATATGATTAAATTCAAAATTTTAAAATTTGAAATTTTAAACACTAATTTTTACAACAGTCATATTTACAATGGTCATATTTTTGCACATATATGAAAATAGTAACTTTCATCTCTTATTCTCATACATTATCAATATTTCTAGTTTTTGCATTATATTATTTATTATGTTAATATTATGACTCTGCATCATCTTATGAACATGATTCTTAATGATTCAGACTCGGATATCGAATTGGAGATTATAACAATTTGTGCTAATGAAATGTATCAACTCAATAGTGACGAAAGCTCTAGTGTAGGTCGCGGTTCTATTAAAGGTCATTCATAAATTAATCAAAATTGAGTTTAAGGGCATGAGAAATTATTTCATGATTATTTTGCTGTACTACCTATCTATCCCCCAAACTTATTTCGAATAAGTATTCGAATGAGTCGAACTCTTTTTCTTCGTATTCTGTTGATGACGAAAAATTATGACCATTATTTTGTTCAAAAAATTAATATTGCTAGAATTGTCTTCTTATCAAAAGATGACAGTCACCATAAGGATGCTTGCTTATTGAGTTACAGTAGATGCTTTTGATGATTATGTGAGAATTGACGAAAGTACTGCAATAAAAAGTTTAAAAAGATATATGAGAGTGGTAGTAACAATTTTTTTTTGGATGAATATCTTATGTCACTAAACAATTATGACATTGCTAGATTATTATTAATAGGTGCAAATCATGGATTTCCTGGGATGTAGAGTATTTCTAGTGAGAAAAAAATATATCGCACAATGAATATTTTTTTCTATTGCATGATATCAAGATTTCGTTGCACGAAATCATGTTTTCATGGAACAAAATCAAGATTCGTGCAACGAAAACGTGTTTTCGTTGCACGATATTTATATTTTTTGTTGCTTGAAATCTTGTTTTCGAGCAATGAATCAAGTTGATGAGATAGGAATCAAAATGAAACATAAAAATCAAAAATGAATCATGAATATCGAAACAACACCAAAATGAAATATAATTTTAGAAACATTTTCTTTTCTACCGAAATAAAACTTACGCGAACATCTAAAAAAATGAAGATTGCCTGAATTACGCAAACAGTGATGCATCTGGCGAGGAAGGAAGACTCGCTATTTCTAGCGAGTGAATCTAACGAAATATAAAATAGCGAGGTGATTGGCGAGGCTGTTGGAGTTGATTTTTGGAAAAATTCTCGCTAAAATTACTAAATGGGAGCGTTTAGCGAGCCTCTTGGGGATGCTCTAAGGACATGATATTTTTCAACTATATCTCTTATGAAAAATTTCAAATGTATGATTATGTCACTAAATTTTGGAATGATGGTTGTTTAGCCAAAAGGCTACAACGAAGAGTTTCAAAATATTTTTCTTTTTAAAGTTAATGATTTTGTAGTAAATATATCAATTTAAAATTCGTGTTTTTGAAGACAATGAGGATGGTGAGTCTAGCTTTTGCACAAATAAAATGCAGATGTGCTCTGTTTTAAATGATGGTGTTTTTATGTGAAAAAGGCATTAGATGGAATGAAGGTACAAACCCACATACCTTTTGCTATAATATATGGTTGAGTTGTTGAAGAACTCATATGCGAATAGCATATTTTCCATGGAAAATGAATTTTACACTTTTAAGAAGCACATCCATCAAATAAAGTTAGTCTACATGATCAAAAGAAGATGTATTTTCCAAAGATAAAAACAACTAACAACATAAACAAAGATCTAGGCCTGTGAGGTGATTTGGTCACGTCCAATACAGAAATGTTAGTGCACCAGTTATAAAGTGTAAGACTATTTGAGTAGATAGAGAGAAGAATTAGAAATAAGTCTCGAAATAATTTGCTAGAACTTATAGATACATATTTAACAACTAAATAGTTGAGAGTTGACATAATATTTAACAGAGTTTATTGAAAAAACATGATTCATATAGCCAACTCCAAGTAATTGGGATAAAGCTTAGTTGATAACAATGATGATTTATTTACAAGGAGATGAGGTATGCTTCTTGTGTGAATTTTGTAAGCAAAATATGTTAAGTTGCAAACACATTGGATGCTTCGATACCAACAAATCCATGATTAATCTTCTAATAGTTCAATCGTATTTGAAAACCTTTGGTAAAACACATTGAAAAAGTTAAAATATATATATATATATATATATATATAATCATTGAATTCATAAAAAACTCACCACAAAAGAACAATCAACAATTATATTTTATGAACATGATTTGGTGTTAATTGAGAAACACTTTGCTAAGTAGCAGATACCATCAAATTTTTTTGATGTAAACAGATTGAATAAGCATTATTGAATTGATATAGTAAGAAAGTATCTTCGAACATATGTGATTGAATACGCATCAAGTGTTTTTTAACATAATTGAATAATCATCAAAATGCATTGAATTATCATTTCCCAACAAATTAAACAAATGATATGGTGTTCATTGTTTTCTTAACCATCTCCTAGATTATTATAAATCAGCTCAAAATCATCATCATTCAAGAAAATAGTACCTTTTATAGTAACTAGGAGAGATGATTTTTTTTTAAAATATTTTGATTAGAAGGGAGAAATATAATTCAAAACATTTATTATTCAAAAAGAATCACAAGCATGTGAATTCAAAATTTATTAAATCAATTATACAATATGACACACTACTCAAATCAATACCCTGATATAAATGCCTGCATTTCGATTTTTCTTTTCCTTGTGGATTGAATGGATTCATTATAAATGCCTCTTCGACTACAATATCTAGAATATTCATCATAAATGTTCATACTCACAATTTTGCATTTTTTTGCTATTAAAGATGAACTAAAAAACCTTATTGGAAAGCCCAATTAAATCATTGATAATTTATCCAAATGGACATTAAATATTGCCAAAGATGCTTACCAATTGATGTGGTTGAAACACTCAAGTCCTTAAACTAATGTCATATGAAATAAGTGGGATATTTCTAAGCATTTCTTAATTATTAAGCTTGTAATTCAAGACAAGCTTAAACACTAAAGAATATGTTACATATATTTGTAAACAGTGTATCTTATATGATAATGGACAATCTCTAGTCCACATGTTCCTTCAACATTGTTGAACATAAAAAGGTAGATGGTATGTCTTATTAAAAAATTACACAAATAAATGATAAAAGATCATGTAGTTATATGGTTTATGAATTTAGTAAATATATTTTAGTCTTATTAGGAATCATATTAGGAATCATAGCTTAGTAGTTTAAAGTTCTACCTCAATAAAATTTTTTTAAATCTAACAAAGGATCCATATATTTTAATTAACTGTTGATGAGATAGAAAAATATATTGATTTTCTTTAAAATCAAAGCTTTGTGCTCTTAGGTACAATTGATTCAATGTTATTATCAGTCATAAAATAATACAAATGGATATGTTTACCAACATATTGGAAAGCAAACAATGTGTACTAGTACCCCAATTTTATTTGGGAAATCATCTATTATTTTCATAAAGAAAATAATATTTTTATGTTTTTCCACATACTTTAAGAAAACATATTGTTTTGTTCACCAACATACTTACTATCTTCAACAACATAATATAATATGTTCTCTAATATACCTCATGTTCACGGTTCACCAACTTGACTTATGTTTGCTAGCATAGCTTTTGTTCATCAACATAACATTTAAAATATTTTTCTTGTTTTCATTTTTTTTATTTCCATGCATTGTGTTTCTATATCAAATATATATAGTGTTATTAAATGAACACTTTCAACGTGTTATAGGGAGGAAAATGTTGATGTTGGGGCAAACAGATTTATTGTAAAACAAGGATATGTGTTTTTAAAAATTTATTTTATATGTTTTGTTAAAAACATGTCACATTCTTGTTTTTAATAAAATATGTGTTTTTGTTAAAAACATGCATTAGCGTATTACTTCTTAGTGTGTTCATTTTTCTTTTTTTAAAATAGAAATTCATCTCATATTTTTCAAAAATATGTCTTACATGTTTAAAACATGTAAATGTGTGTTATGTTTCAAAAACACATTAACACCTTTTACAATTCCCCTTATTAAAAAACAAATTGCATTTCATTTAGTGCTAAAATCATATTTTAATACTCGAGTTCCCTTAAGTTTAAATAAAACTCATACTTAGTTTCCAATTCATTCTTAGTATGATATCGTATAGATTTATATAATATTGGCAATGAGTCTACAACTCTGTTCCAGCTAACAAATCATAAGTGATCACTAGTAAAATATTATGACTATCCAAATTATATGAACATCCAACATAACCTTATCCTTAGTTAATATTATGTGTTTTTATTATATTATTTCTTAATTGAACATATATATATATATATATAGATTAAGTCATTCTTATGTAGTTCAATCATATTTATCAATCTTTATAACTATTATTAATTTATTTGAATGATGATAAGTATCTTTATATTAGGATAATAGGTTTCAATTTTAACTTATTAGACATGTCTTCTTTAATTCTCGGTGATAAGACTATCAATATAGTAATCTTTCACAAAATCTATGCTAAGTAGGAGCCTTGTGTACTAAGTATAACCTTTATTAATTTATCTGAGCATGACCATACACTGTTAGTCTTACTTATCCATGAGTGTTGTGAATTTGTGAGGGTGTCAAAAATATCATTAGTCAATATAATCTCAAAACCTCATTGGGTGATAATCTTTCATCCAATGTAGTTCTGTAAGTATATGAGTCATGTAAGTAATAAAATATATATGTCTAAATATTGATTACACATGGATTGTGTAGATAGTTTGATCAACCAATAGTATTTAGTTAATATTTTATCTAGTTATTAGACAAATAGTAGATTGGTATAAAAATGTTCTTTTGGCACACAAAGTGATTACTATCTTTGGACTATCACTACCAAATATGATCCTATCATAATATCCCCTCAGTATTTTAATACTAAAATAACACATTGTTCTATACAAAGGTCATTCTCATAGTTATACCTCTTAGGCAATATATCAAATATCCTTATTGATTATTTCAAGTATATAATTCTTTTCTCTAACCACTGATTATCTTAAAGATGCAAAATAATATAGTACTAGATGTATTTGTACTTTTAATTTTATCAGTATTATACTCATGACAATTAACATACATATTCTCATGATTCTTGCCTATAGAAATCATAAAAGAGAAAAAAAATTGTAGAGTTGTCACCACCATGCTAGTCTCCCTGACTTGCATGTATCAGATGACATATTTATTACTATCTACCATAGTCAATGATGATTCTGATACTATATGTAACTTCTAAATTATACATTCTACTTAGTTATTCTAGAAATTACAAAAAGGATTGGTCTTAAATAAATTTATACTTTCAACTTCAATAAAACTTACCTAAGCTTCAAGTATTCAAACATTAATTTATCTCACTCAATAAGATTAGAAAGGTTATCATTTTATTCTTATCATATATATCACATGACTATGTCTCATGACTTATCTATCAGTTCTAATTTTTATCCATATTTATCAACATTCATAAACAAACATAAACTCATTAATTCATTTATTCATCACAATACAAATACAATTATCAACCCTAGATCACAATTTAGCTAGACATTGGGTCGGAAATCTCAAAAGTTATATTGAGAGACATCTCATTAATTTGAGGGTTCTTATTCCCAATGACAATCAAAGATTACTTATATTCATATTTGCCTATATTTTTTTCTCACCCTTCAATTCCTCTATATATCACTTTTATACTTGGGGGATCCAAGTGATATTTTAAGTTGGAAGTCATGACATAGACTTGAGGTCATGACTTTATCATCTTTTTGGATCTTCTTTGGAGAACAACATTGAAAACGATTATGATAGATATCTTTATTTTATATAACACAAAGTCATTATATTATACTTAACCATGAATTTAGTCTTGGCTTTTTGAATAATATTTCATGGTATTAGGATTTCCATGACTAAGATAATTACTGTATATAGCACAAAGTTATAGTATTGGTATTGGTTATAGCTTTGGTCTTAACTTTTTAAGTAAAGTATCATGGTGTTAGAATTATCATGACTAATATAGTTACTCTCTATAATACAAAATCACAGCTCTGGAATTCGCCATGACTTTGATATTTTCCTTATGGAGCACAAAATCATGGTGCTAGAAAAGTCATGATCAAATTACTCTTTTGAATGAAAAGTTAATGGAAAATAATATTATGACTTAAAATACTTGGTATTTTAGCTATGCATCAAATTAAGTCATGATTCTGGAAATTATTATGACTATTTGTACCAGTTATGTACTAGGTTGCAATGATGAGAAAATTATAGTGTGGTTCTTAATTATTTTAGAGATAGTATGGTCATAACTTCAAAAAAATATTGTGGCCATGAGGATTATGTCGCACAGTGAAATTATTATTTGACTCAATGATAGAATCATGATACATAAAGAAGATCAAGACTGTTATTTATAAAGTTATGTCCAAGAAAGAATGTCACAGCTTCTCAAGAGGGTAATGAATTTATCTTGTCATGACTCTCCATAATTTTTCTTTTCTCCTAATGACCTAAAAAAGTTGATACATGGAGTGTTGAATAATGGGCCCAGGGATACTTATCTTCAAAAAGAAAAAAAATTATTGTCACTCACTCATTAACCTCTACATGTTTTATTCTATATCTAATCATAATATGTATTATTCTGTATTATTGTTAACATTGGCATGTGTAAAAATATATAGTTTCTCATTTATAAATGTGTGGTAACTTTAGGTTTGATGACTAAAAATATTACTATAATAAGAATCCCTTATGATATTAATTCATATAGAATTCTCAGATTGAGGTGGCCACCTGCATTATTCTCCAACATGTACCTATGAGCTTACTTGATATCATATATTCATAATCATTAAATCATAATGATTAATGAAAAACTATAAAAAGTTTAGAATAATTCTCGATTAAACTTATAGTGTTTTGACATCATGTCACATACTTGATGACCATAAACAAGGTCTACTTTTTTTGAAATTAATCATTTAATTAAATAATAAAATAAAACTAAAAATATCTTTTATTTAATAAAATCTAAGATGATAATAATCATGTACTTGGTCTATGGTACATTAAAAACAATCTAACACTTGCACAAACCTCAATCAAACAATATCCCATATTTATTATCATGCCATGACTGTGATAATTTATGTGAGAAAATGATTTTATAAGCAAATCAATAATATTATCAATTGTATTTATTCTATATCAATGATATCTTGGCTTGAACATTTCAAACTTATTGCAACTCCATTCAAACATATTACAGAGTTTGATTTGTGATTTGTAATCATCCTTATCATACTAGAAGTTGACATCACTATAACTATTTGTAACTAGCTCTTTTTCTTGTCTTGTATATTTTAAGAATATTTCTTTAGTTCTTCTTAAATATTTAAGAATATTCTTAATAGTTCTCTAGTGACTTTTAGTGTGATCAAACTAGTATCTTCTTATCATACTAAATGGTTATATAAATTTGGTCGAGTATCATCATGACATCCATGATACATTTAATAACAGAACCATATAAAATCATACTCAAATGATCCCACTCTTTTCATGTTGTTAGATAGTAAAATCATACTTATAATAAATCACACTCATATGATCCTACTCTTCTCATATATCCCACTCTTATCATATGATCCCACTCTTCTCAATAACAAAACCATTAAAATCATACTCACATGATCCCACTCTTCTCATGTTGTACAAAATATTCTTCTACCTCTATATTACAATCTATAGTGTAGAATTGAAAAATAAAAAAGAAAGCATATATGTGCTTAAGTTGATGTTTTAAAGAAAAATGGTGTTTGATGTTGAGCTAAGTTCAAAGGAAACTCATTTTCAACATTGGCAATCAGATTTATATAGAGGTAAAAGTATATAATGGAATAACATTTTTCTTTGCAATATTCTTCTACCTCTTATATTACGATCCATGGTGCATTAATTAGTATTGTCGAAGTGAAAAAACAAAAGAAAACATATATATGTTCTCAAAGTTGATGTTTTTAAAGAAAAATGGTGTTTGATATTGTTGTAAACTCAAAGGAAACTCATTTTCAATGTTGGCAATCATATTTCTATAGAGGTAGAAGGCATAGTGTTTTTAAGGCAAAATGCTTAAATTGGAAAACCACCACACTATGCAAAAACCACATTTTATTATATTTGTTTTTGATGTTCTAGTGAGATTTATGGTAGTTGTTATTTTTTAGTTTGTCTTTGTGGTTTTTTGCTACTATCCTAAATATTCTAGAAGGATTCTAGAGTAGATTGATGTACTTCTCTATTATGTTTTGTAGTTGAACAATGTTGACATACTTGTTTGATACTTCACATACTTATTTTTTTTTTGGGTAGTTTGGAGTTTGTTGGTCTGTTTGTATGTATTTATACTTGTATTAGAGAGATTTTAATAACTTTATATTTGGAGAAATTTGGAAAAATACTAATGAAATCATAGCTATTTTGGTAAAAATTATTAGATTTTGTGGTGTAATGGCTTGGAGGGGGGAGACAAGCGATGGATTTAATGGTAGTCTGTCAACACATGTCATGAATGATATGTCTCTCAACACATGTCAAATATATTGGGAAGGATTTAATAAAATTTTACTCAATTGAAAGTGATGGAAATTATTAGAAAGATATCATATAAAATTATTCATGACAATATTGGCATTGGGATGATTGCTAATATGTTTACTTGAGCTTGCATTGGAAACTCTTAATATGAACAATATGTCTTTCAACACATCTCATACTAAATCATGCCCAAATGTTAATTTAAATTAACATCTATGATTGAGTTATCTTTTTGTGATGTGATGATACATTATTATTGAATGATTAATATTTGTATTAATGCATGTTGTCGATATATATAATTGTGTTTTAGAATTGAGATTTATAATTTTCACTATATTATAGTTTTATGCATATTGACTATGGTAGATGGTGCCGTGGAACATACTCATACAAAAAAAAGAAAGAAGTAATAACTCTTCTAATTGTAATTCATCTAATACATCTATATGTGAAAACTTGAGATTGAGATAAATTTAAATGTTGTAAGTATGACAAATTCATTATGCATATTCTAGAAAACCGACCTTGAGTAATGTGGGAGTTAAGTAAAATATCTAACCTAAGATTTCACCATAATATGGAATTTATGTGTTGACCATGCTGGATAGTGACATGTAAGTTATGAGGCACACTCAAGAAGAGGTGATCCATATGGTGGTAATAACTTTATGGATCAAATTCTCTTGTATGATTTTCATAAGTAAGATTCACAGGAAGATAATTATTATATATCATGATATGAATCCAAATGTACAAATATATTTATTATTATTTTATCTCGCATTTTTAAGCTAATAGAGGTCAAAGAATAGGAATGCATATTAAAAAATAATCATTAATGAAAGTTGATAATTACAAATGACTCATAAATAGAATAAAATATTACTTTAGTGGAGAAATATTGAGGGTAGAACTATAAGATTATTATTTTTGGTAGTGATAATTAAGGATAATAATCACCTTATATACCAAAAGGATACTTGGATAATTTCACGCTAATCTACACTTCATTTGACAATCAGAAATAATATTGGCCAAATAATAAAAATATATTATCACACACAAATAAGTGAGCCAACTCTAGAGCCTAAGTATCTTGTCAAAAGCTAAAGTTAATTGACTCAACTTAAATAGATATTGATTCATTGTTGATTTATCAAACCATAAAATCAATCATTTTGGGATTGATATTTGGACTTACATATAATTTATTACTTATATGACTCATATACTTATGGAGATACAACAAGTCTTTGGTGCCATTGTTGGGGACTCAACATGTTTTTACCATCATTGCAAGGGATCGAATAAGTTTTTTGCACCATTCTTGGGGATCAAACAAGTTTTTGGTATCATTATCGAGGATCAAAAAAAATTTTGGTGTGATTATTGGGATTGAACAAGTTTTACTGTTATTGTAAGGGAATTATAGTTAGATTGTAGTATGATTAGTCAACTTGTTGATATATTGATAGAATTAGAACTATCATTCCAAAAGGATAGTTTTGTTTCTAATTGATTTGATATATTTAATGCTTAATATTTTTGTGTTTGCTTTTTTATTTTATTTGTAACCACCACTCTTAATGAACACAAACTTTTAAAACTAATTTAACATCTATAGACCAAAAAATCTATAGAGAGAGAGATACAAGAGTACTATAGTAACAGAGAGTTTAGAAAGAATATGAAGATGACTTACTTCAACCAAATCAATCAAATGGAAGAAATAAACTCATTGAAATAGAGTGAGTGCTATTTTAGACAAAGCAATGTCTTCTATCTATATCATCCATATATAAAAAATTATGAAAGTTTATTCTATGAGATTATAAAGCAACCATCACAACATTATGATATATATCTGAAAAATAAACTTTAATTTGATAATAAAAATGTTACTTTACCCATAATGACAAGGAAGGCTAATGAAGTGGAAGAATCTCGGATGAGGCTAAGAGAAATAAGATTTGAAGATATTATTGTGGTTGTGCACAAGGAAATCATGAGTTCTACAAAGATTTTGATTACTATAATCAGGTTAACAATGAATAAAGTTGCATTAGAAGCTAAAAAAAGGCATGATATTTATCATACAAAAAGTATAAGAAGTTATGACATTGCCTAATAAAGTAACCCAAGTAGAGTAAAACACACGAAGAAATCATTGTATATATTAATGTCACTACAAAGGAAGAAGGCATTACATTTTCTAATGATGCAAACCAAGCAGAAAAAGAAACATAAAAGGAAGTCACAATTTCTTTCAATATCACTACAAAAGAAAAAAAATCATGACATTTCCTAGTATCACTACCTAAATAGAGAAAGAAATACAAGAAGTCATGATATTTATCAAAGTCATGACAATAAAAAAAATGTCGCAAATCTTTGTAAGGTTGTAATCCCATTGGAAGATACAAAGCAAAATAATATTGTGGTTTAGAATAAAATCATAATATATAAAGTTGTTTAGCCAAGATTAAAAAAGACAATAAACTACAAAATTTTTAAAAAGATATTTTGGAAAAATTTTGGCCTAGGAAATAAAGGATAGATGAGTATCTTCTATTCAGGATAATTGAGCAATAGAAAGAATACAAAGTGAAAAGAGATCAAATATTATATAGAGAAGCTCACCTAGACCACTGATATCATAGAGAAAATTGGAGATCTAAGAAATATCTAGCTATCGATATTAAATATAGTACTACTTGGGAGACAATCGAATTTTTTTTTTTGAAATGTATGATATAATAAATGATTTCATATTTTTTTTAATTTATGTATACTTATACACTTATATGTTTGTACATATTTACACTCAAAAAAAAAGTCATCACCTCAAATCAAATAATGACTTTCTTATAAGTCAAGTGAAGTCATGACACTCAAACTCATTTATGACATTACTTCTAAAAGAAAAGTAATGACCAAGTGAAGTCATAGTATTTTTATTATTAACTATGATAAGCTCTAATCCTATATAAAGTCTTGAACCCTAATTTTGTGATATTTCTAAAATTTTATCTCCTCTCTTTCAAAGAAAATGTCTACAACTCCAATGATTGAAGATATGAGCAAATATAGATGAAGCTTTCATTTCGAAGCCAGGGGAGAGAAAAGAGGTGACTAATTCGAATCATGAAGTCAAAAGAAAGTGATAGAGGCAGTCTTTCCTAAGACTCCTACAAAAGTCACGACATCAAAGATAGACTTTTCTTATATAAATGGAGAAAAGATTAGAAAGTTTTACTACAATTTAGAAGAAAAGTAAGATAAAAATTACTATGTACAAAGAGTTTGTGTATATTTCAACAGGGAGTTCATCAATTAGATATTTGGATTGAAAGAAGTTATGAATTATATAGCTTTCAAATCTCTAAAGATGCAGCTAAATAACAAAAATATTGCCAAAATGCTAATAGGTGAAAATGGTAAATGAAGAGTTTCTTAAAAAAGGACATATAAGCACTTAGTATGGGGAAAACTCATAAAAGAGAGTAATGTTTGGTTATATTTCCTATATTCTATTTTATAGTTGGCTCTCCATGTGCATCACATAATAGGTGATCTTTCTCTTTACCTTAGTCAAAGGCTATAATATCTATATTGTAAAAATAATTGAGAAGTTCATTCTCAATTTTAAGAGAGTGAATTTTTTGACCGAATAATTCATCAATCTTTCATAACTTTACTATGTCAAGTTGATAAAGTCATATAAATGAAGATCAATATGAATTGTGCCCATTAATATCTTTTGACATTGATAGTTGTAAAGAGAGGGTTAGAAGGAGAAAGAAGAAGAATAAAAACCTTAAAGGGGAAGAGTCAGCCTAAGTTGGGCAAAAACTGCCACTATTCCTCAAAGTCAACATAAAAGTAACTGAAAGAGGTGAAGAGAAGCATTAAAAAAGATTGCCACTAGTATTTGAGCATTATTTGGCTAGGCAAGAAAGTAACACGGAAGAAATCACCACATTTTGTGAACAAATAAAATATAGATTGAATATAGAGAAGCATGATAGATAACAAAACTAAAAGTCATGCATACTTCCCTAGCAAATTAAGTATAGAGAAGAGATACCCAATAACAAGAGTAAATGAAAAGAAAAGAGGAAGAAGACAAAACTATTGTAGAGTAAAGGGATGTATCATGAGAGATGCATGCTAATAAAATATGTTATTTGTTACTACCCAAAAAAAAGTTCGATGATCAAGTTATTAAGATATTGGAAGAACTGATGAAATGCGTGGTCACCAAATTGATGGGATAGAAATTAAAAAGTGGAGGAATAATTGTATTTTATAGCAAAACAAATGTATTTTTTCATTAGTTCATTCGAAAATTCATTGAACTTCATTGGAAAGTAGCAAGATACCACGTACAATGTAATTATGCAAATGATAGAATTAATGGCAAGTATTAAAGGACATTCAGAGAACCTTCTACATCCATTCACCTATTTGAGCCCTCCAGGGTGAATTTCTTATTTAATAATTTTAATTCGTGTGTACGAGCATGCCACCCACCTCTTTTACATATTGAGAAGTTTTGTATTATTTTTCATGATGATTTTGTAATGTGATTCTCCTTATTGTATTGTTAATATTTATGTCATTTAAAAAAAATAGAGAGAGATTTTTACTAGGGGATAAGAAATACTTTTAATGTTAGAGTTTATTTGATATTTATTGAAACTTTATTATAATACTAAATTTTATGATCATGTACACCCCAAAAGTTAGTTAGGTAATGGCCTATTGTCTAATGTCATTGTGTACATATATAGATTATACAAGTAATAAAATGGAAATTTAGTCCAGATATCAATCCCATAGAGATTATACATACAATATTAGATTAGTCAATGATAATTCATGGTTACGAGTATGATAAATAGAATTCAAATCATAAATCCTAGATTGTATGCAAGATTCATATTTTTATTTGTGTTTGAATTCATAAATAGTATTATTATGCTTATGTTCAATCATAGAACAAAGGCTGGATAACTATGAAATGACATCTTTCCCTATAATACAAGGTGGTTATTAATTTTTGAGCTATTCCCAATGATAGTCTTGTCATAGTTATCCCCATAATAGTTTACTATTGAGATAATACATTATTTTAGCTTGGATGGCATTCACAAATTCTCACTTTTTAGACAACTCATTAACTATCCTTAATGGTTATTTTGAATATATAATTTTATTCTCTGGATTTTAGTATATTTATTAATGAAAATCAATATTGTAATACAATTTTTTGTACTTTCAGCTTTATTAGCACTATACTCTCACACTTAGCATATGATTTCCTTTCTATTTTACTAATTATAGTCATATGATCAAATATAACCTGTAAGACTATCACCACCAAACGAATCACATCTATCTATGCATATCATGTAGATTACCTATCACCATCTCTCACTTTAATAAGTGACTCTTAAATCTCATACTAAATGTGAAACACTTAGGAGAACTTTTTATTTATCACCCAATATCAATTGAGAGTTAGTTCATTTAAGACATGCATATTGAAATGACTAATAAAATATTAATGCTTTTGATTTCATAAGCATCATTATCACAGTAATTAAATATACCTTAATTTTGAGTTTTTGCATATGAGTTTGTCTCACACGTCATAATCAGAAAAGTTGTTACTTTCTTTTTACTATATGAATGAGTACATTTCATAGCTTACCTATTGCCTTCCACCACTCTAAGCATACACAAACCTACTAACACCCAAAACTATAGTCTCTATTCTATTTAATTACCAAATTATTCATATAACCACATAATATCATAATAAAACATCATATTAAAGTATCAAATAAATCATCAATCATAATAAACATATTGCAACATTTTTAAATTTTCTTTTAACTTGGAATTAGTAAGAATAATATATGAAACAAATGGATATCCATCTCATATAAATTTAGGTTCTAGGGTGAATCTAGGCTTGAAAACCTGTATCTTTTAAAGCTTATTTAATTCCATTTTGATTTGCCCCTAGAAGGGGGTAAGAATGAATGGCCACCTCCTAGGATTTATGATTATGCCATATATCACCCTTGTTGTCTTTCTTATACATCTCATTGATTAATTTTAGTATTCTTAGAGTTTACTTATATACCCGAGTATTTGGCATCTATTTCATTAATTAGAAGTTGTGGAGCTGGGTAAAAGTTGACTTTGGCCTCTTGGTTATGTAATACAAAGTTATGGTACTAGGTACAAGCCACAACTTTGGTCTTTGTCATGATTACCCATTTAGCTCTTGTAACATAAAGTTAGAGTGCTGGAATGGGGTTGTGGATTGTTCATTTTTCTTCTTTAACTAAAAATCACAACATTGAAGAATGACCGTGACTTTGATTTTTTTTTTGAGCAAAGAGTCATAATGCTTGTGTTAGTCACAACTTGAGTTAGCCTCTCTATAATATTTTGTAGCCAAAAGTCACAATACTAGATCAGCATCATAAATTTAGCTTGAGTATTCTATGGTTTGGTAAAAGAAAAAATCATGATATTTGTAGGTTGTCATGACTTTTAGCACTAGTATGATACTTAGTTACTATGATATTAGATTAATATCATAGCCATGAAGTTATATTTAGCTAGTTTAGTTGTGACTCCAAGAAATCCTTGCAACTAAAAGAAAATGTTGTACAGTTAAAGAATTGTATCAATAAGATTGTTGAGTCATAGTATACGAACATTACCATGATTATGTATATAAAATTTTAGCTATAAATGAAATCTAAAACTATTATATAAGTACTGAAATGTGTAATTAAGTCATAACATATCAAATGTAATGACTCGCATTACTTTTTTTTCTTTCATTCTAGTTACCAATTCTATTAAGTCATATATTTCACACTAAAAACTCTCTATTTCATAATAATTCATCAAAATTCTCCAAATTTGAGTTTTTGTGAAATTATTATAAATAAACCCCTCTTTCAAATAAAATATATCATAAAAATCATATCAAAAGGTCAACATTATTTCGTATTTGATATACCAAATTGTACCCTACATACTAACTTTTTTTTGGATTGTTTGAAGTATATTTATTTGTATGTTTGCACATATTTGTACTTGTATTGAAGAAATTTTACTATTTTTATGTTTTGAGGAATATTGATGAATATTAGTGAAATCATATCAATTTGAATTGAATTTATTAGACTTGGTAGAGTGAAGACTTTGAAGGGATGGAGAAGCAAAATAGAGTTATGAAATTTCTCATATCATGACTTAATTTCACCTTCAACTATCTTACCAAGTAATTATAACATCATTTTTTAGTCTTAACTCTATAAAATTAGTCATGATAATATTTTTATGTTACGAAAAACTTTTTATGCTATGACTCTATCACAAAGTTGACACACTTAATATTTATACTATGTAATATAGTATTCATGGCCTTTATATTATCCAAGAGTTATGGTCACAATAAAATAATTTAATAGTCATTATATTATTTTCATATTATGGTATCCAAGTACCCTACTAATAGATGTAGTGAAAATTTTAGAATCATGACTTATTCAGTACAGAGCAAAAATTTTAAGTGTTTTAAGTTGTAGGTGTGCTATTATTTTTTTCTATGATATTTCATTCTGAAGAGTATATACTCTAGTCATTATTTTATTTTAATATCGTAACATTATGATCTAGATAGAAATCACTAAAGTTATGACTATTTCCAGTACAACAACTTTAGGTTGTATATAAGAAATGTATCAATTGTTGTCATTCTCAATGTCAAGATATTTTGTTCTAGAGAAATATTATCTCAATTGTGATCATTCTCAATACCACAATATTTTATTTCATTTTAGAGTTACTTGAGTCACAACATTCATTGCTACCTGACTATGCCACTCCTAAGAACATAAGAAAAAACATAAAAGTTATGACATCAAGCTATCACCATGAATATCAACTGACAGTATCATACAAATACTTTGATCTATTTAAGTAACAATTAAAAAAATGAAAAGAAAGGGAGGGGAGGGGGTGGTTATATTTTGAGTCAAGAGCCACACAAAAAAAAGTATAGGTGACATAATTCCAACCTCAACTTAAAGAAAAATTCAAGGCAAACATGATAATAATTGATTGAGTTTTAGGTTTTAGCACTTATATTTATATTTGAGTTTGTATTGGGAACCCTCGATTCATACAAGATATCTTTCAACAATACTCTTTTCATGATTTAGGTTTCCTCATAAAAATTCAATTGTATTTTATTATGTGCTATCGTGGATGTATCTTGAGTGTATGTATTTTTGATTTTTTTTTCAAATAAATATTCCTAATATTCTATCAAAAATAATAATTAACCTTAGTATCATTGCCTTGTTCAAAGGCTATGGTGATTGATAGCTTTGAGTGATTTAGTAGTTGTAGTTGTTGAGAAACTTTCCAAGTTCAATGGTTGAGGAGGTTGGCAACCTTGATATTTTAGGTGACTATGATTAGTTTTTTTGGATTACTTGGCAACTAGATATTTTCAAGCAACTTTGGCATTATAATTTTTTCATTGTACATTTGTTAATTTATGGCAAGTTGAATATGGATCAATCTAATATCATAATTAAATTAAACTTAACTAATTATAGCATCAATAAATATGTGATGAAGGATTTGTTATGATGTAAAGACTTATATAAATCCATAACACAATAAGATGAATATTCCAGGTTAGATTAAAAAGAGTGAAAGGAACAACATTGGAAAGTCACTGCTTAAATGATGATGGATGAAAATGAAACTTCATGAACATATTTTTGATAAGCAAATAAATTAAGTAGCTGGTGTTAAATTTTTTTTTGTGTGGATAAATCATCAAAAAATAAAATCTTCTAAAATAGGAGACTTGCCAACTAAAAGCATAATGATGAAAACAACACAATGGACCATATTAGTTTGTTTCATGTAATATTGAACAAGCTGGTATCCATGAAAATGAATATCAATGATTAGTTGAAAGCAAAATTTCCTTTTGGCCCTATTCTTAATAGTTGAGATACTCTAGTAGTTATGTTTAACAAATGTACCTCAAATAGAATTCTAACCATGTACACCATTAAAGATAATTTGCTGAATATGGAAAAAAAATGAAAGAGGTGAATTTTCTAATTGTATTTTCATTTTGAAAATATATGAGGGACATGAAATACAAGAGAGAAATGAAAAATGAGAGAGGGAGAAATGAAAGTTGGAATCCTTGAAGGTGAAAGGGTGATCCAAACCTAGAAAAAATATTAATGTTTTTTTAAGCATCAAGTGTTTCATTTTAATAAAATTTGCCATATAAAGAAAGTCTATTAGAATGGTAAGAAAGGGATAAAAATAAAAAGACAAATTATAATTATTAAAAATGATGTCATGATAGTTTCTCCATAATGACAGTATCAATCTCGCTTCCCAAGATAATAATTGGGCGATTGACTATGGTTTCTCATTTTGCATGCCTTTTCATATTGATTTCTTTTATTCATGTCAAAAGGGTAATTTTAAAATTGTGAAGATGTGAAATAATGTTACATCAAATATTATGGGTGTTGGAAATATTTGATTGAAAATATATATCAAAAATAAACTAATATCTAATGTTGTTAGGCATGGCCCATATATCCATTATAATCTAAGATCCATGAGCTAATTTGGATGGTGAGGAATTACAAGTTTCTTTCATGATAGTAGATTGAAGTTCACCAAAAATTTTCTAATTGTGGCAAGGGAAAATATGAATACTCTTTATCTTATGGATCCCAAATTCTTTCTAGAAGACAATACTTGCCAAACATACAAGGAACCTTTCTTAAAAATGTGATCAATGCACATTTGAGAAAGCTCATAGTGGTTGTATTTCATATATTCTTACTTTAAAGAAATTGAGATATCATTAACATAATCCATATTAAAATTTTTATAATACAAAATAAATAGTTAGTGGTACCTGGTATTTAATGAAATTCATCAAGGATAATTCGAGAAATATTTGAGTATTTACTTTGAGATATAAAGATCAAGTTGTAAATTTTTTTAGAGAATTTCATGCTCAAGTTGAAAGAGAAATAATAAAGAAATTAAAAGATGTTATATTAGATAATGGTGGTCAATATCAATGTTAATTAGAGAGATATTGTAAGATACATGATATCCCTCGAAAAAATAGTGTTGTACAAATAATGAATGAAACCAATGAGGGAAGTGATATGTGTTTGCTTTCACATTCCAAACTATATAATTCCTTTAGGGGAGAGACTATGAGAATAACCATCAATCTGATCAATGATTCTTTATTTGTACCTTTTAAAAGTCATGTGCCTAAAAAAGTTGAGACTAAAAAAGATATATTATATGATCATCTAAAAGTGTTTGGATAAAAGATATTTGTTTATGTCCAAAGGATGAAATGCAAAACTCGACGGTTAAATAAACTATGCATTTTTTAGGGATTTGATCACAAAGAATTAGGATATAAATTGCATGTTCTCATGAACAATAAATTAATTATAAATAGAGACATGATATTTCTTGAAGATTATATAATATGAAGATAGTTATGAGAATGAAACACATAGGCCTCATACTAACATTCCTATTAGCATGGATTTTATTGTTCCACCAATTGTCCCTGTTCATTATAATATTGATAGATAAAGTTGGACAAGAAAACCATGATGATGGTTTCATTGTTAATGAATCATTTAATCTCATTGAGCAAACCCTTTCATTTCCCCATTTGGGATTCCAATGAGAAAATCCACAGGAGGGTGTCATCACTCTTCTAGATATCCTTGTAATGAATATGTGCTACTCTTTGAAGGGAAAAAAACCATATACCTACTAATAAGCTATCTTGCATAAGAATAAAAAGGAATGGAAAGAACCAATTCAAGAAGATAATATTTTATTAAAGAAAAATCATGAGTATGACATCATAAAAATTGCCTAAATAAAAAAGAGTTCTTAGGAACAAGTAAATGTATAAGTTGAAAACTAAGAATAATTGTTCTCAGCAAAGATATAAGGTATATTTTTTACCAGTGTTACCTCAAGCTAGATTGACACCACAAATAGTCACCAGGCCATGAGGTGTGAGTAAGGCTATTCCTATCCCTGTGTTCAGAGGTGTAGCCCATGATGATCAAACTCGTGCTCCTAAGTAAGTGCAAATTCAACATCCACACCAATTGAACTACACGTGTCATGAGTAATATAAGGTGCATTTAATTGCGAAGGGGTTTAGTTAGAAAAAGATTAATTTTGAGGAGATATTCTCTCATGTAGTGGAAATGTCATCCATTATGATTGGTCTTAGTTAGGTTACTCGCCTAAATTTTAAAATTAAATAACTTAATGTGAAGTTTATATTTATTCATAGTAGTTTAAAAAAAGTTATATATGTATGTTGAGTGTCCTAGGGGTTTTGAAGTCAAGGTTAAATGCAACTTTGGAAAAAGCTTTTATAGTCTCAAACAAGTGAGGAAAAATTAGTATAAGAGATTTGATTATTTCATGATAATCACGAGATAACACTCCTGACCATTGTGTATCTACGAAAGGGTTTTTAAACAATTTATTTATCATCCATATATTGTATGTTGATGGTGTTTATCATCCTATTTATCATTCATTTTGCTAATATGTTAGAGAAATTGAAAAAAAAAATTGAACAATCCTTTTTTGATGAAACATGTTAGATCAACAATGCAAATTTTAGCATGAAGATATTTTGAGACATGAAGAAGAGAAATACATATTTAGATAAAATAGAATAAATATGAACAAAGCAAAGGTGTTTGGCTCTCTTCGTTAGAGTTGTTTTTAACACTCTCCTAAGAAATACCCTATTGAGATAAAAGAGAAGGAATATATAAGCAGAGTATCATATTCATCTGTAGTTTTTTGTTTGATGTATGTTTTTTTTGTTTGATATATGTTATGATTTGTACAAGACCATATATTGCTAGTGTAGTTGTGATTGTTAGTTAGGTTCCCTCTAATCCCAATGAGGATGATTGAATAGATGTGAAATAAATATTTAGATATCCAAGAGGTACTTTTGAGATATGATGATGTTTCGATAATGATAAATCAATCCTTGTAATATATTTTGATGCAAATTTAGTTGTTGATCATAATATCATGAAGACTACATCATGATACTTAAATATCATTTCAAGGGGAGGGGGGGTAATCTCTTGACAATCTAATGGTGATAACAAATATTAGATTTGTGATACGCTTGAGCCAATTGTATTACACATAAAAAGGTACATATGAGTAATAATGGAAAAGATATGGTAATGGGACCTTTTGCTCCATTAAGAAGCTTAGGCCTTGTGGATAAGAAGAAGAAGTGGACTTGATAGAATTCCATCATATGAAGCGAAAGAGGGATATCCATTGAGCCTGCATCAAATGTAGAGGTAATGATTCAATGACTTTTGAGTCTATAGCCCGGACCCAACCGTTGATATTGTATTTTATATAAAACAATATAATATTTTAATTCATTCAATTTTATAAACATAAAATACAATTAATATATGCGTGTTTATGGTTATTTTTTACATCATCGCATGTGATAAGTTCACCATCTTCAAAAGAAAAAGATTAGAGAAAATGCACATTTAAAGAATATTTTGTTATTTTAATGGGGGTAGGTGAAAATCACATTGCCCACATCAAAAATCTATTTGGAGATTTCCAAAATTTTTCCTATATAAATGACTTTTCCTATTTCTCTGAAACTCATTCCCATGTATTCTAATTTATCATTTTCTTTTGAATGTATTTAATTTCATGATATAATTTATTGATTTAGTTTTGAATTTTATATCTTTCAAATTATTGTGAGTTTAGTTTTATTTTATAACAGTGGTATCAGATGAGGTTAGTAAGTAACTTTTATAGTTAATATATTTTAGAAAAGTTCTATCAAAAGGGCGATAAGAGCCTCAAGATTTGTGGTTTTTAAGAGGGTAATTGTGCCCCTCCACTTACCTGTGAACTTTTTTAGTGTAATAACACAAATTATTATTATTATTCTCAGTTACTGTTCACTGTAAAAGTGAAACATGACAACAAAATTTGAAATAGAAAAATTCAATGGAAGTAATTTTTCATTGTGAAAAATGAAAAATAAGGAAATTTTGAGGAAGGATAATTGCTTAGATGTAATTGGAAAAAGGCTCACCAGAATATTTGACGACAAATGGAATGAGATGGATAGTAATGCAGTAGCTGACATGCATTTGGTACTTGCTGATGGAGTATTATCGAGTGTGGCAGAAAAGAATACGGTAAAAAAATTTGGGATACTCTCACAAGATTGTACGAGGCAAAGTCACTTCACAATAAGATCTTCTTAAAAAGAAGACTTTACACTTTACGAATAATAAAATCTGTTACTGTAACAGATTACATAAATACTCTTTCTACTTTATTTTCGTAACTTACTATGTTGGGTCATAAGATAGAAGAAGTTGAAAGTGTTGAGATTTTACTTCAAAGTTTACTTGATTCGTATGATCAACTCGTCATCAATCTAACAAATGGTGCATTGAATGATAGTTTAATTTTTAATAATATTGCTTCTGTCATCTTAGAAGAAGAAAATAGATGAAAAAATAAAGAGGATAGATATGTAAATGCACAACAAATAGATGCTTTGACGATGATACAAGGGAGATCAAGGGAGTGTGACACTAGTGGGAGTCAGAATTATGGTAGATCAAAATCTCGAAGTAATAAAAATATTAAATGTTATAACTGTGGTAAGAAAGGGCACTTAAAAAGAGATTGTTAGTTTAAGAAAAGAAATATAGATGATGAGTTATCTAAGACACAAGGGAATGTTGCAAGCATCATGATGAAAGTAATATTTTATACAGTGAGGTAACAATAATGGTTGAAAGTAAAAAATAGTTTAGTGATGTATTGTTGCTAGACTCGGGAGCATCGTGGCATATGACATCTCAGAGAGATTGGTTTCATAAATATGAACCAATCTCTGGTGGGTCGGTGCACATGGGTGATGATCATACTTTGAAAATTGTTGGTATGGATATATCAAAATTAAAATGTTGATGGTATGATTCGTACCATTCAAGAGGTACGACGTATGATTGACTTGAAGAAATATTTATTATCTTTGGGACAAATAGATAGTCTTGGATGCAAAACTCATATTAAAAATGGGATGATAAAGATTGTGAGAGGTTCACTTATGGTAATGAATGGAGAAAAGATCAGGACAAAATTATTCATGCTTAAAGGAGAAACAGTACAGGAAGCAGATGCATGTGTTGCATCAATTACTAAAGAAGAAGAATCAACAATGATATGATATCTTAAACTATCTCACATGTTAGAACAAGGTTTAAAGATTCTATCTAAGTTACTTCCGGGGCTCAAAATAGTAAATTTATCTCTTTGTGAGCATTGTGTTACTAGTAAGCAGAATAGATTGACATTTAAAAGATCAAATATAAGAAGTAAAAATATTCTAGACTTGATATATTCCGATGTATGGGAATCACCTGTAATATCTTATGGAGCAAAGTATTTTGTATTCTTCATTGATGATTATTCAAGGAGATGTTTGGTATATCCAATCAAGAAAAAGTCACATGTATTTTTAACTTTTAAAGAATTCAAAGCAAGGGCGAAACTTGAATCTGGGAAAAGAATTAAGTGTTTGCGGATAGATAATGGAAGTGAGTATACAGTTGGTGAATTTCTTGTTTTTTGTAAGTAAGAAGGTATTAAATGATAGTTCACAGTCACGTACATGCCACAGAAAAATTGAGTAGCAGAATGGTTGAACAGAACTCTTGCAAAAAGAATGAGAGCAATGTTAAGAACTGCAAGACTACCCAATTCTTTTTGGGCGGAAGCAGTAAAAACTACATGCTATGTGATAAATTGATCGCCATCAATATCGATTGATTTGAAGACACTGATAGAGATGTGGATGGGTAAGCCAATAGACTACTCTACTTTACATTATTTTGGATGTTCTGTATATGTGATGTACAACACCCAAGAAAGAGCAAAGCTAGATCCAAAATCCAAAAAATGTATATTCTTAGGGTATGCTAAAGGAGTAAAGGGGTATCACCTGTGGGAACCCACTGACCACAAGATAATTATCAGCATAGATGTAATTTTTAAAGAAATAGTTTAAGATTATAGCACATTAAAAGAATTTTCAGAAACTACCACTATTCATGTAGAAAATGATCAGATACAAGATGTTCCAAAGTCAATGGAAAAAGAATTAGAGCATGAAGCAAAAGAACAAGTCGTGTCCGAGGTTCAAGGAGTTAGTCGGCTAATTCGTAATAAAAGACTACTAGCTTGGCACTAGGAGTATGTTACGGAGAGCAACATTGCATATTGTCTCCTAACAGAAGATGGAGAACCTTCAATATTTTAAGAAGCTTCAAATAATTCAGATGCATCTCTGTGGATGACAGCAATGGTGAAAGAAATCAAAGCTCTACACAAGAACAAGACTTAGAAGCTAGTACCGTTACCAATCAGAAGAAAAGCTATTGGCAACAAATGGGTTTGCAAGATAAAGTGGGATAGAAATAATCAAGTAGAATGGTTTCGTGCAAGATTGGTGATAAAGAGATATGCTCAGAAAGAAGGTATTGACTTCAATGAAATTTTTTCTCCGGTGATTCGTCTTACAACAATTAAAGTAGTAATGACTCTATGTGCTACACTTGATTTGTATTTGGAGCAGCTAGATGTTAAAACTATTTTTCTTCATAGAGAAATTAAAAAGGAAATTTATATGTTCCAGCCAGAAGGATTTGTTGAAATTGGTAAGGAGAACTTAGTTTGTAAGTTGAACAAATCTCTATACAGTTTAAAACATGCACCGAGGTGTTGGTATAAGAAATTTGATTCCTTCATCATGAGCCTTGGGTATAATAGACTCAATTCACACCATTATACATACTACAAAATGTTTGAAGAAAATGATTTCATCATTTTATTATTATATGTGGATGATACGTTGGTAGTAGGCCAATATAATATTGAATCCAAGAATTGAAGACTCAGTTGGCTAGGGAATTTGATATGAGGACTTGGGACTAGCAAACAAGATTCTAGGGATGCAGATTTACCGAGATAAAAATAATAAGAAGATTTGGCTTTCTCAACAAAATTATTTTAACAAGATTTTGCGTCATTTCAACATGCAAGATAGTAAGCCAATTTCTACCCCTCTTCCTATTAATTTCAAATTATCCTCAAGTATGTGTTCTAGCTTGGAAGAAGAGAGGAGGAAGATGTCTCGAGTATCATATGGATCAGCAGTGGGAAGTTTAATGTTTGCAATGATTTGTACAAGACCAGATATTGCACAAGTTGTGGGAGTGGTTAGTCGATTCATGGCAACTCCGAACTTAGAACATTGGAGTGCTATGAAGATGATTTTTAGATTTCTGAAAGGAACCTCAAATATTATAATATTCTATGGATGTTCAGATCTTATTGTCAGAGATTATGTTGATGCAGACTATGCTGGAAATATTGATTATAGTAAGTCTACAACATGTTATATTTTTTCTCTTGCTGGAGGAGCTGTAAGTTGGGTTTCAAAATTGTAGTCTATTGTATCTACTTTTATGATAGAAGTAGAATATGTTGCAGCTACACAATCCAGTAAAGTGGAAATTTGGTTGCAAATACTGTTGGAAGAACTTGGATACAAACAAAATAAGGTTACTTTATTTTGTGATAGTCAAAGTGCTCTACACTTAGCAAGAAATCCAGTATTTCACTCAAAGAAAAAATTCATTAGGGTACAATATCATTTTGTACGAGAGAAAGTAGAACAAGGAAGTGTTGATTTACAAAAGATTGATACCGAAGAAAACATAGCGGATATTTTGACCAAACCGATCATCACTGACAAGTTTGAATGGTGTAGAGCTTCATGTAGCTTAACAAGATTGGAAGCAAGTATTGACAAGCAAAGAAAGTGAGTTTCAAGTGGGAGAATTTTATTTTAATGGGGATAGGTGAAAATCACCTTGCCCACATTAGAAATCTGTTTGGAGATTTACAAAATTTTTCCTATATAAAGGACTTTTCCTATTTCTCTGAAACTCATTCCCATGTATTCTAATTTCTCATTTTTTTTGAATGTATTTTATTTCATGATGTAATTTATTACTTTAGTTTTGAATTTTCTATCTTTCAAATTATTGCGGGTTTAGTTTTATTTTATAACATATTTTTCCTCATAATATTCATCCACCTCTATACTATAATGTATGGTACATGTACAATAATCAATGCTTCAGGAATGAAAAATAACAAGCATGCATATATGCCAGGCTTTAATTTTTTGAGGCAAATAGGTGTTAAATTATGTGAGAAGTTCAAAAAAAACATATTTTTAAAGATTTACATTGATTTTTGGATTTGATCTTTATATTATTTGCTTATCGTGTTTAGAAAATATTATTTTCGGTGAGATTTATTATGATAATTATGATTTTTTAGTTTGTTTTTGTAGTTTTAAATACTATCTCAAATACTCTAAAAGGATTCTGTAGTGAATTTGTGTGCTTCACTACTATTTGTGCTTAATTTGATGATTGAACTACAATTTTATAATTATTATGTGATTTAAATTTATACGCAAAATTTACAACATATTTTAATTTGTGCTAATGTGGATATATCTTGGATGTGTATGCCTTATATTTCCACTCAAACACATATACCAAATAATTTGTCAAGAAATATTAATTAATAATATTATCAACCATCATTATAAGCTAATAATCACATTATAGTTTGATTGATAAAAGATAATGGATACTCTAATCATGACACAAATTCAATTCATAGGGATGCTAAATATACTTTTATAAAAAGATTCTTGCTAAAATCACCTATCATGTGATTAGGACTAGATATTACCTACTTCGAGGTCTCTAGATTCATATATAAGTAGATCAATGAATAACATGAGTGAGTTTGAGAGGAGGAAGGAAGGTGGGGGGACAAAAAAACCATCATCATAAAACCACATATTTTTAAATTGCTAAAAAGCACACCTAAAATTTTAAAAAATTAAGCTAAAAATGATACATGTTTACATTTTAATTTCTAGAAAATATTTTTTAAAAATAAAATTGAGTTTTTAATAGTGACTATCTTAGAGCATCTCCAACCACACTCAACAAAATAGCTACTCAAAATATATTTAAATATTAAATTCGCTATTTTAGCTAGTAAATTTTTAGATTACACTCCAACCACACTCTCTATTTTACACATAACTTTCAATAAATTTTAAAAAGTCAAACATACATATGAGAGAGATAGAGAGAAAAACAAGCTGAGAGAAAATTTAGAAAGCTCAAATTGCTCTCCATATTTGTTGAGTCATAGATTAAACTAGGAATTAGAGAATGGAATAGAGAGTAGTTTGAAGAGAATTTTTAATATTTGGCTAGCTAAGAGCATCTCCAACGGGCTCGCTAAAAACATTAATATTGATATTTTATTGAGTATACTTATAAAAAATAGGGCTCCAACGTGCTCGTTATTCTGCTCGCATTTTTTGCTCCATTGACATCTCGCTCAACAAATATAGCGAGCATTTATTGCTCACCAATACTATTCATCAACTGCAAAATCTTGCCGAACGTTCGATAAACGTTTGAAAACCTCTTCTTCCAGCAACGCCTCAAAGGGCTTATCGCTGGTTCCCTTTGTCGGCATCAATTACATTGACTTTCAATTGCATTTGCGTGAGCTATCGCACACACACTCCTTTGCCTAACCTTCCAGTGACGCCTCAACGAGCACGTTCGAACATGATGTGCCTAACCTTCCTGTCGATGTGAGCTCTTGGAAAAGATCAGCCTCTGAATTAGCATCAATGGTAGAAGCTGGTTCATCGGTTTAACCCAGTCAATCGACATCTTCATTGTTGCAAGTGTTGTGGTCAATACCGAAAAAGAAAAAGGAGGAAAGCCCCTAGAGTTTCCTTCCCCATTCGGATCCGATAGCAACAAAAATATTCACACCTTCGGTATTGTTGAACAAAGCTGATTCATCAAAGATGCTTGGAAACATGACGATTCATGTTTCTGAAATTTTATTGGCGTATAAATCTTTTTTGGCAGCAACAAAAACCTTCTCCATTACAGAATACTCATTCTGTAAAAATATTTATAGAATCATGTCTGATTTTGTCAAATATGCTTCACACCTCCTTCCTCTCATTCTTCCCTATTTCAACAACTATATCCCTAATCCAGTAACAAATACTATATATGGGGTGGTTGGACATGCTCCAGTAATTTTGTTTTTTGTTGTTAATTTCAAAACAGAAGATCTTCATCCAATTTTTTTACAAATACTAGTTGATAATTTCTGTTTTTAGTGCTAAAACTAGTTGATAATTATCCATTAACTAGTTGCATAAACTTCTTGGTAGATGATGATTTGATTACATGTTATGCATTAAGAATGTATTTTTAGTTCTTGGATTCAGAATTTGTGCATAGAAATGATTTATTGATATGTTCTGTTTTGATAAATTCTATATTTTTGTTGTTCTTGGATATTTAGAATAATGGATAATGAATTCTTTGATTCAAAATTGCTTAAATATTTTAATAAATTCTATTTTTTGTTTGATAAATTCAAGTTTATTACTTTAAGCCTCCTAGTTGGATTTGATGTTATTTCTTTCTATTCATGTAAATAAATATTACTTTTATGTGGTTAACCCCAATTCATCTTTGTTCTTCAACAATGTAGGTGCTTTGAAGGATTAACATGGATATTACTTTACCATTCTATTGAATGAGGCAACAAACATAGGTGAGTTTAACACTCAATCCGTAGAACAAATAACTCAGTCTACACCAATATCACCTCAAAAAGAATCAACCACCAAAAAATATTGAGGCAATAACTTTTCAAT
The DNA here is from genome assembly GCA_029783825.1 of Sapria himalayana. NCBI lineage: Eukaryota > Viridiplantae > Streptophyta > Magnoliopsida > Malpighiales > Rafflesiaceae > Sapria > Sapria himalayana. The sequence continues at coordinate 4,660,140 of JAREIK010000403.1, read as the reverse complement.
TGAGGAGGACTTAGTTTTAATCTCGAGCTGGCCGAATACTAGTATGGATGCCGTGAATGGGAATGAGCAAAAATCTAAAAGGTATTGGCAAAGGGTTTGGGACTACTTCAATAAATATAAACCTGAGTCAGCTTGTAATTGAAATCAAATTTCTTTGATGAATTGTTAGTCTTCAATTCAACTGACCACCAATAAATTTTGTGGTTGTTTTGACCAAATTGAAAGGTTGAATCAAAATGGACTGACTGAGAAAGACAATGTATGAATGTATTTTAATTACAAGTGTGATAATATTATTATGATACATAATATAATTGTACAATATTTTATTTTAGATATGCAGCATAATGTATAAAATTTAGGTCCGTGATGCAAATAAAGTGTACAAGGAACTTTATAAATCATCTTTTTAATTTGAATATTATTGGAATGAGTTGCGGTATACCCCAAAATGGATGGAGGATTCTCAGTCAAATAAACAAAAAACAAAAAGTGGTGCAACTCTTAGCAGCTCTAATCCTTCAACACCAAAATTAGTAAACATAGAAGATGACTGTGCGGGCTTAGAGTGGCCAATTGGAAGGAAGGATGCGAAAAAGTAGGTAAAAAAATCAAAGAGTAAACTATTTGAAGATAATTATTCAAGTTCATCTTATTTTTTTAAAATGTCTGAAGAAATGAAGAGAAAAATAAGATGGCGGAAAAAAAATAACTTTTATGGAAAAAATGGCGGTTGTCGAACAAAAAAAGTTAGTTATTGAACAAGAGAAGGTACAACTCGAGAAAATGAATGATGAACAAGAAATAATGTGTATCGATACGAGTGTCATACCTCCGATTCAAGCTGAATATTTTAAGCGTCTCCAAATGGAAATCATGTCAAAGAAAATGTAATTTTTCCCTATTCACCGACTTGCAACTTATGTTATAATCTAGATTAAAGTTATGAATGAATGTTTGGATTTTTTTTTATTTCACTATTTTAAATTTGATGACATGGCACAACACATATTCATTAAGACAATTTTATTGTTTTAAATTATGATATTTTTTAATTATATTTTTTAAAATTAGTTAAAGTTAGTTGAAATATTAATTTATTTTGCTGAACTTGGTTGGAGTAAATTTTGAAGAGTTACTAGCTAAAATATTGAATTGATTATTTAAATATTTTTTTACTGGTTATTTTGTTGAGTATGGTTGGAGATGTTTTAAAATAGCTAAAATTAAGACATAGAGAGTGAGTTGGAGATATTCTTAGCTTCTGCCCAACAAGATATCTGCCTCTAATTGATATAGTTTGTGTTACTTGGGTTGAATAAAATAAAATTACAATAAAAATCCGATCCCAATTAGTTTTTCACTTAACAAAATTAAAGTTGATATTGTTGTAATTTTTTGTTCATTTCAATAATAATATTTTATTTTATTAATAATTTTCACGGCGATATTCAACGTTTATTATCATTTTTTCTTGGTTCATTAACCCTGTTTTGGTTCTGACTGGAATAGTGACACTATTGGGAAATGATCAATTTGACCAATTTCTTTCTATTTTTACCTATGGTCACGTGGACGTGCATGTGATTTGTGAGTTTTATATGGAAATAATGCATTTAAAATAAAAAATCGAAAATTTAAGTCGGGTTTCAAAAAAATGCCCAAACTAGTACGTCTGGAAACACCGTGACAATGACCTTCGTTGTGAACGACGACCATTACTACGCTGTTGATTTTAAAAATTAGAGGCTGGTGTTGTGAATGCTATAAATTGAAAACATTGTGGCAATAGTTCGCCCCTTGCCCCTCGCCACTCGCCCCTCTACCATCGCCCGTCTCCCCTTATCTCTCGGGCCATATCTTCCCACCTCTCTCTCTTAACCTTTCTCTAGTAGCTCATTTGTGCAGCTCTAGCGAACTCGAAGTGGAGTTCATGGAGCTCCATCGTCATGCTCCAGCAAGCTCGATGTGGAGCTCTGTCAAGCTCCACTAAGGAGCTCCTTCGTGGAGCTCGACGAGCTCCACCGAGGAGCTCACTAGAGCACCATCATTGAACTCCAGCAAACTCCACGTTGAGCTCGACGTGGAGCTCCGTTTAGTTCCATGATGAAGATCTAGTGAGCTACATCGTCGAGCTCAAGCGAGCTCGAAGTGGAGCTTGAGGAGCTCCATTAAGGGGTTCACTGGAGCTCGTAGAGCTCCATCTAGTTCGAAGTGGAGCTTGCTGGAGCTCATTAGAGCTCAACGAAGGGCGAGGGTAGAGGGACGAAGGGCGAGGGACGAAGGGCTAGGGGAGACGGGCAAGGGTAGAGGGATGAAGGGCGAGGGTAGAGGACGAAGTGCAAGGGGAGACAGGCAAGGGTAGAGGGACGAAGTGCGAGGGGAGACCGGCAAGGGTAGAAGGACGAAGGGCGAGGGGTGAGCCTGACACCATATTTTTAATTGCTAGTATTTACAATGATGGCATATGATTAAAAAAAAAAAAAAAACAACAGTGTATATTTACAACGAAACTAGTGATTTAAGCCGCACTAGTTTGAGATTTTTTTTGAATTTCCGTACAAAACTAGTGATTTGTATTATGTTCCCCCCGATGTTCAGACGTTCAGTGCGACGAAAGCCTTCTTCGTGCGCGCGCGGTTTCTGAAACGTGGCCCAATTTCCAAAAAATCTATTGTATTTGGTAGTGCCTCCTTGTACTTCGAAGTTCTTCCTCTACCACATCCTATTTTGATACTTATTCTGGACCAAACATTGAATATTCATTTCTGCTCATGGTCCATAGTCTCCTTAGTTTTCCATTTATGTCAGGGAATTTCGACATTTCATGGAACTGACACGTTTTCTATTTCTGACAGGTTAGTTTTGATTCATGTTTATGGAGATTGTGTGGTGGTCACTCATCATTGGAGATTTAGTTGGAGACTAAGTAGAACACTCCTTTTATAGAGAAGTCAGTCACTTTTTTTTCTAGTTTGTAAGAGCTTACCCAACTGTGTAGGTCCACATCCATGGTGGCTCTAGCGTGTAAAGGTGTGACTGTTAAAATTAATGTTTTTATATTAAGGGGTAAAAATGTAATTTTATAAGGTTTGTGTGTGTTGTAATCGACGCATTGTATGAGAAACGAAACGTGCTGAAGTATAACTTCTCCTCTTCCTCTAAACAAACTTGTGTGACTTTCTTCTTATTGATTTTCTCCATAAAACTAAATTAACCTAACATAAGTGGTATCGAAGGGAGGTTCAAGGATCAATATAGTGATTTTTGCAGTGAATTTTCGAAGCTGCGCGAAGAACAAAACCAATGCAAGGAGAAACTTGGCCGATGCGAGGAGCCCAAATCATTTTCGATGGAGAAGATTATGATTATTGGAGTGTGATGAAGACACTCTTGATCTCACAAGATTTGTGGGATTTGATGGAGAATAAGTATGAAGAAGAATCAAAAGACACATTATCACCAGATGACCGAAAGGTGTTCGATGAAATGTTAAAGGATTTCAAGAGGAAAGATGCGAAGGCTTTGTTCATTATTCAACAAAGTATCTCTCGTAAACTTTTTCCAAGAATAATTGGAGCAAGAACATCAAAAGGAACTTGAGATATACTTCAAAAGGAGTTTCAAGGGACCGACAAGATGAAGATGGTGAAGCTCTTGACACTCAAACTAGAATTTCAAAATCTCAGGATGAAGGAGAAAGATATTCTACATGAGTATTTCTCGAGGGTGATCGAAGTTGTGAACTAAATCAAGAGTTTGGGCGACATCTTGACTGACAAGTCAGTTTGTGAGAAGATATTGATAAGTCTTTCTCCGAAATATGATAATATTGTCGACATTATTGAAGAAATAAAAGACCTTTCATCACTTAGTGTCCATGACTTGATGGGTTCTCTCGAGATGCATGAACAACGGATGAATCGACATAGTGAAGCTTCTCTTGAAAGGGCTTTTCAATCAAAAGTGAGCATAAAAGAAGATTCAACCGAAAGCTCGAGTAAACGACAATATTTTCGTGGCGATGGAAATTATGCAAGAGGTCGTGGCCGAGGTCGAGGAGGAGGAAGAAACTTTGGTGATAATAAATTTTGTCATAATTGTAAGAAGCCAAGTCACATTGAAGAAAATTATTATCATAAAGGAAAGTCTCAATGTTATAATTGCAAGAGGTTTGGTCATATAAAAAGGGATTGTCGAGATATAAGTAGAGAACATACCAATTATACCGAGGAGGAAATGAAGTGTGAAAGTGATGGAAGTACATTCTATGCGTGTCAAACGGCCGTCGGAAAAAATGACAACGAGTGGTATGTTGATAGTGGGTGTAGCAATCACATGACCGGAGACGAGTCGGTTTTCTGTAAACTCGACAAGAGCGACACAACACGAATCACAATGGGTAATGGTGCCGTAGTAATATCAAATGGGAAATGTACAATTGTCATAGTCTCAAAGAAAGGTAGATTGTTGATTCATGATGTGTTGTTTGTTCCGGACCTAGCTCAAAATTTGCTAAGTGTCGGACAACTTATGATAAGAGGTCATGCGTTTCACTTCGATAATGATTCTTGCAAGATTTTTGACAAGAAAGAAAATAAGAGAGAATTAATGGCCGTTGTCAAGATGGAGAGGAATCAAAATTTTCTTCTTACTCTCAAACCCGCAAGTGGGCTATCGTTGAAAGTCAACATGGAAGATCTGTCATGACTATGGTACAAATGGTTAGGTCATGTGAACTTTGAGAGCTTGAAGTTGATGAGTAAAAGAAACATGATATATGGTTTACCGAATATTGAAGGTAAACATAATATTTGTGAAGCATGTGCTCTCGGTAAAATCCATCGAGAGACATTTCCTAAAGAGAAAGCCTGGAGAGCAAAGGCACCATTGGAGCTTGTTCACACTGACATTTGTGGTCCGATGTCAACTAATTCTCACGGAGGAAATCGATACTTTATCACTTTCATAGACGACTTCTCAAGAATGTGTTGGGTCTATTTTTTGAGACAAAAATCGGGAGCATTGTCCGTCTTTAAGAAGTTTCAAAGAATGGCTGAGAGACAGAATGACAAATTGATTAAAAGGCTAAGAAGTTATAGAGGTGGAGAATACAACTCAAAAGAGTTTGGAAAATTTTGTAAAGATATTGGGCTTGAGAGACAATTGATGACGAGTTTTACGCCAGAGCAAAATGGCATTGCTGAAAGAAAGAATCGCACAATTGTCGAGATGTCAAGGACAATGATGAATGCAAAAGGGTTACCATTGACCTTCTGGGCAGAAGCAACTTATACAATGGTTTATTTGTTGAACCGATGCCTGACAAAGGCGGTTGAAAACAAGATGCCATTCGAGGCATGGACCGGGGGTAGAAAACTGTCGATGAATCATTTAAAAGTGTTTGTATCCATTTGCTATGCTCATGTCCCAAAAGAAATAAGAAACAAGCTTGAAGATAAAGGTAAGAAATGTGTTTTCATCGGCTGTAGCACTGAGTCGAAGGGATATTGATTTTTTAGCTTGAAGAAGAACAAAGTGATTGAAAGTCGGGATGTGATTTTCAATGAAAAAGAATAATGGGATAGGAAAGAGAAAGATGTTGATAATGTGTCAATACCGATTTACGAAGAGGATCCGAGGGAGGAATCGAGTGGAGCCAATGAAGGTGGAATTGAAGAAAATGAACATCTATAATCTCCGACAACGCAACCTGGGTCGAGTTCATCATTACCGAGCTCTACTCCAGTAAAAATGAGAAGGTTGAGTGATGTATATCCTTGTCAATTTTCGTGTAGTTGAACCCGAGAGCTTTGAACAGGCTATTCAAGAAGAGGTCTGGGTGGATGCAATGGAAGAGAAAATAAACATGATTAAAAAAAATGAAACTTGGGAGTTGGTTGAGAAGCCCAAAGAAAAAGATGTGGTTGGGTTGAAGTGGATTTATAAGTCAAAAATGAATCCTGATGGTTCCGTTCAAAAATGCAAAGCAAGATTGGTTGCAAAAGGGTATTCTCAACAACCAGGAATTGATTATAATGAGACATTTGCACCCGTTGCGAGACATGAGACAATAAAAATATTGATTGCATTAGCCGCACACAAAGGGTGGAAGCTCCATCAACTTGATGTGAAATTGGCTTTCTTGAATGATGTTTTGAAAGAAGAGGTGTATGTGGTACAACCACAAGGGTTCGAAGTTGAAGGTGAAGAAGGAAAAGTGTACAAGCTGAAGAAGTATTGTACGGGTTGAAACAAGCACCTCTTGCTTGGTATGGAAATATCGATGGGTACTTCACTGTACGAGGCTTTATCAGGAGCCCTAGCGAGCCGACACTCTACATCAAACATGGAGAATCTGGTATGCTTATTGTCTCTCTGTATGTTGATGACTTGATTTTTACCGGGAGTGATGAAAAAATGATGCATGAATTCAAAACTGATATGATGAAGAAATATGAGATGAATGATTTGGGATTGTTGCATTACTTCTTGGGCATTGAAATTGATCAATGTGAAGAATGTGTTTTTATTTTTCGAAAGAAGTATGCCGAAAATATTCTCTCAAAATTCAAAATGGAGAATAGTAATCCTATGATGACTCCGTTGGTGGTGAATGAGAAGTTGGTGAAAGATGATGGTAGTGGTGGTGCTAATACGGTACAATATAGGAGTTTGGTTGGGATGTTACTGTACCTTACCACTACAAGACTTGATATCATGTATGCTACGGGTCTATTATCTCGATTTATGCACCGACCGAGCAAGATTCATCTTGGGGTTGGAAAAAGATTGTTGCGATATATAAGAGGGACCATGGAGTATGGTCTCATGTTTGAAAGAAATGGAAGAGAAGATATCGAGTTGTTTGGTTTTTGTGATAGCGATTGGGCTGGAAGTATGGACGACATGAAGAGTACGTCCGGATATTGTTTTTCACTCGGTACGGGTATTTTCTCATGGGCGTCGAAGAAGCAAGAGAGAGTTGCACATTCCTCCACCGAAGCCGAATACGTATCGGCAAGCGAAGCAACCAAACAAGTGGTTTGGTTACTAAAGATTTTAGAAGACATGGGGGAGAAATAAGACATGACAACAGTTCTCTTTTGCGACAACAAATCATCAATTGCTATGTCAAAGAATTCGGTATTTCATTGCCGAACAAAACATATCAATCTCAAGCATTATTACATTCGAGAAGTAGTGGATGATGAAGAAGTGATGATCAAACACGTGAAGATTGATGATCAACTAGCGGACATCTTCACGAAACCACTTCCTTGTGATAAATTTGTCTATTTGCGAGACTTGTTGGGAATGATCAATAAAAACATTAAGGGAGAGTGTTAAAAATTAATGTTTTTATATTAAGGGGTAAAAATGTAATTTTATAAGGTTTGTGTGTGTTGTAATCGGCACATCGTATGAGAAACGAAACGTGCTGAAGTATAACTTCTCCTCTTCCTCTAAACAAACTTGTGACTTTCTTCTTATTGATTTTCTCCATAAAACTAAATCAACCTAACAGTGACATCTACCATTATTATTCCATAACCATAGAATTTAAGAATTGGTACGTAGATAAGAATTTTGTATTCCTTTATGTTAAATTTAATAAAAATTTTGTGTGATCTCTAGCTAGCGTGCTTTGGAGTCATCTTAATATGTGTAATCCTGTTTATTAAGTTGTATTCCCCCTGATTAAAATAAATAATAATTTTGTATTTTCATTTTGTCCTCTTTGTTAATGATTAATATTGTTATTAATATTTAGAAAGTTTGGCCTGAAAAATTAATGAATTAATTGCTTTTCATAATAAATGATCTCGCGTACTTTAGTGAATTGATACATTATTTTGTCTATGGGTGATATGTCTCAGGTTTGAGATTAATCAGACACAATTTTAATTTCTTAGTGAGACTGTGGAGATATTAATTTCTCTCAAATTTCATACTAGGTGAGAGACTTGTGAATTAGATATGATTTTTTATGATAAATGTCCTCTAGTCATTTAGCTATCATCTTTATCATTTTTATTTCCTAACAAGTATCAGATTAATTGAGATGTCAACAATAACATTATATGTTCAATGAACATTTTTGATGGGATTGTAGCACATTCCTAAGGCACCAGATACAAGTCATGCATAGGATCTCGTGACATATGATCCATTACATGATTGGTTAATTCAACATGTTTAGTAAATAAACTACTATACCATATGATAGATGTTTTAATAAAATGGCTTCAACATGTAGGCATGGTCCACATGGCATGGGTCGGGGCCATGCCAAGACAACAATCGGGGAGTTACTCCTAATGACTATAGCGACCAACAACATAAAATATATATGTATATATATAGATATATGTATACATTTATAATATTATATATGTAACTATATATATATATATATGCATTGCTTATGATTTATCCTTTTAATACCTATAGATATTAATAGCTATAATTTTCTCATATTATTTTCTTGCTATCTCTCTTTTCCCCGTATATTATTTGTAATTTATAAATTTTCATTATTTTCAAGTTCAATTACTTGAAGCTTTATTGTCATAAAAATATCTAGGGGGTAATTAGTGTTGAATAGACATTTCTTACTTGTTTGGTGGTCGAAGGTATTTTTTTATTATTTATTTTAATTATTTTTTTCTTGTACTTCTACTTAATCTCTCGAATATTTTTTTTTTTACTTGTAACATTTAAAATGATTTTTACTAATTAAATAATGAAGATAGTTGGTTTGATGTAAAGAACTTATGAGATGTTGAACTTTATATCCCATTTTGTTGCTATTGAGATCCAGCATGATTTATTATCTTATCTTGTTTGTTTCTTGTTTTCTTTTTTTTGTATAAGTGTGCTTGATTTGTGAGATGTTACAACATAGTACATGCATGTTTAATTTTTTGGTTTTGAAAATAAAAAAAAATATATGATTTTTTTCTTCCTTCTTTTTTCTCCCTAACCCTCAGTGGAACCCAAAGGATTTTGGCAAGTACATGGTATCAGAGTCACCATGGTGGCTTGGGGGTGGCACATGGTGGCCGACATGGCAGGCTGGCGGTGCACCACCCCTGAAGGCCTGCAACGGTGGCCCGGGCGGTTGGTGCTTGTAACGGCTGTGAAGCAGCCCCAACGTTGAACTTGTAGAGCTGCAATGGTGGAGGGCATGCCTGGAGGGCTTGCGACGAGCCTGCAGACATTTGGCGGGGCATGGGAGTTTCCATGCTGATTTCCTCGATGGTTTATGTGGTGCCTCTGGGAAAATTCAGTGGTGGTGCATGGATAATGATTTCCAGTTGGGATGGCAGATTAGAAAATTCGCAGCCCATTCCCCTGGTGCCTCATGTTAGAAGGATGAAAAGAGTTAGCATGAGATCACTGGGGATAATTTGGTGGAAATTGAAGACATACGCACATTCGTTGGGAGCTACTTTGATGAGAATTTGGTTTTTAGGCTTGGGATATATGAGATACCCATTGTACGAACCATCTCAAATAATATTAGCTGGGTGGCTGATGATTTGTTCATGGCTGCCAGCTCATATATGGAAGTTGATTAATCGAAGGAAGGCTGACATATTAGGTTTATGTTGCACTTGCAAGAATGTTTTGCACTTCTCATTGCGTGGCTTGAGTACAATCACGTGAGAGGATTGACAAGATAATATTTACATTGACAAACTTGACTATGTTGAGAAGTTTCAGCCATCAGAATTATGATATTTTGTGTTTGTATTTGTTGAGGGAGAAATATATTATTTTTGCGGACCTAGACCCCTTGCAGACTAGAGGATGCTTTTAGTTTCTTATATATCTGTTAAAGGGTGATTCATACATTTACAATCATATCTAAATTGAGCAGAGTTGAAATGATCGATCAAACTATTACAATGACTTATTGACATAATGACAATGAAAGAGCAATATGAGACCTCTGAAAGGGAATAAATCAGCAATGATTTGTTTTTTTTTTTTCACGTGGTTGAGACATATCCAAGGGATATGCTGAATTTCGTTTCAAGAGTTGTGAATGATATATTGGGGTTCAAAGGTTGTTTAATAGGCCATCAAATACATTTGTGCTAGATCTTTTATGCTATACTTTATTAGTCTTGTTAAGCTTATTCATAAAGAGTATCCTAAATTTTATTTCTAGAGTACAATTAGCTTCAATCAATACACTCGTGCTTCTATAGTTCTTGTTTTCCATCATTTCGTTCTAGACCCTTGGTTAATCGATTAAGGAACCAATGTACATGTTATAGATAATCATGTTTTTTTTATTTTTTTTGTAGAGTTTAGATATTATGATATTGTGATGGACGATGATATTGTTGTATGGTTAGGGGATATAATGATATCGATGTTGAATCTTTTCTTTTGATATGTTTTTTTCTGTATTCGATTCTTATTATCATTTTTAGTGTTGGTTATTTTACAAAGTAATTATGTTGTGATTTTTTTTCTTCTTTTGGTATTTTATGCATGCTTGGAAAATTATGCATATAACTTCTTTGGGGAATGAACGGAATAGATTATATATTTTTCAACACTCATAAAAGCTCTTTTATGTGTCTGATTATTATTAATTTTTTGATTATGAAATGATTATTTTTATTTTGGATATTTATTATTGGATAAGCTGAAGATTTTGACACTAAACATCAAGAGGGTGACTTATATAGATTGTGAGATTGTTAGATAGAAAAATATGTTAGAACTTCTTATCCGACATATAAAGATGGTGTTAGGAGAGACTTATTTTATCTATTTTATTTTGGTGTTTGGAGATCTTATAAGATAACTATACATAATAAATTGAGATATTTTATTATTTTTTATGATAATTATATTGGATATAAATGATTATTGTTTTTAAAGAAAGATATTAAATATAATCTATATTTATAAAATTTTATGAAAGGATAAAAATGTAACTTGAATTTTATATTGAGAAATGATAATATATTTGATAAAGTGGATCATTATCATGATCCACTGTATATACGATCAACAATTAGTATGAAAATTTTATTCTTATAAAAAATAACAATTAGTATGAGAATGGTTAACTAGAATGAAAGTATGAAATTTACACTCAAATTTAGAGAAGATTATATGTTTGTAAAATTTTTTAGAAGAGTGTTAAACCCTCTTATCATTATCATGAGATTCCTAGTACATTTTCTCACAATAATAAAATAAAATATTACAAAAAAAAATAATAATTAAAAAATTAAAAATCAATGTTGTATCCGTGACCTCATATATATATAAACTAATCAAACTATCATTCTTTTTTTATGTGAATTCCTTTTATGCTAATTTAAATTTAGCATTTAATAAGGAAATTTTAGATTTTTATTAAAATATTTTATTTTAATGATAGTCTTGTATATATGATTTTCTGGTAATTATTTTTGGAGAGTAATATTTAAAGTATAATTTTTAGTATTATTTTTAATAATGATTCAATAATAATATTGACATTAATTTATTGATAAGAATTATAACAAAAAGTTTGCCAAGTAAAAATTTTACTATTAGAAATGTTCATAATTTTATTAATTTAATAATATAAACTAGTTTAAAATTAATATAATCCCCATTAAAAATTATTTGATCTTCTATAAAATTTATTTATTAATATAATAATTATAAGATTGTTATACACTTATACTTTATGTAAATTAGTAAATAAAAAAAATTATTTTGATGTTCAATATTGTTAGAATCCAATCGACCTAATATTAAAATTTTTTATTGGGCACGAAAAAGTCGATCAGATTTTGTAAATATTAAAATTGGTAAATGATAATAATTTTCTACTTGTATTATGATATTACCAACATGAATTTTTTTAAATATATTCATACTTCTTTTATATATTTAAAGTTTATTTGTAACATAAGTGATATATTTTAATAAAATGTGAAATATTAATTTTTTAGTTAAATTTGTTTTGAAATAGAAAAAAATTAGAGGCTATTCTATCATTATATTATTTAGATGTTTGTATATAATCAAGAGTTAAACTGAAATATGTAGAAAATAGTTTAAATTTCATAACTAATTATATAAATCTATTATCCAAATTAGACCGTAAAATATACGAAAGATTAAATTATTTATATAAATAATATAAGAATAAATATAATAATATCTCTTTCAGTGCTATAATTTTACATTCATTTCAAAATTATCATTTTTGATACAATTAACTAAAAGAAATTAATGGGCTAATTTATTTAATAGTTATAAAATATTTAGATATTGATTATAATAATACATATCCCTTGATGAATTACAAAATATTGACATTATGTAGTGTTAGAAATTTCACGAATTCATTTTTCTTATATTATTTAAAATAATACATGATCTATTAACTCTTATAACAAAGATATTAAAAATATTGAATTATTTGAATGATTGAGAAGACATATACATGAGACTTAAAAGTTTTATTAGATGAATTTCTATAATACTTTGAAAAATTTGATCTCCATATAAACAATGATTTTAAATTTAAGATATTGATGATAAATAAAGTTTGAAGATGAAAAAACTATTTTCATTAATTAATAATCATGTTTCATTTTTTCCATGTAAATTGTTATTCAATATTAATTAATTTTTATCCAATTTCAAAATATTTAGTGTTTGTGATATTTATAAAACATAATTAAATATTTCAACTAATATAATTAAACAAACTACAAAGTGAGTAGCTATAGCTACGGTGCCCATTTGTCATTGGGTAGCAGGCATATTCCCTCAACCCAACTCTCATAGTAGAAGGGTCATGAGGCACTAATAATAGGTTAGTGTATATGTGACTAGACTATAGTTATTTGAGATGCAAAATGCAAAGGGGCATAAAAGCTTTTTGATACATTAAGGAGTAAGACATAATTAAAGTATGATTTTTTTTGTGAGACCTACTCTATTATATATATATATAAATTATATATTTTTATTAAATACTGTCTGTAGTTTTTATCTATTAATAAAATATAATTAAATAAAAATTAAAAATCAAATATTATTAGTATTTCTCACTATAACAAACATTTATAATATTAAAATAAAATAATTGAATTTTAATAATCTACCTTACAAAGTTTTAAGATAAAATAATTGAATTTCTCACTATAATATCTATTAATACAATTTTGGCGAGGCTAGGCGAGGCTAGGCGAGGCTAGGCGAGGCGTGACAAGGTGAGATACTTTTGCCTAGGCTTGATGGTTCCTGGGCCTGATGGCTCCTGGGCTTGGTAGTTCTTGGGCTTTAGGCATGTCTTATGAATGTCTTTAATAACTATGACATAGACCCAGTCACCCACTGACTAAAAGACCATGACACATTGGCTAGGCTCACATGCCACAACCCCAAGCCCATAACCCACTCTATAGTCCATTACCCATAGTCCACATGACACAATCCATGCCTATTTAACCTTAGGGTCTCACCCATGGTTCACACTTCACATTGACTACTCTGCTCATTAACCATCCAAGAGGGACGAGCCATGAGCCACCACCCTATAGGCCCCAACTATCATCCATCAATCACCAGGGTTCCATGAGTCATGTTCCTTGTGTCCAAGTTGTATCTACTCCGACTAGGTACATCCTAGCACTAGAGGTGTCAATCGGGCCGGGCCGGCCCTGCATGATTCGGCCGTGCCTGGGTCGGCAAAGCATGGAAATTTTCCGTACTCGGGCTCGTGCCGTGCCTGATCACGGCACCGTGCCGAGGCCAATCGGGCCTCGTGCTGTGCATGGCCCGGCAAGGTACCGTGGCCCGTTGGCACGGTACTGTGCCAAAATTATTTTTTTTTTAAAATTAGGGTTATGGGGGCGCCGAAGCCCTACTTTTTTTTTAAAATTAGGGTTTCAGGAACGCCAAAATCCTAATTTTTTTAATTAGGGTTTCGGGCGCGTTGAAACCCTAATTTTTTTTAATTTAGGGTTCGGTCTGAATGGGCCGAACCCGGCGGATTGTGCCGTGGGCTCGTGCCGGGCTGAACCCCACAAAATCATGCCGGGCCAGGCCAGGCACGACACAATACAGTATCCATGCTGTGCCTGGCCCGGCACGAAAGCACGGTCGGACCTGAAAAAAATGAGTTTGGTCGGCCTGATACGTCATGTTTGACACCTCTACCTATCACAACATGATTTTGAAATGAGTTTTGTCAGCCCCTTAACTATCTTATAATTTAGCTAAAAAATGAATTACGACAATCTGACATAGTCCATTGGACATCTATAATGATGACTTTAAAAAAAAGATTTATGTGAAGAAGCCTAAAGGATTTAAGGTGAAAGGTAAAAAAGAAAAGATGTATAAATTAAGAAATGTCTATATGATTGGAAGTAGCCACCTTGATAATTGTATACAAAGTTTGATAATTTAATGGTAAAACATGATCATATAAGATGTAATAAAAATCATTACTACTATATTTGACAATATTAATGTGATTACATTATTTTGATTTTTTATACTAATGATATGATAAAACTTTTATTTGATTTTGATATCAAATGTTGAAACTCACACTTGGCTCGGTACCAAATATTAAGATCCTTTGACCTCTTCCTTAGCTCTAATACCAAATGTAAGGAAACCTACTAGACCTCAACTAATCTCATATACCAAATATTAGAAGAGAATCATATCTTTAAGTTTCACGATGTGGTTCTAATACCAAATCTCATGGTGAGGACCTCCTTGAATACTAGGTATTAGGTCGTGCTTGATATCGAGGATACCTCAATATGAAATATAAGGTCTCTAGTATTTGAGAGATGGTGATTCAGCATCTCAAGAAAGTGGGGGTTAAGAATCTCTCACATAAGAAATCATATACACATAAGAGAAATAGATGAGAGAGAACAATTAATTGCAAGATAAAAATTTTTTCACAAAAATTGAAAAGATGTTTTGTCATGTTATAGTTCGTTCTTTTGTTTTTCGTTTATTACATTATAGTACATTCATTTATAAAATGTTTAAATAGAAATAAAAAATCTTTTAGATTTAAGATCTATGTCATGATATCAAATTCTTATGTTGTAATTTTATTTATTTTGTGACACCAAAGATAGGGTTATGATTTTAATTTTTAAGTTATTTAGTTGCAACAACACAAGATAGGTTGTGATCCTGTTCAAGTTTGATCTTTGTTGAAGTTGCAATGTCAAAGAATAAGGTCGTGACTTCATTCGAGTCATGATTTCATAATTTATGTCGTGATATTGAATACATAGTTTTGATTTTTTTCAAGTTGTGATATCAAAGAACAAAGTTGTGGCTATTGAATACATGGTCTTTTAATCGCAATCACATAAAATAGATTGTGGTTCTAATCAGGTTATGACAGTTTAGGTTGCAACATTAAATCATAGTTGCAACTTTATAAATATGAGTCAATTATAATATTTTCTTAGTTGATGAATATTTTTTTTAATCTTTTTCTTTTTCTCAATTTTAGTTCCGTACCACTGAAAAAATTTCTCACTCACTCTCTTTGTACTTTTGGCTCATTGTCTTTGAATTTTATTTCAGTTTTAGGATAACTTTACAAGGCTTCTAAATATTGCTCTCTTTCAATGGTTGTAGTTTCTCTCCTTTGTATTATTTTCACTTCTCAGAGGTTCCCAATTTGAGGGAACCTCTAAGTGAAATTTCACAAAGGTTCCAAATATTGGTCTTCTCCAATAATTGCATATCTTCTTCCTTGAAGTGCTCCCATTGAATTGACTTCTTAGAGGCCCCTGTCTCCAATTCATCATATTTGGCTTATATCTTGTATCATGAAGAGCATAGCACACACTATTAACATCCTTACAAGAGGGTTTCTTGCTTATGTAAATCTCTTTAATGCAGGTTGTGACTCGACTGCATCATCCTCATTAAAATCTTCTATCTCTATCTGTTTTGCTTCTTCATCAGAATAATCTATGCCAATAATAGAATGAAGTTCTGATACCTTTTGTGATGTCAAAATAGGATGATGTTGTGACTCACTATTTTATGTCATGATTTTACTTCTTCAGTAATGTCCATCATGTTATAACTACCCAAAACTCTTCAACTCTTACTCTTTGAATACCATATCTCTGTTGTAGATAATTGCTCTTGTTTATGTATCCCAAAGCTTGAATTTTTTGAAATCTTCATTGTAATCAAATAACTTATACTTTATTGATTTGAAGTTTATACTTTTCCTTGTTTTTTTTGGTACTTAAGCATATGCATCACACTCAAAAACTTGAAGATTGATTATCCTCATTTTCCTTCAATGCAACATCTTGAAGGATGTTTGAACCCTAATGAAGTCATAGTATGATTTTTTAGGTAACATGTTGTGGTGGCTGCTTCAGCTTAAACTTTAGCTCAATGCATGCCTAGCTCCTCATATACCTTGACTTTTCTATTAAAATTATGTTTAATCTTTTAGTTATTTTATTTTATTATGATATCATCTTGATTGTGTTTAGCTTGACAATTTCTTGTTTGGCATAAAATCAATCTTGTTGAATTATTTCTTTATCAGCACCTTGAACTTCAGGAATTTCTCAAACACTTAATTTTTTTTTGAATAAAAAAATTCATGTATATCTAGATAAATCAACAAATAAAATATATGATCTTGATTTCCTAAGTGATATCTTTGGTGTTGTTCCAAATATATTATTACGAATCAAATCCAACATTGCTACTGACCTATTGGCTCTCTTGGTTTGAATTTTAATTGTTTTTGGTTTTTTGTACAAGTAATTCTCTTAAAAATCAAATTTATCAAAATAATCTGGTATTCTTTTCACAATTCTTTTCAAGGGTATAGCTGCGAGGCTCTTCTTATTGATGTGCCAATTGTCATAACCTATAATGCTACAATGTAGTTTTTTGTTGTGATACTATATTCATACATTATGACTATTTTCAAGGATATAGCTGCGAGGCTTTTCAAGTTTTTATGTTGTGATTCCAACTATCGTGACTCTAGGCCCTGTCACTATTCCAACTATCGCGACACTATTTTTTTATGTCGTGACTCCTTATCTTATTGCGACACATTGTTTCTATGTCGGGACTCTAATGTTGTAGTGGCTTTCTTCTCATTGGACAATTTTTTATCCATACCTTTTTCTTCTTATGTCTTCCTCCTAAAGAAAACACGAACCCATTGCATAGAGTCTTGATGGTGCTAATTGCTGCTTGTGCAATGTCACACATATTGTTCCTCAAATAATCAACTCTGCTCCTCGTGTCATCTTGAAAGACATGTTATAACAAAATCTCATCCATCATCTGTTATTGCATTCATAAATATTAGATTTTTATTCAAATTTAGAATATACATAAATCTCAGAAGGAATTTAATAGATCCTTCATACATTTTTATTTTCATCTTTTCACAATTAATTATTTTTATCATTGAGTTATTTCTCATTATTATCTCTCTTTCATCATATAATTTATATTGGTTAAACTAATTTTAATGATGAGTATGTGATATAACATGTATGTGTCAATGTATCAGGTACCATCATTAACATGAGCTACACATGGATGTGCAAAGTGTACCTCACCCCTGGATAGTTGCTTGTCTGTCAAACCAGCTCTCACCGGAGTTGTTGTGTTCTAGTAGCCCCCCCTAAAATGTTCAACTATACTTCATTTTCAATACTTCCTTTTTAGCTTATTCATAGACTTTATTCTTTCTCTTTTCTTTGATTTTTTTATGGCTTATTTTTCTTTTCATCATTTCTCCTCACACACAAAATTTCATTTGAGTACTTTTTCATATTATACCTCCTTACACCTTATAATATTATGATTGAAATCATTGTTTCATATGATACTCTTATTATACTACTACCAATGAAAATAATTAAGTTATCTCATGAATTTGATAGTATACAGAGAAGCACAATGAATTTGTCATCAACACCTATCTCATAATCAATAGATGAGAGTTGATTGATCAGTTTGTGAAAATCATATAGATATGAGGAAATGTGTAATCAGTATAGTTTCTTATTTAGAAAAAAATTTGTTAATCAATAACTTATTTTGACAAAATACCTTAAGCTTCTTCTATAATTTTTTTTATCTTTCTCATTAGAATTGCTCACTAAAATATCATCTTTCAAGCACAATTGGATTAAATATTGTATCTTTTGATTCAATTTGTCTTATTTTACAACATCGACATATATTGTCTCTAGTTTCTAATTATTTGTAGTTGACTTAGAATTTTCAATGATGGATCAGTAATCTATGTAAACCATTAAGTCATCCATTTTTAATTTTCAGAGTTCAAACATTTTTCCTGAAATCTTCTCTATTTCATTCTTATATGTTGTATTTTTCACTCAATTTCATACTCAAACTAGGCTCGGTAATGTTCAGCTTTGATACCAAATAATAAAACTTATGCTTGGCTATGATACTAGATATTGAAACCAACACTTGGCTTAGTACCAAATGTTAGAACCCCATGACTTCATTAGCTCTGATATCAAGTATAAGGAAATATATCAAATCTTAATTAACAATTGATACTAATGTTAGTAGAGAATCGGATCTACATGCTTCACAATTTGATTATAATACCAAATCTTAGGTTGATTACCTCATTGGATATCAAGTATCAGATTGTGCTTGATATCGAGCATGCATCAATATCAAATACAAGGTCGTGAGTTTTCAAGAAATAGTGATTTTGGATCTTAGGAAGTTGAGAGGATAAGAAACTCTCACATAAGAACTAATCCACACAATAGAAATATGGGGAAAAAAAGAGAGAATACGTAATTGCTAGATTAAAATTGTTCCACTAAAATTGATAAGATGTTTTGTTGTGTTATAGTTCGTTCTTTTATTTTTCCCTTAATTATGTTATAGTATATTCATTTATAAAATACTTAGATAGAAATAAAAAATTAATTAAACATAAAGACTTAACTTGCTATACATAATTTCTATGTCACAACTTATTTTATGTTGTGATTTAAATCTGAGAGTCATCTAATTGTAACAAAAAATATGTTGCAATTTTATTTAGGTCTTAATTTCATTTAAGTAACGACACTAAAGAATAATGTCGCAACTTCACAATTCATGTTGCCATTTCAAATACATAATTTCGATTTCTTTCAAGTTGTAATAGTAAAGAAAATGATTTATGACCATGATTTCATCTAGGTTGCGACTTTATATTTCATCTTGTAACACCAAATACATAGTCTTCCAATCGTAATCACAAAACACAGGGTGTTCATGTTGCAACTTTACAATTCAGGTTGCGACACCGAATACCAGTTATAACTATAGAAATTTCAGTCAATATTAACACATATTAATGGTAAGATAAGATATGAATGAAATCAATAAATTAAAGCAATTTGTCATTGAAAATGAATTGATGGATTTGGGACAAGAATTTTTTTTGGGCATAAAAATTAACAAGGATAAGAATGAAAATACACATAAACATTATCTCAAGGTAGATTATATCAAACAAATATTATTGAGTTTCAATTTTATTTTAAATTTGACATAAGAATTAACAGCTTGATATGTGTTAGCCTGAGGCCCTTAGCTATTGATAGCTTGATATGTGTTAGGATATGTAATAAATCATATATTATTCATACAGTGGGAGTAGCAAGCAGATTCATGTTAAATCTAGTGAATGAACAATGTGAAGTAATCCTACCAATTTGGGCTGCTTGACCCAACTTAGTCAAAGTAGCCCCAATGTGTCCTTGAAAATGGATCTTGAATAACTCTGATAATTCAATGATATTTTTCCCCTTCTCCAACTACTAGGGCTGTAGCTTTGGTACATCTCTAGGTGTAATGGTGGAAAGCTGAGTCTTTATGTTCTTCATGAATATGCTTTAAGAAGTGTGACTTGAGATTACAAGGTTCTTTTGTTACCAATATTAATGATTAGAGGAGCGCCACTATCTGTGTTGACTTTATGATCCATCTCTATCAACTGGTTGTGTAAATTATAAAATATCATAATCTTGTTAATAGCATAGACACGATATACAACAACTGGAAAATGCTAGCAAAGAAGTAAAATAGCTATAAAATTTTATGAGAAATTTGTTATTTGACGAGATTGGAAATGTACGGATTGTCATAATACAATTCATCTATCTAAAAACTTGACATTTCTTTTAAGAACAAACTGATTTGTTTTGTTGTGCACTATCATTTCTATAGTGAACTCATTGGAAATTTGACTCTAGTAATGATTTAAGGGTTCAAAAATTTTATTGACTTGATGACAAAACATATAATAGTAGAGAAATAGAAGCTATATAATTTTTGATTGTATTTGAAAGAATCAATGATGATGGATTATTAAAGGTGGAGCTTAATTAGAGCAATCCTTTTGTAGTGATAGTGCACTCACATTTTTTGTATGTATTAGACCATCTTACTTTGTAGGAGCACATCCTTGGTGTCCCTATTGTGGTTGAGTTTGATCTAAAATTATTCTACTATAAATATAGGCTTGTAGAGTAATTATATAAATTAATTTATATATTTAATTTTTTTAGTGTGCAATTAAACAAATACTAATACACTGATGCTCATAAGAAATTTGAAATTAAATATATTAGGACAAATTTCATCAGATACACTTTTATTGATTTTTAGGGTTAAAGTTATTGAGCTATTAATATCTTTTAGACCATATACTAAAATGAGAATCTTATGTATTGCATATGACATCTAATCTTCTTTTATCACTTTGTATTTTTTTATATTTAAATAAATAAGAGTAATATATTTTTATCTAGAAATCTTAATGATTAATATTTTTATCAATGTTTAGCAAGTTTTCTCTAGGAAAAGAGTTACATAATAACTCATCATTATAAACAAAAAAATTTCTCTTTTTTGAGAAAACAAAGAGTTATTTTGTTATGATTCTTATTTTAGTCATTCTTATTTAGAGGTGTCAAATGAGCTGGGCAGGGCGTGCCCGGCCTGAGGCAGGGCACGTGAATGATATGTGCTTGTGCTCATGCTGGGCTTGTTCACGGCATGGCATGTGCCATGCCGTGTCGTGCTGAGGCCAATCGGGCCTCATGACGGGTCATGCATGACCCGGTCCCAAGGCTCATGGGCATGGTTTCTTGATTTGAGCTGAGAAACCATCCGATTGATCCAAGATATTTGTTGGGGCTATGGACTCCAATTCGGACCCATGGTTTTTTTGACCTGGGTACGAGTCCACCCCCCAGACCAATAAACTTAAAAAAAATAAAAATTTTGAATTTAAGTCATTAGATTTCGCTTCCAATGGCTGTGAGGCAAAATCCGATGGCCCACATGATTCTGTCTCAAATAATTCATTAAATTAATAAAAAATTCAAAAAAAAACTTTTATAAAAAAATTCATATTATAAATCTATAAACCCCCCCTTAATATTTATGTTTTTCAAAAATATAAATATCTCAAATCTCATTCTATCCTCTCTCTATCTCTCTCCTAAATTTCTTTCTCTTGGGATTTTGTCTCGGCTTTTCGGAGCTTACATCTCGGACTCGGCTTTGATTAGTGTTTGGATTGAACTTTAGATTTGAGGTACATGTACTTTATGTTGTTTTATGAGTATTTAGTTCTTTAGTTTTTTTTAATTAGTTAACTCTTTACATTATTTTAAAAAATAATTAGTCTTTCACTTTCTCTCTCTACCCTATCTTCTTGTCTAAAAAAATAAAAAAAATGACAAATATTAATTTAAATAACAAAAATAAAATTAATTTAAATTTAGAAAATAAAAATCCTACGCAAAGGTCTGAGGTTGCCGAAATTTTGGTTTCTTAGGTCATCTTGATCCAAACATCTAAAAAATAAAAAACTAGGACTTCTGTAGTTTGAACTCACTTTAATATAATAAAACAAAAAAATATTTGGGGTATGAAAGAAATGATATAGTACAAATATTAAAAAAAAATTTAACTTGTAAAAGTGTGTGCGGGACTGGGCACCTTAAGAGGCATGCCAAACCAATCACCAAAAAATATGGTGTATTAGATTATAGGCAAACTCAACTTAGCGGTGAGTTTTTTGAGGTTGAATCTAGTACAATCTCAAAGTTTACCACTTTCATATACCATAACGAGTTGGGAAGAGAATGCATAGTCAAACTTATCACCACGATGGATTTTCTGATCAGGTTTTTGGAGGATCCAAGGGTAGTGAGTATTATGCAGACATATTTTCAGCATGCTTATCGTAAGATTCTTAGGTTCACATCTAGAAATGATATACTAAAATATTATAATTTATAAAAATAAATAATAATTAATAAATTTAGGGCATATAGTGGAGTGGTATCTGTGATGTCTGATATCTGGACAAGTCACGATGATGCATTTTATACATGCCTCATCACCCACTGTGTAGATTCAAAATGGATTCTAAATAAAAAAATTATAGAATTCTCTGTGATTATTCATCATCATGATGGTTTGGTCATTTTTGAGTGCATGATGAAGATCTTTAGAAAATATAAAATTTAAGATAAAATTTTTAATATCACATTCGATAATACATCTAATAATGAAGTAGCGAT
The DNA here is from genome assembly GCA_029783825.1 of Sapria himalayana. Classification (NCBI taxonomy): domain Eukaryota; kingdom Viridiplantae; phylum Streptophyta; class Magnoliopsida; order Malpighiales; family Rafflesiaceae; genus Sapria; species Sapria himalayana. Next base: position 4,637,488 of record JAREIK010000403.1, on the reverse strand, counting down.
TAATATATTTGTTAGGAATATTAGAAATAGATCATTAAGAGAGATTTTTCACGTTAGATGCATGATGTATTACGTGATTAACCTGGTTGTACAAGTGGGAATGAATGTGTGTTCCTTTACTTTAGAAAATATACATAACTCACTAAAATACATTCGCACGTCTCACAGACAATATGAGTTTGGTAGTCTCTGTTTGTCCGTGAATCTTAAAAAGAAAAAATTCTAATTGGATGTGAGACATCGTTGGAATTATACTTACCTGATGTTAGAGTCATGTGCTGGATATGAACACGTGATATCCGACTATATTAATAGTAAAAGTGATAAACTTATTATTGATGACACTGATTAGGCTACAAGAATTTTATTTATGAAATTTCTGAAGATTTTTTATGACATGACGAACATGTGTTCATCAGTTTATACTCTTATGACTTGCAGTGTAGTTTGGTGTATATGCAATATTAGTAGTTTAATTAGGAAGTATCGAGCTGACCCTACACTTAGTAATATTGTTGTATAGATGAAAATTAAGTACTTAAATTATTGGTCTATAATTTCATCTCTTTATAATCTGACCGCCTGCTTGAACCCTAGGGTTAAGATGGAAGGGGTAGATAATATTTTAATTTATATTTTCTTGTGCATGAACCTAGAAGACCCACCTAAAGGGTTCATTTATGAGAAGTTGACCGAGCTTTTCATATACTACAATACTAGGTATGGTGGTAGTATTAGTGAGACTTTGAGTACGGACATGGATACAATATTCAGAGACAATGATTTTTTCATTTAGTTAGTGAGAGGGAAATGATGGGGTGAACCGTCGAATATGAGTAAATTATTTTAGTACTTAAATACTAAAAACTACTCAATTTTATTATATTCTAATACTAAGAATCTTGATATATTACAGTGAAGGAAATCATATGAGTCAACATTTCTCGTGCTATCTAAGATGGCACGGAATCTACTGACTAAACTAGTGTCAAGCATAATATCAGAGTCTGTTTTTTCTATTACAGTAAATGTAATTTTGGATAGGAGATCAAGATTATGTTTAGATATTTTTGAGACTTTAGCATGTATAAAGAATTGAGAGGATTTGAATTTGAGCATTCAGGTTCGTGCTGGGACTAAGACTGCAGCAAAAGTAGATGAGTTGATTACTGATGATGATCCATAAGATAGTAATTTTGATATTGCGATTATGGATGATAATGATACGTCGATTGACGATTGATGATGTTGTCACTTGATGCCTGATAGTTGATGATGGCGGGATTGTGACACTTATGTTATGCTTATGCTTGATTCATATTTTTGATTTCAATGTACTCATTTTTATTTACATTGTATTTGGTTTGGTTTGGTTTTGTCAATTATGTTTTAGAATTCATACTTTCTGTGTTTATTTAAGTTTTGGTTGTGAATGATACTTGAAACTTGAATATTTTTTTTTTATTTTTAATTTGTATTTGATTTAAAATTTTGTTCATATTTAAGTATTAATATTTTATTAATTCATTTATAAATTGAAATTCTAATTCTAATTAATAAATAATAAAAATAAATAACATAAAAAAACTTTTAGACAATTAAAAATTTATAATTTATAATTTATAATTTATAATTTATAATTTATAATTTATAATTTATAATTTTTAATTTATAATTTAAAAATTTGTAAACATAAGATAATTAATTATTACATAAAAACAAATAATTTAATTAAAAAAAATTAAGTTTAAAAACCGGCCCGTACGGGCATGATCCGACATGGTTAAAAATTTGCCGGGTCTGGCCTAAAGAAACTATGCCGGGCCATGCATGACAGAGTTACTGTATCGTGTCGTGCCTGGTTCGGCATGGTAGCTTGATTGAGCGGCCTAAAACCAAACTGGGCCGGCTAGGCATGACTCGTATGACACATCTATTCTTATTTCTCAACATATACATTGTTGTCTCAACTTTTTAAAAGTAAAGCTTGGCAAAATATGAATTATGCATTTCTCATGATTTTTATGATTGATTCGTATTTATTATGTTTTGAAGTTGCACAAATACATAGAAAATTTAATGAGCTTTTCTTTAAAAAAAATGCTTGGATCAGGTAGTGGTCGATGAACTGAAAATTTACGGTCAGAAACAAACTCAAATTCATTATCTCATATGAAAAATTTCAATGCTTTTTTTTAGACAATTAGTGTTTGTACTGCTCTATATGCTTTTCTTATGACAAGAATAAAAATCTTTTGTGTATAAGTCTCTTGCTTATTATGAGGTTTAAGAGAGATTAATATCTTGACAGCCTCATATATGAAAATCAGAGACTGTGTTTGATAAGTCTTAAACCCGAGACCCACAATCATTGAATGAAAATATTTATCATCACATCAATACATGATTTTTTCTTATGAAAAGACATAATATGGTTTAATTGGTTAGTTTTCAGGAATGCAATTGGTTGAACTAATAGCCTCTGACACATGTCGTATCTCAATCTGTGGTATGATTTATTTTCAGGTAAAAGGACATGCTGAGTGAAATATCTTTTCAATATTTAGCAAATGGTAGAAGCATGATTGATGATGATGAAGATGATAGTGATTGGGAGCCTGGAAAAGGGTTTGGTGATATGGTGAAGTGGTTTTGTACCAACTGTACTATGCCTAATTTTGGTGATGTTTATTGCTCTGTACGAACATTATCTTGGCTAGTTTGATATTTAATTTTCAAAGTTAATATTACATTTGCTTGCTTATGATTTTTTCACATCATCTTTTTTGGATGAATAGTCTGTAATATGTTGTGTTATGAAGCTGTACATTTTCTCAGTTTATTGTAATCCTAATAAAATGGTAATTTTGCATGAATTGTGGGATGGCTAATCTTGTTTTTGATGAATATTGAACGAGCAATCATTTCATACAATATCCATGGTGGGACCATGCCAGTCCGTGGCTCACAATTAACCATTTTTTTGATACTATTGTATGCAACAATTTTTTGCACAGAACTTACTTTATTAGATCAATAATGATTGTTTTGCTTATTTGTGAAGATATGTGGAGAACATAAAGAATCTGGCATTCTAATGCATGGGTTTTTTTCATCTCCATCTTCACCAAATTCAGGCTTTATTAAGAATGAGCTAGGATCAGAAGGTACTAGTTCTTTTAATTGAGCAAGCAATTGATTTGATCTGTATTTAAATGATTGGTAACTTCCAATTTTCATGTGCCTTTTAATTTATGTATTTAGTGTTAAATATGAAATTAAATTCCATGCAGTGCATGTGGTGTAATTGAAATTGTCCGTATTTTCATTTTTGAATTATGAAATATTTATCCTATTAATTAAACATAAATCATGATAAATAAAATTTTCCCTATTAAATCATAAATATACACTAGAATGAAAAATCTTGGAGCACCTTTACATGCTACCTACGTAGGACTGCAATTCAGCAGGTTGGGTCGGGTTGAGAGCCAACCCAAGATCAGCCCAAACTTTTACTACATCAATCTGAGCTTAATCCAAACTAAATTTATTAAGCTTGGGTTGAAGTTGGGTTGAAATTGGGTTGGGTTGAGTTAGGTTGGGTTAAAGAGATATCATTTGGTATTGATAAGATTTTACTAGTTTTAATGAATTTTTAAAAATAATGCTTGAATACATAGTCGCGCATGATTATCTTTCAAATATAAGAAAAATATGACTCATTGGGTGACTGTAAAATATAAATAATCATGCTCAAAATTATTATTAGTCACAAAGAAAAGACAATAACCAAAATAAATATAATAATTATTTATATCATACATACATGATCCAAATGTTGAAGAGTTGGATGAAGAAGATAATGATGATTTTGAAGAATGATGACTGTGAATAGAAACTAGTTTTTCTCTTTTATAAATTTTTGGAGGAAAAAAATGAAATAGAGAAAGAAAAGGGAAGAACTAGCGCTATAAAAGAGAGAAGAGAATAGATGAAAAGTATAATAGGGTTTTGATGCTAAAAAGAGAAATACAAAATTAAAAATGAAATGAGGTTTTGGTGTAAAAGAGAGAAGAGAACGAACAAAAAATAAAATGAGATTTGGTTGCAAAAAGGAGGAGAATGATTGGTAAGTGAAATGTAATTTTTTTTCTATGTTATATATATATATAGTCGGGTTCATGTTGGTTTTGGTTGCCCGAGCTATTCGCATTAGTCTAATCTGAATTTAATTATGGTTGATTAAAATAAATCTAATTCTAATTTGAGTTACATAAAATGATGCTTAAGCCCACCCAAACATTGGGTTGGGTTCGGGCTAACTCGGGTTGACCCACCCAAGTTGCAGTCCTATACCATTGACTTCTTTTTTTTTTTCAATGCATATTATACAAGTATAAAATGAATATTAATTTTAATGCATTTCCTCATGTTGTTCATGTAAATATTATAGTTTGATTTTTTATGTTAATATAACTTATTTTAATAGGCATTAGGAATTTTTTTTTCTAGATGAATTAATAATACATTTTAATTTTTGTTGTTGTTCATGTACGAAATACATGTGTTGCCATTGTAAATGGGTTACCTATGTGTTTGTGATGACAACTCTTGGCTCCTCACTTGACAAAAGACAAGACATCTTAAATAAGTAGGGCCTTTTTATCTTGTCTTTTTTTTTCATGTCATTGTGGTGAAAGGTGTACCTAGGTGCAATTGATGACAAATCTTGAAATCTCATTTAACTCGAGGCAAATCATCTTAAATAAGGAGAGCTTTTTGATTCTCCTTTCTATGAGGTATACCTATTTTCCTTCCTCTATGGCTGAAGAGGCTTGAGTTTGACTTTTTAAAAAAAAATAATTTTTTAAATTAAGTTGTTTATTGGTATTTTTTTAATCTGGTGTTTCCTCAAGCCAGATTGACTCATCGAACAGTCACTGAGGCCCCTGGATGGGAGTAGGGCTATTTATGTTTTCGTGCTTAGAGGTGTAGCCCATGAGGATTGAACTTGTGTTCCCAAGGAAGCGTGAATTCAACATCCCTATCAGTTAGACTACATGTGTCATAGGTTATTTATTGGTATCTATGAGTATGTAGTTATACTTAAAAACTATCTTTTTTATAGGCATATATAAGTGTGTAATAATGGGTAATTAGGTTTATATGTAGATAAGATTGATACACATGTACATATAGATAATACACAGTGTTGAATTAAATAAAATACATAGATAATTTTATCAAATTAAAAAATGATTTAAAAAATAATTTTGTAAATTAAGTATGATTGGAGCCTATATTTTGTGGCCACTCCTATACATATAACTAAATAAAAAAAAAAGAAAATGCATCAATACTTTTTTTATAGTTGTTGCATATATATCTCTAACATTGAGCTTGAAGGAAAAATGAGTAATTTGGGATCCTCTCAAAGTTTTCATTGAAAATATTTATATGTTGGTCTTTACTAGTTGATTGAAAGCTAAATGAAGTAGTAACTAACAGTCACAAAATAAAGTTGGTCTTAAATAAAAAAAGGGGAATGGTGTTTTAGTGTACTCCCTTTGAAATATTAAAAAAAAGATAACTCATCTTTTAATATTAAAAAAAAAAGGTATCAAACTATTAATAAATTAAAATTCATGTCGCTCAAATATATTAATTTTAAATTATCTTTGCCCCCTCTTTTTTCTCTTGCTCTTGTCCTTACTTTTGCCCCTTGCCTATCTCCCCTCACCCATCTTCCCTCGCCCTTCTCTCCTCGTCCGTCTCTCCTCACCCGTCTTTCCTCGTCCGTCTCCCCTCGCCTGTCTCCCCTCGTCCGTCTCCCCTCGCCTGTCTCCCCTCGTCCGTCTCCCCTCGCCTGTCTGTCTCCCCTCGTCCGTCTCCCCTCGCCCTTCTCCCCTTGCTCGTCACCCCTCGCCCTTCTTCCCTTGCTCGTCACCCCTCGCCCTTCTCCTCTTGCTCGTCACCCCTTGCCCCTCTCCAAGATGGAGTTCGGTGGAGCACCATAAGCTTCACGAGTTCCACGATGGAGCTCATTGGAGCTCGACGAGCTCCATCGTGGAGCTCGCTGGAGCTCCTCGAGCTCCATGATGGAGCACTAGTGAGCTCCATGATGAAGCTCGTGGAGCCTAGGCTTTAGGCAAGCTTGAGGTGAGGCGAGGCTCTTTTTCTTGAGCTTGGTGTAGCCTAGGCTTTAGGCATGCTTGAGGTGTGTCTTTAATAACTATGTATACAATACATAAAAAATTTTAACTTCAAAAATGATATAAGAAATGATTATTATAAATTGAATATAAATATGATTGGAGCATTCTTATACACCTTGAGTACACTATTGTGCTACTAAATAAAAATTGCAAGGTAACTCAATACTTATCCTTAAGTTGGTACATATATATCTATAACTCAGAGGTTGAACGAAAAGTGAGCAATATGGGGTTTTCTTCGAGTTTTTATGAAAATATTTACAAGCTATTCTTTTAGAGATGTATGCTAAATGATAGAATCTTTTTAATATTGAGTTGAATACAAGAACAATCTACTTTAATATATTTTATTTGCTCATGAAAGTCTGAATTAAAACTAATGATTTGTTGAATGGCTATCATAAAATAGTAATCTTAAAATAGAAAACCTATATTATTGAGAAAGTGTCTAATTCAAAGGGGCTTACTTATAGTTGATGTCATAGTTTTTTATTTTGTCTTTGTACTTGATTTCGATATAATTATATAGGCTTTACATGTTTAGGATATAATATTTCCTCCAAAAAATATAATAATTTGTGATTATTGGAGCTTTATTGGAATTTGAGCAGCTAGTCAAAAGAAAGTCTCCCTAATACCTTAAAAAAATTCCAAGCTTTGAGGTTTCATTGCATATCTAAGTATGCGAAGAATAATATTCAAGTATATTTGTGTAGGAGAACTTAAAAAATAACTAATTACATTATCAACATAAGTGATGTCTCTGTTAGTGATTATCATACAGTTAAGTTTTTTATGATTCTTATATATCTGATAGTCATCTAAAGTATTTGTTTTCATAATGGGATGAATATCCGAATCAAGAGAATTATTTTCTTAAGCATAATTCAATAATCAAAAGTTAGAGTAAATATCCAATGTATACTTTTTTTGGTACTAAATTATTAAGCTACTAGTCTACCGAAATAATTAATCTTGATTCCTAGAAAATAATAAAGGTGATCAAGATCCATTATTAAAAATACAATATGTAGATTTTGCTTTAGTTGGAAATTATTCAACTAATTATCATTTATACTAATAACAATTCACATAAATTATAATTCTTTTATGTAATTTTGGTAGTATTACAAAATGAAGTATTGATTCAAGTTATTGCTCATCTTGTTACAAGTTTATCTTTTTTTTTCTTGTTATTTCATGCACTTGTTAAGGCGTACTTAGTATTTGTTCTTAAAAATAATTATTAACTAAATTTGGTGCATGAAATTCTCTTGTGTTTGTGTCCATCTTGACTAATCACATGGGGAGATGTGTCTTACTTCATGTTTTGCTTTTAGATAAGTTCGAGTGATAGAAATCTCTTCAAGCTAATGGTAGGAGTTAAACCCCAAAACATTTGGGAAACATACTATCCTAGGACACACTATTCGATATTTTATATACTGATTTTTTTGGGCAGTTTAAAGTGTATTTATTGGTGTATTTATATGCATTTGTAATTTTATTGGATAGATTTTACTAATTTTATATTTTGATAGTTTCTGATGAATATTAGTATAATAGTAGTTATTTGGATTGAAATTGATAGATTTGGTAATGCAATTGCTTGGAGGGGAGAGAGAAGTATCGGAGAGTTAAAATATTTTTAATATCATGACTTAAGTTAAGTTTGATTTTTACTATCTTATCGAGTAGTTATGATATTATTTTTTGGTCATAATTTTACAAAATTTATAATAATAATTTATAATAATATGATTCTACTATTGAGTTAATACATTTTTTTTACAGTGCAACACAATCTTTTATCTTTGTAGTCGTTATATTATCTAGGAGTCACGATCGTATTATCTCTAAAATATATAAATGTTGCGATATTATTTTTAGGGCGTGGTATCCAATATCCTACTAGTAAAGGTAGTAATAAAAAATCCATAATGCAATTTTAGTGTCTCGACTTATTTATTACAGAGCTAAAATATCATGTGTTTTGAGTAGTGTCATTATTTTTTATCTCAACATTTTGTTCTTGAGAGTATTTATGATGGTCATGGTATTTTTCAGTGTTGTGACCTTGTGCTCTAGAAAAAAATCATAAAAGCCATAGTCTTTTAAGTGCCGACTTCGTGGTACAGAGAATAAATATTATTCGTCATGATAATTCTAGTACCATGACATATAAGTTGCACCCATTCCCATCATTGTGATATTTTATTCAAGTGAGAAGTTGTCTTAGTAATGGTTTTTCTTAGCTTGATAATATTATGTTCTAGATGAGTGTTATCTGAGTCATGAAATTCATTATCGTCGTGATATTAGTATTCTAGAGAAGATCTGATTAGATATGAAAGTCAATATCTCAAGCTAACATCATGATTTCAGTTAAAAGCATTGCACAGATATCCCGAAGTATTTAACAACTGCTTAAAAAAAGAAAAAAAGAAAAGAAAAGTGAAGTATTAAATTTTGAGCCAAGAGCTACTACAAATCCTAAGTAGTATGATTTTAGAGGTGTCAAATGGGCTAGGCAATCCGGGCCTCGCTCGAGGCACATCCATACTTGGCTGTGCCTAGCAATGCACAATACAATCCAGACCCACGCTCGTGCCGATGTGCCTAGTTCTACAGAGTCATGTTCTAGGCTAGGCACGGCTCGGTACGAGGGCTGGTGGACACGCTAATTCGACACGACTTAAACTGTGCCCCGAACCTGCCCGAACCTGATGCCCAATGCCCAATGAATCCAAAATTTTGTTGGTTTCGTAACTCAACTGACTCAACCTGCAATCTTTTTTTCCCAGCTCCCCAGCCCGAGCCCGATAGTTTCAGAAGCCAAAGCTTCTGGAATCAATGACCTTTTGGGTCGGTTCAACGGTCGAACCGATCCAACGGTCCAAAAAAAAATTTAAATCTCAGCCATTATATTTCTCCCCTAATGCCTATTAGGCAGAATTCGACTACCCTAATGATTCTACCTGAATTTTTAAAAAAAAATCTAAAAAAATATTTAAAAAAAAACTTTTCTATATCTATAAACCCCCCCCCCCCCCCTCATTCAAATATTTTTTTTAAAACACTGATCTTTTTCTCTCTCTAACTCATATTTTCTCTCTTTTGGTCTCTTGCTTTTGGCTTTTAGTTTTGGTTTTAAGGACTCAGATGTGGTGTGACCTTGTGGATTGTGGTGCACGTGAGGTGCAGACATAAAAAAGGCAAAGTTTATGCATTTCGCATTTTGATTTACATGTTTTTTTTATTTTTTAATTTTAAGTTATTAATTTTAAAATCTTCTTCTAATATCTTTCTTTATATTAATTAATTTAAATTTATTAATTAAAATATAATATATAATAAAATATAATTAAAACAATAAAAAATAAAAAATAAAAATGATAAATAGTAATTTTAATAATGAAAATAAAATTTATTATAATTAAGATACTAAAAACCCTACGAAAAGGTCCAAAGTAACTGAAATTTTGGTTTTTCCAATTTTCTCGATTTAAATATCTAAAAAACAGCAAACTAGAAGAATATAAATAGTTTGGACTCATTTTAATATAATACAACAAAAAAATATTAGGATGCAGAAGAAGAATCGACACAATGCAAATATTATAAAAAAATTTTAAGCTGTAAAAGTTTGTGAGACTTGGCATATTAAGAGGCATGTTGAACTATGCACTAAAAAATATGGTATATTAGATCTTAGGTAAACTCAACTCAGCGGTGGGTTTTTTGAGGCTTAATTCAGTTCAATCTCAATATTGATCCAATTCATATACCACAATGAATTAGGAATGGAAGACATAACCAAACAATTTATCACGATGGGTATCTTGAATAAGTTTTTGGAGGATCCGAGAGTAGTTAGTATCATACTGACTTATTTTTAGCTTGCATATCGTAGGATTCCTAGGTTCATATCTAGAAAAGATGTGCTAAAATATTATAAGTTAGAAAAAAAATAATAATTAATGAATTTAAAGATTATAATGAAGTGATATCCATGATGTCCGATATCTGGACAAGTCACGACGATGTATCTTATGCATATCTCATCGCCCACTATGTATATTCTAAATGGATACTAAATAAAAAAAATATTAGGATTCTTGGAGATTCTTCATCCTTATGATTGCCCGGTCATTTTTGAGCGCATTATGAAAATTTTTAGAAAATATAAAATTTAAAATAAAATATTTAGTGTCGCATTCAATAATGCATCTAACAATAAAGTAGCAATTAACATGTTTGTTAAGACTATTAGAGATTGATCATTAGGAGATATTTTTCACTTTAGATGTATGTGTCACATCATTAATCTTATAGTACAAGCAGGGTTAAAGGTTATTTTGTCTATTTTAGAAAATATATGTAACTCATTATAATTTCTTTGTATGTTTCGTAGACAACAAAAGTTCGGTAATCTATGTTTGTCTGCGGGTCTAAAGAAGAAATTCTAATCAGATATGAGATACCGTTGGAATTACATATAGCTTATGTTGGATTCATATGTTAGATATGAACATGTGATATTCATCCATGTCAATAGTAAGAGTGTCTCATTTATTATTGACGACACTGTCTGTGCTACATAAATTTTATTTATAAAATTCTTAAAAATTTTTTATGACATGATGAATATGTGTTTGTCAGTTTATACTCTTATGACTTATATTGTATTCAGGTGTATATGTAATATTAGTAGCATATTTAGGAAGTTTAGACATGACCTGATACTTAATGATATAATTGTAGAGATAAATACTAAGTACATAAAGTCCTGATCTACCATTTTATCTCTTTATTCTCTGGCTGCCTGCATGGACCCTAAAGTTAAGGTGGAAGGGATAGAGAATATTTTGACATATATATTCTCATGTATGAACCAGAAAGATTAATTTAAAGGATTCATTCATCAGAAGTTGACTGAGTTCTTTACATACTACGATATTATGTATGATAGTAGTAGTAGTGAGGCTCTGAGTATGAACATGAATATCATATTCGGATATGATGACTTTTTTATTTAGGTAGTGAAGGAGAAACAACTGGGTGAACCGTCGAATAGTAGTGAGCTCTCTCGGTACTTAGATATCGATTATTACTCAATCTTATCACATTCTGATAATAAGAATCTTGATATTTTATAGTAATTAAAATAATGAGTCTGCATATCTCGTGCTATCTAAGATGACATTAGCATGTATCAAGAATACTATCGAAGTTTGTTTTTTTTGTTATAGTAAATATGATTTCAGATAGGAGATTCAAATTATAGTCAGATATTATTGAGACATTAACATGTATGAAAGATTGAGAGAATTTGAACTTTGGTATCCAAAATCTTGCTAGGACTGATGTAAAATTAGAAAAATTGGTTGCTGATGATGATCCATAGGATATTGATGACGATTAGCAACTGTTAACTGATGATGATTGATATATTGAGATACTGATATTTATCTTATATCATCATTGATGATTGACTATTGTTCATATGTTATAATGCTCACGATATTTTTTATTTTCATTTATTTATTTTTTGGATTAAAATTATTTTTATTTTTTTTTGTTATTTTACTTTAATGTTTATTTCTTGAATCTTCATTTATATTTTTTGTGATTTTTATTTATTTGTATTAATATTTTAGTTTTATTAATTCAAACACTATTAATTTTTAAATTTTAGTTATTTATTATACTATACTTTATGTTTAAAATTAATTTAATAAATTAAAAATAAAAAAGTAATTATTATTTATTTATTTTAATTTAACAATTAAATATAAATAATTTAATTATTAAATAATTAAAATTTAAAATTTTTAATAATTTTAATATTCTAGATTAAATATTTCCAAAATGGCCAAAGCCCAGCTCAAATGGTCAAACCAAGCCCCAAACCTGGCCCAGACGAGCTAGAACTGGCCTATCCAGGCACGACTCACCATGGCTTCATCACAGTCAGGCTAACGGGTCATGCCGTGTCGGCTGTAATGAAGTTGTGATGGGTCAGGTTTGGCCCAGCCCGTTTGACACCTCTATATGATTTCAACCTTCAATTAGAGGCAAATTCAAGGTGAACGTGAATAACACTTGATTGTGTTTATGTTTTGACACTTAGATTTATATTTGAGTTTAAATTGGGATTGAGTAACTTTGATTTGAATGTATTGTATCTCAATGCATTTCGTGTGATTTTTTTTCATAATATTAGGCTGAATTGATGTCTATGGTTGAGTTATATATTTGTGTGTGATAGATATGGTACTTCTATATTTATTAATCTTTGTATTATTATTGTGTTGTGGAATATTAGTGCATTTGAATATATCATAAATTTGAGATTATAGTACTATAAGAAGGAAATGACAGTCTTTATAACTTTAATGATTGAGATAAATCTATGTGTGAAAATTTGAGATTAATATAAATTTAATTATTGTAAGTATGATGCTTACAAAAATGAACACACGCACACACTTATGACTAATTTATTATGTATATTCTAGAAGAATTGATCTCGAGTATTGTGGATGTTAAGTTGAATGCTTACCTTATGAGTTTAACCATAATGTGTAAATCATGTGTCCTTTGTGAAAAATGTTAACATATAGGTCATGAACTACACGTAAGAGGAGGTAACCTGTATGATGGTGTATTTTGTGAGTCAAATTTTTGTGTGTGATTTTTATAAGTGAGATTCATAGAAAGTCGTATGTTAATTGTTGTGATTATTATGTTTACGAAGCCAAAAACACAAATAAATTTATTATTATATTATTTTGCATCTTTAAGATATTAGAGATGGAATTAAAAGAGTACATATTCAAAGCAATTGCCAATGATAGTTGAAGATTTTCCGAAAATTAATAGATGCGTGAATGACTCACCAGACATGAATAGAATAATTTGTTGTTTCGGTATTAAAATTTCTAAGGGATAATTACAAAATGATTAGCCTCGGTAGTGAAAGTCTAAGGATGTTAGCTACTTTGTATAGGATAGTTGGACATTTTCATACTATGCTACCATTCGTTCAATAATCAAAAATAAAATTAACCAAATTTTAGAGAAATATCCTTATATATAAGGAAGTAAGTCAACTGTAGAGTTTAAGTATCTTACTAAAAACTCAAATTTGTTAACTTAACTCGAATAGTAGTTGATTTACTATTAATTGCACGAACTATCAACTTAATCCATGTGAGATTGATTATTAGACTTATTTCTATTTTATTACTTATATAACTAGTATATTTGATAGATTATGTTAGACAAGAGACAATTATCCAAGAGACAATTATCCAACTAGATACTAAGATTGTGTTGATTCACAATAAGATTTAACACCATCCCAAAGCCATAATAAATTGTGGCACCACTATAAGAGATTGATTGTTTGATTACGTAACTTGAGTTGACATAATTATTCTTATAAAAAATAATTATATTTTTAGTTGATTGAATATATTTATTGCTTAGTATTAGTATTATACTTATTTTTTTATTTTGTAGTGATCACATTTATATGAGCAGAAGTTTTAGGACTGAATTAATATCTTTGGATAGAAATTGAGAATAATGAAAGCATTATTGATACAGAGAGCTAAGAGAGAGCATAAACAACTACTATGAGATTTAAAAGTAATATGTGCAAACAAGTTATTTTGAGTTAAAGTTGAGTCTGATAGTTATGATGCAACAACACCTATATAATATAAAAATTTCAAAAGATTTGAATTGTCACATAGTTAATTTCTTAGAGTTGTGTGACACGGTAAATATGAACTGAGTTAGTTTGGATATGATATGATTGTGTCTATTTATATTTTTTTTGAGAGACAATGTTTAAAGTTGGTTTCAATTCTTATTCAGGAGTTCAATTGAGAATTTGGAAGAACTTGTACAAGCCTTCCTCACTAAGTTCTTCCCATTTTAAATCATCTCTCAATTAAGGAGATAGAGAATTCAATTCTGATAAGAGGAACAAAAGATATTATATGATGCTAGAGACTGATTTAAAGAGATTTGAATTATGATTTTTAGTTTAGACCTTTTATAATGGGCTGAACTATATGACGAGATGCATTATTGATGTGATCTTGGGTGGTTCTATCTTGAACAAGTTACCTGATAAAATATTTTACCTATTTGAAGAGCTATCAAAGAATAATTAATAAACTTTAAATGATTGAGCATTTGAAAGAAAGCAAGCCAAGATATTGGCATTGGATAAATTGGCCACCATGAAAACAAAAATTGATTGATTTTTTATAAAGTGTGGACCTCAAATAAGAAACGACTAAGTTAGAAAAATTCTTATTTTGTTAAATTAGGAAACAAAGATGACTCCATGTATCGAATGATTTAAGTCAATAATTTGCAAAACAAGAAGTATGTATTCTGTCCCAACAATAATGTCTCAACATACTATCATCTGAACATGATAAATTACAAAAGCCTAGTATATGTGAGTTATGAGAATGAGTAGCATAATGTGAGCTAATTTCAGAAAAATTGAGAATAACTCGATGAATTATCAATTTCAAGGAACTTTTATCTCAAATTTCAACCACTTGAAAATAATAAAAAATTCAATATTAAAAGAAAACATATTTTCCTTGTTCACGGAGACAAAGAAAGAAATAATATTCAAGAAAATTGAATGGATTAAATTTAAACATGAATAAAACATACTAACATGATAATAAAAATTATTGAAATCAATTTGGATAACTAGTATTATTGATAAAGGAGAAGGGAATGAATGAACTACCAAGTAATGCTGAGATAAATTCTAAGAAGTACTTGTTCATTACATTTAGAAGTGACAAAGAATTTGAGGGACAACAAGTAGACTTGGAAATAAAAAGGGGAGTTGAAATATAAGATGAATCTGTAACTGAAGAAGTTATGAATTTTTTCAAAGTTGCGACACAATCCACAGTCACAAACATGTATGCCATGATATTTTTCTAACGTTGGGGTACTCACAAAACTCATTGTTTGGCTCACTTTTTTAGTTGTGATAGATGATGAAGTAGAGAATGAAGAGGAAATGCAGATTACCCGAACCAATGATCTGAAGGAGGTGCAAGAGAAATACTATTGGAAATGTAAATATGGTCCTTTCAATCTTTATTTCTCATAATAATTTAGAAAGGGGATGATTAACGAGCAACTTGAGAAAATTTTAATGTATTCTGAAATTTAAAAATTAATATTTTATATGCCAAAGCATTAATGCAAATACTAAATTATGTGAAGCTAATGAAAGATATAATGATTAACAATAGGAAGTTGAAGACTCATAGGATGATGAATATTATTGAAAAGTATATCACTATCTTCTAATATAAATTTCTAAAAAAGTTGAAGGATTCAAAAAATTTTATTATTTCGTGTATTATTGTTATTGAGGAGTACACTTTATGGAAGACATTATGTGACTTACGATCGACTATGTATTTGATACTATTATCCATAATTTGGAGGTTAAACACAAACAAGATTACTCCACCATTTTTCCGCTTTAAATGACTGATCATTCAGTGAAGTTTTTGAATGATATTATTGAAGATATATTAAAAGTTGATAAGTTTATTTTTCCATGAATTTTAGTGTTAGATATATAGGAAGATCAATATATTCTTGATCTTGAGATGATAATTCTTAGCTACTAGACATATATTAATTTATCTTAAGAATAAAGAATTTATACTTCATAATGGCGAATAATAAATGAAGTTTATTCCTTACAAAATTCTATAGAATCCAAATTATGATAATGAAGATTGTTGGAGGATAAATAATCTTCTATGCATAATGATGAGACAAAATATGGACTTCAGATAGAAATAATTTGTGGAAGACTGACCCGAGGAATATGAAGAAAATAAAAAATTAGATGTACTATGATTAAAAAAATGGTGACAAAGAAAAAGAAAATTGTTATCAAGTCGTGATATTCTTCAAAATCATAGCTTTTGGAGAATCTAATTCAGGCAACTCCGAGGATATGAGGAAGAGATGAGGCTGACAAAATAATCAAGATTTCAGAAGAAGCACAAGCACAATTAATTTCACAATTAATAGTTGGGTCATTGGAAGATAAAAAAGACAATCTCCAAAAGGGGGCATTCGAAGGCTTATGAAAATGAAATAACTATAACAAAGAAAGTTGCACCTTATAAAGAAGTTATGATTTTATCTGTCAAATCAATGAAGAAAGTTTTAATAAAAGACAAAGTCATGATAAAAGATAAGCAGAAACTTAAAAAAAAGTAGTGCTCATTTCAATTCCATAATTAATATGATTTAGAGAGCAATTTTACATGTCACAACTTCACATCTAATTGCAGCATTGCCAAAGGAGATTGTAAGTTATGATCCTGTTACTTTTTTCATAGTTGTGACATCAATGGAAGAATGTCTTGAAGAAGATATTCTTGAGAATTACTGGAAGCTGAGGAGCAATCTGGAAGATGTGAGGATGGAAAAAATTATTTTGAAAAGCTTGCATGAATTGTTGAGATCACAAATTGAATTGGATATCCAAGGAAGATTTATATATAGACATTAAACATAATATTATTTAAGAGATAATTTAATAATTTTTTTATGCATTTTGATTGAATAAACTTGTACACTTCTAATTCTTATACAAAATGAATAATCTCAAGAATCCATATCTTAATTCCCAAAGAAAATAGTTTATCATAATACTCAAACCCAATTATGATAATGTTTTGGTGATGATATGTTGTTGAAAAAAAAGAGTGATTTGTTGCTGAAAGATAAATAATACCTTTACTATGAGAGATTCATTCTATATCCTAATCCCAATAATTTGTTTGAATTTTTATGTGTTAATTTTTTTGGGTAATTTGAAGTATATTTATTAGTGTGTTTGCACGTATATATATTTTTATTAGAAAATTTTTACTAATTTTATATTTTGAGTGATGTTAATAAATATTAGTGAAATTAAAGTTATATAAGTGAAAATTATTTGATTTGGTGGAACGAATGCTTAGAGAGGAGATAGAAGTGATGAATAATCATGCTATTTTTTATGTTACAACTTAAGTTCACTTTTCATAATCTTACTGAGTAGTTACAATATCTTTTTTTGGTTGTAATTCTATAAATCTAATTGTGATAATCTTTGTATGAGAGAAGTGATTTTACTGCCAATGTCTTGACATTTTATTTTAGAGAGAAATTGTTTCAGTAATAGTTTTTCCTAGAGTTGTATATGTTCTAGAGAGGAGTTATTTGAGTTATGATATTAATTCTCGGTATGACTTTGATACTCTAGAGAAGATTCGATGAGACATAAAAGTCACGATTTTAAGCTAGTACAATAACTTCCAACTAAAAGTGTCTCATGGATATCCTAGAGTATTTAAGAAATACTTAAAACAAAAAAAAAGAAAGAAGTGGAGAATTAGATTTCGATTTGCATGAGATATCTTTTAACATATTTTATGCAAAATCTTACTCAATGTTAGACTAAATTATTATCTAAGATTGAATTATGTACTTATGTGTATGATATGTTACTTTTATATTATTAATTTTTATATTAAAATATATTGTGGAATATTGGTGCATATGAATATGTTATAGAATTAAGATTTATTGTTTTTATTATATCGTAGTTTTATGTATGTTAGCCATAACGGATGGTGACATGTATGCCATAAGAGTAATTTACGTGATGTGGTAAGAAAGAAGTTACATCTCTTCTAACTATGATGTGTGAGATAAATTTGTGTGGAAATCCAAGATTGAAATAAGCTTAATTGTTGTGAGTATAATGTTCATGAAGCCGAAAACACAAATGCACTTATAACTAATTTATTGTGCATATTCTAAAAAAATTGATTTTGAGTAATGTGCGAGTTAAGCTGAATGTTTAACTTAAGAGTTTAATTATAATGTGTGAGTCATGTGTTGGTCATGACAAATTGTGACAGTTAAATCACAAAGTACGCATAATATGAGGTGACTTGTATAGTAGTGACAATCATGCAAGTTAAATTCATTTGTATTATTTTTATAGGTAAGATTTTTAGAGATTTTCATATTTAAATTAATTTGTACTTATGTTGAATATATTTATTACTATATTATCTTGTGTATTTAAGATATTAGAGATCGAAGAATTGAAGTATATATTTGAAACAATCATCAATGATAGTTGATGATTTGACTAAAAGAATTAAATACGAGAATGACCCATTTATTAAACATGTTTTGTTGATGAAATATATATAGAATAATTATGATAAGATTATTTTTGGTAGTGATAATCTAAGGATGATAGTCATCTTATATGCCAAATGAATAAATAAACATTTTCTTATTATACTAATATTTGTTTAATAATTAAATACAACATTGACAAAATATTAACACAAGAAAATGAACTAATCATTAAGTTTGTATAACTAATAATTAAATTACTATTCATTTTATGAACTAATCATAAAATGAACTAATTTTATAGAAATATCTTGTTGAAAATTTAATTTTATCGACTTGATTCGAGTAATAGTTTATTCATTATTGATTGTTTAAACTATCAATTTAATCTTTATGGATTAGTATTTGAATTTATATTTATTTTATTACTTATATGACATGTTTACTTGTAATATTATATTGAATGAGAGATAATTATCTAATAAAGTTTTGAGATTGTCAATCCACAATAAAATTTGATTCCCTCGCAAAATTACAACATACACTCTTACCAACTTGACCTAGAGTTGGGTATGAATTTTTATGAATTAGTTTCTTTCCTTGCAAGTGAATCGGAACATATTAATGATATGACAGTCTAGTTTTCAAAAAGCCTAAATGCTCACCTAGACTTTGATCTTCAGGAATGCTGAATACACAACCTATGCTGTTATTCACTCTATTATGCTATTGGGATGAGAGCTTTACCTGCTCTAACCTTGAGGCCCTAAGGCCCATATATGGGTCGAGGGATACTATAAGTTGGGATTGATGGGGATAAAAAAAGTAAACTGGAACATTAATATCTATTAGAAACCATGACTTCAATAGAAATACTCGATGGTTTATAATGGAAACTCCAATCCCTGGATTACTGGTGGGAGTTTAACCAAACACACTTCTACCAATTGGCAATCCTGTTTTCCATTGTCACATTTCAGAGCTGTATTAGATTCTTCGTTTAATTGATTCCATAACTTGTTTTTTATACACAGCATGGGTAATGCTCAAGATAATATGAAATGTTGATCATTATAATAGTTGAATTTTGTTTGAGCAAATTTGTGCATGCTGAAGCACAGAAATCCACAGATGAGCATGACAGGCACATTTGATATATTATTTGATTGCATCCTCTTTTCCCTACATTCTTTTGTAGATTCCAATGTATGTCATTCAGCTTCAAACAGTGTTTCAGCTATTGGATTTGATAAGAGAATGTTGCTACATTCAGAAGTAAGCTGCTTTTATCTAATTATATATTTCAATCTCTCTTCAGAATAGCTTCTCATCAATAGCTTTTTGTCTCCAGTACAGTTTAATGTGTGTTAAAAGAATAGCTTCAAACTAATAATAAATACAATTAAAATTACAAGAACCCTTACAATCCTTAAGAAATTTTCACTTATATATATATATATATATATATATCTGTTTATTAAAATTAATATAATAAAAATTAAATAACCAAATGTAAAATTTTATTTACTATGTACAAGTACGATACAAGAATATTTAAATATCATATAAAATTGATTGTAATTTTCAAGTAATACAAGCAATCTTCTACACATATCAAATGTTAGATGATATAAAAAAATACGGAGATGGAGATGGAGATCATACTCGGTGCATAAGGCTCTAGTTTTAGCTTAGAGTTTAGAAGATGTTAATATCTCGACAACCATAATCTTAAAATTTGGAGAAGATAGAGGTTGCGTATAATGTGTTTTGAATCTAAGACTTATTGTCATTGAATGAATTCATTTGTCATTATAACAACGCATAATATCTAATAGATGCATATAATACAAGGATTATCTAGATAATTAGTCATTTAAATATTATTTTTGCATAAACACTTTTAATTTTAGAATTCTTATGAGGTCTAGTGTATTAGTGTTTGTGTAATTATCCCAAATGATATAGAAAAATATGACTAATAAATATACTAATTTCAAAGTATTTTTTAAGCTGATTATAAGTATCATATGTATTAAATTTAAAGGAAAAAAATTGAATATTTATCAAAGTTCTAGTGAAGATATATTAACTTTAGATATGTTGTGCAAATAGAGTGTCTTGCATCATATTTTTAATGAAATGGTTGTTTTAATATGTTTCATTCGTTTATGAAATATAAAAATTTTAACCAATGTATCTCATCTCTTGATTGCCAGAGTAAAAAATAATAAGTCATGAAATTATAAGTCATCTTTAATAAATATATGTGTTATGCCCATGTATTAAATCTAAAAATTATAAAAATGACTATCTAGAGTACTTATGATCTCTAAATGAAATCTTAAGTTTTAGTTTTTTCTTTAAATATTTGAGTATGCTAAGAATTATAATCATGTGAATATGATAAAAATAATTTAGGTGATAATTATCTATATTAATATAATATCCAATGTTAAGTTTAGTTACTAACATATAATTACTTTTTTAATGATTATTTTATATTAATAGTATATATTATAATATCTATATTAAAATAGAACTTTGTATTTGAATTAGAAAATTCTTATAGAGAATATTTAAAAGCCTAAAATTTGAATGAATATTCAACTCATGTTTTGCTAATAAAATATGCAATGTCAATTTTAGTAGTTGATATTAGATGTGTTTAAATCATTATTAATGTACTGTATCTTATAAGAACTCAAAAGTTAAATGTGCTTGGTTGTGATCATTACTCAAATGATTGACTAATATGAAAATTTGTCGTATGCATCTACCTTGGGGTTGGTAAGGGGTGATTAGGGTGAGGGTAATTTAAAAAAAAAATGTTAGTTGTTGACATATAATTGAGTTTTTTATTATAGAGAAAAATTATTTATGATCAATGTCATAATAATATTTGGTACAACATAATAAACACACCCTCAACCCCATAACCACAAAAAAAATAAAACATAGAAAAAATTTAAAATCTATTGGAGCAACCCACGGGTTGGGTATTCACATCACTAACAACTAAAAATAATAATTTAGTGCATATATATTCAATACACAAATCTTAGAAGAATGGAAAGTAAATGGATACTCGATCATATATGCAATGTATGCTTGTGAAACATGTCATTGAATACTATATTATGTCTTGTTATATGGCTATCTTAGTAAAAAATAGTGAGAAAAATAAATGAGTACCATTTCTCCTCAAAAATGTGTCTAAAGTAATTCGCATGTGATATTCACAATCCCTATCACTGTATTCAAAGGCGCTTTCCAGGCGCGCCTTGATGAGCGCCTCAGGGCGAGGCGGCGGAAAAACGCGTTGAGGCATCGGAAGAAACGCGTTGAGGCGGCGGATAACTAAATCAAAAGCTTTCTCTAACTATTTATGCACGAAATCCTACCTCAAGCGGCCAACCCTACCTCAAGCTCAAAGCCGAAACCCTACCTCAAGCTCAAAGCCGAAACCCTACCTCAAGCGGCCAACCATTTATGCACGAAATCCCGATTTCCAGTTATGTCTTCTCCCGATTCCTCCGCCCTCGGCGTCCTCCCAATTCCTCCCCCCCTCGGCGACCTCCCGATCCCCCTCCTTCGAAATCCCGATCCCCCCCCCCTTCGAATTCCCGAATCCACCCCCCCCCCTTCGAATTCCCGAATACACCCCCCCCCTTCGAAAATTCTGATTCCACCCCCCTTTGAATATTAATTAATTATATATTCATGTTTTTATTTATGTTATTTTATTTTATATATTTTAAAATATTAATTAATTATATATTGTGAGGTTCAAAAAGCTTACGCCTCAACGCCTCGAGGCTTACGTCTCGCCTCATAAATACAAAAATGCCTCGCCTTACGCTTTCGCCTTTTAAAACTTTGATCCCTATGAATTTAATTATTGTATTAAATCTTAAAATTATTATTTTTTCTTATATTTTTAGGAGATATGATTTACTTTCAAGAAAAATATAATATTCTGTAATAAATTTTTTTGTATGCAAGTTGTTTCCCAAGTAATATTTAAGAAATTGGCCAGTTGAAGATATCTATGGTCACAGATAGAAATACCAATACCCATATATTTTTTTCACATACCTAATTATGTGAAGGACTACATCTATGTGAATCAATGGAAGAGAATTTAGGAAATATTTAAATATGTTATCTTTTTTTGTTATATTTGGCATGATGGTTATTAAATAATTATTTTTTTTATAATTCTATAGCATATAGTCTAGCTAACTAGAGATTTGAATCATACAAGAGATATGCAACTCATCATTTCTTGTAATAAGTATAGTATCTACATATACTATTAGCAAAATAACTATTCCATCTAAATATCATTGATAAAATAACAAGAAATCTATAACTTATATGGACAAACCAATAGAAGTGGCTATGATTAAAAGTCTTGAAAATCAGGTTTTAAGTGACTATTTTAGATTATAAAATTTCTTTTATAATTTGTAAACTAAATATGATTACTCTGTCTCTCCTTAAAAATTACTTGGTTGCTGCATATATACTTATTTCTTAAAGTTATTATAAAAAAATATATTTTTGAGAAACTATAAGTGACATAAATATTTACATCGAGACTATCTTTATCGTCAAAGATACAATGTCATGATAATTTATTTTAAATGTCTGAGTAAATCGCTTAACAATCAATCTTACAGTATTTACCTTTTTACTTGGATATGTCATGATAGTGAACACTCATAAATAACTAATAACACATTTTTCAGAAAGTTTAAATATTATTTCTCAAGTTTTATTAGAGCGAATAATATTTTCTCGTCAACTATAATTTGGTGTTATCTTAATTGGGACAATGTCCTAGAAGAAAAATTGAATATATTAATACTATTAAGAAAAGAAATAATCATAAGATCAAGATTATAAGAGTAGGTAGTAGGATTATTTGTCTTCATATATGACTATATTCCACTCTGAATAGGTTGTGTATATCCCAGTCTTCAAGAATATACTCAAAATATTGAATGTCAAGTTTTCTTATTTCCAATTCATATAGAGTTGGGACAAAATATATTTGTGAGATATCAAATTGATTGGATTTGAGGGAGATCCTTTCTTAGGCAAACCTCTTTGTCTCTAGTATTAATATGTTTTATACTCATTGATATATAGGATGACCTCATATGAGTATCATTATAATGTGAACCAATATATTCAATCATAACTAAGAGATGACTTTGTCTACTTGTTAAAGGCCCAAGCGAAACTCCAAATGAGTAAAGAAGAATAATAGATTTAGATATATCCTCTAAATTTTACTTTACCTAAATTTATTAATGAATGCATTTTATTTAAAAAAAATAATATCAACACTCATTAATATTTTATTAATCTTAGAAAAATAATATTTATTGTTTTTTGGGTATCAGAGCAACTAAGAAAGACATGTATTATTGCTCTAGGTATCATCGTGTCATGATTTGAGGAGAGATTTTAAATAAGTGTTTTTAAAAATTTTGAGGAGAGATCTTAATAGTAAAAGATATGAAAGGCTACATGATGTGATAGTATTAAAAAATGATATTTAGTTAATAAGATACTTTGTTGTTAAAATTGTATCCCACAAAAAATATATCAACATTTTTTCATATTGAAATGTTATAGATGTCTAAATTAAATACTCATTTTTTTTGTGATCCTGTTCTATGGGAGTGCTTGAAAATAAAGTTTGATATATGATTTTATGATCAGTATAGTAAATATAGAAATAATCAGACATATATTCTAAGAGCCTATTTGTTTTTTGGGATGAACACTGAAAGTAATTTACTTTAAGTGTTTAGTTGTTTGTTTTTCAAAAAATTTATTAAATAATGCTTAATTTTTTTTAAAAAAAATATGAATAGAAAAAGTTAAAATATTTAAATATTTCTATTCAGAAAAAGTTATTTTTCACTAAAATAAGAAAAAATTTATCATTACCTAATAAGGAGGAGAGCTAATAACACTTACTATTATAGATGACAACGGGGGTTTGGGATGGGACTACCTCATCTTAACCTAACTCATTTATTTTTTTTTAATTTTATATCGTTATCATCACTATTCATTACCTAATATTAAAAAACAAACAACTTATTATTTATTGTTATTAAATTCCATTTAATATTAAGCTCAAAAAAAGTTCTATTCAATATTAAGTAAAAAAATAAACACCACCTAAGTCATTCTCACTTTTAATGATTTTATTTTTTTATTAAATTAATTTTTTATTCTTTTAATGAAATAATTGAAATATAAAAAAATATGTATTTTGATACAATAGAGAAATAATCAAGTAAAACTTAATTAATCATAAATAAAATTATAAAATATATCAATTCATCTCGTGTTTAAATTCTACTAGATATTATATTAGTGTATTAGATCGCATATATCTTTATTCATATAAAGTTTGACATGTACAATATGAAGTTCTAGTATATTTTTTTAATTAATATGTATCATAGTCATAGATAGAAACAATAATAATAGAATCCAAAATTTTTAGTTTGATCAAAGATGAGTGACTAAGACGAGATTATATAACTAATAGATTAAATATACAAAAATATCTAATAGGATGCCTAATTATAGAAATAAGGACATACAACACATGCTATTTTGCTTTAAAGATACTTTTTCTTAAAGTCTTGTGATCTTGTAAAATAAACTTCAGTAGAAGAAAAAAATAATGACAAAATTGAGTTGCCTTAGTTGATAACTTAGAAAAAAAATTATTAATATACTCAATTATAAAAATAATATGATAAAGAAGTAAGATATCAAAAATAATGTGATCATAACTAAAATTTTTAACTAATTTTTGATTAGATGTTCTAATATTTAAAGAATAAAGACAAAAATTTAATAAATAAAGAATGATTATTTATAATATCACTGTTAGTTTACGAGTAAACTTAATAGTCCTAAGTAAGAAGATAGTCACAAAAATTGTAATATATGATTGACAAGAGATATATGTTTCTGTGCTCCTTTCCGGGACTATATAATGCACACAATATAATGCACACATTACTCATCATATAATATGTGCATTATATTGGGAATTCTTGCCTTTTCCTTTACTTAAATGTCAATTGATGCTTCATTAATCTTGAAGATATGTTGTATGATTACTTGTAATATTACTATTGTTTCATGACCCAATAGCTCAGTAGTTCGAAGTGTAAAGACAAATCACAAAAGTTGTAGTATTTAACTGATGAGAAATATATTATGCTGTCTTAGAGAGAATTTTTGTGTGCTCCTCTCTAGTAAGGGTCATGGTGTGAGAATTCTATGAGGACTTATAAATGATTTAGGTAATCAGTCTATTTCTCTCAATAACCAATAGTATGCTTAGTCTTTTTTCTGAAAATAATTCTTAATTTCTTTCTCTAGTGTTATTACTTTTATATTATGTGCATTTTATGGGCAATCTTTTGTCTTTGTTTTTATTTCAACTGATGCCTCAATCTCAAAGTTATGTTGTATGAGATGTCATTTTAGTAGGTTTTTATTTGTCTCACATATACTGAACTGTTTGATGATAGATCTTTGGTCTAGTAAAAAAGATATTATCATCTATGATTTGACTCTGAAACTCAGTAAAATCGTTTAGGCAGCAATTATAGAAATATCATTCCAAGTTGATGTTCTAGCAATCTCACTGTGTTCGAATTTATCTATGTTGGGAATACTTTTAAAATTGCATAACTAGCCATATGAAGTGGATAAAATGAGTATTGATTTGGTCTGACTTTCTTGGATTTGTGTAATCTAGGAAAAATATATTGTTAATGTGAGTTCTCATAATATATTACAAGTTATGTAAGTTGAGAAAAAAGTGGACATGATAATCTCAATGGATTATCATATGTCAATCAACTGTTGATAATTGTCTATTAGACATTGTTTATTTTATTACTAGGATGCTTATTTGTCATGTGGTCAAGTTTTCATTGATTAAAAAATTACATTCGAACTCATGTGGTCAATTGTGTATAAATTATTGCCTGAGCTTCGATTAGGTAATAGTTGGAATCTTGATTTCCTTCATAAGTGACCCATTGTGATGTTATATAGAATAAGTGCATATTATGCAGATAGAATTTATGCACAATTAGGGTTTTGCACAATTAGCTTTGATACTATGTAGATAAAAATCATTCATGAACAATATCATAATAAAATAGCTACAATATGCAATCACTAAAAAATTAAAAACATATGTATATATCAGAAAAATAAAATCTATAAGCATAGCTCAATAGTTGTGTGTTCTCATCACCAACAACTAAAAATAATAAACAATAATGTATATAATTATTTTATATTTAATAGAATTAATTATAATATTTGAATTAGAAGAGAATGCCGCATTCAAATTAAAAGAAATTTTATTTAGAAAATATTTAAAAGCTTAAATTTTAAATGAATATTTTGTTAAAATTAATGTTTTTATATTAAGGGGTAAAAATGTAATTTTATAGTGTTAAGTGTTTTAAGGGTTTGTGTGTGTGTTGTAATAGAATTGAGAAATTGAGGAGTATCGGATGAAAAGAAAATTTGGCTGAAAGAAAAGTTAAGAAAGAAAAGCCTCTCTTCCTCCAAACAAAATTGTGATTCTTTCTTATTGATTTCTCCATGAAACTAAATCGACCTAACATAAGTGGTATCAGAGCGAGGTTCAAGGATCAATTTGGTGATTTTTGCCATGAATTTTCGAAGCTGCGCGAAGAACAAAACCGAGGTTAAGGTTGTTAAATTTTTGGTTCAAAATTGTTGTTTCTGGCCTTGAAATTGATTGGGAGTAGATAATATATGTGTTTCGAGTGATCTGGTATATATTTGTGAATATTTTGTTGAAATTGAGGATTATTCGATGAATTTTGCTGCCCGCACTATAGAGTTCGAATCTGTTCTTGGGAGTCTTGTTCTCGGAAGAAGAAAAGGCTCTCGGATGTTCTCGGAAGCTTCTCGGACAAACCTTGGGAGCCGGTTCTTGGATGCTTCTCGGACGCTTCTCGTATAAAAACCGGTTCTTAAAAAAATTTTTTTTAAAAAAAAAAAAATTTAAAGAAACTTCATGACAATGCAAGGAGAAGCTTGGCCGATGAGAGGAGCCCAAATCATTTTCGATGGAGAAGATTATGATTATTGGAGTGTGATGATGAGGACACTCTTGATCTCACAAGATTTGTGGGATTTGGTGGAGAATAAGTATGAAGAAGAACCGAAAGACACACTATCACCGGATGATCGAAAGGTATTCGATGAAATGTTAAAGGATTTCAAGAGGAAAGATGCGAAGGCTTTGTTCATTATTCAACAAAGTATCTCTCGTAAACTTTTTCCAAGAATAATTGGAGCAAGAACATCAAAAGAAGCATGGGATATACTGCAAAAGGAGTTTCAAGGGACCGACAAGATGAAGACGGTGAAGCTCTTGACGCTCAAACGAGAGTTTCAAAATCTCAGGATGAAGGAGAAAGATACTCTACATGAGTATTTCTCGAGGGTGATCGAAGTTATGAACCAAATCAAGAGTTTGGGCGATATCTTGACTGAAAAGTCAGTTTGTGAGAAGATATTGATAAGTCTTTCTCCGAAATATGATAATATTGTCGTCATTATTGAAGAAACAAAAGACCTTTCATTACTTAGTGTCCATGACTTGATGGGTTCTCTCGAGATGCATGAACAACGGATGAATTGACATAGTGAAGCTTCTCTTGAAAGTGCTTTTCAATCAAAAGTGAGCGTAAAAGAAGATTCTACCGGAAGCTCGAGTAAACGATAATATTTTCGTGGCGATGGAAGTTATGCAAGAGGTCGTGGCCGAGGCCGAGGAGGAGGAAGAAACTCTGGTGATAACAAATTTTATCATCATTGTAAGAAGCCAAGTCACATTGAAGAAAATTATTATCACAGAGGAAAGCCTCAATGTTATAATTGCAAGAGGTTTGGTCATATAAAAAGGGATTGTCGAGATATAAGTAGAGAACAGGCTAATTATACCGAGGAGGAAAAGAAGTGTGAAAGTGATGGAAGTACATTTTATGAGTGTTAAACGGCCGTCGGGAAAAATGACAACGAGTGGTATGTTGATAGTGGGTGTAACAATCACATGACCAGAGACGAGTCGGTTTTCTGCAAACTCGACAAGAGCGACACAACACGAATCACAATGGGTAATGGTGCCGTAGTAAAATCAAATGGGAAAGGTACAATTGTCGTAGCCTCAAAGAATAATAGATTGTTAATTCATGATGTGTTGCTTGTTCAAGACTTAGCTCAAAATTTGCTAAGTGTCGGACAACTTATGGTAAGTGGTCATGCGTTTCACTTCGATAATGATTCTTGCAAGATTTTTGACAAGAAAGAAAATAATAGAGAATTAATGGTCATTGTCAAGATGGAGAGGAATCGAAATTTTCTTCTTACTCTCAAACCCGCAAGTGGGTTATCGTTGAAAGTCGACATGGAAGATCTATCATGACTATGACACAAACGGTTAGATCGTGTGAACTTTGAGAGCTTGAAGTTGATGGGTAAGAGAAACATGGTATATGGTTTACCGAATATTGAAGGTAAACATGATATTTGTGAGGCGTGTGTTCTCGGTAAAATCCATCGAGAGACGTTTCCTAAAGAGAAAGCCTGGAGAGCAAAGGCACCATTGGAGTTTGTTCACACTGACATTTGTGGTCCGATGTCGACTAATTCTCACGGAGGAAATCGATATTTTATCACTTTCATAGACGACTTTTCAAGAATGTGTTGGGTATACTTTTTGAGACAAAAATCGGAAGCATTGTTTGTCTTCAAGAAGTTTCAAAGAATGACTGAGAGACAGACTGGCAAATTGATTAAAAGGCTAAGAAGTGATAGAGGTGGAGAATACAACTCAAAAGAGTTTGGAAAATTTTGCGAAGATATTGGACTTGAAAGACAATTGACGACGAGTTTTACGCCAGAGAAAAATGGCGTTGCTGAAAGAAAGAATCGCACAATTGTCGAGATGACGAGGACAATGATGAATGCAAAAGGGTTACCATTGACCTTTTGGGCAGAAACAACTTATACAATGGTTTATTTGTTGAACCAATGCCCGACGAAGGCGGTTGAAAACAAGACGCCATTCGAGGCATGGACCGGGGGTAGAAAATCGTCGGTGAATCATTTAAAAGTGTTCGGATCCATTTGCTATGCTCATGTCCCAAAAGAAATGAGAAACAAGCTTGAAGATAAAGGCGAGAAATGTGTTTTCGTCGGCTATAGCACTAAGTCGAAGGGATATCGACTTTTTAGCTTGAAGAATAACAAAGTGATTGAAAGTCGGGATATGATTTTCAATGAAAAAGAACAATGGGATAGGAAAGAGAAAGACGTTGAGAATGTGTCAATGCCGGTTTACGAAGAGGATCCGAGGGAGGAATCGAGTGGAGCCAATGAAGGTTGAATTGAAGAAAATGAACATCAACAATCTCCGACAATGCAACCTGGGTCGAGTTCATCATCACCGAGCTCTACTCCAGTTAAAATGAGAAGGTTGAGTGATGTATATGCTCGGTGCAATTTTTGTGTAGTTGAACCCGAGAGCTTTGAACAAGCTATTCAAGAAGAGGTCTGGGTAGATGCAATGGAAGAGAAAATAAACATGATTGAAAAAATTGAAACTTGAGAGTTGGTTGAGAAGCCCAAAGAAAAAGATGTGGTTGTGTTGAAGTGGATTTATAAGAAGAAAATGAACCCCGATGGTTCCGTTCAAAAATGCAAAGCTAGATTGGTTGCAAAAGGGTATTCTCAACAACCAGGAGTTAATTATAATGAGACATTTGCACCCGTTGCGAGGCATGAGACAATAAGAATGTTGATTGCATTAGCCGCACACAAAGGGTGGAAGCTTCACCAACTTGATGTGAAATCAGTTTTTTTGAATGGTGTTCTTAAAGAAGAGGTGTATGTGGTACAACCACAAGGGTTCGAAGTTGAAGGTGAAGAAGGAAAAGTGTACAAGCTGAAGAAAGCATTGTACGGGTTGAAACAAGCACCTTGTGCTTGGTATGGAAATATCGATGGGTACTTCACCAAACGAGGCTTTATCAGGAGCCCTAGCGAGCCGACACTCTACATCAAATATGGAGAATCCGGTATGCTCATTGTCTCTCTGTATGTTGATGACTTGATTTTTACCGGGAGTGATGAAAAAATGATGCATGAATTCAAAACTGATATGATGAAGAAATATGAGATGAATGATTTGGGATTGTTGCATTACTTCTTGGGCATTGAAATTGATCAAAGTGAAGAAGGTGTTTTTATTTGTCAAAAGAAGTATGCCGAAAATATTCTCTCAAAATTTAAAATGGAGAATAGTAATCCCGTGATGACTCCGTTGGTGGTGAATGAGAAGTTGGTGAAAGACGATGGTAGTGGTGATGCTGATGCGGTACAATATAGAAGTTTGGTTGGGATGTTACTGTACCTTACCACTACAAGACCCGATATCATGTATGCTACGGGTCTATTATCTCGATTATGCACCGACCGAGCAAGATTCATCTTGGGATTGAAAAAAGATTGTTGCGATATATAAGAGGGACCATTGAGTATGGTCTCATGTTTGAAAGAAATGGAAGAGAAGATATCGAGTTGTTTGATTTTTGTGATAGCGATTGGGCTGGAAGTATGAACGACATGAAGAGTACGTCCAGATATTGTTTTTCACTCGGTACGGGTATTTTCTCATGGGCGTCGAAGAAGCAAGAGAGAGTTGCACATTCCTCCGCCGAAGCCGAATACGTATCGGCAAGCGAAGCAACCAAACAAGTGGTTTGGTTACGAAAGATTTTAGAAGACATGGGGGAGAAACAAGACATGACAACAGTTCTCTTTTGTGACAACAAATCATCAATTGCTATGTCAAAGAATTCGGTATTTCATTGCCGAACAAAACATATCAAACTCAAGCATCACTACATTCGAGAAGTAGTGGATGATGAAGAAGTGATAATCAAACACGTGAAGACTGATGATCAACTAGCGGACATCTTCACGAAAGCACTTCCTTGTGACAAGTTTGTCTATTTGCGAGATTTGTTGGGAATGACCAACAAAAACATTAAGGGGGAGTGTTAAAATTAATGTTTTTATATTTAAGGGGTAAAAATGTAATTTTATAGTGTTAAGTGTTTTAAGGTTTTGTGTGTGTGTTGTAATAGAATTGAAAAATTGAGTATCGGATGAAAAGAAAAATTGGCTGAAAGAAAAGTTAAGAAAGAAAAGCCTCTCTTCCTCCAAACAAAATTGTGATTCTTTCTTATTGATTTCTCCATAAAACTAAATCAACCTAACATATTTCATCAATATTTTATAGAGGTAGGTTTTTATTTTTACCATAAACTTTGTTTGGAAAATTGTGTTACAAATTTCTAACATATCATCACTTGTCACGATAATATAATTTATATATACTAGCGATATGATAAATTTCTCGATTGAAGTCTATTTGAAGAACATGAATAAATTGGAACACACTTAAAGAGCTCACAAGAAATTATATATTAAAAAAATTTTAAATTAAGACATAAGTGATTATTTTCAATGTTTATTAAATAAAATATTTTATCAACAACTAGATCTCATTCATCTTAAAATATTAAAACTTATTGATCATTATATATAATTTTTTTTTTATCATAAAGAAATATATTATTTATGTATTGATAAATTAGTTATTTAAGAGAAATCATGAGTAAACTAATCACAAGAAAGATTATTTTGATCATTAGAAAAAAAAATATTTTGATAATATATTATATAAGTTTACATAAAATTTTTCACTATAAGTTTAGTCACTAGTCAATTTATCTTCTTATCAAGATTATTTTTTATAATAAATATTCCCTATCAATTTAACATAATTTTTTCTAAACACCAAAGTATAATTTTTCAAATTATTGAATAATTTGGTATTTTCAAGTGAATAAAAGTAAAAATAAGAAATATTAACATGAGTAAATATTACTTGAGAAATCAAATGTTAAATAATATATTATTTTTGATCATGAACATCTTCAAAGTAGTTGAATAATTAGATTTCAATTGGGAACTAGTTTGCACAAATAACTAATTAATTATATGTTATTATTTTTTTTTTTGAATGTAATCTCTTTTCTTTGAAAAGTAAGTGATTAATAGTTGCCTTAAGATTAGTATTGACTATTGAGTTAAAGTTCAAATTGATGGCAATAACTACAAGTAAGATTAGTTGGATTAGAAATTTATTTGAGGAGACTAAATTTTTTCTCTTAAAATAATTTTTTCTATAGTTAAATAATAAAACATATAGATTTTAATTAAATATTTTTTAAGCAGACAAACTATATATGGGTAGTTTTTTTTTTTCAGGAAGAATTGTGAATAGATCATTATGATAACTTATATTCTTATAACAATTTAGTTAATCAACATACTTACGTTGGCCTTAAGAAGATTTTATTTTCTTATAGTTTTATATTTTGGATATTTATGCATAAGCTTAAATGAGGTATATCAATTTTTATCTTTACTTTTTACATGTAACCAATATGTGGCTGTGATTTATTCCAATTATTTTTTGTTACATATTTATAGAGGATTAGACAACCTGTTATTGAGTGAGATTGACTTGTGTATTTCCCCTATTGTATTTTTTTAGTGTGAATTTTCTTGCTTCAACAAGTTATTCAAGTTCAGTTTTTTTAAATGTAATATGCATAATTTCATGAGGAAATTATTGGAATTAGAGTGATTATATTTGTTTTGAGCTGTTGCATAAATAATATATTGACTTATATCTGTTGATATTATAAATTTTGTTAATATCAAAAATACATGAAAATGGCTTTTACGGCTTTACCCTTAATATGTATATATATGTAATCACTCATTGTTGCGAAACATGATGATACTTTTTATTGAGCAAACAGAGTTACTTTGGCTTATAAAGATTTGATTTTTATTTGCATTCCTCACATTGGCTTAGATGGATGAACAAGAAAAGAATTAAAAAAAAATTTACTAATTTTTCTTACCTGGATAATCCTTACGAAATGTGGCAATCATTCTCTTACTTTGGAGCACCATAGTTTATTAAGTGAAGATGTCTAATCCACTCTAGTTTATAATATTTATTTTGTTGATGCCAAATAGAAAGCTATAATATGATAAACATATGAAGCCATGAATGCAAATAAGACTATGTTTATGATGAATTTCAATGGAATTGAAAAGAAATATAAATAGGTGACCAAAATCGCTAATGCGAGGTGATGCAGAATTTAAAGTAATTCATCCTAATATGCATTTACTTGTAGCTGGATACTTCCTAAACTTAAGATTTTTTTATGAAAAAATTAAAAATGGTGTGTAATGCAGAATTAATTATTAGCCTATACAAATATTAGGCAAAACATGAAAAAATTATTACTGAGTTGACTTTGCGTACAAATATTTAAATTTTTTTTGGGAATTAATAAACTATTATGTAGAGGTGTCAACCGGGCCAGCCCGGGCCCATGCCATGCCCGGGTTAGGCACGAGCCGTGCAGTGCCGTGCCTGAACCGTGCCGTGCTTGACCCGGCACGGGTTCGTCCCGTGTCGGGTGTCCCCCGAGCCCACCCCCTTGCTTCCCCCCCAACGGGAAAAAAAAATTAATAAAAAAATTAAATTTCAGCCGTTGGATCTCGCCTCCAACGGCTAGGGGGCAGAATCCAACGGCCCTCATGATTCTACCCCCTAAAAAATTCAAAAAAATTACTTTTAAAAAAAAATATTTTCTTTAATCTATTAATTTCATCCCTCCTCTCTTTAATATTTATGTTTTTCATAAACATATTTTCTCTTAAATCACTTATTTTCTCTCTCAAAAATCTTGCTCCTCTCTCTCGGGACTCAAGATTTTGGCATTCGGTTTGGATTTTCGGAAATCTCAACTTGAGTTTTGAACTTTGAGCTTGACTGTGATCCACCGTGCACGTGACCGACCTCACTGCTTTTACCGAATAATTTATTTTAAATTTTTTTAACTTTCTCTCTCTCTCTCTCTAGTTTCTCTCTTTAGACCAGAATAGAAAATATTAAAATCAGTCTTCTAGTCTCTAAATAACTATTCTGAATAACAAAAATCCTAAAAAATAACAAATACTAATGAAACATATTTAAATTTAGAAAATAAAAATATTACACAGAGGTCTGGGGCTGCTGAAACTTTGGTTTCTCCAATCGTCTCAACCCAAACTTCTAAAAAACAAAAAACTAGGAGGACTTCTATAGTTTGGACTCATTTTAATATAATAAAACAAAAAAAAAATGTCAGGGGTGAGGAACAAGAAATGACACAGTACAAATATTGTATGAGACTTTTAACATGTAAGAGTTTGTTTGGGACTGGGCACCTTAAGAGGCATGCTGAATTATGCACCAAAAAACATGGTCCATTAGATCTTAGGCAAACCCAACTTGGCACTATATTTTTTGAGACTAGATCGAGTTCAGTCTCAAAGTTTACTTCCTTTATATACTCCAGCGAGTTGGGTAGGAACAGTATGTCCAGACTTATCACATTGATGGGTTTTCCGATCAGATTTTCGGAAGATCCAAGGGTAATGCGCTTAATGCAGACATATTTTCAGCCTGTTTATCGTAGGATTCCTATGTCCACATCTAGGAATGACATACTAAAGATATATAAGTTAGAAAAACAAAAAATAATTAATGAATTTATAGCATATAGTGGAGTAGTGTCTGTGACGTCCGATATCTGGACAAGTCACGATGAATCTTCTTATGCATGTCTCACTAGCCACTATGTAGATTCAAACTGGACAATCAATTAAAAAAATTTTAGGATTCTCTGAGATTCTTCATCCTCGTGATGGCCCGACCATTTTTGAGTGTATGATGAAAATCTTTAGGGAATATAAAATTTAAAATAAAATTTTTAGTATCACATTCGATAACGCATCTAATAATGGAGTAGCGATCAACATGTTTGTTAGGAATATTAGAGACGCACCATTAGGAGAGATTTTTCATGTCAGATACATGTGTCACGTGATTAACCTGATTGTTCAAGCGGGTATGAAGGTGTGTTCCTCCGGGTTGGATAATATACGTAATGCACTAAAATATATTCGCACTCATCGCAGACAACAAAAGTTTGGTAGTCTCTGTTTATCTGCGAATCTTAAGAAGAAATTCCAATCGGATGTGAGACATCATTGGAATTATACGCACCTGATGTTAGAATCATGTGTTGGATACGAACACGTGATATCTGACTATGTCAATAGTAAGAGTGACGAACTTATTATTGACGATACTGACTGGGCTTCAGGAATTTTATTTATGAAAATTTTGAAGATTTTTTATGACACGACGAACATGTGTTCGTTGGTTTATATGCCCACCACTTGCATTGCACTCCAGTGCATATGCAATATTAGTAGCATGTTTAGGAAGTATCAAGCTGACCTGACACTTAGCCATATGGTTACAGAGATGGAAACCAAGTACTTGAAGTACTGGTCTACCGTTTCATCTCTTTTTTGCCTCGCTGCATGCATGAACCCTAGGGTTAAGTTGGAAGGGGTAAAAAACACCCTGACTTTCATTTCCTCGTGCATGAACCTGGAAGAGCCACCTGAAGGGTTCATTCACGAGAAGTTGACTGACATATTCACATACTATGATACTAGGTGTGGTGGTGGTGGTGGTGGTGGTGGTGGTGAGACTGTGATTATGGACATTGATACCTTATTCGGGAATGACGATTTTTCTATTCAGCTAGCAAGGGGAAAACGTAGGGGTGAACCATTATATAGGAGCGAGCTTTCTCGGTATTTATATACTGATTACTGCTCAATCTATCACATACTGATACTAAGAATCTTGATATATTACAGTGGTAGAAATCATATGAGTCCATCTTTCCCGTGCTATCTAAGATGGCACGAGATCTACTGACTCCTCCGGTGTCGAGCGTAGCATCGGAGTCTGCTTTTTCAGTTGTAGTGAACATGATTTTGAATAGGAGATCGAGATTATGTCCAGATATTGTTGAGGTTTTGGCTTGTTTGAAGGATTGGGAGGATTCGAGGTTTAGCATTCATGATCGTGCTGGAGCTGGGACTGGGACAGTGACTGCAGCCGCATCCACTGCGATAGCGGAGGAGTTTATTGCTGATGATGATGATCCATATGATACTGATCTTGATATTGTGGCGGATGATACTTATGATATGCCGATTGACGATTGATGATAATATACTATTTTTTGATTTCGATGTTTTGTTTTTTATTGATTGTACGTTTTATTTATACGTTATGTTGAAACTGTAATTTGTTTGGTTTGGACCTTCGGTATCAAATGGCTGATTGGTTATTTTTCATTTGAGTTACTTATGTTTTTTTTAATTTTTATTTTTTTAAATAAAATATATTGATTTATTTATTTTTTTGTTTTAATTTTTCATTTAAAAATTTATAACTATATTATATAATTCTAATAAATTTTAAACTAATTTTATATTACATTATAAAATAAATTTTAAACTTTGTTATTTTAATAAATTTTAATATTTTTCATATTATAAATATATAATATTTTTACATTATCTAAAATTTTATATATAATTTAATAATTTATATAAATAAAATAAAAATAAATAATTTTTTTTACTAGCCTGTACGGCCAAGCCTGGCCCGAGCAGGCTCGGCACGACCTGCCGTGCTTGCGGGCCGTGCCAGGCCCGGCTTTTTTAAACCTTGCCAGGCCAAGCACGGCATGGTACAGTAACCGTGCCTGGCCCGGCACGAAATCACGCACGTGCTCAAAAAAAAGGGCCGAGCCGGGCCGTTTGACACCTTTACTATTAGACAAAAAAAAATTAAATCATTAGGTTAGTTTTTAAATATTTATTTAACATAATTTATATATTTTAAATTATTCTTAATAAAATTTAATTATTATTATTTTAGTTTCAATGAAACAATTGAATGGTGGCTTGCATAAAGAATTTCAACTCTAAATTTTAAATAATGCATTGGGGTATGAAGGAAATTAGAGTGTATTTAAAAATTTAAGAGACAAATATTTAATATACTATAACTATTAAATCATACAAAATAAGTATACATGATTTTTAAAATTTTTCCAAATTTATAATAGAAATATAAATAAATTATAATCTCAATATTTGAATGAGCTAATATACGTCGAGTATAATTGATTTGGGAGAGTTTATATTTAGTATAATGCTATTGACCCTATTTTCATGATAAACATAATAATGAGAAACTAACAAGAACAATGAAAGTTAATGATGCATATTCACATAAAGATGTAGAATATGATTCTATGTTTCATGATGATACACCAATATATGGTCTTTATACCGAAGTTGTCAGAGTTGAGAAGATTATTTTATGCTAGAGAATGTGGAAGATCAAGATTAATGTCCCAGTAAGAAGGATAACTTCTAGCTCTATGAAATATCTTATATTGTTTGTTAGATGAGGATGGTTTAAATGATTCATTAAAGGATATAATAGTCTAATGGAGTGCTAGCGATGATAAGGATGATAATTTTATAGATTCAGATCATTAATAATATATATTTTTAGTATTACTTGTATGTTATTTTTTCATATATTTTTATTATTTATCATAGTTATTTATGTTTTTTATATATTTTATTATTATTCAATCATAATGTATTGGAAATGGAGATAAAGTTGGAGATTATGCCTTGTGCATAAGGCTCTGTTTTAGTATGTGGTTTGAGAGAAAATAATATCTTGACAGTTTTATTCCTGAATGTTAGAGACTACATCTGATAAGTCTTGAACTTGAGACTTAATATTTTTGGACGAAGATACTTGTCATCATATAAATATATGATCTTTAACATATGCATCTTGAGATTATATTGTATTATTATTTTTTTTTTTTGCAAAATAGTACTATAATATTCAAGGGAGAAATTATATTTTTTTACATCTTTTATATTTAAGTTAACTTGTTTTATTAAGGTTTTTTTTAAAGAAAAAAAAGGTCATTTATACAATCACATATGATTTTCTAAGCTGAGTACTCAAAAATGATGTACATTATTTTTATTTAATTAAGAAAAATATTATTTCTTTTGATATGATTTTTCTTTAAGAGTGAATTTTATTTCAAAGATTAATTCTTTTGTAGAGGTATAAAATGAATCGTTCCATGTCAACACAATCTAATTTTTTGTGGCTCAGTCGAGTCATTGTGCCTTGTCAGGTACAACACGAGATCCCTAACACTTGGCCCAATATGACCTATTTGGCACATAACCTAGCACTTTCATGTTGGGTCATGCCAGTTATGTGTAGTTTGAATGCCCAATTAAATTTTTTGAAATTTAATTTTTTATGTATTAAAAATATTATATTTACATATTAAAATAATATAATTAAAAATTACATTGCATTAGAAATTTAAATGAATAAAAATAAATTTTGATAATTAAAAAAATTATTTGACATTGGATTAAACTCAAAAATTAATATATCACATGAAAAAAATACAAGCAAAAATATAATATATAATATAATTTGAAGCAAAAATAAATAAAATAAAATATACTATTTTATTTTGATATGTAACATAAGATAAAATAAAATAAATAAAATATATATTATCAGACATCATTATATGAGTCATCAATTTGTGTCGGTAGTATAATAGTTCTGATTCAGATCATCATTATCATATATGATTCTGAAGGTAATGCTAGTTGTAATCTTAATATTCTCGATATCTGATGAGTAATCATTCTTCAGTAACTCTTTTATTTTATTTTGAATGCTCTATCTTAAATATTTAAAATTCTTCAAGCATGCAAATGCTTCTATGATATTTGGTTGTAATGTAGATCTAATATATAAAATAAAATTGACTGTCAGAGAAAAATAGATTCCGATATTATGTTAGATATCAAAGAGGTAAGTAGATAATGTTTCATCTTAGATGGTATAAGATATGTGAATTCATATGATTTTTACTAACTCAAAATATTTAAATTCTTATTATCATTATGTAATATGATATTATGGTAATTCATATTTATGTACTGAGATAGCTTGCTTATATTTGATGGGCTATTTCATCATTTGTTCCTAATTGATTGATTGAAAGTCATCGTCCCTGGATATTATATCTATGTTCATATTCATAGTCTTGCAATAGCTATCATAATTAATGTAGTAATATATAAATATGTTAGTTAATATTTTATGTATAAAATCTTTAAGTTTTGTATGCTTGGTTTATGTAAATAGATATGAATCTCAATATATTTTTTATATCTTTTATCTTAATTCTATAATTTATATATGCAATCAAGTAATATAGAGTTGAAATGAATGATTAATATAATAAATACTTAAATTTCTATCTCAACTACTACGGTACTAAGTATATGATTTCCTTTATACTTATTAAATATGTTACTAATATTATATTTGCATCCAAGTACAATGCAAGTGGTGAGAGTCAATATAGACAAACATGTATTTGTCATATCAAAAAAAAATTTAGAAATTTTATAAAATAAAATTTTGTATTCAAGTTTGAATCATTAATAATAAGTTTGTCACTCTTATTATTGATGTAGTTAATTATTACATGTTAGTAACCAACATATGACTTTAAAATCAAACAAATATAATTATAATAGTATTTTCATCTGTGTGAAATTTTTTCTTTGTTAGACCCAATGATAGATATAGACTTTTAAATTTTTGTTATCTGTCAGATATCATAAGTTATTTTAGTAAATTTTTTTATTATATCTAATGTGAGAAAAATAATTTTACTCATTTGTACTATTAGGTTAATTATGTGATACATATATCTAACTTGAAAATTTTTACCTAATAAATTATCTTTATTAGTTCTGACAAACATACTAATGATATCTTTGTTATTCAAAATATTATTGAATGTAATATTTAAAATTTTATTTTGAATATCATATTTTTTAAATATCTTTGTTATATATTTATATGACAGGATCATTATGAGAATGATAATTTTTAGAAAATCTTAAAATTTTTTTATTATATATTCTCGTTTGAACTAATATGGTGGATGGTGAGACATACAAATGATGTATCATCATGATTAATTTATATGCTGGATGTTTGGGCTACTATTTTATTATATATTTTTTAATTTGTTAATTATTAATTATTTTTATAATTTATAATATTTTGTTACGTCATTCTTGTTAGTAGACTTAGAAATTATATGATAAGCTAGATGGACATAGGTCTACATAATATTGATTATCCTAAGATCTTTTGAAAATCTAATCAGAATACTAATAATTATAATCAATTTGATCATGTCTTCCCATTCAAAGTTATTACAGTAAATGAATGTAGTTAATGAAGGTGAATTTGATCCAATTTTAAAGGTTTCCTGCTTATTTGGGCTTTCCTAAGTTCTAATTTATCATATTTTTTTGTATATTGGTCATCATGCTTTTTAAGATTATTAATATCATATACATTCGAACATGTATATATTTTTTTATAATATATATGTTGTGTTAATTTTTATTTGATATTTCTAGATTTTTTTTTTAATTTTAAAATGAGTGTGCATAGTATTGAAATTAATCTAGTTTTAAGTTTTTTAGGCAAAATGATAAAAATTTTTGGAGAAAATCTAGTTTTGATACTGGATTTTTTGGTGGAGTTGTTATCTATATCTATGTTAAATAATTTATATGTTACACAAATTTACAAATTAATAAATAAAAAACAAATGTATATCATAATCATATAAATTTATTTGATTAGCAGTCCAATAGTCATAATTTATTTTTACATCTTTTTCTAAACATGCTAGCTTATTTCCAATAACAAACAATAAAATAGAGCACACAGCACAAAAAGGAAGAGGAAAAGAGAAGAGATGGGTAAAATGAAATTAATTAAAATCAAAAAAAAATTATTATATATTTATAGATATTTTTTATATTAAAATAATATATTTTTTAATTTTTTAATTTTTTTAATATAAATAAGCAAAAATCTAATAATCATCGAATTTATGAATATAACTGCTAGAATGAAATCTGGACAAACTAAAAATACATATTATTTTTATTTTTAATCTTTTTTTTGCAACATTGAAATTGATAGGTAGTTCTTATCGCTTTTCATGTCGGTACCTATTATGTGAAAATGTTATTGGCAGCACGTCATCATAGCACTAGCAGCTGATGCGGCTGGGTTTTAAAAAAATCAATCGTGAGTTTGTAATCCATGACCCATGCTCAGTCATGGGTCATCGTTCCTGTGGACCGTGCCAACGGGTCAAGCATGCGGGTCATGCCTGACCCAGCATGAGACATGGCTAGCCCCGATCCAGCTATGCACGAGCCATTCTAGGCATTGTTATTTTGGTTCATGACTTGAGTCTCATGCCATGCTCAGGCTGCCCGGTCTACTTGACACCTCTACCCTTTTGAGATGGTTTGAGGGGCTTATGTCGTATCTTATTGGAACTGATTTGGGTGTTCTAGTGGTGTCCTTGTGAATTTTTATTAGTTATAATCTTGTTAAAAAATATTTTTTTTTTGAGTTCCCTTATTTTATTTACTTTAGTTGCACATTGAAATGCTCAAGATGTAAAAGGCTGGTTCAATCATATTTAGTTTGCAAAAAAAATTATGTCTTGTAATTTTTCAACTTAATAAAATTATTTTTGCATTTAATCTAATTCAGCATGATACCTTAGCTAGTGAACAATAAGCATAGGAGAAAGCCATTGCTACTATTTATTATTGCCCATGAATATTAACTAACACGTCCATTCCCATTGATCACCATCAACTATGACATTCTTTTTTTGAATTTGCCTCCATCTAGAGTAGATCTTTATGATTGATAATCATCTTTCCCTAAAGGTGTTTTTATATTGGAAGTAGTTTTGATAGATTCTTGATTAGTTTTTCATGTCGTACCAAAATCTCAAACTTGGATTTTTTTTGTAAACCAATTGATTTTTTGGAGCTAGCCTAGAAGGGTCCTTGCTTGGTGCCCCTGTAGTGCATATTTTGATGGTGGTAAAAACTAAGGCCCTAGTGGAAGTTAGTGGATCTCTCTAATACATAGTGAGATCTCTCAGTGTGAATTTGGTTTTTGAGTTGGGGCTGGTTAGACAACTTGACAACTATTCTGATGTGTGTTTTTTGCAAATTAGAATGAAATTAGTTTTTATGTTGAGTTGTTTTAATTTTTTGATTAGTTTCAAGATTAACTTTTTATATTGATAATTATCTTAACTTCTAGGAAAAAAAAATAGTTTTGTGAGATCAATTAACTTCAATCTCTTGGTGATAGATACTCAGTTATGAGGACACAAATTCATTATGCATGAGAATTTCTCTTTCGACTTGAGATTCACTAGAGGGTGATCCCAACTTTGATAATAAGTAATAGATAAACCGATGTTTATTTTGCTTGTCATACTGTAATATCTTTAAGATGTTTTCATTTTGTTTAGAGGTGTTAAATGAGCTGTGAAATGCCATGCTAGCAGCTAGCCAACACAACACAATGTGTTGGCCCTTTGTCCAAATTAACCATAAATTATTTGATCAATTAAATTTGTTTATCTATTTTTTGGATTGTATTTCCAATTCTTTATCTAGGAGAACTATTGTATCACTCATCTTTATGTACTTTTGGGTGTACATGCTTTTGTATGATTTTTCTCTTGGTAAAAGATAAAAATCAGCAGCTCATGCCATCAAATATGTATTTCTCGGCTACAAGCCTATAATAATACCCAAAAGGATAATATTATTCTTCATAGGTTCGGAGAACTCTTGTTTATGATGATTTTTTTTAAATTAATTTTTCTTAAGAATTTATTTGAGAATGAGTTGAGGCTTCCAATGGTTCTTTCATCTTGAGCTCCATGTCATATTGGAAATAAAATTTCAATCACTAATAATATTGTATTATGTCTATCTCATAGATTTTTGAATGCTCTATGAAAGAAATCATAAATATAATTTACTTAAGATTATATTTATATATTATCTTATTCTTGCTTGGATTTTTTATTTTTTAGTTTACTTTCTTCTCATGATAATTTTAGGGTTTTCACTTTCATGTTAGAGTTTTTTAATTATCCAAAATGACAACCAACTGTGTTGGATGGAATTTGTGCAATTATCAACAATTTGACTATATAACTTTTATCTAAACCTTCAAGGAAATTAATAATTGAGTGCAAGTGGCTATTCATTATGAAAGTTGGACCTAGTGTAAAGGAAAACTAATTAAAAGTCAGACTAGTTGTGAGGAGCATCACTTAGCCATGTTTAATTGATTACCCAACTATCTTTTTTACAGTGATCAATATAATCTTAATTAAATTATTTTTTTCTTGTTGGTTCTTACTAATGAGTGATATCTCAATTGGATGAGAAATACATATTTTCATGCTAACTTTGAGGTAAAAATATATATGGAGTAATAATTAAGTTTTATAATATTAGATAATATATTTTATTTATAGACTATATAAAGGTTTACATGGACTTAAAGTAATTATATAGAGTTTAATTTAACAAATCTTTTGAACTTCATAGTTGCGTTTTAAATTACTCATATTTTTATATACATACTTCAAATGATAGATTTATTTTATTATTAATTTATGTAGACGATATTATTATTATTGTTGATAATTAATTAAATGTTTTCTAACGAAAATAGTACCTTTAAAAATAGTTTGACGAATAATCTTGAATATCTAGATACTATTTTGTTACTTTCTTGGGTGTGAGATAGCTTTTCTAGGTGGAATGATAGTTTTGTCACAATAAAAGCATGCTTGGATATCTTTTTTGAATATAAATTATTATGTTGTACTTCAATAGATATTATTTTTGATTCTGACACATATTTCTCTATAAGTATATGTATTTTTATCGACTTTATTAGATTTGGAAGAATTATAGAAAAATTTAGCTATTTAATAATTACTAGATTAAATATTATTTATATTATTAATATAATTAGTTTTTTTTTGTTCTAGGCAGATATATCTAGACATTATTTGCATACTTAAATATATAAAGAAAATTCAAAGA
Organism: Sapria himalayana; assembly: GCA_029783825.1. Lineage (NCBI taxonomy): Eukaryota > Viridiplantae > Streptophyta > Magnoliopsida > Malpighiales > Rafflesiaceae > Sapria > Sapria himalayana. The sequence continues at coordinate 4,592,819 of JAREIK010000403.1, read as the reverse complement.
CTCGAGATTTATTTTTTAGATTTGTGATATTTCATTTGATTCTTTACTCAATATTTGATTGAGCTTATATTTTTTTTAAAAAAAAAAAACTCTAGTAATTAGAATTTAAAGATTTATTATAAATTTTTGTATTATTTTGTGATATAATCTTATAAAAATAAATCATAGATAATTATTTTAAAATTGAGTGCAAAAATATAATGCATGACTAAGATATTAACAATATGTGAACTCATTTGGATCAAGCATTTACTTGGCAAGATTTCTTTTATTGTTCTAATGTTTATTATTTTGTTTTGTGATTCATTTGATAATCAATTTTCACATCACATTGCTTTCAATTTAATTCTTCATTAGCAGATAAAATATATTGAAATAGATTATTTCTTCATCTGAAAGAGGGTTTTGGAGGGTTCTATCACTATAATCTATGTGCTTACTAGAGATTAGTTTTCAGACATATTCATGATGGATATGAGTAGAGGTGTCAAATGGGCCGGCACGGGCTGGCCCGGCCCATTTTTTAAGGGTACGATCGTGCTTCCATGCCGGCCCGGCCCGGTTTTAAAAAATGGGCCCGCACGGCCCGCAGGCACGCGTGGGCCGCGCCTTGCCTGGCCCGCTCGGGCTTGCCTGTCCGAGCGGTTCGGGATACAGGGGACCGCGGGTCGGGTCGAATCAGACCCGACCCATGGTCTTTTTTTGCGGGAGGGGCATCGTGGGGTCGGGCTCACGGGACACCCGGCACGGGATAAACCCGTGCCGGTGTGCCGTGCCGCGGGCCGAGCCGTACCGGGCCAGGCACGGCACGGGCCCGGGCACGGAATTTTTCCGTGCCGGGCCGGGCCGGCCCGGTTGACACCTCTAGATATGAGAGGATCTTAGATCCCTTGTTTTTCTTTTAAGTTTGGTGTTAGGGACATACATGCATTAGTTTGAGAGGGTGTTAAGTTTTGTTGTAAATTTGAGTGGTCATAGTGTATTTATTTTTATTAATATATGCTCATCTATTTTTTTCTATTCATAATTGTATCTTTTTTTTTTTTTTGAATGTCTCAAATTAAACTATGTTTTCTTTAATAGCATAATGCCATTATATCTGAGTGTTCATAGGCATATTCACTACTAATTTTGGGTTCTTTTCTTCTTGCAATTTGTACACGAAAACAGGTTGAAATGAAGTCACACCCACATGTAGAAAGACCTGATAGACTTCGAGCTATCGTTGCTAGCCTTGTTGCTGCTGGTATTATATCCTTGGTCCTCTTAGTGGACATGTCTTGAATTCTGGCCTTTTGTTGGAGTACTTGTCAAATTTGTTTTCCATGGGATACCCTTATTGGCAGGCATTTTCCCTGATAGATGCCATCTCATTGCTGCAAGAGAAATCACACAGAAAGAACTGGAGATGGTAGGCAGAAAGAGTGCTGAATCCTTGCTCTTGCTCTTGCATTGGCTAAATTTTGTGTTTTTTCAATGATTTTTTCACTGATCGTTAGGGTGTAATTATGGTGTGGTTAGAGGTGTCCAATGAGTCTTGCTCATGCCATCCCGGCACGCCCCAAATTTGAGGTAGCTCGGCATGCCACCATCTGTGATTGATCACGTGATGTTACTCGTGGTTGGTCTGGCCTGACTTGGGTGCCATGCCAGGTGCATGAGCTTGTAGCCCCTTCTCTGCCCCAGGATGCATAGTGCAATGCAGAGTTGCACTGCACTGTGCTGAGCGGCTACTGTATCTTAGTAACTGCCGCTTGGGCATGATGATTAATGAAACAATAAACTTAATTAACATTGAATATCAAATTACATGAAAAAATGCATGATTAATAAAAAAAATTGAATCTTTAACACATTCTGGACTTCAACATCATCATCTTTGCTGCGATTCAATTTCTCGAAATGTTTTAGAAATTCTTTTGTTTTTTAATTGTAAGTATCATGATCGCGTCTTCTCAATTTTTTAAATATATCAAAATCTGTAGTTAGAGGTGTCAAACGTGCCGGGCCGGCCCGGCCCGCACGAGGCACGGCACGGTTCGGCCGTGCCTGGGCCGGCCCGGCACGTTCTTAAACCGTGCCCGGGTTAAGATAATCTCTTGCCGTGCCGTGCCTGGCCCGGCACGGCTCGTGCCTTGGCACGGCACGCCGGCACGGGTCCATCCCGTGCCGGTTCACGCAGGCACGCGTGGCACTGGCGGCGTGTCACGCGTGCCGTGGCGTGAGTTGTGAGTCACGACTCACGCGTCACGCCATGTGACCCATCGGGCCGTCCCCTGGCCCCCCCCCCCCCCCCCCCCCCCGGTAAAAAGACCGCGGGTCGGGTCTGTTTGGACCCGACCCGCGGTCTTTTCTGCCGAAACCCGATTCACGACGCCCATAGACCCGATCCGATCAATTCCAACGGCAAAAAAAAAAAAATTCAAACTTGAGCGATTTTCAGCCCTTGGATTCACCTCCAACGGCTAGGGGACAGAATCCAATGGTCCTCGTGATTCTGCCCCTTAAAAATCATAAAAAAATTCAAAAAATTAATAAAAAAATATTTTTTTTTAAAAAAAAAACAATCTTTAGCCTATAAATTCTACCCCCCTCCCTATGACACTTATATTTTTCAAAAACATAAAACCTCTCAATACTTTCTCTCTCTTACATAAACCATGCATCTCTCTCTCGGGCCTCGTGATTTTGATTTCGGCTTCGATTTTCGTGAAACTCAACTTGAGTTTTGAACATCAGAGCTTCCTGCGGTGTACCTTGCACGTGACTGACCTCATTGCTTTTATCGGGTAATATATTTACGTTTTTTTGTACTTTCTATCTCTAAAGCTTCTCTCTCTAGAAAAACTTACGAAAAATAAAAAATGATAAATACACCTAACACGTATTTAAATTTGGAAAATGAAAATGTTAGTGTTACACAGACGTCTGTGGCTCCTGAAACTTTGGTTTCTCCTGTCGTCTCAGCCCAAAGTTCTAAAAAACAAAAAACTAGGAGGACTTCTGTAGTTTGGACACATTTTAAAATCATAACACAAGTAGATGTTAGGGGTGAGGAACATGAAATGGCACAGTGCAAATATTGTATGAGACTTTTAACATGCAAGAATACATGTGGGACTGGGCACCTCAAGAGGCATGCTGAAATATGCTCCAAAAAAAATGGACCGTTCGATCCTAGGCAAACCAAACTTGGCACTACATTTTTTGAGACTGGATCGAGTTCAGTCTCAAAGTTTACTCCCTTCGTATACTCCAGCGAGTTGGGTAGGGACGGCATGGCCAGGCTCATCACATTGATGGGTCTTCCGATCAGATTTTCGGAAGATCCGAGGGTAGTGCGCATCATGCAGACTTATTTTCAGCCATCCTATCGTAGGATTCCTAGGTCCACATCTAGGAGTGACATACTAAAGATATATAAGTTAGAAAAATAAAAAATAATTAAGGAATTTTTGGCATTTAGTGGAGTGGTGTCCGTGACGTCCGATATATGGACATGTCACGATGATTCTTCTTATGCATGTCTCACGAGTCATTATGTAGATTCTAACTGGACAATCAATAAAAAAATATTAGGATTCACTGAGATTCTTCATCCTCATAATGGCCCGATCATTTTTGAGTGTATGATGAAAATATTTAGGGAATATAAAATTCAAAATAAAATTTTTAGTGTCACTTTCGATAATGCTGCGAATAATGGAGTAGCGATCAATATATTTGTTAGGAATATTAGAGACGCACCATTAGGAGAGATCTTTCATGTCAGATGCATGTGTCATGTTATTAACCTGATAGTTCAAGCGGGTATGAAGGTCTGTTCCCCCGCGTTGGAAAATATACGCAATGCACTCAAGTATATTCACACTCCTCGCAGACTACAAGAGTTTGGTAATCTCTGTTTGTCTGCGAATTTTAAGAAGAAGAAATTCCAATCGGATGTGTGACATCGTTGGAATTACACGTACCTGATGTTGGAATCATGTGTTGGATACGAACACGTGATATCCGACTACGTCAATAGTAAGAGTGGCGAACTTATTATTGACGACACTGACTGGGATTCAGGAATTTCATTTATGAAATTTTTGAAGATATTTTATGACACGACGAACATGTGTTCGTTGGTTTATACGCCCACCACTTGTATTGCACTCCGTTGCATATGCAATATTAGTAGCATGTTTAGGAAGTATCGAGCGGACCCGACGCTTAGCCATATGGTTGCAGAGATGGAGACCAAGTACCTGAAGTATTGGTCCACCATTCCATCTCTTTATTGCCTCGTAGCATGCATGGACCTTAGGGCTAAGGTGGAAGGGGTTGAAAACACCCTGACTTTCATTTCCTCGTGCATGAACCTGGAAGAGCCACCTGAAGGGTTCATTTACGAGAAGTTGACAGACCTGTTCACATACTACGATACTAGGTATGGTGGTGGTGGTGGTGAGACTGTGAGTACGGACACTGATACCTTGTTCGGAGATGACGATTATTCCATTAACCTAGCGAGGGGGAAACGTAGGGGTGGACCTTCACATAGGAGCGAGCTGTCTCGGTACTTAGATACCGATTACTGCTCAATCTTATCACCTTCTGACAATAAGAATCTTGATTTATTACAGTGGTGGAAATCATATGAGTCCGCCTATCCCGTGCTATCTAGGATGGCACGGGATCTACTGACTCCTCCGGTGTCGAGCGTAGCATCGGAGTCTGCTTTTTCTGTTGCAGTGAATGTGATTTCGGATAGGAGATCGAGATTACGTCCAGATATGGTTGAGGCCTTGACATGTTTGAAGGATTGGGAGGAATCGAGATTTAGCATCAGTGATCGTGCTGAAGCTGGGATTGTGACAGACACTGCAGTCGCATCCACATCCACTACGATGGCGGAGGAGGTGATTGCCGATGATGATGATCCATATGATACTGATCTTGATGTTGCGGCTGATGATTCTCATGATATGCCGCTTGACGATTGATGCTCATCTGTTCTTTTTTTTCGATGTTTTTTTATTTATTTTATTGATACACTTTGTTTGTACTTTGTACCATACGTTGTGTTGAAACTTATATTTGTTTTGTTCGGACTATTGGTTTCAAAAGCATGAATGGTTATTTTTCATTTGTGTTGTTTGATTTTTTTTTAATTAAACTTTTTACTAACTTAATGTATTTATTTATTATTTTACGATTTAAATTTTATTTTAAAATTTAATAACTTTAAATTTCAATATATAATTAATAAATTATAATAATAAAAAAAGCTAAACTTAATTGAAAAAAAAAAAATTTTTTTTCTAATATTTGTTTGTTTTATTTAATTTTAAATGTAATAATTTTTACAAAAAATTATATTTTTTAATTATTACTAAAACTCAAAAGTCTATACAGAATCTTAATAAAAAATTTTTTTTTTTTTTTTTTTAAATTTTCTAATCTGCCATTTTGGCATTTTCAGCCCGTGCTCGTGCTTGGCTCCCAGGACCCGGACCCCGGTTGAGCCGGTCCCGCGTTGCGGCTCCCGCCCCGCCTGTTCTGCCCCTGCCGTGCGCCCGTGCCGCCTGGCCAAGCCAAGTCGTGCCCTAGCGGGCCGGGCACGGCATGACACGGCCTTGTCGTGCCCGCCTTTAACTCACCGTGCCGTGCTGGGCACGGCACGGTAGCACGACCGTGCTCGTGAAAAATAGGCCGTGCCGTGCTGGGCCGGCCCGTTTGACACCTCTATCTGTAGTATATATGGTACAATATTTATTTTTTTGTTTGTAGTTATATTCTAATCAATAGAAAAGGTAAATTTTGTAACTATAATAGATACCAATGAGATTAGTAGATCATGTATTATTTTACATAGTACACGAATAATTGACCAATGAGATTTTCATCATCTCATAATATTAAAAGTTTGAAATTCATCAGGAGACAGATTATAGTAATAATTAGTATCTAAATATTTTAAAAGATCACACATATTGGATATATTATCTGTTTTTTTTCTTTAGCTAATTACATGAAGAATGAATTATCTCAAAATATAGGTTGAGTCTTAGTACTCAGACAAATTAATTATTCACATAATATTTATATAATTTATTTAATTTTTCATATTATTTACTCTTTGGTTCGGAAAATAAGTTCGTATAATTGAATATAAAACTTAAAATATTTTGTCTTTCTTATTTTTTAAATCTATACAAGTAGCTAAGTAATAGAATAATAGTCTACACTCAATATTTTATTTTATTTTCATTTCCACATTTTTTTTTCTAAAATCAGATGTCTTGCATATGAAACAGATTCATAATTCATTTTGCAAATATACCTAACTACTATGTAAGGGGCATGAGTGCATACTGAATAATATATATTGGTAGTATCATAAAATACTCCAAATTTCATTTTAAAATTTAGTTAATGAATATTTTTTAATTATTCTTATAAATAAATATATGATAATACAATTATTTACAACATTATTAAATGTCATTTTAAAAATTTGATTTTGAATGTCATGCTTTAAAAATAGTTATAAGATCATTTATTATATGACCATGATAAAAATAAAATATTATTAAATAACTAATTATATTGGTTGTATAAGCTATATCTGGTCTGATAATAATTAGATAGATAATTTTTTTATAATTCTTATATATGTGGTCGAATCAATTGGAATGCTAATATTGCATAGAAGATTGGTACTTGGCTCCATAGGCACATCTATTGGAGTCCATTCTAAAAGATCAAATTTTAAAAATATATCCAAGATATATCTTTTCTATGATAATATAATATCTTGATGATTATATATCATCTCTATTTCAATAAAATGTTCGAGTCTTCTTAGATTTTTCATTTAAAATTATAATTGAAAGTTTTCTTTAAATTATGTGATTTCTACTCATCTCTCTTTATGAAAATATTATATACTTACATGATCAACAAAATAAATATGCTATCTGAACTCTTTTAAAAAATAAAGAATAATTTATAATATACATGTGTAGTCCAAACGAAATAATAGTTATTGAAAATCTGATAAACCAAGCATTTTGAGATTATTTTAGGCCATCTAGGGGTTTTTGCAGTATGTAAATAAAATTTGTGTACTCTATATGGTCTCAAAAACCTAATGGTTACTAGAGAGAAATAATTTATAATTTACATGTGTAGTCTAAACAAAGAAAAATAATTCAAAAAGTTTGGATAAACCCAATTATAACAACTCTCACATGTAGGTGATCTATCTCATTATTATGATTAATCGTCATAGGGAATGCTCACATACAATTAACATTTCTTTTAGATTGTTGAGGTGCTAGTTCTTATGTTCTATTAGTGTGAATGATATTTTTTATTTTTCTTATAACTTGATACTGTCATGTATAAGATAGTGTCTCATAATAAGATATGAGTATCTTAGCACCAAGTAATGAAATGATAAAAAAAAGGGAGAAGACTTGAGTATAAAAATACTTGTAAAATGAAGTGTTGAGCATAATTTTACTATTTTTTTAGGAGAGCAATTAGAAGATTATGATTGCAAGAATTAGTTGCATGATCATTTGATTTTTCGTGAGATTTTTTTCATTCTGGATAGACTATATATGATTCATTCTTCTAGAATAAACATGAAAACGTTGATGATTAAGTTTCCTAACTCTCAACTCATTTTAAAATTGGGGTTGGAATGGACTCAAGAGCTATCTTATCGTCTAGATTAGGAGATGTTTTTTTTAAGATAATCTTATTCTCTCCAAAATGAGTTTGTTCTGTACTCAATGGTACATGTAATGATTTAAGAGAACAGTTTTCATAATGTGATCTAACAAGTTCAAAGATAGTAGAAGAGTAATGTTATTTCTTGGTTGAAGGCCCAAGTGAGATTTTAAAAGTAAGAAAGAGTAGTAGATTCACGTCTCTTCTAAATTTTATTTTTTCTAGACTTGTTAAAGGATAAATCTTGCACAAAACTTTTCTCTTGAATCATTTTTAGTAAAATCTCTTTTTCTAAAATAATATATGTATTTTTTTGAATACTAGAATAATCAAGAAAGATTTATATATTTTTTATGAGTATTATTTTATCATGTCTTAGAGAAAGATTTTAAATATGTAAATGTCCTCAAAGACTTTAGAGGTAAGTTGAATATTTTCTCTATAAGATGCAAAAGGTAAATAGGTATGTGATGAAAAAAAAATAGATGAAGATATTCAATTGATTAGGTAGCTTGCAGCAAGGAAGCACGGACACGGCTTCCTATAGTCGTGACCACTTGTCTGACACCTGGACACGACACAGACACGACACGGATACGTGTCTGATATGCTACGTGGCGTATCATTGCACAATTTATATCCGATATGGCATGTGGCGTATCGGATGGTTGCGTCGGCAGCCGTATCCATGTCTATAGTGCCCGACGTTCGACGATGTCGAGTGGCCAACGTTGCCGCATGGGCGACGTTGGCCACTAGCAGGGGGTGGGCGCGATTTGAGGGAGAGACAGGAGCGGGTGTGATTTGAGGGGAGAGGCAGGGGCGGGCATATTAGTGTGGTGATGTGGCATAAAATAAAATATTTTTATAAAATAAAATAAATTATTTTAATAAAAAAAAATAAAATATTTTTATTTTATAAAATAAATAATATATATTTATTTTATATAATAAAATATTTTAATTTAATTTAATTTAATGAATTTTATAAAGTACCTAATATTTATTAAAAAAATAATTTTTATTTTTAATTTTATTTTTTTTATCATGCCGTATCCTAGCCATATTCGTATCCTAGTTTTTTAGAATTTGACGTGTCCCCGTATCCTGCCGTGTCGTATCCTCATATCCGTGTCCGTGTCCGTGCTTCTTAGGTTTGCAGTTAAAGATGCTTTTCTTCAGAACCACTTTGTAACATTTCTACCATAAATAAGTATCATAATATTTTTAATTAAATATATATTTTTTTGGGGTTGCTGACACGTGAATTTTGATGTATAATCTTATGATAAGTACAATAAATATTAAATATGTTAGACACATATTCTAAGACATTATTATTCTTAATAATTTTTATATTTGTATTAAATTAATTTTTAATTCTCTTGTGAAAATATTTAAAAATTAAAAAATTTGAAATTTAAAATGAAAAAATATATTCTTAAAACATGTTTAATCATTAATAAAAATAATAAGATATCTTAAGTTATCTTGAGTTTCAATGCTACATGATATTCTAATATCCGATTGAATCATTTATATAACATTAATTAAAGTCTTCATTGAAGTCCAAAAAAAAAAAGTCTTCATTGAAGTCTTTCGATCTTGCAAAATAAAATTAAATGAAAAAACAATGATACTAGTATTTATTAATTTAGCAAGACAATTTATTGAAATAAATTATGTGAATAATACTAAATAAAAAAATATGAGAAATAAATAATATATTAAGTTGAATGTAATAATAGCTGAGGACTTTAGATAATTTATTATTAGTTTAAATGATATTTAAAGAATAAAAAAATATGTTAATTTATAATATTTATATGTGATATTATTAATAATCTAAAAGTTAATAACATAAGAGTCTTAAGTGAGAACAGAAGTAGTAAGAATTATAATTTATGGAGAACGAGAAGTATTTACTCGTACATTATTAGTTAGGAGTTCTGTATATTCTTCTTTAATAAAGATTATAATAATTAAATTTTGTGAGAATTTCTAAATGAATTCAATAGTCAACTTATATTACTCATTAATTTATAGTATTATTCTCAACTCTAAAATTAATTATCAATTTTTCTTTTTGGTATGTCAACTTTTTCTATAGTATATATATTGAATGTGCGTAGTGTCATATCTTTAAACTGTGCACATTTCATTCTCACCACATGGCTACACCATGCACGCTCTTATGGCACTGCACACTATCACACACTGCAGTGTCACATGATGGAAGCATTATTGCACACCACTCATAGTGCACTGCTGCTTCCATGATGATCACACGCATAGTCATTGCATACACTGCACATCACTCCTTGCCACTGCACACACCTGCACACATTCCTTCCTTCTTTTCACTACCCTTTAGGGTTTGCAAATCTTTTAAATGATACCATGTAGAAAATTCAAAAAACATACTCATTATATATCATAAAAATGATACAATGCACTCATACATAAATCATGAAGCCCTAATCTATAAGTAAAGAAAAATTGATTAGGATGATCCATATAGTAGGTGCTTACACCATAATAATAAATAATAATAATAAAATTAAAAAAAATAACGCCTATTATTAATAATTTATAATCTCTAATAATTTTTTACATTATTGCAATAATTTATCATAAGATTATATGATAAGGGAGTTGGCCATACTTCTGATTAAAATGTGAAAACATAAAGTTTTTTCTAAATTTATTGGAATATCCATAGTAGTTATTAATTTAGCTAACCACTCTTAGAAATTCATAGTTGTATAAAAATGAGTTTATTGGATTTAAAATACATTTCAATTTTAGTTACCCTAAGTTGTGATTGCTTAAAGTTTATTGTATTTATTTTTTTTTTGATATATTATTCAATATATTTTTTAAAATAGTCCGTTCATAGTTATTTGAGGAGCAAGATATACGAAGGCATAAAAGCTTTTTGGGGCCTTGAGACGCAAGGCATTATTAAGGTGTTAATTTTTTTACAAAGTGTACTTTATGTAATATATATATATATTATATTTTACTAAATATTATATATAGTTTTTATCTATTAATAAAATAAAATCAATAATTGATATCAAACATACAAATTAAATATTATTAGTATCTTTCTTCATTACAAGCATTTAAAATTCTAAAAAAATAATAATATTTTAATAATTCAACATATAAAGATTAAAATTCATATTTCAAATAAATCTCTCAAATATAAAATAAAATATTATTAATATTTTTCATCATAATAAATTATCAAAGTTCTACAAGACAAATAAAATACATATTTATTGGTCTTTTTAAAATTTTAAATCTATAAAATTATTTTTATTTTTATTATCAATTATGCATTCTTTTTTATCTTCATCTTTTTCTCCTGATAATGATAAGTAAGTTACTTCTTCATCTTAATTAACCAAAGTAAGTGTATGAGTATTTTTATAAAATTTTATAGTCTTAACTTTGGTGTTAGTATTTGCTTAATATTATTTTAGCTCTTGTATAAATCCTAAGCGATTCAATTCTACTAGCTCTTATAATATTATCACAAATTAAATTATCACTCTCAAATACTAAATTATTTTCTATAACATCTTTATTTTATATTTTTCTTATTAATCATTTATTGTTATTATCTTTATTATTTATGAAAATAGATATGATGCTCATTATATTTATTCATTAATGTTCGACTGTACTTAAAGTATATCAAATCATTTAAATATTTATATTCTAACCTTTTTTTTTTTTGCTATAAATTTAGAAAAAAATTGATTATATATTATATTAAATAATATTATAAAGATAAATTTAATTACATTTAATCATTATATTAACTTGCATTTTGAAAGATATTATACTTTCTTTTACAATCAGATATACTAAATATTAATTTGAGAATTTACAATATAAATTTTTATTAAATTTTAGTATTAGATCAAAACATATCTCATTATTTAGCTGTGATTAATATAAATAAATTATCAGTTAAATATTTTATATATTTTAATTAAAAAATATATAATAAATTAAATATATTAATTAACTAAACTGAATAACTAATCTAAATGTTTAATCTTATTTTTTCTAATGTCAAACTCATTAATAAAAAGATCTCTAATATGCATATACAAATTTAATTATGATATAATTGTTTCTTGTTCACTTATTTTTATCAATCTTGACTTATACTTACATACATTTTGAAAGTATTTTGAATCTAGGTCAATTTCTAATTTTTTTGTATTATAATAAAATTTTTGGTTCAAAAAATATCTAGCTAAATGCAAAAGATGATAAAGTTGAATTACTCAAATCTTATCAATAATTTTTATAATTTTTATATACTTTTCTTCATTTAGACTTTTGATAATTGTGTTTCATGGTTTTTTATGATTGCATAAATGTAGTTCATAAGATGCCTTTTTTTAGCATCCACCCAACGAAGAACACATATAAGTAAACTTGACATATTCAATAAAATACTATAATATTCTAAAAAATAAGACTTAAAAATTATATTAGTTATTGTTCTTTTATTATTGTATCTATTTATTTTGTCTGATTTTAACTAGTAAATATATTCTTCAAGTTGTATTTTTGTTTATTGATATGAGATTATGTGATAAAGATTATTGCAAACAGAGTTGTCGGCCTCGACAACTCATTTTGCAAACGACATGCCTGGATGAGGATATGTTGGCACCTCATGCGTCTTTAACAAATCCTTATGCCTCTCTTGAGGCAAGATGATTTTGCATGGGCCAGATTGCTCATGGGCTTCAGGCATACATTAGATCTACCTTCAATAACTATGTGTCCGTCTCACAATTAGTTTTGTAGTTATATATTTGTTTAAAAATATTTATATTTGACTAAATTTGTTTCCTCTTATACATTATTTTTTTATTAATTATCTTGAAGTAAGATTATACTAATGATTTGTATTTATGCCTGGGCCTAGTGGGGGTCCTAAATTCTAAAAAATATTAAATTCATTTTAAAATATTTATGTCATATAATTAAATATGATTCACTTTCAATTTTACTAAAAGAAATATTCATCAGTGCTAAATATTAGTTAAGAGTTGAAGGAGAAGACTAATTAAAATAATTAATAAAAAGTATATATCAATCTTTTTATTTTGAAATACTTGTATGCATCAAGGTTGCAAGCTGCTTGATGTATTTATGTCTTTAGATAAATATGCTTAAGAATTATGAAAATTTAAATTTTGAAAGAGAACAGATAAGAGAGGGAATTATATGATAATAAATTAAATTTAGTTTTTTTTTAATAGATAATTTAGTGACAGTAAATCTATAAAGAAAAAATATTTGTTTTCTCAAGGTAGTCATTAGCAATGTCTATTGCCTGTATAGTAGCCATTTTTATTAAAATGGTGTATTATGACTAGCATCTATTTTTATTATGGAGGTGTTGGTTCGGGTCAGATCATGGTCCAAGAGTGTGAGTGGCTGACTTGGGTCATAGGTGAAAGCAGGCTTTCAGGGAAGGCCCATACCTCCTGAACCAGGCCAAGCTAGGCCTAGGCAAACTTTAGATGGGCGGTAGTGCGGGCCTTCCCCCAGGCCCGCTGGACACATTCAAGCTGTGTGTTAATGTTGTCTTTAATTTTAAGAATTTGATGCCCACACCATTATTTTTTTGTCCTGGATAAGCTTTTGTTAACAATTTTCAATATTTACTTCTTTTTAACCTTTAGGTGCATTCACTGGAACACATTCAAGCGGTCGGCTTTACAAGCCAAATGTTCTGTAGGTTCGTCAGTTATTTGCAAGTGATATCCACAATTTTTATTGATACATTTGTGGTAACATGAGTAATCTGTTTTATTTCCAACTGTTTGCTTCATATTTTTCAAACGGATATTGCTAGTTCCCCAGGTTACATTCACTTCATTATCTGAAACACACACTATGGCTTTGTTATTCGTTTCAAGCTTATGATCCAATATAGAGACTTTAGTTTAGACCATAAACAAAAAATATCCATGTGGGAGGACCCTTTCAAAAATAAATGTTAGATTACTAAGATAAAAATAATTAATATCTGTAGACATAGAAGGAGAGAGAGAGAGAGAGAGAGAGAGAGAGAGAAAACCTTTGAGACTTCCGTTTTTGCGTTAATCCGCTTGTAGCCCTTTCACTGATTTATATATTCCACACTCTCCCTCAAGCTGGAGCATATACGTCATATGCATCAAGCTTGTTACAAATGTATTTAATCCTAGGACGACTGAGAGATTTAGTGAAGATATCTGCTAGTTAATCATCTGAATTAACAAAACTTGTAGCAATACATCCTGATGTGATCTTCTCTCTAATGAAGTGACAATCAACTTCAATATGCTTGGTCCTTTCATGAAAGACTGGATTGGATGCAATATGTAATGCGGCCTGGTTATCACAGATGAGTTTCATCTCTTCATCCTTTCCAAATCTCAATTCTCGAAGAAGATGTTTCAACCATGTGAGTTCACATGTTGCCAAAGCCATAGCTCGATACTCGGCTTCAGTGCTAAATCTTGCTACTACATCTTGTTTCTTATTCTTCCAAGATATTAGATTACCTCCAATAAAAACACAGTACCCTGAAGTGAAATATCTATCTGTGGGTGAGCCAGCCCAATCTGCATTTGTGTAACCAACAACCTGAGTATGACCTCTGTTCTCGTACAACACACATTGGCCTGGTGTACTTTTGATATATCGAAGAATGCGGATTACGGCATCCCAATGGCTATCACATGGTGACTGTAGGAATTGACTAACGGCACTCACAGGAAAAGAAATGTCTGGACGAGTAATGGTAAGATAGTTCAATTTACCTACAAGTCGTCGATATCTCCCTGGGTCTCCTAAAGGCTCCCCCTGTCCTGGTACAAGTTTGACATTTAGATCCATAGGTGTATCTACCGGTTTACAATCTAACATACCGGTGTCTTTCAGGATGTCTAAAGCATACTTCCTTTGGGAAAGGACCACACCGGAACTGGTTTGAGCTATCTCAATTCCCAAGAAATACTTGAGTTTCCCCAAATCTTTGGTCTGAAAGTGGGTAAAAAGATGTTGCTTTAGTTTCTGAATATCATCCTGATCACTGCCTGTAATAACAATGTCATCCACATAAACAACCAGATAAATACACTGCCCCAATGAGTTATGATGATAGAAAACTGAATGGTCTGCTGTACTACGAAGCATGCCAAACTCTTGAACAACAGAACTAAAAGGACTAAACCATGCTCGAGGAGATTATTTCAAGCCATATAGAGAACGGCGTAACTTGCACACTAAACTAGACTCCCCCTGAGCAACAAAACCAGGAGGTTGCTCCATATAAACTTCCTCGGCAAGATCACCATGAAAGAAGGCATTTTTAATATCCAACTGATAAAGAGGCCAAGAACACATAGCAGCCATGGAGAGAAGCAGACGATCAGAAGCAATCTTGGCAACAGGGGAGAATGTGTCAGCATAATCAGAACCATAAATCTGAGTATAGCCTTTAGCAACTAAGCGGGCCTTAAGGCGATCAACCTGACCATCAGGACCAACCTTAATTGCATAGACCCAACGACAACCAACTGTAGATTTACCAGAGGGTAAAATAACAAGATCCCAAGTGCCATTAGAGTGTAGAGCAGCCATTTCATCCACCATTGCCTGTAGCCAGCCTGGATGGGAAAGAGCTTCATGGGTGCTCTTTAGAAGAAAAACAGAGGATATAGCAGAGGCAAAAGCAGAATATGGTGAAGATAATCGATGATAACTCAAAAAATTGTAAATAGGATGAGGATTACGAGTAGAGCGATTACCTTTCCGAGTAGCAATGGGTAAGTCATCAGGAGAGGGTGGAGCCGGGGCAGGAGAAGCCGAAGGGATAGGAAGTGAGTCAGCAGGTGCCTCAGCAAACGACAGAGGAGCATCGACACGAGGGTGACGATGATAAACCTGAAGTGGTCGAGGAGACACAACATCAGGTGAAGAGATAATGGGAATGAGCAAGACTGCAGAAACAGGAAGAGACTCAGAAGTGGTGGAAAAAAATGGTGAGTCCTCAAAGAAAGTAACATCAGCAGAGATAAAGTAGCCATGAGTCTCAAGAGAATAACAACGATAACCCTTCTGAAATCTGGAATATCCCAAGAAGAGACACCTCATGGCTTTGGCTGAAAGCTTGTCCTGTCCAGGAGTGAGAATATGAACAAAGCAAGTACAACCAAAGACACGATGAGGAAGGAAATAAAGTGGTTGGTCAGGGAAGAGAAGGGAATGAGGAATCTGATCATATAAAACAGAGGAGGGCATACGATTAATCAAATAACAAGGGGTAAGAACAGTTTCCCCCCAAAAACGAAGAGGAACATTACTATGGAGGAGGATAGTACGAGCTGTCTCAACAAGATGTCGATTCTTGCGCTCAGCTACCTCATTTTGTTGAGGAGTATGAGCACAAGAAGACTGATGAAGAATCTCATGATGAGACATAAATGACATAAAGGGGGATGAAAAATATTTCCTGGCATTGTCACTGCGTAACACACGAATAGAAATATTGAATTGTGTCTGGATTTCAGCATAAAATTTCTGAAAAATAGAAAATAACTCCGCTCGATTTTTTATTAAAAAATAACCAAGTACATCGAGAATAGTCATTAATAAAAGTGACAAAATACTGAAATCCTAAAGTAGACGCAGTCCGACAAGGACCCCAAACATCATTGTGGACAAGCTCAAAATGAGACTTTGCCCGATTATCCAAACGCTTTGGGAACGAGACACGAGTATGTTTTTCAAGCTGACATGACTCACACAAAAGCGACGACAAAGTGAAAAAATGAGGGACCATCTTCTGGAACTTGGAGAGACTAGGGTGGCTCAAACGACTGTGAATGAGGAGAGGAGCATCAGTGGAAATGCAAACTGCAGGAGATGAATCCGAGGTGAGGTGATAGAGGCCTTGAGACTCACGTCCTATGCCAATCGTCTTCCCCGTACTCCGGTCCTGCAATGTCACAAATTTATCAGAAAAAGTAATAGAACAATTAAGAGTACGAGTAATTTTGCTGATGAAAATAAGATTAAATGGACATTTAGGAGTATAAAGGACAGAATTGAGAGGTAGAGAAGGTAGAGGAACGGCCAAACCAATATCTTTAGCCACAATTTGAGAACCATTAGCTAAGGTAACAGTAGGTAAAGAAGAGGTAGTAGAAATAGAGGAGAAAAGATTCTTATTACCAGATATGTGATCAGAAGCTTCAGAATCTAGAATCCAGGGTCTAAGAGAGGATGTGTGGGTAAGACAGGCAGAAGTATTACCAGGTTGGGCAACAGAGGCAACAGAGGCAACAGAAGCATGATATGCCTGAGATGCGGAGGAGCTCGGAGGCTGAGGCAGCTGAGAATCAGAGGACTGGACCATATGTGCAGTGCGAGGAGGCCGTCCATGTAACTGATAGCAACGATCACGAGTGTGGCCAAGTTTATTGCAATAAGTGCAATGAGGACGTTGGCCCCTACCTCGGTTACCTCTGCGGCCTCCTTGAGTGGCAGTGTGAGAAACTAACACAGAAGAATCTGAAGTGCTATCAGATGGCAAAGTCTGAGTGGACGAGATACGAAGGAGGCGAGCAAACACATCATCCAAGGACGGAACTAATGAACTGCCAAGAATCTGATCGTGGACAGGCTCAAGATCCGGACAGAGGCCAATAAGAGTAAGGACCATGAATAACTTATCAAGCTATATTTGTTGAGCCCCAACATCAGAAGTAAGAGGCATCACAGTCAAGAACTCTTCCTTAAGAGAATCAATCTGGCCAATATAAGTAGATAGATCCAAGTTCTGTTGGCTGAGATGGACAATAGCAGAAGCCACCTTATAAAGACGCTGGATATCATTCGTGTATAATCCTTTAGCTTGAGTCCAAAATTTAAAACAAGTTTTGTAGACCCGAAGATGAAGAAGAATCTTAGGATCAACTGATTGCCACAATATACTACATAACTGGGCATCTATCTTCCTCCACTGTACGTGGTCAACCTCAGGGATATCTGTCTCTTGTGTAACCAAGTGATCCTCATATCCTTGACCCATAAACCATAGTTCAACAGACGCTGACCATGAAAGATAATTGTCACTGCCAATCAATTTCTCCGAAGTAATCATAGGAGATCCGGATATAATAGAGAAAAAAATGGAAATTTTAACAGTCATATCTACTTCAGATTGAAAAGAGCTCTAGTACAGCTCCAGATTGTGGCGTGGCAGCACTCGAAAGGTTGAAAAGGCAAGGAGCAGGGTTTCTGAACAGGGTTCCTGAACAGGGTTCCTGAACAGGGTTCCTGAACAGGGTTCCTGAACAGGGTTCCTGAACAGGGTTACTGGAACCCTAGATTTTGCCCGATAAACCCTAGATCACTGAATGACGAGGAAGAGGATTGGAACTTGCTGGAAACTTTTAATTTTCTGTTCTAATAGAGCCGCCACAATCATTTCTTATCACAATGGAAGAGTACATAATTAAGGTGAGAAATCAAAGTGAGAGAAACCACTCAAATGGTGCTGCGAAAATAATGGGTGGGACGAGGAATCAAGATGGACAACAGCTATCAGAAAGTAAGGATGATTTATGTAGAGAAAAAACACTGGATTGGCTGAAGAACGCCATAAACGAAAAGAAAGAAAATATGAGCAAGGATGAGAGGAGAGAATATTTCGAAGCGGAACTGGAGAAATGAGGCATACGCGCCAACACGCTGTGCAAAGACAGACATTACAGTAGGCACTTGTGGTTTAGGCGCGACGGCAGGATATTCATGGAAAGTTCCAGCTCTGATACCATGTAGACGAAGAAGGAGAGAGAGAGAGAGAGAGAGAGAGAGAACCTTTGAGACTTCCGTTTTTGCGTTAATCCGCTTGTAGCCCTTTCACTGATTTATATATTCCACAATATCTTAATATTAAGCATAAATTACAATATTAAACATTAAACACAATAATAGTTTTATTCGAATAAATTGTAAAAATAGAAAATAAAATACCCATAGTATATACGAAACTCTCACGGGATTGTATTGATAATGGAGGTAGAGGTCATATCTAGTGTACAAGGCTCTAGTATTAGTGTGAGATATGAGAGAAGTTAATATGTTAATAGTTTTGCTCTTAAAATTTAGGTGTCAAATGAGCCATACCATGCCGATATGACCCGTTTGAGTAGCACGGCCATGCCATCGTTCCGTGTCGGACATGGAACAATATGATTTGCATGTCATGCCTGGTACAATAAGGGAATCAGTTGACCAGCATGACATGACATGGTTAGCCCGCATAGTGTAGATGTGCTGGATCATGCTGGACCATCCTTGTCAGAAGTCCGTTGCATGAAAATGTAAAGGGTGGCTGACTAAGTGGCCGGCCAATTGCAACCAGCCATGTAAGCAAGATATGACTTATATGGATAGATTTTTTTTAATAACCTACTTCATCATGCGGTCATCTGATGGGATTTGATCCGTAGATGGTCCCGAGTCTATGGGCTGGTGGACCATGCCACTGGACCAGGCATGTGGGTCGTGCCTGGCCCTGCATAAAACATGGCTCATGATGACCCAGCATAGCATGAATTGTGCGATGGGGCGGCATGATTCTGGACCATATTTTATCTGGTCATGTACAATTGAGCTGTGTCATGCCGTGAGCATGCCCGGGCTGCTCGACCTGATTGACACCTACTAAAAACTCAATATTAGAATTCACAATATATAAGAGAAATCATAATCTTATGAATAAAAAAGTAAAAGACATGAGGTAGCCCACAAGTTGGATTGCCCCATAAAAAATATAATATAAAAAACATAAATTATAATATCAACCTTATGATACTAATCACTTGTGGTGGTGCTACATATTTTTAGTACTTGTAGGGATTTTGAACTTAGAGAATTGTAGAAAGTAAATTTTAAAGAGAACAACAAATTATGTGAGTAAGAATTATAATGAAAGATATATATACATAAAGAATTTTTTGTTATTTACTTTTTTACCCGACAACCTAGTCACTATATAACTTATGTGTGGGGCATTTTAGTAAAATAACTTTTTTAGCAATGAGATAGCCATTATTAATGGTTGTGTAATGATTATATTACATTACACAATTGAATTGGCATGGTGGGCAAGCACAAGGGCACGATGGGTTGCTCTCTTAGACTTGGCATGGATGGTGGTGTTTCATGCTTGAGTTATTAGAAGATCAAACATCATGTCTATGATGAAAGAGAACTTCTAGCTCTATGAATAATTAATATTTTTTATTTATAAATGATGATTTTGTAAATATAAATGATAAATAATATATTTTTTATTAATTGTATTCTTTTGTGCTTTAGTATTATATTTTTTTATTTTTTAATTGTTATTTTTTATGGTTGTTTGTGTATTTTTTCATATTTTATTTGTATCATATTGTGATATGTTGATATAATTGAGATAATAATATATTCATTATTTTATTAAAATATGAATTAAAATATGTGTTTAATATTAATTATTTTTTGTTATTGATGTTTTTTAAAACTATAGATCATCTTTGGTGGTTTAGTGAAATTATTTGTAAATTATTGTATAATAAGAATATATGTTAGGAGTTTTTCAAGATTTTTTCTATAATTAAATAATTTATTTTTATGTGTTGCCCATTTATAAAATACTAGATTAGAATTGATATGCATGGTCGGTTAACTAAGAGTAATAAGTTGAGAATTTATGAGATGTATTATACTTATATTTGTTGTATTTTTTTTTTATTTTGTATATTGTTTGGGCATGTATTTTTATGATTTTTTTTTTTTTTAATTATTTGGCAAAATTTTTGAGTTTTTTTTTTTTTTAGAGAAAATGATTATGTTATGAGATCCCAAAATGATAATAAATATCCCCTGGGGCCTTTGGTTTTATATTTGTTAGTACCTAAAATCAAAAATATTTATGTTTTGTTGCTTAAAACATTGGAAACCCAAAAATATTCCTTTAATTAAGTAAGGTTTGAAAAAATAAAAAAAAAATGAAAATATTTTTTCTAGAAAGTTGCTTTCTCGTTAAGGCATATGTTTTGGAAAACATATGTTGTTCATACGTTTTTCGAAAAACATATTCTATGTGCATACATTTTCAAAAAACATATTTTATGGGCATGTGTTTTGGAAAATAATATTTTTTATGCATATATTATTGGAGATGTTCCTCACAATATGTTCATTATTGGAGAATTGGACCCATTCAAAATATTTGTATGTTTTTATAAAATAATAAGATATATAATTTAATCATGATATACGATAATAAAATAATAACAAAGGTTAATGGATTGGATTATGTATTTCAATAATTTAGTTTATATTTTTTTGAGCATAGAATATTATATTAGACTTTTAGTTGAAAGTATTGGGACAAAAATATACCTGATTGATTATAAGGATATATTATTTTAATCATAAATTATTTTATCAATTAAATATATTTTTTATTTTTAGATAGAGTATTTTTTTAAATGTGAGAAAATAATGTTAAAGACAAATATTATTTATCCATTACAGATAAAATAATTATTAGTATTAATGTTAGATTTTTTGAGAGAATTATTTTTTGATATTCTATCTCAAGTTATAGTAATTAGTAACTGATGAGATACCAAAAGCCCGCTTTCAATTTATACCCTATTATCACTTGTCCCCTCATATGTAGGTCTTGAGGCCTCGAGATTGGAGCAGGTAATGCCTCTCATCTTAACATTACGAATAGGATATTTGGTAAAGATACCATGAGGCATGTATCCTACATCCTTTAGGATTGAACTCGTGTCTTCAGGGTTGGGCGAGTTTTGTTTCTTTTCCAATCACAATCTAACTCGAAATAAGAAATAATTTTTCATGGATTGTTAGAACTAAAGTTGTTAAATGGCACGGCCCATTTTTTCTAGGCACTGCCGCGCCACCTTGCCGGACCGTGCTGAACTGTGCCTACAAAACCCATTGTGTGAAAACACAATGTGTGGCAGGCTTACGTGACCAGCCAATTATAATTGGCCACGTAAGCAACATCCAACTTACGTGGCTTGTTGTTTTAAAAATATTAGACCATCCCATCGGGTGGTCACCCGGGCCAGTGGACCATGCCACCGGGCCAAACACATGGGTCGTGTTTAGCCCGGCACAAGGCACTGTTAATCCCAGCCCAGCACGGCATGAACCATGTTATAGGGCAGCCTGGCACGAGGCACGATTCTGAATAGAAACCAAAATGATGCTTAAATGGATTCACTAATGTGTATTGGTCAGTGATGGTGCTAGTATGGTCTGGAGGTGGAAACAGGCCTTGCCGGGCATGGCCGCACGGCATGGTTGAAATTCAGGGTGATCATGCATGGCACTTTGGCCTAATTTCAAACTGATTCATTGCCGGCCATGCCAGGTTGGGTAGATCCAAAATTAAACTGGAACAAACTGACCCGTGGTGGTTCATGTCTGACCCAGCATGTGTCTAATCTGGCCTAGCCTGGGTGCGAGCCAAGCTAGTCTGGGCTTCTGGCATCTTTGCCATTGCCTGGGTGCCTGGCTGGTGATGATCCAGGGCCTCAAGCCTTGCACACCAGTGGCCCTTGACTCTGTTGCAGTGGCAATGCCACTGTAGACAGCAGTGCTGGAGTCTAGCAGCTCGACCTGGACTGATGGTGAAACAGACTGCAGCCTACTTATAGTATAGCCTATATGGCTATATGCAGACTTTTATATATATATATATATATATATATATATGATATTTAAAATTATAAAATTTTAAAAAAAGACGAAATAACATTAAAATTTTTCATTAATTTGAAATTGCAATGTGAATTAAAGTATATTAAAAAAAAATAAAATATTTTGTGCTCAATTTAAGCTAATGACGTCAACGGTCAACTTTTAAAATATAAAAAAGGGAAAGAAAAAATGATAAATTAAAATCATGTAATGCAATGTCTGTGTTCATGATATTGATTGTTAGATGATGATGATGATGGTCGTCTATCATTCTTATTGATTTTGATTTTCACGATTCAAAGTATGATAGAATTTTTATAATATTTAGATATAGTTATAAAATAATATTTATAGCCACAAAAAAGTGAAACTCATATGTTATACTAATTACTGGGAGGTTCAAAAGATCATATATTATTTTATTATCATGAAAAATATAGATTAGTATAATTTTTGACTAATTTAATGGCTAATTTTTTCATATTAATTTGGAATAAAATAAAGTAATTATTGATATCTAGATATTTTGATAGTTTACATCTATTTAACATGTTACTTCATCATTTATCACCAGTTTACTAAATACAAAAGTTATCCTATTAGAATATGATATTAATTTTTTTACTCAAAGATTCATTATAATTATTATATTTATTTTTGTAATATTTAAATATTTTTAATAATTATTCATGAATTTTATCTTTTATTTCTTGTGGTTTATTATAACAAATACATATGTATTTTATAAGATTTTTTACTTTTTGATCTTAATCGTATGATGCATATATGTATTTAAGTAATAAATAGATAAAATAATAATCTAATATTTTAAATTTATTTTTTATATTTCAATAGTCATATTACTAAAATATAATTTTTCTCTGTACACTCATTGCTCATATTGGATATCTGTCTAGGTACAATGTAGATTATAAGAGGTTATACAGATGAATAAATGTTTTTTGTATATAAAAAAAATTATAAATTTTAAAAAATTATTCTAATTTAATTTATTAATTATTATTTAAATAGTTTTATTATTAATGAAGTTGGATATAACATACTGCTGAGCAATAAATGAATCTACTAATAGGTATAATGAATTTCAATATTGTTAGTAGGGATGACATAAGATTGGATTTGGATTAGATTTTTTGAAATTCATATTCGATCCTAAATAAAAATAATATATTCATATCCATATTCATATACTACGGATAAAAAAAATCTAAATTTATATTCTATTCATCGGATTTCGGATTTTTTTCATGGATATCGGATGTATCCATGCGACACTGAGATATATTTTACTAACCTATGATACCAGTTATATCTTCGTGATTCATAAATTTAGGAATATATATCAAAGTCTAAAGTTAATAAAATATCACAAATTAAAATTTTTGTATCAAATGACAAATTCAATATGAGGGCTCATTAATCTCCCATTATAACTGAATGCATACTCTGAAGCAACATTAGATATTAGAATTGCTAATATGTCTTTTTCAATAGTTTACAAGACATGATATTTTATTCCATTCAACTTCCACCATAATAAAATATTAAACGAAAAATTATTAGGCAATACATATTCCTCCAAGTAGTGGTTCAATTCAGTTCTGAAATTATTAGTTTTCATCCTTTTCACAAATAAATAGTAATCACGATCGATAATTATTGAACTCCCTTTTAAAGTTGAAATACTTGTTCCATGTACTGTAAATTCTATATCAGTCTATTTATATATTCTAGAATAATATTACTCCACTAACTCATAACAAAGTTATTGAATATTGCTAATTTGTTTACTAAAATCATTTGGATAAATCAAATGAAAATAAAAGTGAAGCAAAATTATCTTATATCTAGATTTCAATACTACATCAATACTTATCAATTTATGGATCACATTCTAATATGCTTCAAATTTTGTAATCACTCTTTGCTATTATACTAATTATTATAATGGAGGACATAGCCATTTATTTAATGTTATTTTAATGATATGAATCATAGGAAAAAATATATTGGCAATATGATATCTTATCCCAGAAAATAACTTTGTGATATTATTGAATGATTCCAATCTATTGCAAATATTTTTTGCAATTTCTCATTCTGCTTTACTAGGCACAATCACTTAGTATGACTCAAACAATTTAAGTCTAGGAAACATATTTGTATAAGTTAAAGTAGTTTTAAGCTTTACATAAGTTGAGTTTCACATTGTTGGACAATCCTAACCCAATATTCTATTAAAAGAATTTTATATATACGGGTTTTGAATCAGATATACCTAAATTCATATTCATTCATAAAAATTAGATTTTATCCATATTCATTATTCAGTCAATAGATTTTTTTATTGTTTGACTGGATTGGATCGGAAATTCACAGATATGGGCACATTTGTCATCTCTAGTTGTTAAATATCATATGGGAATATTTTCTTTTTTTAGGCTTATTGATGTGTATAGATTAAAAAAATCTTATAATTTGTGAAATGTCTTAATATATTTTAATACATTTTAATTTATTTTTATAAGAAATAAATTATTATTAAGTATATATTTACTATTAGGTTTATAATATTACACATATATCTAATATTAAAATTTTTAGCTAGGGAATTCTATAATATTTTTGTCTTACAAATATACTTACTAAGAAATTATTATTTAAAGTTGTGAATTTTTTATTATTTAATTATTTTTTTGTATTTGTTGTTGAGATTGTCTAACAATTATGTTGTCACAATCATTTTTGTTTATTATTATAAGGGGATTTGATATATATTTTTCATGAGTAAAATTTTAAATTTAACATGATATCAAAGTGAGATTTGAAATTCTAGAGAGATAAAGTATGTGTATTATACTAGCATCATACACATATACGTGTATTGTTTGAAAAAAGGAAATAGGGATTTGCAAGTGCACACACAATTTAGATGTGTGCAAGGTGAGGATTGAGGCACATAATGTAGGTGTGCACAGTAAGGATAGAGGTGTGTAGTGGTGTGCATATGTACGCATGGACACATGTTTTTTTGTGAACGTACTAATTTGCATAGTGCACAGGTGCTCAGTGATGCCCGTGGTGGTAGGCTGTGAAGTGCATGGTGGTGTAATGGAGAAATCCTAAATGAGTTTTTTTTTTGTTTTTGATAAAAATAAAAAAATAAGAGATTAAACCATAATTTGGTTTGACATAAATTAGAGTTGGGCATAATTTTATTTTTTAGTTGAATTAATATAAATTATCACAGCAAAGATAGATGGAGCTTAGACAACGCTAGAAATATTTGTTGGACATTATTTTTGGAGAGGAGATTGAGAGTTTTGCTTTGTAGTGAGAGAGTCATGCTGATTGCTGGAATCATCAACAAATTCTCACAGAGTTCATCTATCATGATATTTATTGGAAAAGATTATACAAAATTTCTTTCTAAGATATTTTTAGGTTTTTTTTCTTTTAGGTATTAATTGTTGTTTTATTTGTATTCTCAATTTAGACTCATACATCATCAATACATGAGCAAACATGTACATTGCCAGTAATCATATTTTTAACTATATATTTTTTTCTTGTTTTAAAAATATTATTATTCTCAGTTATAAATATTTTAAAGTCATTGGATATAATATTATTCATCTTGAATCTTTGTTATTTTTTCATGTTATATTTATTCTTGATTATCTTGTTTACTTGTTATGAGTTGTAATTTAATTTTGTGTGTGTGTGTGTTTGTTTGTGTGTGTACAAGCATATATTATTTCTTATTATTGTGTATAATTTTTATTTTTATTATTGAAACATCTTAACATGGTTTGCATGGATGTTATCGTATCAAGATATGATCCCTAATATATAAAATTAATAATATAAGAATTTCTCAGATAATCAATCATCACAGTTCTATTATCCCAAAAATATATTTAATTTTCAAGTTTTTATGAGATTCAATATGTTATTATTTGTGTAATCACACACATTATTAATTTTTAATAATCAACATAAAATAATAAATATATTCATATGAAAAAAACATACAAATATTAATGATAAACATAAAAGGATTCAATTAAAAATTAGAAAAATTATATCTAATAAGTCTTAAACAAGATATTTATCACTATTACATGAATATATTTATTATCACATCAAGATATGATCTCAAATATATGTATGTAATATAAGAATTTCTCAAGTAATCAATTATCATGGTTCTATTATCTCAAAAATATTTTTAATTTTGAAATTATCATGCAGTTCACTTTATTAGTGTATGTGTAATTACACAGAGTTAATTTTTAATAATAAACATAAAATAATAAATATATTCATATGAAAAAAAATACAATCTAAATAAATAGGAAATAATATACTGCTCTCATAGTGTATTTCAAATAATTATATGATGCATTAAATAATACTTTTAAAAATAGAATTGACTACTAATAAAAAGTAGAGCCATTTAATTGGAGAAGAAGAATACTTACTTATCTTTTATTCACGAGGTTGTGATTTGATACAATGACAAGTATCTTTACTCTGGGATGATAGGTCTCAGGTTCGAGACTTACTAGACACAATTCCTCTAATTTTTGTGGGTAACACTATCAATATATTAAGTTATTAACTCATCACAGACTTCTTGTCAAGCAAGAATCTTGTATATTGAGTATGTTTTTTTTTTTTGTTAACATGTTGATATGGAATTGCCTTTTTCATTCCTTAGAGTTTAGGGATGTAAGAACACAGGAAAAGATGCTCACGTATTCTTTTAGTTGCCATTGAAACGGTACTGAGTTATGATTTACTGTGTTAAATTTTGGCCTGGCAGTTATTTCACACCTGACACTTACACAAATGAACATTCAGCACTTGCTGCTAGGCTCGCAGCAGGATTATGTGCTGATCTTTCTTCAGCAATTGTTGCAGGTCGTGTGAACAATGGTTTTGCTTTGGTATGAACGGCCAAAATTCTTCTCACCCATATACTTGTCTGTGTGTGTGTGTGTGTGTGTGTGTGCGCGCGTGATTGTGTGCATAGTGGGTGGTTATCTTTATTTTTGTTTGAGTGCAGGTGCGTCCTCCTGGTCATCATGCTGGTGTGAGCCAGGCCATGGGCTTCTGCCTACACAATAATGCAGCTGTTGCTGCATTAGCTGCTCAGGCTGCTGGTGCTAAGAAGGTGCTTATAGTTGATTGGGTAATTCCTCAGAGCCCATATGTTTTTTATTTTTAATTTTAGGCCTTTTGTATTTCCTAGTTCACTATTTCAATTTCTGTTTTCTCTTCTAAATAATTTTTGTTCTATAGGATGTTCATCATGGAAATGGCACACAACAAATATTTGAGAAGAACAAATTGGTGAGCTCGGAAATTTTTTTGTTGTTGTTCTGATATATATGATTATAATACAATCTTGTTTTGTTCATTAATCTCTTTCATTGCCATTGGATTACATCGCTAGGTCCTATATGTATCTTTGCATAGACATGACAAAGGAAGGTTTTATCCTTTTACCGGAGCTGCTGATGAGGTACGATGACACATTATGTATGATATTATGTTGAGCTGCTCCTCGGGTGAGGCATGGATAAAACACCCTGAGGCATCTGCAAAACGGCACCACACATGAAAGGCATACACGCCTTCTTCGGTGGTGTGGCTGCGGCATGCTTTGATTGTGCCTAGAGGTATCAAACGGGCTATGTCGTGCTGGCACTCCTCATTTCAGTGTGGCACGGTTGGCCCACATCGTGCAGGGCCGTCCTGGACCATCCCTATCGGAAGTCCGTTGTGTGAAAATATAATGGGTAGCTGGCCAATTGCAATCTGTCACGTAAGCAAGATCTGACTTACATGGCTAGATTTGTTTTTTATATAATTTGTCCCGTCGGGCCGTCACCCGACGGGACTTGATTTGTGACCCGTAGCATGTCCTCGGACATGTGGACTTGTGCTTGGCACAACATGGGAACTAACAAGATGGCCTGGCACTGCACGGTAGGCTTGCATAGTGTAGGCCAGTGCCGAACCATCCCTTTTAGAAATCTATTGTGTGGAAATGCAACGGGTGATCGGCTTATATGGTCGACCAATTGTAATCGGCCATGTAAGCAAGATCTAGCTTATGTGGCTAGATTTTTTTTAAAAAAAAAATAATTTGTCCTATCAGGTTGGTCACTCGATGGGACTTGACTTGTGACTCGTAGCAGATCCTCGAGCTACTGGACTGTGCCATCGGGCTAGGCACAAGGCACGATTCACGCTGTACCATGGGGCAACATGATCCGTGAACAAGCATGGTTCTGGACAATGTTTGGTCTATGCCCAGACCGCACTGTCCGGTTGACACTTTTAATTGTACCTTTGGAGAGCTTATGTGACCTTCAAAAAAAGATAAAGATTAGTCAAAATTGTAACACAAGGATTTTCATAAAGTCAATCACATACTTTCATGTTCTCTCTTCATCTAATTTATTATTTTTTATTCATATTTAAATTTTTTTCAATTCATTATCATAAACTAAGTATTATCTCAATTACTTGGGATTGAATCTCTTAATTATGTTTTATTATTAATTTTTAGTTAATTATATTGTTATATTAAAATTTAAATATTATTATTTGTATTTTTTATAGGATGGATTCTTTCGATTCGAAAAATTAAGAAAATATTTTATGTGAAAATATTTTATTTATTTTTTGGGATTAATATTTAAGAGGTAAATTTTATAATCAAAGATGTATTAAAGGAGGGAACATGCTTCAGCATTAGATAATTCATAATTTATGTGAAATTCAAAATAGTAGCTAGATTTAAGAATTAGAAATTAAAAAAAAATGAATTATTCTAAAATTTTGATACGAGTCGAACTTTAATACATAATAGTGTCTCAAACTTTAAGTGTAAGCAAGAAGAATAAAAGGAAGAGAGTAGAAAATTTAATGGTTTATATATTAAATAAAACTTATTCCTAGTGGACATTTACATGAAATGAAGATATAATAATGAATATTTTCATATTATTGACGCATTACATAACATTGATGATAATTTTTGCACATAAACATCTTGGCTTGTGATCACACAAATTCTATGAACATTACATAAGGATAATGATGTCATTTTCATATTAATATCTCCATTAATATTAATGGAGATCACTTTAGATATATAATTGAAACCACCCTAACACAAATTTGACTTATGCATGTCTTTTAAATCATGCCTATCTAAGTTTTTGTTGATTTAGAGAAATAAAATTCTCCTCACCTCTCACAAGTTTGACTCGTGCAGTTGTTCTATATCTTCTATGAACATATAAATCTAAATATTATTCAAAGAACTGAAATTGATATGATTGATATTAATTATTATTATTTTATTATTATTATAATTATTTAACTTATCTAAGTTTTTGATATTTATCTTTTTTTTATATATTCTCAATAAGCATGTCAATTTAAATATTACTTGTAGATTTAATATTTATATGACTAACATATGAATTTTATTTAAAATCATTTTTTAATCATGATTATTATTATTATTTTTAATTAAGATCATTCTCACATAAATTCAACTCATGCATGCCTTCTTTTAGTCATTTTCATCCAAGTTTTTGATTTTTTATTTTTTTTCTTACATTATCCAAAAAAATGTTAATATTAATATTATATCTAAAATATGATTTGATGTCAAAAGTTATCTCACATCAGAAATTTCAAGTAAAATATAATGTTTATATATAGTGTAGCCGTGTAGGTTCATAGAGAATCAAGAATTAAGAATCAAATGGTGAATTAAATTTTTTGGTATTTTTTTTCACGTTAATTAATTCATATTTCTTACAGTTAATTTTTTATTGGTATTTTAGTTTTTATTTTTGTGATTTTTAATATTTTATTATTTTTTCATGTTAAATTTATAATATCAAATGTTGGAGTTATTTTTTTTCATGTTAATTATTTTTCTACCGTTGGTAAATATTTTTTTTTGGTATTTTAATTTATATTTTTGTGAATTTTTAAGGTTCTTAGTCCCTTGAGAATTAATATTAAATCAATGCGTATGAATTGATTCGCGATTCTGCTAATCAATCTTGATTCATGTATATTTTTGATTCTTTTAAAAAATTAGATCGTTTACCCTCTGAATCGTGAAACGAATCATGAATCAAATCGTAAATCATATGATTTTGATGATAGTATATGAGTTCTCTCTCGACTCTTGCTATAATCTAATTTTTTAAGATGAGTTTGACCTAAACTTTTTTTTGAATATGGAACCAAAGTAAATGTGTGTCTCCCTCAGATACCTGGTCTTGTAAAAACAAAAACTTCACTCTCTAGATTATTATTATATATGTTTTGAGTTTTTTCTCTTCTAGAACAATTTTTGGGGATGATTTCAACATAAGCTCATTTTCTAATAGATTATTATTATTATTTATATATGGTATGAGTTTTCTCTCTTCTTGAGCTATCTTTTTGGGATGAGTTCAGCCCAAACTTATTTTCTAATAGGTGGTGATTATTATTATTATTATTATTATTATTATATATATATGTGTGTGTGTGTGGTATGAGCTTTCTCTCTCCTCGGGCTATTTTTTGGGGATGAGTTGGGCCCAAGCTTATTTTCTAATGGGTGAAGGGTGATGATGATTTGTATGAAGCTAGAAGATGTTGCAGGGGTTGAGAGCCAGCGTGGTTGACACATGGCAGTTTTGTACAGGTCGGTAGCGATGGTGCAGAAGGATACTGTGTGAACGTGCCATGGAGCTGCAGGGGAATTGGGGACGACGATTATATTTTTGCGTTTCAGCATGTTGTGCTGCCCATAGGTAGGCTGAGTTGTGTGGGTTTCATGGTGCTTTTCTGGTAGCAAATGCTCCTTTCCGTTCCCATCCAAACTAGAAGAAGAACATTGTTGCAGCCTCTGGGTTTGCTCCTGATTTCGTCATCGTGTCAGCTGGTTTTGATGCTGCAAGAGGCGACCCGCTGGGGTGCTGTGACGTGAGATGATCTGCCCTCCCAATTCTCCTCTTTTTTTTTTTCTTTTTCTTTTTCTTTTCTTACTCGGACGAAATCAATCTCCCACTGCAGCTCACAGTAAATTTCTCTCTCCTGTTCTTGGGCTAAAACAGGTCACTCCTGCTGGATATGCACGGATGACTGCCATGTTGAACAGGCTTGCAGGGGGCAAGTTATTAGTTATTCTGGAAGGCGGGTTCGTTTTGTGCTCATTTCCTGTCCATAAATTAAGACTTTTCTTGAATCCAAAACTTCGATAAAATGCTTGTGATCTGCAGGTACAACCTGCGCTCCATTTCTTCTTCTGCTACGGCAGTATTCAAGGTGATTCGCTGCGCTCCATTTCTTATAATTCTACTGTTTTTTTTCTATTTCCATTCAAACAACTTCATAATTTCTATTTGGCATGCATGGAGATTTTCTTTGTTTAATATCTATTTTCATAATTTATGGTGGGTCTTGTGGCTTTTTATGAAAGTTTGTGAGACAGCTATGTATTTGATTTACCTAATTAGGGTTCTTATTTACACGAGAACACAATTAGGGCTCTTCTTTACCATTTGGGAATCCAATTAGAGTTCTTCTCCTTTACCACCCAAGAACCCAATTTTGGCTTTTCCGTTGCCACTTAAGAACCTGATTAGCCTTCTCATTTACCGCCGGGGAACCCAATTAGGGTTCTCTCCTTTACCACCCAAGAACCTTATTAGGGTTCTACTTTGCCACCCAAGAACCTGATTAAGGTTCTCATGTAAGTTAAAACTCTAATTTTGTTGTGTGTTGGTTGTTTGTATTGTGGAGGTGTTGCTGGGAGAAGCTGAATTTGAATCAGGCAGAAAAGCAACTCCATCTGCATCTGGCATTGAGACTGTTCTTGAAGTCCTAAGGATTCATGCTGAATTCTGGCCATTTCTGAGACTGAGCTACGCAAAATTGCAGGCACAGTGGAGAGCTTTCTGTCTGCGAAAGAGCAGTGAGCTACCGCTTCATTTTATTTCCCCCCTTTTCAAATGTCAATAACACACTGCGAGTACAGATATAGCAGCAGCGTTTATGTTGCTTTCTTGTTCAGAAGCGCATGCTCGAAAGGTGGCCGTGAAGAGGAGGCTATGGTGGTGGAAATGGGGAAGAAAGAGATTACTGTATAATTTTCTCACTCGTCACAGCAATCTTCAAGTAACAGCATTTTCATGCTAGCTGTATTGTATGATGTAATTCAACCAATCATTAGCAGTTGATTAACTGAGTTCTTGAATCATGTCTACCATTTTCTGTTAATATTGCATCAGAAATAAAAATTAAAAATTGTGAGAATGAATATTCACAACTGGGGGGTGGGGCAAAATAGTAATAATTATAAAAGAATGAAGGCAATTGTCACGTTCGTTCTTGATTTGTTGTTAGGAGAAGAGCTCTCTCTGGGTTCATTGCGAGAAGCTGCTGCACATCCTCTGGAAGAACACTGTATACTGCCTGCAGATCTCTTTGTAGTTTCAGGCAAGCTTCTGCAGGATTGATACTCTCATTCGAATTTTGCTGCACAAAAATTTCACAAATGTCAATCTGATTGATTTCTTGCGGCGCAGGGGCAAATAGGTCATTTTAGCACAAAAATTTACACATTTCTTTTTTAGTGTGAGATACAAAATAAATTAATTTCTTGATAATACTACACACACTCACACACACATTAATGTCTATATATGTAAATACACATGTTTTGCCATGTCATCACATTAATTTTTATATGCATACATATATATATTGATAATGAATCTAAATGCTAGAAAAATATAAATAAAATGCATGTAGGTATGTCATGCATTGCCATTATATATATATTGTAAGTTCTTGATGTCAATTTTATGGGTTAATTATTATTGATTTTTTATATTATTTTGAAGACTTATTATCTGTGTATCATCTCAATCTTTGGGGTATAATAGAGATTCCATAATATTTTAATTTATTTTATTCTAATCATATATCATATTCATAACTATAAAAAAAATAAATTTTAATTCTATGCTAGACATAATGAGAGTTGGTATGTCATGTTCAATTTTAAATAGCATGAATCAAATTATCGAATTTTTTGTCATTAATAAATAAGATTGAATAATAATTAATATATAAGTATCTCAATAAATTAATCTTATCTGTTTGTTCTTTTTCATTTGTTTCTGACTAACTAAATTAAAACTTTACGTTAAAATATGATATTGATCTATGTTCTAGAAAATTCATTTGATAATATCAAACTTATATTTATAATATTTAAATAAATAATCTATCTATTTATAAGCTATATACTAATCCTTATAGTTAATTTAAATAAATAAATATAAATTTGATAGTATTTTTTAACTTTTCAATCTTAATTTAAGCATATTAAATAAATGATCAATGTTTTAAATATTTTTTTTAATCTTAATAATCATTATATCAAAATATATTTTTTTTATATTGATTAAAAATATGAATCATATTAAATATGTATCTCAATGCAAAACATGTTATGAGAGCATATATAAACGAACACATATTTATATCATAAATTTTTTATATAATTTTAAGTATATATATTTTTATGTCACAAGAATTTTGTTAATTATTATTTTACTATTTTTAGTATTAACATTGATAAATATGACATATTGATGTCCAAATAAATTCAAAATTAAATATATTAAATTCTAATAGTATTTGATATCCAATATTAAATATATTAAATTCAACATTAAATATAATGTATAAAAATCTTGTAGTTTACTAGGTATCCTAATATATTTTAATATATTATGTATTTAATTTAATAAGTAGAAAATAACTTCTAAGTTATCTCATGTTATTATGTTTATTATATGAGATACACATAATTATTTAAAATATTATTGAATATTATAGTAAGTATTTTATTTTATATTTTCTAAAAATTCTAGACACATACTCATATGCGACATTTTTTTATATTAAATATATTTAATTATAATTAAGAAAATTGACAATAACACATGCAAATTACTTTATAATTATAACTAATCCAAATATTGAACATCACCGAAACTACTTCATTTTATATTTTACAAGTACAAATTTATTATATTATATATATTATACATAATCTTTTTTGATAATTTTATAATTTTTTTAATTATCTTAAAATATGTTCATATTAAAGATATTGATTTATTGTTAATTTATTTAGATGTTAAGCTAAGGATGCCTTAGGACTAAGAGATAACTCAATCTCAGACTTTTCAATTGGATTATTTAGATTTATATCTTATCATTTTCATTATAAACACTAATTTTTATTTATTTTTATTTTAGAAAATTTTTATATGCGAGTACAATTTGTTTAAAAAACATAAGGTTTTTAAACATATAATCAACAATATACTTTATATACTTTATATAATATTAAAATATACTTTATATAATATTAAAATAACAATTTTAAAAACATATAATCAACAATAGCACAATTTAGAGAATTGAAGAAAATTGAAAATTATAGAGAGAATAAATCACAATTTTAATATACAAAATTATAAATACTAGCTTCTTATTTTTTAATATTAATAATATTATTTTTATATTTTTTTCATCAAATTTCCAAACATTAGATTTTTACCCACTTCCATTAGAGATAAATTCAAGGTGAGAATCACCCAAAAATAAGACAACTCTTTCACAAACTAATTACTGTCCACATTGAAACCTATATGCATATTATATGCCTATATGAGCATATATTCAAAATGACTTGAAGATAATCTTAAATCAATTATTTTTTTTTTTCTCCAAACTTAATGTTAAGAGACATATAACTTGAATGAAGCATTAAATTATAGTTGATGTGTGTACTTTTTTTCCATATTAATTTGCTCCTTGTGGATAAAAATACAATTTATGTGAATTCTTTTTTTTTTTGCATACACACACACACACACACACACACTAACAAAGGCTTGGTAATGTGATTGGCGAGATAGAAACACACAACCATGGAGGTTGCGAGTTTGATCCACATACCCCTAGAGCAGAGGTGGTCGGCTTTGAGACCCAATTGGGTCTAGGGGCCCCACCTAATTAATATTAATATGTGTATATGTGTGCAAATATACATACATACACACACACATACTCAGTTTTTTTGAGATTTTTTATACATTAATAAAAATATCTTTTTTCTAACAAATCTTTTTTTCTAACAAAAAATGTACATAGGATGTTACTATGAGCAAAATAATGATACTACGTCACAAAAAGAAGCAAATTATTATTTTCAAGTGGTACACACACACGCACGCACACACGCGCACACATATAAATATATATAATCACACCATGACATCACATCTATTATATGCATGTAACACAAAAAAATTATGAGATTATTATTCATGTCAATATTATTCTGATCCAAACATATTTAACTTTAAAATTTTTATGATGTCGGATGTGTCGGGGTTGTATATTATACCTATAAAAGATAAAAATAGAGATAACTATTCTACATGATTTGATCATATAAAGAGAAGATTATACATAATTTCAATAAAAAAAATATTTAGATTAGGTAATTAGTAAAAAAGTATAGGAAAAAAACATAGATTATTAAAAAAGAGAAATTTATAGATTATTAATATAGATTATGAATTAGATTTATATTTAAATCGCATTATTTAGCTAACTAAAATTCATGTGATCAATTATGATTATATTAAAAAAATATTTTAATTATGATGACGATTATTATATCTAATATAAATTATATGTCTTATAATGGGATGAACAATATTGTTATGTGATTTTAAAAATGCAATATTTACTTGCGTAGTGAGAATGAAGGCTCGCTTGAAAAAGAAAAATTCTTAAAAAAAAAAAAACAAGAAAGATTATTTACCTGAATTTCTTTGTGAAGGTGCCTCTCGATGGCTTCGAAAGCATCAATAATTTCCAATTCAGACATTTTAGGCATGAAAAGCTTAATGTTGGTCTTCATCCTGGCTTGCCTCCAAGCATCATACTGTTGCTGCTCAGCAAGAGCTCGCTTTCTCTGAAACCATGGCATGAAGTTTGGCCCATTGAGGAACCTCCTGAAAAGAAATACAAATCGTCTAATCAGAGGAAGAAGAGAAATTGAAAACTAGTAAAAACATAAATAAAACATTCATTACTTGTACAGGTCCAGCCAGTTAGGTCTCATCCTCTTCGACAGAAACTTCCCAACACCCCTTGCTGATAAACTTGCCAGGAATACATCTGGATCAAATTTCAGAAGCGGGGGAGGATCGAGAAATGGGGAAGAAGACCCTTCAGCAGGTATGATTGCCCTAAAATATGGATAGAAAGGTGAGAGAAAGTTGGTGGTCAGCTCGAGGAAATGCCGACGGAGGATCTCGTTGTTCACAACAGACATGGACTCTTCTTCCAATGGTGAGAATCGTGAGAATCCAGAATCAACAAGCCTGTTCAATATAGAAATGTCTGGCTTGGTTTTTGAAGTGTAAGTGCTCCACATAGCTTCCTTGTGTTCTGTCAGAAGGCAGAGCGGGCCATCTCTCCTGAGCTTCACATTATCCAACAGCCTCGAAGGAGACAACTTATTCAAGGAAAGCTGCTTCAGGTTCATTGGCCCCCCCCATCTTCCAGAAATCCTTCCATTAGAGGACCTGTAAGGAATGGGGATGCAGTTCTTAGCAGGAGCTCGTTGTCCAACGGAAACTACATGGGGAAAATTAGGAAGGACTTTCAGAAAAAACAGATTTGTCACACCCAAAACCATTGGTGGAAAAGCATCTCCTCGAAGAGAATTCAGATGTTTGAAATCTTGATCATGGATGGTGAAGTATGGTCGAAAGTCTACGCTACAGAGAAGGGGCGCAAGCAGACTAACAAGACTTGCAACGGCTTCACTACAATGGGTAGGGGTGGATCCTACAATAAGAATGGGTTCGCCAACGAGTAATAGCTCCCACAGAACCCATATGTGCGTGATAATCCCCTTGAAGGTGCCAAAGATATCAGAATCATGGAAGAGACCTTGTGGGATTGCCTGATTGGTTGGAAGAAGAGGAGCCATGGAAGAAGCACGACCTCTGAACGTTGTTACATTCTCTGAGGGCAAGGAACAAGCAGGTGGCAGTTTTACTTTGAGCACGCAGCTCGCAGTTTGAAGTTCCATCTGTTTGCCAGGTTGAGGAAGAGGCCAGTTTGAAACAGATGCAGAGATCTGCTCGACCGCTTTCTTTCCTGTGTCGAAGTATAGAGGACCTAAAATTTGTAACAGAGGCTTAAAAACACTAGAATAAGGATGATAAGATAAAATGACCACGGATTTTTGTTCTCCCCCTCTCTCGAGCCTCCCATCATACCTTTGTCTGTTAAAAACATAACCATACAAGAACTTCAAGCATCGCCCATTATTTCTTGCGATACCCTCCTCTCTTAGGGTTTCTGGATGCCCATCTCTGCGAAGAATTTCTGATTCACTTAGCGATGCTTCATTGCCTAGATCGGATTCTTCATGCCTCCTGATGCGGAAAAAGAAGATGGAATCGTGCAAGCTAGATTGATTCTGATGTTGACACACGGAGTCTGGAAATGAGTTAAACGCAACATCAAGTTCTTCGTCATCAGTGAGAATCCCTCTTGGATAACACTCTTCGAGCACCTGACCCTTCTCGAGATCAAATCTGATGATACAGAAGGCCACAACCCATTGCATCAGACACTTTAATTCCGTTCCCAAGCTATGTTCTGCTACATCAGAAAGAGCAGAAAATCCATTGAGTTCCATTATATACTTCAACACGGAATACCGGAATGTTTTTCACTTCGTAAGTGCCAGCGCTCTCCCTGCAATCTGGCCTCTTCCATTAATTTAAGCTTAGTTTTGGCTATCTGATAAACGCACTCACATGAGCCTAAGAAAACTACGTCTGCGCCCACATCAAATGGGAGATTGATGCGCATGAGCGCTCCATCAGATAACTCTGTTTCTTGGAATTCAACAGATTTTAAATTGGTCCCTTGAAAAAAAAATTCACGCAGTAGAATTGAACAGGCGAGACTTTGGCCATTATTCAAACCCTAACCCTAACTGATATTTTAACACATTCTTCTTCCCGTGTTTCTGCGATTCCTTGGAATCCGTCCAAAACATGAAGCGCATGTAATAATTGACGAAACGAAGATTCAATAGCCAGAATACGAAGGCATAGCCGTATGATAATGGTAATGAAGGGAAAAGGGTCCCTCCTCTCCCTTGGCATCAAGATTACGAACTCAAACAATAGGTTAACTAGAAGCTGTGGCGAGGATGTGCATTGCGATCCGCCATTTTATTTTTACGAAGCTTTCAGAATCACCGGATGGGTATGTGTGATCCTAATAAAAGTTCTGAGTTTGATAAGCTGAACGGAAGGGTGTGAATAGCGAGAGTTGAGCCCGAGAATGCTTCGGAGCCTCTTCCTCTTGGGCACCTCTCCTCTCTCTCTCTCTCTCTCTTGTGAGAGGTAGAAGTAGAACAAGAATTATGGTTTAATCTCCTAATTTTTTTAACCACTCATACACAAAATCAAAATATTTAATTTTTGGTGCACTTAAAATATTTTTATAAATTCATCCTTGTCTAGTCGTAATCCATGGTAATTTATATAAGGTAATTTATATTTTAATACCCTAAACATAAAATAATTACAAAAAAAATACTCATTATTTTATTAATTTAAAAAAATGACACCAAAACAAAAAATATGCACATTTATAACACTCAAAACTTCAAACTCATTACCCCACCACACTTCATATTTTTTTTTTAAAAAAAAAACTTATGAAAATACATTTTTTAACCAACATTTTTAAAAACTATAAGTATATGTTTATACTAATAAATATATATTGTATGCATTTATATGTATAAATATGTGTGTGTGTGTGTGTGTGTTTCCAAAATTATAAAGATTACATGATTTTGATAAAATAAAATCAATCATCATAGGTGCATAAAGTATTTATATCCATTGAGTTCAATTATATACCAACAATAGATTAGACATTCATCCCAAAAATATGATATATTCAGCAAACAGACACCATGCATAGCATATTTGATATTTTTAGGGATCAAACTCATGACTCTAAAGTATAAGTATTTATCCTTTCTGTCAACTGGACCACCTACTACTAGTGAGCAACAAGGAACTTGTTCACTATAAAGGTCATCACGAGTAAATATTTACATGGCCATTAAAATCCTATTCAAAAATAGATTAATATTGTAAAATACTTGTAGAAATTGAGCGTAGAGAGAAAATTAAAGAGAATTTTCTACCTCAAAATAAAACATATCTCGTACAAAGGTTTAAGCTCCTTTTATAGGAGATGCATAGTGAATGCACCATGCATTCACATTATTTTCAACATTATTCATATTTTTCAATACCACATTTTCAACAATTATGTATTATTCACACATTATTAGCATTGTTATTGGTTTTGAACAAAAAAATAATAATAATATGATATGTAAATTGTAGTTCAAAGTATTTTGGTATAATAGCAGTACACAATCCTTTTATGGTAAGAGAAACTCCAATTGAATATGTCAAAAAAAGGGTGTCAAATATTATTTTGCAAACAATGTTTTGACACCCCTAAACAGATGCTTTTGCTCCAATGGTAGGTGCCAAAATAAGGTACTATTTTAATAATTAAATATTTTTTAAATTAAAGTTTTTTTTTCAACCTATGAGAGAGATCATTTGAGATGCACAGTAGCCATAACTGCTATTTTGCATCCTCTCTATTCTCTCTCCAAGGTTGCCAATTATGGTACTCCAAGACCTTAGATGACATTTTGACACCTCTTATACCAACTTCATTGGAGTAAGATTTTTTATTGTTTGGATATCATTTTAGTGGTTATGGAGATGACACTCCTTATAGCAACTCCCATTGGAGTTGCTCTAAGGGACATCACTAACAACATTCATTTTCCACTTTGTTAAAGAGATTGCACCATTTTTAGGAAATGCATGTTGGGGTTATGTTCTAAGGCCCTCATGGTTGATAACAAAGCAGGTATGTTATAATAAAAGATTATTCACTTTTTTTAAGTGATATTAATTAGGTCATGTGAAATAATTTATTGAAGAAAAAAGTGTTTCTTACTCTTGCTTTGAATAATAAAAAATTATTATTATGCACACATAATCAATTATTTGATAGTTAATCAACTTTTAATCAATTGAGTTATCCTAAGTTTGAATTTCAAATTTATTGAACTAGAAAGATTTATCTTTAGAGAATTATGTTTTGGTGTATCAAATACAAAATACTTATGTTTTGGCGCACTAAATACAAAATATTTATATTTTCTTCACAAAACTTTTAATAAATTAAAAAAAAATACCCTTGATTTTAAAATAATTAAATTTTGGCACACCAAGCTTTTTATTAAAAAAAACTACACCATATAATAAAAATAATTAAGTTTTAATACATTAAAATTCATTAACTCGATTTTACCCTCCAAAATTTGAAAAAAAAAAAAACTTTAATTTAATTGTTAGGTTAACTAAAATTAAAAAGCATGAAAGTACTTAATCACACGTACCACATCCTCTTCTTGCTAAAACCAAACAAGCCATTAGATCACACGTACATTATCAATTGACAAGCAAATTAAAATAATTATATATAAATACAAAATATATGAAAATACATATATAAGTATATATATATATACACACACACCTATATAAACACACACACACACACACACACACACTATATATATATATCTAATAACACATATAGAAAAGAAAAAAAAAAGAAAAAAAAAATATGACAAACAATTGATTACTATGAATAACAAAGTAATAATTAAAAGATAAATAACAAGAGACGAGGGTGTCGGAAACACAGTCCACAGATCGGATTAACTTAAGAGGTGCCGAGCTTCTTCTTCCGCTCCTTGAGCTTGCTTACATGACCGAGCTTCCTTTGCTTTCCAATCTCCATGGCTTCGAACAGTCGTCTCTTCTTACGGGACATCATTAATCGTGACAACGTCTGATCGTCGGCGGCCGCATGCCCGGGGTCGGGGGCAGATTCCTCCTCCTCGCCCACCCAGCTCACATCCTCAACGTCAGTTGTTTTCTTGGTCTCCAATGAATGCTGCATGCCCTCTAATTCCATCTTCAGCTCTTCGTGATACTGCTTTTCCAGAGCTACCATCTACAAAAGCATTTATTATTTCCATTAAATAATATTTATATATTTCATTAATATTTCTCCGATAATAAAGAACACAAAATATACACTCCAGGGTTTTATATACATATATATATTTATTTATTTATTTATTTATTAACAACAACACTAACAAGCCAAATATTTTATCAATGTTATTTTAATATTGAGAAGATACCTATGATGAACCAAATATTTTATTTGCAACTCAATCTATAATTATTTCATCTAGAAAATAATTAATTATCGCATATAATAAGAATATCAATGTATAATAATAAAACTAATAAATATCTATTTTAATTATGCTGATAAAAATGAGTAAATTCAATTACACATCATTAAGAACAAAAGAAAAAACCAATGAAACAAATTTATTAAACTATAATATATAATATAATACCTTTTATAATATACAGACCATCCTTACACACCATAGACTAAAAAAAAAAACTAAAATTATATAATAAATATCTCATCTTTAAGATTTTCATTAAAAAAAAATACTCCTCACACTTTACACACCATAGGCGAAAATCATAGTCACAAGAGAAAAAATATTTCTCTTGTGACTATATCTCATCTATGAGGCCTTGAAACACACTGAAGTGCACTGAGGCACATAAATTTGTTGGATCCTTAAGGCATAAGATACAATTTTTTTTTAAAAAAAAAAAATTCCACCCTCCCATTAATCCCCCCTTACTAACTCCAGGATAGATGCATAAGACAAACTTTCATACTGATCAATCATCTCAGTAGTGATCACGACTAAACACATTTAACTTTAAATTTCTTATACAATTCAGTACATTAATGATGGTTTAAACACATCTTAGCATGAGATGCAATTAAGATACAAACACTAATTTTTTTATAAAATGCACTTTACCTTCTATATATATGTGCACCTTACCTTATAAATATTATATATATATATATATATATATATATATATATATTAGATATTATCTATAATTTTTATCTATTGACAAAATATAATCAAATAAAAAACATAAAAAAATAAAAATTAAAATATTATAAGTATTTTTAATTATTAAAAGTATTCAAAATTCTAAAATAAAATAATAGAATTTTAATAATCAAACATACAATTTTAAGACATCAAACATATTATTTATAATTTTCTAGAGTAAGAGAAGAAGATTTTAGGAATAATATGATTTATGAAGAAAGAATTTCAAAATGATTAATTTGTGAGATGAATTTCATGAATAATACATTTTGTATGAGAGTTAATGAGGCAAGACGAGAAAAGATGCTTTTGCTTGGGTATAGTGGAGCCTGGGGTTTAGGCAAGCTTGAGGCACACCTTTAATAACTTTGTGCATAAATAAACCTTATCATCATAAATTACTATTAGTCTCCACATCAATGTTTTGCATTAGATCATTTGATGATAATAATTAGCTTCCTAGGAACTCGTGTGGACGCATATATTGAGCATGTATTTTTAGATTAGAATTATCAAATCGCCTATACTACTTTTTTCTAATAAAAAGATCCACGGTTAGCATTCCCAGTAGGTTTCACTTCTTCTCAATAATTTTAGGCCTCGACAAAGTCAAAATCTAGTGATACATCATAATGAGGTATCTCCTAAGAAACAAAGAGAACATATTACTTCGATACAAAAAATATGGTAGTCCAATTGGCGAAGACAAAGAGAAAAGATCACATAACATTGAGAGAAGGCGTTCGCTCTTCAACGATGTCAAATACGTGACCAAGGGTATGTTTGTCAAACACCCTACTCATGTTGTTAAGATGGGGGTCTTACCCAATCCGACCC
This sequence comes from Sapria himalayana, assembly GCA_029783825.1. Taxonomy (NCBI): domain Eukaryota; kingdom Viridiplantae; phylum Streptophyta; class Magnoliopsida; order Malpighiales; family Rafflesiaceae; genus Sapria; species Sapria himalayana. The sequence goes on along the minus strand of JAREIK010000403.1, from coordinate 4,549,132 downwards.
CTTTGGGACTATCAAAATTTTGATTTTTTTTTTTTTTTTTTAGTTCACAAAATGAAAATTTTGGAAATTGCTGCCGTGGGTAATTTCTCTTAAGCATGTAGCTGCGAGGACTGTGAAGCACACAGCTGCAATTAAAAAAAAAAAAAAAGTAGCACTGCATGAACGAGAATGGTGGAACAAGAAAAGCACCTCCTGTTTTCTCTCGGCAGCTTCAGTGGCCTCTGACCGAGTTATAAACCCTTGAACCAATAACTTCTTGGGATCATCCAGATCTTCACCTGAACCTGGCACTGGGAGGACATCGTTTCTGGCAGCAGCCTGCAACCGCTTGATTGTTTCTGCATAATCAGGAACATAGCCTTCTGCTTCATCATCAACAAACGGTGACAAATGAGGAGGTGCGTTCCTGATGAAAGAAAGACACAAATTTGAGCAATCACAGCCACATTTTACACAATTCATGCCGCAGCCATTATCAAGCTCAAACACATGTTTTTTTATGCTGGAACCACCAACATAGGCTTTATGAGTGTTACCTTCCAGCCAAATAATCCCTTGTTGGCAAGATAATCCTTGCGTTGACAGAATCATAGACCCACTGTGGCTGAATATATTCCCTGGAGAGGTATCTGTGACCTTGCGTTGGCCTGTCAACTACCTGTGAACACGAAGCACTTGGAATTGCAGCGATATAGAAATACGCTCACATATTGCAGAAACTATAAGCATAAGCATGAGAATGTAGGGTATAGCAACTGCAAACCTGATGAGTTATACTTTGGTCATCTTCTGCAAAAGGCGCGGCACCTCCATCCCATGAAACCATTCCTCCAAAAGCTGGAATGACGAAAAGAAGACTCTCCCTTGGAACCTAAACAGGGTAAAAATATACAGATAAAAAAGAACTTGGAAAGTATATAGAGATCATGTCTTGATGCGATTACAAGTGTCTTTGTTCAATAATGGTAAGTCTCAGTTTCAAGACTCATCACACATAATTAGAGGTGTCAAGTGGGTCGGACGTGCCAGGCATGGAACAACTGAGTCATGCATGACCTGGCACGGCATAATCCAGAACAGTCCTGGACTTGGGTCGTGCTGGTCCAAGGCACGGCTAGTGCCGTGCTGGACCATAGGCTGTTTTGCCTCATGCTAGGCTAGGCACGACCCGCATGCATGGCCCATTGACATGGCCCACCGGCACCATGACCGTGACCCAGGACCTAGAACGGGTCACCAAAAATTGAGTTACTAGATGTTTGTGACCCACTCACGCCTGGAAGGCAGACCCACCTTAAAAAATAGATTTTTTTTTTTTTTTTTTTTTATATTTATCCAGTCACGTCCACATGGCGGCTTTTTTTAATGAATCCCACCACGTTGAAGTGGCGGATGCCATTAGGACAGAAGTCCCAATGGCTCGTGCCTCATGATCGTGGGCACACCATGAGTCCAAGCCACAAGTACGAGTGTATGACCTATGCCTACCACAAGGTGAATGAAAGCATGCACATGATAGCTAGAGTAGTATTTCGCAATCGGTGCCTATGGTGGCCCTATCCACAAAACCAGCACGATTTGGTATAACCTGAGATGACCTGACACATTAAGCACAAGTCTACACGAATTCATGTCGGTCAAGCCATGCCGGGCTGGCTAGACTATCAGTCATGCCATGTTAGGCACAAGATGACTTCCATGTCGAGCCATACCCAAAATAGCATGACCTATTTAACACCTCTAAACATAATCTGTTCAATTTTCAAGAATAAAAATTATCAAGATATTAATATCTCCCAGCCTCATGTTAAGTAAAAGCCTAATACATTGGATGGATGTCTGCTCCAAATAACTCGGATATATGGACTTTCCCAACAACTAATCCAACTGAATGAAGTAAAGCACATTGTTATTAAAGGTGCACCTCAGATACATCTCAAACCCTGGCACCACCAAGCCCAGGCAAAAGCATCACATATCACCTTAGGCTCCCCCGCAAAATATATTATTATCGAAGCATCCTCCAACAAATCGTTTTTTCCCAAACCCCCCTACAAATCAAATTATTCTTAATATCTTATTTTATCACAATTCCAAAAATTATAAATAATATGTTTGTTGTCTAATATAATTTTACATATTACATTTTTAAAATTTTATTGGTTTGTTTTAAAACTTTGAATTCTTATGATGATAATAAAATCTAATAATTTTTATATTTTATTTATCTTTTAATTAATTGTATTTCATTAATAAATAAAAATTATATATAATATTTAGTAAAAATATAAAATTTTTATAAATAATTGGTTGCGTGTGTCTTGTTATTTGAACTAAACCAAATCAACAATACATGAACTTTCCAAATGGAAAGCTTATATCTGAGACTTGCCATGGAGATCGTGAGCTTATAGGTCACTTAGTGCAGGATCCAAGGGATACTAATATCTCAACAATTTTACCTCCTAAAATTAAAAATACTATACCTGATAAGTCTTGAATCCGAGACTTATCACTCATTGATAAAGACACGTATGATCACACCAAGATAAGGCCTCTAAAACATATATGAAATAAAAAAAACTTTCCAAATAAAATATTATAATATTGTTCTTGCTCAAAAATTTAATTTCAAAATTCTAATAAAATTCATTATGTTAGTATTTGTATAATCACACACTAATACAACAAAAGATCTCAAATCTAAGTAGTATTATTTCTTGATATATACAATGTGTGTATGTGTGTGCATGCGCTCACGCACGTTACTTCTTTATGGCCTAACACAACAAAAAATTAACAAAAATCTTGATGATCCATTATGTTTTTATCAAATACAAAAGTTTTTATTTAATTTTGACAAAATTAGTAGACACATGCTTTGAAATGATTTTGTTTATCAAATATACTCAATCTAACGGCATATACTAAAAAATATTTCGATTAATGGATGCTCAGAGTGTTAAGTTGCTAGGGTATTATGAAAAATGAATTAAGCATATACTTACTAGGTATCAGATAAGTTAGGTGTGTGACAATATTGCTCAATTATCATGATAAATGAGTACATGTTCACACAAAACTAAATGACAACGAGCAAAAAAAAAAAAAAAAAGTTTAGATAAAGTCTAAAAATATTACATTGACATTTTAGTTTAGAGCATATAAACATTGACAATAAAGACAAAGAAATGAATTAATATAATATATTGAAAGAAATAAAATATAATTTATTTTTGTTAAAAATTACAAAAATAACACTAAAATTTGAGAGATGATTAAACTTTTTTATTCTGAAACAGACAAGATGAGATAAATTACATATTATATAATATTTTTTAAAAGAATATAATTTTGATAATTTGAAAATTTATGGACATGATTATGATTATTATTCTAATTATGAATTTGAAAATTATACATGTTATTTGTGTACATTTTCTACAAGTTAGTTCATAAAAAAAATTAAAAATAAACTTTGGGGATCCTTATCGATATTAAATCAAAGATGCTCTCATAACAAGATTTTTATAGATGTTGAGGGTTTGATTTATTTTATTTTTTATTTAATTTTTTTTTATTTTCATTATTTAGAAACACCCGATATGCCAACTACTCCAAATCAAATATATAGTTGATGATATATTTTTCAAAATAATTTTTAATAATTAATATAAATTCTTCTTCTTCTCTTTTCCTCTTCCCGAAATCCACAAGGGTTAGAATTCTAATCCACCATTTTGCACATGTATCTAAGTTTTAGTCCAATAAAGTAACAATAATGCATGTAGAATCAAGTCGCAATATAACTTCTAGAGTGCTATCGAAGAGTTTCACCGATAGTTGGCACTGGTGACAATGGCACCGATTTATGGATAATATTCCGTAACAATTTTCTTTCATTTAAACATACATGTTTGAGTAATTATAATCATTTAATGTCCGAACACCATTTTTTTGGTATTCAATCAAAGTTCTAGTGGCCACTATGACGACCACTAAGATGCTACATGTGGTGGCACCGATTATTACCCATACAGAACTGGTGCAAAACCAATTAAGGCCCAATTAAAGGATGAAAGGTGCATAGACTAGTGTGAATATGTATTTTTCTTTATTTTTGGGATTGAGAAATGCAATTTATAGTGTTTTCACATGTTTCATATTTTGAAAAAGTTGGTGATATGATTATATTTTATTCCACATAGGCAAGTTCGCATGTGTGACTATCATGGATACGTGAGACACTTTGGACCAAGTTAGAATGTTAGATGAGTAAGTAGCGAGTGATATACACTTATTAGTGTATTTATGGCAATCGATTAACCTAAGTGTGCTCGATATATTTAATTAATATAACACATACAATAATGATTAGTATTAGTTTCATAGATATGCTCGTCGAGCATGTCTTGAGGTCCAAAGATTGTATAGCAAACTATTAGATCTGCCACATGTACACATACTAACCTTGACATGCCTACTCAAGATAAGCATTCCAGATCTTTTCTTCTCATCATCATCTCACTCTGAACGCCTAGTTCATAAATACAAGAGCTAATACATATGCCACGGGTAATCAATCTTTTTACTTCCTTTGTCAAGTCACGAGCATCTGATATTATCATGTCTAATGATATTGTTGTACATATCATGGGGCATGAAAATATCAATATTTAATTTTTTCTTTTGACATATATTTATATGTATTTAAGTTCCATTATAACTTATTCTTTGTCAATTACTTTATTAAAAAATAAGGTTGTGACATTATTTTTTATTCTTTAGTTCATTTAGTATCTCTATATAAATCAACAAACCAAAGAGGTAACTTTTATGGGAAATGAGTGAGGTGGAATGTATTTTATTATTCTTCACTCATTAGAGCTCCTCTATGAATTTATCTATTATTAATCCACTATAAATACACTCTTGACTAAGGAATCCATTATTTGATAAACAAAAATCTAAAGTCAAACATCAAAATAGTGACATATATTAATTGTAAAATGTATTGATTAGGTTAACATATTAAAATTTCATATTCGAAACATCCATGACAACTACATTTGATAATTTTAAATATTTTATTTTTTTATTAATTATTATATCCAATATATATGATTATCAGTATTTAATGAAAGATTTAATTTTTTTTTATTTTTTATGATATGTTATAAAAGAAAACAAAATATAATCTAATTATAACATTAAAATATTAAAAAAATAATAATATTTTAGAATACATTTCTCATTAATTTTGTTATTTCTTTCAAAGACATAAAGAGGATTCATCATCACATATTATATATTATTACACTTGTATGAAATATGATAACTAAAAATAAATAAATAATATTTAGTTGAAATAGCAATAATACTCTTATAGCATAAGAGTGTTTACATATTTTTGAAAACAAACAGTGTTAGCTATCAACTTTCTAATCAACCAAATATTATCTTTAATTCTCTCAAGTTGTATCACACATCATTTTGTATACCCATGAGATTAATTTTTTCATCTTCAACCGATTATTTTTGAATGTGCTTGTTTTATTAATTATCTCTCACTAAATAAAGAAAAGATAATTACACATGTCATCAAAATAACTTTTATTTAATAATTTAGTACTTAAAAATGATATAAATGTAATTCTCTAGAGACCAAGAAAATGCATATAGACACTATTGTTATAAGCTCATTATCGTATCTAATTGTTACTCCTTACACAGGGATAACAATTAACCATCCTCATACATTTACACCTAATACTACTAACATAGTTGACTTTGATAAAATAGTGACATCACTCAACGAATGCTGCATAAGAGAAAGAGGCACAGTGTAAGTATCTCACATAAGATAAGATGTGAATCCCTTAAGAGATGAAAAAGGTTTATAGGCTTGATGATCACAAGCTTAAAGATATATACTATAAGAATACATTCACAATCATCACAAACAAGTTTTATGGTGCATCGGCTCATCGAGTTTAGAGTAACAACTTGGACATTCTATTTGCACCACACAAAAAACTAATAACATATTCTACTCAATACCTATTATCTCAATTATTATCTTGCTATTGTTTTGATTACTATATGTTCTATTTTTTTTTTTCATCTCAATAATTACTATACATTAAGGATAACGACAAGTAGTGTTGAATGAAAATAACTACAATCATATCTAATCATACTTGATATTTCCTTCTGAAACCTTCAGTTAAGCTAGTTATTAAATATATGTGAGTATATGCAATAAAAATAAGACCCAAGTCCAAAAAAAAAAATTGATCAACTCGAATTTAGATTGGTAAAAAGGGGGTTTACAAACACATATGATATTAACAACTAGAAAATATTTTACAATTATAAACAAAATAATCAGCATATTGTAACTTCTGCAGCAACCAAATCAAGCATAGTAGCAACTAGATCATCAAGGCACAATTGCAATTGGGTTAGAGCGTCATGGCACTCGAGCTAGTCCAACCCAAATAAAAACCATTCAACGATAAATATACCAATCAGAGCTTATCTTGAGCATCTACGTTTCATTCTTCCAGAAGGAACTAATTTCGATTGCCTAGAGTTCTCCACGCATGAATCTCTCAAAACATAAGCAAGAGGCCTAGGAGCCTTTAAAATGTGTTGAAGAGAATAGAAAACTACTCTAGTTCCAACTAGTTCCAATTTGAAATGGCATCTGCGCTGGCAATTAGTGTGATGGAAGTAGCAGTTACTGAAATGGCAGCATATGGCAGTGATAGTAATGATGAGTCACTGACATAAAAACATTTTTTTTTATTGGCAATGTAATACAAGCTTCATATATATAGACATTAAATAGCAAAATGTCATACACAGTGATATATAACCATATAGTACACCTTATATAACACATATACGTGTTATGGTGTTACATGTCACATACTTATCCCCATGGTGCTTAGAGTTAGATTCACTAAAAATCAACAAATGCATACTTAAACAGGAAGACAATCTTTACTGAGCAAAAGAAAGGAGAGAACAATTTTAGTGCAAGCTCATTGGTCATCAATATACAGTTCATCTCACCTCACGAGATAAGAAGAATTTCATGTTCTCAAAAAAGTTCTTGCAGGCCTTTGTGTCTTGATCATCTTCCTCAACATCAACATGTTCCATGAGTTGCATCAGTGCACCGGGTTCCTTGTAAGAAAGCTGATGCTGAAGCTGCGCCAACATTAGCACTGACTCATCCATTTGTGACCCCTCCTGTAGAGCCTCACCATGCGCAGGCATGGACGAATCAGATGCATCATTAGTTCCAGAAATTGATGCATCATTAGTTCCAGAAATTGATGCATCATTAGTTCCAGAAATTGATGCATCCTTAATTCCAGAAATTGATGCATTTGAATTGGCTTTGATGTAGCTCGCCAATGCATAAAGCTCTGCAGAATCAGCAGCACATGAAATTAATGCTGTCTGTCTTGATCAAACACATCGTACCAACAGATAGATTAGTAGGATTGACAAATTGATTTCATGATGTAAGCCACAACAGAGGTTTTCAATTCTTGTACAAGCACAATATCATGAATAGAAAAAAAGGAAATACCAGCAGCTAAAGCCTCCAGTCGAGGGTCAAGAATTGGAGGATACTTGACATTCAAAGACTGGTACAACCGAAAATTGACAAACCCAAGAAGAGTCTGCATTGAAAAATAATTATTAATCTACAATACAAATAAAAAAATGAGCAATGTTCAAAAAATTAACCTCTATTAATATCATATTTGAGGCCGAGAGAAGACTACACAAGCCCAGACATTAAAATTTATTAACGTGTAAGAGTAAAGAGCTATTTAATAAACCACTTAATTTTTTCAAACATTTGAAAATGAATATTTTTAATTGTTTAAAAAAATCAATGTGATTAATAAAAAATATTTGAGAACTATTAATTAAAAATTTTAAGTGAAATAACGTTAAAAATATTAAATATATAGAAACCTACTTAATATTTTCAACAAAAATTTTCAACAAATTTTTTTTTAAGTTACTATTTTATCTTTTTTTTTTCCTTTCTGTTTTATTTTCTCATTCACGCTACAGTTCAGTTTGTGAATCTGTCTTCTCCTTCACCTTTTTTCATTATCACAAACTTTAATCATAACTCTATTTCATGATTAATTTGAGAAAAAAAAACAATTCTAGTTGTTTATTGATTTTTATTTTTATATTAAAATTTTGGATAGTTTTAACGATTTTAAATTTTATTGATTATTTTTTAAATATTTTTATTACCTTTTGGATTTATGATTTATTTATGAATATATTTTTTATGATTTTATTTTTTATTATAATTAATAATTATGGTGAAGAAAAAATTATTAGAAATTAGATTTATGTCTGATAATATGTAATATAATGATAATATGGGTAAATATGTAAAATATATCATTTTCAGTATTCAGCATTTACAGTTATCAAGCAATATATTTATTTTCATTATTTAATTAACAGTAATTTATCAAATAATTTTTCAATACAAATTCAACACTTATAAAATTTAACCTTAATTTTTTAGTACTTATTTTTTAGCACTTAAGTTTTTCAATTTTATCAAATGGGCACTAAGATTCGCATTAAAATTTCTCATATGTAAAAATGTGTCAAACTAACACTAATTCTAAGTATGCACTATATCATGAATTGTAAAATAGTAGTTCATTGCCATTGAATTACTCACTCAGTAAACATTTCATCACCTTTGATGACACCGTATTATCATGACACTACAAATAATTATATCCTAAAAAGCACAAACATAAATATAAACACGAAGATACGACACAGCAGGATACGTGAACACCAAAAATTTTAAAAAACTAAGATACAGATACAGCTAGGATACGGTATGATAAAAAAAATAAAAATAAAAATTATTTTCTTTATTAATATTAGGTATTTTATAAAATAAAATAAAATAAAATAAAATATTTTATTTTATAACCACTCGACGTCATCGTACATTGGCCATTCGGCATTGTCAGCATGGATACGACATCCAACATATCTGTCCGATATGTCACATGGCATATCAAACACGAATTAGTAAACGATACGCCACGTGGCATATCGAACACGTATCCGTGTCGTGTCCATACCGTGTCCATGTGTCCGACACGTGGACTCAGTTATAGGGAGCCGTATTCATGCTTCCTTGACCATACCCATTACAAAATGATCATGCTTAGCTCAGATTCTAGGAAAGATTAATATCATAACAATCTTATCCTTAAAAATCAAAGATAATAAGTCTCAAAATCAACACCTATCATTTTTCGAGGAAGACACTTGTCATAACACTAAGACATTACCTCTACAATCATTACACTATAAAGAAAAAAAATTCCGTCAAGCCAACTTTATCAGAGAAAAAAATATAAATTTAGAAAGTCTTACCATTATTTGAGTTTAATTTTTATTTGAGTAGCAAAATATTATTGGTAAAATCCAAATTTATTTGTTGTTTAAATCAATTGCTTTTAAAATTATTATTGTTGATGCAATATCATATTTAAGCACCTTGTATCATACAATAAGACTTTCTAACAACCATGGTTGTTTAAATCAATTGCTCATGCAAGTCAAATATTATTCAGATAAGATCAAATATTATGTATAATTTTTCAAAATAAAATGTCATACCCAATATACAAAATTTTTATTTAGCACGAGATCTTAGAAATACTAATATCTTAACAACATTATTTCCAAAAATCAAAGCTATTATATCTAATTAGTCTCAAAGCAAAGTCCTATCAATACAAGAACTAACAACCATGTTATGAATATTATTCTCAAATTAAATATTTGATAATACATAGACATTAAAATATCAGATTTCATAAAAATTCAAAAAATTAAAAATAATTTTATAATAATAGTCTAATAATGGTTAATCACCTAAAAAATCATTGTATTATATGTACATATAAGAGATCATCCTTTAATGCGATTGTAAATATCTTTATTCAAAGACAATAAATTTTAAGTTCAAGACTCTTAAAATACAATTTATTTGACTTTTAAAAATAAGATTATTAAAATATTAACATATCTTTGACTTTATACTTAAGTGCAATTCTTGTGTACTAGATATGATCTCATACTCATACCCATCTCAGCCTAGAATCTTTAATATTATAATAACTAATAACAAAAACTTAAAAATTCTAAACAATGTTATATCAATATCAAATAATCGATATTATTAATTAATCAAGTATATTATATATTTCTGAATTTTCTCATTTTTTTATGAGTTATCTTATAGAGCATTATGTTTTATTCTTTTATTTCTCTCCACATGACTTAGAGACCTTAAGAAAAACTATCTAGAAAATTATGCATGATGAATTTCATGTTTTATATCATGAATAAACTTGCTAGTTGCTTAACAAATGGTTACTTTTCATTGACTAAATAAATAATTTTATTAAATGAAAACTATCATTTCAAAAAAACATACTAGAATTACATATCTAAAATGTTGATAGAGCATTTATAGACTATCATTTAATTTTATACACATAAACATATAAAAACCACATAAGACTACATTGAAAAATCATCTTTACCAATGATTTTTCTAGATATAAAACATAGAACTACATCATTTAAAGTAAAATTTATTACTATGAAACTACAAAAAATTTAAAATTATAAAAAATATTTATTTTAATCATTCTAATACTTTTAATATTATAATTGATTTTACCATTCATATTTTTAAAAGTGATATAATTTTGTACACAACCAAATGCACACTATTTTAGGATAAAGCCTTTTGTGACAATTTTTTATAAATTTTAAACTAAAACTAAATATGTAATTTATCTTCTAGTTGTAATATCATACTAATAATTTAGTAAAAACAAGAACTAATTCAATTATAGTAAAAATATAACATATTCATTAAAATAAACAAGATTAAATAATAAACTAGTGTGATCTTCAATCTCTTTAAAACACTATCTCATTAACAAAAAAAAATTTAAGTATTTGCACAAATATACTTCTATGTTAATTTTATCTTGAAAATCACCATAGATAATGATTCATCAAACATATTACAGAAATATATTATTTCAAAATGATTCATCAAACAAATAATAACAATGAGTAATTGATTATTACTTATCACTAAAATCTATATTGAATCCAATGTCTCATTTACTAGTAGTCCAAAATTTTAATTGGATCAAAATTAAAATCTTCATCGATCAATATAAAGTACTCTAAATTCATGATATTCATTTGCATTCCATTGATCAATATGTTCTAATAATTATATTTTACCTCAGTTAATGAAAATGTATATTAATAAACTAATAAGAGAATGTATATATAAAAAATATTTAAATACAAGGTTAATATTTCATTACTTAATTATTTTAGATTTATTTTAGATACTAGAATTAAATTAAAATATATTGAACTAACTCTTAAAAAATTAAGCTTGGTAGTAGATATAGGTTATAGTGCACAACATGGTTTTACATTACGACATTATTTGACTTATTTTGTATTATATAAAAAAAAATAAAAAACATAAATAATATTCATAATAAATTCAAAACAAACAATAAATTAAGAATAAAAATATAAGAATTGACAAGAAATCAAATTTCTAATTTACATGTTGGTGACTTGGTGTTATTATGAATAAGTTACTTGAAACTAAAGAAATACTCAAAATAAAAATTCTCAATTGATCTCAAAGCTCCAAATAAAAAAGAATTATTTTTGACCTAGTAAATATAGCATCATACTAAAATTACAATTTTAACACAGATAGGATGCGAAATACTAGATTTCTAGTTATTCTTATGTATTCCAATTCTTCAAATTGACAATTTGTATTTGTTGAGTTGTCACATATCATATGCATAGTTGAGCACTATGATACAAGAGGCATATAATTTTTTGATTTTATTTTTCAAAAATATGATATCTTTTTTTATAAGCAAAATGTACAGTTCTTTACTTTTAATTTTGATTGTGTAAATGTGTAACAATTTTTGCCAAAAAAGAATTTTTTCAAGTTGAGCCCACAATGACTATCCATGCTAACCAATGGGTCAACCTTGTACCAATTTCAGAGACTTGAGCAGTTGAGCTAGGACGAGCCTGCTCGTCCTATTTCTTGGATCTCGCTAGACTTCTAAATTACTGCCTCTAGTTAGCATCTTCTACAATTCTTGTTTCACATATGTGGTTAATTTTACCAATTCTAACACTAAAATATGATCAAAATCATTTTACAAATTATTTAGTATTTCCTAACAATTCAATCTATGAAACTTGTCATTATGTCATAATCAAAATAGAATATATCATTTCATCACTCAGTATTAACACAATTCATAATGAAAATCATAATCATGAAATGTTTAATTTGCAACTTGTGCATATTGTTTAGGAGACTAAATCACCCAATAAAAACAACATTGCTTCATAATAATAATAATCAATTTGAGGATGTGTGTTAATAATTACACCAATGCCTCGATTATAGAACTCGATCAATATTTAAAACCCACATCATAATTATCTAGCCCCATTTTTAGAATCAGATCAATATCTTTAAATTCAAATTTCAAAAATATATTTCTTAACAGATCATAATAATATATATCCAAGATTTATTAAATCAAACACTTTTTTTCCTATATGAATCAATAAGAGACATATTATTGCATGTTTCCTTTGCAATAATCTACTGCAAGTGGAATCCTACGGTTCAAAGTATAAATACATCAAAATTTTACTTATTTAGGAAAGCTAAACTAAGAAGCAATGATCTCATCTTTTTGGTTTGAACTTGAGAGGTCATTTGCATGACATACATGCTAATAATATTTTGCACCAATTCCTAGTCAATTCTGCATAGACTAGGAAAAGAACTACATGGAGATGACTTTGAAAAAGGAAAAAGAAATTGAGGATGAAGCAATATCCAACAAAAAACAACCTCGTAGAACTCTAAAAACGTCGACATAACATTGAAGTCCACATCCTCTGGGATTACTTGCTGCAATGCATGAGGGGTTAGCCATGTGATTTTTTGACCCTCAACCTCAGCCTGAAAAGATATGGATTTCAAAATCTTCACATGAATCACAAAGCAACACAATCATGAAACAAAAAAAATATATAGAAAGACACACTTGATAGTAGATTCCTTTCACAGATATGAAAATCTTCCGCAACTTATGGGCACGAGAAATGTATGCTTGCCATTCATGACTTAACCTAAAAAGAGAAAAGAGAAACAATAAATGTGTGTGTGTGTGTGTGTGTGAATAAGATCAATAAGATTGATAAATATGTGGAATAAAGTGATAACCATACAACCAAAAAAAGTGAGCAATGCCTGCGACATGTATGGATGCGTTCTACACCAACTTTTAACTTCACTGCAGGCAACATTGCAAAAAGATGAACCATTGTGAGGCAATCATCCAAGTCTCTGAGTGCATCAACAAACTTTGGATACCTGTACATGATAATCAATAAATATCCAACATCTACTTAAGGGTGGCAACAATCAATAAAAAGGAAAATTTTAAACCTTTCCCGAATAAGCCTATCCAATTTGTAAGTAGGTTCGCGAGATTGAAGACGAGTTGCATGATCTTCATTCTTCTTTGCCAAGGCCTTCGTTATCTTTTTCTTGAAGGCACGTATTTCCCTAAACTTTTCAAGCAATGGCTCATGTCGAAGGAAAGAAACATCTTTCAAGTGATAGTATGTGCAACTGCTCCCTTTCACTTTCTTAATTGGCTCTCGAGGGAATACACCCTTGAGAATGCATAGTTTCCTGTAGAGTTCAAATTGAGTTTCAATTTGAGTTGGATATGATTTGTGAATCAGTTATCATGGTATCAAAGTTGAAACTTTATATAGCACAAATCCTGAAGTTTCTAGAAAGAGCATATGCACTGTGACAACATAGTACACACACATTCACAAATCATGGATTAGAAGGAAGTCACGTGTGCTGACCTTGCACCACCATTTTCTACTACCGCACACCCACTACATGAGATGAGCATCAATACTCACTATGTGCGACGAGCATTGATATCCATGGTATCGAAGTGTTTTTTGGTGGTAGTGTATGATTTTCAATGCTGTACAGCTGGTTTTGGGGCTGTGGAGTGACATTTTATAAAATTAGGTCTTCTAAGTGTGTATTCATTGTGGTGTTCGGAGAAATATCTATTTTCTAGGTGGTGCACAATTTGAAATTTTGAGGATGCATATTGGTAAAATAGACTTTACTGTGGAAAAATCCCTTCCTTTTTTATTCTTTTTTGAGAACATACAATGTGATGTGGTGCTTATTGAATTATTATGAAAAATGTTAAATTTTCAATTATGACTCTATAAAAACTTAGAAATCAGAATTACTCAAAGTTGACAATGAGAGTTGGATGTTATTTTTTAGTTAGCGAGTGAGAGTTATTGATCACCTGACAAATAAGCCAACGGGTAATTAGAAAAAAGAGAATTAGCAACAAATAGACTCTTATCTTTGATTAAGAAGTATAGTCCATCAAGTTGGAGCAAATCTTAGTTTTTTTATTTGCATGACCTAAAAGATCGTATGAAAATTAACAATATCATTATACTCATCTCAAATGACACACACACACACACACACACATATATACATATATAGTAGTTAGATAACTTCTTAAACTAAGACTAATTTAGATTAAAGAGTTAAAGTAGGTTATTATACATTTTACACATTTCACTAGACTAACTATATAGTTCTTAAAGCTTTTTTCAACAGAAGTCAATATTTCAGATATAGATGTTGAGATTTATTGGCATCGTATTCTTATATTTATTATCAAATGAGTTTTTAGCTTTTCAAAGCTACTTGGGTGATAAGAACTTTCCCACCATACTAGAATTACATCACCAATCAATTCAATTTATACAAGAAATACTAAGAGACACTAGACAAACATCTCATTATGCATATGTTCACAATCAATGGGATATCAATCATAGCAAAAGACAAGTCCTACTCAGAATGGAGAACAAACACAAGTATGATTGTGACCAACTTTGCATTATCCACGGAGATATGAAATAGGTATGCAGGAATAAATGAATTTACCGTTGATTGGAAAATGAATTTGAGTTTGAGTTTGACTGGCATTGGAACTTGGTCTAGAAACATGAGTTTTGACATTGGAGGAAAATCATGCTCGAATGACTCAGATCGTGGATGGACCAGAAGCATTTGGTTTCTATCACTTTTTGATGTGAATGGAGCCTCGGATATCACCATCATTCATGGATTCATAGTTGTTTGAGAGATATAGTTATTAGTAAAGGCGGTGAAAATCAAGTGCATCGACAAAGTAATACTGCTAAACAAGCCAAAAAGATGAAATAACATAGAAACTTTGGAACGGACAAGACCATATGTAAAGTATTTGCATGAGTCAAATGGATGATATACAATCAATATATTCTAGTGCAACTAAAAAATCTCATTCATGATCAACAAGTATCTCAAACTCATTATCCTTGTAGAACAAATAGATAAAATGCAGGAATACATGAGAAATTACAATGATAAATAATTTTATTGTGGCAATCTATCAACTAAACACAATGCTACCATTTTAATGTTTCACGAATAAGTGAAACACATAAAAATTAAATATTATTATAAGAGATAAAATTTATGATAATTTAATAACTATCACCTATGAGCCTGCCAAAAATCATGTTGCAGATATCTTCACGAATATATTTATAGAATCATAGATATATTTTTTTAATATAATTATTTATGATATATATACACTAATTTTTGGGGAACAATGACATTTATAATCAATTTTCTATTTTGTTTTTTGGTTATTTTTTATTCCCTTGCATGGGAGCACCAAATGTGTGGGCCACCCCAACTCTAGATATATTTATTTATTTATTTATACACACACACACACACACACACACATATATATATATATATTATATTCTCTTTTCAATAAAATATATTTTTTGTTTATCTTCAACAACCACCAAATAATTATTAAACATCTCAAGAATCAACTTATACAAACACATAACATGAGTTGAATGTCATACTCATCCACAATATATACATGTAAGAGAAAATGTCAAGAGATGATAGATTTAACCTTTTACAAGTTCTCCACTCAACAAGATTGTCAATCTACAACAACACAATGCTCAAACATTTGTCCAATGAACCAAGTCTTGCACATTATTACACGAATCAAATCATTATTGAACATCTCAAGAATCAGCTTATACACACGTGTAACATAACCCACATGCAATACTCATGTTCACTAATACACCTCCATGGAAAAAATGCCAAAAGATATTAAGTAACTTGACACTTATTAGATTGTGAATCCACAGCAACATAAAGCCAGAACATTTGTCCGGTGAATCAAACCACATTAATTCAACCAACCAAGAAACTTATCAGATGATGGAAAAGATGAAAGGAAGGGCAAAAAAAGTATAATTATTGCCACTGAAAAAGTAAATGGTCAAATAGCAATGATAAACAACAACAATACACACTACAGTATCTATGAAAGTTTCCTTTGTTTCTGCCACAGATGAAATCTTACCGGGATAAAAGCACAAAACCATGTTTATATGACTATGACCCATTACAGCCCTCCTCTCAACACAATATATGTTTAGGCACACAAATCCCCTTAAACAAACTAGACCATAACCAATTTCTTATTAAGATGGGTGTCACGGTTGAGAAAAATTGATGAAGTCTTATCTCACTCGTGCTAACCATATAAAATATGGGTCGCAATAAGGAAACAAACATTAGAACAGTCATATCCAAATCCAAATTTGAATGGGGTACAGTGCAAGGACATGACTATTGTCTGGACATAAAATACAAAAGAACAAAACCTAAAAATAGGTAGAGGAAGTTGGAGTCGCCGGACGGCCTGCGTCCTCGTAATGTATCTCGCTGCATTTCCTTCCTTCTTCTTCCCCTGAAAAAATATTGATGCAGAAATCAATGAAACAGCTGCAGAACAGTGAACGTGCAACAATGTGTAGGGTAAAAGTAATGCCATGAGTAGTCGGAAGAACTTACAGGAGGCCTGTAATGCTTAGTTTTCTTCACCTTCGACGCCTTCTTCACCATGGCTAGCGAGAATCATAACAAAGATCGGGAACTATGGGAAAACCGATTGCCACAAGAAACAGGTTTCAGTAGTGGGCATGGTGGAAACGGTCCCAAATTCCGAGGGCCAAGGCCCGAGGACATGGAACGGGTTGATGGGCCACTAGACAACCCCACACAAAATAAAATTGAAAAAATTTAAAACTTAACAAAAAAATTATTGAATTTTAAATATTGAAATACTAAAATTATTGTAATACTATAAAACTTTATAAAATTTAATAAAAAAATTATTCAATAAAAAAATTATTGAAATTCAAAAAATTATAAAATATAAAATTTATGAAACCTATATAAGAAACTATAAGATATATAAAAACCATAAAAATATTGAAATACTAAAAGATACAAAAATATTAAAAAAACAAAGTATTTATTTAAAAATTAACAAAATAATTTAAAATCATAAGATATTTAAAATTATAAGATATTTAAAATAAATAAATTTGAAAAAAATAAATATATATTATTTATAAAGTTGTTAAAAACTATGAATCTGTATAGAATATACATTTTAAAAGAATTATATAACATCAAAAATATTATATTTCTTGAAATGGAAAAATAACAACAAATAAAAAACACCATAAATTATTAATATTATTGACAAAAAAATTATATTATTAATGTATTATTCTTATAAAGATATAAAAGCAAAGAGAGATTATATAATTGATGAAATTATGTTCTCAAATCATAAAAAAGATAAAATATTAAATTCATATAAATTATAATTTTAAAAAATATATATTAAATTTTTATTTTTTACCCAAATTCAAAAAATTATTAAATTATCATCTTTTACAGTTTTTAAAATTTTTTACAATATGCATAATAATGAGCATTTATAATATTTTATCAAGGATGAGAGTATGAATTATCAAGTCATTTAAATTTGTTGCCAATTTTTAAACTCTTTTGGTCTACATCATTCTTTATTGTACTTTGTTGATTCTCCACTCGACTATCATATTTTGAAATATGAGTTATATCTCGCACATCTCTCACTTCACAATATTTTAAAGAACTTACAACCCCATGATCATAATGTGCTTCAATTAGCATGTGCTCCTTAAAATTAGAAATACCCAGCTATTGTGCAAGGAATTCACTGTTAATCTTGATGGAAGACAATTAACTTGGTTTTACAAGTTGTATTAAAAATCAATCAATTCTTTTAGGTAAACTTATGGGGTAAATTTATTGCTCAACAATTGTGTTCAGTATGATAAAAGCTAATCATTCAAATTTGGTAGAAGATATTATAATAATTCATGAAAGTTTGGTCATTTGTGTCTAGTATGATAAAGGCTATACTCTTAGGCAATTTTTTTAGTATAGGGATTAGATTTTTTGAGTTGATATCTTTGTAGCCTAAAGTTATCATTTAAGAGCTTTTTTAAAATGATAGTCGAATTCTCTAGATTGGAAAATAATATCAAAGTACTCGTGTAGGAGGGGATGTGTTGGACCACTAAGAATGACAAATAAGATAACTCCAAACCTTCTAGCTACAAACTTGATGATTGAAACTACCATAAGAGACTAGGAACCTATAGGTTATAACTATTGAAAGGGGATCCACCCTTTGATATCTTTCTGAATAGCTAATACTTATCTTACAAGATATGCTAAAGCTCAATTGACATGAATTATTTTGATTAGACCCCTCAAAGATGGAAAAAAAATATGGTTGTGAATACTATAGAGACCATATACATGACAATCAAAGGTGTAAGAGCCTGTTATTTTCAACTAAAATGTTGATCAATTCAGGGGGTCCAACATCAAAACTCCAATCTAGTAGATAGGTTGGTATAAGAATTGGATATGACTCTAAGAAAAGTTTTATGATGTATAAGTACATAAACGTATGATAATAAAAAAAATTTCATGACATTAGAGTTTTAATGGATTGTGATGAATAATAGTGATTTTCATTGTATTTTTAGAAGTAATTGGCACTTGATAATTATTGGTACCATAGAGTAGTTTCAACATAATTATCTCATAATATTTAAATGGCTAAAATATTACTTTCATATCATAGTAACCAAGTACCCCACTAATACTAAAAGTATTAGTCATGTTCCAACACCATGACTTTATCTTTATTAAAACATAATATTTTCAAGTCCAAAGTTAATATCAATTTCTAGCACCCTGGCACTTAGCTAAAAAAAGTTATAAAGAGCAATACTTGAGTCATGGTCATTTCCAAGGTCATTATTTTTTACCATCAAGAAAAAGCAAAGTTATGTCTATGTACCAATACTATAACTTAGATATAGAGATAAATTATAAAAGTTACAGCCACTTTTGGTATCATGCCCTTTGCATTACATAAAAGTTAACAAGCATTCCAAAGCCATGACCACTTCTAAAAGTCATGATTTCTGGGGTACATAAAGTTTTTAAAATATTTAATAGCCATAATCATTTTTCAGTGTCATGACTACTAGCTAATGAGACCAAAGGTCAAAGTTCTGGCATCTTTATAAAGCCATGATTTCTATTTAGAAAAAATACTCAGAATTCATGAAGTATAAAAGACATGATGAAAGTGACTAGTATGATTGAATCAAAGTTGTTCTTCAACCTAGCTGACCTTTTTTTTACCTCGATCCAAGTACAGCAACAATCCTATAAGCGAATTTCATACTATTTAGGAGATTCATGAGCAAGCAAGTGACACAATACTAGGTTAAACTAGAGAGTTGGAAGCATGACCTTGGTACCCTAGATTTCAAAGATTAATTAAAATAGCATAATATTTAAGATTTTAAAATCTTAGATTCTTGTGAGTGATGTCACTAGAAATCTAAGATTCATGAGATTTCTTCTCTTATATTTTGTATGAATCTTTTCATAATGTTAGTCTAAATCAAGGTCTAGAGTTTATTTATTTTAATTTTTATAATGTATTATTACTTTGATAGAATTATTGATTAAATAGAAATGAAATTAAGATTATATTATTGGTGAGTTTATGCATATTATTATGGCGGATGGTGATATGTAAACTATAAGGCTCACTCATATATATGGCACAAAGAAAATGACAACTCTTCTAACCATAATGTGTGAGATAAATCTAAATATCAAACCCAAGATTATGATATATTTATCATTATGAGTATGACACTCATAAAGCTAAATGCATGAATTCTTTTATATATTATTCCATTATAAGTGTGTTAGAAGAATTGACTCTCAATTGATGTAAATATTATATAAAGTATTTTTTTTACGGTTTCATCTTTAGTGTAGGAGTCACATTGTCACTATGGAGGATAGTAATAGGTAATCCATATGACATACACTAGTTGTGATGGCTCGAGAGGTAGAAATAGTCATTTAAAGTTATTTTTACTCAAATGGTTCTCACTGATAAGATTTGATGAGGTATTTGTTAATTGTACAAGTATAGTACTTACAAAGTCAAATATATAAATATTTTTAGCACCATGTCAATTCAAAGTTATTAAGATACATAAGGTCAAAGAATAATAATATATATACAAAGTAATTATCAAAGATAATTAATGAGTTACCTAAAAGATATGAACTTTTGAATGACACTCAAGTAGAAATGATTTATAGTATCGATGGGCAAATACCAAAGAGATAGCTAGCTATAAATGAACCATCATTGAGATAAGTTCAATGGTGATAATCACCTTATATGTCGTTAGGGGAAAGTTGTATTATAATAATAATTTAACTTTTATTCTATACCCAAATATAACACGAACCAATTTTTTTAAACATGCATCAATTGAATAAAAATAAAGAAACCCTAAGATTTAAGAGTCTTAACAAAATTTTGAATTATCAACTCTACTAAAATAATCGTACTATTGGTTGATCAGACTATCAATATAATTCATATGAGATTGATATCTAAATAATAATATTTTTTTACTACAAGTATAATTCATATACTTATAGATCTTTGTTGATGAGAGATCATCACAAATGAGGTGTTAGGATTTTATCTAACCAATAAAATTGGACAACATAATAAAGTTGTAATAAGATTTTGGCATTATTACTATGAATTATTTAGTTTAGTCAATCAACATGAGTTGATATAATTATCCTTAAAAAGGAATAGTTTTATTTTTAGTAGTTTATATAATAATATTTTGATTATTTTTCTGAATTTGTATTAGCTTATCTTATTATTATGTCTAGATTATTGATATTTATGCTCTTATGTTGTTGTTTGTTTATTTTTTTAGCCAACACTCTATCAAAAAAATTTTAAAAGATCATATACAACCTAAATAATTAGTATGAAGATTATTTGGGTTGTATATGATCATTTGATCTCATACCTCATGGTATCATGATTAGTTTTATTATTAACCAGTAATGAGTTATGGAGATTTCAATTGGGAAGATATTCCACATGATAGTCACTATCTGATCTTTAATCTAGAATTTGAAGAATTTATTATAGAATTACTAATCAAAACAAAAAGATCAAATTCAAGGATAAAAAAATAGTTAAGACAACTTAATATGAGAAACCAATTCACTAAGTTGAGTAATCAAAAAGAAAGTGCTGCATCATAAGTTTTAGTGGATGATATAAAGATAGCTGAGGATAAAAACTAAGAAAAGCAAGTCATAATGTAAGAGTAAAGTGTTATAATGGAATTTTTTGTGGATGATAGAGAGGTAGTTGATGATGAGAACCAAGAAAAAGAAATTGAATACACAATCATGAGCATACAAAAAGAAAGCACAATATGTGAAATTTTAGTGATTGATATGAAAAAAATATTACGGAGGAGAACTAGGAAAAAGAAGTTTAAAAAGTCGTAACATTGTTAAGGTGCCATAATGTTGAACAAGTGGTTGGGTGGATTAAATTACTTTTAAGTTTATTTCCTAATTTGGTGCATGCCAGTATAGAAGAATTTCAAGACAATAATTATGTGGAATATCTCAAGGAGCATAAGCATATTCAAAGAGGTGAAGTCACAAGGACAAGGAAGATAGTGGGTCAATTGATGGCACAAGATAATATCTAAGAATTTCATAAAAGTACACATGAAAGTTATGTGAAAACAAGATAATATCTAAAAATTTCATGGAAGTACACGTGAAGGTTATGTGAAAATAATTCAAAGAATCAAGAAGAATTTTTTCTGGAAGGGAAAGAAGAGAAATATTCAATAGTTCCTTTGTAAGTGTAGTGTTTGTTAATGTCATAAAGCTGATCAAATAAAATCAATAGGTTTGTTACAGCCACTTATAATTCCACAATAAATTTGGGATGATATCTTAATGAACTTCATTAAAGGCCTACTCATGTCAAATGATAAGTTTTCTATTTTTGTTATTATTGATAGACTTCTCAATTCTTTTTTTTCCACATCTCTCTAGAGGTGCCCGGCCCGGCACGTAAAAATTCCGTGCCCGGGCCCGTGCCGTGCCTGACCCGGCATGGTTCGGCCCAAGGCACGGGTTTGTCCCGTGCCGGGTGTCCCGTGAGCCCGACCCCACGATGCCCCTCCCGCAAAAAAAGACCGCGGGTCGGGTCTGATTCGACCCGACCCACGGTCCCCCGTATCCCGAACCGCTTGGACAGGCAAGCCCTAGTGGGCCAGGCAAGGTACGGCACGACCCGCCGTGCCTGTGGGCAGTGCCAGGCCCGGTTATTTTAAACCGTGCCGGCCCGGCCCGGCAACATGCTCGTGCCCTAAAAATTCGGGCCGGTCCGGTTCGGCCCGGCCCATTTGACACATCTACATCTCTGTACTACCACTTGAGAAGTGAGATTATTTTTGATGATACTTTCAAGCCACAAGTCTTACCAATATTCATTGTTTATGAGTGAGATTTTACTTTTAGTAGTGGGTTGTGGAAATAATTATTTTATCTAAATGGAACATCATTTAGTTTTAGTTCTCATTATCATCCTCAACTTGATGGTTAAAGTGAGAATTTAACAGAATATTGGAGATGTACTTGAGATATTTCACAAGTTTTTGGCTAAAAGAATGGACTAAATAGCCATCATGGGTAGAATATTACTATAATATGAGTTGGCATTAAGTTATTAACAATACCTCATTCAAGGTAATTCAGGGGAAAGAGCCACCAGAGATTCTGAATTATATTAGCAATATAGTTAAAGAAAAGCAAATTTATATTTTATTATTAGAGTGGGATAAAGTTCGAAATAAGGTACGTAACCATATTTCACAAGATTAAGCTAGAATGAAGCAAATTCATGACTACAAATACCAAGAATTAAGTTTTCATTATGTGACTCATTGTTTTTGGAACATCAATCATACAAGAAAATTGCTGGGGACTGATTCAGATTCAGCTCAAAAATCAAAAATAATGTCACAACTTTTCTCATGTCCAACAATGTTAATTAATTTGGCATTTATCTTTTAAAATCATTAATTTTCACTATTATAAATTTTTCTTAACAATACACAACAGATTTCAAGCATCTTTTTGGGATTATAAATTTTATTACAAAGATACATAAATATAAATATATTTTAAATTGTTCAATATATATAAATATACACGCATAAATAGATTTGCTCAAATTTGTATATTTGTATGTACTGTCCATGATATATACAAATATATATATATTAACCTTTACATTATTACCACATGCATATATAAATACTAAAAATATTTTGTTCTCAAAATGGCAAAATATTCACATAATTAAACACAGTTTAAAATATTCCAAATTCCATAACATAATTCAAAATTAAATTGGTTAATATAATTGAAAACACCTTTGATCTTTTGTGATGTTTAATTTCTCTGGTATTCTTATACAATTTTATGAGTAGCATGAGCACAGCACGAGATCTACATTAACTCTCTTTTCATGAACATCCCTTGAAAACCACACATCCACTACATGAACACCACACATCTACCACAGAAATCCTATATGAACATTATATGAATACCACATGAATCATGATTCTTCATGTGCAAGTCCTCGAATATATAGATGAGAAGTAAATACTACCTCTCAATAATATTATATAATCTTACTAAAGAAAATAACCTCAAAAATGATATATATTTTATCATTCTTGAATTAAATAAGAAAAACCGACAAATGTTAACACTCACACACAGATTATTTTCAAAAGATCACAATCCAAGTGACTTTTGAATTTTCTTATTCACATGTGATCTCGTTTCTTCTTTTTTTTCTTAGCATGTCTTAGTATGTGTTATCTTGATTCTTTTAAAATCAAGTTATAAAATAAAAAAAAATAACCATTTTGTTTTAAATATTAATTATACCCCATTAAATGAGAGCATCCATATTATCATTAAAAATTCAAATTAACACAAAAACCAAGATTGAACAAAACCAAAAAAAAAAACCTTGGACTAGAAATAAAATAGCTCAATCTACCCCAAACTCAGGAAGACCCAACAAAAACATCTCTTGTAGGAAAAAATAATTCATAAACTATTTTTTGTGAATTTAATGGACCATTCCATATTTTCAAAAAAAAAAAAAAAGGAGGTTTTGTACAAGCTAGATTTTCCCTTGCACTTCTGGTTGCATCTCGTGATCCATGTTTTTTTGAGTTAACTAGGAGGCGTTACCTCTTCATGTAAGTCAATATATATTTTTATTCTTATTATTATCTTGGCTTAATGAGATTGATGGATTGTAATCAAGTGATTTATTAGAGAAACAATGTGATTTGGGAATGTTTTAGATAAAATTGAAATATAGAAACCCAGCATTTTAAGTCTCATGCTTGCACCAAGCTCAAAAACAATTGAATTTAGTATAATTTATTATTCACAACTGAAAATATTTATAAAACATGTATTATTCACTTTTATTTATTCATGTATTCTAATTACATGAATAGTGTGTGTGTGTGTGTGTGATATAATGTATACATACACAAACATGGTATATATATACTATAATGTGTGTGTGTGTGTGTGTTATACATAGTATATGTATATATATTATGTGTTATGGATAATATATATTTATACATAGTATATATGTATATATATTATCTATACATATATTTATTTTGTGTACATAGTGTATATATATATACATATAATCATATATTATGTCCATATACACACATATAGTATATAAACATAGTACATATACATAGTGTGTTTATGTATAGTATATGCCATATATATATAGTAACTATATAGTGTATAAATATAATATATATATACATCGTATATATATTATGTCTAATGTAATAAGTACAATGTATATATGTATAATATATGCACATATATAATATTGTACGCCAACATGGTAGTCTTGTTGACAACCAATGGTATAGTAGTCCAATTGGCAATCAACATCATGGTAGTCCATTTTGACAAAAATGATGGCTACAGTTAATCTTGGGATCACGTGATCATCTGGGCAACCAACATCA
This sequence comes from Sapria himalayana, assembly GCA_029783825.1. Taxonomy (NCBI): domain Eukaryota; kingdom Viridiplantae; phylum Streptophyta; class Magnoliopsida; order Malpighiales; family Rafflesiaceae; genus Sapria; species Sapria himalayana. The sequence continues at coordinate 4,523,410 of JAREIK010000403.1, read as the reverse complement.
TGGTAGTCCATTTGACAACCAGCATGATATATCGAATGGATATATCATGTTGTTGGAATGGGGCCTTCCCTACTCTAACTCCCAAGCCTCAAAGTTCATATTGAGCCAAGGTATAAAATAGTTTGGGTTTGGGAGGAACAAAGGAGAATACATATATATGTATATATTTATAATGTTTTATAGACAACATTATATTTAAACATTATATGTATACATACACAAGACACACATAGTGAATTATATATAGATATATATATATATATATATATATATGCATGATATAAGCACAATATTATATTTATATATAGACATATACATAACATTATATAAATATTTAACACACACACATATAATATATAGACAACATTACACACACACATATTGATATAATGTTGTGCGTATATATTGTGTATTCAAGCATCATGATATATATATATATATGATATGATATTATGCCTATCAATAATAAAAATAGATAAAATATGCACAAACATCATTATATATATACATGATACACACATAGAGTTATATATGTACATATACACAAATCAATATATATATATATATATATATATATAGTCATGATATACACAACAATATACACACACACATACACATGATATACGCAAAGAATTATATACAATTGTGGAACAAGATACTAGTATATGTGATAAACAACATTATGACGTGTTATATGTATATATATGCAATGATATTATATATATATAACAATAAAATTTTAAAAGCTTAGCCATATATATAATGAATGAAAACATTTTTAAAAATAATTTAGAATATTTCAAAAATATTTTAAAAGCTTTTAGTTATGGACATGAATATCATATTTGGAGATGATAACTTCATCATTTAGTTAGTTTGAGGGAAACGATATGGTGGTTCATCAAATAGAAATAACTTATCTCTGTACTTATATATCAATTACTACTCAATCCTAGAGGTAATAATCGTGTTGAGCAACCTAGGCATGATATAAGTCATGACTTGATTGAGTTGTGCTTGGCTAAACATGTTTAGATCCAGAACCATGCCTCAACATGGGTCGGGCCGGCACAAGACATGTATCATGCCATGCTGAGCTAGAGGGTGTCATGCCTCATGTCGGGGCAAGCACAACTCACACGCCTAGTCTATTAGCATGGTGCACTGCTACACTAAACCCAATGTAGGATTGAGAATCAAGAAGTGGGTATGGCCCACCTGGCTCATCCCTGACCTACTCGCTGCCATTTTTTTAAAGAATCCACCACATACATGTGGGGGATTTTTTAATGAAACCCACCATGTGTATGTGACGGATCATTCGGGTGTTAATATGTATGTGGTGACAGACACCACATGGTTGATCTTGTAGGCACAACTAATAGGTATGATCTATGCTTAGTGGTATTAAATGGGCTAGGCTATGCCGTGCTCGACATGACCTGATATAGTAACATATCGTGCCATGCACGACATGACTTGAGAACTACCAGTCGGGCATGATTTGCCAGCCTAGCTTGTACCTGTTTTGGGCTGGGTCTTATTTGGACTTGTTGGATTGGGTCAGGTCATACTTAATTTTTTCAGTTATATTTTTAAAAAATTTACCTTGGTCCCTAGGCTAATTTACCATGTCGTCGGGTCAGACACACGAGCTATGTTGAGTTAGACATAGTTGAATCGAGTTGGGTCTCAGGATATGGCTGGGCCACTTGGCCTATTTGACACATTCCTACCATACATCCCTTTTGGTATTATAATCATTGATGTTCAAAAATCAAATATTTAATAATTTGATATTTTTTTTAAATATTATATTGGTATTGCACCAAAATATAATATCTCAATAATTGATCCAAAATATAATATTATAATGATGCAAGTTAAAAAGAAATAATAAAAAATGAGGAACTATATTTTTCGAAGGATTCTCTAGTGTTCTAATCCACTGAAAGGTGCACATATAAATAATTATATTTTCTATAAAAGGGGATGCCGAGTACGTAATTAAATCATTGTAGCTTAAAATGTTTTTTTTATCTGGGTTCACTCTCACCCAAAAAATCTAAAGAAGAGTTTGTGATATAAGTTTGAAATTATGTTATCTATCAAACAATTTTGTTTGTAAATCTTTTTTCTATACTTTGTATTCTTTTTTCTATACTTTGTATTCTTTTTTCTATACTTTGTATTCTTTTTTCTTTTCTTTAGCATTTATTGTTAACTTGTTATCATGATTCAGTCATTTGCTATTTGCTTTCATATTTCTTTTATTCCCCTATTTTTCTTTGATCTAACGTTTCATGTCTTACAGTTTATTTTCTTCCCATGAAGCCTACATTCTTTAATTTTAAAAGTTTACTGCTCCACAGTTTATATCTTCTTTAGAGCATACCCAATAAATGTTACATCTTGGTTTACAATTGATTCAATTTTATCAAATAAAATAGAGTTGTTTTTCTAAAGTTATTAAAGTTAGTTTCCTATGGTTTTTCTAAACAGTCGTCAGAGGCTAAGTATTGATTCCTTTAGTTAAGCAATGGGTGATTTAGTTAACCAATCGTCTATTTTATATGTTTAGCATCACTGTGCATTTGAAATCTGCTACATCAGGCAGGTGGATAAATATTACTGATACTTATCACATGTCTGAAAGTCACAAGTCTTGTACTTACCATAGCATATAGATTTTTGACCCTACTTAAATATGATAGCACTCTTCTCTTCATTTCATCTCAAATATATATCAACATTGTTTTATAGACAAATTTAACCAAATAAGCATGTATATTAAATAGTGCAACTAAACATGTTAAATTAATGTTTTTCAATATACGTATGCTAGCCAAAATATTGTAATATGTTCTTTCCATCTATTATAAATTGCATGCCCAAAATAATCTTAGCTTCCTTGATCAACCATATTGAAGTTTTTTGCATGTCATTCCTTTATAGTAATTAGTATAGATCATTTTCTTATTTTATCCAATTAAAAATGTATAATTAACAGATAGAATCACAAAAAGTCTCCAACCTCTTCGTGTATACATAATGCACTACCTCACTCCTAAAATTTAATTGAAAGATATATGGATCAAATTTCTAGTAACATATTCTTGGAGATTAGTTCAACCCATAGCTGGACATCTCCAGCTTACCTTTATTTTGGATCGTTCTTGTTATCACAAATCTTTTCTTTCACATCACCATGAAAAAGTTATTTTTACATTGAATTACTCTACCTTTAAATCGTATTGATCTACTACTACTAGAATCACTTGATTGTATGTCATGTTGGTCATCAGAGAGAAGACTTCATCATAATCTACCCAGTCAATATATGTCATCTGTAACTATAACTCTTTGATGATTAGGTAACTCAAAAGCTTCCAAATTTTACTTTCATCAAAGATTGTATCTTTTCCCTTGTGGTTTTTCCTAATTTAATTCCCTGGTGGAGGCTATGCCCTCTTCCATAACATTTAGATAACTCATGTGACAATAAGTGAATGATATGCATTATCTACATACCTCATCTAAGGGTTTTTGAACCTTATAGATCTCTGAAATGCAGGTGCGAACTTTACATCTTTCTCATCAGACTTGCCATGCACTGATGAAATAAGTATTCTCCATTTATTCTTCAAGATTCTGAATCATGACTTCATAATTTGTGGTCATGATATTGTATGAGTCATGATGCCATAATTTAATGTTGCAACCTCGTTTATTCATTTAGCAACTTTGAGAAGAGATGCTACATCAAGGTTTCATGTCATAATGTTAGAGGTGTCAATCGGGCTGGGTCGGCTCGGTCGGCACGAGGCACGGCATGATTTGGTTGTGCCTGGGCCGGTCAAACACGGGAATTTCCCATGCCCGTGCCCATGGTCATGCCTGTCCACGGCACCAACCATGCCGTGCTGTGCCAAGGCCAATTGAGCCTCATGCCGTGCTTGGCCTGGCATGGTATCATGGCCTGTTGGTACGGTATCTCGGCATGAGCCGAGAAACCACCCCAGCGATAGAAGCTGAGCCAGATGGGCGAAACTTATTGACCCCTGTTAGTGAAGAAGAATCGTGGAGAAAGGGCGGCTTGCTGCCAAATCCTAATTTTTTTCAAATTAGGGTTCGGCATGACCAGGCCAAACTTGGTGAATTCGTGACGTGGGCTCGTACCAGGCTGACCTCCACAGAACCATGCTGGGCCAGGCACGTCATGGTACAGTAACCCTGTCATGCCTGGCTTGACACGGAAGCACGGCTAAAAAATGGGCCGGCCCGGCCCTGCACGTCCTGTTTGACACCTTTACATAATGTTGAGTTGAGTCATGACAATCTTTATTCATGTCGCCTCTTTGAGAAAAATCATGACATCCATGTTGAAAGTCATGATCATTTGAGATATAACAACAATTCTTCATTATTCCCCTTTGAGAAGAGTCATGACATCCATATTATATATCATGACGTTGAGTTGAGCCATGACAATTTTTCTTCATGTCACCCCTTTAGGAAGAATCTTAACATCTATTTTCCTCCTTGGACTATGGCTAATTGGAAACTTCTTTCAGCATGTTGTTTGTAAATGTAGTCACAAGACTTTTCTCACTGACATGCTTAAGTCTTCGATACCATAACACCACTTAATTTTTCAACATAGCTTAATTCTCACATCTTGTAGTCCACTTGGAAAACAAAGTCATGGCTCTAGTTTTCACAATCTTAACCGCATATGAGTCATAATGCTATTTGATTATATCATGACCTATACTGATCTTTTCCTTTTACTCTCTAGAATCTATATGTTAGTTATGAAATTTATTTTTTTTAGTGGTGTGTTCTTTCTCTAAAATGGAGTCACTATCATAACTAGGGATAGTGATAGTCATCAATTTGTACATTGATATATCTCTAATACCTCAAGTAGTAATCCTTGCCTACAAATTACCTCACTTTACTTATCATCACATCAATATGCAACTATCATCACACCAACTAGGATGGTTTTTGCTAAGGCCTGGAACAAAAATTATATTTGAGAGCTTCTTTACAATCCCATTATGCACTCTAATCTTCACTTTCCCATTACCTACTTTTTTAACAGTAGAGTCGATACTCATATATATCCTTCCACCATCATAGTTTTCATACTTACAAAATTCTTCTTTATGTGGAATCATGTCATATGAAGCTCTAGAATCAATGAACCATCTGTCCTCATAAGTGTAAGCGATGCATGCAGCTATAAAGTGAACATTTTCCGTAAATTCCACCTTCTTCATCGACCCACTCCTATCATTTATAGCCTTTGAAATATCTCATCAGTAGTCCCTTCTAAAGTTTCATAGCTTGTTGCATTTCTAGTACTTGATCTATAACTTTCCCATGCTATTTGACCTTCTTTTAAACCATGGGTTGCTTGCCAACTTAGAGAATCTATTGTCATTAGTTATAACTCTCACAAGCAATACTTCATTCGAGGATACTCCTATATATTACTACCTCATATCCTTGGACAAAGAGCTATAATCACACCCACATTTGTGAACTTCATTGACTAGTTGCCAATTGTTACTATTAGTCTCTCCAATGAATTTGGTAGTGAATAATGCATCATTTCCACCCTATTATCATCACTAATTCACTAATTTCACAACTTATAGATACAAACTAACTCATTGGTGTGTTGAACTCATTAAGTAATTGGATTAACACCCTATCATCATTTCCACCCTATCATACATAGATTGAATATAAAATAAATATATTTTTAATCAAAAACAATAATTAATACTTATTGAATATCAACAAACAAATTAATTTTTATTGAATTAACACCAAATTCAATTACACATATAATATAATAGCAAGAAATTTAATTACATTAAATTATAATGTAATTAGCTTATATATTATTTTCTTACAATATTATCAAAAATAAAAAATGTTATAAACTATGTATTTCAATATATCAAATATAAATTAGTATCATTGCAATTCTTTAAGATATATCAATGTTATTGTTGGTATGTAGAGTTTTAAAATTTAATGGAATATTATCTAAACATACTAAATGATAACTAAAAAATACGTATGCGTTTGCTATTTTGAAAAAAAAAATAAAAATGAATAATGGACCAAAAATATTGGTTTTAGAGCATTAGTCAACAAACCCTTAAAATAATTAATTTTGATACACTTAAATATTCAACTTAGTTATTTTTTAAGACACATAACTGTCCAAGTGAGATAACATGCTCCATCATAACACTAAAAAAATTGAAATTCAAATAATAAATATGTGTGTGTGTATGTGTATCATTTTTAAAAAATAGTATGCACAAAACATTTTCCAAAACATAATGCACAACATTTTTGAAAATGTTTTCTATACAAAAATATATGTAATTATATACATAAATTAATGTCTATATAATTATGATGATATAACTAATATATATATATATAGTGTCGGCTTGAGTTGGGAAGACTGAGTTTTATTTGGTTAATATTCATGATTGGTCTCTTTAATTTTAAAATTATAATATATAATTATTATTTTAAAATATACATTTTATTTTTTAGTTACTAATTTTTTTAGGGTTTTGGTTTTTCTTTGTAGGTATGAAGTAGTTGAATGTGATGGACTAAAAATGTAAGGTAATTTTTCAAATTCTAAACTAAAAAAATATTAGAAATTTCTATTTTCCCTAATATAAAATGTGCATCTTTGATGGGAGAGTACCCTCATCAAATATGGTTTGATTAACTAATATAAACAGTAACTGCATGAATAGTGATTGTGTGAATAATGAATGCATGAAAAATGATCATGTGAATAGTGATCCACTTTGAAAAGTGTGTCTGCATGTGTGAACATAAAATGAACAATGTGGGAATAGTAACTTTCCAAAAATCTATATAAACACCTCAATTTCAAATGAAATTTATCCCTTGAAAATCAAAATAAAACTTTTCTATGAATTCTATATATTCTTTCTTTCTCTATATTTCCTTAACAAATTGTTAGTTATAATTATGCATTTGTTTTATAATACCTTATCATCATGAAGTTCTAAATAATTGACTACAGTAGATTGTGATTAAACATTGGTAGATCTTTCTTTGTTCTTGTTTGATTAACTAATATAAATATTAATTTAGTTAATGATCAAATATGTCTTATTTATTTATTCTTACTTTTAATCAATCAGATAATGATCAATTTTTTATAATAGTGTCATGGAAAATTTGCTAAAACTTGAATTTATGGCATTAAATATAATGGACAAAGATTATTTATCATGGATACTTATATTGAAATCTATTTGGAAGCTAATGCCTTTGGTGATACCATCAATATGGAAATAAGGTATCTTCTCATGAGAAAGTAAAAGAAATGATTTTTATTTGGCATCACCTTCATTAGGGATTAAAATCTCAATATTTAATAATAAAAATCCTTTTAAACTTTGGAATAACCAAAAAAGAAAGATATGACAACCAAAAAATGGTCATCCTTCCCAAAGCTCATTATGAATGGTAAAGATTATAAGATTGTAAATGAATATAATTCAACTATATTTTGAATTAGCTCCCATTTAAAATTATGCAGGGAGAAAGTCACTCATCAAGATATGTTGGAATAGTCTTTTTCCACTTTTTATACCTCAAATTTGCTCATGTGGTAGCAATACCACGAAAAGAGATTTAGGAAATATTTTGAATTAATTTCTTATCTCTTTGTGGCTGAACAAAATAATGAGCTACTAATGAGAAATCATGAGGCACATCCATCCAATTCTACTCTATTCCCTAAAGTAAATGTGACTCCATATCAACATTATTTTCAAATAGAAGGTCATGGTCATGGTCATGGGCACAAACGTTGGCGAGGTCATTTAGGTCAATTTAGTAATTAGGATGGTTATTTCAAAAATTTATCTTACCACCTTAACTGGGAAAGAAATGAAAAGAAAAATGATAAAAATAAAGAGGACTCAAATAAACATTCCAAAAAAACTCATGTTACCAATGTGGAATGAAGGGTCAAAGGTCGCATACCTGCCATATGCTAAAATATTTTGTTGATCTCTATAAGGAGTCACAGAAAAGAAATGAGACAAAAGTGGAAATTAATTTTATTGCTAAATATGCTTCTTCTAATACACAATTTAATAACATCACTCATTTGGATATTGTAGATTTTTTCATCTAATAAAAGGGCAATATTTCTTGTTTGATTAATAACAATAATGTCAAAGGATGATCACTTTAAAAAGAGTGTTCTATATATCTTTGTAACATTTTTGCTGTCAAATAACTTACTAAATAATAAAATAAGTTTTATTTAATTTTATGTGTTAGATACAATATCAATTAAAGCTTTTTTACTACTATATATTCTATATATTATTATTCATTTATTTAATTTTACTTTAGTGCATGCGACTCTTCTAATGTTGAAAATGAAATTATCATTAAGTAAACCTTTTAATGATAAAAAAAATTTGTACTTCGTGGATGGTGCGACAATGCATATTATACTAAAAGATTTGAAATACTTTTCATCCTTAAAAGGCAAACAAAAAAGTAAATATAATTCATGGCAGTACAAAGCTAATTGATGGTTCTGGAAGAGCTTATATTATATTGCCTAATGGAACCATATTTTTAATTCAAGATACCCTATATTCTAAAAAGTCACAAAAAAAATATCTAGTTTTAAGGATATTCACTAGAATATATATCATGCTGGGACAACAAATGAAGACAATGTCGAATATTTTTGTGTTACAACTATTATTTCAGGCAGGAATAGTATACTAGAAAAATTTTCTGCATTTTCTTCCAGTTTATACTACACTATTATTGGTACCATTGAGGCACATGCCATAGTGAACTAGAAGTTCACTAATGACCATGAGTTTATAATTTGGCATAATCAATTGGTTCATCCCAGTTCAATTATAATGTAAGGGATTATAGAGAATTTATGTGAATATTGATTGAAAACCCAGAAAATATTACAATCCATTAAATTCTCTTGTACCGCTTGCCCTCAAGGTAAATTAGTTCTTAGACTATTACATGCTAAGATTGAGATTGCATTCCTTGGATTTCTGGAATGCATACTTGTTGATATTTGTGGACCTATATAACCACCAAGTGAAACATTTAGATATTTTATGGTTTTAATTGATGCTTCCACTAGATGGTCACATGTATGCTTACTGTTAACTTGGAATTTGCAATATTACATTCTCAATTAACATGCCGATGGGCTTACTTTTTAGATAATCTAATTAAAATAATACTACTCGATAATATTGATGAGTTCATTTATCAAGCATTCATTGATTATTGTACCACTATTAGAATAAGTGTTGAACATCCTGCAGCATATTTTCATACTCAAAATAGTATTGCAGAATCATTCATAAAATGAATTTACTTAGTTTCCATTACTTATGAGAGCAAAGCTTTTTATATTTTTATGGGGACATGCTATTTTATATGCAACAACACTTATTCACTTCAGGCTAATAGTTCCCATCTAAAAATTTTATATGCAATGATAGATGGACATGCTAATTACTATTATCATAAATTCTTTCTATTACAATTGGTTTATGGTCAGGAACTAAATAGTTCCCATCTAAAAATTTTTAGATGTGCGATATTTGTTACAATTACTCTACCACAATGTACCAAGATGGGATCTCAAAGAAGATTTGGAATATATATTAGGTATGAATCTACATCTATAATTAAATATATTGGACCATGTATAGATAGTCATTTTGATGAAACAATTTTCTTAATATTAGGGGGAGAAACTAGGCAGCTAGAAAAATAAATAAGCTAAAATAAATTATCATTATCTCATTATGATCTTCACATGAAACATAGAGAACAAGAAGTTCAAAAAAAGATAATTCATTTACAACATTTAGGAAATCAACTACTGGATAACAAAAAAAAAAGAGTGACTAAGTCATAATTATTATTCTTGAAGGACAACCTATCACTGCAAATTATATAAAGAGACAACTAGGGTATGGTTGACCAATTAATTATAATGATAAAAATCCTCATATAAGAAAAGGAGCAATGCATACAAATGACCAAGTTGAGAAAAATATTAATCAATAAAAATTTTCTAATGAGGATGTAAAAGAGTCAAATACCAATGAGAATCATGTATCATAAATTAAAGAAAATGAAGAGATCTCTATCAACTATGTATTTATTGGGGAATGATGGAACATAAATAATATATATGTTGATAATATTTTTTGCATATCATGCTACGCAAAATATTATAAATACAATGAGGATCTTAAACCAAAGTTTATGGAAGAATGTAGACATTGAGAAGAATGACCAAAATGGAAAGAAAATATAGATTGTGAATTAAATTCACTAGCAAAATGAGAAATCTTTGGACCTATAGTCCAAATGCCTTCAAGTGTAAAGTATATTGGGTATAAATGAGTATTAATATGAAAGCAAAATGAAAGTAATAATATCATAAGATATAAAGCATGATTAGTAGCTAAAGACATCTCATAGAAACTAGGTATTAACTATGAGAAAATATATTCACTTATCATGGATATGATTATATTCTATTTTTGATAAGCTTGGAAATCTCTAAAAGATTGGATATGCATCTCATTGATGTTATCACTGCATATTTATATGGGTCCAATGATAGTGATATATACATGAAAATCCTTGAAAGATTTAAATTGTTTGAAGTGTTAAGTAAAAAATCTCATTATATATTCTCAAATAAGTTACAATGATCTTTATATGTACTAAAGTAATTTGGATGCATATGATATAAGTTTCTTAGTGAATATTTACTAAGAAAAGGGCATTTGAATAACCATATATGTCCACTTATTTTTATTAAGAAATCAAAAACTAGATTTGTAATATTATTGTATATGTTTATGATTTAAATCTTATCGAAACTATGGAAGAGCTCACAAAAATTGTAGAATATTGAAGAAAGAATTTGAAATAAATTTTTTTGAAAAATAAATTTTTTGCTGCCCTACAAATCAAGCATTTTTCAATTAGAGTATTGATTGATCAATCAACTTATATTAAGAAAAATTTGAAATAATTTAATAATGAAAACGCACATCCATTATGTTATGTAATGATTGTCAGATCACTCGATGTGAAAAAGGATTCATTTCGACCTTGCGAAAATGATGCAGAAATACTTGGTCCTAAAGTACCATATTTTATTAGTATTGATGTACTTATATATCTTGCTAATTGTACTCATCCATATATTATTTTTTTTATTAATTTATTTGCTAGATATAATTCTACATCAAATAGAAGCAATTGGAATGGAATCAAACATGTATTTTTTTAATTTTTGTGAAACTATTGATATGAGTTTATTTTTATCAAATGAGTCAAAGTAATAATTACTCGGATATGTAGATGTATACTATCGTTCAGATCCACAAAAATCCAGATTGAAAATCAGGTATGTTTTTAGTTATAATGAAACTATCATGTCATGGAGATCTATTAAACAAAGAATGACGACCACGTCATCAAATCATTCAATAATTTTTGCAATTCATGAGACAAGTCATGAATGTATATAGCTAATATTTATGATCTACCAAAGATATGTCAAATATAACCTAGTAATATTATTTGAAGATAATGCAACATGCATTATAAAATTTAAAGGGGGTTACATCAAGAAAGATAGAACCAAAGATATTTCACCTATATTTTTTTTAATATACATGAGCTTCAAAAGAATCGTGAATTTGATATTCAGTAAATTCACTCAAGTGATAATCTAGCAGATTGTTCACAAAGTCATAGTTAATTTCAAAATTCAAGAAGTTAATATATAATATATGAATGCATTAGCCTAAGGATGTTGACATGAGAGAGTGGGTATGATTTAAAGTTAGGGCACTATACTCTTTTTTTCCTTCGTCTAGATTTTATGACTGAGTTTTACTGACAATGTTTTTAACGAGGCAGTCTTACTAATTTCTCTTGATTTTATGTTGTTCATGCAAGGGAGAGTATTATACAAGACATGAAAATTGAAAATGCAAACCACATGATTAGTGACCACGTGTATATTTCACCATGTTGAATAATGTGTCGTGTCTGGATAGTGACCACACCATGTGAATAGTGATCATGTGAACAATGCACCATGTTGACTAGTGCATCTGCATGGGTAAATAGTATGTGAATAGTGTGTGAATAGTATCTGAATAGTGTGGGAATAATGACTTCAAAAAATTTATATAAATACCTCAATTCCATATGAAAAGTATCCCTTGAAAATCAAAATAAAACTTTTCTCTAAATTCTCTTTATTCTTTCTTTCTCTGAATTTTCTTTGCAAGTTTTTTATTATAATCTATAATTATTTTACAAAAGTTTTTATTAAATTTCTTTTCTAGCATTGTGTGGTACTCAATTTTATACGAGTACGGGCTCTCATTTTTCTAGAAAATTTAGCTCTTTCATCTTTTTAGAAGAAAGAAAGGGTTGCTTGTTTTTCTTACAAAAGAAGTTGCTAGTTATTTTTCAATATGGAGCATCATGTTTCTTCTTTTGAAAAAATAGAGAAACAATGTGGTTCTCATTTTTATAGAAGGCAAAGAGGGGCGTTCTCACTTTTCCTATAGTTGATGTTCTTTTTTGTGCTTGTTTAAAAGAATTTTTGGACAAAAACTCCTTTTTTGCAAAATTCAATATTTGAAGAATTAAAGTTGTTAAATCCTTGATATGAAGCATATGAATTAAATATTTAGCCAAAAAATTATACAAAATACTATCCAAAATATTCTTCTAAAAAACTCACCGGTTTATGTTATTATTCTAGGAGTTTTGGATATGAATAATACTTTTAAAATAAAAAAATCCAAAATTTAAGGCTAGTTTCAAAAATATGCCCAAACTAATGTGTCTGGAAACAGCGTGACAATGATCATCGTTGTGAACGGAAGCCATTGCCACCCTGAGGTTTTTACATTTTAAAATGCTAGTTTCAAAGACTGGCATTCACAATACCAACTATTGAATTTTTATAATGCGGCTGCCACTTCCACTGTTTGCTTCATCTAGCAACTCATCCAGATTCTATACCCGAGACAACACCCTTTTCTCTCATCCATTAAAACCCACATGTGTTCCTATTCTTAAGTTTCTCATCAAGGGCTCCTTCCCATCTTATTTTTATGTTGATTCTGCTTTGAAAGCTATATGAATTCCTTACGTTTTTTCACCGTGGGAATGTTCTTTCTAGCTTGGAGCTCACACTTTAAAAAGTAAATATAAAAGAAGAAGATATGATGAGTATTAATGGATTCATTTTTCATTCTTCATAATTTTGGGGAGTTGGATAGTTGGAAATCATTGAGATGGGCAGAGCGTAAAGGAGGTTGAAAGGCTTGTTTGGGATTAAGAAAGAAAAGCAAAGCGAGATCATCGAGGAAAATGTGGATGCAATGAGCTCCATGTTGAGCGACAACATGAAGGAGAAAAAGAGATGGGGTTTTAGGAAATCGACTAGAAATTAACAGGGCTCTTCCAGCCCAGAGATTTCGGTGAGCCACCATTTGAGGAATACCATCGGGAGTAATAGTATATCTTCTTCTCCCTTTACTTTAACTTGAGGAGTAACAATATGCCTATTCTGTAGCAATGGCGGCCTCAAATGTTCCTCCCATTTTCAAAAGATTTTTTTGGTGAATTTTGTTAACAGGCTCAAAAAGCTATACGGGCATTAGGAGGATTAGTTAAGTTGCAAGTAGTAATAAGAGCTTATCTTATTCGAAAGCAAATGGTAGCAACTATAAACAGCATGGAAGCTCTTATTAGAGCTCAATCTTCAAGTCGAGCACCACATTTTTGTTGCTCCCAAGACAAACACATCTATAAGATTCGACATGAATCATGAGCTAAAAAATGCACTGTATTAATACAGATGAATTTGTTTGATGATCTTGTACGTTTAGTCCTCTTGAGGCCAACAATGCCATTTGTTCTTCAATGTAGGAAAGATGTAGGGGGGAATGAGAAGATGAAAGAAGTGAGTTGTTTAAAAGCAAGGGAATACCGGCACCATGTGAGATGATGACAACGACGATGCCGCCACTTAATGAAAGCACGAAGATTGTCGAAATTTACACTTGCAAGCCACGATCTAGATCCCAGAAGTTCATCAGCATCTTGTCCAACTGTGCCAAGGAATTCCCCAGCATATAGAATCAACATAAAAAGAAGATGAGCATTATAAAAATTCAATAACCGGCATTGTGAATGCCAGCCTTACCAGCATTTTAAAATTTAAATAGCCTGGCAATGGACGTTGTTCACAACGATGGCTATTGTCACGCTGTTTCCAGACATACTAGTTTGGGTATATTTTTGAAACTAGCCTTAAATTTTGGATTTTTTATTTTAAAAATACTATTCACTTCCAAAACTCTTATTCTAGATTATCAATTTTTGGGATTTCATTTTTATATTATAGAAAAATAACTATAATTCAAAATGTAATATTGAACATTTTTCAGAGTCATGGCTAGTTTATAGACTCATTACCATGAGCTTAAGAAAAAACCCAGGGTGACATCTTTCATTCAACTATAACTTCCTACTTAAAGTAATGCAAAATTATTTGAGAATAAAAGAATAGAAAGAAATCAAAAAAAAAAAAAATCATCATTCTTCTTCTTCCATACTTCAATAAAAAGCCAAAGCATGACTATTAAAACCTAGAAGTATATTTTTCACTCTCTAGGGACTTTATAAGTAAGCAATTGATACAAGACATAAGTTAATCCCTCGAAACAGGGGGCACCACTTTTAAACCCCACTCTATGTTATAGATTTGAAAAATTTATGTTAAAAAGCATATTTTCTAGTATTTATAAACTTTAATTTTGTGATATATAAATAGTTTTATATTAATACATAAACTTTAATTTTAAATTTATTATGAATATTTATGGATGAGTAATTAAAATAGAACTTAAATTAGGATATTCACTATTGAAGATTTGAATGAAATTATCATGATGGATGGTGATAGGATAGACTATTAGACTTACTTATGCATATGATAGGAAGGAAGTGACTGCCCTTCTGAATATGATGAACAAAATAAATCTATATATTAAAACCTAAAATTTATGTATGATAAACATTACAAATATAATGCTTAAGAAACCAAAAGAATGAATACTTTTACACGCTAATCTATTAAATATATTTAAAAAAAATTGATTCTCAATTATGATGGAAATTATATAGAACATTCTCCTTAGATAAATTACATATATATTTAAGAGGGAGTTTTTGAGAACATAAACCCTTGTTAATTATACTCAATACTCCATATTAAATGATCTTTATTGGTATATACTAGTGTTGGGGGTAAAACATTTGCAATGTGATTATTCAAATCTACATAATATCAAGAATAACAAGCAAAAGTAATAAAACCAGCAACTCATAAATGAAAAAACCTCAATACAATAATATATATGAAAGTCCAACATAGTAAACCAAAGTATAAAACAAATATGTCAAATTGAATAATATCTGCTAAAAACTTATTCACACGTACTAATAGTCCATAAAGGACATAATGCTCAAAAATTATGTCATTGACTAAAATATATTTTTTAGGATATAAAACTTTAAAAATCTAAAATCCAGTATAATACATAAACATGAAATATTTGGGTAAATATTTCATATGTCTTTCCACATTATTCTTTAGGTAATAGTATCAATTCGTCGGATCTATGGCCGCATGTTTGCATCTCGATTGGTGGACTTAAGAAGAGATTCCGTCCATGACTTTTTGAATCTTTAATATTATTAAAGATTTAATTCCACACTGTAAATCCTACAAATAAAACAATAATAAAAATAATACCCACTAACTAGAAATATGTTATAAAAACTTCAAATCAACAAATACTAACACAACAAAAATCCATACACACATTTTATGAGAAATTATTGTTTCATCACGAAGATAGAGAGAGAAAGAGCCATGTAGAAATACACACCAAACATCAAGGCATGAGATGCAAGAAGAAAGACTCCAAGAAAAATAGTAATTCTAGCAAAAAAAATATTCATTACACCCCTATAATTTTTTGTTTTTATGAGTTTGGATGGCGGCACTACAATGCCCTCATTTGGGAAAATTGTGATTAGCATATTTTATTTTATTTTATTCTGATTTTTTTAAAAAATTTTAATGGAAGTTTTTAATTTTTATCATACTTGACAACTCAACATATTTTACTAATAATTAATGTTATTTTTAAAGAATTATATTCATTCATAGTTTTTAATAAATGAAGATGATTAGTTACATATAGTTTTTTATATTTTATTCTACTTTCCAACAATTACCCAAGTGTGTATTCGTGATATTTTTGGATGAATTCATTGATTTTTGTAATATTATTAAAGGAATAATTATGTTTTGTTGCATTATTTTAAAAAAAAAATTAAAAAAAGAACTTAAATTTCAATATTTTAAAATAGGTGTATCTAAATATTAAATAATTAAATTTTGATACATTAATCAATGATAATACAAAATTATACTTATTTTAAAAAATAACCTAACAAAAAAAAACTATCCACAATGGATCTCCTAGGTGATGAGCTCGTGGAGATCTTGGAATCTCTAGGAGCTTCTTGCTAAAGTTCGGTGTAATCATGAAACTCCTCAATGATAAGCTCCATGAGCTCTTGAAAGTTCCAGGAACTCTGGAAATCTTCTAGAAACTCAAGGAGCTCATCACCTATGAGCTTGATGAAGCTCCTCGAGCTCCAACTAAGAGTTCCTCGAGCTTCCAGGAGCACCTCGAGCTTCCAGGAGCACCTCGAGCTTCCAGGAGCTTCTCAAAATTACAAGAGCTCCAACTACGAGCTTTGGAATCTCTAGCTTGTGAAGCTCTTGGAAGCTCCTCGATAGAAATCCATCGTGGAGTATTATGAGCTTGATGGAGCATTATGAGCTCGCTGGAGCTCTGTCGAGCTCGCTGGAGCTCATTAATCTTCATTGAGTAACTCAAGGTATTATTGATTAAGTTAAGTGAATAGTAATTTGATATTAGTACAATTAAATATGAAAAAATAAATTAGTGAAAGGTTTGGTGTATATTTTAAAATATTAAATTTGGGTTATTCTTTAAAATTATTTTTTTGATCAGTGCACCACAAATAAAATATTGATGTACCTAGAGCATCTCCAACCACACTCAATAAAATAACTAATTAAAATATATTTAAATATTAAATTTAGTATTTTAGCTAGCACCATTTCAAATTTTACTCAAACCAAGCTCAACAAAATATTGAAGGTGTGGTGCAAAGTTGAATTTTTGTTGCTGGCAATATCGCTGGAACAAGTGAATATCAAAGACGCCAAGAATATTTTAAGATAAAATATAATATCCTGAGTAATAAATGCTCGCTATATTTGTTGAGCAAGAAGCTGGGGAGCAAAAATGTGACCAGGATAGCGATCGCTTTGGAGACCTAATTTTCTAATAAAACTCAATAAAATATTGAAAATTCTATTTTTAGTGATACCGTTAGAGATGATCTAATAGCATCTCCAGTTAAAAACTGTATTTTTGATATTTTGTTGAGTGTGGTTATAAAATTAATGATAATTAAATAAAGAATTTTAAAATGCTCACTAACCGGGAATATTTGATTACTTTGTAACATTAGAATCTGCTCACTGACCGGGAACGAAAGAAAAATCTGAGCAATTTTCATTTTATTTAAATACCAGGGCACCAAATAACGAAACTGCACGAGAAATTATTGAGTTCAAGCAACAGAAAATATTTCGATATTTGGAAAGCCGTTCATTCTCCGGGCGACTCGATTCCATTTGCATCTCGGAAAGATTGAAAAGCCCAAGGGGAGCAAGCATCAAGAGAAAGATCAGAATTGCTCTTACAAATCAATGAAAGTAAGCTGGGACATATTATTGAGGATGCAACTATAATGTCCGCCACTTTTATTGCTTAGTACTCGCGCTGAGGCGTAACAGATCACTTCCAGGAATTCCATGGTGTCTTATAATTGCTCCTACTTTTAAAATGGTACCATTCACTCTCAACTTTTTTTACTCGGAGTTAGCAGCTCCATGAATACAAACCCAGAGAAAAAGGAGTAATGAAGCTGAAAGATGAATAGGAGTTAAAAAAGGACGACGATAGGAGAATTAATTTGCCGTTGAAGAAGGCGGCATGTATAAATGGAAATAAAGAATCACGAGTGAATAGAGATAAGGCATAAGTGGGAGCACTTTCTTCGAATAAAACTCTAGCATGTGGATGGGGGCATGCCACCGAAACTAGAACCTTGTTGGCTAGGGTTTCTTCTACACATATAAATAAATCATAATGAGTTTACATTTCAAGTCTGACACGAGATTGATCACCATATAAGCCACATTCCCCTCCCCCTATAAGAGAGATGGAAATAGAGAGAGAGAGAGAGAGAGATTGACGTGAAGAAACATACTGTCATCGAAGCATTACCCCCAATGACAGGATTCCAGCATGGTTGTCCTTTAGTTTTCATGGTTTAGACGCAGCCACGTTGAACTCTAAAATTTAATGTATGAATCTGTTCTCTACACGTCTTTGCAAACGTACTGTTGTAAAACAGCAACGCTAACCTACCCTAAAGCTCATATCCATCATGCTCTATCTCTCTTGTGGGGATAGTACGCTCTTGTTTCAATCTCTTTTTTTTTTCTTCAGGGTGTCAATGGCAGATACCAATTTTTCCTAATATGACTCTTTGCTTACATATATACCCACATGATCACACACACACACACCAACAAAGAACAATTAGTTACACACACACACACACACACATATAATGTTTGTATGCACGAATCGTGTTGGGTTAGTAGGCTTTGGGAGAAGGGGCATTTTTAAAAAATAAAATGAGAAAAACATATTGAAGGTTCGTTAAGGAGGATTCTATAACTAGTTAGACAATTATTGATAATGATTAAAACGATATAGATGAAAAACAACCAAAAAAGAAATTCATGCCCCCTCTCTCAAAAACCAAACTTCCATAATGAATCATTCAAATCTAAAGACTCTACCACTATTTTTGAATGATAAGATCAATCTATTCGGTACCACAAAAAGACCATTGTTTGTATTTTATGTACTCAATTAAATTTATTTGATCTTATGTTGATTTTTTTTCATTTTTTTATAGAACTTAATCTTGAATTAAATATATAACTAAGAATTATCTCAATATCCCTTCATTTTCAATTTTTTTATTTTAATCTTCTATGGAGTGAACTACAAAAAAACATTTATTATTATTTAATTTAGTGGCATATATATATATTATTTATTTATTTATTTATTTATAGCACAAGGCCAATTTATTGGAAGGAAAATGAAGGAAGATGGAGAAAAAACCACACACTCTCTCAAAAGAACACTTAAGAAATGCTTCAAACTCTTTATGAATGGAATAAATAAATTCTAATACAAGAATTGTATTTTTAGGTTACAAGAATCAATCTCAATTACATAATTTTAAGCTATTAAACTCTCACCTAACTTAGACCAAGCTTTCACCTAACTTTGAATTTTTAAAATTAAAGGTATCATACTTCTAGATAATTCTATATAATAAACAAGTATAAATTTTAACATCTCCCTTAAACTTGATTTCATTACTCAAAGTAAACTTATTGCCTGGTAAAGTCTTCTTGTTTGAGTGGCTTGATGAAAATATAAATCAATTGATTATGAGACTTCACATATTACAACTGCACATCCTTTTTTACAATGTATTCTTTTAATATATAGTGATAACGAGTATCAATGTGTTTACTTCGATCATAGAAGATTGAGTTCTTAGCCAAAGCTATTGCTGACTTGTTGTCCACGACAATTTTGGTCAGCTCTTCTTGTGGCACATCTAATTCTTTTAATAAATTTTAAAGCCAGATTGCATGACAAACTTATGAGGTAGTCGCTACATACTCTACTTATCATATTGAAAGTATGAAATTTGGCTCCTTCTTTGATGCCTAAGTAAAAGTAGTGAGATAAGTCATCTACATACAAGCACACAAAAGAATATTATGATTTTTGATTTTGATGTAGAATGCATGCTCATTTGGATACATGATAAAATTTTTTACTTGGAGGTATTTGTCAATTTGAGCATTCCAAACTCTTGGAGCTTGATTCAATTCATAATATATTTTCTTCACCTTTAATACTTTGTCTTCTTCTCTTTTTACTTTATACACTCTTGTGGTTGCTCAATAAAGACTTCTTCAATGACTCTATTTTGGAAGATAGATTATATATCTATACGATATATCCTCTAGCTAATTATTTTGAGAAGTCAATAAAATAAAAAATCTAACAATTTATAATTGAGCAACCAAATCAAATATTGCATCATAATCATTACTAACTTTTTGACTATAAGCCTTTGCCACCAATCTTGCCTAATATCTTTTGTAAAGGTGTCAAATCATGTCGTGTTGACATAACCCATTTTGTTATCCCCAATAAAGTCATCGTACCATGCTATGCATAAAAAATCATATGTGGCTGACCAATTAAAATCGGCCATGCGTTCACATTATTTTAAAAAAATGGACTGCCTCATGATGGGGCATTCAAATTTAAAAAATATTAATGACTCAAATGACCCCTAATGGGATCTCCTTTGGGTGGTCACATTGGTTGGTTTACCATACTGTCGAGCCAGACATAGGGGTCGTACCTAGCTCAGTACGAGGCATGGTTTGTGCCAGCCCAGTAGAGCATGAACCATGCCAATGGGTAGCCTAGACTGACTTGAGGCATGGTTATAGACCATGTTGTGCTAGGCCAAGCACGGCTGAACCAGGTCAGGTCCCAAGCTGCCCGAACCATTTAACACCTCTAATCTTTTGACTTCTCCTATAACACTTTTTTTTTGTTTTGTACACCCATTTCACACCAATCACCTTATGTCCTTTTGGAAGTGAAATTATCTCTCACGTATAATTCACTTGTTCTTCTTGATCGCCCATTTATTTCTTCATCCATAGCTTGTTTCTAATTCTTGTTTTCTATTGTTTCTTGGAAGTTCATATGCTCACAATCAGGCATCGAAAAAGAGATATATAAGAGTAAGATTCTCTTAATTTTTAGTTACCTCATATAGTCATTCTAAGCTCTTGAAATGTGAAACTCTTTCACTTGAGTTTTCTTCTTATACTTGTTTTATCATTAGATGCTCCACATCATTTTTTTTTTGATATATGAGAAGAAGTTATAACCTTCATCCTGTTATCTCCAATCTCATTCTCCTTCATTGAATATGACATATCAACTGATGACTGTCTTTCCAATATTAGGATTGTAAAGCTTATAACCTTTAGAGTTTGAATCATAATCGATGAAGATGTATTTTTGACTTTTATCATCTAGCTTGATTTTTTACTTGTCAGGGACATGCACATGAGCTATGCTCCCAAATACTTTTAGATGGGAAATGTCCAGCTTCCTTCCACTCTATGCTTCTTGTGGTATTTTTTTCCATATGCTTCTTGTCGAAGATTGATTGGGCAGATACACTACGCATGCAACTACTTCCACCCATAATTTTTTTAGTAGTCTATATCATTTAAGTATGCTCCTTGTCATCTCAAATATTTTTCTATTTTTTTTTCTGCCACTCCATTTTGTCGGGGTGGGGGGGGGGGTTTAGAAAGTTAGAACTATGAGGGGTCCTTGAATTCCACGATCTTCAGAATATTTCTGAAATTTATTTGATGTGCATTCTCATCAATGAAATTATCTCATGGTTTTGATTACCAGCTCACTTTTCTTCTCAACAAGGACTTTGAACTTCTTGAAATTTTCAAAAATCTGATTTATCCTTTAGAAAATATACTCATGTTTTTCTTAAAAATTTATCTATAAAGAAAAAAAATAATTACTCTTACTATTTACCAAGTGAGTTTAGCTTGATTTGACCACACACATCCGTATATATGTGTTCTAGTGGCTTTTGAACTCTTGATCTTGACTCATTTGAAGAGCTCTTCTTGAATTACTTCCCAAGTAGACATTCTTCACATACTTGATCAAGATGACTAATGGCAGTAGTCCTCTCACTATTTGCTTCTTGGAGAGTAATTCCAATCCTCCAAAGTTGAGATGTTCAAACTAAATATGTCAAAGCCAAGTTGCATCTTTATAATATGCCTTGAGATATTTTGTAATGTCACTTTGAATGACAAGCATGAATATTTTATTTCTCGACATCGATATATTAGAAATTAAATTACTCTTATTATCTCTTATAGAGAGATTATTGTCTTTTAGATGAATATTATAATCTTTCTTTAAGAGTTGTCATATGTTCAAGATATTACTATTCATGTTAGGTATATAATAAACATAATAAATGAATTAATAATTTTGATTCTTTAATCGGATTAGAATATTATCTCTACCTTTCACCGCAACCTTTGATTCATTTCAAAAAATCATGTTACCACTCACTGATTCATCAAGCATCATAAACATGCTTCTTTTCACCCACATATGATTGCTTGCACCAGATTCAATGTACCAAGAGTTATCTTCACCTCTTACATTGCCCTTATAAGCCAGCAATAAAATTTCATCTTCTTGACTTCTTTTTTCCATATAGTTGGTCTTCTCTTAAACTCTTTAATTATTTGGAGCTCTATATTCTGAAGCATAATGGTCAAAATTTTCATAATTATAACATTTGATATGTAACTTGTCATACATCAATCTGTAGTTGCCTCTCTCATAACTTCTTGTTGAGCTTCCTTCTCTTTGGATATTGTTGTCGTCAACATAAGACCTCCAACCTTGATCACATCCACATCCATGACCTCCTCCTCGACCGCAACCTCTTCCTTGTTGTCTTCTATCATTCTAGATGTTTTCTTCTTTAGTTGAATCAATTTGAGTCTTGAGTAATTATTTTATGATCTCTTTCTTCTTCTTCCTTTTTTCTTTATATGCTTGTAATGAACTTAATAACTACTCTATTATCATGGCTTTCAAGTTTTTGATTTTTTTAATAATAATGACAATATGATCGAATTTTAAATCTATCGATCGAAGAATATTCTTCATGATTCTTATATCACTTAACACTTCACCATTTTTTTTTCAATTATTTTGTCACTATTATGACTCTAGAGAAGTTGTCTAAAATGATTTTTCTCATTTCATATTCAAAGCTTCAAATTCAGTTCTCAAAGTTTGAAGATGTACATTTTTAATCGGATATGCTCCTTTATATGAGGTTTAAAGCTTCTCCCATGCTTCTTTCGCCATATTTGCTTTTGGGATCTTTTTTAAATGCATCTTCATATAACCCTTGATAGAACAGATAGAGAGTCTTCTTGTCTCTCTTTATTTAGTCTTTAAACTATCCTTTTGAGTTTGAGATAGTGTATCTTCATCTTTCGGTTATTTGTGGCATTTCTCTATTATATCTCACACATCTTGTGATCCAAGGAGGGCCTTCAATTTGATGCTCCAGTTGTCATAGTTACTCTTGTGGAGTACTGGGACTTTGATGGTAACCATAATGCTACTCACCATCTCAATAAAAAAAATATTAAAGTTGGACTTTGAATGAACAAACAAATACTATGAGACCTAGTGACTCAAGACTCCAACTCTCTAAGTTAACGTGATCTCAATAATTTTTTTTTGATTGGGAGATCAGTTAACACTGTAACCACACATCATACTCAATTTTCTAGATATCCAATGAGCTACCCTCTTATACCACTTTGTTGGAAGAAAGATGGAGGAAGATGAAAAAAGGATCACATACTCTCTCAAAAGAATACTTAAGAAATACTTCAAACTATTTATGAATTGATTGAATAAATACTAATACAAGAGGGATATTTATATGCTACAATCTCAACAACATAATTTTAAATCATTAAACTCTCACCTAACTTTGAATTTTTAAAATTCAAAGCAATAATGTTTTTAGGTAATTCCATATAAAAAACAAGTTTATATTTTATCACAATATATGATCCTTGGGGCTCAAGGTCAAAATAAGCAATACTTCCATCCCAGTAGCATGGCAACTTGTTACAATCAAAGCGAGCTCTTGAAACTCTAGTGAGCTCATTCAATATCACTAATGATCAAACTTTTGACAATCTGTTGAACTCATCCAAATTAAGAATTAACATATTAGTTTCGATGGATGTATTGATACTCGAATGTTATGGGTATATCATAGATATATCGATATATATTTTTACACTAGTACTAATCAAAAATAAAAATTTTAGTTTTAATTGATATATTAATATTTATAATTTATAGATATTTTGAAGATATAAATAGAGAGAGAAAGAGGGAATCACTTATTTAGAATTAATGTGTATATATATATTTTTTATATATTTGTTTGTTCAATATAAGTAATCAATTACACACACACACACACACACACACACACACACACATATTAATTACATATAAATTTGAAATAATATTTTTTGAATATGTTAAATGAATTCTTCAAATTTTGAGAAAATCAGTTTAGGAAAGTTTGAACACTTAGCATTATTTTTTTATTATTTAAGGGACATGAATAAACAAACATAAAACAAAACACAAGGTCTTATCCAAAATTTGGGCACCTGCCAAGATGATAAACTTTAGCTCAGGGGAGGCTCTCTTTGTCAATTTTTGATGCATAGTAAATAGCAATGAACATCTAAAACAAGATTTCATTTTTTAATTAACACCAAATCTTATATTTATTTTTTAATAGTCACTGGAAC
This sequence comes from Sapria himalayana, assembly GCA_029783825.1. Classification (NCBI taxonomy): domain Eukaryota; kingdom Viridiplantae; phylum Streptophyta; class Magnoliopsida; order Malpighiales; family Rafflesiaceae; genus Sapria; species Sapria himalayana. Next base: position 4,498,491 of record JAREIK010000403.1, on the reverse strand, counting down.
GGACAGGAATCTTTCCTTAAGAAATTATAAGCTCATAACTAACTTTTACTCGAAAGTGTAAGAAAACGATCCTTCAAGAAAAAGGTGGGTTAATAAGTTCCCGCTCTGGTGTCTCAACTCTGATCCCACAACCGACTATACAGCGTCCATTGCAAAACAGTTGCTGCGTCTACGACATCACTTCGCTCATTTGTTTCTCAGTCTTCATTTTCAAACTCACTAGCTTTCGTTTCTCTGGAAAGTAAATTGCGTTCTTCACCATGGGGGAGAGCTGGTAAAATCATCCAACTCTGGTGGTTGATAAGGAAGCAAATGTTTCCATCTTCTAGCCACCACGTCCATGCCGGTCTTTCATTCTCTCAATATGTTGACAGACTTCTCTCAGGCGACCATTGCTTGACGCCGAATTTCCTACCCCACGATTTAGAGCAAGAAAAACAAAATGATTTCTTACTTCAAAACTGCTGCGTTTTATTTAACGAGCGACAGTTATATACCGGCAAGCCAGGCAACATTGAATACCCTGTTGAGGTGATAACTACCTGCAACAGCAATAACGACGATGTCCATGAAATGAAACAGAAAAAAAGACTTCCCAAGAAAGATCGGCATAGCAAAATCAATACGGCTCAAGGACTGAGAGATCGTAGGATGAGGTTATCGCTTCCGGTTGCACGCAAGTTCTTCGACCTTCAAGACAAACTCGAGTTTGATAAACCTAGCAAGACTGTAGAATGGTTGATGAAACACGCAGAAACAGAGATCGGGAAACTTTCCAATGGTGTCCTCGACATAAACTGTTGCTGTGCATCTATTTCTGGTCCGTGCTGTGTTGCGGATACCATCTCTCTCTCTGATGGTACAATGATTGCCAAAAATGATGGTAGAAAGGAAAATCATTCGCGAAAACCTGGATTTGACCAGGTGGCAAAGGAGTCGAGGGAGAAGGCAAGGGCAAGGGCTAGAGAGAGGACGAGAGAGAAGAAGTTGAGCCAAAGTATCCAGGAAAATAAAAACCCAGAGGGCAGTCTCTTAGGTTCATGGAATCCATGCCACATAGATGCCAGGGAAGAATCGGGCAGTATCATATTAAATGCGAATGCGAATCCTCATTTTGAGACGGCGCCTGAAAAGGAAGCTCTCACCCCTCAGGAACAGGTCAATGACGATTCACCTATGGAAATGGACAACTGGAATACTCCATATTCTTCTATCCTTGATACGATGAACTACCTTTATGACGGATTTCAGGAAGATCAAGTTGTCTCCAATACTATTTTTCCTGAGTTTACTGATCAATACCAACATCGTCTCCCAGGAAGTTACTTTTCCTAGGCTGGGCTCTATATAATCTTGATCATCTCGTAAGCCATAGCCCATAAGTACCATTATCCGAAGATTTTCTTGCTGGATGTCATTAATCTAAGTTCTAAATGTAATTTATGTACCATAATTACATTATAAATATAGGGATAATTGTGTTTTGGTCGTTTCAAAATAAACTTCAATATTAAATACTAATTGTTATATTTAGATCATATTAAAACGATAACCTTTAATATTAAAAATGATATTCAATTAAAAAAAATATTAGATAAAAACAATGCTTATATATTCATAATAAATAAACGGTAATAGTCAAAAAATTTGATAAAAAATAAGTAAGCGAACGTGATTTTATTTGTTGATGTGGTAGAGGACCCAATGAATTTTCAGTACATTATGTAATCATACATATTAATGTATCCATAAGTAATGTCGAGACCAAGTGCATCAAACAGAGAGTATGGGGCCCATTATCAACACAAAATACAAAATATTTATGTTTTGTGTGCACTACATTTTAAAATAATTAACTTTTTGTACCAAATTTTTTATAATTAAAAAAAATATATCAAATTCTAAAATAATTATTTTTTATCATACTAAAATTCATTAACTCGATTTTGTGTTTTAAAATTTGGAAAATAAAATAAAATTTAATTTTATTATTAGGTTGACTAAAATTAGAAAAAGTGAAAGTACTTGATCGGGGTAACCTGGAATTCAAACCCATATCTTTTATTTTCTAAAACCAACAAACAAATTGTCAAGTAACAAGCAAAATAAAATTAGAAAGGGTGAAACTTTCACCCTTTCTAGTAACAAGCAAATTAAAATAATTATATATAAGTAAAAAATTTATGGAAACACACATATATATGTATTCATAGATATAAAAATATATATAAATCGACAAATATATATATATATATATATTTTTAAAGATATATATATATAATTATACATAACTATATATAAATATATTTATATTAATTATGTATAAATAATTATTATATATCAATATATGTGTGTGTGTGTGTGTGTGTTTATATATAAATATATATAAATATATAATATCAACATATAAACATACACATAGACACACACACATACATATTGTAAAAAAAATTGATGACTGCAAACTATAACCAATGAGAATTATTTCTGAAGAGAGGCTTTTTATTTTATTCTATATTCTTACAAGTAGTACAATAAGCTATAGTTTGTCATTCTAAAACTAAAAATTAAAAATTATTATCAACCGTAAAAGTAACAGCTGACTCTTGATATTTCATCTTCCGCATTAAAAATAGATATTTAATGTTTATTTAACAATACTCCCCCATAAACTTAAATGCTTTTGCCATCTTTCATGTTGAGTAATTTTTTGCAGTTGTCGAGTAGTATCATAGGTAGCAGTTTCGTGAAGATATTTGTAATTTGATCCTGACTTGCCACGTATACTAATTCTATATTTCTTTACTTCACTTGATCTCGAATGAAGTGAAAACGAATGTCAATATGCTTGCTTCTCTCATGATTCACCGGATTTTTGCTCAACTTAATTGCTGATTTGTTGTCAACTCGTATCTTAGTCGTACCGAGTTGTTGCTGCTCCATCTTGCCTAACAAATTTCTAAGCCATATCGCATGACGTACACACAAAGATGCTACCACATATTCAGCTTCACATATCGAGAGTGTCACGATTGGTTGCTTCTTTAAAAGCCAAGTAAATACCATGTCACCCATAAAAAATACATAACCTGATGTGCTTTTCTAATCGTCCAAGTCTCTGCACCAATCATTATCGGAGTATCCGACCAACTTGTAATTTGTCGTATTTGTATTGAATAACCCGAGTGACATTTTTCCTTTGATGTACCGTAGAATTCACTTTAATGCTTTCCTATATGTATAGACTGGCTCCCCATGAACCGACTTACAATGCTGACACTTAAAGCAAGGTTTGGCATTGTGCATGTGAGATAGTGAAGACTTTCTACTAAACTCTGGTATTTGCTTACGTTGACTCGTTCTCGTCCATCAAACTTAGAGAATTTTGCACATGGTTCCATTGGTATTGAAACCAGATTGCAAGACTCCATCTTGTACTTCTTCAAAATCTCCTTTATATATGCCTCCTAGGATACAAAAATACTCGTCTTTCCTTGTCTTACCTCCAAACCAAGGAAAAACATCATCAAGCCCAAATCTGTCATCTCGAAATCCCATGTTATTGTGCTCTTGAACTTTTGTATCATTTTATTATTATTCTCTATAAAAATGAGATCATCAACATAAAGAGTAAAAAATAACATATTATCTTCACTCTTATTCACATAAAGGGCAAGTTCGTAGGGACATTACTCGAACTCGTTCTCTTTGAAGTATGTATCGATACGAGTATTCCATGCCCACGATGCTTGCTTCAACCCATAAAGTGTCTTCTTCAATTTCAACACATTCTTTTCTTCTCCGATTTTTATGTACCTAGGTGGTTATTTAATATAAATTTCTTTTTCAAGCATACCATTCAGGAATGCCGACTTGACATCCATTTGTAATATCGGCCATTTGAAATGAGCCACTTGTGAAATGAGCAATATGATTGTCTCCATTCTTGCAACTGGAGAAAACACTTCGTCATAGTCGATTCTTGCCTTTTGCTTGTAACCCTTTGCTACAAGTCTCGCCTTATACCGTTCTAACTCCCCTTGAGTATTCATCTTTCTCTTAAATACCCGCTTGACATTAACTGGCTGAGTTCCTTTCGACAATTATGCTAACTCTCATGTGTTGTTGTGGTCTATTGCTTTAATCTCCTCGTCCATGGCAGTTTACCACTTATTGTTTTGTACCGCATGTTTAAAACTTAAATTCTCGAAATCTACCAAAAGGCATACAAAGTGTACCTCATTTGTCGAATCATACAAATCTTGTAAGTTTCGCATTTTGGATTATTGTGGTTCATCTTCATCATCAATAGTTTCAGAATTTTTTGGTATGATTGTTGGTATAGCAGTTAATGATTCTCTAAATCTGATGATATCCTCTATTGCTTTATTCCAATTCCATTCATTTGCTTCATGAACTCATATATCACGGCTTACTAAATTCTTCTTGCTTATCGGGTCGTATAGCTTGTATCCTTTTGTTTTCTCATCATACCCAATAAAAATATATCTTTAACTTTTGGCTTCGAGCTTTGTTCTTCACTAATCTGGCACGTGTGCGTAGGCCAAATTACCGAATACTTTGAGATAAGAGACATTCGGTTTTTGTCCGCTCTATGTCTCTTGTGGTGTTTGATCATACAACCTCGCATGTGGACATCAATTTTGAACATAAACAGCGCATTGCATGACTTCCACCCAAAATTTATTTGGTATTTTCATGCTTTTGAGCATTGAATGAACCATGTCGAGAATGGTCCGATTCTTCCTCTCGGCCACACCGTTTTGTCGTGGAGAGTACGGTATGGTTAGAAATCATCTTATGCCTTGCTCCTCATAATACTCCATGAAAACCATCGAAGTGTATTTGCCATCTCTATCGGATCGTATAGATTTGATGTATCTACCGGTTGACTTTTCCACCAGCACTTTGAATTTTTTGAATACTTTGAAAGCTTCGGATTTTTCTTTTAGAAAATAAACCCAGGTTTTTGCATGAGAAATCATCAATAAAAGAAATGAAATACCTTTTTTCGCTGAAAGATTCAGAGGTTATTGGTCCACATATGTTGGAATGAATCAACTCAAGAGGTTGCTTAGCCCGATATTCTATCTTCTTTTGAAATGACATTCTTGGATGCTTTTCGAGCACACATTCTTCCCAAAATTTTCCCTCATATTCCATGTTCGGTAATTCGTGGACTATGTTCTTATTTGCCAACTTATTTAGGCATTCATGATGTAGGTGACCAAAATGGAGATGCGACAGTGATGCCTTGTCTTCTATGTTGACTTGCAAACATTTTTTTTGTACACTTCTCAAATTTAGTTTGTACATCCGATTTCTTTCCATTTCAACTTGTGTGACTGAATGCCCTTGCTTATCTTTCAATAGTAATATCTAGTTTTTCATAAAAACTGTATAACCTTTCTCCATGAGTTTTCGCATACTTAAAATGTTGCACTTGAGGTCTGGTATGTAATACACATCTCGGATTGAACCAATGAAACCATCCTTTTGTACATAATAAATCATACCTTGGCCTTTGACCTTAACCTTCGAGTCATCTCCAAACGATACAGATACAGCTTCAACATTTCGCATCTTTTTGAAATAATGCTCGTACCCATACATGTGGTTGCTTGCAGCCATGTTGAGGTACCACACCATGTCATTGTCGGTGTTGACTTTGTTATATGTCATTAAGAGAAAGCCTTCTTCCACATCATCTTCCATGGCTAGGTTCGTTGTCTCTTCCATCTTTTTCTCGACTCGACATTCTTTTGTAAAATGCCCCACATTTCCACAATTATAACATTTATCGAATTACAATCCTTCCCAGTGACCATATTTTCCACACTTGTAGCACTCGATGTTGGAATAATTTGACCAACCGCCTCTTCCACGACCGCGTCCTCTTCCATGCAAATTTTATTTGTTTGATTGCCCCTTCTCCCCATGATACCATTCTTGACTGTGACTTTTCCCACCACGACTATTTCCTCGACCACCATGGCCACGCCATTTATCTCGAAAGTTTTGAGAATAGAATATCTTTTCGTCATTGAATGATGCTTTGGTTTGAAGTGCCTACTCAAGTGCCTCATCATCCTTTTTATGATATTCATGTGCCATTAGGGAACCGACATGCTCCTCAACCGTGAACGTTGCTAGATCCTTTAACTCTTCTATGACACCTACCACATTCTCGATACTATCAGTTAACGACCTCAGAATCTTCTCCATGACCCGCGCATCAGACAACTTTTCTCCATCTCAGTTGAGTTGATTCACCATGGTTTAAACACGCGTGATGTAATCAGATACACCTTCTGACTCCATCTTTATGCCTTCCAACTCATTGCGAAGAGTTTGAAGGTGAACTTGTTTAACTCGGTCGGATTCTTTGTATGATGCCTCCAAGATGTCTCACGCTTCTTTTGAAGTTTTTGCACTTGCAATCTTCTCAAAGCCTGACACATCAACAGCTCAGAACAGCATGTACAATGAAGTCTTATCTTTTGATCGCATTTCTTTCAACACCTTATTTTGAGCCACCGTATATCCTTTGGTAGATTCTAGTTCTTCGAAATCACCTTGAACCAACTCCCAACAATCCACAGAACCAATAAGAGTTTTCATTTGGATGCTCCAATTCTCATAGTTCACATTCGTTAATTGGGGCAGTAGGACATTATCGATTATACTCCTCATCCCTCTGATACCAAGTTGTAAAAAAAATTGTTGGCTACAAACTATAACTGAGGAGAATTATTTCTGAAGAGAGACTTTTTATTTTATTCTATATTCTTACAAGAAATATAATGATTTATTTATAGGCTACAATTTGCCCTTCTAAAACTGAAAATTAAAAATCATTATCACCCGTAAAAGTAATTGCTGACTCTTGACATTTCATCTTCCACATTAAAAATAGATATTTAATATTTATTTAACATATATATATATATAAGCACACACGCACCCACACACACACGCACACACACACACACACATATATATTCATTTATTTATTGATATATAATTAATATACATAAATATATTTATATAATTATGTATAATTATATATATATATATATATTTATTTATATTTATATTTATATTTATATTTATATTTATTTATTTATATTTATATTTATATTTATATTTATATATTTATATATGTGTTTATATGTATATGTATGTATGTATATATATATATATATATATATATATATATATATATATATATATATATATATATGTTTATGTGTGTGTGTGTGTGTGTGTGTGTGTTTTTATTTATTAATAAATATTTATCGATTTATTCATGTTTTATATCTATATATATTTATGTATACTTATACATATGTTTTCATATATTTTTTATTTATATAAAAGTATTTTAATTTTTATCACTTATTGTGTATATGTGATCTAAAGGATTGCTTGGTTTTAGTAAATAAAGGACATGGGTTTGAATCACCTTGCTCATGCGTTATGATTAATTAAGTATCTTCACTCATTCCAATTTTAGTTACCTAACAATTAAATTAAATTTTATTTTTTTCCAAATTTCAAAAACAAAATCGAAGTTAATGAATTTCAGTGTAGCAAAACTTAATTATTTTAAAATATGATGCACTTTTTTTTAATAATAAAAAATTTGGTATACCAAATCTTAATTATTTTAGAATCTAATTTACTTTTTTTAAATAACCAAATGTTTGGTGCACTAATCTCAGAAGCTAATCTCAGAGAAACTAGAGAAACGACAAGAAATCTTAAGCTAAAAACTAAAAAAAAAAAAGAGGGAGTTTTATAAAGGCTAAAGGCTAAAATAATAAAACCCCCAACAACAAAAAGTGTAACTTGAGGCTAAAAAAGGCAAGAAAGGCTACAACATGGGAGATGACGACTGGATTGCTAGTAGAAGCAACTCCAAGTGTGTTTCATGTGCCTCCTAGTTTTGATTTTGAGATCCATTCCCTTCTTCTCTCTTCTTCTCGAGCGGAGCTCCCATAAGAGCAATCCATCCATGTTCTATGAGAGATAGAAATGGAGGACCGGATGATGACGACCCACTGCTCGATTATAAGATATTGGGGGATGGGAAGAGCATCGAGTGCCCGAAGAGTATCAACATTGAGGACTTCAAGGTTGAACTATGGGAATTCAAATTTCTATCCTGATACAACTTTACCAAATATGACTGACCGATGGGGATTCCATCAGGCGATCACCAGGGCCAATTTACCATGCTTTCAGTCCAGGCACATGGGTCGTGTCTGTCCTGGCATGAGCCATGATTCATGCTGGACTAGGATGGCACAAACTATGCCAAGGGGCAGCTTGGCCTAACCCAAGGCATGGTTCTAGGCCGTGCCATGCTCGGTCGGGCACAACTAAATCGAGCCGGGCCCTAGGCCGTGCCAAGCCTACCTGTCCTATTTGACACATCTTCTTGAAAATCATAGTTTTCACTTATTTATTATTGCTTACATTCTTGTTAAGTCACATGAAGTTTTATACCATTCAAAAATATAAATGTTGATCAATTTGGTCAAAACATTCGCGATGTCCTCATGAGTTTGAATTTTTTGCATATTCACACTTTTTTTAATTTTCTCCCATATAAAATAATATTGTATTATGATATATTTTGTTTTCAAGTAGAATACTAGATTTCTTGCCAAGTATATAACACTATGAATATCACAAAATAAAGTAACTTTATTTTATTTATATTCAGACTCTTCTAATAGTATTTACAGCCAGATTACATCTTTACTGGCTTGTATAGTTGTAACATACTCTGCTTCTATCATAAAAGTAGACATAACACACTATAAATTTGAAATCCAACTTACAACTCCTCTAACAATAGTAAAAATATAACTCGGTGTAGACTTACAACTCCTCGATAGAGCTCCCCGAGCTCCATGGAGCACATTGAACTCCAAAGAGGAGCTTCGTTGGAGCTTGATGAGCTCAGTGAGCTCCTCACTAAAGCTTGGGGAGCTCCTGTAAATTCTTCTCTAAAGCTTGCAAGAGCTCGTTGAGCTCCTCGTTGGAGCTTGATATAGGTGTAGGTGAGGGGGAGGGGCGAAGGTGAGGTGTGAGGGGCAAGGGGTGAATGAATATTATTAACAATTAATTAGTTAAGAGTTAAAATTATTATGGTATTAGGATATAAAGTTCACCAAAAATCAATTACTTAAAAGTTTGGTGCACTTTTTTTAAATATTAAAAATCAAGTTTCTCTTTTCGATTATTTCATAAAGAGTGTACCAAAACATAATTCTCCCTAATTGTGGTCTTTAAATTTAGTTAGCTCAATTATTTAAAGACACGTATAACAATCACTTTGAGACTTTTTTTCATCTTTTGACAAAGTCATTGGAGTTGGTATAATTGTTTAGCAACTCTTTTGACTATCGTGTATCTTAAGGTACCTCTCTATATATATATAAAGGGTCCTTCTCTATGTAGTTTTTAAAGATTGAATGATATTCACACATTAGATTTCCTACACTTTGAGGTTCTTGTAGGAACTTTTTAGCTTATCAAGATTAATTTATGATAGTGTTCGGGCTCACACTCCTTTGTTCTTTAATAATCAAGAGTATGAGGTTACCTTTCTTTTTTTATTTCTTACAATTTTTGGTCTCACATAACTAAGGGATGAAGATGCAACTTCCTTATCTATTACTCTTGATTCAACATAGTCATTTGGATGGGGTTACACTTCACATTGTGTTTTAAGATGCTTAGAGTAATCCGTAATACTTGGTAAACCTCAAAGAAACTATGCAGTGGTTTTACATCATTTTGGTATTAGAGCACATTTTCAAACATCAATTCTACATCTTTTAATTTTTGTTGTTTGATATTCTATTAGTGTGAAAAAAAAACTTAATAAAAAAGAAATAAAAAATGAGAAGAAAAGGAAATCATAAAAAAAATAAATACTGAGATATTCTTCTTTTTTAATCTCATCATTATTATTATTTTATTTTTCATCTATTTAGTGTTCCTTTGTATAATATTTTTTAAGTCTAGTTTGGAATTCTACTTGGGTTACTCTTTGATTTGGCTTGCTAAGTTCAAACAAGAACCAAGCATAGTGCAGTTTAAGAGTGAAAAAAAGGCAAGAGTTATTTTCATTATTTAGAAAAAAATACCAATTATTGAGTGAGTAAAACAAGTGAATGTTGTGGGGATTCTTTTAATGGATAATATTTTTTTCAAGTAACAGGGGGATATGGTCAGGACCAATCCCACTTACTATAGATGATACAATAATATTTTGCAAGATTGAAGGCTCGGATGAAATGAAAGACATTCAACATTATCTTGAACAAAATGAAGTGGAGCTAAAGCAAGTTCTTCAAAATCAAAGACAATAGAGGATTGTTTTGACAACCTTGAGTAATGAAGAGCTTGAGAATAAACTTAAAGATGAAGAAGGTCCTATTGAGGAAATGAAAAATTTTACACCACAAAGTGGATGGCAAGTTCTATGAATACATTGAGATTTGAAAAGGTAGAAAGAAGTTGATCAACATCTTGGAGACATTAAGATGAAGATTCTTTCTCTCTAAGGAAGGAATGATCCACATGCTTATTTGGATTGGGACAACAAGGCGGTGATGGTGTTTGACTGTCACTATTATTACAGAGAGAAGAAAGTCAAGTTAGTAGATGTAGAATTCATCAAATATGCTATTATATGGTGGGACCACCTTGTGATGACTCGAAAGCATAACGATGAATGTCCCATCATGACTTGGAAGGTTAAGAAAGTTGTGATAAGAAAATTTTTTCCAAAACTATTATTTTCATAATATACATAATACATTATAGGGTCTTGTTCAAGGATCGGCGCGTATTGATGAATACTACAAGAGAATAAAGATGCCAATGATTTGGGCAAATGTTGAAGAGGATTGTGGGGCCATCATGGTGTTATTTTTTAATGGCCCAAAATCATGACATTGCCAATATCATAGAGTTGATATTAATTGCCAAGGAATTTATTTCACATGAAAATGAAAGTGGAACATTAATTGGGAAGAAAGGGCAATAGATGAAATATCAACATTGAGCAAAGTTCATCTCCATGAAAATCAAATTGGAGAACAGATGATGTAAGCACTTTCAAACCCATGGTTGGGACAACAAAGATGAAAATAATATTTTTGTTAAGAAATGTCGACCTGAGACCCAATAATGTAATCAAGATATTAAAATTTTAAGTATCATGACATAGGTGATATCCATATATACTACCCAAATAAAAGAACAATAATGATGCATGGTGGAGACATCATGATAGATAGTCAAGAGGAGGAGCTATGCCACCACTTGAAGATGCAAGTGATACTAAATTAGATTACCTAGTGCAATGAGAGACATTCATGACTACATGAGTTTTGAGCATCCATGTGAAGGATGATGATATTAAGCAACAATGAAAAAAGTATTTTTTATACTCATTGATAGTAGGAAAGCTTTCATGCAAAAAAGAGTGATATCAAAAGTATTTTTCATAATAATATGTTTATGTTTTTACTTTTGTAAGAAGAGGTACTTTTGAACCTTAATGATCTTGAATATTCTTTGCATATTATTGTTTCTTCTTTGTTATAAAATTTCAATTATATATTCCTTGATGATGGCCCTAGTGGTTTGCTATCTTTTACAGGTATAAAGCACCAAATTGATTTCAATCCTACAACTTCAATTCTAAATCAGCCAACCATAATATTGGATTAAATCTTGATGAAACAAAGGAGCTTCATTGCCAAGTGGAAGAATTATTGGCAAAAGGATATGTGAGAGAGGGCCTTTGTCCATGTGTCACAACTATTCTGCTTGTACCCAAAAAGGATGGTTCATGGAGGATGTGTATTGTTTGTCATGTTATCAATAATATTACGGTAAAGTATCATCATCCTATATCTAGGTTAGATGATATACTTAATGAGCTACATGGATCTTGATTATTTTTTAAAATTGATTTAAAAAGTGACTATCATCAAATTAGAATGAAAAAAAAGAGATGAATAAAAAATTACTTTCAAAACTAAATATGAATTGTATGAATGGTTAGTAGTGTTATTTAGATTAACTAACACAAGCAATACATTTACAAGGTTGATGAAACATGTTTTGTGAGTTTTTTTTTAGAAAATTTTGTGCTGTCAACTTTGAAGATATTTTGGTATATAGTAAATATTTGGAAGAATATGTCGAAAATTTAAAATTTATTTATGTGGTATTAAGAAAATATAAACTATTTCCTAATTTTATAATATGCTTTTTTTTTGCAACAAAAATGTGAAAATTTTGGGATATGTTGTTGGATAAAATGGGATTGAAATGGATGGGGAAAAGTTAAAAGCAATAAAGGAATGACCAATAACAAAGACTATATCCAAGTAAACGAAGTTGATTGCTTACTTTAGTGAACAACTCAATGGAGCTGCCTTGAATTACCTAACATATGTGAAGGTGATGACAACCTATGTGAAAGTAACTTTAAAAACTGATTACTTGCTTCATTAGTCCATAAAAAAACTGAAAGGGACAAATGAAGTTGAATCAATACCAAACTAGGTGAGTTGAGTTCATTGAAAGTTTTCCCATTATCATCATATATATATAGAGAGAACACAATGGTTGATGCTTTGTCAAGAAGGTACACACTTCTCTCTATTCTTAAGACAAAGATGCTTAGTTTTGAGTGTGTAAAGGAATGATATGAAACTGAAAATGACTTTTCTACTCTTTATATGGAATGTGATAAGTATGCATTTGAAAATTTTTATAAACAAAATGAGTATTTATTTAAAAAGAACAAAATTTTATTGCCCAAAAATTTTATGCAAAAATTACTTTGTTTGTGAGTTACAAAGTAGGAAATTTGCCCCAACCCCAACCAGCCTCGCCTGTACCCAACCGGAATGGGGTGGGGATTCCCTAAACCAATGTATTGGTAGGGCAAAGATAAGGAAAAATAATTTGCCTAGTGTCGAGGTTGGGGTTAGTACGTGAGGACAATCCCCTATCATGATCCCCGCCTTACATTGGTTCATAATTCATAAGTAATATTAATTTTTAAATTTTATTTATTTTAAAAATATTATTTTAATGTTTTGCCCACTAGTGTGTGGACCGTCGGAAAAACATTTATTAATCCACCACTCCACGTCCAATGATAGTTGTGACTCACATGTCACCTCTGATGTCACCATTATCATTTCCCCTTCCCTCATCACATCACCCCTCTCCTCTGGAGTGTTGAATCTAGAGTCTCACCTCATGCACTCCTAACTTGCAAATGCAAGATCATACTTAATAGAAGACTCGCACTTGAACCAAAAACATAGTTGGAACTCCAGCTGTGGTAGAATGCATTGAGCACTGAATAGGCGGCACTAAGCAGCGTCAGATGATAATGAGTAGGCAGCACCACGACACTTGATTTGACTCAAGAGGCACTAGGCATTTTGCACAATAGGTGAGTAGTGAGCTTTAGATTGAATGCTCAACTTGACTTTGAAATTGATTGTGATTTGTGACTCATTAGTCAATAACTTATTATTGACTTATTCTTATTGTAATTTATAAATTGTTATTGAATTTGAATATAATAGTCATATTGTTAAATACTTAAATTTGATATTGATTATTGAATTGATATTGTAAATTATTATTTATTAAAATGTTATCGAATTGATATCATAAATTTTTAATTAATAAAATATTATCGAATTGATATTGCAAATTGTTATTTGTTAAAATGTTATTGATTAATATTTTAAATTATTATAATATTAAAATATTATATTGTTTATTGTTGTTAGATTGTTAAAATAGTAATGTTATCATTATTAAATACTATAACTAACTAATAAGTATTATTGAATATTGATATTATTACAATATTAAATTATTTATTGTTGTTAAGTTGTTAAATTGCTGAATTAGTAAACTTAAGAATATTACACTATATCATTATAAGACTATATTATTTTTATATTATTAATGTTATTTTTTTTCTTGTTATCACAAATTATTATTACTATTTATTATTCGTATTGATTTTTGTTAACTATTATTGATTATTCTTACTCATTTAACTTTATAGTTAGTTGTTAATATTTACAATTTCATGTTCGGCAAAGGCAATGTTATTGATTATTCATATTTTGGCATACACATCTCATCACCTCAAGGCTCAATATTAAAACGATAGGTTAGGGTTTGTTTAATTGTTGGTGTTTATAAGTTTAATTGAATTGTGATTTAATAGAAAAGTAATTTGTTAATTTTAGGTATTTATGTTTTCATTATTTTTTCTCTAATTATAGGTTATTATGATTTTACATTTTAGACTTTAAACTCTAAAGTCAAATTCTTATAATTATTATAGTAATCTCTTTGCATTTATTTAATTTTCAAATTTAAGTAAGTTTGGAGATTTCTCAATTAATCCACTTTCAATTATAAGTGCCTAGGGAAAGATAATTTCGATTCTAAAAAATTACCAACTCCTATAAATTCAAATGAAACTCTTCATTTTGTAGATTTGTTAGTTGATCAAGATGGAGTTGGAAAAAAATTAATTTTAACATGTAAAATTACTATAAGAAAATAAGGGATTGAAGGGGTAGACAAGGTAATTTAGAATTATTATGGGAAAAAATTAGGTGAAAAAAGTAAGAATGAGACAAAACATCAATATGATCATTTTAATAGATGTTCATTTCAAAAAATAAAGGGATATTAAACAATCACTTTTAAATCCAAAAAAGGAAAATAAAGAAAGATGTTGATCTACATGTATATTTTTGATCAAGAACATGCCAAGAAGTATCTTGCAAGTATGACTATTCTACATGAAAATCCTTTTTTGATGGTTGACCATGTTGGCTTCAAAAAATTTTCCAATACCCTTTAACCTTTGTTTAAAATGATTTCTTGAATACTATCAATAATGACATATTTAAATTTTATTATTATGAGAAATCAATAAAAATGGATTTGTTTGGTGATAATAGAAGCAAAATTGTAATCGCCACTGATATGTGGACTTCTAATAAAAAAAGGCTTCATGGTGGTTACAACACATCTCACTGATGATTCTTAGGTACTTCAAAGTAGAGTGATGAGGTATGTTTTAAATAAAATGAATTTCATTAACTTCTATATTTTGTTATAATTGAACGTTCTTATAATAATTTCATTTTTTTCAATAACATGTAATTTATGTGTCTTGCCCACATATAAATTAATTTCATTTACTATTATATTTTAAATAAAATATAGAAGTTATAATTTATACATATCCACAACACATTTCATGGTGGTTACAACACATTTCTTGGTGGTTACAACACATTTTATTGATGATTCTTGGTTACTTCAAAGTTGAGTGATTAATTAGGTATGTTTTAAATAAAATTATTATCTTTATTATCTTTATCTATCAATAATTACACAACTAATGATACTTAAGTCAACATTATTTTAGGCAAGCTATCTAGTAGCTCACTTATATTGAATATAAAAATTTTTTACATGCGATGTTGTGATAAGAAGTTTGTTGAATATTTATTGTGATAAGTAGCTAATATTTGATTTCTAAACTAGATGGAATTCAACATTCTTGATGCTTAGCACAACCATTGATAATATGGATATCTTTCCTCATTGAAGTCATATAGAATCTCAACATAAATATGTTTGTAATGATTTAGAAACGAATTTGGCTAAAGAGATTTGTGAAAAGTTGGAGTTGTTTTATGAAATTACTAAAATTTTTTCTAGGACCAAGTATCCAATATCTAATAAGTATTTTTCAAATATTTGTGAGATAAAATTGTCAATGTGTAATTGAATTGGATCTTATTATGTTGATATTATATTTATGGTCATAAATATGATTGAAAAGTTTAATAAATATTCGCGTGAAATTAATAATCTATTGGTTATTGCAACTACGTTGGATCCAATATTTAAGATTAAGTTGGTTGAATTTTATTTTTTAAAAATTTTTGGTAAATAAGATTTAGTGCTTGAAATTTAAAAAGTTAAAAAAATTTGTGATGAGTTAGTTGAACTATATAAGTAAAAGTATCATTTATGTGGGAATGTTAGCCAATCTTCCACTTCATCTTTTCAATTTAAGATGACTAGTGGTGCTGCTACAAAAAAAAATTGGGGACTAAAGATCATTCAGTTTTGACGCATTTGTTTATTGTACTACTACTATTAATGTTAGGGCATTAGAGATTATTAATTATTTGGAAGAGCATATCTTGCCTAGATCAAGTGACTTTGATATATTTTCTAGGTTGAAAGCAAATTTAAGCAAATATCCCATTTTTCGAACAATGACAAGAAATATTTTAGCCATTCTAATATCTATAGTAGCATTGTAGTCTACAGTTAATTCTAGTGATATATTTATTAGCCAAGATAGAAGTAGACTTCATCCAAAAACTCAAAAGGCAATGATCTGTGCTCAAGATTAGTTGTGGCTAATACATGGTATGAAAAACTTATTTACTTATGTATCATATTTATTAATTTTTCTAAATTTTTTTTATGTTAACTATTTTTATTCTGTTGGCAAATTGCCAAATTCGAATTTATCATCTCTTTCTTCACCATATAAGAGATGTGCAATATTTATAGAGGATGATGATGATGATGATTCATGATATTTGTTAATTTTGGAGGTGATGACTTTGGAAGTAATGATTTGTACTCAAAATTAGTTGTCGGCTTAAATGTATGGTATGAATATTTTATTTACTTGTGTATCATATTTATTAATTTTTATAATTCATTTTTTGGGTTAACTATTTTAATTTTGTTGGTAGATTCAGATTCTCATCTTCTTTAGCTTTACAATACAAAATATTATGTGGAGGATGAGGTGATGATGATGATGTTTAAAATTTATTTTAACTTTTATTTCTTTATAAGATATGTAATATTTTAAAATTTTGGATTTTTAATTTGGTTTGGATGACGTGTAACTTTATATTTTGCTTGCAATGATAATTTTAATATATTTGATATAGTAAACTTTTTTTTAAGGAGTTGGATATATGTAATATTTATGATTTTTTTTAATTAGGAATAATTTTATTTTAATTTGTTATTTATTTTTTCTAATAAAATTTGTTAAACATATTATATTTGTATGATTATGTAATAAAATATTTACTAGTTATTATAAGATATATGTAATATGTAGTAAAATATATATATATTTCCATTTGTTTTGGAAAGATTTTTTAAAATAATTTTCATATAAAATTTAATTTTAAAAAATTATGTTTTAAATATCATATATGTAAGTAATAATTTTTTTTATATTTTAATGATGTAATATGTTTTAAAAATTAAATTTAATGATGTGCAAATAATCATATATGTATATATTAAAAATTAAAATATAAAAAAAATAAAAGTAATTCATAAATTGGGCAACGGGGCAGGGATTACACCGCCCCACCCAATTTACAAAATTTCCTGCACTGCCCCACCCTATGCTTAATTGAGCATGGGGTATGATTGGGCCATAGGGTTGCAAAATCCCTGATTGAACAAAGCATGGGGAGGGTCACCCCAGCCCCACCCCACCTTGTTGCCATGCCTTAACCTCAATTTGTCCTTAGGAGTGAGTTGGAATGAATGTATACCTCTTAGGGTTTATACTCTTGCCTCATATTTCCCTTGTTGCTTGTGGATCACCTTGAAAATAAAATTGTGAAGCCTTTTGAATTATTTTTCTCATGTCTCATGTTTTTTTGACTTCTTAGGATTTTTCTTATATTCCCGAGTGTTTGGTATGTATTTCTTTAATTGGAAGTTGTGGTGTTGAATTAAATTCACAACTTTGGTCTTTTGATTCTATAATACAAAGTTTTAGTACTAGGTATAAACCATAGCCCTAGTCTATTTCCTCTGCTTGATAGTTATGATGTAGGGAAAAGTTATGGCGCATCTCATTTAATCTCTATAATACAAAGTCATGGTGCTGGATATGAGCGACAACTTTAATATATTTCATCTACTGTATGACCATGAAAATGAGAAATCTCCTGATAGCTCATTTAGCCTCTATAACACAAAGTCAAGGCAATGAGTGTGGTTGTGACTTGTGCATTTCTCTTCTGTAACCCAAAGTTGTAGTGTTGAAGAATAGTTATGGTTTTGGTTTCTCTCTTGAGCAAAGAGTCATGGTGATTGTGTTGGTCGCAAGTTGAGTTTGGCTCTTTGTAATATTATATATCTAAAAGTTATGATGTCACATCAACATCACATCTTTAGCTTAAGTATTATTTAGTTTGGTAAAAGTAAAGTCATGACATATAAAGGTTATCATGATTTTTAGTATTAGTGCAGTACTTGGTTGCTATGATATAAAATTAATGTTATAGCTAGGGCTGTAACTGAGCCGAGTTGCTCGCGAGCTGCTCGGCATTTGGCTCGTTAGAAGCTCGCTCGAACTCGTTTATTAAGTTAAACGAGCCGAGCCCGAACATCATTTTGAGGTTCATAAGTTAAATGAGCCGAGCCCGAGCACCCTCAAACTTGGCTCGTCAGCTCATAAACAGGCTCGTGAATAGGCTCGTGAGCAAGCTCGTTAACCAGGCTTGTGAACAAGCTCGTGAACCAAGCTCGTGAATAGGCTCATGAACATGGAGAAGACTTGATGCACAATAAATTTTTCCTACAAATGAACATGATGAATATTTTACCTCTTGAACTTCAATCAAGTTAATTGAACTTTTATTATCATATCTTTTTAATTTAGTCGTATGTTGGCTATTTTAGATGAACATTTTTTTTAAATTCCCGAACATCATTTTGAGACTCGTAAGTTAAACGAGCCGAGCCCAAGCACCCTTAAACTCTGCTCGTCAGCTCATAAATAGGCTCGTGAACATGCTCGTGAACAGGCTTGTGAGCAAGCTCGTTAACCAGGCTTGTGAACAAGCTCGAGCCTACTCCTTTAAAACTGAGCCGAGCCGAGCCTGCCTAATACTCGGCTCAACTCAGCTCGGTTACACCCCTAATTATAGCCATAAAGTTATTTCTAGCTAATTAAATTCAAACTCCAAGAAATCTTCATGGCCAAATGAATATTATATAGTGAAAGAATTATGTCAATAGGATGGTTGAGTCATGACATATAAAGATTATCATGACTATGTATATAATGTTTCAACTAAGAACAAACATTGAAAATAATCTATAAGTATTCATAGTGAAATCAAGTCGTAGCATGTCAATTAGACCTTTTTATCCCCTTTTAGTCACCAACTCTACCAAGTCATATATTTCACCCTAAAAATTATTACTTTCATAAATATTCATCAAAATTTTCCAAAACTAAATTTTATGAAATTGTTACCAAACCCTTTTAGGCAAAATATAATCATAAAAATTATACTAAATACTTATTACTATTTGGTATTTGGCTTATGAAACAGATGGTCAAGTGATAATTATGCGAAGAGTTAGGAGGCGGATACAAAAAAATAAATCTCTATGAAATAAATATCAATATAATTACTAACTAAACTACTCAATATGAAATAATTACTTTGGACACCATATATTTGTCTATCTAAACTACTCTATCTTGGATAACAACAATGAGGGCACCAGACAAAGCGTTGATCATTAACCAAATAAGTATATCTGGCATACTCATTTGGCATGCATACTTATTTGGCATGACTAATATATTAAAGTCATTTGCCTTATAGCCTTTCAGTTAATTCAAAGTTGATAATCAGTTATCAAATTAAGCAATAAGTATATCTAGGCCACATAGACACTCTTGGGAGGATAAATAAAATCCACAACAAAAAAGTTTTTGAAGTCTTTCAAACTAGTATACAACCATCGATATGTAACTAAATACAAATGAAGCATGGTAGCTCACCTAGAAAAATCCATACAGAGGTTTTATAGCTGACAAAAAAACATAATTGGTCAAAAAATTTATCTTTCAAAGCCTATCAATCACAATGCACCATCATATGGATTAGAACACTTTTGTAAGCATCATCAAAATTATATGACATTTAGAAAATATCAATTATATAATAATACAAAATGATTAGGTACAACTATATTTTTACAAATTGGGAGGTACCATTTACCTTTAAGGGTGACCATTATGTTACCCATATCAATCAAAACAACTTGTGAGTCATCTACCTACCTCCATTATCAATACATTATTAATATTACCATCCAAGGGCACCATAGGTTAAGCAAAAACTTAGGTGAAGTGGCCTTATAAAGAATTGAGTATGCTTTGT
This sequence comes from Sapria himalayana, assembly GCA_029783825.1. Lineage (NCBI taxonomy): Eukaryota > Viridiplantae > Streptophyta > Magnoliopsida > Malpighiales > Rafflesiaceae > Sapria > Sapria himalayana. The sequence goes on along the minus strand of JAREIK010000403.1, from coordinate 4,478,131 downwards.
GTGACATTAAGACTATTATTATAAATTATGTGATGAAACATTCAATAGTCATACCCATAGTAGAAGATATGGTCTAATGCTATAGGCTTCTTTAATATCAACCTTTTCACTTTAAAAATACACAATTTTTGTCGAAAAATAATTGACCCCTCAATGATTTGAAAAAAAAACTCCAATTTTTTATGAGATTTATTCTTTTCAGCTTCTTCACAAGCCTTCTATATAATTTTTTTTACCATCTTTTACATAAACAACTATTATAGTAATCACATGGGCTTCAACATAAAAAATATTTTGAAAATGCTCGTTAATAGCCTTAATCATTGTAACATTGGCAACCCTTTCCACCCATTCATCGTCCTCCATCCTATCCACCTCTAATGAGCACCCTAATTCTTGACACTCATCAATATCATATTCAACATATGATAGAATAACATGTGTATTATCTAGTCACACCTAGTATTCCTTTCATGAATGTTGCATATGCAAATGACTACGTTGACATATATAACATTAAATGATAGTTAGGAGCAATCAAAATGTGTACAATATACATAACTAATAAAGTATGACTCACTAGCTTGATATACTCCTAAAAGATATGATTTTTCATAAATACTTCATTCTCGTATATATGGTGGCATGATTCCATCAAAACAAAAGCAATCAATAAACTGAAATATTTCTCATCCATTACTTGAATATGTATTGTTTTCAGAAATGGGACTAATTATATATGTTATTATCCATTGTAACTTGCTAATAGAATTTACATTGGTAGTTAAACACAACCTGAATTTCAATTGGTGCTGATCATTGGGATATATGTATAAAAAAATAGGCTACAAATATTACCCCAATATGTGTTTTATAACCTCTTTTGGGCAATGAGAACTCTAAGTTACCTCCTTTTTTCTATGCATGTAAAGCATCTCTAGAATGGCCTTCCCTACCTCAAGTGCATTTGGGGAGCAACTGATAGTCATATTGTCATCTAATCCCTATCTGAATTAATAAATTCTTTTTCAACTTCTTAGCAATTGGAATGGTAGTAGGACACATAAATACTTCCCTACCTCAAGTGCTCTCCTACACATTCACACAAAGAAGTATTATACAATCAATGATATACCACACAAAGTAGGTTTTCTACAAGTAAATGTTCATCAAACTTTGATGCAGGTAAAACTGGATGGGATATGACTGGCACCAAAAAAAATAGAATGTTTGTCAAAAATACATCAAGATTATTACCCATAAGAACAATTTAGTAAAATATGAAATGTTTACATTTCTTAGTATATGTAGCATATTCATAAAAAAACTCACAACTAGATTAGGTGGATGTGGTAAAAAGTACATAATTCCACCTCATTTATGGAAAATCCCTATCAAGTAAGAGAAAGGTCATATCTAGTAGACCCTCTCTTATAAGATAACTAGATGGTGGAGGCTTCTCCTCACACTCACGCCATAAAGAGCATTTTAAATCCAATGGAATAAATGGTTTATGAAAAATGATCTACTATGGTACTAACTATACCTAGAATATTCACTAAGTAAACCATAAATACTTACATTATTGGAGTCTCAAGAGGCTTTTAAGTTGGCAACATAGAATTAAGAATTAAGGTGTGTTTTTCCAATCCATACTAGTTAGAAGGTAGTCTAACTGGCCAAGGGAGAAGATTAAGCATCATAGGAACATGATAAAACACTTTCAATTAAAAGAAAGCCTTGCTTCAAGTCGAAATAAGGTCCCACGTAAAGGATCCTTTTTTTTAATTAATGAAAAATTTTTCCGGTGGAGAATCATACCCAAGATGCCTATAAGTAAAAACAACTAGAAAAGAGTTTTTGGCTAGGCTTATTCCACCAACTTGATCCCAAGCTTGACAATATTAAATATAATGCATTTGGCATAACTATGCCAATAATGGTTAATGGTGAGCTTCATTTAATTAAAATGAAATATTTAATATATTAGACATTTCCATAATGTACATCAAATTGAACAAATAAAAAGGCACTTACTTCACCCACCTAGCAAATAGCTAGTTGGAGTATCAATTTGTATAGGCTTTATGAATATTGTCTTGGTAAGTATTTATATTTAGGTAAATATCAATTAATGAGCACTATGTACCTTTTATCTAGGAAAGATTCCCTTTACAGGGATTAGGTGCCTCTTATATAAGGTAAATGTCTATTAACAAGTGGATAGGTACCAATTATCTAAGTTAAATGTCCTTGATAGAGATCAATTACCCCTAATATGGGGTAAATGTTTCTTAACTATGTTTAGGTACCCCTTATTTTGAATTTTTAACAAAGATTGGATGCCCCTTATTTTGGATAAATATTTTTTAATAGGAAATTATGTGTTCCTTATCTTGGATAAATATTCTTTAATAAGAAAATAGGCACTCAATATCTCGGATAAACATCTCTTAACATGAGTTATGTGCCCATTATTTGAGATTTAATTCTTAATATAGACAAAATAACTACTGTTTAGGGTAATATCTTATAGTATGAATTAAGGAATAACTATCAATTACTAGTGGTTAGTTTCTCATAATTTGTTGGGTCAACATTGTTGGAGTACCCTCAATATACACAACCTTTTCTTGTGGCGAGTCTTTGTGACTGCCTAGACAACTCTAAAAAGAGAAGAAAAAATACTTAATCACTTGAAAATTGAAATGATCAATGATGCCGGCTGAAATTTTATCTGTGAGATGGCATTGATTTTTTAGTCACTTATTTTTTGCACACATAACTTTCTAGAAGTGGTAATCATTTTTCTATTGCTTTTCATATGATTTTTAAAAGTTCAGAATGTCTGCATATTTTAGTGATTTTTGTTGGTTATAAACTTTTTGAATTTTAGTAATTTTTGTTGGTTATTAGCTTTTTGAACTTTATAATTTTATATTTTAGTGAATTTTGTTGGTTATGAGCTTTTTAAATTTTATAGTGGTAGTTTCCAGTTGGCTCCCCTGAAGCTTAAAGGTGATGAATTGATGATGAACTAGTGATGAAGGATCGTGATGACAATCCTTTCCTTGACTATCATTAAGTGAACCTCCACATCAATAGAGATTGGTTGAGGAGACCACTCTCTCAAATTTGAGAAATATTAATGACAACGCTAAGAAGGTTTGTACCTATATTATATTCGGTTTTTTTGAATTCCTAATTAATCCTTACCTCCATTTTTTTGTCATGTAGATCCACCTCATTATCATGACAGGGCAGGTAGTTGCTTCCTCTAGTCCATCTATATTTAAAAAGAGACTTAGATAGTAGAGGTGGAAGAAGGAACAAGTCCACTGATAAATGATATTTGCATGGATACTATTGTTGTATAGAAAAGTTCATGATGTTAGGTTATGAGTAAATTTAATATCATAATTTCACAGTGAGCTAGGAATCCACCAATTATCTAAGTGAATACAATTAAATGTTGGACAAGAATGTTACATTTTGTAGCATAGAAAACTTTTGATTCCGAATGGTTCAGTCAAATCCTAGCATAGTCAAGTGTATGTGCCTCTAGCGGTATCCACATGAATGTATCTTTGTTGTTGCTTGATTTTTTCTCTCTCACATATTTATGAAACCTTGAGAGACCCCTTTTAAAGGGATAAAACATGGGCTTTAAGTTTGGGCCCATTTTAAATGTATTAACATCTACTAATTAGATCAAACTTTTTAATCCAATTAACTTAAGATCTAAAATAAATTTCAGACTTAAGATTAGGCACAGTTTATTTTAATCTGACTAAAAGAAAACAAACTCCAAATATATATATGTTTTTATGTGTGTGACCCAATATATTCTCATAACTTTGGTAGTGACTTTAAAATCTCATTTTAAAGAAATAAATAATGAGCAGCATCTAACAATACATCATTACTATCCAAGTAAGAGAATATAATAGATTCGACTTAACCTATTTTTATGACTTATTTTATTGTATGACTTAGTCATTTTGTCCATGATATCTAGATTAATTTATGAAGCACAAATCATGTCATTCTCACATCAATCTATATATGTTTTTGATCTTTGAGTAGACTGACTTAAACAAATTAGCTCAATATCTCATATTGACTTATTTGAGCATGGTCATGTATTATAGTAGTCTTACTCAATCAAGGGGTCAATTGATATCACTTCTATTATATAGAAGGGACAAATTTCATCTACATCAATCATATCTTTTTACATAATTTATTGTATATCTAGTAAATAACTTTATGACCAACCTTGTTACAAGTAGTATTTGTTGAATCTAAAGTATACAACTCCTTATGTAGGAAATCATGGTGACTTCAGGTCAAAGGAAAATTCATACTAATAGTCACTGTGAGAATGTGTATGACACTTATATAACAATTCAAACAACATTCTCATACCAGGTCATTTCAGTATATGTTCTCCAACATATACTCATGTGTTAACTTAATATCTCATATTAGTTAGCCTACATGTTAGTTTCAATGTATTAGTATTGCCCTTGAATATTAATACTTGATTATGAACTATTTTGAGTAGTATTTCATAGAATATATTACTTTAGGGCTTTATTATATTCTTCTAATATTTATACAAATCTAAAGAAATATAATAATCATAAAATGATAATTTTTTTTAAAATAAGATATAATACAAAAGTTCCCAAAGAATCATCTAATGATTGACTTTTAAGGCATACACTAACACATGATGCCTCCTATAAATATGATGTTATTCAATTTTTTTGAAAGTTTACATAGTATGAAATTTTGATTGATTAACAATTTTAAATAATTTATGACATGACATTTATTTTGGATTCTGATAATATGACATCATGGTTTGTTTATTCGGTAAGGACCCTGAGGTATCCTTGCATGTGACTTATAAATTTGATGCTCTTTCTATTGCATTACACCTCTTTTAATTTGATGAGCTATTCCTATGTATCAAAATTCAAATATTAAAATATATTTTAATTTGATGAGCTATTCCTATGTATCAAAATTCAACTATTAAAATATATTTTAATTTGAGGAGTGATCTAGTGTTGGAAATCTTAAATGTATAGCTTTCTTTGGAATATTGATGTCTGTAAGCATAAGTGGATTGTCCATCTGGTTGGCTACATGTTGGTATGTCTAGAAGTACTTTTTATTTGGTAGACTATGAGTTAGTAGGTGAATACAATTTTGTATTCACTTGACTAAATGTTATCAGCTCGAATACAATGTTTATCTATATGGTTGATTGTTAGTTAGCTCAAATACTAAACTCAAATGTAAAAGTTATCTTATCATATGCATGTTGTCAATACAGATATAAATTTTAATTATGTTAATTAAATATAAGTAAATTGAAATGTAGTATTTTTTTGATTAACTATTAGAGAGTTAATCTAGATACAGTTTTTATTTAGTCAGATGAATATCAAAAAAAGTAGAACACACGGTTTATTTAGTTCGCTACACATAATTTAGTTAAGATGCAATCTTTTATTTGATGCGTTGAATCCCAACAAGCATATATTATCTTATATGTTGCATGCTAATTTTCTCAAATGTAATTTTTTACTTGATTAACAAATTGCCAATTAGCCCAAATACAACTTGTTTCTATTAGTTGAATGTTAGTATGCTAGAGTGTATTATTTATATGAACAAATACATGTTAGTTCGCACATATATAATTTTTATCTTATCGGTTAAATGCTAGTAGATACCAACATAGTGTTTACCTAGTTGATTATATGGCAATTAGCCAAGATAGAACTTTTCATTTGGTTAGTTTAATGCAATTTAGCTCAAACATAATATTTATCTAGTCATATGCATAGCATGTTGCCACAATACAATCTTTTATGTAGTCATATGAATTTAAGTAAACCCGTATGAATTATTTATTTGGCCAATGTCTACCAATTAACTTATGAATAATTTTTTTATTTAGTTGGCTGAATGTAGTAAGCTCAAACTTAATATTTATTTGGTCAATTTCTTCCCAATTAGCCTAGATGTTGGTTGTATTTGATTAATTGAATTTAATTAAACTAAGCATAGTATTTATCTAGCTAACTTTATTCTATTTATAACTAATATTGTTTATTGTTCAATCAACTATTAGTTAATAAGCTTTGATGTGATTTTTAATTAGTCAACTACCATATACTTTTTTATCTGGTCGGATAAATGTTGTGAAATCATGTGAAATGTTTATGTAGTAAACAATATGGTAGTTATCCAATGTGTAATTTTTTATTTGTTCGATTTAATGGTTGTAAGCCTAGAAGTAATATTTATTAAAAAATATAATAAAGTCATGTAATTAAAAATGCAACTAAAAGAATAAAATCAAGTTAATGATAATACTTCTTCATGTTGATTATACTCTATATGTTGGAATTATGTTTATACTGAAATTCATTTGATTGTTATGAATCTTTGTTTGAATGTATTTTATTATTTCAGATATAAGTGAATTTATAATTAGTTGAGTTTGTATTTAAAAATAATTTGCATGTATCTTTTTTTCTGCATAGTTGATGGTTTGATTCGTAATGTTCAGCTTATGTACAGAAGATCAAATCATTATTTATTATAAAATATAAACCTATTATTCATAATATAGATGGAGTTTATACATAATTGAAAATATCATAGCACAAGATTTTAGATTGTTTTTCTTAACTACTAAGAATAGTAAAATTCAAACTTTTTGTGCTAGTATACTTATGTGTATTGAACGAAACCACTATGATAGTATTATTTTATATTTACATATAAAATAAAACATGATCTAGTATTATTGTAAACTTTATTATTCTTAATCTTGAAATAATTGATAGACATATTTACTTATTAATAGTTTTTTTTTGTTTCACTAAAAGTGAGAACTATAAACAGATTTATAAATTCAGTGAGCTGGATAACTTCTTCAGGTGTATGATAAATATTAATTATTGATGAAATCCATTAATTTTCAAAAGAATTGATGATACCTCATTGAAAATACTTATAAGTTTTGATATTGTCAAACCTTGAAAGTATATTTTAATCAGGCATATCAAATAAGTTAAATGAAATGTCACTAGGAAATAATAAAAAATTGATTAAATTAAATTATTAATAATTTAATTTAATTGATGAGTATCTGTATTCTAAACATAAAGAATTTAATAAGTGTTAAATAACAAAATGCTCAAATTATTTTGAATATTGAAGAAGTGTAATTATAATTCTATAGTAGAATGAATTATAATTAATGTAAATAATATAATATAATTAATATTAAAAGCCCAAAATCTTATTTTGACCATAGTCATTTTCTTACCCTTATCCAATTCCATAAGAAATAGAATGTTTAAATTATAATTAAAAATATCATCAATTTGTATAGAGTAAATATGTAAATAAATTAGAGTAATTGATTTGAATAAAATCATATTAATTGATTTTACTAAAATTGGATTAATTGATTTAAATTAAATTTAAGTTTATTATTTGATTATATATATATATATATATAAAATAAAGATAATCTTTAATAATGATTTAAAATTTAAAGAAACATCACATCACCTTTTTAAATGATTTAAAATTAAAATTAAGTTTTTTTAGTTTAATTTTTTTGGTAAAGGAGGCAGAGGGCTCTTACTCTCTTCTTCTTCCTCACAAAATGTTGTGAAGCCGGCATATGAGAGATGACTTAGGTTTGCAAGTATAGAAAATTAAAGGTATCTTTTTTCAAAATCTATGCCTTAAAAACTCATATTTAAATGCAAACAATTTATTCCATATACATTATCATGAGAAGGAATTCAAATCCTTAACAATGGTATAAGAGCTTCAGTTATGATATTGGATGTGGATTAATTGGGTTTTAATATAAAAAATGGAATGGATGACTACCTTGAATGAAATATAAGTGTTCTAATATTTGTTAGGCAAATGACAACCTAGCTATTGTGGTCATTTGATTGAATAATAATGTGTTTGATGTGTTAATGTTCATTGATTTAATGGTTGTTATTTTACATTTACCCAATGTGGTGTTTATGATTACATGTAGATATAATAATGATTTATTTCCATTAAAATTAAGTAGATTAATGTGTGAACAAGGAGGCATAGGACTTTGTAATTATAAATCAGCTATAGTGGAACTCCTTGTGGCGAAAGATGATCATGGGAGATCTCGTAGTGGCAATCTATGTCTATGGTGGAGATCATGATGGCAAAAGAAAACCATGATGGAGCATGTAGGGACAAACTGTTACTATGGTGGAGATCATGGTAGCAAAAGGTGACCCTGGTGGAACTCTTAGTGGTGAACCATTACTATGATGGAGCTCATAGTGGTAAAAGAAGAGATTGTAGTGATTTGTGTTACTATCATTTTGAAAGTGATGATGACATGTCATCACTCTTAGAGACAAAAATCTCTAAATAATAATGAATATGGATTTTATTTAGGTTTCAAAGACATTGCCCCTAGCCCCTATGACCTTACTAGGCTGGTCAATTCCTATTGAGGCAGTATAAGTTATGACATTATGCCACCTAATTTTATTGGCTAGGCAATGTCCCAAAAACTTATTAACAAGAGTATCTCATCAATTGGGATCCACAAGTGCATGAATCATACAAGTAGTAAAATAGACTTTCATCCAGATATCGATCCCACTTAGATTGTATCGGTAGTTTAGTTATTCAATAAAAAGATAATCTATTTTTAGTAAAATAGATACTCAGATTGTTACACAATCTTAGGTCCATAGATAATTCATTTAATCTATATGATACTTTTTAAGTTGCTTCACTTATATTATGTTAGGGACAGAATAAAGGTTGGGGTGTTATGCATTGACTCATTATCCTAGTGACATACAAGGTGGTTATCACCATTGATCTTATCCAAATTATGGTCCCCTCATTGTTATCCCTTTAGTACTTCATTACCTAGGTAATAATTCATCTCTGCATAAGAGACTTTCACAATCTTATACCTTTAGGCAACTTCTTAAATAGTCCTTGATAGTTACTTTATATGGATACTCTTATTCTCTAGTCTCAAATATCATAAAGGCCATATATTGACATGATTTGATAACATTTTTACTTTTGGCTTCGTAAGTGACATATTTGCTTAATTAACATATGTTTCTCTCAAGTTTCACTTGTAGGAACTATACAAATAAAAGTAGCTTATAAAAACTATCACTACCTTATAAGTCATAATATACTCATATGTTTCCCAAGGTTTTCCTATTATAGTCTTTCTCAGTGAAGATGCAACTCACATACTAAATATAAACAACTTAGAAGAACATTCTATATAACATTTATCTCAATCAAGAAGTAGTTCCTTTAAAATTTTTACAATAGATTGGCAAGTAAAAGTATTAGCACTTTTAGCTTCTTAAATATCATAGTTATGATGATTAACATACTCAAATTTTAGGTTTCAACATGTATATTTATATTGTGCATCATAGTCAGAAGGGATATTACTTTTCCTACCATATACATAAATGAGCCACATGGTTTACCTATCACTATCCACCAAGACAATCTCACATAAACCTATCAATAGTCAAAATACTAACTCAAGCTCTATTTCATCATCAACTATCAATATCCATACATAAAATAAATAAACCATTTATTCATTCATACATAAAACTAAATTAACACCATATATTTAAAATTATATAAATTATAGACCTTGCTATTTTGGTACTAGCTAATTATTATATCCATCTTTAGAAGAGAGGGGTTTGAGAGTTATGCCCCCCAACTCTAGAAAAATTTATTAATCTTGCATCCCTTGCTTGTTTGTTGAGCCCCTCGGAAGTGTAAAATCATCTTAGAGCTTGGTAGTTTTCATGGCTTTCCTTGTTGCCCGAGGAAGAAGAAGAGAATATAATATCTTTAAATTTTTTTATCTTTTATCTTTATACCTGAGTGACCTTGCATTACTCCAAGTAGGAAGTTGCAACTTTCAGAGGGTCACAATTTCAGTCTTCATCTCTTCAGCTTTAAGGTTGTAACTCTAGAAAATGATTGCACCTCAAGTATGCATATTGATCTTTCTATAATACATAGTCATGACACTTCCAATTACCACAACTTGGTCCTAATCGCTATGTAACATAAAGTCATAACTCTATGAAATAGTCATGGGTTCATGACTTGTTTTTTTTATTTATAAAGGGTTGTGGTGCTAGAAAATAAAATTGGAGTTGAGATGTCATCTCTTTTAGTTATATAGTTGTAGTATTGTGTAGATGTCGTGGCATTGGCAATGAAACTTTTTGAGTTTTATATGACCATGGCACAGAGAAATTGTTGTAGTATTGAGAAGGTCTTTTGTGTGTTAGTTATTGGCATGGCACTGGGAAATGGTCGTGAAATAAAGTAACCTTTCATATCTTTTAAGTGTCCACATGATTATAAGTGGCCATGACACCGGCCTTCTCTTGTCTCATATATCATATTGTTGTGGTGCTATTTGCATGTCATGACATTGACACTTAGATTGAGAGTACAAGTCATGATTGCGCCTTCCTTTGAGGATAGATTGAGATTATTAGTGAATTAATCAGCAATTTGATATTAAAATATAAAGGTTTATCACTCACACTAATGACATTGGTCATTCCTATTGATCATTAATTTTATTGTATTCCTAATTAGTTTGTTATTAACTCGAATCAATATAATTAGGAAAAAAATCTTTTTTGAAAGATTAATCAATTTCCCAAGCCATTCATTAAAACTATTTGACATAATATTCGACCATGCATATTTTCATGTTTTATGTCTAATGCGACAACAATTATAACAAGAAGGATTAGTTTTCCTAGAGAATTTATAAGTTGGTTTAGAGATTTAATACATAAACATAGAGGATATAAAAATCATATCCAATACATAAGATTTCTATTTTGGTATGATTAAAAGTGTCAAATGAGTCATGTCATGCCAACATGGTTCTAAAAAGTGGATGCTCGGCATGACCCATTGGCATGACTTTTTAGCAGGTCATGTCGGGTCATGCAAAGCTGGGTCAAGCCTAGCTCGGTTAACCAAATTTGTTTTAGGCGAGCTTGGGTTTAGGCAAGGCTAGCCTAATCCATTTTGTGGTAGCCTAGGTTAGGACCAGGTTAGACTGGGTTAGGACCAAACTAGCTAGTTTGGTCAGCTAGGTCGTGTTGTGTTGTGTCTCCTATGCCAAATATTTTGCCCGACATGGCCCGAGCCGTGCAGCAGGCATTCATGCATGTTCTGAACTATATTGTGTTGTGCTAGGCATGGTTGAATCATGTTGTGTCATGGGTCATGTCCGGGATGTCCAGCCCAGTTGACACATCTAGTTATGATATATATAATAAATTAATATATCTAAAATCTTAATTTAAATGTGAGAGATAATGTGTAGGGAGATTTGTGTTTTGGTGCAGTATATTTTTCATAATTAAAAAAAGTGGACAAAATTTTAAAATAATTAACTTTTTGTGCACTAAAATAAATCAACCGATTTTGTCCTCCAAAATTTGGAAAAAAAATAATTTTGATTTAATTAATTTGGAAACCACGGCTGCAAAACGATAAATCACATTTTTGAATTCGAAAATCATAATTTCTCAATAATCAATTTTAAAATTTTGATTAATGTTGTTAGTGATGATATGGGATTCAAACCCATGCCCTCCACATTATCAAAAGAACAAAATACCACTCGGTCATAAGGGTAATACCAATTGAACAAATATAAATCAAATATAATTATATATATTTAAGTAATGATATGGGAATCAAAATAGTTATATATAAGTATAGATACAAATATAAATGGAAATACATATTTAAGTAATTATAAATATATGTAGATGTATAAATGTATATGTAGATATATAAACATATATATATATATATATATACACATAACTATAGAAATATAATTACACACACACACACACAACAAGCAAAGATGGAATTTGAAATGCCCAATTCTATTTTTAATTCCGTTGTAATGTTCAAATAACGACATAATTAGAAATAAAAAGAATTCATTTCTAAAATATTCATTTCTAAATTTTAGAATCATATAATGCCCGGGTATTTCTAAAATGTATGATAAAATTTTTTCCATCGCTAATTTTAGCAACGGAAATGAGATATTGGATTTCATCACAAAATTAGCGATGAAATAAAATAGAAATACAAGATCTATTTCAAAATTACAAATGGATTTTGAAACCCCATTTTCCATTTCAAATATCTACAATAGGAACATGTCATATTTGTTGTAGTTTATGTATGCTATATATAATATACAAATATATACAGAAATCATATAACCTAAAATCAATTAAATACATACACATATTATTTATCAAATGAGATTCACATAACATGCACTACAAAGTAACATAAAATTCCATGACATCACAAAAACTTAATTAAAATTCCATCAATTATAGTGCACATTTATAACTTAATTAAAAAATAAAACACAAAAACCAAAATTTCATAACAAAAAATTTCATTGTTAAAAATTAATAACATGACATCACAAACAACTACAAGTCCTTATCGAGATAAGTATTGTCTTGCAAAGATTTGGATTGATCCTTTTTAGAATGATAAAAAAAAAGATGATGCCTCTATAAACTTACACATTATTTTTTCAATCTTTTAAATATTTTATTGCATTTCTTCATCTCTTTTTATTCTTTCCTCATCTTTTTCATTCTTTAAGCCTCTCTTTTTTTTCATTTCTTCAATTTCATTTTATATATTTTCATTCTTTTGTTCCATCTCTTCATTCTTTTGTTGCATCTCCTTTTTTTTTCTATGCAATGTACCTTGAATTTCCTGTATATTTTCGTGTAACCTCTTATCAAATAAATTATTGTAATTAAAAGAAGATGATGAAGAACTCCAAATACAATTTAGATAAAATATAGATGCATGGGTATCAAGACCTTACGCTGGCCATTTTTCAGCTCTACTCTGATAGCCTAGAGGTAAATATGTGCAGCATCAATCTCTAGCACCTCTATAGAAGAATCTATCAATTATGAAATAATGATAGTCATATTCTCCATACCTTCCTATAATTGTTAAAATATAATACAACTCATCATAACTATTTTCATATAAAATGTATACCATCAAATGAAACTGTCATAATCCTACTAAAAACTAACATAAAAATAAAGTTAGTTATTATATTTAATGAGTCCATATATAATAACTCATAAGTTATGCTAAAAAATAATATTTAACTTTGCATATTAATTTTAGTGAATACCAAAAATTATAATATTTTACATTATTTTCTTTTATAAATTGCAAATTATATGTGATACTACAAGTATAAATTGAGAAATTCATATTAATAACATTTGATCACTTGTCCATAAATGATCCATCATTCTTCTTGTGCATTCATAATAAATACCTCAAATGGCTTTGGTGGACATCCCAATTTAGCCTCTTATATAAAAATAATAGTTATTATTGAGTTACATAATACATATATTATCATTTGTATTCAAAAAATTAAAATACTAATAATTTATGAAAGATAATTTTATCAAATCTATTGAATATTGGTAGGTTGCCTTTGAATCTCCAATATATTTCTAATATCATGATCATTTACCTGCTTTCTCTGATCATTAATTGTGTGAGGCCATCTCGGACAAGGCCTTGAACTCCTCATTATTCTAGTATTTCCACTACATAATCTAGACATTAAGTGGGTCACTATTAGGCTTTACATATTTACCATACTTTTTTCTCCTTTTGTTAACATTATCATTAGTATCTCATAATTGTCACATGTTTCCATGTATCCTTCACCGAGACCATCAAAGTATTATTTCATTTGTACTTTTTCTCCAAAAAAAAAAATAATAATAATAAATAGCAATACATTTATTTTAAGAGTATTACATATTAAACCAAATTGAAAAACATGTAAATGTATAAAAATTATACCTCAAATTCTTCCCAATAAAATTCTTTCATATTTGAGGAAACTTTGTTCCACTTTATATGAACAACTATGATTATATGAGAAGCAAAAGGATAAACCTCTAATTAATTTAATATTAGTATGTACATATATATTTAACAAAATACACTCATTTTCTACTACTAAGTTAATATTTAATTCTTTTTTATTTCTTGTCCAAAACTTTGTAAGGTAAATATTATTTTATTTTTAAATGAAAATGTTTGATAACTAGTAAATTCATTGTTTGTTATTAATTAAAATTATCATATTTTAACTTTAATTATTTACTCATAATTTCATTCACAGTTGTTAATTAATTTTTTAGAAATGAAAAAATACAAAATTTATATTGCATGCATGTAGTAAATTTCAAAAAGGTACGTATTATTTATCATCAATTGTGAGCCGAATTAAAATTTTTTCATAACTTAGCATTCAAACTATAGATTATTAATATCTAGCTATTATCATCACTATTGTACAGAGCTATCAATGCCTTCTAGTACAAAATAAGACAAAGACATAATATTAGTGATAATCAATCCATGTGTGTCTTGATGAAATGATGTCAACGTATCCTCTGTACATGAAGGAGAATGCAGAGAAATATTTGTAGTGTTGTTTTCACTGAATAAAAATCAATTTCCTCTTCCACGAACTATTAGTTGACTTCCTCTACCCTTTCCATATTTTGAGATCCTCGACCACTTGAATGGTTACCTTTCATATCTATATCAAGTTATATAAACATTTAAAAATACAAAGACAATAAAATTATGTAATGAAAATGGTGTAATAACAAAACATTAGGATAAATAGATTGAAATTCACAAAAGTGAAAAAAATTTATTTAACATTCAAATTATAATAGTTATACAATAAGCAAGACAAGATAACAAGAAAGTCAATAAATATCTTGTCATCGTCAGAAATTTTTAATAAATCATTTCCATCTACATATTCATCATCATTTAATTATATAATTAATTCCTCCTCATTTTCTTCTTCAACATGACCATTATCAATGTCCAAATAATTTTCATTTTCATAAAGCAATGTTTGAAGCCCATTATCTGCCCCAGGAATGACTGGATAAAGTTCCACATCATTCTCTTGAAATACATGGATACATGATGAAGTGATAATAATATTCTTTTCGATAGCTTCCATAACTAATCTAGGTTTTAATTTACATATTACCTATCAGTCATAAGGATTTTTTCTTGTGGTTGGATAATTGATATAATGCACTTGCTTGGGTTCTACCGCAAGAATAAATGACTTATACTTAAGATAATATTTTTTATGATACACATCCATAAGATTGTATTTATGATGAATTCTAGTATCCAGATTTGAAATAGGATCAAACCATTCACACTTAATTAGAATTATCCTTTTAATTGGTCAAGCAAAATACTCCATGTATTGAATTTTAATTAGTCAGCTGTGAAAATCAATAGTAGATGTAATAGAGTTAGACCCATTTATGCATACACCTTTGCTCATTGTAGCTCTATTTGAACCATATTTGAAACTATAAAATTTGTATCCATTTACATAATATATAAGATATGCTTGTAAACTCCATAATAGCTCTTTTGCAAGATCCTTTATTTATCTATTATATATATTTGATAATGAAAATTGTACCTATGGAATGATAAAAGATAAAATCATACTTATATATAATGTTGTACATTACTTTTTAGAAACAATAATGATAAGTTATATACTGATAACTTTTTCAAACTAAATTGTAAAATCATTTTTAAGTTTTGCATCAATGGAAGCATCATCAATATGTGATTCTCTTTTCTTTAATTCCTTGGCATAAATTCTACAAATTTAACATTGAAGATATTTTTAATTATTAAAAAGGTATATCACATATCATGATTAAAAATTAAGAATATAAATTAATTATAAATATTACTTAATATAAGATGTAACTTCATCGCAGTTCAACAAGATGTATGTGTGCACATCATGATACTCCTTATCATCCAAAAAATATCTTGATTTTGCTCTAGCATACTATTGACCCACATGTTTGAAATTGAAAAGAATAATATTTTCTTCTGATCCATCCTTCATACCATAATCATTATTTGGTGATATTTTGTTATGCGGATTATACAATTGTGGTTGAAAGTAGTGTGCATAAAATAACGAAGTCTTTTCAACCAAATAAGCAATGTATATTGATCCTTCCACTTTTGGCTTTATTTCAAACATTATTTTTCAATTATTTAAGATATTTAAAAAATATCTTTATTAAAAAAATATTCGTTGGATACATTTTAATTTTTATATTAACAAATGAAAATTATTTAACCTTTAAATGAATATATCCATCTATATTGCCGAGGGGCAACTATCATGGATTCATAAGGTAATTGGATTGAAAGATATTCCTTGGAGTTTAAGTAGCTAGGAAAAAAAATATGCTCAAGTCTTCATATAATTAATAGGTATGTCATTTTGTAATTACTC
Source organism: Sapria himalayana (assembly GCA_029783825.1). Classification (NCBI taxonomy): domain Eukaryota; kingdom Viridiplantae; phylum Streptophyta; class Magnoliopsida; order Malpighiales; family Rafflesiaceae; genus Sapria; species Sapria himalayana. Next base: position 4,461,579 of record JAREIK010000403.1, on the reverse strand, counting down.
TATTTCTTCTTTTGTTATGACATTACAAATGAGATTCTTAAAAAAAACTTATTTTAGTCAATGCCTCCCAAATATTTTTCTGGATGTAATTTACGGAATGCTATATATAGGTATTATCCTATGCATGAACACATGACATTCATGACTTTTCATCCCAAATAATTTATGCTTTTTCATTTCTACACATCTTCTCATATTAGATATATATCTATCAAGGAACCTAAGCTCCATTAAATTCTTTGGCAAAAGAATTTAATTACTATAGTTCTTTGAAAACTATGGTACATTGTTGCTTTTGGCACATTGTATATACGGTATATACGGAGGAAATTTACTATAGTTCTTTGGCAAATATGCTTTTGGCAAATATGGTACATTGTATATACGGAGGAAAGAATATAATACGGAGGAATTTAATTACCATACTAGAGATACCGGAGGAAATGTACCATATTTCAAAAAACTATGGTATATACGGAGGAAATTTATGCTTTTGGCAGCAACAAAGATAAAGTACAAGATGCAAATTTTATACTTAGACAAATCAAAATTGAAATTTTTGTTGTATACAAGAATGAATGTTATAATTTAAATTTATGCTAGATTATACAGATTTGATATTTAATATTGTTATTTATCAAAAAAAAAAACAATAATACTTAAAGAACTTGGAGGATTCAAGGAATAATCTGCAAGATTAAGTAAAAAAATTATTAGTTAAAGACCACTCATGATATCGATGATATCAAGGATATGACTACGAGTTTGAGATGTGATAATTTAAATCATATAGATTGATCATGAATATCAATGGACTGGGGTGACTAAGTTATATTTTTGAACTATGAAAGTAAAACCAAGACCATAGAATATGAAATGATTGTATTTTTTAATTAGTTTTGTCCTTATACATTTTCATTTACATTATAATCTATAGTGTAGTATATTTTAATTTTATATTTAAATTGAAATAGAGGTGTCAAATATGTCGTGTCGGGCCTTTTACGGGCCCGACCTTGCTACCATGTCATGCATGGCCCGGCACGATTAATTTAAGCAAAGCTCGGCATGGCCCAGTTGTCATGGCCTAGTTGGCACGGCTGGCTTTGGCCGTGATGAGTCTAGAGGTGTCAAACGGGGCGGGCTGGGCCAGCCCGGCCCAAATTTTTTGAGCACGGGTGTGCCGCCATGCCGGGCCAGGCACGGTTTAAAATAGCCAGGCCTGGCACTGCGGGCCGTGCCGTGCCTAGCCTAGCCCGCTTGGGCTTGCCTGTCCGAGCGGTTCGGGATACGGTGGACCGCGGGTCGGGTCGAATTAGACCCGACCCGTGGTCTTTTTTGCGGGGGAGGTGGTCATCGTGGGGTCGGGCTCATGGGACACTCGGCACGAGACAAACATGTGCCGGGGTGTCGTGCCGCGGGCCGAACCATGCCGGGTCAGGCACAGCACGGCACGGCTCGTGCCTAACCCGGGCACGGAATTTTTCCGTGCCGTGCCTGGCCGAGCCGGGCCGGCCCGGTTGACACCTCTAGCTGAGTCAGGCCCTTACAGGCCAGAACATGCCCGTATGGGCCGGTTTAAAAAATTTAAAATTTTGTTTTTATTTTTTTCATTTTTTATTTATAATATTTATGTAATTATAAAATATAAATTAGATAATATTTAAAATTATTTAAATTTAAATTATAAATATTCGAATAGTTATAAAGTTTATTTTTTTTATGTTATTTATTTTAATTATATATTAATTAGATTAGATTATAATTTATTAGAATTATATTTTAGAATTATTAATGAAATTATTAAACAAAAAAATAAAATAAACACAAATTTATTTAACAAAAATAATAAAGTCACACTCACAAAGCCAAGTGTCAAACGGTCAAACCAAAGCAAATACACTATAAATAAAAATAAGTACAAAACATCGAAATCAAAAATCAAAATCAAGCATAACTCATAAGCAAAAGTATAACTATAACATAAATGTCACTGTCGACGTGTCGCAATCCCACAATCGTTAACCATCAAGCATCAAGTAACAACCTCATCAATCATCATTGGCATATTATTAGCATCATCAATCTCAAAATCAATATCACTATCATATGGATCATCATCAGCAATTAATTCTTATGCTTTCGCTGCAGTCCCACTCCTAATCCCAGTACGATCCTTAATGATAAACCTCGAATCTTCTCATTTCTTCATGCATGCTAAAGCCTCAATAAAATCTAGACGTAATCTCGATCTCCTATCTAAAATAACATTCACTACATCAGAAAAAGTAAATGCTTGTGCTACACACGACACCAGAGGAGTTAGTAGATCCTGTGTCATCTTAGATAGCACAAGAAAGGTCGACTCATATGATTTCCACCACTATAATATATCAAAATTCTTAGTATCAGAATGTGATAGGATTAAGCAGTAATCGATATCTAAGTACCGTAACAGCTCGCTCCTATTTGACAGTCCACCCCATCATTTCTTCCTAGCTAACTGAATGGAAAAATCATTATCTCCGAATATGGTATCAATGTCCATTTTCATAGCTTCTCAACTACTATCACCATACTTAGAATCGTAGTTTGTAAAAAAATCAATCAACTTCTCACGAATGAACCCTTCAGGTGGGTCTTCCAAGTTCATGCACGAAGAAATATATGTCAGGGTGTTATCTACCCATTCCACCATAACCCTAAGATCTATGCATGCAGCAAGACAATAAAGAGATGAAATAGTAGACCAGTACTTTAAATACTTGTTTTCCATCTCTACAACTATATGGCTAATTATCAGGTCGGCTAGATACTTCATAAACATACTACTAATATTGCATATGAACATGAGTGTAATGCAAGTTGGTCTCATAAAAAATCTTCAAGAATTTCATGAAATTCCTAAAGCCTAGTCTGTGTTGTCAATAAAAAGTTCATCACTCTTACTATTAACATAGTTAGATATCATGTGTTCGTATCCAGCACATGACTCTAATATCAGATTCGCATAATTCCAACAGTGTCTCGCATCTGATTAGAATTTTTTCTTCTTATGATTCATAGACAAACAGAGACTACCAAACTCATGTTGTCTGGTAGGCATGCAAATACATTTTAGTGAATTATGCTTATTTTCCAAAGCAGGGGGAACACACATTCATCCCCTCTTGTACAATCATTTTAATCACATGACACGTGCATTTGACATAGAAAATCTCTCCTAGTGGTCCGCCTCTAATATTCCCAACAAATATGTTAATTACTACTTCATTATTAGAAGCGTTATCGAATATGATACTATAAATTTTATTTTGAATTTTATATTTTTTTAAAGATCTTCATCATACACCCAAAAAATAGTATGGCCATCATGAAGATAGAGAATCTTAGAGAATTTTAAAATTTTTTTTATTCATAGTCCATATAGAATCTACATAGTGAGCGATGAGACATGTATAAGATACATCATCGTGACTAGTCCAGATATCGGACATTTCAGACATCACTCCACTATATGTCATAAATATATTAATTATTAATCATTTTTTAACTTATAATATTTTAGTATGTCGTTCCTAGATGTGAACTTAGGAATCGTACGATAAGCAAGTTGAAAATATATCTGCATAAAACTCACTACCATTGGATCTTCTGAAAATCTGATTAGAAGACCCATCAATGTAATAAGTTTAATCATGTCTTTCCTACCTAACTAGTTGTGGTATATGAAGAAAGTAAAATTTGAGACTGAACTGAATCCAGTTTCAAAAAATGCAGTGCTATGTTTGATTTGTCTAGGATCTAATGCATCATATTTTTTTGTGCATAATTTGATATGTCTCTTAAGATACCTAGTCCCAAATGCACTCTTATAAGTTAAAATTTTCTTATAATATTTGTACAGTATCATTTCTTCTTCCTCACCCCTAATATTTTTTTTATATTATTATATTAAAATGAATTCAAACTTCAGAAGTCATCCTAGAGGTGTCAAACGTGCCTGGGCCGGCCCGGCACGTTCAAAAACCGTGCCCGGGCCCGTGCCGTGCCCGGGTGAAGTGAATCCTGTGCCGTGCCGTGCCCGACACGGCTCGTGCCTTGGCACAGCACGCCGGCATGGGTCCATCCCGTGCCGGTTCACGCAGGCACGCGTGGCACTGGCGGCGTGCCACGCGTGCCGTGGCGTGAGTCGTGAGTCGTGACTCGACTCACGGTCACGACTCACTGAGTAGTGACCCAACCGGCCCCCCCCCAGGTAAAAAGACCGCGGGTCGGGTCCAAACAGACCCGACCCGCGGTCTTTTCTGCCGAAACCCGACAACACAAGTCTGATCCGAGCATTTCCAATTTTCCAACGGCAAAAAAAAAAAATATTTCAAACTTGAGCGATTTTCAGCCCTTGGATTCGCCTCCAATGGCTAGGGGGCAGAATCCAATGGTCCTCGTGATTCTGCCCCTTAAATATATTAAAAAAATTCAAAAAATTAATAAAAAAATATTTTTTTTAAAAAAATAAACTTTATTTAGCCTATAAAATCTACCCCACTCCCTATAACATTTATGTTTTTCAAAAACATAAAACCTCTCAATATTTTCTCTCTCTCACATAAACCGTGCACTTGCATCTCTCTCTCGGCCCTCGTGATTTTGATTTCGGCTTGGATTTTCGTGAAACTCAACTTGAGTTTTGGACATCAAAGCTTCCTGCGTTGCACCTTGCACGTGAGTGACCTTATTGCTTTTACCGGGTAATATAATTTACTTTTTTTGTACTTTCTCTCTCTAAAGCTTCTCTCTCTAGAAAAACTTACGAAAAATAAAAAATGACAAATACACCTAACACGTATTTAAATTTGGAAGATGAAAATGTTAGTGTTACACATACGTCTGTGGCTCCTGAAACGTTGGTTTCTCCTGTCATCTCAGCCCAAAGTTCTAAAAAACAAAAAACTAGGAGGACTTCTGTAGTTTGGACACATTTTAAAATCATAACACAAGTAGATGTTAGGGGTGAAGAACATGAAATGGCACAGTGCAAATATTGTATGAGACTTTTAACATGCAAGAGTACATGTGGGACTGGGCACCTCAAGAGGCATGCTGAAATATGCTCCAAAAAACATGGACCGTTAGATCCTAGGCAAACCCAACTTGGCACTACATTTTTTGAGACTGGATCGAGTTCAGTCTCAAAGTTTACTCCCTTCGTATACTCCAGCGAGTTGGGTAGGGACGGCATGGCCAGGCTCATCACATTGATGGGTCTTCCGATCAGATTTTCGGAAGATCCGAGGGTAGTGCGCATCATGCAGACTTATTTTCAGCCATCCTATCGTAGGATTCCTAGGTCCACATCTAGGAGTGACATACTAAAGATATAAGTTAGAAAAATAAAAAATAATTAAGGAATTTTTGGCATTTAGTGGAGTGGTGTTCATGACATCCGATATATGGACATGTCACGATGATTCTTCTTATGCATGTCTCACGAGTCATTATGTAGATTCAAATTGGACAATCAATAAAAAAATATTAGGATTCACTGAGATTCTTCATCCTCATGATGGTCCGGCCATTTTTGAGTGTATGATGAAAATATTTAGGGAATATAAAATTCAAAATAAAATTTTTAGTGTCACTTTCGATAATGCTGCGAATAATGGAGTAGCGATCAATATGTTTGTTAGGAATATTAGAGACGCACCATTAGGAGAGATCTTTCATGTCAGATGCATGTGTCATGTTATTAACCTGATAGTTGAAGCGGGTATGAAGGTGTGTTCCCCCGCGTTGGAAAATATACGCAATGCACTCAAGTATATTCGCACACCTCGCAGACTACAAGAGTTTGGTAATTTCTGTTTGTCTGCGAATCTTACGAAGAAGAAATTCCAATCGGATGTGAGACATCGTTGGAATTACACGTACCTGATGTTGGAATCATGTGTTGGATACGAACACGTGATATCTGGCTACGTCAATAGTAAGAGTGACGAACTTATTATTGACGACACTGACTGGGCTTCAGGAATTTTATTTATGAAATTCCTGAAGATATTTTATGACACGACGAACATGTGTTCGTCGGTTTATACGCCCACAACTTGCATTGCACTCCGTTGCATATGCAACATTAGTAGCATATTTAGGAAGTATCGAGCGGACCCGATGCTTAGCCATATGGTTGCAGAGATGGAGACCAAGTACCTGAAGTACTGGTCCACCATTCCATCTCTTTATTGCCTCGGAGCATGCATGGACCCTAGGGCTAAGGTGGAAGGGGTTGAAAACACCCTGACTTTCATTTCCTCGTGCATGAACCTGGAAGAGCCACCTGAATGGTTCATTTACGAGAAGTTGACAGACCTGTTCACATACTACGATACTAGGTATGGTGGTGGTGGTGGTGAGACTGTGAGTACGGACACTGATACCTTGTTCGGAGATGACAATTATTCCATTAACCTAGCGAGGGGGAAACGTAGGGGTGGACCTTCACATAGGAGCGAGCTGTCTCGGTACTTAGATACCGATTACTGCTCAATCCTATCACCTTCTGACAATAAGAATCTTGATTTATTACAGTGGTGAAAATCATATGAGTCCGCCTATCCCGTGCTATCTAGGATGGCACGGGATCTACTGACTCTTCCTGTGTCGAGCGTAGCATCGTAGTCTGCTTTTTCTGTTGCAGTGAACGTGATTTCGGATAGGAGATCGAGATTACGTCCAGATATGGTTGAGGCCTTGGCATGTTTGAAGGATTGGGAAGAATCGAGATTTAGCATCAGTGATCGTGCTGAAGCTGGGACTGTGACAGACACTGCAGTCGCATCCACATCCACTACGATGGCGGAGGAGCTGATTGCCGATGATGATGATCCATATGATACTGATCTTGATGTTGCGGCTGATGATTCTCATGATATGCCGCTTGACGAATGATGCTCATCTGCTGTTTTTTTTCGATGTTTTTTTATTTATTTTATTTATACACTTTGTTTGTACTTTGTACCATACGTTGTGTTGAAACTTATACTTGTTTTGTTCCGACTATTGGTTTCAAAAGCACGAATGGTAATTTTTCATTTGTGTAGTTTAATTTTTTTTAATTAAAATTTTTACTAGCTTAATGTTTTTTTTTATTATTTTACAATTTAAATTTTATTTTAAAATTTATTAACTTTAAATTTTAATATATAATTAATAAATTATAATAATAAAATATGCTAAACTTAATTGAAAAAAAAAAAAATTTTCTAATATTTGTTTGTTACATTTAATTTTAAATGTAATATTTTTTACAAAAAATTATATTTTTTAATTATTACAAATACTCTAAAGTATATACAGAAACTTAATAAAAAAATTAAAAAAAAAAAAAAATTTCTAATCTGCCAAGCACGGGCCGTGCCCGTGCTTGGCTCCCGGGACCCGGACCCCGGTTGAGCCGGTCCAGGCGTCCAGCGTTGCGGCTCCCGCCCCGCCTGCCCTGCCCCTGCCGTGGGTGCGCCCGTGCCGCCTGGCCAAGCCAAGCCGTGCCCGAGCAGGCCGGGCCCGAGCGGCCTTGCCGTGCCCATGGGCCGTGCCGTGCCCGACTTTAACACACCGTGCCGTGCCGGGCACGGCACGGTAGCACGGCCGGGCACGTGAAAAATGGGTCGTGCCGTGCTGGGCTTGCCCGTTTGACACCTCTAAGTCATCCTAATTTTTTATTTTTTAGATGTTTGGGTTGAGACGACCGGAAAAATCAAAATTTCAACAGCGTCGGACCTTTGTGTAATATTTTTATTTTCTAAATTTAAATTAATTTCATTAGTATTTGTATATGTCATTTTTTAAATTTTTTAGACAGAAGAATAGCATAAAGAGTAGAGATAAAAATAAAAATACTCGTAAAGTAGTGAAAAGCAAAAGCACGTATGCCAAAAATCCAGCTTTCAAAATCCAATTTAAATACTAACTAAAGACGAGACTGAGTTGCGAGTCCCAAAAAGCCGAGCTGAAATCCTGAGAAAGAATTTTAGGAAATATATTTGAGAGGGTGAGATTTTATATTTTTAAAAAACATAAAAATTAGAGAGAAGGGAGGGATTTTATAGAAAAAAAATTTTGAATTATTTTTAAAAAAAATATTTTTTTTATTTTTGTGAATTTTTTAATAATTTTTTTGGGGAACAATCATGTGGACCGTTGGATTCTGTCCCATAATCATTGAAGGCAAAATCGGACGGCTAAATTTTAAATATTTTTTTTTAATAATTGAACCATTGGCCATAAGCCTGCAACAAGCCGTTGGGGTTGGGGTTGGTTCGGATCCAAGCCCACCCAATTTCTGGATCCGTCAAGCTGAGCCTCAGCCCAATGGAGCGGTACAGTAGTGGTACCTCGGCACAAGCCAAGGTACCTCGCCAACCATCCATGGTACCATGCCAAGCCAAGCACGAGGCACAAGAAATTCCCATGCAGCGCCGGGTAAGGCACGGCCAAATCAGGCCGTGCCTTGTGCCGGACCGGGCTATCTCGTAGACACTAAATTAAAAATAATATAATTATTATTTTTTATTTACAAATTGACATTAGCCCAGCCTTAATCCCATGGAAATTGTCTTGGGCATAGACATGTCCAAGTGCCCAAGCCCCAGCCCCCTTTGCCCTAAGCCATGGCCAAGCCTTTGGCCATTGATCACAGGTGGCTTGCCCCATGACCAATTTGGTATGACCCAACACGCCTGGCTTAGGAAGTAAAGCCCTTGGGCCATGTTGTGCTAACCTCCCTTGATGCCATGCCAACACAACATGGTTCATTACCCATTTCATGTCGTTTCTAGCAAGACATGGTGGCCTGATTTTACACCTAAGTCTAAGTGTATATACACTATAATATATGTACACATACCCATACACTTTACAAAATTATAATTCATACATACATATATATACATGGTTGTGTATTTTATAGATATAATTACATATGGATGTCTATTTTAGTGTGAATGAAAATACATATGGTTGTGTATTTCAATATTTTTGTTTTAAATAATGCACATGCTGAATGATGATGCCTCTTCTGGCCCAAGGAATTATACTTATGATTTTATTTGTAGTGTTGTGTTTATGTGCATGTATATCTGACTTGATATATAGATATGTATAATTTTTCATATTGATAACAATATAAAATTATCAATGTAAATTATGGAAGATAGTAAATGAACATATAATGAAGAAGCGTTCCTCCACATAACCTTGAAAATGTATTAAATGAAAAAAAAAACTAATTAAAATCTAGTTCCTGGAATCATTCTACTAAATTGAAAAAAGATGGTGATAAAGCATATCAAGTGGCATGCACTTATTCTAATCACATGTTTGGATGCTCTAGATCTCAAATAACTAGCATATTTTGGAAACATCCCAAGTGTTAAATATCCAAATCACAAACATGGCAAATAAATTTTTATCACCACTATTTCACAAGATTGAATTGTTTCTCTATTGGTGAGCTTGGTATTCTTGGTTTGATGAATTGCAAGTCCTTTTGTTTCAAGTCTCTGGCAAATACAAAGTTGAAGACTCTTTGGATAAGGTGGATATACTATTTTTACCTGAACTCTTAATATTTGGAAGTACCAAATATCCAAGCAAAATGGACCTCTTAGGAAATCCCCGTTTATGATTGGGATATCTTAATTGAGAAATTTTAAGATATAAAGCAAGCAATAACACTCAAGGATACATGGGCAAATGATGAAAGGCTGATTTCAAAATGCTTAAATATTTATCTAGAACTAATTCAATGAAAGCACAAAGCATGGTCAGAAATGATTTGGTTTCCCAATCACCCCAAAGCACGCCATGTAGCTTTGTTTATCTAAAACACAACAAAAAAAAAAAAAAAAGAACGATAGCTTATTTGCAACCCCAATAAATATTAATTGTGAATATTCTCACCTTTTTTTCATCTATAAAAGCATATTGGAGCATCTAAAAAGCTGGACAGTGATTTTCTATAGATTATATTACTCCAAGCACCAAGCTTAAAAGTATCCAACTGCTATCTATATGGAAAAATAAATCTAAGTTGTCAATAAGTTGTCAGGATCTCATTTCATTTCGTAGGAATTATAAAAATAAAAAGCTAGCGTGTATTTCAGAATGTATTAGTTTGAAATACACTGGTTAAAGCTATAATTAAAAACTGTCGATGAGACCAATAGTATAATTATTGTTAATGAATTACTATCAAACTGAGGAAATAATGGCTTTTAAACTAAAGCTAAAATCTCAAAATGGCAAACTATTAAGATGTTTGAAAAACATTTAAAAGATAAATAAAAATTGATTAATATACTCTGGCTTACCAAGATCTGAACATGATTTTTATCTAAAATAGACATGTTTCAAAGCATGTTTTATTGAAAGAAAATTGTCTCAGTGCAAGTCAGATTACTTTAGGACGGTACATAAAATTATGAACCATCTTATATTCTTTAAATGAAATATTTTAACAAAAATCAAAACAATCGAACACTATTAACATTACAAATTCGGAAAATAGGCATGCTCACCTGGACTAAAATGTTATGAAACTTATGTTTTAGCAAACAAGAATTTCGTTGATTTCACTATTAACATTTAGTAGTCAGTCAAAATTATAAGCAAATATCTCAAGCGTCAATAATATAATAAGAAAACATAACAATCAACCATGAAATTATTTGCAGATGCTGATGTGAAGAAGCACATTTTTGAATTAATTTAACTACCTATTAGAATTGGGAAGGGTTACTTTTATAAAATGTAAGATATTTTGTGGGCACTATAAAATTTAGATGGAGCAGGAGGAGCAGCAGCACTTATTTAATAATTTAGACACAGGAAAAAAGTTGGATATCATGGGGATAATAATTAGTAAAAATTATCTCAGGGGCCTATTTTTAAAAATATTTAATAAAAATTTTTATACTCTTAAAATTTTAACAAAAATTCCTCAAAACAAATTGTATTTGTTTTCTTGCCCCCAAGGGAATAAATCTCATGTATGCTCTCACTCACTCCTTGACACTATTATAAATATAAATACATTCTTTTTTCACAAACTGTTATATATATGCACAAATATATGTATGATGATAATCTTATTATTATATATATATTTATAAATATAATTATATATGTATATACATGTTTATAAACATATAAAAAACATGTTTATATGTATACACATATTTTTTTTTATAAATATACGTATAAATAAAAAGATATATGTGTTAATAAACATATAAAGATGTACAAATCTTTCCGAAAACACATTTGATATTGTATATGTATGTATAGTAAACATGTATAATGTTATAGATATGTCAAGTCGTTCGGTCGACCAGGCTCAACACAATGCATGACCCAAAATATATAGTGACTAGCCCAACACAACAAGGTCCAAAACTATACTCGGATCGAGGTCATGCCGATCCGAGACATAACTTATGTCATGGTGGGCTAGGACTAGTCATCTCATGTTGGGCCAAACACAACCTGCATACTTGGCCTATTGGCACGGTCCATATGCACTATAACTTATGATCTAACATGAGTCATGGGTCACATCCATTACATTTTTATGTAATGGGTGCCGACATGGAAAGCAACAGGCTAGTGCATGTCTCTTTCCATGTCACCAAATAATTATTTTTTATATTTATTAATTTGTAGTTTTTAAAAATTAATTCCGACGACTACATGCAAAAATCCGATAGGTGCGGTCATTTATAATTAAACAAAAAAAATTAAAAAACTTTTGAAAATAAATTTTTATAATTTAAAAAAAATCTATATATAGAGAAAAGAACTTTCTTGAATTTTTTTTTGATTTGGAAATATAATATGACAAATAGTGACTTATATGATGGCAAATTTATTGTGGAAATAAATAATAATGACAATCTAACCAAAAGATTTGAGACCAAACTAGGCTCTCTTTAATGACTTCGACCTATTTTCCAAAAAAACCTAAAACTAGATAAACTTCAGTAGTATAAACTCACTTTAACATAATAAAAAATAAAAATTATATTGATGTCAAATAAAAATCAACACAATTTATATATAATAAAATATGTATAGATATAGGAGTGCAAGTGACACTAACCACACTAAGAGATATATTGATCAATATATAAAAAAATATAGTACATTAGATCACAAGCAACCCAACTAAGTGGTGAGGCTTTTGAAGTTTGATCAAGTTCAACCTCATTGACCCCCTTCATTTATCATAATGACATTGAGATGGAAGATATGAGTAAGTTGATTGAGATCATGGGTCTTTGAATTAGATTTTTGGAGGATCCCAGGATAATTAGTATTATACATATCTATTTCCAGCTTGTTTATCATAGGATACACAGGTCAACTAAAGTGGAATGACATAATAAAATATTATAAATATAAAAAAATAATTTTATAATTAATGATTTTAAAAAATAGAGTGGAGTAATATTTATGATATTTAATATCTGGATTAATCATGATAATACATCATCATTCATGTCTCACTATCTGCTATGTAGATCTTAAATAGGAACTTAAAAAAATTGGATTTACTGAGATCCTATATCCTCTTGATGGCCCTACAACATATGAATCTATGATGATGATCTTTAGCGAATATGATATTCAAAATACAAATTTTAGTATTACATTCGATAATCCTTCAAATAACATAGTTTCCATTAGTATATTTTTTAAAACCATTAGAGATGTGTGTTATGAAAAAATTATAATGTAATGTGTATATGTCATGTAATTAACTAAATAGCATATGTGGGAATGAAACTTATTGTCCTTGCATTAGAAAATATTAGAAATTCACTAAAAAAGAAATAGATAAAAGAAAAATTCACTAAACTTGAGATATCTAACATACAACAAGAGTTTAGAAGACTCTTTTTGTTAGTCGATCTAAAAAAGAAACAATTTTAAATGAATGGGAGATTTCATTAGAATTATATTTACCTAATTTTAGAGTTATATGTTGACTATTAATACGTGATATCCGACTATATAAATAGCAAGAATAATGAACTTATTATTTATGATTTATATTGGATGCCACATTGTCTATTATAAAATTCATGAAGATTTTTTATGAAATGATTAATAAACACTCAAATGTGTAAACTCACACTATTTCCATTGTACTTGACGTATACATAATATTAATAGCATGTTTAGTAAATATAAATAATATGTTATATTTCATGTAATACTTATTAAGATATAAACCAAATATTTAAAATACTAGTCATCTATTCCATATTTGTATTGTTTGATTGCATGTGTGGATCATAAGATTAAGGTAGAATGAATAGCAAATATATCAAGATACATACTCACTAGTATGAACTAAGAAGACAAACCTGAAAGTTTTAGCCAAGCTCTGAGTATTGACGTGAATACTATATTCAAAGATGATGACTTTTCTATTTAATTATAAGAAAATGAAGGGATATATTATCAAATGGTAGCAAGTTGTCTCAATACTTAGATATTGATTTTTGCTCAATTCTATAATATGATAATAATAAGAATTTAGATATTTTGAGCGGATAGAAATCATATGAATTCACTTTTCCCAAGATCTACTGACCCCTCTAGTATCTAGCATACCTTTGGAGTCCATTTTTCTGTGGCAGCCAATATTATATTAGATAGGAAATACATATTAAGACTAGATATCATATAGATATTTGCAAGTTTGAAGGACTAAGAAGATTAATGGTTGGGCATTTTAGATAAAGCAAAAGAGTTGCTGATAAATGATAACTTATGAAACATTTAGACTAGAGATATTTAGGCTACTATTATGCTACCTTTAGATGCAAACATGATGATGAAGATCTATATTGCACAATCATACTATATATACTAATCTTTGACTCACTTGATTTTGGATTATTTTTTTCTTCATATGACAATTTGATTGGTTTTGAATTGTTGTCAGTTATGCTTCAACTTATGTTATGTATCATATCATGAATTATTTTTTTATTAAATATTTTAATTTTTGAATTGAAAAAACAAAATGTCAATTAATTTTTTATTTATTAATTTGCTTTAAATTCATTTAAATATCTAATGTAATGTAAATATGTAATATAATTTTTAATTATAATATTTTGAAATGTCAATGTAACATTTAAAATAAATCTAAAAATTTTAAATTTCAAATAATTTTAATTGTTCACATTCAGGCTGCCCATAACCACCATGACGTGACCCGACATGACTCAAAATCTAGCTGACAATACTAAAAATGACTACATTAAAAAATATGATGGGTGTCGAGTTTCTGGTCATTTTTAATTAAACAACAAAGTTAAAAAACTTTTAAAAATAATTTTTTTAATTTTAAAAAATTCAATATATAGAGAAAAGAAATTTTTTTTTGAATATTATTTCTCCTCCTCTCACATTTTTTTCCTTTCCTCTCTCTCTCTCTCTTCTTCTTCTCTTTTGAGTTCTGTATTGTGACACTTTGTATACTATTTAATGTCATTGTTTTTTAATTCTATTGATTCTAGCCTAGCAAATTTTAATAAAAAATAGGTGGAAAGTGAACTATGACTACGAGCTACAACTCAAATAAAAAATTTCTGGTTACAATGCATAATTTTTTTTTATTTATTAGTTTGACATTTATTAGATTTTTTATAAATAGAAATATAAATAAAAAATATGACAAATAGTGACTTATATGATAACAATTTTGATGTATAAATAAATAATCACGACAATCTAGCCAAAAGATATGAGACCAAAACTAAGTTATCTTCAATAACTTTGACCCATTTTCCTAAAAAAACCTATAACTAGATGAACTTCAATAGTATGAAAATTTTATTGATGTCAAAAAAGAATCAACAAAATATATATATTATAAAAAATTATATATGTAGGAATACAAGTGAAACTGATCACCTTCAGAAGCATATTAATCAATATACCAAAAAATAGTGTTTTGGATCATAGGCAACCCAACAAAGTGGTGAGGATTTTAAAGTTGGATCAAGTTCAGCTTCATTATCACCCTTCATTTACCATAATGACTTTAAGAGGAAAAATAGGACCAAGTTGATTATGATATTGGGTCTTTAAATTAGATTTTCGAAGGATCCCATATAGTTAGTATTATACATATCTACTTCCAACTTATTTATCATATATAGGATATCTATGTCAACTAATAGGAATGACAAAATAAAATATTATAATTTTAAAAAATAATTAATAATTAATAAATTTAGGAATTATAGTAGAGTAATATCTTGACTAGTCACCAAAATATATCAATATTTATCTGCCTCACCACCTATGATGTAGATTTAAACTAGGAACATAATATAATAATTTGGATTTACTAAGATTCTATATCCTCTTGATGGCCTTGCAATATGTGAGTCTATCATGATGATTCTTAGCGAATATGATATTCAAAATAAAATTTTTGATATTATATGCGATAATCTTTCCAATAATGGAGTCGCCATTAGTATGTTTGTTAGAATAATTAAAGATGCGTTATCATGTGAAATTGGTCATGTTAGGTGTAAATGTCATATAATAAACCTAATAGCATATATGGGAATAAAAGTTATTTTCCTTGAATTAGAAAAAATAAAAAATTCACTAAAATACCTTTGAGATACCTAGCATACAACAAGGGTTTAGAAGACTTTTTTTTTTGTTAGTTGATCTAAACAAGAAAAAAATTTCAAATAGATGAAAGATTCCATTAGAATTATATCTACCAAATTTTTGAGTTATGTGTTGACTACTAGCACGTAATATCCAACTATATAAATAGTAAAAATAACAAACTTATTATTGAAGATTCATATTAGATACTAAAATTTCTTTTAGAAAATTCTTGATTTTTGTGAAATGATAAACAAATATTCATGTGTATACTCACACTACTTCCATTGTACTTAGATGTATACATGATGTTAATAGCTTGTTTAGCAGATATAAAAAAAATGTTATATTTAATGTAATACCTATTGAGTTGTAAACCAAATATTTAAAATACAATTCATCTATTCCATGTTTGTATTATTTGGTTGCATGTATGGATCATATGATTAGAATGGAATTAGTGGCAAATATATTAAGATACATACTCACTTGTACGAACTAAGAAGACAAACCTGAAAATTTTATTCACAAAAAATAAATAGCATGTTTACATATTATGATGCTAGGTAATGTAGTTTTAGCCAGACTCTGAGTATGGATGTGAATAATATATTTGAAGATGATGACGTTTCTATTTAGTTGGCTAAGAGAATATGAAGGGATAGTTTATCAAATAGTAGTAAGTTGCCTCAATACTTAGATATTAATTTTTGTTTAATCATATAACATTATAAAAAAAAATTTTGGATATTTTGAGCTGTTTGAAATCATATCAATCAACTTATCCAAACTATCTAAGAAGACTTGCGATATATTGACTACTTAGTATCTAGCATACCATTGGAGTCTATTTTTCTATAATAGTCAATATTATTTTTGAAAGGAAAGTTAGTCTACAACAAAATTTCATATAGGTATTTGCAAGCTTGAAATACTACAAAGATTCATGATTGTGCATTTTGGATAAAGCAAAAGAATTACTGATAGATGATAAACCATGAGACATCTTGATTATGGATATTGAGACTAATATTGTGCTATCTTCAGACGCATAAATGATAATGATGATCTATATGTACACTATCATACTATAGATACTAATCATTTACTCATATAATTTTGGATTATTTTTTTCATATGATATTTAATTATTTTAAAATTGCTATCAGTTATGCTTAAACTTATGTTATATATCATATTAAAAATTATTTGTTTATTAAATATATAATATAATTTTATTTTTAATTTTAAATTTTTTAATTTTCTAATTTTCTAATTTTCTAATTTTCTAATTTTCTAATTTTCTAATTTTCTAATTTCCTAATTTTCTAATTTTCTAATTTTCTAATTTTCTAATTTTCTATTTTCTAACTTTCTAACTTTCTATTTTTCTAATCTTCTAATTTTTAAATTTTTTAATTTTTAAATTTTTAAATTTTTAAATTTTTAAATTTTTAATTTTTTAATTTTTTAATTGTTAATTTTTAAATTTATCAATAAAAAAAATTAATTTATCAATTATGCTTTGTAATATAAATTTTAATTTGATTCGTAATATAAATTTTAATTTGATTCGTAATATAATTTGATAGTTTATCAATTATACTTCAACAAATGTCAATTAATTTTTTATTTTTTATATTGATTTTAATTCATTTAAATTTTAAAATGTAAATATGTAATATAATTTTTAATTATAATGCTTTGATATGAAATCATAACATTTTAAATAAATCAAAAATTAAAATTTCAAAAAATTTTAATAGATCACATTCATGTTGCCCATAACCACTATGATCTGACACAATCCGACATGACTCAAAATTTAGCGGACAATACATGACATGACTTAGAATTGAGCTAGCATTACCTCAACTTACCACATATAATTACAAGAAATAAAAAAAAATAAAATTACAAGAATTGAGCTGACACGATGGTGGCCCATGCACTTTATCCCTATTTTCTATTCTAGGTTAAGAATTATCTTAACCTAGAACTAGCCCAAACCAGCTCAAACTGGCCTGAACCCGGGTTGATTTTAGGTTGTAGACTTGTAGGCCATGCTGATCCTTCCATCCAATGAACCATGTCAGGCCAAGCATGGCAAGCAGGCCCATTCGGGCCTGAAAAAAAAATGGATTGTGGCAGCTCGGCACAACCTGTTTGACACCTGTAAGCCTTGAGTTTGCAAACATTGTATTTTTTAAAAAACGTAATACTATACATGAATATCATGTATGTATTTATGTAAACACACACACACACACATTTATTATATAAATATATATATAACATTACAATTTTTTTTGATAAGTAATAAAAATGCACTATCAAAATCTGTACATCCTAAATAAGATCCAAACTAATACAATCTTTCCAAAATACAATGTAAATATTTATTCTTTTCTTCCTAAGAATTGAATCTAAATTCTGAGATTTTCTTTCATGCCATCTTCTGTTTCTTTCTTTCCATGTGTAGTAAACAGCAGCAGCGAAAACGACTTTCTTTATGCGATTATTTGTGGTGTTGGCTGAATAATTCTTTTTTAAACTTTTGAGGCTTTATGTAATGGAATCCATGGGTTATTTCATTGATGTCCAACTTTTTAAATGGTCTAATAAACTTCTAGAAAATTTACATTCAAATAAAACATGTTTGAGAGATTCTGTTTGGGTACAGAATTCACATTGCACATTGCATGTTTGTTGGAGTTACAAATAGACAATCTTTTGTTCTGATTTTCCCAGTTTTAGATATCCAAAAGAATGCAGCTTGTTAGGAAAGTGATTAGGAAACCAAATAATATTTGCCCATTCTTTTACTTTTATCATATTAGTTCTAGATAGATACTTATATGCTTCGGAAAATATGCCTTCATTTATCAGCCCATGCATTGAGAAGTATTATCGCTTACTTTATACCTTCAAATTTATCCGTTAAGATATCCCTAACATATATCAGGGATTTCCAAATAGGAGGGTCTTGTTTGGATATTTAGAACTCTAAAAATATTAAGAGAGTTAAGATAGATGTGGTGTATCCACCTTATCTAGAGTGAGTCTTCATTTTTGTGAATTCGCCAAAGACTTATAGTAAAAAAGGCTTAGTTCCAATTCATCAAACCATGAATACCAAGCCCACAATTAGAGGTGAGCATACAAACTTTTTTCCAAGCCACTTTAGGCATAAATCGGTCTATCTTTGGAACACCCCATATAAATCTCCTACATGAGCTCTCAATTGTGTTAATTATTGTTGAAGGGCAGAAAGGATATCGAAAACTAATATCCTTCTATTCCTTGAATCACTGTGCATAGTAATTATAGCTTCCCAGCGAAGGAGAGAATTTTGCTTGCCCATTGATGTATAGAGACTATTATTATGGATAGCAAAGTAGAAAATTGTGACGTGATAAGTCTACTTGAAGATAGGGAACTTCGAGTAATAATGGGTCGCCAAGTCTAAGTTCTCTATCTTTTAAAAAATCCATGGAGTTCCTTATTTATGGCAATAGAAAAGGACATAGTAGATATACACTTATAGATAATATCTATGAATTTTGTTGGGAAGTTGAAAGTAATAAGGCTTCTTTCAAGAATCCCCAACTAACCATGTCAAACACCTTTTGGAGGACAATTTTGATGAAGCATCTGGAAGATATTCTTCTTCTTGCATATCTCCGTATCAAATTTTGTCAAGAAAAAAGTTATCTGAAATTAACCTCCCATTAATGTATGATGTTTGGGTCGGATTAATAATATCCTCGAGAATGCTTTAAAGTCTTTTTGCTATTAATTTAGAGATGAGCTTAGAGGCGTCAAACGAGTCATGTCGGGTCGGTCGTGCACTATTTTAGGCTGCCCAAGCCCAACCTAGAGGTGTTAATCGGGCCAGCCCGGCATGGGAATTACCCAGGCCCATGCCATGCCCGGGTAAGGCATAACCCGTGTCGTGCCATGCCGAGGCCAACCGGGCCTCGTGCCTTGCCTGACCCGACACAATTCGATGGCCCATGGCACGGCCCATCGGCACGATTCGGAGTCACACCCAGTCCCGCACCCATGGACCTAAGCTCCCGGCTTCCTGCACCCTCACGAGTCATGAGTCACGGGTCATGGCTCACCCTCTTGTGACTCGGTGAGTTGGGTCTAGCTTTCTCGCACACAAAGACCGTGGGTCGGGTCCAATCAGACCCGACCCGACACGATTCACCCCCCCCCCCCCCCCCAACATGCAAAAAAAAATTAAATTTTAGCCGTTGGATCTTGCCTCCAATGACTAGGGGGTAGAATCCGATGGCCCTCATGATTCTGCCCCCTAAAATATTTAAAAAAATAAAACAAAACAAAAAAAATTATTTTTTTTTATCTATAAAATTCTCCTCACCTCTCTTTAATATTTATATTTTTCATAAATATTTATTCTCTCAAATCTCACATTTTTACTCTCTCAAAAATTTTGCTCCTCTCTCCTGGGACTCGGGATTTTGTCATTTGGCTTGGCTTTTCGGGAATCTCAACTCGGGTTTCGAATTTTGAGCTAGATTGTGGTGCACCATGTATGTGATCAACCTCACTCCTTTACCATGTAATTTATTTTAAGTTTTTCTGTTTCTCTCTCTCTCTTAGTCTCCCTCTAGTCTAGTCTCTCTCTAGTCCTAAAATAGTTAAATCTAAAATTTATCATATAGTCTCTACATAAGTGTCCTGTTTAACAAAAATCCTAAAAAATGACAAATACTAATGAAACATATTTAAATTTAGAAAATGAAAATCTTACACAGAGGTCTAACGCTGCTAAAACTTTGGTTTCTCTAGTCGTCTCAACCCAAACCTCTAAAAAATAAAAAATTAGGACTTTTCTAATTTGGACTCATTTTAATATAATAAAACTAAAAAATGTTAGAGGTGAGTAAGAAGAAATGACACAGTGCAAATATTGTTTGAGAATTTTAACTTGTGAGAGTTCGTTTGGGACTAAACACCTTAAGAGGCATGCCGAATTATGCACCAAAAAACATGATCCATTAGATCCTAAGCAAACTCAACTTGGCACTGCATTTTTTGAGACTGGATCTAGTCCAGTCTCAAAGTTTATTCCCTTCATATACTCCAGCGAGTTGGGTAGGGACGACATGACCAGACTTATCACATTGATGGCCTTCCGATTAGATTTTTGGAAAATCCAAGGGTAGTGTGTATCATGCAGACATATATTTAGCCTGCTTATCGTAGGATTCCTAGGTCCACATCTAGGAATTACATACTAAAATTGTATAAATTAGAAAAATAAAAAATAATTAATAAATTTATGGCATACAGTGGAGTGGTGTCCGTGACATTCGAAATCTAGACAAGTCACGATGAATCATCTTATGTATGTCTCACTAGCCACTATGTAGATTCTAATTGGACTATAAATAAAAAAATTTTAGGATTCTTTGAGATTCTCCATCCTCATGATGACTCGGCCATTTTTGAGTGTATGATGAAAATCTTTAGGAAATATAAAATTCAAAAAAAAAATTTTTAGTGTCACATTCGATAATATATCTAATAATGAAGTAGCGATTAACATATTTGTGAGGAATATTAGAGACGTACCATTAGGAGAGATTTTTCATGTCAGATGCATGTGTCACATGATTAACCTGATTGTTCAAGTGGGTATGAAGGCGTGTTCTCCCACATTGGATAATATACGTAATGCACTAAAATATATTCGTACTCCTCGTAGACAACAAAAGTTTGGTAGTCTCTGTTTGTCTGCGAATCTAAAGAAGAAGAAATTCCAATCAGATGTGAGACATCACTTGAATTACATGTACCTGATGTTGGAGTCATGCGTTGGATACGAACACATGATATCCGAATATGTCAATAGTAAGAGTGACGAACTTATTATTGATGACACTGACTGGGTTTCAAAAATTTCATTTATGAAATTTCTGAAGATTTTTTACGACACGACGAACATGTGTTCGTCGGTTTATATGCCCACGACTTGCATTGCACTCAGATGCATATGCAATATTAGTAGCATATTTAGGAAGTATCGAGCTGACCCGATACTTAGCCATATGGTTACATAGATAGAAACCAAGTACTTAAAGTACTAGTCCATCGTTCCATCTCTTTATTGCCTCGCTGCATCCATGGACCCTAGGGTTAAGGTGGAAGGGGTAGAAAATACTCTAACTTATATTTCCTCATTCATGAACCTAGAAGACCCACTTGAAGGGTTTATTTACGAGAAGTTGACTAACTTGTTCACATACTATGATACTAGGTATGGTGGTGGTGGTAGTAGTAGTGAGACTGTGATTACGGACATGGATACCTTGTTCTGAGATGATGATTTTTCCATTCACCTAGCGAGGGGGAAACGTTGGGGTGGACCATCACATAGGAGCGAGCTTTCTCGGTACTTAAATATCGATTACTGCTCAATCCTATCACATTCTGATACTAAGAATCTTGATATATTACAGTGGTGAAAATCATATGAGTCCACCTTTCATGTGCTATCTAGGATGACACGGGATCTACTGACTCCTCCGGTGTCGAGTGTAGCTTCGAAGTCTGCTTTTTCTGTTGCAGTGAACATGATTTCATATAGAAGATCGAGATTATCTCTAGATATTGTTGAGGTATTGGCCTATTTGAAGGATTGAGATGATTTGAGATTTAGTATCCATGATAGTACTGGAGTTGGGGCAGGAACTGCATTCGCATCCACTGTGAAAGCGAAGAAGTTTATTACTGATGATGATGATCCATATGATAGAGATCTTGATGTTGCGGTTGATGATACTCATGATATGCCGATTGACAATTGATGATGATCCACTGCTTTTTGATTTCGATGTTTTGTTTTTTATTGATAGTATAATTTATTTTTATGTTACATTGAAACTTGAATTTGTTTGGTTTGGACATTAGGTATCTATTGGCTGATTGGTCATTTCTCATTTGGTTTGCTTTGGATTTTTTGACTTTTTAATTTTTTTAACGAAATTTTTTGTTAAATTTATTTGTTTGTTTAAATTTTTCATTTAAAAATTGTAAACTCTATAATTTTATTCTAATAAATTATAAACTAATTTTATTTTAAATTATAAAAAAAAATTAAATTTTATATTTTAATAAATATTTAACAATTTTCATTTTATAATTTTAATATATTATACTTTATCTATAATTTTATATATAATATAATATATATTTTATTTAAACTAATAAAGTAAACTTTAAAATTTAAAAAAAAATTAAACTAGGCCCACGCCCGTACAGCTTGGTTTGGCCCGTACGACCAGGTTTGGCCCGTCCAGCTAGGTTTGGCCCGAGCGGGCCTGGCCAGGCATGGCACAATATAGTAACTGTGCCTTGCATGGCCCGACACGAAAGCATGGTCGTGCTCTAAAAAAATGGGTCGGGCCTGTTTGACACCTCTACTCCCAACTGGGCTACCATGCCGAGTACATTTCTTTGGAGGTCAGGCCTAGCACGGGCCCGCGGCACAAAATTAGCCAGGTCAAGCCAACCCTTAATTTTAAAAAAAATTAGAGTTTTGCCTGTGTGCCGCCATGCCCCCACATTTTCATCCTTTCAAGGCTTGGCGAGCCTTGCCTATCAGGCGTCAGCTCATCATGACCACGCTCGGTGAGTGGTCACGCGTGTTGTGCCAATGTGCCAAGAGTGCCATGTCATGCTTGGCACAGCATATAGGCCAAAAACTTCAGCCCGACATGGCATGATTCGTGCAATAGGTGCATCAAGCACGGGCTCAGGCATATGCCCTGGCATGGTATTGTAGCATGTCGTGCCAGCCCAAGCATGCCTGAACTATGACATGCCTCGTGCTGAGCTGGGCTAGCCCGACCTATTTGACACCTCTAGATGAGCTTATATAAAACATTACAGTAGGAAAAATAGCCTATAATCTTTGACGGAGATTGCGTGAGAAGTTTTTGGTATTAGTGCTATATAAGCATGGTTTATTTGCTAAAGTATTATTTCCAGAATGAAAGAAGATTTGGACAGTATTAGTAACATCCTTACCAATAATTTCCCATGACTTTTTAAAAAACTCAATAGTAAAGCCGTCCAATCCTTGAGATTTTGCCCCTCCCATTGAAATTAAAGCTTCTATTATCTCCTTCTGTGAGATGTATAGTGATAGTAGGTTATGTTCTAAATCATTCAGAATTTTCCCACTATTAATGATAGATTCACATAAAGGAGCTCTATTTTTAGATGTGCCCAGCAAGCTTTTATAATATCCAAGAAAAGCAACGAAAATTTCATGATAAGATGTAGAATCTCTATTTTTTATACTATTTTATTTATTTGAAGTCTCGCACTTGCCAAGGTATGAAAGAACTTGGTGCACATGTCACTTTGTTTTAGATACTTGAAGTTATCTTTTTATCTAATAAAAGATAATTCAGCCTCTTCCAGCATCCTCAATTTAACTCTTAGGCTAGTTTCCTCAACTTTCAGAGTTGTATTGGGAACTTCAAGTATCTTTCTTTGAGTAGATTGTAACCTTTCTAGCTAAACATACTCTTGCGCTAATATGTCCAAAATAGTTCTCATTTAATTTTTTGAGAAATTCTTTAAGCATTTTAAGCTTTCTAACCAGCTGAAATATTAATGATCCATGCAATTTTTGTTTTCATATATCAAGAAGTATTAGAGGAAAGTCTTTGTGAGTCAACCATATTTTATAGAATTTAAAGGGTATCTTCCTATCTTGAGGACTTAATTTAGTAGATACAATAATCATACAATGATCAGAAAAGATACATAGAAAAAGGAATTTTGAATGTGTCATGTGAGAGATTGGATCATTCTTGGTTTATCATTGCTCTGTCAAGCTTGCTTGACATTTTCCCATTTGTCTAGGTGAAGTAAGAGCCATAAGATGGGATATCTTCAAGGCTTAGAGTAAAGCAACAGTTGATGAAGTTAAGACATTGATAAGTTGAGACAAATCTACCCCAATTTCTGTCAAGAGCTGATAGTGGAGAGTTAAAATCTCTGATTATAACCCAAGACAATGAATCAGAGGAGTCTTGGAGGATTAAGCTATTCCATAATGATTTCTTGTTAATAATCGAATGAAGACCATAAACGATTATTAATCTAAAGTTTATTTTTTTGACATCAGATATATGAATTGGGGGGGGGGGGGGAGATAATTCTTCAAGTTCCATAATCTTTTATTTTCATGTATATCGTTATAGTTTTGATTAATATGAGATAAATTTCCATCAATGAGAATTTTGGGTTGAAGATGAAATGAATTAACAAAAAATTTACCATAAACCATTAGTTGTGTGTGGCCATCATCAAGGATAATTAGCCTTCCAAGGCTGGATTTTCTCAAGCTAAGAGGGGGGTTTAGGGGGTTTTTTTTTTTGGAAAAACCGAGGAGGAGAGAGGGAGGAGAGAAATCAGCATTGATTAAGGGTGTGGACATTTCACATAATTGCATAACACATTGATGTTCTATCTTAATTATATATAATATATCTTGTGCATTACTTTTGTAGTGTCAATGCATATGTAATGTGTATATATTCATTACAATCTATACTCTATATATCTTGCATATATTATACTTATTAATAATTAATATATATAAGTATTAAAATATAATATGCTACAATGTATATACACATACACATATATTATAAAAAATTATAATTTATACATACATATGCAATATAGTGTATACTATATATATAATTATATAAAGATATGTGTTTTAGCGAACTAAAAAAGGATAATATACTATACTTAATACTAATTACTAAATATTACATTATATATTGTGAAGTACAATATAATAGTATACTATAGTATAAAGGTGTCAAGTGATCCAGGAAGCACGAGCACTACTCACGGCATAACATGATTTGGTCATGCCAGGCTCAGCATGAAATGATCTAGAAGCAGATCCATGCTTACAGCAAAATTGTGTGTCATGCCAAGGCTATGTGTTATATCAGGCATGGCCTACGTGCCTCACATTAGAGGTGTCAAACATGTCGGGCCGGGCCGGCCCAGCACGAGGCACGGCACGGTTCGGCCGTGCCTGGGCCGGCCCGGCACGGTTCGGCCGTGCCTGGGCCGGCCCGGCACGGTTCGGCCGTGCCTGGGCCGGCCCGGCACGTTCAAAAACCGTGCCCGGGCCCGTGCCGTGCCCGGGTGAATTAAATCCCGTGACGTGCCGTGCCCGGCACGGGTCCATCCCGTGCCGGTTCACGCAGGCACGCGTGGCACTGGCGGCGTGCCACGCGTGCCGTGGCGTGAGTCGTGAGTCGTGACCCAACCGGGCCCCGCCCCCGGTAAAAAGACCGCGGGTCAGGTCCAAATAGACCCGACCCGCCCCGCCCCGCCTGCCCTGTCCCTGCCGTGCGCCCGTGCCGCCTGGCCAAGCCAAGCCGTGCCCGAGCAGGCCGGGCACGGCACGGCCTTGCCGTGCCCGACTTTAACACACCCTGCCGTGCCCGGCAAGACACGGTAGCACGGCGGGGCACGTGAAAAACGGGCCGTGCCGTGCTGGGCCGGCCCGTTTGACACCTCTACCTCACATGCCAGCATGAGAAAAGGGCACATACATAAACCTTGTACTGTGCTAGCCATTGTAAAAGTTAAAATGATTGCAAATTGCAAATTACAAAAGCAAAATGAAATGGATAGAATAGTGACAAGCACTATCTATTGGCCAAAATAAATTCATAAAATATTATAATTGTTTCTACCATTATTTTTATTCTAATGTCTCTTTAGGTGATATTCAACTGCTATTGGATTTCTGCCCTAAAAAAATCAAATATATATATATATTTAATCAATAGAATTTTTTATAAATAACATATTGATATACTTGATTTTTCATTGTTTATTTGGAATTTATTTTCATCACATTGCTTTTATCTTTTTTTTATATAAAATTTAAAAAGATTTTTAGTGCCTTATGCTTATATTTTTTTATATTTATAATTTTAATTTAGTTTAGTGTCAAAATGATTTTAATGGTGTGTATTGCATTGTATGTATTTTATTTTAATTAATATTTTTTTGTTAAATAAATAGATTAATAATAAGTAAAAAATTATATGAATGCTAATCTTTTTTACCTACTTCTAGTCTCCTAGATTAAAAAAACAAAAAGTAAATATTTTAAAAATTAATTAAACATATATTTAGCGATAATAATTATGACTCGATTGAATGTTTCAAGATCAAAATCAAATTTTTTCTTAAAATCCTAAAAATATGTGAATTTTAATAATGTGGTTACACTTTAATACAATTAAAAAAATTATAAGGGTGTCGAAGAAAATTAGACATAATATAATAAATATATGTGTGCGTAGAAGTACTAGTAACATAGGTCACCTTAAAAGACGTGTCCATCAATATACTAAAAATATGGTATATTAGATCTCAAAAAAACCCAACTAGTGTGGGCTTTCGAGTTAGATCAACCTCAATTTCAATTATCTCTTTCATTTTACTTTAATGAGTTTGGAATGGAAGATATGACAATTATTTCTAGTATTAATTTTTTGATTAGATTTTATGAGGATCCTATACTAGTTCATATAATGTAAAGTTACTTTCAGCCTACTTATTATATAATATTAATTCTTAAGTTTATCAATATAAATTATATAATAAAATATTTTAAATTAGAAAAAAAAATTAATTAATTTAGGAAATATAGTGGCGTTGTTTTTGTGAAGTTTGATATCTAGACTCATAGTGATGATAGTGCATTCAACAAGCAACATTCACCATCAAACCTAAGTAGGAATTAGATAAAAAATTTTAGGATTTCATGAAATACTCTATCTTCATAATGGTTCTACCAATTATGAGTATATGTTGATGATCTTTAGAGAGAATGATATTAATAAGAAAATTTTTAGTATTATATATAATAATGTTCAAATAAAGATGTCATAATTAATATGTTTATAAGTAGAATTTCAAACATGTCCTAGTGCTATATTTTTCATTTAGGCATATATGTCACATAAATAAGCTAATATTGCAAGCACAAAAATAATTTGGCTTGCATTAGACACCATAAAAAGCATACTAAAACACCTTAATACCTACTACACGACAAGGCATTTTACACTATGTTGATCGGTGGGCCTAAAAAAATTCTAAATGGAAGTCAAATACTATAGAAAATATACTTACCTAAGATTAAATTCATGTATTGCCTAATAACATATGATATTTGACTAAATTAATAATAAAAGCGACAATTATTAATGATGATTCATATAAAGAAATAAAAATTTTATGAGATTGATAGAGTTTTTTTTATGATATGATTAATATATATTTTTCTATTATACTCTCACCATAAGTATTGTACTTTGGTGCATATGTAATACTAATAGTATCTTTAGCAAGTATAAAATGCATTCTAATTTTAATATCATGGTTGTTGAGATAAAAAATTAAGTATTTTAAATATTTATCTTGTATTTAATCTCTTTATTGCTTAACAATATGTATCACAGAGTTAAGGCTAAAAAGGATAGAATATATATTACAATATATCTATTTGCATGAACAAATAAAATAATTAGATAAAATTCATGAAGAAATTAATATTATGTTTAAATATTATGATACTAGATATGTTAATTTTGGAGTCTTAAGAACGGACATGGATACTACATTTCAACATTGTGATTTTTTCATTTTGTTAGCTATTAGCACATAATGAGATGAACCATCAATAGAAACGAGTTATATTGACACTTAAATTCTAATTAGTGCATCATATATAATGATAATATTATGAATTTAATGCCAGTGATAGATGATAGTCATGACAATATAATGAAGAATCTTTCCTCCACATGACCTTGAATAAGTCCCAAATGAGAACCTTCTGGGTCAAAGTCTAGTATCTCGAAGCATTTCACTAGAAAAATGAGAATGGTGATAAAGCATACCAAATAACATGCAACTGTTCTAATCACATGCTTGAACGCTCTAGCTTTCAAATAACTAGCACTTTAAAAGACATTGAGTTGTGCTTAATATTTAAATCACAAACAAATCACATCCCATTTTCACAAGATGATGGAAATGTTTGTAATTAAATATTTGGTTACCTATCAAGAAGTTTATCGGTTAAGTCACTTTAATTGTGGAAAAAATAGCTTTAACAGATTGTTGAGGCCAAAATTTAAAGTGTGCAAAACTATGATAAATATTTTTTTGAAATATATCTAGATGAAAATTACATTTGATTAATGTGTATATATGAACATTAATTTGTTACTTTTATAAAAAATCTTGGATTTATTTCATAGTATTTTATTGACAATGATTGAAAGCTAATAGAAAAGAATATGAAATTGTCTCTATAGATGACAATTTCATAAATAATCTCATTAAAAAAAATCATATTATAATCAATAATTTTAATATTAAAAACATAATTACATACTAATAAAACAAAAAATAAGCCTACTCATATCTATATACTACTAATTAACTTAGAAATACAAGATATTAATTCCATTTGCACAAATGAATTAATTGCATGATAATACCTAAAAGAATTACCCAAAGTTTGTAATTCTAATATTAACCAATGAAAATTTAAAATATTTAAAATAACTAAATCATGTATTAACATATTATAATGTCAAGAAACCAAAGACCCGAATTTCAAAGCATACACGTGGTAACACTAGATACAATATATTTTATATTTTAAAAAATTAAAACCAAAAATTTTTTTATCTACCAAAAATCTATAAATTTCTAATTCTAAGTAAATAAAAAACATAGAATCCTGCAGAAATTATAGCCCATTTGCAAGAAAAGCTCAGAAACCAACAAGTTATAAAATAATATGAAATTCATCAATTATAGTTGTTTACTTTTTGAAATTATGTGGCAAAACAAGAGGCACATTATTGCAGTCTGTGGAGCATGTCGGGAAAAGTTGGATAACTCAGGAGAAGCCAAAGCTATTGCTTTAGCGAAGACATGCATTGAAGATAGGAAAAGATGGCGGAAACCAACCCTGAAGCCAGCAATTCTAACATCATTGGCAAATTACATGTTTGAAAGCTGTTTTGGTTGAGGAAGCTAGAAAATGCGACTGTTTTAAAGCTGGTGACAGCCATTAATGAGGTGTTTAACATTTAGCTGTTGAAATCGTAACTCAGATTGGATGAAGGGTTTGCAGAATTGTAGGACTTTTTAAAACAAATATCTAAAGCGCCCAAAACACCATAAAGAAAATAAAAGAATTTATAATTGAAATATTTGCCGATGCTGATGCAAAAAAATTTTTTTTTCAATTAACTTAACAATGAGGACTAACATGCTTTGTAATTTTGCTAGGATTACTTTTATAAAATGTAAGATATTTGTGGGCACTATAAAATTTAGATGGAGCAGGAGCAGGAGCAGGAGCAGGAGCAGGAGCAGGAGCAGGAACAGCAGCAGGAGCAGGAGCAGGAGCAGCAGCAGGAGCAGGAGCAGCAGCACTTAATAATTTAGACACAGAAAAAAAGTTGGATATCATGGGGATAATAATTAAGAAAAATTATGCTGAGGGGCATATTTTTAAATTATTTAATAAAAAGTCTTCTACCCTTAAAATTTTAACAAAATTTCCTCAAAACAAATTGTATTTTTTTCCTATTATTAAAAGTCATGTATACCCTCACTCTTTGACACTATTATTTTAAAAAAATACATTCTTTTTTCACAAACTGCTATATTCACAATTATATGTATGATGATAATCTTATTATTATATATATCTATATGTATAATTATATATTTATATATGTGTTTTAAACATATAAACAAACATGTTTATATGTTTATATATTTTTTTTATATAAATATATCTATATATGAAAAGATATCTATGTTAATAAACACATAAAGATATACATTTATAATTCTTACCTTTCACTTTCCATGTTGCGAAAAAAATATTTGTAATATTTATTAATGTGTATTCGTTGGATTTTTAACTTTATTTGAATGATTACATGCAAAGATATAATAGTTGTTGAGTTCATGATCATTTACAATTAAACAAAAAAGTTAAAATACTTTTAAAAATAATTATTTTAAATTTTAAAAAATTCTATATATACAGAAAAGAAATTTATTAAATTTTATTTTTTACTCCTCTCATATTCTTTTCCACTCCTCTCCTCTCTCTCTCATAACCTCTTTTGAGTTCTATATTGTGACATTTTATATTGTGCTCAATATCATTATTTTTTAATTTTATCGATGCTAGCCAAGCTAGTTTTTTTTTTAAATAGGTGGGAAGTGAACTGTGACTACGAGCTACTACTCAAATAAATTTATCTGGTTACTATACATAATTTTTTTTATTTATTAGTTTGTGTGACATTTATTAGATTTTTTATAATTAGAAATATAAATAAAAAATATGACAAATTATGACTAATATGATAACAATTTTGATGTAAAAATAAATAATAATGATAACTCAACCGAAAGATCTGAGACTAAAACTAAATTCTCTTTAATGACTTCGATTTATTTTCCAAGAAAAAAACTTAACCTAGATTAACTTTAGTAGTATTCACTTTAATATAATAAAAAATAAAAATTCCATAGATACCAAAGAAAAATTAACACAATATATATATTATAAAAAAATATATATGTAAGTGTACTAGTAACACTGACCACCTTAAAAGGCATATTGATCAATTATCAAAAAATATTATGTATTAGATCACAGGCAACCCAACTAAGTGGTGAGACTTTTGAAGTTGAATCGAGTTCAGCTTCATTGACCCCTTTCATTTACAAATAATGACTTTGAGAGGGTAGATATGACCAAGTTGATTATGATTATGAGTCTTTAAATTAGTTTTTTTGGAGAATCTCAGAGTAGTTAATATTATACATACCTACTTTCAGCTATTTTATCAAATGATACCCAGGTGAACTAATAGGAATGACATAATAAAATATTATAATTAAAAAAATAAATAATAATTAATGAACTCTGGAATTATAATGGAGTTATATTTATGATATTTAATATATAGACTAATCACAATAATATATCATTATTTATATGTCTTACCACCTACTATGTAAATTTAAAATGAAACTTAATAAAAAAAATTCGATTTACCTAGATCCTTTATCCTCTTGATTGCCCTCCAATATATGTGTCCATGATGATGATCTTTGGCTGATATGATATTCAAAATAAAAATTCAATATTATATTTGATAATTCTTCTAATGACAAATCATCATTAGTATGTTTGTTAGAATCATTAGATATGTGTTATCGGGTGAAATTTGTAATGTTTGGTGTATATGTCATGTAATTAACCTAATAACATATGTTAGAATGAAAGTTATTTTCCTTGTATTAGAAAATATAAGAAATTCACTAAAACACTTTGAGATACCTAATATACAACAAGAATTTAGAAGTCTTTATTTGTCAGTCAATCTAAAAAAGAAAATTTTCAAATAAATATGAGACACAATTAAAATTATATCTACATGATTTTAGAGTTATATGTTGACTACCAACACATGATGTTAGACTATGTCAATAGTAAAAGTAGGAAACTAATTATTGAGGATTCATATTGGATTCCAAAATTATTTTTATAAAATTCCTAAAGATTTTTTATGGAACAATAAACAAATATTCATATGTGTACACTCGCACCACTAGCATTGTTCTTGGACGCATACATTATATAAGTAGCATGTTTAGTAAGTTTAAAAGAATATGTTATATTTCGTGCCATTTCTATTGAGAAAGAAACCAACTATTTAAAATAATAGTCATTTATTCCAAGTTTATATTGTTTAAATGCATGAATGGATCATAGGAATAAGGTGGAATGAGTAATAAATATATCAAGATACATACCCACTTGTATGAACTAAGAAGACAAACCTGGAAGTTTTATTCACAAAAATAAATGGCATATTTAAATATTATGATGCTAGATGTGATAATTTTAGCCAAACTATGAGTATGGATGTGAATACTATATACAAAAATGATGACTTTTCTATTTAGTTGGCTATTGAAAAATAAAGGGATAGTTTATCGAATAGCAGCAAGTTATCTCAATACTTTGTTATAGATTTTTTCTCATTCCTATAACATGATAATCATAATAATTTGAATATTTTGACTTTATTAAAATCATATTAATCTACTTATCCCAAGCTATCTAAGAAGACTCATGGTCTACTGACCCCTCTAGTGTCTAGCATAGCTTTAAATTATATTTTTTTATGTTAGCCAATATTATTTTAGATAGAAGATTCAGACTATGACTAGATATCATAAAGGTATTTACAAGTTTAAAAGACTATGAAGATTCATGATTGGGCATTATGTATATAAAAAAAAGAGTTATCGACGGATGATAACTCATATGACATCTATATTAGTGATATTGAGGCTACTATTATGCTACCTTTAGATGCATAAATGATGATGAACTACATCTACACCAACATACTATATATACATATCATTGACTCACGTGATTTTGGATTATTTTTTCTTCATATGATATTTTGATTGTTTTTGAAATGTTGTTAATTATGCTTCAACTTATGTTATGTATTGTATTATGAATTATTTCTTTATTATATATTTTCATTTTTGAATTGAGCAAACCAAATGTCAATTAATGTTTTAATTATTAAGTTTATTTTAATTCATTTAAATTTCTAATGCAATGTAAATATGTAATATAATTTTTAATTATTATATTTTGATATGTAAATGTATCATTTTAGATAAATCAAAAATTAAAATATTTTAATTGGCCACATTCATGATGCCCATAACGACCATGACCTGACACAACTCTACATGACTTATATTCTAGCCGATAATACCTAACATGACTTGGAATCGAGCTTGCATAACCCAGCATGGTAGTGCTTGGTTGCAAGTCAAATGGGTTGTGTCAAACTAGCTAATTTGGATTCCATATCATATCGACACGACATGGTGGCTCGTGGCTCAACTTGGCCACAACAAAATAGGATGAGTCGACATGACACTACTCACCTGGTACTTCTAATATTGTATACATATATAATATAAAAATGTATTTATATATTAAAATATGTTTATATAAAAAATATTGTATATTTTCAAAATGAATAAATATGTACAATTTTATGGCTATGGGTAGACATATAAACCCTTAAACATATATGTTTATATGTTTATGCATAACTATAAAAATGTATGCATTTATATGTTTTGAAAATATGCAATATATTTTTTGTATAAACATATAAACATTGATGTATACTATATATGTATACAATTTACATATTAATACATTATTACTATACATAGATATATAATATATATATATTATTGAAAAGATGTATAAATGTGTATCTTTATATATTTATTGACATGTATATCTTTTTGTTTATGATTTTTATAAAGATCATAAATGAATATGTATAAAATTTAGTATTTATATGTTTACCAACACGTATAATCATGTATACCTATATTTATATATACATGTATTTTTAAGATTATCATCATGCATATAATTGCACATATATAATATAGTTTTTTTAATATTATTTTTATTATTTCTTTTAATAATCGTATGAAAGGAGTTAGGGTATTTATGAGTTTTAATTTTTTAGGGGATCTAAAAATAACTAAAATATGTTTAGAGGAAATCTTTGTTAAATTTACAAGGAGCGGAGGAGGAGACTTTTTATTAAATATTTTCAAAACAAAGTTCCTTATTAAAATTTTTTCTAATAATTAACTAATAAATAAGAAAATTTGTAATAGATCCCAAAATAAAAATATTTATAAATGCAAATTTTTAAAAATAATGACAAACATTACGAAATAAAAATTATTTACATTTTAACAATATTAAATCTATAATAGTCCACCTCAACTTACCAAATAAAATTACAAGAAATAAAAAAAATAATTGATTTCTACAATAGTCTTGAGCATGCATACACTATGTACACATTTTCCAAAATACATATATCCTATATATATTTTTTAAAAACTTAATATTATGCTTAAATATTATGTATGTATGTATATTTACATACAAATACACACAATATATATATATACATACATTATATATAAACATTACACATAATTTCATAACACATTGATGTTCTATTTTAATTATATATACATAAAGTGTATATATTCATTACTTTCTATACTCTACATATATAGTGCATTTATTATACTTATTCTAATTACTATATATAAGTACTAAAATAAAATACACTACAATGTATACACACATATACATGTATTATATATAATTATAATTTATGCATATAGATGCAATATAGTGTATTCGAAATATATAATTATATAAAATTTGTGTTTTAGTGAAGTACAAATGGATAATATACTATAATTTATACTAATTACTTTATATGACTTTATAAGTAGTGAAGTATAATATATTAGTATACTATAGTGTAAAGGTATTAACTGGGCTAGGCGGAATGCGCACTACCCACAACACGACATGATTCGCTCATACTAGGCTCAACATGGCATCATCCAGAACCATGCCTAGATCGAAAATGTGTAATGCCAATGCCATGTGTTATGTCATGCATGGCCTATGTGCCGTGCATGTCAGCATGAAATAAGGGCAACTGCATGAGCCCTATACTGTGCTAGCCATTGTAAAAATTAAAATGACTACGAATTACAAAAGTAAAATGAAGTGGATAGAACAATGACATGCATTGTCTGTCAGCCAAAACAAATTCATAAAAATTATAAATTTTCAACCATTAGACTTAATCTAATGGCTCTTTAGGTGAAATCCAACTGTTATTAGATTTCTGCCCTAAAAAATCATATATATATATATATATATATTTGTAATCAATAGATTTTTTTATAAATAACATATTGATATACTTTATTTTTCATTGTTTAATTGTAATTTCTTCTCATCTCATTGCTTTTATCTTTTTTTATATAAATTTCAAAAAGAGTTATAGTGTCCTATGCTAATATTTTTTTATATTTATAATTTTAATTAGTGGAGCGTTGAAGCGATTTTAGTGAAGAGGTGTGACTTTGAGGTGCAAGTATATGAGGTGGAGGTGAAAGAGTTGTTATTGCCCACATTGTATATATTTTATAATAATTAATAATTTTTTGATAAATAAATAGATCAATAATAAAAAATGAAAAATTATAATAATTCTACTCTCCTTTACCTATTTCTAGTCTCCTAAATAAAAAAAAACAAATAGTAAATATTATGAAAATGAATTAGACATATATAAAGAGATAATAATGACATCTCAACTGAATATTTCGAGATCAAAACTATATTATTTATCATAGTCCTCATGTGCCTAAAAATCCCAAAAGTGGGTGAATTCCAATAGTGTAGATACACTTTAATACAATTAAAAAAAGTATAAGGGTTTCGAAAAAAATTTGACATAATATATATAATATAAATAAACAAATAAATAAATAAATAAGACACACACAAACACATAAGTACTAGTAACATATGTCACTTTAAAAGATGTGTCAATCAATATACTACAAATATAATGCATTAGATCTCAGACAAACTCAACTAAGCGATGCGGGCTTTCAAGTTAGATCAACCTCAACTTCAATTATCTTTTTCATTTACTACAATGAGTTTGGAATGAAAAGACATTATAATTATTTCTAAAATTAGTTTTCTGATTAGATTTTATGAGATTCCTAGACTAGTTCATATTATGTAAACCAACTTCTAGCTTACTTATTATATGGTTCCTAAGTCGATCAATATTAATGATATAATAAAAAGTTTTAAATTACAAAAAAAATAGTAATTAACAAATTTAGGAAATATAGTTGATGTCTTTGTGATGTTTAACATTTGGACTAATAGTGATGATAGTTCATTCGCAAGCATCACTATTCACTATTTATTCTAAGTAGGAAGTAGATAAAAAATTTTAAGATTTCATTAGATCCTCCATCTTCATGATGGTTCCGTCAATTATGAGTGTATGTTGATGATCTTTAGGAAAAATAATATTAAAAAAAAAATTTAGTAGTATATTTGATAATGCTTCAAATAATGGTGTCATAATTAATATGTTTATAAGAACCATTTAAGACATGTCCAATTGTAATATTTTTCATATTAGGCGTACGTGTCACATAAATAACCTAATATTGCAAGCAGAAAAAAAATAGTTTTTCTTGCATTAGACAACATAAGAAATATACTAAAATACCTTAACACCTTGCACACAACCAAACATTTTATACTCTATGTTCATTAGTGGGCCCAAAAAAATTCTAAATATATGTTATATACCATTAGAATTATATTTACCTAATATTAGATTCATGTGTTGCCTACTAACATATGATATCTGACTAAATTAATAGTAAAAGTCACAAAATTAGTATTAAAGATTCATATAAAGAAATAGAAATTTTATTTTTGAAATTCTTAATGTTTTTTATTATATGATGAATATATATTTTTCTATATATACTCTCGCCACATCATTGTACTTAATTGAATATATAATATTAATAGTATGTTTAGAAAATATAGAAGAGACCCTAATTTTAGTATCATTGTTGTTGAGTTGGAAAGTGAGTAATTTAAATATTTGTCTTCCATTCTATCTATTTATTGCTTAACTACTAGTATGGCTCATAGGGCTAAGGTTGAAGGGGGTAGAATATATAATAAAATATATATCCACTTGCATGAACCAAGCAGAAGAATTTGAATATAAAATTCATGAACAATTTAATACTATGTTTAAATATTATGATACTAGATATGATAATTTTAGTGAGCCTTAAGTACGGACATGGATTCTATATTTGAAGATCATGATTTTTTTGCATTTAGTTAGCTATGGAAAATGATGAGGTGATCTATCAAATAGGAGTGAATTTTCTTGGTACTTAGATACTAATTACTACTCCATCATATATTATGATGAAATTAAAAATTTTGATATGTTGAGTTAGTAGAAATTATATGAATCAACTTATTTAATCTTATTTGAGATGATATATGATTTACTGACCCTTTCACTATCTATCATAGTATAAGATTCTACTATTTTTAGCAATGAATATTATTTTAGATAAGATGTCAAGATTGTAACCATATAACATAGATGAATAATTATACATAAAGAACTTGGATGATTAAGGGATGAGTCTTAAAGATCAGTAAAAAAGCTATTCGTTAATGATCACTCAAATGATATTGAGGCTATGATTATGAGTTTGAGATGTGATAATTTAAATTATATAGATTGATCATGAATATCAGTGGTCTGGTGTGTTTGTGTTATATCTTTTAACTATGAAAGTAAAACTAATACCATAAAATATGAAATGAATGTATTTTTTATTTAGTTTTTGTCTGTATACATTTTCATTTACATCATAATCTATAGTGTAGTTTATTATATTTTTTATATTCAAAATTATAATCTATTTAATTATTATTATTTATTTATAAATCGACACTAGCCCAGCTCTAGTCCCATGGCAATTGGTTTTGGAATAAACATGTCCTAGTGCCCAAGCACCAGCCCCAACCTCCAAGCCCTAAGCCAAGGCCAAGCCATTGGCCATAGGTCATGGGCAGCTTGCTCCTTGGCTGATTTCTTATGACTCAACATTCCCGGCTGAAAAAGTCAGACCCTTGGGGCATGTTGCGCCAACCTCCTTTGTTGCCATGTCGATACAACATGGCTTAGGCACCCATTTCATGTCGTATCTAGCAAGACATGGTCCCTCGATTTGACACCTCTAATTGTATATGCACTATAATGTATGTACATATACACATACACTAAATAAAATACTTATTCATACTACATATAAATGGTAGTGTATATTATATATATAATTACATATGGATGTGTGTTTTATTGTGTGTATGATTGTATATACATATAGTCATACACATTAATGTATATGAATATATATTACAATGTATATGTGACAATTGTTATGCTTGTGTATTTCAATATTTTTGTTATAAATTATGTATATATGCTGAATGATGATATGCCTCTTCTAGCCTATGGAGTTGTATATTTATGGTTTTTAATATATAAGTGTGTGTGTGGTGTGTGTGTGTGTGTTTATGTCATGTGTATTATATCTTTGACTCTTTGTATATTTGATGAAGTGTATTTAAATTTTTTCATATCGATATATAAAATATAAAATTGTTAATGCCAAAGATGGAAGATAGTAATGAAAATATACTAAAGAATCTTTCCTCCACATAACCTTCTTGAATAAGTCCTAAATGAAAAAAAAAAACTTATAAATCAAAGTCTAGTATCTAGAAACATTTTGCTAAATTGAAAAAAAAGAGGATGATAATAAAGCATATCGAGTAACATGTAATTATTGAAATCATATATTTGGATGCTCTAGCTCTCAAATAACTAGCATACTTTGGAGACATCTTGAGGAGTATTCTAAATATCCATATCAAAAACATGACAAACAACCCCCAATGCCCTCTTCATTGTCATAAGATGAAGGAAATGTTTGTAATTAAAGATTTGATCAAGAACTCTATCATAAAAAACTTGCTAGGATAATTACAGTTAATGAATTACTATTTAATTTTGTGGAAAAAAAAGCTTTAAAAGATTTTGTGTGCTGCAACCAAACTTTCAACTAATACCCAGAACTATATTAACTAAAGATTATGTTGAAATATGTTTAAACTAGAAATAAAAGTTGAATAAGATATTTAATATATTTGTTTAATGAGTATCTTTGAACACTAATTTGTGAACATCCAAAATCTTGGATATATGTGTTTCAAAGTTTATTTTATTGATATTGATTGGAAGTTGTAAAAAAGAACATGAAATTTTATGTTGTTCCGACTCCCTTTCTTGGTAAAGTTTTTGCTAAAGTCAAAGTAATATGCCTATTAGGATGGGAAAGTAATAAACTTTTCAAATTGATTATAGATAATATAAGTTCTAATGATGTTGTTGTAGTCACAAAATTGGTAAGATAGTTTAATAAGAAGAATTAATTATGATTAGACGGAAACCTTTTTTATGTGAGGTGTTTTGCTAATGTCTTTAATCATATAGTAAAAGATGAAATCAATGAGGTTCGCTTATTCATCTTTGAGAATATGTGAATTACATGAGATGTTCTTTTCATTTATTAGTTTTCAGCATTCAAATCCTTCTTTTATTATATCCACAAAGTAAGAATATTTTTTGTGTGACATGCTCATATAGATTTCTTGATTATCAAAATGAATGACATAATATTTGTATTTATTAATATGGAAAAATTTCATGATTGACATGTTATTTTTAAAGACAGAGTTGTGATTGACAATTATGTAATATGTGTTGTGTTAAATATTTATCTGGTGGATGATATATTGAGAACACTATAATAATTTAAATTGATCTTAGTTTTACATTGTTGCTTATAGGTAGGTATGTGATAGTAATGCTTTGTAAAATATTGTTTTGATTTACATTTCAAAATTTATTGTGTTATAAATATGATATAAGATGATTTTCACAAATAAATTAAGTTGGGAATATTCAACAAATGGATGAGATAGAGTCAATTTTTATAAGATTTGCATTTTTATTATATATATATTTTTTCATTTTTAAAAATACATATTAGATATATATGTAATGATTGGTCCAATCCTAAAATTGGTTTGCACATTTCACTAGTTACATTGTGATCAAAAATCTACCTAAAGATTGGATGTTGCAAAAAAAAAAAATCATTTTATCAAATATATATGCTTATTATTAGAAAGGGAACCTTCATTTTTAAGTATTATGTGAATAAAGTCCACCGTAAGTGTATTCTAAAAGAAGAGAAATAAAGTAATTTAGTCTATCATCATATTTATGTGCATGGAGGTTATTTTTAAACTCAAAAAACAAGTTTATAAGTGTTTAAAGCCTTATTCTACTAGTCTTGGTGATTTAAAGATGCTAATGCTATATGCAAAAATCATGACAAATACCAAAGGATTGGTAAGTTGACAAGAAAAAATATGATGCCACTTAATCTTATCATTAATATGTAAGCTCTTGACACTTGGGGAATATATCTAAAGAGACTATTTTCCAACTTCTTTGGATATACATATATTTTGATGGGTGCGAATTATGTATCAAAAAGAGTAGAAATAATTTCTTTCAAGAAGGATGATCATATATTGGCAATGAAGATTTTCAAAGAAAACATATTCTCATGATTTAGCATGCATAAAGAAATTATAAGTAATGGAGAGAGATACTTTTCTTAAATTATATGTTTTAGCATCTCTTTTTTATCCTTTTGTGACTGAGATTAAAAACATATAAGTTTTTTTTACAAGGCATGTAAAAAACACTATCAAAATCTACTTAAAAAGTCCTCCGGTGGTGGAATAAGCTATTACATATATGTCCAACAACAATAAAATGCTAAGTTTTGATTATCCTTTAGATTGCTTTAAGTTCTTTTTATTTTTTTCTCGAAATACTTCATATTTCTGGAATAAGCTATTACATATATGTCCGACAACAATAAAATGCTAAGTTCTGATTATCCTTTAGATTGCTCTAAGTTCTTTTTATTTTTTTTCTCAAAATACTTCATAATTCTATCAACCATTATATGGTAGACTGATAGCAAACACTACTTTCTAGATGTGATTTTTTGATGAGTTGTTGGTACAATTCTTTTTATAGATATTTGAAAGCAAAGCACTAGGAATGAAAGACACTCTCTTGGACATTCAAGTCAATTGTTTTATCTCCTCCCAAATTAAGCTGCAATAAGAACATCCAAAAAATAAATGATTAATATTTTTCATTGAAGTATAGAATTCACATCACAAATCTATCACAAAATATTCGTTGGTATTTGTTGCTTAATCTGCCTAATTTAGTCATCCATAAAAAAATAACATATTTGGAGATGTGGTTCTTTACCCATATGACTTTATGCTATGCTTCTTTCTGATGCATATAATATTAGCTTAGATAATAATATGAGCAAGATAGAAATTGCTCACTTTCCTCCCAATTTTCCAATAGAATATTTGCATGTTGCATATTTCCAGTCATGTTAGTTAGAGAATTTTAGGTTATTATTAGAGATGTCCATCATGGAGGCTCCAATTTGGATGCCTTATAGTTCTAGATGACATTCGTGATTAAACAAAATGATAAATTCATCTTATCCATTAACATAAAGAAAAATTTATTCTAATCTTAGATATTGATTAATTAAAGACCACTAAATTACGAGGGTATTTCCCTTTCATAGGAGGTCCCCATAAAAAAATTTTAAGATAGATTCTCAATTGAATTAATGATTTAGATGGGAAATATAAAAATTAAAAATCAATATCCCTTGATTTTTAGAATTACTATATGTAATAATTCAAGCAATCCTGTAATAGATAAAATTTTTTCAGCCCATAAATAAATTACATATTAAATTTTTAATAAGAGAAAAGTGGGAAGTAATAAGATGACTATAGGGTGGAGGTACTCACAAAAATATAAATGTTGTCCCAAGAAATTTACAAAATTTGCCAATATCTTCTTCATTATTCATGATTCCTCCAGATGATATTTCATACAAGTGAGATATTCTTCCAAAATATCAGAAATTTCCAAATTACAATACACATACATAATATGAGAAATACCAATGGGGTGCATACCATGGATGAAAGGAGAATCCATTTTCATAGGTTACTTTGTGTATGAAAAATACATTAATAGACAACACCAATGGATCCAATTGAGAATTATAGGGCAATTATCACCTTATCTTATAAAGTTTTAATTTACAATGTTGAAAGCCTTGTACAAATTATACAAGGAAGCATCTTGGAAATATTCCAATATCTATTAAAGCAATTATAAATACAAAATAAATAAAATTTTACCCTAAACACAATGATCCAAGCAATTTGATGAAACAAACTAAAGAATGAAAATGATACTCAATTGATTAGTCCAAAATTTTAAAACTTAATAAAAACAAGTATTAATTTAATATGAAGTTAAATTGAAATAAAATATATTTCATAATTAAAAGAAAAATTATTCATTTGTTTAGAGATTTATTACGTAAATTTAATTCAATTTAAGTTACTATATGCAAAGTGAAAATGTTTTGCCTATCTGGAGAAATATTTAAAATTTAATTAG
This sequence comes from Sapria himalayana, assembly GCA_029783825.1. Lineage (NCBI taxonomy): Eukaryota > Viridiplantae > Streptophyta > Magnoliopsida > Malpighiales > Rafflesiaceae > Sapria > Sapria himalayana. The sequence continues at coordinate 4,418,560 of JAREIK010000403.1, read as the reverse complement.
AATTAAATCTAAATCAAATCAATTTAATAATTAACAAGTTTGGCCACATTAATGGGCTTGAGAAGTTTATAATATTATATTAAAACTCAATCTATTGTTACAATGTTGATCTAATATAACAGCAGATTTTTCATGTCTTCTTATTTCCCAAGTCCATTGCATGATATCTATCTTTATCACATGATTTCTCAAATAAAGCATAAAGCATGTAACATGTTAAGTTAGTCGATGACAAGCAATAATTAAGAAGTCTATTATCAAGTTACTTGATAAAGTCAATGATGCCCCAACAAGATACACGCGTATGTCTAAAGATTGAATTTTTGTAGTTATGAAAATGAAGACTATCATAAATGAGAATTCACAATAGGAAGCAATTTTATTACTATTAACATTTATTGAGTTGGAAGACAGGAGGTGCATAATGCCTAGAATAAAAACGAAAAACTTGCTAAATGTTAATTAGGTATATTCTAGGGCGACTGCTCTTGTTTAAAATAAGCATATGAATGCTCATTTTGTTAACATATAAAACACACTAAATAATCTAAAAGAAAAAGAGATGAAATGAAGTGGCCTGATGGCATCTTAAAAGTAGTGGCTTTCGTGTTTCTATTTATTTTGCTAACAAATGTTTCAACCTAAAAGAAGCATATCACGAAGTGACAATTGTTTTATCTGAAAAGAAAAATGTATTAACCTTTACTAACTTGTACACAAGCACATATAAAACATTAGTGATAGGGATGAAGAAAACAC